>OVBL01000342.1:0-1323701 GCA_900406555.1 Pseudoturritis turrita
TGAATATCTCACAACTGCCAAACATAAAAACAACCATGAAAAATTCAACTATAATATGTTATTTATGTTTTCCAACACCCTTCCCTCTATAAATTAAATTTTACATGAACATGAAATTTGCTAGAAAGTTTACCTTATCAACCTTCTTATGGGACTCATCAAAAGCCTTAGACAAATCTTGCACACGTTTTTCATACACTTCAAGATTTTGCGGCTTCGAACTACATGATATATCTCCATTAACCAAGCTATTGGCAGCAGATCGAGCTTTGGAGTAACGACGTAACATAACATCGTTTATATGTGTTTGTAAAGCAACACATATTTCTTCTCCCTATAAACAATAAAACAATGGTTCACTTGCCCAAATCAAATATCTCCTAAGGAATTGTTTCATAATTATAATGATCCACAAATAATGATGCTGAACCTGTTTTGTCTCAAACTGAAATATGTGAAGAACACCAGCAACTCTCATTTTGAAAAAGACAGCGGTGTTACTGCTGCCAAATTGCATTATGTCACGTAATTCAGCTGAGTGCAAATACTCTTTAGGAACCGGTCGGAAAAAATGAACCTGCAAAAAAACAAACAACAAATTCAAACCCAACAAAATACATTTGAATTTCAAACAACAATAACATTTTTTACGAGTCATAATGTATAACATCGACACTGACCCCACGTTTGTTGATACCCAAAATGATTCGTCCAGGTAAAAGGCCAATCGGATCATCTATCTTGCGTACGCTAAAAAACACCGAATTCCCATATGGTAGTGCCTTCAATATCCGTAGAAATTGTTGTCTTGCATCATCTTTGGACACGTTCTCCTACATTCCCACGAACACAAATACGAAAGATAACTTTAGCATGCTAGCACTTCAATAAATTGTATTTGGCAATATCTGAAAAGGCAAAGATACAACTAAATAAAATGCATGGGTCATTCCTACCATTGAACGGTAGCGAGCAAGGATATCCAATTCCCATTCACGCTTTGCTCGGGTTATTGCTATTTGTCTGGGCAAAAACCGCTCAAGAAGTGATGTCCAGTCACTGTTACGTGACCCAATGATAAAGAAATGACATTATAAACAGAACATTGGACAAAAAAGCATCGTTAAGTGCTAGACAAGGCAAAAAGAATCAGCGGCTTAGCTAAGCAAAAATGAAGATACAATTCTAATAAGTAAGAAGTTTAGAATACTAACATGCATGACTCTGGACTATTGACAAACCCGATTCCAACAAGAATTTGCAAGGCACAAAGCTGAGCAGCATCGTCCCTTCCAACAGGATAGTTTCCTAGCAAATAGTCATGTTGCAGCTGCATGTATGTGTGTGAGTGTGTCAGCAAGGAAAGGCAAGTTTTAGTGTGAAAATAAATATGTCACTAGTGAAGAAAATGCTCACTTGTACATAGGAAAGTTGCACAAACATCAGATCTGTTACAGCTTCATCAGACTCTCGGAATAATTTTTTTTTAAATACCAGTTTGCAGTGTAGTATCTCTCCTTTATTTCTGTCCTTTATAGCTTTGAATTCTGCGAGGAGATCTCCAATATACTTGTTATCATCCAATCCTATATATTCCTCTGCAAGTGACAGATAGAGAAACAATCAATAATGTAGTATTACTTCAAAAAACTGATCAAGAAGTCATTTGAAAGCATACCATTCCCGGGATCAGATGATTTCGAACTTGAAACAACTTTACGACATTCAAACAAACTGAAGCTAGAGAAAGCTGATAGTTTAATAGTCCCAGCTAGCTCCTGACACGGATATGTCAATGCAGTGAGAGAAGTTTAACCAAAAACAAAGGGACAAATGAAAACAAAATGCTTGAACGATTAGATAGAACAAAAGCAATAATAATATTACTGCCTTGGACAAAAATATGAGCAGCTAGGTGTGCAATGGAAGGCAACTAAATTATGAAAAAAGAATTCACGAAGATACCTCAACAGCATCAGACACTGTTGTAGCCATGTCATATGATATTTCTTCAAAAGTCTCATCCAGAAAGAAGACTATGGTTGTGAGCTTTCTAGCAGTCAAAAGGGCTTCAATTTCTTCACGGCCAGGTGTAGTATGCCTAGGACCAGCTTTGATAGAGCGTTTTAAGGCCTTCAAAGTATTTACGGCAAGAACCTGGGCCTCCGGTTCAATTGTTGCATCGTGTGCCACATTATGAATATACTCAGATAGATAGCCACCAATATCTTTGCTAGGAGGCATTGAGGACGCACATAAGTACATCAATTCCCAAGCTTTAATCAAGTATTGCCTGACAAAAAAGGGGTAAAAGTAACGGAGATGGTAAGAAGAACTTAATGGTGATATGCATATAAGTAATTGGTATATGCGGGAATGCACCTGTCAGGATTATGTCTAGTCTGCTTGGAGATTTGGGCAAAAAGTTCGTCCCTGAGTTCAACACGCTTCAAAGTTTTCTTGAAGAGCTTGCCAACAAGCTCAATGCGTTCATCTAAACTGGGTGGCGATGTTGATCGATCAGATGAATCAACGCCCATATACTTTAAGATGAGATGAAACAACTTGGTAGCACGGCTGACGAGATCGCTGTTTATCTTGAGGAGGGATGTGGGGATGGGATCCTGAACATATTTATGTTAAGCACACAAAGTCAATGGATTGTTAGTGGAGGAGAAAGGGAAGAGAAGGAGTGGAGAAAAGACCTTCTGAAAGCAAAGCATGTCCTCGAAAGTGAAGCGCTCGCGGACATGAGAGCCCGATGACTTTTTGGAATAGAAGAAGCCACGCTTGCCAGCAGACTGGATTTGCTTCTGCATAAGCCGCAGAAAAGCTTCAACCTGGAAGCGATCGATGAGGGGGATGGCGGCAGCAAGTTCGGCAGGAATTGACAAGGCCACTTGAGGGGCTGGGGAGCTGCAATGCTTGAAAATGAGTGAATGAGAGAGAGAGAGGGAAGAAGAAGAAGACGATTCGGCATCAAAGACTTACAGAGGAGGAAGAGAAGACGATTCGGCATCAAAGTCTGTCCCAGAGGGATTGGGAACATAAAAGCAAGAAGAAACGTCGGCGGCGACTTCGTTGCCATTGCCAGAGCTCAATGAAGAATTACTGCCTCGTTGGCCCTCCATTTCTCGGAGAGATTATAGATCTGAAACACAGTTTGCCCAGAAATGTGGGGGGAGAGAGAGGGAGGGAGAGGCGAGAGTCACGGGAAGATTTTTAATTGCCCATTCAATACTTGCACGATTCAGATGAGTTTTTTTGCTAATTCCTTTTTAGTTTTAGAAGATGAATGAAGTTAATAATCAGAAACCAAATAAATGAATGATAAACAAAAGAGACGTGCATCCACGTCCGTTTGGCCATGGTTGTGCCTCCAACACCATTTACAAATCTTATAACATCTCAGCTTTGGTGTCATCTCTCTCAATACAATAATAATCTTTTTCTTTTTGGTTTTGCATTATGCATTATGTACGCAAGGCCGATTCAACACAAGCTTTGCTACATTTATTTTCTTTTTCAGACATAGACTATAGTGTGCTCCCATCACCTCCTCCACTTCACAACTTGGCCATTGCTAAAGCAGGCAAGTTTTTCCTTGGCGGAAGCTTTAGATCCTCCTCTTCCTCCACTCTCTTGAAGTACTGCTCTACCATCTTATCCTTCATGTCTTCCAGTCGCCATGGCTCCCACTGCAATTTCACCATAGGCATTATATCAACAGTGTGACATAACCACAGTTACTAAATGGAGAGATTTGTTAAACCTTTGGGTTCTTATCTTTGTCTACCAATATGGCTCTGCACCCCTGCATAAGTAAGACACGCTCTTGTAATTATGGTCTACAACAATGACAGTTTCAGGAGGATGATACAATCGGGAAAGCTGACAAAACCTCCACAAAATCTTTGCTTATTTCTCCCTTCATCACATGGCACACCATTCTATACTCACGGATAAGACACTGCCCCACCCCCTGCAATCTTCCTTCTCTTATCTGAAATAGATACACACAGTCAGCTCTTTCCCATCATTGCCTGTGATGCATTCTGCGACACTAACCGATCTAAGAGAGATTTTAAGGCTCGCTGGTGAAGCCTTCTTCAATGCTCGAATGGCAGCTGAGATCCAATCATCTGCTTCTTGACTGGCCTCTCTCTCCTAACCAACACATGTGATGGTCGAGTGCGTTGTCAATTGTAAATCGGTCAACATATCCTATATATAAATGAAAAACTTACAAGTGCAGATATAATTTCTTCGACCGTTCTCCTCGAGAAACACCTATCGATAACATCTAACCTGCGTAAAGAAACAAACGGAAAGATAAGAAGCAGCAGTCCTCTGCACTTTTTGATCCACGCATATTTTCCATTGAAGATCTGATGAGAAATGGATTCTGTAAAAAGCAATTGAAAGCTGACACCAATACAAGGTTGAAATTTTTTAAACATGGAATGTAATCACGAACAATAACAGAGCAATTTTTTTACCACATGACCTAGAATGCGTGCGATTTTGGCATGACAAAAGATATTCCGCAAACTCAGGTACAAGTAGAAAGAGTAAAAGAGATAAAATAATATACACTTGCCTGTGGTAAGCACTCTGCTGTTTCAGGTGTGGATGCTGAGTGTATGCATCAAGAATTGTTGAGGCAAAGGTTGGATCACTTGTACCAACTCTGCAAAGATCTGCTTCTAATGCTGTCAACCTCTGTAACAAGGAGTAACCTTACTAAGTAAAAAATAAAAATCCTTGGCGAAGCAAATACTGCTTGACATTAGTAGCTATGAAAAAATCTGAAGTGTAAAAGTCATTCAGAATGTCAAAGAAAATAGAGTAAGAAAATTTACAGGCCGGAGTTTGGTTATGGACACTTATAAGTTATAACAGTCAACACAAACCATCACGTCGGAGAAAATAAGCATGCTGAACAAGACTACTCCAAAGACATAAAGTTAGTACAAGAAACGTTAGACGGATAGAGACACCTCAAACTGTCCTTGGCAAGAAAAGTTTCTCACCAAGAAAAATGCCACACAGAGAATCAATTTCTTACAGCGTATTCCTATGTGTTAGTTCAACTAAAAACCCGCAAAAAGTTTTGCATCATCAGCTGTCATTGTCCATTAGTTATTAAAAAAAGTACAATGGTTTAGCCTTTCAAGTTGCTATCATGCCAGCAATGGGGAACACTAAAGACTTAAGCAAAGTAAGTTCATACCGTTGAAGGCACAAAATGAGTTGCAAGACCACAAGCAAGCATTTCAGCGCCATCTAACCTAGCTCCTGTGAGGCCAACATACTCTCCTGAATAAGAAGACATAAAGGATGAGATAGGGAGATAGCCTCAATTGTTCTCTAACTTTTGTGGGTTTGAAGGACATGAAAAAACAAATGATTCTTGCTACCAAAAAATCCAGGGAGCCTTGACAAGAAGTAGGATGCGCCTATATCTGGAAAGAGCCCCAGAGCTGTCTCAGGCATGGCAAAAACCTTGGAAAAACTCAAGAGGTATGAGCATATTTCAGAGCGATCTAATTGTCATCCATGGACATGTTTAAGAAAAGAATACCGTGTTCTCAGTTGCAATACGAAATCGACCATGGACGGAGACACCAGCTCCGCCTCCCATGACAATACCATTCAAAATTGAAACCTATCATTTCATTACGAATTAAAGAGCTTATTTATTTATACAGGTAGAGTAATTGACAAAGAGGACAGTATGGTGAGACCTGAGGTTTGCTATATGTGGCCATAAGATAGTTGAGCATGTATTCATCTGAGAAGAACTTGGCACCGATTCTCCAGTTACCTAGTCCACGAAAAATAGAGAAAGAGAGTGTAGAAGCTGAAAGTAAGAAAAGGAAAGGAAAGATGGGAGGGTGATATACCTTGTTCGATGTCACGAACAACAGCCGCAACATCGCCACCGGCACAAAAGGCTCTTCCCTGACCCTGTGGCAAAAAGTTATTCAATGTGGGCAAAGGGAAGAGAAAAGGATAGAGTGATTATTACCTACCTTTAGGATGACAAGTTTCACACTAGGGTCCTCCTCGTATGCAAGGAACAGTTGCAGCAACCGAGAGATCTAGAGAAGATTGATTGATTCAAACGAAGATGCACGAAAAACAGACAAGAAGGGAAAGATTAGATACCATGGGGAAGGACAGAGCATTGAGCTGCTTGGGTCTGTTTAGTGTCAAGATTCTAACACTCGATTTCTCTTCCACCAACACCTGTGATCAAATTGATTAAGAGAGGGAAGAATTGATCGTCGTCGGATCGCAGAAAAGAAGAGAAAGGAGGAGACCTGAGAGTCGGTGGCCATCTCAGATTCGCCTTTGTGATCCTCAGTCCCGGACGTATACCAGAGCAGCAACGGGATTCACCACCACCACCATAGTCTTTTTCTTTTTTCTTTTTAATGGCTTATTTTAGGAATGTGATATTGGGCCTCCATATTAGAGTGGATATTTTGGTATTGTTATAGAAATCCATTGGTTTTGAATAATGGGCTTTGTTTTGGTCATAGAGTCAAATGGAGCTTTTCAAGTATTACGAGGACCAAATCTCTACTTATCATTATTGAAGATATTCTAAGGGTTTGACATTAGTTGATTAATATAAGTGTCTTCGGTTTTGAAAATGAATAGAATGAAATTCTTTGATAGACCGAAGTTTTTATTTATTTTAGTTATAACTTTTAAAAAAAAAAAAAAATTCTTTAAGACAATTCCTTCTTTTTTCAAACTTTACTTCCGCCGCCTTCAACTCTTTTCGCCGCCACTATTTTTCCGGTGACCGGTGCTCCTCGCCGGTGCCGGGAGAGGCTCCCACCTTTATTTTAAGCTTCTCTCATTTGCTCTCCTCCAGCTTGCGTCGGCTTTCAGTGATTATGCTTCGGTTTCGAGGCTTCGTCGGTAGTTTGGTGGTCGCTCCTCTGAGTTCTTCGTCGATGGCTCATGTTCGGAGTCTGCTTTTTCTATCTCTATCTTCACGGACATGGACTTCGACTTCGATATCGTCGATTTCTCAATCCGAAATCCCGACAGATTCAGATCTGTCCGCCACCATCCATCCGATTTCGCGTCAACGATCGACGGTCTTTCCAGTCTAAAAGATTAGCTACGACAATAGATTTAGAGGCCCTCGAGGACAGGATCTTGTCTACAGCTTTAGTAAATCTATGAAGGTTTGGTTTGTTTCAATCTTTGTCGTCGATTAGGGTGGTGGTATCCGGAGATTTATCTTTGGTGAAAGCAAGGTGGCCCATTTGATCGATTCTAAGTATGGATTTCATCTCGATGGGAAAGCAGCAAAAGCTATGTCTCTTCCTCTGGTAAAGTCTATGTTTCTTAGTCTCTTTCGATGGTCTCTGCTCTGTCTTAGGTTTGAGTTGGTTAGGTTAGCGTTGTCTGTTATCTCGCTTATTGAGCTTTGAATTCGCAGTGAGGTTTCGACTAGCGTAGTCCCGTCTTCTATTGGTTCCATGGGTTTGTAGCCTCCCGTGTTGAAGACTAAGTCACGGTCTACCGGATGAAAGAGTTTCCGTTTGTCTTAGAAGCGTCTCATAATCTATCAAGATATTGCCCAACTAAATCTTCCAGTTTCACTGTATCCATCGAGTTTTCAGATTTTATCGCTATTTACTCGATGTGGGTTGTCTCGCAACTACCCATTTTGAGCAAATTCGATTGTTGATTAATTCATTGTTTTTTTATCCCTTTTTGTTATGGGACCAAAATCCTAGGTTTCACAATTTGTTTTAGTTAACAATTTTTGTACTTCATTTTTTTTAAATGATATTTACATTCTTGGTAAAAGAAAAAAACAAAAAAAAAATTTAACGAACACGCTATACATGTTTACAACGAAGACTAGTTGGTTTTTTTTGACACGTGGGCAGCAGATCGATCATTAAAAAAGTCTCTAGTTTCATAAAAGTTTTCAAATTCTCAACAACCCAACCTATGAAAGTCAGACATGAAAGTCCTCGCTTCTCGATATAAATATTGATATATGTATATGCCCTCTGCACAAGACGATCAGCAATTGAAACACGAATTAGCCATATATAGCCGTCAAGGAGATGGAAGGAGTAAGGAAACGATGGCAGAGTGGTAGAGGAATCAGGTTGAGCCCGAAGTCGAAGAGATTGCGTGCGAGAGTGAAAGGCATCTTCAGAATGCTGAGGAGCTGGTGCTGCAGGAGGCGCCCGATGGTCAGAGAAGACCGTCATTACTACACATCTCTGCGTCGCTCTAACTCTTTCTACGCCGATGCAATTGCAGACTGCATCGACTTCATCAACCGCTCCTCCACTTGACCGCTTCTCATTCCTTTCCAATTTTTTTTATTTTTTATGCAATTACAATATTCTCCTCCTTCTCTGTAAATATTATCTATATCAGTCGACGGTTGAATGAATCCGTCGCATCGACAGACGCGTTTTAAAGCGGGAGAGGTTCTCATGGGCTTCCAATGGGCCTTATAAACTATATCACTGTCTATAACCAACCACTTAAGCTTAAAATTAGATTTGACAATTGCACAAGTCCATTCCCTTAATCGAGGCCCGTCAAAAGCCCGCGCAGTGTTTCAGATCTTATTCCTTTGCTTCCTCGATTCAACTCCCGTGAGACACTTTTGCCGGCGACATGGAGGAATACCCGGAAGAGCTCAGGACGCCGCCGGTAAGTCTGGTGGCTCTCTTCGGATACTCTGACCTTCACGCGTCCATTACTAAGCATCTCCACTCCCAGCAGCCTCCCATCAACGCTCTGGCCTTCCCCGACTTCTCCCATCTCTCTCTCCTCCTTGCTCATGATGATCAAATCAACCGAACCTCCTCCTTCAGAGATCCTCTCAGCGTCTCTGATTCTTCTTCTCCCGCTGCTTCCAGATGCGGCGGCATCTTGAAACGGGACTGGTTGCTTAAGCATCGCACCAAGGTCCCTGCAATTGTTGCCGCCTTCTTTCCCTCACATCACATCTTCGGCGATCCAACTCAATGGCTACAGGTCTGCTCCGATCTCGACAGCCTCAAGTACTTCCTCATCTCCCTTATTTGCTTTCCCCCTTGTTTCAAAACCTACCTCAGATTAACAGTGCGATCTCCATTGCCAGATCCGTAATCCGTCCCAAAAACATCAAACTGGTAGTGATCGTGGTCCAGTCTTCTCCCCAGGGTAGCGTTTTCTCCGATTCGTTTTGTCTTCATTTCTACGAATATCCTATCGGAACTCGTGGCTCACTCTTTCCCGACTTGTTATAGAGGAAATTAGCGAAGATCGTCTAGTGGCATTGCGAAAGCGGGCAGAATTAGACTCTAAGTACGTGCTCTTCTTCAATTCCAGCATAGACTCTGAACTCACACTCTCTCTCTTCAGGCATGTTTCTCTCCTCTTTCCTTGTTTTCTTTCTATTTTGCACCTAGAACAAGGGCCTTTTCCTTCATTGCCTCTCAACGCAATATGTTTGCAGAATTGCTTCTGCATTTGCAGAGTTAGCGCTTGCGTATTACAGAGAAGAAGGAAGGAGGATCAAAAGTCGAATTGAGAAAAGGACTTCCAATTCTCTTGATTTGAATGTTCGCTACTGTTTCAAAGTAAGTAAGCTTTTTCATTACCTCTGTTTAGTTGAACCATTCTGTTTCAAAGTATATGGGAAAAGGATGGCTCATTCATGCCATGACTGCTAGGTCGCTGTATATGCAGAGTTTCGTAGAGATTGGGGTGAAGCATTGAAGTTTTATGAAGACGCGTACCATTCCTTGCACGAGGTCTTTTTCATCACTATTTATTTCGTATTTTCCCACCCTTCTGTCACGCTAAAGTGCTCTGATTCTAGTCAAGAAGTTGCTTTTCATGCATATATGGTTATTGCTTTTTATATGGTTCTTTTCTATATATGTCTACGGTTTCCACACATTTCCATTTCGAATTCCTTAAAACGAGCAATTTTGTTTATGCAAACAGATGATCGGGACATCAACTAGGTTGCCTGCAATACAACGCTTGGTCGAGATCAAGACCATAGCTGAGCAATTGCATTTCAAGATATCAACGCTTTTGTTGCATGGTGGAAAGCTCATAGAAGCGGTGACATGGTTTCATCAACATAAAGCATCATATGAGAAGGTTGTTGGATCCACGGAATTTATATTTCTCCATTGGGAATGGATGAGTAGGCAGTTTCTTGTCTTTGCTGAGTTGTTGGAGACAAGCTCAGCAACTGTTCAGAGCTTTTCATCCTTAAACCAAGGAACTGCAGAAATATCTTTGACTGAATTTGAGTTTTATCCTGCCTATTATTATCAGGTCAGTTAATTTTTCTCCACATAACTTGTAGTCGGAACATAATCTACACTTGGTGCTAAATGTTTCTCTGTGTTTTATCATTTTTCTTAAAACAGTACTATATAAACTATATAAACACCTACCTCGAAGCAAATGCTGGATTTTTCATCCATTACATTTGTTCTTTTTTTCTCAATCATTTCTGAGCTCATTCTGTGCCTAGTACAGTATGTTGAAAGTTTAATATGCTCATATCCACTAGGAAAACTTCTTCCTCTACGCAGTTAGCTGCTCATTACTTGAAGGATAAGAAATCCGCCCTGGAATTGTTGTTGTCAATGTCCGAAACAGCTCAAGAGATTGATAGCAGCTCCGAGTCCATTACTCCTTCAGTCTATGTGGGTCAGTTTGCTCAGTTACTTGAGAAGGGAGAAGCTTTTACACTTCACTCGTAAGTTGTTCATATCACCTCACAAATATCTGTGAAAAAAATTAAACTATGCTCTACCCCCTATTACAATATGGTTTTCTAATGTTTTTGCAGTATAACGGACGAAGAGTACACACGGTATACAATTTCAGAAGCAAAGAGATTTCAAGATTCCTTTGAAATTATTGCTTGGCTGAAGAGATCTTATGAATCGTTTAGCAACCTTAAAGCCCGGAGGATGGCTACTCTTTGTGCCTTTGAAGTAGCCCGGGAGTACTTTGGTTTGGCTGATCCCAGCAACGCAAAATTCTATTTCGATATTGCTGCAAACTTGTATAGACAAGAAGGTTGGGTAACTTTGCTCTGGGAGGTGCTGGGTTACCTGCGAGAGTGTTCGAGAAATCTTGGTGCCTTTAAAGATTTTGTAGAGTTGTCCCTTGAAATGGTTGCACTGCCTGTAACATCTTACAACAATTCTGGGAACTTGGGAAACAAAAATTATGGCCCTGGTGGTCCCCCAACTATTTCAGGAAGAGAAAATATACATCGAGAAGTTTTTACTCTTGTCTGTCGTGAAGCCGAGCTGATTTTATCTACAGGAGAAAGTGGGTTCACATTATCCACTGATAGTCCTCTTCATCTTGAGATTGATCTCGTCAGTCCTCTAAGACCTGTTCTCCTAGCTTCAGTTTCTTTTCACGAGCAAATGATCAAGCCTGGTGCTTTGTGCTCTATTACAGTGTCACTGCTTTCCCATCTACCTCTTCCAGTCGAAATAGATCATCTAGAAGTTCAGTTCAATCAATCTACGTGCAATTTTTTCATCAGGAATTCCCAGAGGCCGCTTTGGGGTTCTGCGTCTAACACTGAGCCAATTGGTAGTCAAGTAGAGAATGAGCCGTCGCTGGTCCTTGTGCCAAATAATTGGTTAAGGTTGACATATGCAATCAAGTCTGGTTAGTGTGATTTAATTATAAGGGTGTTGTTTGTATCTCACACACTTCCACGTGTTGCAGTTTATTCATTGCCTAACTTTTCTCGCATTTCTTTGTTTCATCTGCAGAGCAAAGTGGCAAGCTTGAGTGTCTTTCAGTTCTTGCGAAATTGGGGCCTCTTTTCACGATCTGTTCAAGAGCCGAAAGTCCTGCTGCAATGGAGGATTTGCCTGTCTGGAAGCATGAGGATCGTGTGGAATCTCTGCCAACAAAGGACCCAGTTCTTGCAGTCTTTGGCCAGAAAGCTACTCAAGTTGAAGAACCTGAACCACAGGTGGACGTCAGTCTAGGTGTCTCTGGTCCTGCCCTAGTTGGAGAAGATTTTACGATGCCTATCGCAGTAACTTCAAAGGGTCATGCCGTATTCAGTGGTGAATTGAAGATTAACCTAGTTGATGTGGGTGGTGGTGGTTTGTTTAGCCCAAGAGAAGCAGAACCATTCTCTTTGGAAAACCATCATGTCGAAATCTGTGGTATTAATGGGGCGGAGGGCAACGATGAAGCTGAGTCTGAAACAGGGAACATAAAGAAAATTCAGCAATCTTTTGGGCTGGTTTCTGTTCCGGACCTGAAGGAAGGGGAATCATGGTCCTGCAAACTAGAAATCAGGTGGCATAGACCCAAGCCTGTCATGCTTTTTGTGTCATTGGGTTATTTGCCACATGGCAGTGAAGCCAGTGCCCAGAAAGTTCACATACACAAGAGCTTGCAGATTGAAGGGAAGATGCCTCTTTTCATTAGTAATCGGTTTATGTTGCCATTTAGAAGGGATCATCTATTGCTCAATAGAATCAAGCCAGCCCCTGATTGTGAAGACACGTCTTCTCTGCCGCTGAACGAAAAAAGTGTGTTAGTTGTCAGTGCCAAAAATTGCACAGAGGTAGCGCTAAAACTGGTGTCCATGTCCATTGAATTTGATGATGAGCAAGGGGAAACTTCATGTACGATTCAGCAGGGTCGTGGGTGTGGAGATACCTCAGGGTCTGCTAGTCTTGCGCCAGGGGAAGAGTTCAAAAAGGTTTTCACAGTCATACCAACAGTGAAAACTCCAAAGCTTGGTTTGGGATCAGTACATTTAAAATGGAGGCGGCAGGGAGGTAACACAACAGAGGCATGTGTTTCAACAAAGCACAAACTTCCTGATGTAAATGTGGAGGCATCACCACTGGTAATGAGTTTGAACTGTCCTCCGTATGCCATTCTTGGAGAACCCTTCACTTACGCAGTTAGAATCTGTAACCAGACACAGTTGCTCCAAGAAGTAAAGTTTGCTCTGACTGATGCACAGAGTTTTGTCCTGTCTGGGTCTCACAGCAATACGGTTTCAGTCCTTCCCAAGTCAGAACACGTCTTAAGTTATAAGCTAGTGCCTCTGACTTGCGGTCAACAGCAACTCCCGAAGATAACTTTGACATCAGTACGATATTCTGCTGAGTTTCAGCCATCTGCGGTTGCTTCAAGTGTCTTTGTGTTTCCCTCAGCGCCACAGGCCAACAAAGCCAACTGTACCGCCAGGTAGTAACTTGACGCGACTTGGGTTTTGGGATGTGCAGTTTCAGCCATCTGCGGTTAAGTTACACAATACCAATCAGTCTGGTGGTAATATTGTTTCTTGAAATGTCTGCCATGTTGTCTTTTCTGTTTCTCTTATGTTGATAATAATGGCTATATTCTTTTTCTTTTTTGAAAAACTCTAGATGAAGCATCTATTGATGGACACAATCTGTTTCGAGTTTCAGAACACGACATATGTTTGTTTTTCTTTCAATGCAAAAATGTTTTGTGTGTTTTAAACGATCATTAATGTTGGAGCAGATAACTGTACCAGGTATCAAGTATCTCTAGCCTGCCTGATGTTGCTTTCTTTGTCCAACTCGTGCTCGCGTCTCTAATGGATTTGTATTCATCGTGTTGGGCCTTCTTATGTTTTCAATGAATTGGGCCTTCTTATATATTCATTGCATTGGGCCTTTTTGTGTTGGGTATTATAAATATCTGCCCTTCATCTCTGGGCTTTGTGTAACACCCGTGATCCGTGTCTATACTTTTGGTACGAGTGATGATCGAGATTGGTTCGGGTATGGCTTGGAAAAGCTAGAAATTTTGCCTAAGGCATAGAAAGCTACGGCAGGTTGACCCATGGGTCACGTTTTTAGCACCTTGGATCGAGTTTCAGCAAGATTGGTACTAATGGGCCGTGAGTTTGAGGAGTTGTTATTGGGCCTTTGGGCCTTGGGTCATGTTTTTAGCACATTTGGGCCGAGTTTTAGCAAATGTTGATTAATGGGCCTTGGGTCACGAAACAGCCACCTTTGGGCCGAGATTTCATTAAAAGGATGGCGGTTTGGACTGGTTTGGGCTGGTTTGGTTCGGTTTGGTTTGAGTGGTGATATATATACCCAAGTTAGGGTTTTCACGTGGGTGTTAAAGATTTTGGCAGCCGTTTGAGAGCTTCTTCTTCTTCTTGGCCGTGGGTGATAAACGAGAAGCCAAAGGTGTGAGTTCTTCGTCGGATTCACGAGATCGAGAGCTAAGGTGGACGTGGTTGAGTTTCTAGGTAAGAATCGTGAAATCCTCTTGTGTTTCCTTCGATTGTTTAGCCTTGAAGGTTCTGATTTTTGATGATCATGGTTCGTCAAAGGGAAAGAAGTGATTCGTTTCACGTGTGGATCATCCGCGTGGTGTAGGCGAGTGGATCGTGGTGAGATCCATAAACCCGTGGGTGTTGTCAATTGTTTAGCCTTGATCCAGCTCTGATCCGTGTTGTTTGGTTCGTCGAAGGAGGAGTTGGTGATTGGCCGTGGGGATTGATCTCGTGGTGGTGTGTTCAAGAGCTAGGGTTTGGAAGATCTCGTCGTGGTGTGTGGAGATCTAGGTATGGATCATTAAACCCATGTGTCTTCTTCGATCTATGGTATGGTTTGGTTCTGATTTTTGACGTTTGATCCGTTGGAAGGCAGTTTGGGTTGATCCGGGTGTGTCGGGTCACGTTTGGGTCGATACACGTGGGTCGGGTGGACTGTCGGGTCATCTGCCGTACGTCCCAGGGTCGTTCGTACGTACCAGGTGGGTCAGCAGTACGTACCAGGGTCGTCCGTACGTACCAGGCGGGTCGTCCGTACGTACCAGGTGGGTCAGCAGTACGTACCAGGGTCGTCCGTACGTACCAGGTGCGTCGTCCGTACGTACCAGGTGGGTCGTCCGTACGTACCAGGTGGGTCAGCCGTACGTACCAGGGCGTGTTTGCGTGTGGCTCGGGTAAGGTTCGATTTAACCTTAAAAGTTATCGAACGTTTGTGTTTGGTTTGGTCTTTTAAGACGTTTGCTTGTGGTTTGTGGTGTGTTTGGATCGTATGGATTAGGTGTGTGTACGGATTTCTAAGGATAGCAATCGTACCAAAGGTTTTCCATCGACCAACCGTTTGCTAAGGTGAGTTCGTAACCGTAGCTAATGTCTAGGGTTGTTTGAATGGCTCATGGAGTCTATGTTTGCTGTTTGTGTTTGAGGTGATACACTTCGGTGTATGGTGCTACACTTCGGTGTAAAGGTATACTTAAGTATACGGTGTATGGTGATGATAGTGTGCACATGTATGTCATGTTTGGTGTTTGATCAACACGGTTTGTGTACGTTCGCGTACGGTTTGATGTTTGTTGTTTGAGTTTGGTTTGTTAACGTTTGAGCATGATTGGATAATATGCTAGTTTGAGTTTGTTGGAAGTTGGCTTGATATTTGAATGCAATATTGGTTTTATGTTTGTCTTTTGGATAATGTTGGATGTTAGCTGGTGAGACGGGATGACCGATCTCACTAAGCAAATTCGTTTGTTTATGCCCCCTTTCATGGTGGCAGGTAATGGAAGTGGCTAAGGAGCACGCGAGACAAGGCTGGAAAGGAGGGGGATTAGGACGGGTTTTATGGTTATGTTATGCATTTGTTTGACATTGGGTTGTTATTACTTACGTTGGTGGGTTATTTATGAATGCTAAGTTGAACCTGATTCCCGTTTGTTAAGGTGTTAGTTGTTGAACCACTATCGTTTGTGAACCACGTTTGGTATTGAAATAAAGTCTCTGATTTTCCTTTATATTAAACGTAAGGTTTTTCCTATGCATGTTTGTGAGCCCGCTTAGGTTGTTAGTCTTCCGCTAAGTTGTAATTGAATGAATTATTTTATTAATGGCCGAAATTTTTACTAAGTGTAGTACGGTCATTGGCATGTGTTTGCTGGTATCTTAACCTCGGGTAGGATTTACGGGGTTAGGGTGTCACACTTTGCCTTGTCACTTGAGAGCTCAATGTCACGGACTGATTCCTCCCGAATCGGTACGCGCGGCCTTAGCACCTTTCCGCCCCTCGCGGTTGCTAAGTCAGCCTTACTTAAACTCGGACCTTAGTACTTAGAGAGAGAAACTTTCGTATTTTAGAGAGAGAAGCTTTAGAGAAGTGTTTATATTGTATTTTGCTTGATGATTTACAAATGAGGATCTCACCCCCTTATATACACTTTCACATCCAAAACGGACGATGGAGATTAAACCGATCTAACGGTGGAGATTAACTCTCACCAACTCTCACCACCAACTTCACCAACTCTCCCCACCAACTTCACCAACCCATTTCCACCAACTTCACCAACCCATTTCTACCAACCCATTCCCACCAACTCTAGATTTATGGGCTAATTTCGTTTGGGCCTAAAATGGGCCGTGGGCCTAAAATGGGCCATGACATCCTCCCCCACCAAATTCGGTGATGCCCTCGTCGCCGTATACGCCTTGAGGTCTTCCCGGAATTGCCACAAGTCTTGTTCTGGTTCCCACGTTGCCTCTGCCTCTGGCTGTCCCTTCCACTTGATGAGGAAGTGACTTTGACGTGGAACTCCTCGTTTCCGCACTTCCTTGGACGCCAGTACCTCTTCGATCTCTTTATCGTAAGACTTGGTCATGATAGGCGGTGCCCGATTTGAAACGCCTCGGTCTTGATCCTCTGCGTCGCCATGATATGGCTTAAGCATACTCACATGGAAGACCGGATGAATCTTAAGAGTATCCGGTAAGTCCAATCGGTAAGACACCTTTCCCACCTTCGCCACAATTTCGAACGGTCCCTCGTATCTCCGAATTAAGCCTTTGTGTAGACTCCGAAATACTTTGAATTGTTGGGAAAGGAGCTTCACAAAGACTAAATCACCCACAGAATATTCTGAAGGCCGTCTCTTCGCATCCGCCCACTTCTTCATTCGTTTCCGGGACTTCTCCAAGCATACCCGGGCAAAGTCGGCGTGTTCCTCCCATTGCTTGGCCATTATGAATGCCCCTGGACTTCTTCCCTCTGTCGCAGGCGTAGCCAATGTGTGCGGGGTCAAAGGTTGCTGTCCCGTTGTGAGTTCAAACGGACTCCGTCCCGTCGATTCGCTTCGTTGCAAGTTGTACGAGAACTGGGCAATATCCATCAACTTAGCCCAATCTCTTTGGTTTGCACCTACGAAGTGTCGGAGGTAACACTCAAGCAAGGCATTCACCCTTTCCGTCTGCCCATCTGTTTGCGGGTGAAAGCTCATTGAGAAACTCAGGTCCGTCCCAAGCATCTTAAATAACTCCGTCCACAACCGCCCAGTGAAGCGAGGATTCCGATCACTCACGATGTTCCGAGGTAGTCCCCAAAGCTTCACCACGTTCTTGAAGAATGCCCGCGCTGCCTCCTCCGCGGTACAGTTCCGATCGCAAGCTACAAACGTCCCATACTTAGAGAATCGATCCACAATCACCATGATGGATCCAAACCCTTCTGACTTTGGTAGCGCGCTGATAAAATCTAGCGAGACCGAGTCCCATGGTCGCTCGGGTATTGGTAATGGCTCCAATAAACCCGCAGACTGCTTGTTCTCCGTCTTATCTTGTTGGCACACAAGACAAGTCTTCACATAAAGCTCTACGATATCCCGCATCCGTGGCCAAAAATACCCCACTTCAACTAGGGCCAACGTCCTCTTCTGTCCTGGATGGCCTGCCCACCGAGTATCGTGGCATTCTCTTATGATATCTCAGCGGAGACTCTCCCACTTCGGAACATAGAGTCGTCGACTCTTTGAATAAAGCAGGCCATTGTCGACCCAAAATCGATGTGCCTTACCCTCTTCTGCTAACTTCATCAACTCCTTAGCAACAGGGTCGCGCTCGAGCCCTTCTCGAATCCGAGCCAAAATGTTCCCCTCGACTTGGCTCATGGCTGCTAGCTCCGCCTTCCGGCTTAGCGCATCGGCTACAACATTCGCCTTCCCGGCTTATACTCCAACGTGTAATCGAACTCGGCTAGGAAGTCTTGCCATCGCGCTTGTTTCGGGGACAACTTCTTCTGGGTTTGGAAGTAGCTTGTCGCCATGTTATCCGTCTTGATCGTGAAGTGTGATCCCAGAAGATAGTGTCTCCATACCCGCAAACAATGGACCACGGCTGTCATTTCTTTTTCTTGCACCGTGTACCGCCTCTCGGTATCATTGAGCTTGCGGCTCTCGAACGCGATCGGATGCCCCTCTTGCATCAAGACTCCCCCGATAGCAAAGTCGGATGCATCGGTGTGTATCTCGAATGGCAAACTGAAATTTGGTAAGACAAGGACAGATTCTTGACTCACCGCGATTTTCAGCTTCTCAAAGGCCTCCCAGCAATGCTCGGACCAATCCCATGGTTTCCCCTTCTTAAGAAGGTCCGTTAGCGATGCCGTCTTCTTTGAATATCCCTCGATGAACCGTCGATAATAGTTCACCAGTCCAAGGAAAGAGCGTAACTCTGTTACCTTAGTCGGAGTTTCCCACTCCATAATCGCCTTCACCTTGGCGTCATCCATCTTGAGCTTCCCGTGCCCAATGATGTGGCCCAAGAATTGAACTTCCTCGGTGGCAAAGGTGCACTTTTCCTTCTTCACAAACAACTCGTTTTCGCGGAGAACTCGAAAAACTTCCCGCAAGTGTTCCATATGTTCCTCCATCGAGTTGCTATAGACGACGATATCGTCTAAGTAAGCCACCACGAACCGATCCAAATATGGCTGAAAGATCTGGTTCATAAGGGTACAAAATGTGGCTGGAGCGTTTGTGAGGCCGAATGGCATAACCAGCCATTCAAACGACCCATACCGCGTAATGCACGCTGTCTTTGGCTCATCTCCCTCTGCGATCTGGACTTGATAATACCCCTTTTGCAAGTCCATCTTTGTGTACACCTTTGCTCCTCCAAGACGATCAAATAGATCCGCGATCAAAGGGATAGGATAGCGGTTTTTGATCGTTACCTTATTAAGTGCCCGGTAGTCCACACACATTCGCAATGACCCATCATGCTTCTTTTGGAACAAAACCGGTGCGCCATAAGGTGCTTTGGATGGCCTTAGTTTCCCCGTGGATAAGAGTTCATCGAGTTGTTTCTGTAACTCTTCAAGCTCGGATGGAGCCATTCGGTAAGGCGCCATTGCTGGCGGTTTGGCTCCTAGTTCCAACTCAATCCGATGATCCACCTCCCTCCTTGGGGGTAACTTTTCCGGTAACTTCGCGGGCATCACGTCCTTGTTCTCCTCAAGGACTGTTTCAATAGCCGGTAGAATTGGCTCAGCTCTCCCAAACTCGTCTTCCACCTTCATCACGGCCAGAAACGTCGGTTCACCCTTCTTCACCCTCTTAGTGAACTGCATTGCCGAGAGTTGCCTTATCCCCTCGGACTTCTCCTCTATGGTTGGAATCATGCACTGCGATCCTTTCTCGAGGATGCACACTGAACTTAGTGCGGGCAGAGGAATTGCCATGACTTGCCTCATGAAATCCATACCTAGCACCACTTTGAAATCGTCCATGGGTATGACCGAGAAGTTTACTGGTCCGCTCCAACTGCCCAGCCGCATCTCAATCCCTCGAGCTACCCCATTGACGGGTTGTGCCTTTGCGTTCACCGTCTTCATCCAACCTTCCCTCTTGGTCCACTTTATCCCCAATCTCACGGCTTTATCTTCAGCCATGAAGTTATGAGTGGCCCCCATGTCCACCATAACTCGGGTTGACTTCCAGTTAACACGGGTCTCCACGTACATGAGCCCCTTGCTCATTGGTTTAGACAATGGACCGGCCTTAAGAGCGTTAAGGAGTTGTAACGACCCCATCTTGCCCGGCTCCACCTCTTGGGTCTCACCTTCGTGATTCTCCATTATCGCGGACAACGATCCCATCTTCGGACATTCCCTCATTGGGTGTGGCCCTTTGCACACAAAGCACCCACCTTTTGGGACAAACGTCTTCTTCTTTGCCTCAAACTCCTCTCGTCCTGATCCCTTCTCATAACGCCTTGAGTTGGATGGACGGCCACTATCTCGTCTTTCTCCCCCACCTTTGGTCACGATCTTCTCCTTTCTCTTGAAGGACTCGGAGGGACCTTGGGTACGAAAGTCAGTCAATGACTCAGCCACCGCAATAGCTTCATCGACGGACTGAACTCCCCTTCGCTGCAGCTCTTGCTTTGCCCAGTTTTGCAGCCCGTCGGTGAAGTAGAAGACGAGATCCTCATCGGACATGTTAGGAATTTGCAGCATAAGAGTGGTAAACTCTTTAACATAGTCGCAAATTGTACATTTTTGTCGAAATTCCCTTAACTTCTTGCAGGCTTCATACACAACATTCTCCGGGTAGAACTGCCGCTTAAGTTCCTTCTTGAACTCCTCCCAAGTCTCGATCCGGCAAGTTCCCCGCTCAATGTCTGCATGCTTTCTCCGCCACCACAACATCGCCGTGTCCGTCAAGTATGACGTCGCGGCTTTAATCTTTGCAGTCTCATCCCCAAGATTGAGATTGTCGAAGTATTGCTCCATATGCCAAAGGAAATTCTCAACTTCCTTAGCATCCCTTACCCCGTTGAACCGCGACGGTCTCCGGAAATCAACCCGACCGCCTACTGCCGCAGCAACGGTTCCTCCATTGGCGCTTGCCCGTTTGCATAGCGCCATATCCTCCTCCACCGCGACAAATCTTGCCTTCATCCCCTCGATGTTGTCTTGCAAGGCCCGGATGGATTCGGTCACTAGTTCCTCCAATCGAACGAACCGAGTGTCTTGATCGGCGCCGTTCTGCTTGACTTCCTCCAGCCCATCGAACACATGATTCTCCAGTTCGGAGACGGTGTGCTCAATTCTTTCAAGCTTATCTGTCATTTCGCCCACGGCCACCCCCAAAGCATCACGGGGAATGCTTTTTTCCCGTTTGCTTCCCGCTTGGCCGGACGTGGTTTCTCTTCCACGTTCGTCATGGGCGTCGGACGAAGCGCTCACATCTTTGCTTCCCTTAGCCATTCTCTCGGATAGACTTCTCTCTAGCTCCGGTCGAACTTCGCTCTGATACCACTTGTCACGGACTGATTCCTCCCGAATCGGTACGCGCGGCCTTAGCACCTTTCCGCTCCTCGCGGTTGCTAAGTCAGCCTTACTTAAACTCGGACCTTAGTACTTAGAGAGAAAAACTTTCGTATCTTAGAGAGAGAAGCTTTAGAGAAGTGTTTATATTGTATTTTGCTTGATGATTTACAAATGAGGATCTCACCCCCTTATATACACTTTCACATCCAAAACGGACGATGGAGATTAAACCGATCTAACGGTGGAGATTAACTCTCACCAACTCTCACCACCAACTTCACCAACTCTCCCCACCAACTTCACCAACCCATTTCCACCAACTTCACCAACCCATTTCCACCAACCCATTCCCACCAACTCTAGATTTATGGGCTAATTTCGTTTGGGCCTAAAATGGGCCGTGGGCCTAAAATGGGCCGTGACATCAAGCTTTAATCAGATTTTGATCCCCCTCTTTCTGGATCACTGGCGGAGAGCTTAGGCTTCCTCGGCGACATTGATGGAAAGCCGACCGGGAGTTTTTGTGGTCGGATCCTCTGGTGTCGGCAAGCGCACCCTCCTCACTCGTACGCCCTTCTCCCTTTGGATCATATCTCTGTTTACCGGAGGCCAAGCTTTGTTTTGCTCTAATCTAATCTAGGGTTTCCTTTTATTCACAGGACTGCTGTCTGTGGATTTTGAGGATTCATCGGAGTCATCATCTCAAACAGAAGTTCATGGGTATACATACATCTCTAAGGACTGTGTTTTTACCCATTTTCTGTAGAATTTCTTACGATTGTTTGACCTTTCTGGGCAGCTGGACGATTAACACTAAGTATTACACTGCTGATGTTTCTGTATGGATATCACATATTTGCGATGACTACTCTCTGCCCACTCTCCCTCAGTCCCATCCACTGGTGGCGTTAGTTATGGTCTTCGACCTCAGTGAGGTTTGCCATTGATACCCCCTCTGTTGTGACTCCTTATTCTCTCACCTTGTCATCCGCATAACCCTTTTACCCGTTCTTTGCAGCTGTCAACTCTTGTTGCTCTTCAAGACTGGGTTTCTCATACCGACATCAACACTTTTGATATATTGTTGTGCATTGGGAACAAAGCAGATCTTGTCCCTCGTCACCTAGCTCATGAGGAATATAGAAGACGTCTTTTGAAGGCAACAGACTCCTCTACAAATCTCTATTCGGACATTGATGAGTTTGGGATCTCCGAAAGTGAAGGAAGCAGGTTGTTGGGAAGTGAAGATACATCTTTGGATATCAGGGGAACATGTCTTGAGTGGTGCTGTGAGAACAATATCGAGTTCATTGAGGCTTGTGCTTCTAATCCTGATTTTGACAAGTGTAAGTTCTATGTTTTTCAGACAATCTTTCCTTCTTCATATTCATGGACTAACCAGGTTCAGGGATACTGCAATGCGCAGGTTCTTACTTTTTATCTGGTTCCCACATTATGAAAAATAAGCTGTACTCAAGTTGTAAAGAGTTCCACATTTATGGGTGAAAAATGAGTGAGCAATGATGAGCAGAGAATACATATTCGTCTCTAGCATTAATGAGACTCATGGGTTGTCCGTGTAGGTTTATCAGTCGATGGGGATTCTCAAGGGGTTGAACGTCTATTTGGTGCTCTTTCGGCACATATGTGGCCTGGAATGATTCTGAAATCGGGTGATAAGATAAATGAACCCATGTTACCTCATGGGGAAGGTTATTTGTTCCTTCCATTTTCTTCTCCCATATATTGTAAGGGTTACCCTTGGACTCATGTTGATTAGATCTTAACTTTCCTCATTCTCAGAGTTGTCAGAAGAAGAATCTGAATATGAATTGGAGTATGAAGTGCTATCAGCAGGCTCAGCTGATCCATGGGAGAATATCGATGAAAGATGGGTCTCTGCAAGTGAAACGCATTCACATGCAGATGCTGGTGGATCCACTTCACAGGAAAACCTCCAGGTAGAAAATAATATGGTGAAACCAAAGGAAGTTGTGGATGACGAGCTAAGGCCTTCAGGTTCAAGGATAGAGCCGCATAATGAGACTGACAGAGCAGTAGTAGCAGATGAAAAACCTTTGGACACAGAAAACGACAAATGTTATGAGTTTGAAGATGTGGAACAGTTGATGTCAGAAATAGGGAACATCCGTGACAACTTGCGATTGATGCCTGATTTCCAGAGGAGGGAAATAGCTGCAAATCTAGCTATGAAAATGGCTTCCATGTTTGGAGGTGACAGTGATGACGAGGAAGAACCTGAGTGAGCCTGTTTATATCAAGTTTTGCTGAAGATCAGTGTGAACCACGTTTTAATCCTTTCTTTATACAACTTTATCCAAATTCAATTCATGTTTGAGATAGATTCTGGCAGTCGCTATGTAATGTGAAGCCAGTAAGCTATTCTAGTTATGTGGACCGACATGTTATGGATCTCATTACTTTTTTGTCTTTCTAGATTTGTAATGTAGTCTTGGAGCTCTAGCAAACAGCCTTATACAGACATCCTATGTGGTTACATTTAACAAGGTGCTCTGCACTCATTTCGAATATTATTCCATATCATTAGGAGGAACAGGCATCACAAAGGAGAATTGGTTTCCAGGGCTAATATCTCCAGTATATTGCATCTCTGCGGGCTGATCTCCAACCCCGATGATAGCGTGCCCTTCAATAGGTGCAGGAGATAAAGGCTCAGCTTCAAGATCAGACATGTTTTGGTCTTCATAATTACTCATGTAAGAGGCTGTCGAGTGACCGGTGGTCTTGGAGCGGAGTAGAGTGGATCCAGAGGCATGAAAGGCTGAGGTAGAGGAGCTGGTGACACTGCCAGAACCACCAAGGGTCTCTGTTGGTGGCTTTCTCACTTTGCCTTTCTTCTTCTTCACAGCCATGTGCCATTTCTTCAACGCTTTTGCCATTTGCTCATCAAACACAGCTTTCTTCATGTGTGAACCCATCTGCCCACATCAACAACACAAGTTTGTTGCTTAGTTCCTTGCTATTATATAGAGAGCTTTGTAGACTAATAGACGGTGAAGGCTGAAATTAGGATAATGTACCTGAGTAACGAGCGCGTACAATGGAAGTGTGATGTAGCTGCACAAAATCAAAGCTCCTACGCTGCAAATATAGCCAACTTGTTTAGCTCCTTAGAATCGTTCCAAGGGAGATCTATCAATTGGTTTCTTCAATAGTGGTTAGTGAAGAATAAGCTTTTACCCAAGACAGAGTTTTACAATGACAAGTTTGAAATCCTTGTGGAAGCAAGATTTTAGCCCAAAGGAATACTGCATGCCAAATTAACGAAACATATTAGTCATTACCATCATTGAAGATATATAAGAGAATACATCGGCCAAAAGGCAAAAACTAGCGAGTTGGGCATAAAAGATCAGTTATTTACCCATATCCAGAAGAAGTATGTTATCTGGAAAGCATTCTACAAAAAGAAGAGTCTAATATTAGACAGAAGCTAAAGATGAACATACACAAGCATAGCATGCAATGCTGAATGTGTGTTGAAACTAAAAACAATGCAAGTACCTGAAACAAGGCGAAGTGGAGAAGATGAAGCAGCAACTGAGGGCGATTAAACCAGAAGTATTTATCTGAACCATGCACAAGAGGTATCCCTTGAACAATTGCGTGTCTATCCGTGATTTCCAGAGCCATTCGTGTTAGGATGGCCTGAAGCTTCGTACCGACAGCTAAAATGATCTGCAAGAGTTGTAAGAATAAGACTTACAAGCCCCCTGGCACAGTAGAAGATTCTCTTAAGAGCATAATTGTCTTACAACTATAGGCAGGATTGACGCCCAAAACAATGTTTCCCAGCCTAAAAGGAAGGGGGAATTTGTCAGTACATTAATAACCAATGATTTAGTAAAGCAAGCAAATGCAAAGCTGACTCACCATTGACATTCAGCAGTAAGAAAGTCACAAACGATGCCCACAGAAGTGGACTGCAGAGCAAAACTCTATCAGCAATGTGGACAAAGACCTCATGACACTAGCATTGTGAATTGTGTTTTGTGTTATGTACCTTATTCCAACTACCACCTTGAAATCGTCTTCCAATGATCTTTTGATATATTTCTGGAAGTCGAACTTTCGTCCAGGAGCTAAATGGGCCTAAAGGAGACTCACCCATAAACATCACCAAAGCAGGAGGCAAATACAAGAGAGAATTGAAGTTTTGACTTACAGCGATGAAGCCATGGCGCAGAGTCAAGTAGTCGGTTCTCCCAACAGATCGAAAGAACTGCTGTAGGAAGCACCCCTGTAAATCAGAGATGGTTGAGAGTACATATATCAACAGCTTTACGGCACGAGGGCTTGCTAAAGAAGAAGAAGGAAATGCTTCGTACAGCATAAAAGAAGAAGGGGACTTTTGTCCAGAAACTGGAATGCTGTCTAACAAAGGACGTCTCATGAGTGAGCCTGAATCTTGATGGATCTATGCGTAGAAAAGAGTCAGTTTAGTGATCTACCATGAAACAAGTTTTAAATAAAGAAGAACTCGCCTACCTACCGATTGAAAACTCGTAATCATGGGAAAGTGTATCCTGCTCCCACTTTTTCCAACCACGGATCTGCAGTTACAGAAAATGATATAGATAGGTAGGAAAAGAGGGTTTTTTGAGAAAAGGAAGTCAGACCTTGAGTCTGCCAAGCATCATGGTGATGAAACTGTAGAGAATATGAAAAGCAGCCAAGAAGAACAATAGAATGTGCAGCTGGTGCAAGCCCTTGGCAGGTATGAGTGGTTCGTGACCCTGCGGGAAAACAAAAAGAGTGTGATAACTCATAACTTAAAAGAAATGAGAGCGCGTAAATGTTATTAAAAAGGGAAGCTAAAGATGACCTCTTTGCAGCTGGAAGAGGTAGCGGCAGCAGCTAGATGTCTGCGGTGGGTCTTGTCTTGGTCATGATCAGTAGGACAAGGTAACATGGATGCTGCAGCCTTTTCAGGGATACAAATCATGACAATGTAATGCTCTCCGAAGGTGAGTAACAAGGAAATGAATCCTAGAATCATCAGCTCTGCATCCATTTCATACATGTTGGATAATTTTCTTAACAGAAGAGTCTTCAGTAGGAGAAAACAAGTCTTTGATCTTACCGGCCTTTATTTTTTCCAAAGCTTCAAGCAGAGAGTTCTTATGTTTCTCCCACAACCACTGCCAAGAAAATAAAAAAGTTTATAGAGGAGAACACATGCGGAAGGGAAGGAAGAAAGAAAAGGGGAATTCAGGGCAAACCGTGGCGACTCTGTGAAGAGCCTTCTCGAGGAGAACGGAGACAAGGATGAAGAAGGTACAGACGAGGGCAACTGCCCAGGTGGGAGTCTCGGAGAGCTGTCTCTCATTGGCGGCGCCTGCAGAGGAAGCTCTGACGCAGCCGGGAAGCAAAAGAGAGCAGAAGAGCAAAGTGGTCCAACACCAAAAGCATCTTGTGGCCATGGTAGCCAAAAGATGGAGATCGCTTTGTCTTTGTCTTTGATTACCGTTAAACTACAATGAAGAGACTAAAAAAAACATAAAACAAATAAATGCGGTCTTGACTTGAACGTCCGTTTACCCGTGTGATATGTTATGAAGCAATAAATTATGAGAAGAGAGATCAATCATCAATGTTGTTTTGACAATGGAGGTTGAAGATAATCAACCTAGCTAAGACGTCTATATGCTTCATTTCTCTACCCAACACCCTAAACCCTTGCAATCAAGAAACAACAAACTTGTAATTTCACTTTCTTGTGGCTCTATGAAAAACTAATAAGTAGCTAGGGGAGTTATTCACTTTCTTCTCTCACCCAACACAAATCACAATTTGATTGCTTATGAGAGGCTGAGAGCTCACAGGGGTAGTAGAACTGTAGAAGAGAATCATCCAACACACTCATCAAATCCTTCTTGACTAATTGGTTTTGCTTTTATGATTTCTTTCCGCTTTTGGTAAAATATATGCCAACTTGCAACTTTATAGATATAAGAATATCATCTTACCACTGTTTTTTCTTTTCTTTTCTGGGATAACTAATTTCATATCATCAATTGAATACCTTAAAAAAAAAAAAAAAACTAATCTCATTATCATTCATACTTTATTTATTTTACCATCATCGTATACCCGTTAGTGGATGGGCCCCGCAGTGACTTTGTTGCAGTGTATAAATGATTTGGAGCATAATGGGCTAAGCCCAATTTAACTGAATGACTACACTATTCTCTTTTGTTATAATCAATCTAAACTCTGCCCTTATGGAGTAGACACGCCAGTTCCAAGTCATGCAAGTGCAACTATCTTATCTCCCGGACTTGTTCTACCACAAAACCTGGTCTCATCATCCTTACCTTTTCTTGTTTAAATAAACATTTGATTATCTTTGTTTATTTTAATCTTATCCTGAGCTATAAATACGTAATTATCTGATACATACATACAACTATACAAGCAAACGACGCTTTCTTCTTCTTCTTCTTATTATTATTTGATTTAATCCCATAAGTTTTTTAAGCCTGTCACTATTTGTTATATTAGATTTATTTTCCTCAAATTAAATTACACTGTTTTTCATGTGTGTATGTGCTGTGTTGCGATCAGCTTAGCAGAGTGGCTTCTGAAAGTCTCCCAAATCACAGTTGACATTTATTATTGATTTTATGTAATAAAGTAGAGAGAATGATGATGAGTACTGTGGACTTGGCATTGCAATCGCAGCCATCGCTGAAGCTTGGTCGTCAATTTGGAAGGATGTTTCACCCTATATTTTATGTTAGATATTAAAAACAAATAGTAATATGATGATTAAAAGGTCAAAATTGGCCACTTTGGAAAAATGTTAGTTTGTGACAACTTGGGTTTACTTCTGCCTCTTGTGCTCGAATAATGTTTTGTTAAAAATCCAATTGGAGGCCTTTTTGATGATACATGACAAAGGAAAAAAGTTGAAAGAAAGACATGAAATTGTTTACATATTATATATGGGGAGCAAAGCAACTAGACCATTGACGAGTCTTTCTTTGATTCTGTCAACATTAACCTGAGACGATCCCAAAAGCCTCTCGTCCCTTTGAATCTTCTAATTTTGATGTCCATGTGCACCACCTGAGACCAACACTAGCCAGAAGCCAACTTGTCCTTCTAATTCCTTTCTTGCATGTCTTCTCCTCCTGTTGAAAAGTTAGACTCTTCTGCTTTCTTCATGTGCCCCCACTCCCCTACTTATTTAATATACACCCATTAATCCTCTCGATCCGTCTCTGCTTTAATATATATATATATCTCCAACGCTCTACGCAGACAGCCAGAAATATCCAAACTTAATTCACCTCTATCTCACCTTGACTAATTCTCTTGATCCTCTGCAAGAAACCAAAAGAAGAAGAAGTTAGGGATGGGTTTCTTAGAGTTGTTGGAGGTGGCTTCAATGCCAATCGTCCAAGTTCTCCTCATAAGCGTCCTCGGTGCTTTCTTGGCTACCGATTACTGCTCTCTTCTCTCCGCTGACACCCGAAGATCCGTGAACAAGGTACCCTTCCATTTTATGACCATGCATGCATATCTTAATTATTATCACTAAAACAACCATTAATTTCCCCTTTGCAGCTCGTCTTCGTGGTCTTCACCCCCTGCATCATGTTTGCCAACCTTGCCCAGACCGTCACATTGCAGGACATTATTTCATGGTACGCACTACCCCACCCACCCCTGTGTGAGACCGACCTTTTGGCTTGATCTGTTTTTAAGGAAAAAAATCATTTTTTTCTCTTCAGGTGGTTCATGCCCATAAATGTTGGAATCACCTTTCTAGTAGGAGGCATTCTTGGATGGTTGGTGGTCAAGCTGCTGAACCCCAAGCCTCAACTCCATGGCCTCATAATTGCTACATGTGCCTCAGGTAATTCCTCAAAATATATAATGGATCGAGGAGATTTCTGAAATCTAACATGCATCATCTACTGTCTGTCCCATGCGTGTAGGCAATATGGGAAACCTTATGCTTATTCTGGTCCCTGCCATCTGTGACGAGGAAGGCAGTCCTTTTGGGAATCGGAGTGTCTGCAGATCCGTCGGACTCTCCTACGCATCTTTCTCTATGGCCGTAAGTCAAACCAAACATATCATCTTCTCTGCTCAGAGCCTCAGAAGTGACTTGTGTTGAATTAATTGTGATTTTTTTTTGGTCAATCTCAGCTTGGGGGTTTCTACATATGGACGTACAGTTACCAGCTGGTGAGAAGCTCTGCTACACAGTTCAAAGCTCTTGCAGCCGCCGGCTTGGTCAAGTCTCCCAACAAGGACATCGACTCTGATCCCCGCACTCTTCTCCTTAAGCCGCACCAAAACCAAGACCTTGAAATCCAAGGCAAACAGAAGGTGTCTACTCGTACATACATCAAGGACTTGCTCCATCAGATTCTTGAAGAACTCTTTGCACCACCCACCATTGGTGCCGTAAGTCAAAAAATAAAAGAAGAAGACATGATTCATTTCTTCAATCAAATTACGAACTAGTAGCTAGATCCACTGCTCTGATGCGTTGTGTTTCTGTTCCATTCAGATTCTTGGTTTCGTCTTCGGAGCAACCAACTGGCTGAGGAACCTCATAATCGGGGAGAATGCCCCGTTGCGAGTCATCCAAGACTCAGTGAAGCTACTTGGGTATGGACTTAATTGTGAGCAGGTTTTTAGATATCATGTAAACATAACGACTAAGGACTAATAGTTGACTTGTCAGGGACGGCACCATTCCTTGCATCACACTCATACTGGGAGGCAACCTGATTCAGGGTCTGCGTTCGTCAGCCGTGAAAACATCAGTGATTGTGGGAGTGATCTGTGTGCGCTATATCATCCTACCCGTGGTGGGAGTCGGGGTGGTGCAATTAGCGGGGAATCTAGGCTATCTTCCTCCGGACCCTCTCTTCCGATACGTTCTCATGCTTCAGTTCACACTGCCGCCTGCCATGAATATTAGTAATTACTCGGCATCCCTCTTTCTGGTTGGCTAGGTAGAGAGATGCTAATAATTTTATGTCATGGATTAATTACAGGCACAATGGCACAGCTGTTCGACGTGGCTCAAGATGAGTGCTCGGTCATCTTCTTGTGGACCTACCTGGTTGCATCCTTAGCCCTCACCGTTTGGTCAACCATCTTCCTCTCCATCCTCTCCTGAATCTGATGTGGAAAAAGAAAAACGGATTTTGTTGGTTGTATGGGTGTCTTTTTGATTTTGTTAAAACATACTCGATTCATGTTGCCAAATAAAGAGAGAGAGAGAGAGACATAAAGGATAAGCGGTCTTGTCTCTGTTTTCTTTGGGCTTTTTAAGGAAGTGCGGGCCCATAGAGAAAGAGAGAGCCCAAATTGGAGAGGCGTGTTGAAGCTCGGCCTGGGCACATCCTCCACGTTGCTTTGCTCCTACTGGTCGACGCCTCTTCAATCATTTCATAAATTTCTTCCCTCACACCTGTCCTCCCCTCCTTTCTTATCGCTTTTATTTTTATTTTTTTTGATATTCTAATTCAACAGCTCATAATAATTAAGATTAAAAGAATTTGGTTAAGCCAAGTAACATGTGTCGGTAGGATCACATAGCAGAGGAAAAACGAAAATGAAAATGGTCGTTTTTCTCAAAAAAAAAAAAAAAAGTGGAAAATAGGTGAGAATATTATTGTTTGTATGTATCTCAAGGAAAATAGTCGATTTTTAAAAGGGAAAAAAACATATATAATATATTATCATTTGGACAAGACAGATCTCTACAAAACACCATAGCCCCAAAAAGAAAAGCAACTTCCAGAGATTATTTTTTTGTGTTTGGTTAAAAGCTTCGAGAGATCTTTGTTACCATTAACGAGATTGTTGTGACTTAGCAACCTTTTGAGTCTCAATTTCCGTGACGGATTTCTCTGGGCATGGGCATGGGGTACGATCAGGAAGCCGGATCGTCTTCCCAGTCGCTGCCTCGTGTTCCCACGGAAGACACTCCTCTTTTGGGTCCCCGAACATTGTCGTCACAGCCCAAAACCTTCGCCAATGTCTTCATCGCCATCGTCGGCGCCGGCGTGCTCGGCCTTCCCTATACCTTCAAGAAGACTGGATGGCTTTTGGGCCTCCTCACACTCCTCTTCGTCGCTTCCCTCACTTTCTTCTGTATGATGCTCCTCGTCCACACCCGCCGTAAACTCGAGTCTCTCTCCGGCTTCTCCAGCATCACTTCCTTCGGAGATCTTGGCGAATCCGTTTGCGGACCCGCCGGCCGTCTCGTCGTCGATGTTATGCTTGTCCTCTCGCAGGCGGGCTTCTGCGTCAGTTACCTCATCTTCGTCGCCACCACAATGGCCAATCTCCTCAGTCGCGGCACCGATCATATTCTAGGCCTCGATCCTTCCTCGATTTACATGTGGGGATGTTTCCCCTTTCAGCTGGGTCTCAACTCCATTCCCACGCTCACCCATCTCGCCCCTTTGAGTATATTCGCCGACATCGTTGACGTAGCGGCCACCATTGTGGTTATGGTGCAGGATGTCTTCATCTTCCTCGAGCAAAGACCTCCCTTGAGAGTCTTCGGAGGCTTCTCTGTTTTCTTCTACGGATTGGGTGTCGCTGTGTACGCATTCGAAGGGATCGGAATGGTAAAAGAACATGTCTCTCTGATTATGCGTATGTGTATGTGCCTCTGTTAAAAAACCTTATTTGTGGATGGATGTGAACAGGTGCTGCCGCTGGAACTAGAGGCGAAATACAAAGACAAGTTTGGTAGAGCGCTGGGGCTAGCCATGGGCTTAATCTCCATCATGTACGGAGCATTCGGGCTGCTGGGTTACATGGCTTACGGAGAGGAGACGAGAGATATCATCACCACCAACCTGGGGACAGGAGTGGTGAGCACTCTGGTGCAGATGGGCCTAGCAATCAACCTCTTCTTCACATTTCCCCTCATGATGCACCCTGTCTATGAGGTCATCGAACGCCGCCTCTGCAGCTCCAATTACTCCATCTGGGTGCGCTGGGCAACCGTGCTGGTGGTCACCCTCGTGGCCCTGCTCGTCCCTAATTTTGCAGACTTCTTATCTCTGGTGGGGAGCAGCGTCTGCGTGGTGCTGGGCTTCGTCTTGCCATCGCTCTTCCACTTGCAGGCTTTCAAAGGCGAGCTCAGCATCACAAGAATGGTGGTAGACGTTCTTGTTTTCCTCATTGGTGTTACTATAGCCGTTACCGGGACCTGGACTGCCGTACACGAGATCATGACATCCAAGGCCTGATCTTCGTCCATTGTTTATTCTTGTCGCTAGGAAAAGAGAAGCATTGTTACCTCCACAGAGCACGGCAGCATTATTGTTATTCTCCTCAAATGTTTCGTCGAGTCTTATTACTATTTTTGTAAGAAAGAACCATGAAAACCAATAAGAAAAGTAAGCTTAGAACATTTGGTTTTATCATATGAAAAAGGCAAAGCGGATTAGATGGCTGAAAGAGCTCCACAGCTTTGAGATGTGGAAGAAGCAGACACGTCCGGCCACAAATAAAACATGTTAGAGTTAATGTGTGAGTTTTTCTCATCTTAATTTCATTAGACTCTCCAATCACACTCACATTCCAGGGACTTGATACGAGCACCATTGCGGCTCTTGTCAGCTCCATCATTTGGACTTCGGCCTCCCCCTCTTTCTGGTCACTTGAATCCCCTCTTTTGCGCCTTCTGCACCTGCTGATTTATTCAGTCTATCGGAATCTAACTCCATGCCAAGGCCATTGAAATCCACTGTCTTGGAAATGGCATGCTCTGTATTCGGCCTCTCTCGTGTGCCTATGGGCGCCTCGCACTGGTCACTTTTGCGTTCGCAAGTCGAAGAAGAGTTTGACATAATGCCCTGACTGACGTCCCCTAGTTGCAACTTGGAGGGTAATTCTTCATCCTTTGAGTACAACAAGTCAGCAGCAACATGCTTGTCCCTCCCGAGACATGCGTCTTGGACAACCTCCTGGTTGGGAAAGGAGGCAATCAAATCTAGAGCGCTCTTAGCCGTAGCAACCGCTTTTGCAGCAGCAGCAGCTTTCTCGTCCGCAGTAGCTCTGGCCGCCTTTGCAGCGATAGCAGCAGCCGCAGCGGTAGTTCTCGAGGCGTCTGCAATCTCCTGAGGTGTCAGATCTGGGTTACTCAAATGCGAAGCTAAAAGATTGTTAAGATGGAAATCAACTTTGGTGGAGGGATGTGGAAGCTGATGATGGAGCTCTTTTGTGAGAGGCTTTCGAAGCACACCGGCGGCGTCCAAGCCATTGACGCCTTCCATAATAACACATACAAAGCTCACCACCAGACCTCTCTAACCTACAAGAAATAGCACCTTACTGATCAATCAATCAGATCTTACCAAGGAGGAGGCTGACAAGGAGAATTCGATTCAGATGCATTGCTAGAAATCAAAGGTTAGAGTTACCTTGAAGAATGCGCCTGCGGAGTAGCGGAGGAAGATGATAAGAGAAGACCGCCAAAATTAGGGTTTTGGAGGTCGAAATTCTGAAATATTCACTGGGACGTTTGTGCTCTTAAATTTAAGACGAAGATGATTGATATTATAAAGAAAACCCCAAACGTCTTTTCCCGGTGGAGACAATTTTGACCTCTGAGTCTCAGAACACCCAATTTCGTCGGCCGTCTGCTCGGATTTCCTGCCGTCCGCTTTAATAAGGTCGAAAGTGCGTGTCGTTTCGTTTCATTTCAATCTATGTACTATATACCAAACCCTTAGAGAGTCTGTCTCGAATATTTTATATATTATCAACTAATGCAATTAACGTTGGTCGGTATAATCTTTACACTTTTGGGTGTGAATCTTGAGATATTAAAAACATAAATGCTGCAAAAAAACCCTAGTGCTTGGGCAGCCATCCAGAGACGGCCTCAAAGATGTCTTCTTTCATGGAATCTCTATTACTCGCACTCACCCTGATTACGGTCACTCCTGGTTGGTTCTTTAACCTTGCAACTGCTCACAACAAATGTTAAGGAATTAGATAGTGAAGGCAATGCACCCTTCCATCAGCTTTTCGAGAAATATGCTAAAGATTGCAATCAAGTGAACAAGTAAGCATAAGCATAAGTCCCTAGTAGCATTAACTTGGACTACTCAATATGGCAGCAACACAGTAGAGATGTCAAGGCAATTTCATAATTATCAATCTATATATCACTTGAGTCACCATTGGCAACAGGATTGGAGACAAATAGAGGCTGAAAATGGATTTTAGCATGAACCCAGATGATTCCAAGATGAAGAAAGCTAAGAATAAAGTTGGAGAGGATAACCTGTGGACCGAATTTAGGGATAAGAAGAGGAATGTTGGAATCAGACAGCCGGAAAGAAGGATGGACTAAACATGTCCATCTTGCCAACTTCATCAATGAGGGTGTCGTCTTTCACCTTGATTGAAAAACCAGTCAGTGTCCTTTACATTAAAATTATACATAGCAGCCAAAAGACAGAACCTGGAGCTCAGGCAATGCTATAGACTCGAAAGATGCAATGTCCACTTTGTACTTGCCAACACTAGAAGAGAGTTGAGGGTCAAGGAGAAGGAATATGGACCTAGAAACAGTAGAAGAAGCGAGCAAACTTGTGCGGCCATCAAAGGAACCAACCCTTTCGTTTCGTTGCCTCGCCTCTTCAAAACCCTGGATCTTTAAGCCACGGCTCAACATATCGAAAAAACGAAACCCTATAAGGCGATGAGAGGAAAGGGGAAGAGAAGCTCACAGGAGGGCCGGTGACAAGAAGGCATTTCCCGGCGACTGCCATTGCTACCATTCAAATCCCCTATTCACAAGATTAAAAGAGTTTCATCAGATTTTGACAGATCTGAAGGAACAAAAAAAAGTCTTGCGATATGTATGGGCCTCATCCGTTATAATGGGCCGTTATAAAGGGCCCAGAGGCTCCATGATCCGGGGATATATTTAGGGTTATTTTCCCCCTTTCTCAAGCCGAAGACTTGAATTTTCTGGGTTGAGAGAAGATCTTGAGGAGGTCATGTACGGATCTAGAGGGTATGTTTTGTTACATTCGATCTTTCTCATCTTTTTATTTTGGTTTCAATTTATTCTACTCGATTCATTTTCCTTTTGATGAAACTGATGCCTGATTGGTATTAATTGAGAATCTTGTGGGTCGTTTTCGAATTTAGAGGGTTTCTGTGTAGGAATAGGGTCGGTTTTGTTTAGATACTGGGAAATTCAACTCTGGAATCGATTATCTTTTATCTGCATCTTTGAGTGATTGTGTGGAGATCGTGTTACAAGTAGCGAAGAATGGGGGGTCGTACCATGGTTGCATAGAAATAGTTGTAGATGACAGGGAAGACTGGGTTGGGTCTGGTTATATTAACTGGTTGAGTGGGGTATCTTTTCGGGTTTCTTGTTTCATAATTGAAGGGCCATGTTGGGGAGCGGGGGGTACGAGGTGGGATCAAAGAGACAAAGAATGATGCAATCAAATCCCTACTTGGCAGTTGGCAGCGGAGCTACCAGCTTTCCACCTTTTGGATATGCTGCCGGATTCCCAGTTGTTCGCCTCAGGGGTCTTCCTTTCAACTGCGCTGACATTGACATCTTCAAGTTCTTTGCCGGCCTGGACATTGTCGATGTTTTGCTGGTCAACAAAAACGGCAAATTCTCGGGGGAGGCCTTTGTCGTGTTTGCCGGCCCTATGCAAGTCGAGATTGCACTTCAGAGGGACAGGCAGAATATGGGGAGGAGATACGTGGAAGTTTTCCGGTGCTATAAGCAGGATTACTACAATGCGGTGGCTGCTGAGGAGGGAGCGTACGAAAACGAGGTCCGTGTTAGCCCACCTCCCGCCGGACCCTCCAGAGCAAAGAGGTTTAGTGAGAAAGAGAAGCTTGAGTACACGGAGGTTTTGAAGATGCGAGGCCTCCCTTACTCGGCGAACAAGCCTCAAATCATAGAGTTTTTCAGCGGGTTCAAGGTTATTGAAGGAAGGGTACATGTTGTGTGTCGACCTGATGGGAAAGCCACAGGAGAGGCGTATGTGGAGTTTGAGACTGCGGAGGAGGCGAGGAGGGCAATGGCTAAGGACAAAATGTCGATTGGGTCAAGGTATGTGGAGCTGTTTCCAACTACACGTGAAGAGGCTCGAAGGGTTGAGTCCAGGTCTAGGCAATGACTCTTTCCTTGACTATGTATCATTATATATCCTGTGGACTAATTTTGTTAGGTAAAACCCAAAATGTTCATCAGTGGAATAATAGGACCTTGGGATCCAGATTGGTTTCCAGTTACTGTTATCTTCCTGTCTTTCGAGTTAATCTTAATAGAAAATCAGTGATATCTTTTTTTTTTCCCTTGGCGTCATCTAACTTGTTACCAGCTTGAAATCAATCGAGCGAGAGATGTAGGAAGCTATTAAGAGTGGGGTTTAGGAGAAAAACGGAGGATAAAAATGGGTGACCAAGAGACAACGTAACTTGTCTTTTCATCACATATCAGCCTTTCAAATTTCCCCCATTAACTGTACATGTTTATATCCAACATGATCTCGCATATTAGGAAAACCCAGTTTGCATTAGTCGGCATCAGCCATTCATAAATTGAAATCAATCAATGATATAAGGTCATGAAAATGAAAGCGTAATGAAAGGAAACAAATCAACCAAGCGATGGGTTCAAGATCTGGGCTTGTGCAGACGAGGGCGGTTGCAGAAGATCCGGCCATTGGCCCTCACGAGTGCCGCGACAGCCACACTGATGCCCACCCATACCAATGAGAAAAACAAGTGCCTATAATCACGCCCAGCTGCACCTAAACACACCATTGGTGTCAACCTTCAATGGCCTTGTAATTTTCCTACCCCATATCCAGAGATCAAGCGTACCTCGTTTTACAGACATTGTTGCAAACCATAAACTGATCAGAACCACCGCCAATGCCACTGGAAAATTCTGAGGAATGAGAGGTATTTTGAGATTAGTAGACCAGAATATCAAATTATCCTTAGTTCTAATATATATATATTAGCTGATGATTGCTTACGGCTACAGCCTCCAGACCTCCTTTACGAGGCACAGGAGCCATGTCTCGGCTCACAGCAACTATATAGTGTCCTTGCACAAGATCAATTGCATCCTTTGTACAGAACCAAGATTATGAACAGTCAGTACAGGTCGAGTTTTTAAGTGTACAAGCCCTAGTTAGAGCCACCAACCTGTTTAGTTCCATCAGCAAAGTTGTTCAGGTAGTAGCGTGCGAGGGCATTCCAGCCATCTTTAAGGACCCCTTGAACAGTCCTTTTACCATACCTAGAATTAAACAAGTTAGAGCGTGTTTAAACTAGAGAAACATTAGATGTCATGTGGAATTAATATGCAAACACTCTTCTCTTTGGAATATACTTGTGTCCTACCTGACAAAATCTCCTTTAAGTGCAGGAGTGCCGGAGTACTGAATGCTAATGTCATCACCGTGATTAGCCCATACTGAAGGCAACACAAGCACCATATATCAGTTTGGAATTCCGTCTCTAAGAATTTCTTTCAGTACAGCAAAACCATATCTCCTATGAGAATAAACTACTAACATATTTTATAGCACTCATCAAAATTTAGATGCGAGCTTATAGCTTCTTCGGTGCCAAAAACACCAATCCTTTTCAGTTGAAGTTCCAACATCTTGCGACCTATCATGCTCTGCATTTGGAAGGAAGTACACCCTAGGATAAACAAAGAGCAAAGAGACGACGAGCAACATCATATTATTTTATACTAGCCTGCGTGACATTTGTACGGTCTAAGCAATCTATGCAGTTTGTGCGCACAATACCAAGCTGCTCCTTCATTTTGTCACCTTTCTCATTCAACAAAAAGTACCTGTGTGATTCAAAGTAAGTTACGTAATTCACAACTCCAAGATTAGATGCGAGGAGATGTACAAAGAAATTAATACCCATTTTTCTCAAGGAAATCCTCAATCTGCTGATACAGAATTGCTAAGTGCTCAAAGTGAATATGCCCACAGATGCCATGAAAATCAAAGTGCAGGTATCTACAGGATCAGGCATATCCTTCAGTGAGTTGATACTAATACATTGAAAATATCTAGTAGCAAGGATAGAGGAACGGATAGCTACCTTACATCACCACCAGTGATGTGCTGCATAGCATCTGCAAACTTCTCGCTTAAGCGCCCCTCACCTCCATGCTGATTACAGTAGAAGCAAACGAGGAATAAGAATTTTGAGTAGATTCTGTGCATTGCACTTCTATTTACTGATTGGACTATATAAATACACAATTGAGGGTCAAGATGAGGTCATGAACAGCAAACGGGAGCAATATCGCATCTTGAGTCTCATATATCCAAAATTATTCAGGTCTATTCGAAAGGATATGCACCTTATTGACAAGATCAACCGCCAAAACTGATCCATATTTTTTCCTTAGGTCCAGAAAGTGACGCTCAGCTATCCTCGCCTGCAAGAGGAGTCCCAATGGAGGTTACTTAAAAGTGGTAAAAATACTATATACGGGAAAATGGTTAACTAGAAATCATACTCACAGCTTCTTCAGGTTGGATAATCTCAAACTTGGGCTTGTAGGTCAGATCTACAATTTGCTCCCACATAAAAGGCATGGATCCCCTAACCTGAAAAATGTAAAAGGAGGTAAAACAACATGAGAACTAAATCATTGTAATTCACACACATAAGAAAAATCGTGTACAAAATGAAAGTATTTGAATGGGAGAATCTATGACATGACCAAAGATTTGTAGCGTAGGGGAAACACAGTTTGCAAACATGTAACAATATTACCTGAACAAAAGATGATGTGTATCCGTTCATGTGTACAATTTGCTCAGTCTCCACAAAATTAGCAACATAACCATCAGGGTCAGCTCCTCTTCGCCACATGCGTGTACCTTACAAATGTTCAGGATAAGAGGCAAGACACAGTCACAACGCCATTATATATCATCTGAATTCAGAACTCATATTAAGTGTATATCATTTGAATTCACAACTGATATTGAGGGTATGGATACATTTCTACTCTTAGAAAAAAGATTCCAACAAGGTAGATCCATAGTGAGGTTCTAGTAGTCAAACAAATGACTTTACACCCTTACGCCAGACAACTAAACCTTATGATTTTTGCGCACTTTTGTAAATTGTAAATGGAGCCATTTGTAAATAAAGTGTCACCGGGTAAAAAACAAACTAGAGAGAAAATGCATACCATTTCTTCTAGTGCACCTCCTAGCAATCAGAGTAATGTCAACAATATCTCTTCCAATGGCGGTTTGAAAACTATGGAAACGTGATTCGAGGTTAAGGTCATGATCCAGGAAAAAAGATTCGACAAAGAAAAGGAGTGAAATAACGGATAGAATAAGGATATTCCCTTGAATTACTGGAAGCAAGAACTGATCAAGCTACAAAATTAAAAACAAGAGAAGGTGAAGTATTTTGCAAGTACGGCAAAGAGAGGAGTAAACTTAAAAGAAAGTAAAGAGGTCACTAACCTTACTATCGATAAGAAGTTCTAACATATAATTGTTCCAAAGAAATCTAGGCTCAGCCTGGCATGAAGAAGCAAATTAAAGTTAATTTTCAGTCCATCCACAAGCAAGCAACAAGAAGAGACTATGAACAAGTGTTTTATAAATTGCATAAAAAGTGCATATGGACACCTGTCTCCACAGAGGAAGCGACATAGACTCATCACCCAAATCATGCAAGCGCTGTGCACTGAAACAAGAAGAAAAGAAGATCAAACTAAACACACACACATATGATTGGCAAACCTGAAGTGTTTTTATGTTCTTTCAGGGGCAGATCATATTTCCAGAGTGTAGCAGTAGCAGAAAAGAAGAAGAGAAATGATTTGCCTGAGAGTCAAGTTAATTTCATATGAGAAGTAGAGACCAGTTGTCTTCTCTGCCACACTTAGAAGCTTAGAGAAGTCAGTCTCCATCTTTTTCTGCGAAAAGCGGTATAATGATTTGAGATTTCAGCTCCAACGTTGCTTGCTGTTCACAACCATATATATATATATACAAGAGGAAAATGAAACACCTGTTCTTCAGGCGAGTTTTTAAGTGAATGATCACAAGGAAGAACACTGAGAGAATTAATTCTGAAGATAGGATGGCCCAAAAAGGACCCAACAGATTCGCTCTCTGTCACAACGACCAAGTATGATCCTGATATTAAAAAGAAGGATTATTTTGGTAATGGTTCCATATCGTCATTCACATTTAGACAATTTGGATATATGACCTGCGAGGAGCTTCAGCATCCCAACCACACCAAAAATGGAACGGATTTTGGGGACACGCAGAGAGTTGCATTCCGCGACTTGATCTGAAACAGAAAAGGAGAAAAAGAGAATGAGAGATGAAAACATTCCAAATTTAAATTTAAAAAAACAACACACCAATGAGCTTCATGGAGCCGTCAAGACGACTAATGTCCAAGCATGAAGAGGCGGAACCATCGGTTGGCTCGATGACGTACTGATCAGGGAATTCCCATAAACGCAAACCAGAGTGTAATTTGTGCCGAGGCTCCATGGCTTGAAGAATCAATCACTTTCGTGTGAATAAATGACCTGACCCCTGACGGTGACAGAGGAGGAGAAGAAGAAATCTGAAAAGGAGGGAAAGAAATTCGCCTAAGGTTGAGGCATTGTGAGACTGTGACTCGTTCAAATTGATTCCGTCGAACCCGGCCATTTGGAAGATGACCAAAACCAAGTCGACATCATATATCTGATTTTTGTTTTTTTCTAATTTGTTTTATCATTAATCTGATACTAATAATAATCAGCAATTTTCTGTATGCATTCCAAGGTTAATGATGGCCCAACTCAAATCCCTTCTTTACAAAAAACATCTGGACAAAGTCAACGTTCATTACACAAAACAAAACACAAAGCCATATGTGTATCTTCTTCGCCCAAAAGAATGTGGAAGCTTTCGTCTCCAGTGTCCAACTAGGAAAACGAAAATCTTGAGAAGAGGGATAGACCTGAACCTTCACTTGCCGCACCTGGACTAGCCTCTGTTGTTGTTGTTGTTGAGCTATGGTACGCTTGCTGACACTTCTGGATCTGCCATTTCCATCACACATGGTTAGGTTTTATTACAACAACATTAAGACTCAGCAAGGTCCAAGTCTAATTTCTAACCTCCTCCGGACTGAACTGAAGCAACATTCCCACTACTGGTAGTAAAGCCTCCACTTCACCTGCAACCATCACAAGGTTACCTCTTTGTACCCTACAACATCAATCAACTTTTATGTACTCCCGAGTTTTACCTGTTTCTAGCAGTTTTAAAATCACATTCTTTAGGTATGTCATATCTACACCTTCTCTCTTCTCTTTTCTTTCCATTTCCCTCAACTCCGTCTTTAGCATGGCTTCCTGTAATCATCATACCCCCCCCATAAGTTTGAAATAAATAGCATAAGAAACTGGCAAACCCACTCTCACCATCCAAACTCTCGTGTAATCACATACCTGTTGACTGTGAAGACGGTTTTCCCGCTCAAGCTCCTCGATTTCCTCCTGATTCAGAATAAACAGTTAATAAGAAAAAAACAAGGGCAGATAACAGATTAAAATAGAATGCAACCAATTCTATTATACCTGAAGAGCTAAAATATGACGCTGTGTCTGTGCTAACTCTTCTTCTCTCTGAGCTTGTTGCCTTGCCAATATCTCAAATTTGAATATCATGTGTAATGATTAGCTCTCAATATTGTCCCATAGCATTACATTTGAATAAAATTATGTTCTATGATTTAATATCACTCCTTGCTCAGACAAGCAGACGGCTAACATTACAAACTCCTACCAGAATCTGGTGTTCTGCTGCAGAAGTGCCCAGGTTAGATACATCCTGTTGTTGTGGCTCTGAAACACCGGTTGAAAAAAAATAATAGGTTAAGTTGGAGACAGGCAACCCTCTGATTCATTCATATGGGGAGACGGAGCCCCCCTTAAAAATAGATCGTACCTGTGTTGTTGTTCCCATAGTGGTGAACCTGAGATGGAGATTTGTTCCACTTAATTCCACATTAAGAGTGAAAAAATTCAAGTGCAAATTCAATCAAAAATTACTAGAGAATTCCGATTAAGACAAAAAAGGAGAAGAGAAAAGCAAAAAAAAACACCATCTACGTACTACTGGTTTTGTTTCCATAGATTTTCGAAGATCTTTATTCTCATCCACAAGTCTGGATATCTCTCGATCCTTCTCCTCAATTAGTCTATCTGCAAGCTCACGTACTGATTCATGCTCCTCCTGCAGGTATGTCAATTAAACACAAAGCATCGCCAATCTTTCTTATAAAACCAGAGCACAAATTAGCAGTTTAACAAAAAGTGATTTACCTTCAGTCTTTTATTCCGCAGTTTAGTATCTTCTAATTCTTTTTCTAGATCTTTTGCAGAAGAGGCTTCATTTTGAGCAGTTAAAGCTTCACATCTTCCTGTAGATTACGATAACCTTTTAGGAAGAGAATTTTAATTTTCAAGAACTAATGAAGAAAATTGAATTTTGATTTCAATCAATTACGTCGCCATGTTTCTTCTAAAACTCGAAGGTCTTCTTCCCACGCTTGTTTCTCCGCCTGATTGCGAGTAACAGTGGAATCAAGCTTCAACTCAAGACTTTTGATCTGCTCGCTGGCATCTTTAAGTGCTCCAGCTCTGAAATGGATGTGAAATTAAAAAAACATAAAAACAAAAAGCTCAGACGACCTATATATCATTGTTTCTCAATTGTTTTCTTGGGAAAATTGAGGAGAATGAGCAGCCAAACTACGGAATCAGACTTGAAAAAGTTTTCAGTGTGATAATATACCTTTCCTCAAGTTCTTTCTCAAGGGTAGCCAAAGCACTCTGAAGATCTTGCCTTGCCCTATCCCTCTCTGCAGATACCAAATATACTTCTTTTTCAGCTTCCTAACACCACCCAAAAAGATAATTAGTTAGTAAGCACGTTGATAACCATCTAAATAGCTCCATTTTAAAATTCTAGATAACTTACCTTTAGAGCTTCCTCAAGAGATTTGATCTGTTCAGAGTCTTTAGCCGCAGCCAGTTCCATGTCCTTCTTTTGCAGAAGCGCGTGAGCACGAATCTTGTAAGAAGAAAATTCACTTTGGAGACGATTGATCTGTGAACAGTTACAAGAAACTCAGTATGGTTAAGGTGAAGACAAGCTTCAGTAGAACGTTCCTTAAAGCTCAAAATGGCTCTATGATTCCGTGATAATTCATGTTCTGTAACTAAGAATCGATGACTGATACATCCGCTCTTACCCAAGCAAGCTACAATATATCTCAAAAGAACCAAAAGAAAACTGTGTACCTCTTCTCTTGCACCTTTGAGTTCAGCATCTTTAGTGCTTAGCATCTGGGTCTGCATGGACATTTCAGATCCCAGCTGACCTGACCAGTTAAATAAATGAAATGTATATATTTTCATTGACAAAAAGTAAAACATAACTAGACGAAGGTTTCAAAGTTTCATGAACTCCGTAAATTACTTCTCATTTTAGCCACTTCGATTTCAGCACGCAAGTAGTTGCTTTCAGCGATTTCCAGTTTAGATTTAAGAAGATCGCATGAAGCTTCCCAAGTCTCCTTTTCCTTTTCCTGGGGGAATAAAAAAGATCATGGCTGCCAAGAATTACAACAGAAGAAAATAGAATAATATATATGGCAAATAAACAGAAAGTCCAACCATGCTGTCTGATGGCTAAAGACTGACACCTTAAATAGTGTTCACAGTTATCTATATGCACATCTATGTTCATTGCCCGGTTAAATCATGACTAGAAAATCTGCTGAATTACATTTGTAGATTAGTATGTGAAACAAGTTCTTAGAATACATGTTTGGACAACAATAACGAAGGGCAAGTCACAGGAGAAAGATATGGCATCAGAGAATCCTGGGAATCCATCTTTTAAACATTCCACTTACATTCTCCGCTTTAAGGTGTGCAAGCTCTCCTTTAAGAGTTTCTGCAGCAGCCCTTAGCCTTGCTGCTTCGCCAGTTGCAGCTGCCTCCATCTCTGCAACTTTCGATTCCTTCTCTGCAAGTAGTACCTAAAAGAGGTGTAAAATGGAAATACTTGGTGTGATGAATTCATCACAAATTTCAAACTATTCTCTCTTGCTCATTGAAAACCCAAGCACAGCATCAAATAAGAGAACTAAGGAATTAAGTAACAGGACTAACCTGGAGCGCCGAAATGGTTTCTGCTGCTTTGTCCCTCTCGGATAAAGCATCTATGACCTGTGCTTCCAAACTCTCTAAGTTCTGTCAAAAAGGAGGAGAGAAGAGAAAACCTTGGATATCATTCGCGGACAATGAAAAATACAATGGTGGCTCATAGCATATAAGAAGCGACACAGTTGGGCTGACGCTGACTACCTTTTGATGTTTGGCTGACAACTCAGTAAGTGCAGTTTGCTTTCTCTCTTCCACAGCTTGTAATTGCTTTTTCAGGTCCTCCAGCACCTAGGATAAAAGCAAGTAAGCATGTGAAGCAGAGTATATACAGCCATCCATCCCTCTCTCTACCTATCTATTTATTGCAGACTAATATTACAGAAAATGAAACATATCAGACCTGGTCCTTATCAAGAAGTGACTGTTGCAATGTCTCTATCTTATTTTCTTTAGGCTGCAATGAGCCACGTAGTTCCTCGATAGTATCCCTGAGCCTGTGCATGGGAAAATAAGAGAAAACTCAAGTACTCAAATTCTGAGAGATAGCCGGAGTAGTGCGGGAAAAATGACATTCATTTGAATCAAAAGCATAATCAGAAGGAAATTCAAAAGGCTGTCTATACAAACTATGTTTGTGTTTTTTTACTTGTTATTGGCACTCCTTAGTTGTTGCCTCTCCGCATCCATTGCTTTCAGTGCTTCATTTGCCTGTTGCCTAGTGCGTTCCAGCTCTTTCTGCATGGATGAGTGCTGCGAAGATGCTCGTTCAGCTGTTTCATTCACTTCCCGAAAACGGGCGTCGAGATCATCTTTTTCCTGAAGATGGCAATATATACGGTTAAGATTTATACTGTGCACAACGCAGGGAAATATATATGTCTTAAAAGCAGCATGGGAATTCTGAAATGGTGTAGCAATAGAAAGGTAAAGGTGGTTTTGGAAAGGCTCAATTTTGGCTCAACAGAAAGCACTAAATGATGTACAGATGGACATTCACCTTTTGGATTTCTTGAATGCGCTGTTTAGCCCTTTTGTGAAGCCTGGTGAATTTGGCGTCGAGGTCGGCATATTTCTCTTCTCGCTCTTTTATTTCCTGGTCTAGTTTCTGTTGAGCTACACCAAAAATCAAGAGCACGAGTTGAGAGAGATAAAGAAAAGAGATCCATGAGGAAATAGAAAATATGGCTGACCTTGGGAAAACTTAGCGGAGTATTCTTGGGCTTTTGCATCTGCCTCAGAGTATGCTTCCCTTAGATGCTCAAGAGCTTGCTCAGCTGCAACTCGAGTTTGTTTTTCAACATCAATTTCTCTACTCAACGATGCGGCCCGCTGGTGAAGTTGTTCCACTTGAGCTGAGTCTTCCGCTTGGTCTACTTGATCCTTTAACCCCTCAAATTGGGATCTGAGAAAATCATTTTCTAATCTGAGTTGAGCAATCAATTGCAGTTGCTGATCATGATTCTCACCCAAGGAGCCATTTTGAGTCAGATTCCGGTTTGACGCATCAGACAGGTCCTTTTCTTGCAGCGACGCATCATCAGGTTGCTTGTCTTGGGACATGTCTGGCAGCAGATGTTAGAAGCAACAGAAAGAGTGGGATGAGCCCACTCTAAAGAGCTGATGTGGGCTCAAGAGCAGGTACGAGTTGAAACGATTAGGAAGCGTACAATTGGAGAAATCGGCATTTGAATTGAACCAAAGAGAAATCTGAAGAGATGAGTAGAAAATAAGGGAAATGCAAAGGAAGGAAAAGAAGCGATTTGATTTGTAAATCGGAGAAGAAGAAGAAGACGAAGAAGCTAACCTTTGATATCAGAGAATAGTGTCGATATGGAAGCTGAGAGGAATAATCTCGATTCCGAATTTGGAGATCTCCATAAGTGATCAGACGAAGCCAATAATTGTCTCAAGGGTGTTTTACTATGGGAAAATTGCATTCTGCACCCTCAACTATTCAAGTATTGCAGGGAAAACCTTTAAACTTTTTGAAACAACAAGCGTTACATTTTTTTTTGTTCTTTCTTATAAACTCTTTTTTGATTTATTTAGTCTCGTACTCTTTTTCTTTTTCTTTGAAACGAGAGATAGATAAATATATTTTAGCGGCAATCATGAGGTCTAGTAGTAGTAGCATAACAAGGCGATCAAAAGAGATCATCTTCTGTTATTTCCATGCATCATCTTCCTTGGAACAATGCTTATTCTGTGGTGGTCTTTTGATTTGTGTGATGATACTTTGGGATATTTGATTTGATGCAAGTAGAGATAGTTAACAAACATAACTAGTGAGAGGAATGGACAAAGATAAGAAGCTTAAAAAGGTAGGCAGTTTTTGGACATAATGCAAACCCTCTAAGAGCACAAGAGTCTGAAAAGTAATAAGAGCCCAAGTACCTGAGAGAAAGATCAGTAAAGACTAGGAAACAGGGAAACTTGAAGGGGAAAGAGATTGAGCATTACCAAGGATCAGTCTTCCCGAGAAAATGTGGGTGGAAGAGGAGGATAATAGCCGGGAAGAGCAAGTGCAGGGCCACCAGTGCCAATTTGAGAAGCAGAGAAGATCAAGAGGGAACGAATGGGTCACCTGGTCGATCTGAGGCGGGAAGGAAGGGGCGACACAGACCCATGGTCGGCAGAACAGGAGGAGATTCCACACTGCGGGTTTATTATAACGACGCAACGGAGCGGTTTTATTGGGCTGAAACATAAGGCCCATTAATGTATTTGTAAAACATGGGCCAAGTATAACCACCTCCGTTGCCTTAAGATGCTTTTGCAGTAGAAATTACAAGGAATCCAATTTCTCCACTCAAATCCAACATTGATTGATTGATTGATAGATAATGGCGGAGGGGAGAGTACCATCATCGGTGTCGGTCAGTGTAGCCCACGAGCTTCTTTTAGCCGGCCACCGCTATTTGGACGTCAGGTACAAAAGTTAGACATATAAAAACATGGACATAGTAGCAGTCTTGTAATGGCGATGTTATTATTTATATAGGACTCCAGAAGAGTTCAGCAAGGGACATGCCTGTGGTGCGATCAACGCTCCTTACATGAATAGAGGAGCATCAGGTATTATTTTTGCTGAATCTAGTTCTGTTAATTTGTCGGCTGTGAATGATGACTTGTGATTGTGAAGCAGGGATGTCAAAGAACCCCAACTTCTTGGAACAAGTCTCCTCCCATTTCGGACAATCCGACCAGATCATCGTGGGGTGCCAGAGCGGGGGAAGATCTTTGAAAGCCACCACTGATCTTCTGGATGCAGTAAGTAAGCTCCCAACAATGTTTGATGAAGCTTGTGATTGATTTTAGTTTCTTGATACAATTTTGGGAATGCAAAATTGCAGGGTTTCACGGGAGTCACAGATATCGCCGGTGGCTATTCTGCGTGGACCCAGAATGGCCTTCCTACACAAGACTGATGACTCACCATCTCCCAGAGATAAAATATACTTATCTCTTCTTCTTCAATAATAATAATAATAATAATAATACATCAGGAGAGTGTTTCCAGATGTAAAATGATACTACATCTTCTCCTTGGTTTGTGTGATACCTTGGAGGGGCTCAACATCTGTTGTGCCCACAACTTATATGTATACAATTATTGTGTTGTGTTTATTGCATCGAAATGTTATTGCACTTTGTGTATATGTTAGTTGAAAATCAACAAGAAGTGAAAAGGAGCATGCGATCACATTCTTGTTAGATGCAGCAAAGAAGAAAATGGAGAGGAGGTCAGAGTTATATTCACACACCAAATCCCAGAGGAAAAAATGAACTACGCTGCATGCATCCTCTCCTCTCACTCACAGCTGACAACATACATGTCTGATGCCACACAATGTTACATATCTACAAGATTTACCTTAGCGGCATGGAGATTGATTGATACAAAGCAACCGACAATGCTTGTATATTGGGTGGTCAATGTGTAGATAAATACACCACCATATCAACAACTCATATGTAGAGAATAAAGAGACCTACCAAAAAAAATCAGAGAAGCGACGAGAGAGGAATGAGATATTGACACGGCTCAATCAGATGAGTTAGCAAAGAGGATCTGAGTGAACCAGGCCAATATCAAAGGCACTCTCTCGGACAAAGACAGTATCTGTTTTGGAAAAGAAACAAGAACGGAAGTGAGAATGTCTGTAGGGGATTAAGAAGAAGAAGAAGAAGAAGGGAGTGAATGTGCAACTGCAATACTGTGGAGCATTTAATAACTCTCTCAATGCACCAAAGCTGAGCATTTAATGTTTATTTAATGAATTCTCCTTCTTTTTACCCGAAACCAAGTGAAAAGGGAGTGTTGGCAGGAAGCCATAAAGTCCTTTGTGTAACCATGGTTTCAGGAATCACACTTCTCATCACTTACTGCTTTTTGTCTTCCACAAGTAAATAGCAGCAATAAAGACACATTTATAACCACAACCACATCTCTTCTGTAACCGCCCCTCTTTCGTTTTTTTTTTTTTGTCTACTTCTGCCCTCAGTGTCTCCTAAATCATCCATTGCCAATTCGTTCAAAGCAGAGAGTCAGACATACACTAAAAAGAATGCATTCATTTAGTGTTCTTCCATTTACATTTTACACATTATCCCTCGGCTACTCATTCATCTTTTATTTACTTTTTGAATACACGAGAAACCATCAATCAAGGGGATTCCTCCCACTTATCAATCTAAGCGCGTCTTATATCTGTCTCTCCATACCCTTTTTCAATCCTCACACTTGCAATTCTTTTGACCAAACCTTATCTACATCCCCTTTCCCTTTGTTGCTCCTATTCTTTCTCTAGTCGTAGCTCTCGGGAGTTGCTACACCCTTATATACAACTGAGCTGCAACCAAAACAACTCCATTATCAATGTCCGCCTCGTTAATGCCTCTATTTTGAGGGTTCACACGTCAGCAACGATTATCTACTCACCTCGAGTTCTGAAGCTTCTTCAATCTGTCTCTCCACATCGCTGCAGAATGTAATTCCAGAAAAGGACAAACAAATAAATGGGGAGTCTGCAAAGCACACTGAACATAGATGCCATCCAGAACAGTTTGTATACCTGCATCGATGTACCTTTCCTCTTTAGACGCCAAATCCATATTCCTCACTAGTTTAAGCTCCTCCGATATAGGATCTGGTCCCTCTGGAGCACTGCACAAGAACAGCCACCATGTGGTTAGAAACTGCGACAGAGTCACACACACTAGTAACCCAGGAGATTCATCAACAAACTAAAAACCTGTCAAGGATAACATCGAAAATAGGCTTTGTGCTCTGCGGTCTGCCTCCATAACCAATCCTGATAGCATCTTCCAGGACTATTGATTTATTCACATATATTGGAGCCTGTGTGATATGACAAACAAAAACAGATTACTGCAGTATTCAAGCGTCAACTGGAACAGGATAAGTTTCCTCTGTTTGAGAGAAAGAGAAAGAGATTCAGAAAGATCTGAGAGATTAACCGCTAAAAGAGAGTAAACTAATGAAAGCGTGTATAAACCGGGGTTAGTATACCTGGCATTCTCTTGCAACGTTGATGGCATCTGATGGCCGTGAATCAATGCATATAACATCACTGTCTCCTGGCTGCACTACAGATGGTTAGCCTAAGGCCGCATAACGACTTTTGACAAACAGTTTCCAAACTAAGAGGATGTTTGTAGTCTTTAAGTTACCTTGCCGAGACACAGACTTGCATAGTAAGTGTTGAATACTCTACTTGTAAGCTTCACCATTTTAACCTGTCAATAATACAGTACAACTTGTTAACTAAGGGGCGACCAGCAATAAATGCTCTAATTCAAGGTTATATATAGTTAGAAGAGGTAACAGGTATGATACTGTACTTGATGTCCAAGTTTGTCGACAAGAGCAGACAAAAACTGGAAGCGATCAGGGCATTCCTAGAAGAAGAAAAAAGAAAACAATGTTAACGAGGTGGAATTGAAAGTGCAAACATCAAAAGCGTTAAACATGAGAAGCGGGATACCTCGTTCTGGCCTTGGAGGGGTAAGTCTAATAGTTTCTCAACAGCAGCATCCCCTGCAAGTGCAAGTGCAAGTGCAAGTGATGAAAGTTAGCAGCAGATATAAAGAAGGAGGAGAAATGTGTAGGATGAATGAAATGACATTACCAACAATAACGGGAAGCAAGTAGTCACCATCACAGGAGATCTTGAGAAAAATAGTGGGGTGCTTGAATTGACGAAGAAAGCCAGGTCCAATAGGGAAAACACCAACTCTGGATTCACTAGCTCTTACAGAAAATGGAGGTAGATGCCTAGAAGCTTTCCACATGGAATCTTCCCGGAATCCATGTCTCCGCATTTTGTAATGCATACTTGTCTCTGTTTTTTTTCGTAAAAACGATCACCGATTCAGCAACATGCAAAACTTTATATGCCGATTCCTTTTTAGAATTAATTTCAGGAGATTTTAATTCGAGTCGATAATAAAAGGGGCGATTGAAATCACGATTGATACAGGGGAAACCAGAAATCGTAAATTGTAAGAAAGTCATATTGGAATGGGAAAAGTGGACCTGCAACGAGGACAGAGGCCTGGAGAAACTCGAGATCGGGATCGCCGAGGCCGGATCGGGAGGTGGAGCAACAAATAGGAGAAAACTTAGGGGGACGATGAGAGCGTAGGGATCTGAGATTCAATGGGATGCAGCAGCGGAAGGAGGAGGGAGAGGGTGAATTGGAAGATGAGACGGATGCGGAGATGGAACGGGAGAAGAAGATCCCCAGATCGGAGGCTGGAACAGAAGAGAAGGCAACTCCGGGCATGGTGGTGGTGGTGGTGGTGGTGGCGGTGGAGAGAGGAAGGAAAAAAAAAGTGAAGCTGAGCACAAAATAGAAAGGAACAAGGGAATTAGCTTATTTTTATGTTTTATTTACATATAAATAAATAATCATAATGTGATGTGAGGAGATAAGATTATGCTTTTTTAATCATACTTGTTTACTCGCAAATTACAACACGTGGGTCTCCTTTTTTTGGGGTTAAAGGGATGACGTGGAAAGTTAAATCATAGAGCGATGCCCTGCGGATAAGGAACAAAATGGGAGTGCTTGGAATATAAAACTCGTAAATCATATGATATGGTGTCGATGTGCCTAATTATGTAGACACTAACAGTAACAATAATAGTAGTAATACATCAAGAAATGTGAACATCATCAAAAAGTAGTAGTAGTAGTAGTAGTAGATGTGGTTATGGTGGTTTATGGTTAAGTGAGGTCAAAATTTACATGCGACTGAAGGGGTAATGTTTTCTTTGGTTGGGTTTTAATTGGTTTTTTATGCTTCTTTAACTCGTGCCGCCTAAACCAACAAGTGAAAAGATTGGACCACTAAATGTGTACAAGTGGTCCAGCGTGGTAATAGCGTCGCGTTCCAGAAATATCTCAAAGCCCAAAAGGTTTGACATCTTCTCTTCCAATTGCCTTTTGCCTTGCTAGTCCACATCACCTACGAATCCGTTACATTGATGACATCTACAATATTATTATTAGTCACCTCATTTGGGTTTTAACGTTTATGTTTTTATATTTTTATACAGTCTACAACACACACACATATATACCCCCAACTTTCAATTCGAATTAGGCCAATAAGATGACGCTAACACAAATTCCAGTTTCATTCCATTACATGTAACAACTATTTTCTTCTCGAAATATCAATAAATTTGAGAATTCGGTTGTACAACTATTGGATATGGGTTTGTCCACTCAAGAGACATGTCAGACTCGGAATGTTTTGGACCCTATCAGCAAAGATATTGTTGGAATCCAGCCCAATTCGAAACTAATATCTGATCAAAGGATTTAATAAACCATAGTTACCATTCAACTATAGTTACCAACCGACATTTAGCTATAAATAGAGACCAAAACTTTATGGTTTAGACATTAATTTACGACGAGTTTAGGTCTCTAACTCCTGAGCAAGAATCCGATCCGACCAGTAAAGAAACCACGCGATAAACTCGGCAAAAACGTCTGACCTCATATATTCAGCTCGGCAAAACGCATCCGACCTCGTTTATCAGTTCGGAAAAGAGATCCCGATTTCATCTAATTAATTTATAGTTTCACACTGTTTGATACTTTACAGCTCCGCACTGTTTTCTCAATCTTGTATTTCCGATCTGAAATCAAATACAATGAGAATCTCTGAACCCCCTCTTTTACAAATACCAAACTGACAGTTCAACAACAACTAATTGATAACTTGTACTAGCATTTATTTTACACCATTTTAAATCAGGAAAACAAAGCTTAAAAGTGATTGCTTTGATATTATTTTCAGACATTTTCTTTAAGAATACACAGAGATTCCAAGTGGTGGAGACAACAAACCGAATCTAAGGAAGGTAAGAGAAGAAATGCGGAGAGAAAGAGAGTGTACCGGTCCGAGTCCGAGGTTGCCTAATGCCCAATCTTTTATTCCCCTTCACCTTAGCCTCTTTTTAACGGTTTTCTCATTCTCGGCCCATTCTGGTACGACCTTGACTGTGATACTGCTGCTGTTAAGACGACTCTTGAATAGCTTCATCTGTTCCCAATCTCTTGTGTCTACTACGGGGAAACTCTTTCAACATCTTCATCACCTCATACGTCCTTGTCTCTCTTCCTAGGTAGAGGCAAAGGCCGAGCGGAGTTAACCCATCCTGAGATAGTCAAAAACGGCTTCATCAGTACAGATGTTTTCAGAACCAGATAAGAGAGGTTAGAGGAAGATGAGGGAACTAGCCTTGTTCTTCACTTGTATGTCCGCCCCTTTTATCAAAAGGAGTTTCACAATGTCGCTTCTCCTAGCCTGTACTGCAACGTGCAGGGGAGTCCACCCGTCCTGCAAAACCCAGTGCCAAATTGTCAACCAGCCGATCACAATGAACTTGTGAGCAATATGAATGTTTGACACCATACCCTGTCTTGAGCGTTTATATCACTGTTATACAGCAGGAGAAGTTTAATTGTGGGAGCTGATGCTGTTTGTACAGCATAGTGCATCAAGGTCGCACCTTCCTATCATAAACCAAACGGATTAGATCCAGCATCTGAAGCAAGGGAGATTATTGAAGCATTAGGTGACCACTTACATCGTCAAGAACAAATGGGTTTGCTGATTCTCTCAGTAGGTAGTTTGTAATAGCCTGCTTTTTACCAATTATTGCTCGGTGAAGTGCTGTCAAGCCGCCCTAGAAAAACCACATGAAAACAACGCTACATATACGCCCCACGCACAAAACAAGTGCACAAAAGCAACAGCTTCAAATAACTCCACATACCACGTCGGTTGCATTGATATCAAGATTGTGCTTCAGCAAGGAATCAACCAGATAAAACTCTCCTGATGCTGCCAGCGTGTGAAGAGGAAGCCATTTTTTCTGGTAAACAATCATCACCAGACAGACGTGCACACAGCACACATAATATTTGTTTCATCAGAGAAGAGACGGACTACCATTACACAACACGAAAAACTCGAGGCTCCCAAAGATTGAAATGTAACAAGCACAAGATACGTGAATGCAAAAAACATAGACATTGAGCTTGAGGAGAGCATCACTTACGGAGGTGGCAACTGCTAGGTCAGGGATTCGGGTGTTGAGCATGACCTTTTCTTCTTTTGAAAGCAGCTTCCGAGGCCCTAAACGAAAAATCAGCAATCAAAGTTGAAGCAAGAAATATAGGGGAAAAAGTGGTAAACCTACCCTCGGATTTGTTGCCACTGGGATCGTACTTGTCGCTATTGAAGAAGTTGGTAACGTGGTCGAATCCCCTGCCGTAAACTGCCCACCTAGGGTTCTTTGGAGCCACTCGCTCGCCAGAAGATGTTACATCGCTAGAAGATGTTCCATCGTCGGAGAAACTGCTCGGTTTATCGAGAATCACAGGCTTCAGTTGATCCAATTTTGCATCCTTGTACGTCAGATACTCCTTCAAGTCCACGTTCCTAAGCGGAATTAGCCCTTGTCTCTTCTTCTCCACCCGAACCCCGAACTCCAGCTCCTGCGCTATTTTCCGCTTGTCCTTTTTGGTCAGATTCACCTCCGCCTGAATATCCCTCCATTCCTCCGGCACGAGGTTCTCCGGCTCAACCTCGGATACATGTGTTCTCTTGGGCCCGCCCCGCCGCCTCGTCTTCCGCTCCGGGTTCGCGAGACTGGCCTCCTTCTCATTCTCAAGGAAAGGGTCTTCGAAGACGCCGTCTTCGTAGACGAGACAGTCACCGACGATGAAATCATCGCCGGCATCAGGGAGGATCGACGTTTGAGAAGAATATGAAAGAGAGCATAATCGTCTGGAGAAATGAAGAGAAGGAGAAAGTCGAGAAGTAGAGGTAGAAGGAGAGGGAGAGGGCAGGAGAAGAGAGATGTTGTGTGGTGTGGCGAGCTGCATTATCGGAATCTCTCTGCAATGACGGAACATCCTCTCCTGCCGGTCGGGTCGGATGTATTGGACTCTCTAATGGGCCGATTCGAACAGACTCTAAATGGGCCTGGCCCGGTTTCGTTTGATAAGTCAAATCTACCAGAAACTCATCTTGCTCACTGCTGCTCTGCTTGTAATCTGCCGGATCTCGGCGATCGATCCTTGAAGCAAAAATGATGGCGAGGCAGAGGAATCATCGGTCTTCAGGTCGGAAATCGTCTTATTCAACGATCGTCTTCGCGGTATTGATCATCTTCACTTTCGTTATTTTGTTTCTTCTCGTCCTTGGAATTCTCTCGGTGCCCAGCAACAATGCCGCTTCCTCCGAAGCCAATGATCTCACTTCCATTGTCCGAAAATCACTTCAGAGGTACGACAATTATCCCGATTCTATGGTGACTTTTACTGTGCTAAGATCTCCCGATATTATCTTTTGGGGATTTTCATTTTCTGCAGAAGTGGCGAGGATGATTCACAGAACGAGCGTTGGGTTGAAATCATCTCTTGGGAACCAAGAGCTTCTATTTACCACAATTTCTTGGTGAGCCTATCGATTTGGTGTTAGAAAGCATTTGAGCATTTAAGTATGGAAGTAATTAGTGATGATTTGAATTGGGTTTTTTTCATGTGTTTTCTTTCCGGGTTTCTGGATAGACCAAGGAGGAATGCAAGTATCTAATAGAGCTAGCTAAACCGCATATGGAGAAATCAACAGTTGTTGATCAGAAGACTGGAAAGAGCACAGATAGCAGGTTTCATACTTTTCACTCAATGCAACCTTGTAGTATTAAGCGAATTCTCACAAGCTTGCTCTCACTTACTGACCAACCCCATCCTTCTCCTCAATAGGGTGCGAACGAGCTCAGGGACATTTCTTCCAAGAGGACGCGACAAAACTATCCGTGAAATTGAGAAAAGGATATCAGATTTTACATTCATACCAGTTGGTAGGTGGTTTCTTGATCCCGTTTCTCCCTAGATTTCTTAGGCAGCCCTTTTCTGGGCATCTGACTGGTTCTGTTGATGCTACAATATTCAGAGCATGGGGAAGGTCTACAAGTTCTGCACTATGAAATAGGGCAAAAGTACGAGCCTCATTATGACTACTTCATGGATGAGTATAACACTAGGAATGGGGGCCAGCGGATAGCCACAGTTCTTATGTACCTGTATGTAACTGAAAACCTTTGGGATTTCATAAGCTGTTGCTATGTTCTTCCTTTGATGCTCCTTAGCGACTGTGCAGATCAGATGTTGAGGAGGGGGGTGAAACAGTGTTTCCTGCAGCCAAGGGAAACTATAGCGCAGTGCCATGGTGGAATGAGTTGTCTGAGTGCGGGAAAGGAGGGCTGTCTGTGAAAACGAAGATGGGAGATGCTTTGCTTTTCTGGAGCATGACACCTGATGCGACTCTAGACCCATCTAGTCTTCATGGTGAGTTTGCAGGCAGTGTTGCTCTGTAAATTGATGATTGAGATGGATGAGAGGAACGCATACTGTTTTATCTATGGTTCAATTTGAGATTTTTGTTGTGGAAGCCCATCCCTTATTTGGTGCACTTGGGCAGGTGGGTGTGCTGTTATCAAAGGGCACAAGTGGTCATCTACAAAGTGGTTGCGTGTACATGAGTACAAGGTTTAAAGCGTGTGAGCCATTTTTGAGGTAAGCTTTTAGTTCCAGCTTCATTAAGTGTAACTGATCTCTGTGTATAACAAACAACACCTTAGCTGCACCGTGAGTCACACTACCTGCTTAAACTTTAATAAATGATGATGCGTGGATAGTCTGAGTAATGTGAGGAAGATGGTGAGGGAAAGAAGATATCTTTGTAAACTAGGATGAAGGAGAAGAAATGGCTGATGATGTAAGTAATGTAAGAAGAAGAAAATATTCTAAAAACCTCAAGTTGATCCTACAGGGCAGTGGGTTGGCCTGACATCCTGAAAGCTGTGAGCAGATGTGGGTCACAAGTTTAGAGGGCAGTAGTGGGAAATGACCAAGAATAGAGGAGAGGAGGGGATACAATAGTAAGTAGTAGAAGTTTGTGGGGGTAACTAAAAACATGGCATTGTACGCTTGTGATTTGTTTGATATATGTTTTGTTGTTATGGAATAGCAGCATTTGATTGATGAAGGGTTGGGTGGTGTTTCTGTTTCACATATGTATCTTTCAAAGTAAAATAATAATTGTGGTGTTTTAAAGAGAAGATTTGGATTAATGTGGAAGCAAAGAGGCTTTAGATAGTTGGGTTGTTTATTCAGCGCCCAAAAGTCAAGTCTTACCCACCCCTTGTTTTAATAATCAATCCACCGCTAAGATGATTAGATATTTCCATTTGATCAAAAACCCTCTTGTTGATTAGATTTGATAAAAAGTAATTTAATTTGGTCAGCGGAGAGAAGGTTCCTTGGTCGTACGCCATAGCCTGTCGAAAACAAAAGGTTCTCTTCTTTTTTTCAGACAAGAAGAAATCATTCTTCCCTTGTCCTCTCTCTCGTCTTTTTCCAGAAAGCAGCAAGTCAGAAGAAGATATGGATCATCATCATCATCTCTCTCCTCTCTCCCTCCTTCATCGGATTAAAGACTCGTTCCATTTCGCCATTTCTTCCCTCCTCGCCAACCTCTTCTCCGCTCTCTTCACCTTCTTCTTCGCTTTAGGTTCGTCTTCTTTTCTTCTATCATCCCAATCCACCACGATCGGAGGAGGAATCAATACATTCTATTGCCTTTTGCTTTTGCTTTTGTTGATTGTTTGTTTTCTTTGTGTGTATATATATATATATATATTTGGGGGATCAGTGGGGACTTTGCTAGGAGCATTGACAGGTGCTTTGATCGGCCAAGAAACAGAGAGCGGATTCATCAGAGGAGCCGCCGTTGGCGCTATCTCAGGTGCCGTCTTCTCCATCGAAGTCTTTGAATCTTCCCTCCTCCTCTGGCAATCCGATGAGTCTGGAATTGGATGCCTTCTCTACTTGATTGATGTCATTGCTAGCCTTTTGAGCGGGAGGCTTGTTCGTGAGCGTATTGGCCCTGCAATGCTAAGCGCGGTCCAGAGTCAGGTACAACGAACTTATCCATTCTTGTTTGATGATGATGGATCATTCATTCTCATCCATTTTGCTCTTTTCTTTTGTTATAACAGATGGGAGCTGTGGAATCACATTTCCAAGAGCAAACAGACATCTTCGACACTGCCATTTCAAAGGGTCTCACAGGGGATTCTCTGGACAGGATCCCAAAGGTCCGCATCACAGACACCTCGGGGGAGATGGTCTCTTGCTCTGTCTGCCTTCAGGTTTATATCTCCTTTGCCTTCACATGCTCTGCTTTAAGAAATAGTGTCATGTTCGATTCCACAAACTTAACTTTGCTTCTAGAAGAGAAAATAGGAAATCATAGAGATGGAACGTCCAAGGAATGGATACAAAATGTTCTACATGTTTCCATTAGAGAGATAGGTAAGAAGTAGTTGAAAGATAATTAATTGAGGTGTGGTGACGAAACAGGACTTTCAGGTGGGAGAGACAGTTAGAAGTTTGCCGCAGTGCCATCATATGTTCCACCTACCGTGCATCGACAAGTGGCTTCGCAGGCATGCTTCTTGTCCCTTGTGCAGAAGACATCTTTGAATTCAACCTCTGTTTCTTTTCTTCTTCTCTTCTTTGTAAATGAAGTATAGGCCCATACACACACACACACACACAATACTACTAGTGTTCCTTGATTATTTAGATCACACGATACAGATTTTGATGCATCAAATCATTGTCACTTAACTCATCTCTTGGAGATCCTGATTATTTATGTTATGTTACTGATTCTTGGCTTTGCCTTGATTCCATTTATACACAGTTTGGGATTGGGTCCCAAACGAAAAATCCTTAGTTGCAGTCGAAAGCATTTTACATGAACAAGTCCGGGTAACAAAATAATGGGATGAGATCCAACAAGTCAGTAGCTTCAGTTTAACATTATACATTTCTTTTACCAGAAAAGTGAACCCAAAAGATATAGAACAAAGAAAAAAAACATATTTTTGGTTGAATAATAAATATAACTACAAGATGGATGGAATCTGGTTTTAGAGTTTCTTGGGTAAAGTGATACCACCACCGCGGATAGAAACTGACGGGGTTTTGAGAGAGGAGGCTCTGCTGAGCAGATTGGTGTCCAGGAAGAGGACGACCACAGTGATGTCGTCGTGGAAATGTCTTCTGACACCTCTCTCAATCTTGTTGAGATCAGAGTATCTCATCTCTCTTTTCTTTGCCGCCTCTTGCAGTGCCGCCTTCACCAGTCTCCTTGCTATCCCCTGCATCAACATTCTCACTTTGTTTATCTTTAGGAAATTCATATGTGGAGGAGGGTAACTAAAACGGACTGTGTCTCATACGCTTCTCGGGTGGTTTTGAACGATTTCAACAGCTTCTTGGTTGCTCAGCTGCTCCCATAGTCCGTCTGATGCAAATATCAGAAACTGATCGTCTGGTTGGAGATCATGCACCGTTATCGACGGTTCTCCACTCAAGATTGGTCTTTTCATCGGCTCTCGCAGTCGGTACTTTGTGTACAAAGGTTCCCTGTTGAACTCTGCTCTCTTAAGATACATGTCTCCTATGGATCTTGATACCTGCAAAAAACACAACACAAAGGAACAAATGTTAACTAAGCTTTCAAGAGATGACATTTGGGCGCAAGTCTCCATCAGTAATATGTTAACTAACTCTTATGGTGAACGTAGTTTTCTCAGGTTTGTTTCCACAGTAATAGAGGGAAATGAAAATCTACACTTTATAGATAGAGTCGGATGTAGAAACGCACCTGAATAAGGCCCTTGACACGCCATACATTGTGCTTTAAGACGACAATATGGGAGTCATCAGGGTGCAAGGAGTGCATTTCCTGCCTAACAGACTCTATGCTCACATTATGTTCCGCTGAGAGCTGAAGCGCAATAACCTCACCGGTCGCCTTCATAACCTTTCCCAGAACCGCCCGAGAATCCCCAACGTTAGCCACGTACAGCCTCCCTTCGCACACCACACCCACCAGGCAGCATGACCCAACCGCTGCTATATGCGGCTTCACGGCCCACTGCTTCGCCACCACCCCTAGAAACCCTTCTTCGGTCGCCTCATATGCCTTTCTTATTACCTCCACTGACATTGCATCCTGCTCCGCAGCGAATCCTGCGGGGTTTAAGACGGGTTAGTTAAGCTTTCCAAGTGGTTGAAAGATTTTGAGTGAAGCAAGTGGTTACTCTTGAGATGGTGAAAGAGATGATCGTTAACAAAACGGGAGGTCTCAGGGCCGCCATGGCCGTCATAGATGCCGACAAAGGTGCCACAAGGGCCAGAGTCAAGGGTGCTCAAAGGACCAGATTCGACTTGGCTCTGATCCTCGAGCAGGTTGTTGGCCTGGACAACGGCCATGGAGAATTCACCAACAAGGTGTTGAGCAGAGTCTTTGTACCAGAGCAGTCCTTCTTGCTTGCCTTTGGAAACAGAGTACTTGGAAGCTAAACTGTCCGAGGAGGACGGCCACAGACAAGCACTCAAAAAGTTCATCAATATCGATAACATGCCTCATCTCATCTCATCACCACCACCTAGCTTCCTCAAGATTCTGCAACGAGTCTCAGGAGATTTAAATTTAATTCCAAAAAATAAAATAAAAAAGACAGGAGGAAGAAGAGAGAGACCAGCACAGCAGCAGGTGTCGGAAACTTCCATTCAAATGAAGGCCATGATGATTGCACAAGATGAAAGGAACAGTTTAGTAACGAAGCAAGAGGTGGAGGAAAGCAATGGAGATCTCAAGGACATGTGGATCCGAAGCAGATCGAATCGCAGCAGACAAAAAGAAGCTAAAACCTTTATGGATCTTTTAAGAACGGAACAGCAGCGATGAGTGCTTCTCCCAATTTACTGGATCAGATTTGCAGACCGAAAAATGAAATTATCAACAAAATAAAGACAAGAAACAAACTCTCTTTCCTCTCTCCTTTTATCTCTCTAATATTTACAAGCAAAACCCTCCAACTATTATCATCCTTGCAATTTCACCCAAAAGGACAAGAAGACATACATACGTGTGCACGTGCACTCCTTAACTCCCCCATGTGCACACATAGCTGTTGTCATTATTATTTTAGTTCATTAATTAAACCAAGCCTTCAAGTTAAAAGGGCTTTGACCAATGACCCCTTGTTATTTATGGGCCTTTGGGCCTATGAGAAGGCCCCAACCCAATTCATAAACAGAAAAATAAATCAATCCTTTTTTCTGGAATCATCCTCCATTTCTGTAACTCAGTCGTCGCGTTCCAATGGCATCTGCTCACTCCCTCGCCGCCGTCTCTGTTCTCGCTGCGGCCTCCAAGCAAGGAACACTACTTACTTCGTCTTCTCCCTCTACTCGTCGATCTAAGCTCTCTGCCTTCCCTAAGCTTCGCAGGGTCTCCCTCAAAGGTATATCTCTCTTCTTTCCTTTGGTTTTCGATTGTATCGGCGACTACGAGTTCCTACTCCTCTCTGTCGATAATTTAGCCATTTCCATCATGAAGTTTCAAATGATAGCCAAGTGCAAAATCGAAATCGTGAATTAGTGTGGATTGTGTTTGTAGGGGCAGCAAAGGCGCAGTCGAAAGAAGCAGGTGAAGTAAGTCCTGTGGTGGGAGACACATTCAGTAATCTCAAGCATCTTCTTCTGCCAGTGATTGATCGGAACCCTTATCTTTCTGAAGGGACCAGACAGGTTCACTTGTTGGTATATCTTTCATGATAAATCCTTTTGTATGTTTCTTGATAAGGCAGAATTGGTTGAACATTTTGATTAGGCTGCAGCTACAACAACCAGTTTGGCAAACAAGTATGGAGCTGATATCACTGTTGTATGTAAGTAGTAGTATACTAGTGTTGCAGATAATTAGATGAGACTAGTTAATTAGTATCTCAATGTATATAAAAAAAAGAAAACATGTTGATTCAGTGATTGACGAAGAAAAGAGAGAATCATCTACGGAGCATGAGACTCAGGTATCCAACATCCGGTGGCATCTATCCCAAGGTAAAATTTAGTTAGTAGAGAATGCAATGTTGGGGTTGAGGAAATGAAAAGGCGGTAAATGCAGGCGGGTTCGAGGAGTTCAAGCTGTTGGAGAGGCTTGGGGAAGGGAAGAAGGCGACGGCAATAATAGGAGAGGTGGCGGATGAGCTGAGGATGGAGCTGGTGGTGATGAGCATGGAAGCCATCCACTCTAAGTTCATCGACGCCAATCTACTTGCTGAGTTCATCCCCTGCCCACTCCTGCTCTTGCCCTTATGAGTTATGAGATCAACCGACGCTTATGAGTTATGAGATCAACCATCTTTCTTTCTTTTTTGCCGCCAACCAAATCCGTGTCTTCTACTACATGTTTAATTTCTCAAGCATAGTTTTATTTTCCTAGTAGATTATATTGTCATGTGTCGTGGTGTGAGATGCATGTGTCAAACATTTTCTGTCTTTTCATCTTGTTTTTTTTCTCCAAGTTATTCACACTCGTGTTCGGCCAAGAACAAGAGAATAAAAAAACTCATTAGGGACAACTTATAATCCCCTAATAATTTCGACTACTACTCGCCATAAATCAAAGGTACCGTATAGAAGAAGGTCTCAATAAACACACATTATAAATATTACCCATTTTTGATTACTATTAGCGTAGAGTGCGTAAAAAATTTAAGGATTAATAGTTGAGCCTAAGCCCAAATGGTAGAGAGGGGGGTATTTTAGTCATTGTGAGGTGTTTGATGTGTATCTAAGGGCAAACACAAACTCTTGCGCACCCGGAGCCACCGGCGTTCCTCTCTGATTTCCGGCGTTTCAGCTTCGATCCTCTCTCCGCTTCTTTCCTCCGTTGTTACAGGATGGCTACGACGGCGAGTAGTGCCGCTAATTCTGCATCCCAAATCCCTCGCTACTCCACTGATTCCTCAATGTCGCGATCACGTCCCGATTCCTCTCCCTGGATGGCCGACCCGATCCTTGATGATCCCTCTCCTTCCTTCTTCCCTCCTTCCGTCCGAAAACACACTTCCGACTACGACAATGCTGCTGATAAGAAGCCCGTCTGGAACAAGCCTTCTAATAGCTCCGCCGATGTCCCCCCTGTGATGGGCGCCGAATCATGGCCTGCCTTGTCTCTTTCTTCCAACAAGTCTCCCTCTTCCGAATCTGATGGATCGTCAGAAATGCCTCCTCCGCAGGTACTTTCCGCTTTTTTCCTTTACTGCTCTCAGGCAGGTATATGATCAGACAAGTTAGGGATTAACCAGTATCATCGTATGATAGGTTTGCTACACTCTGCTTTCATGTTTCTTTGATTTGCATGTTACTTCAGAGTCCTCGCTCAATGCTTGTTTCAATGAATACCTCAGTTTTTTTCGTTTTTGCTTTTCAATTCTACTGCAGTCTGGTGGAACTCCTCTCAATTCTACTCCCAATGCCAATGCTAATGCTGCTGCTTCTGCTACTACTTCATCTGAAAACCATAATGTGAATCTGCAAAGGAAACCTTTTAAACGGAATAGCACCACATCATCTTCCAGTAGCAACATCTCCAACCCACCAAATGCAGCGTCTCTAAACGCCAGAGATCAGAATCACAGCCAAAGGGCTGGCTCTTACGGTTCAGGAGCTACTCAGTTTCGTAATTCTCATAGGAATCGCAACAGCAACTCTTACCCTCGTAATGATGGGCCTCACCATGGACACAGGCGCCATTATGAGCATGGGAACCAAAGTGGGTTTCCTCACCGTAACCATAATGGCAGAGACATGCCCTTGCAACCGCAGAGGGGTTTTGGGATGATGAGACCGCAGATGCTGATGGGGCCACCATCTTTTCCTGCCAGTAGTGCGCAATATATGGCAGCGCCTCAAATTGGTTCATATGGTGGCCCCATGCTCTACCCAGGTATGGTTTTGGTTCTCTCGTGCTCTCTCATATGTTCCTATTTCTAATTCCACATTGTTGCATCTTCAGATTATGCGCCCCACATCTTTATGCCACATCCACCTCCAGAGTCGATGGCTTTAGTTGGACACTTCCCACCTCTACCAATGTATTTTCCTAGTTTTGATGCCATGTTGTACAATAAGATATTGGCACAAGTAGAATATTATTTCAGGTAACCGTTTCTGTCCATTTTTTCTTAATATTTATCGAGTTGTTTGGTTGTGTTCCCACCTTTCTCTTCTTTCTGGTTCATCCCAGTGCTCCATTTGATGTCTCTATCAGAAGTGTGAATAACGAACCTTTTACTCTTTTGGTAATATTTAAACGCAGCGCTGATAACTTGAGCACAGATGAACACTTGCGGGAGCAGATGAATGATGAAGGTTGGGTTCCTGTTAGAGTAATCGCAAGGTTCAGGAGAGTAAGTGATTCCCCGTCCTCATTGAAACGCATTTGCTTACACTAAGTCATCATCTTTTCTGAAACTGACCTGCTTTATTCACACTACAATGTCTATTTCAGAAAGTATGTTTTATATAAAGGTGTTGTTTACGACAATTGTATTGGTTTCTTTGCGTGATCTTGCTATTCTGACCTTGGAAGTAGTCTTAGTTGAAGTAAATGTACTGGCGGTGACTGTAAAAAAGAGTGAATGTTTGAGATGTTTGTAACTTTTGCAGCTTGCGGAAATGACCAACAACATCCAGACCATATTGAAGGCGCTGAGAAGTTCAGAAGTTGTGGAAATTAAGGTACGTAAGATATCAAAATGGTCTCTGATTCATTTCAGTGGTATTGAGGAAAAATGCATATAAGATGAGAAGTAAAGTGGAAAGGGGTAGAAATAAAAGGCTAAAGGTAGAATATGGATGGGATTGTAATTGTAGGGTGAAGCAATAAGGAGGCGGGGAGACTGGGACAAGTATGTATTGCCTCGTCCTCGTGAGTCATCAAAGTTAAGTCCAGCAGCAGCAGCGGCTAGCAACAGTGCCTCACTGGGATCACAACTTGAGAGGATGACTCTGGCAGAGAGGAGAGAGTAAAGAGATGCAACTAAAAGAGAGGAAGAAAGATGTATTTAATTCCATTTGCAAGTCTCTGTCTCTCTCTCTCTCTGTTTAGGTACAAATACTACAACTCTCATTGCCTCCTTTGCACTCACTCTCTCTCTTTATCTTCCTTTTTTGTTGAGAATCGGATAGGAGCTGATTGATACTCAGTCTCACAAGGAAAAGGAAAACAATAACATGGTGCTCAACCTTTTTTGAACTTTTTTTGGTTTTCTTCTAATCTTTGGATAGGAAAACACACTGTTGAGACTTGAGATATCAAATTATAATTTAGTTGGTTGTAAATAAGTAAGAGGGGTCTTGTTGTGTAAAAGATGAGGAGGTGACGTGACGTCGAAAGTCAAAACCAAAGTGGCCATTGGGAATGGAGGGTTTCAAAATCAAGTAGAAACCTCTACAATCTACTACATTAAACAGCTGGCTAGCTGTGTGCAAAGTGACATGTCTATCGTCTTACTCGTCCACGTGCAAAGTGACATGTCGTCTCACTAGTTATTACGTTCTAGATTATGTTGATCAGACAGACAGAGACGGTTTGAAGTTGAAGAGAAAAAGGTTTGATCAGAGAATTATAGTGATGGGCTGCGCAGACCTCTGTTACCGGGAACGCCACAAAAAGCTCAAGCAGTTCCAGGCACTCTTCTCTCTTTCTCTCTCTCTAAGACACACTGACTTGATGCTCTCTTTTTTCTTTTGTAATACTTAAAAACAAAACTGTTGGATATGCAAAGTAAGACTGTGTGTTACGTTCTGTTTTACAACAAAAAAAAAGAGGGTGGAGATAAAAGTGAAGATGGACTGCGAAGGCTGCGAGAGACGAGTGAGGAAGTCGGTGGAAGGCATGAAGGGAGTCAGCAACGTCACCGTCGACCCTAAACAGAGCAAACTGACGGTGGAGGGATTCGTCCAACCAAACAAGGTGGTTCGTCGGGTGATGCATCGCACGGGGAAGAAGGCAGAGCTGTGGCCTTACGTGCCTTACGACCTGGTCCCACACCCTTACGCACCTGGTGCCTACGACAAGAAGGCCCCTCCTGGTTACGTTCGCAACGCCCTCGCCGACCCTCTAGTCGCCCCGCTCGCTCGTGCCAGCTCCTTCGAGGTCAAATACACCTCTGCTTTCAGCGATGACAATCCCAACGCTTGCACCATCATGTGATCAACTACACGCTCGCGTGTGTTTGTGTGTAATGTGTATATATGTTTAAAAGTAACGCAAGCCACTTTGAATGTATATATATGTGTCATGTAAATTCCACTGAAATTAAAAGGGAGAAACAGAAGAAGAGAGAGGTGAAGAGATGGAGGAGCAATAGGAGAAAGAAGAGAGAAAGGTGAGACGCCATGAACAGACTGATGAGACAAGCCATCACCCAAACAGGGTATAGCAGAAGCATTGCGTAACAGAGGACCACAAGACCGTAGCAGACCAGACTCAACCCTCTCTCGAGAGCTTCTCCCATCACCATACTTGGGTCTGCGTATTACTTTGTATGCTTCCATTTAAATACTTGAAAAAACAAACTCTGACTCCCCAGAAAGAGAGAAAGAGAGAGGACATGCAAAAGAAGTTGTTTGATTTCCTCTCTAAACGGGGGGCCAATGCATCCCGCATTTCCCTCTGTTTCTGCTACTCTCATAAAGAATTGGAAAACAGACTATCTGATTCTTGAGTGTGTTTACATCACTGCTTCATTTGTCCCAAGGAACAATTTCCAAACTGATTAAGAGTCGGGAAAACGGCCTACTTATTCTTATAAAAGCTCATTGTCATCGCATTCCACAAAGCTAGTTACAAGTTGGGTATACATAAATACACATTCATATGCGAACAAAACAACACCAAAACTCGAGGGAAGAACAAGTGCTCAGGATTTAGAGAACGCACGGAGTGTGGCATCCAATGCCTCCCGATCATAATCTCCCGTGAAAACGCAGTTTCCCAGCGGACCTTTCAGAAGAATGAGCCTCAGCAGTCCGTCTGCCACTTTCTTGTCCACCTGCAACATATTTCAATGAATCTTTGGCTCTAAAGATTCCAACTTTTCTCATTTACATCTGGATTTAACAACCGCAAACTCACCGCCATTATGGAATTGAACATGCTGACTGTCATGCTCTCTGGCGGTGTTGTAGGCAATTTTGCCCGTTTTAGGATGTTGTTCACTCTCTCAACTATCGACTCATCGATCCAACCAAGACGATATGACATGTCCACGGCCATCACCTGAGTGTAAATAACAGTGTTCACAAATCTCAGATTTGGAGTGGTTAACTGCATGGCAGAGAGAGAGAGAGAGAGAGAGAGAGAGATACCGTGCCAGCTGCAACAGCTTCTCCATGGAGCCACTCTCCATACCCGAAGCCAGTTTCTATGGCCTGCATAAAGAAATGATAGGCGATGAGTGGATCTTGGCCCAAAAAGAAGAAATATCCAAAGAGGCCATCATAGAGTACTTACATGGCCAAATGTATGACCCAAATTTAGGGTTGCTCGCAAGCCGCTTTCTTTCTCATCTTGTGACACAACATCTGCCTTGTTTTCGCAAGATCGCTTTATAGCATAAGCTAGTGCAGCTGGATCCCTGCAAAGAAAGTTATCACACCATTTTTACAGGGATAGACACATGATCTCAATGTTTTTGTTTTGGGCACACCCGAAATGTCGATAATTACCTTGCCAGCAACGCCTCAATATTCTTCTCCTGCCATTCAAAGAACTCGGCATCCCTGATAAGACCGTACTTGATCACTTCAGCTAAGCCCGAAGCCATCTCCCTATCTGGCAGTGTGTTCAACGTGTCAGTGTCAACTAACACACACTGTGGTTGGTAAAATGCACCGATCAAGTTCTTTCCAAGACGATGATTTATGCCTGTTTTTCCACCTACAGAAGAATCAACCTGCGAAGGCAATGATATGAAATGAAGTGCAGTGACAAATAGAAACCTCTTCTGGATGTTAAATGATTTAGACAAGAAATCCCTACAGAGAAGTGAAAACATGTACCTGTGCCATAACAGTGGTAGGAATTTGGATGAAATTAACACCACGCAGGTAAGAGGCAGCAGCATATCCACACATATCGCCTATCACACCGCCTCCAAGCGCAACAAATGTACACCGCCTATCTAGGCGAGACTCAATCGCCTTGTCGAAGACTTTCATGAGAGTATCCTAGAAAAAATAAACAGTGACAATAACTCAAGATTACTATTGACGAACCCACCCTAATAATAGAAGGACGCTATCATGAAGGGGAAAACTCGAAATCCAAGATGACAAATACCATGTCCTTGTATTTCTCTCCATCAGGCAAAATAACACTCTCCACTGTCACGTTGGGGTTTCCTCTTGTCAAAGCATCTACAGTCTTGTCCAGGTATAGAGGAGCAACTCGCTCATTGGTGACCACAAGCACTCTCTTTCCGTGAACATGCCTATTCATTCAAAAATGCAAAAGCAAAACAATTGGCCTTATGCTCACTACGTATCTCCAACGATATCAACGAGTTACTAAATCGACTACTACATTCTACCCGTTTGATGCTTGTGAATATTAACGATCAAAACGCTCAAAGATTTCATGAAATACGATTTTTAACACATTTCGCAGGCGAGGAAAGGTATATTGTCACGCATCATGGTCAAACAAATCGTCTAATGGGACAAAAGATGAGACCTTTGAAGAAGTTCTGATTGATCGAGCAACCCGGCGCCGATATAGATGGGATAACTCCGGTCACCCAAATCAACTTGGACGACTGTGGGAGAAGCCACGGAGCGATTCTCGTTAACCGGTTCGTTGATCAGCTGGCTCGCACCGGCTCGCACACGAGACCTGGAAATAGTCGTCGAAGATAAAGATAATTCCCCAGGTCTAGACTTTGCGGAACCCACCGGGAAGAAAATGGTTCGTGGAGGAATCAAGCCACGGGTTTGAAGGGAGTTGAGATTCTTCGAGGCGGCAAGGTTGGAGGAGATCGAAAGCGAAATGGTGTTGGCAGCCATGGAAATCGATCCGGATCAGAAGTCGGGTTTGGGGAGAGAGAGTTGAAGAGAAGGATTTGAGTTTGGTGAAGAGAGAGAGAGATACATTTACATTACATGGTGTGGTGATGTTTGGTGAAGCCTTCGGAGACGGCGTGGGGTAGGTGGAGAGTCTCTCAGTCTCAGGCCATTGGTCTAATCCCCCCACCACTCAGCGTACGCTACACCTGAGATTACGACCGTCGGATCTGAAAATCATATCGTAAAGCGTTATTTGACGGTCTGAAATTGGTCACGTTGGAAGACTCTAGATTCTGCTAGATGGGCGGACTAGATATGGACACGTCACATAAAGACCTGATCACCTATTACTAAAACGGCGCCGTTTAACGACCCGCGAAAAACTGAGCAATGGAGTGGGTTTAGAGGAGAGGGGTGAAGCCAACACAAGAAAAATAAAAAAGGAGGAAGGAAGGGGCGACGACACGCCGGTGAGGATCCGAGTCGTCGGTAATTCTACAACAAGTTCTCGGCTCATCTGAAATCCCGGAAAGGTTTCTCTATCTTTAATCGAGAAATCAAGCTCCGTTTGTCTTCCGTAAACCCTAGGGGATAGGGATTTCTGAGATGGGAAAAGCAAGTAAAATGGTTGAATTATCGCTGGAAGATGAAGATGACGATCAATCGTATAACTTAAGGTCATCGCGGTCTAATGCCAAGTCGAAATCGAGGTCCTCGGTTGGTAGCAGAACGAATCCTAGAGCGTCGAAGAGAGCTCGACTTTCGGGTGCTAGGGCGAGTGAAGATTCCAGTTTCGTAGACAAGGCGTGATTTCTCTCTCTCTCTAGATTTGTGTCTACCTTTCCTTTATCGTATTATTCGTTTATGTCTTGGCCTGAGTTTCGCTTTTGTATGTCACGCAGATCAGATTGTCTTTCGAAGATTTCGATGAAGCTTTGAGCGGGTTCAAGGTATCTTCTGGTACGCCGAAATTGCATGCTTGCTCGACAACTTTTAGTTTTCTTGCTGTTTCGATGCTTTGTGTGGTTTTTCAATTTTATGTCTACTCGTGCTTTGTAATGTTCTGTCATTTCACTGGTCCGTCGTCTCTTGTGTAGGTTATGAAAGGAGCAAGAATACGGATTTATGGGTTGACAAATACAAGCCTCGCACCTTAGAAGAGCTTGCTGTTCACAAAAAGAAGGTAGCTTTGTTCTGTGTTTTCCTTTTACCTCTGCTTTCTCCTTAATTCTTAACGTACTCATATTCTTTCTTTTTATATATAATCTTCAGGTTGAAGAAGTTAAATTGTGGTTTGAGGAAAGTTTGGATTTCTCAAAGGTAACGCTTGGTATATGACTAAGCTCGTGATGCTTAATTGCAGTATTCACTTTGCTGGTTTTCTTTATCACCAGGACGGTTTCAGGAATAATGTTCTACTAGTCACGGGGCAAGCTGGAGTCGGAAAATCTGCTACTATCCATTTGATTGCGTCTATCCTTGGAGTCACAGTGTACGAGTGGAACGCTCCTATTCCTACAGTCTGGCAAGAACATGTGCATAACTCAAGTTCAGGTACTACAGAAATATCTTTTTTTGTTTATTACTCAATTTTGACTCCGCAATTACAGAACAGAGAATAGTTCTTGCATTAATCCAGTGATTATCTGCTGGATTTTGGTTACTTCTCCTAGGACTGAAGTACACATCGAAGTTGGATGAGTTTGAAAACTTTGTTGAGAGTACTAGAAAATACGGAGTGGTTGCTTCGTCCAGTACTGGGGGAATAAAGGCGCCCGTTGTTCTTTTGATTGATGACCTTCCTCTAGCCAATGGGAGGCATGCATTTGAAAGGCTGCAAAACTGCTTAATTCTCTTGGTGAGATCAACCCAGATGCCAACACTGGTATTAATCACTGACTACAATAAAGCGGACTCTTCTGACCAGACTGCTCGAAGCATGGACGATGTTCAGTCATCTCTTGAGCGAGCAGGGGCTCTAAAGGTTGATTTATGGAACTATTTGCAGTCTTGATCTAATTATACGTATTATTTTTTCAACTCTAGTTGATTGTCCGCTTATGTATTCACAGGTCGCTTTCAATCCCATTACGAAGAACTCAATAAAGAAGACACTTCAGAGAATATGCAGAGAAGAGCATTGCAAGGTAACAACTGTGGAGATTGATCAGATGGCAAGTGCCAGTGGAGGAGACATCAGACATGCTATTACATCTTTGCAACTCTTCTCCGTTAAGCCTGAACTGAATCATACAAAGATAAAATTACCACTGCCTGGCATGGATAACAGTTATCAGGGAAACAAGCAAACGATGCATAGTGGTTTGGATAGTGGAATATCCTCCTGTTTTGGTAGAGATGAGACCCTTTCGTTGTTTCACGCCCTGGGAAAGTTTCTACACAACAAAAGAGAGACTGATAATGTTAATGTATCAGGTAATTCATTACCAAGAAGTTATGAGAATGCAATTTAGAGCTCAGGATCATTACTTTCTAAGCTAGTGTTTGTGTCAGATTGCAGTGACTCTCTAGTGCATGACCAGTTTGCAAGGTTACCACTGAAAATGGATTCGCCAGAGAAGGTTCTTAGCCAAGCTCACGGACAGGCAGGGCGGGTTGTGGATTTTCTACATGAAAATGGTATCAACTACTGGCTCGTCTTGACTCTCCATTATTTACTTAGTATATGCACCATTTTCCTCCTCGACAGAGCGACACAGGAGATCTTACTTAGACTTACATGTGAGTGTGCTTTTCCAGCTGAAATATTTGCTAATATGAACTCATAACGTTTATGAAGTGCTAGATTTTGTGAGTGACGGAGCCATAGAAGATGCCTGGCGCGTGTCTTCGTATTTGGCGGATGCTGATCTCCTTCTCGCAGCTTTAAGAGGAAAGATGAATTGGCATAACAAAACAGAAGACGTTCTACAGTCAGCCGGTGCCTCAGTTGCTGTTCGTGGTGTGCTGTATGGAAACAAGCAGCCATGGTCATCCAGGTTTCTTAAACAAAAGGATGCCAGTTGATTGTATCATATTTTGTATGTTGGATTTTTATATTATCGATTGGTCTGTATCGTGAGTATGCAGATGGCACGCGATTCGCAAGCCAAAACTCTGGCAAGTGGAACAATCCTCGATACAAACCAAGGTCAATCAATGGCTTTTCTTTTTTTCAGGAAAAATAAAACTAAGTCCAAAAATTCTCTATTTTGCTTACAAATTTGATGTGTGAATGCAGAAGAATCTGAGAGAGCAGAGGAACATAGGCTCTGAGGGGTCAAGAGTGGCGGACTTATCAGTGATGGCCACAGAGTACAGCCCTGTGCTGAAATGGCTAACCTACAGGGCATCTCCAGATGCGTTTGCAGAAAGGGAGGAAGAGACGGATGAGGAGAGTGAAATTTCTGAAGATGATGAAATACAAGACTGGTGACATTTTACCATCTTCAGTCTCTTATATGTTTTGGTCAACTGAAACTGGTATATGATAGTTCACGTGAAGGGAAAAAAAAGGCTAATTGCTCTGCTTACACCTCTAAATAGGAAATTGACAGCCACTTCTCTGTCTAACAATGAGCACAGCGAATTCTATCCTTGGTTTGATCAAGATTGATAGGCAGAAGACTAAGACATGTTCTTCTTCTCCAGCAAGTCAACACTGTCCCCAAGTGCAAGATTTACTCAGAGTTGGTTAGTCATGGTTTGGACTTTGGAGGTATGAAACCAAGTTCAAGGACGAACCAACAAACGAACGAAAACAATTATCAGGATCGACGATCTATTTCCCTCCCAAAACTATCATATAGTATTAAATCTATACAGATTTTGAGCTTCGGTCTATTTCTCCATCATAGAATGAACGTTAAAAACATATTTCCACACGGAATGAAAGTTAAAATTTTAAATCCACACAGTGGTCGGTTATGTCGGTTTATGAGTTAAATTCGATACCAAACCACATTAAACCGAATACAACTTAAATTAGAAAACCGAATACAAATTAGTTGGGATTCTCTTCGTTTTGGTTCACCGGAGCAAGCGAAATCGCAGTGTAACCCTTCGTCTCGTGAGATCAACTCGTTTGAGAAGGTTAATCCAGGCATGGGTCCTCGTTTTTTGAGCCAGAAAATCGAGCAAAAGCTACCGGAGAAGATACCTTCGACGCAGGCGAAAGCAACGATATGCTCGGCGAAGGTTTGAGATCCGACGATCCATGTCATATCCCACTGTGCTTTCTTCGCGACACGGGATTGTTTCGATTGCGCGAAAGAGATGGTCTCTCTTTGTTGTCTTTGATGCAAGTGTCGAGGAGGAGACTGTACATCTCGGAATGGATATTCTCAATCGCGATCTGGAATCAGTAGAAAGCACGCGCTTCCGAGACTTGAACATCGGACATGAATCGAGAAGCGAGATTCTCCAAGACGGAATCGTCTGATGCGGCGAAGAAGGCAAGGACGTGTTTGATGAAGTGTCGCTCGCCGTCGTTTAGATTCTCCCAGTCGTGGCCGTCTTGTGATAGATCGACTTCTTCCTCCGTCCAAAACGATGCTTCGGCTTTCTTGTACATCTCCCAGATCTGTGGGTAGTGAATCGAAAACATACAGAATATGTGACGTAGAAGCCTTGATTGGGCCATAGATCGGAGCCGGCGAGGGCTGGGATTATTCCGGTGACTTGTAAGATTGCGGATATGTGTAGGTTATTAGTTCTCGGGTTGAAGTCGGGTTTAATCAGATTTAATCTCGGTTTATTTGGTGTAAACCGAAACAAATTGTATTTTATCTTTGTTACCTTCTCTTAATAATCAGAAACAATTTGAAAATTTTCTATGTGGATTTAAAGTTTTTAACTTTCATTTCACGTGAAAATATGTATTTAACCTTCATTCTATAGAGAAATAGACCTAGACTTTGGTGCTATATAATAGTTTTGGGGGGAAGAAATAAATCGTCGATCCCAATTATCAAAGTTGAGATATCTAATCAACCCAGAAATAGCATGTCTTCGAACCAAACATCAAAAAGTACATAACTGAGAATGGAGACCAAAGCGCGGCCTTTGTGCCTGAATCGAGATATATATTTGTTTTATCAAGTTTCCTTTGGAGGGCCTTTTTTGGCTGCTTCTGCAGCTGCCTTTTCTGCTTCAATCTCGGCCACAATTGCATCAATTTCAGCTTCTTCTAGCTGGCGCAGCCCACTTTCCTCCCGTGTCATTACAGCAACCTCAATGTTCTTTCCTCCGCTCTCAACCACCTGCAATGCAAAAAAACCATATCAGCTCAAACCATTGGCTCGGGCTAGCCTATCATACCTATAGACATGATCTCAAGGTCCAATTCAGTGACATAAAATCCTAGAATAACCAAAACATCAACTATTTTAATTAGCAAGAGAAGATGGTAGGAGCGGCCAACCTCAAGCAGAGCACGGATAGCAAGTTTAACAGTTTCTTGGCCAGAGGTTTCTTTGTAGTTCTTCTCCAGAAATTCCCTAATTGAGTTGGAGTTTCTCCCTGTTGCATTAGCTTTCCAAGCAGAGAAAGTGCCAGATGGATCAGTCTGATATAGGGATGGGACGCGAGAGTAGGGGTCAAAGCCAACAATAAGAGTAGAAAGACCAAAGGGTCTGACACCACCACTTTGGGTATACTTCTGTTGAAGCCCTGCTATGTAACGAGTGATGTACTCAACAGTCACTGGGTCCTCTAGTGTAAGCCTGTGACTTTGACACTCGATCCTTGCTTTGTTAATCAACACACGAGCATCTGCCTTGAGCCCCGCGCACGCCAAGGCAATGTGATTATCAAGGCTCACAATTTTTCTGGCTGATCTGTCAGAAACAAACAAAAACAAGCACAGGAAATTGATCAGCTGGATCTCCCAACTAGTTACAGAAAACACATTTCTCTCACCACAAGAGAATGATTCGAGCTGCACAATTCATATGATTTTATTTTTTCAGCGAAAGACCAAGCCATATAATATATGCTAGAAACGAAGCTGTAGATTCGTTTTGCACAGTCGCAGGAGGAAGAGCTAAACTAGGGTTTCAGCTGCCGATTCCACGAAAGACTAGGAGATATCCTCAATTAAGAAGTTATACATAGACCAAACGAAGCATTCGTATCAGCAGGTCATTTCAACATTGTTCAGTCAACTAGCAAACGAGTAAATCAAGCGATCCAAAAAGAAAAGAGCGGAAGTTAATCCGGAGGGGATCGGGGCCTAAAAAAACTTAGTATAAGCAGAGATGGAAATAAAACCTAGAATCCTGAAGCTTGGGGGTAGATTTCTTCTCGACGGCGAGGACGACGGTGTCGATGCCGCGGACTCCGACGGCGGCGTTACCCTTGCGGACAGCTTCTAGGGCGTACTCGACTTGAAAGAGGTGGCCGTCCGGGGAGAAGACAGTAATTGCTCGATCGTATCTAGCCATCTCTCTATTTCTCTTTCTCTTTCTCGGATTTGTCCTCTCCGATGATACTTCGCTTTCGTTTTCAGGGAAATCAAAAAGACGAATCCAACTTATGCGACAAGCCAAAATAAAATGCCTCAGATCTTCGAGTTCGCACTCAGTCCCTTTAATGGGCCTTGAAAGAGCAATAGCCCAAAACTTCCAGAATAGGCCCATTAAATAGTAGAATGGTCTTTTAAAGTACACGAAGCTTCGACTCGAGACATGAGAACTATTCGATCCATGAAAATCTAAAAGAATAATTATTTAGCATCAAATTTAGGTTACATTGGCGAAATCATTCCCGAAACAAGTTTCTTCTTCTTCTTGTTCGTTGTTTCACAGGTTTCTGAGAAAATCGAAGCAAAAAAGTACGAATCTCCATGGGAGCAAGCTCTACAACTAAAGCGGAGCTGTCGAGGGGTCCGCCTTTTAGCGGAGGAGAAGAAGGTTGTTCGGCTTCACCCTCCACTTTCCACCTCATCTTCTCCTTCATCTTAGCCTTCTCTTGATTTGCCGACAAGCTCATTTCTTTCACTTCTTTGATCTGCAAAAACCCCATTTTTCCTAGTAATTAGTATCTATCTCTGTGTACATGTATGTATAGATGAGCAAGTTTCTCTTACGATTTTCCCGGAAAACAACTTCTTCAGCTCAACTTTAGCGAGTTTCGAGTAATCACCGTCTTCTCCAGCCTGTAAACAAGACTCAGAACCGTTTGATTACTGTCACAAACCCATTCAAGAAAAAACAAATTTGTACCTCATAGAGATGAGCCAGGCGGAGAAGGACGTTCCCGAGCTCCAGCTCCTGAAGAGTGATGAGCGCAACGTTTGGAGGGAAGGTGTAGAGAGGATCCATGGCATGACCTTTGACAGCAGTGGAGGCTTTCCATTTCTCCTTGTTGTCGTGTGTGAATGCCATTAGAAGAGGAGAGTAGATCTCCTGCCCAGTCTCTCGTCTCCACCGCCCTCCTTCTCCTACCCTATTTATGCTTACATAGTAATTCCCACGAACCTGCATTTTACACAAGCATGGATGGAATCAAGAGTTTTCCTCGACAAAACTCACAATTACTCGTACCGTTAATCCTGAGCAGGTGCCATTGACACACGCCGTTTCCTCAAGGCTCTCCTCTACTCCTCTCGAATCATCCATGCACGTACGCCTGTTTCCATGTGTTCATTCAACCACACAAGAATGTTTCTTGTTTTTAAAATCCACTCATGATGAGATTTGGAACCTGTGAAGCATCAATTCTATTTCTCCGTCCTTAATACTAGCACCCCCGGTAGCCCGATCAACCAACACCGACAACTCTGCTTTCACGTCTTTTGTGTACATTCCAAGATTAAGCTGAAGAATCACACAAACAATGTGTTAACACGACTTCCTTATACATTAATACATAACAATTATCACATGTAAAGAACTCCAAAATTTGATCAATAGTTTTACCGGATAGTAGTTTCCAGCTATTGGCTCATTCACTTGGAGAACCCAGCCTGCTCTGTTATCCCGGACCTGCAATAGAGTGTACATTCTATTTTAAGATACAAAGTTGACATACCATAATTATTGCCACCCGACAAGAAAATCTCATACAATATTTGCATTGGTGTTTGAAATATGAAAATATAGGAAATTCTGGGTACCCGTTTCAGAAAGTCTCTTCCATTAGAGTCGGTATACAACACCTTATCCGTAGTCATATTTGTTACCATCCGCGTGATAATCTCTTTGCCTTTGAGAGGTTTTTTACCAACAGGAATTGGACCAATCTGCGAAGGAAAATGAGCTTGAAGAAGGATCTTTCTATCCAAAGATAAAACACACTAAATGGGAGTTTTGGAGAACACTCACAGTGTACTCAAACTCGGCGTGCTCTTTGTCTTTGTACAGTCTTACCACCTAGATAACAACTAAGGGATTCTCAAATAGTCATCTGCCATCAGTTGCCGTTGCACTAGAATGAACACAAAGCGTGACTTACCTGTGACACCCATGGACTAAATTGCTGGTGCACCTCATCCATTAAAGGCCCTCGCACAATCTGCAACTTTGGCTGCGAATTACTATATGTGAGTTTCCCACCATTTCCAATGAAAGCATCAGTCATGGTCCATAGATTTGATGGTTATATTTTTATTTCAAGACTATTATACTCTTCCTACATCTTGATGATAGAATCTCAGCATCTCAATGCTAATTGGAGTATCCAGTTATGATCTACATACATACGTCAACAGGTACTGATTCATAGACTCACTTTCGATGAAACAGCATACGCCAAGGAACTATTTGGTCGAAAAATATATGCACCGGAAGCCTGGGTATTTTTTGCATCCCCCGTATTTGAAGCATACCAGAAATACTTGTGATCCACCAGTATGTCAGCCTGCTGAAAGATATTATTATAAATAATTGTCTTGTGTAACCATATTCCCAAAATTAATGTTCCAAGATTTTTTAGTGTGAAGGAAACATTACTCCTGTCCTGGAGTTGTACATCCGTTGGAGAAGACCAGAGTCTGAAGAAAACACCATCTTTAAATTTCCTGGGCCAATTTCAGTCATTGGACTAAGCATCACTGAAGAGTGTTTGTTGCTTCCTGTATATATACGGAAAGAGAAGCATGAACGTGTGTAACTTTGTATCGGATTTGTACAGCTAAGCATGAGCCGTCCTCTCCATACCTTCCCCGCTTGCTTTAGATATGAAGAATGTGTTCCAACCAAGTGGCGGCACTGTTGCTTTAAACACGAGCCAATACTTTGGAATCTGCAGTGATGATATTCCCAAATAAGCTTTTGTATAGTTACTTCTCAGGTTGCTCGTGACATTATCCATGGGGACGTATTGAGCATCAAGGGTGTTTCCAGATGAATCTTCCACGCTTAGACCTGCATCATTGACCTGGTACATACCGTGACTCTTAGAGAAATTGTGAACTAGAGTAACAAAACAAAATAAGTAAAAAGACGCAATGAAATCTAACCGGTATCCTGATGATTTCTGTACGATTCCATCCAAGGGAGTTATAAGCCACCATAATCTGAATTGAAATCAAACACTGTGACAGTTGAAGAGGAAAGCTCTTCTTAAGCTGAGACCTGAGCTATATCTTAAGGTTTGCTAAGAGATGTGATAGAATTACCAAGCTCTTCTTTCCTGAAATGGTTTCTTCTGTAGCTGGGCAATAGCTGATATTCATCAACGAGCACTGCGGTATAGACCAGGTTACTACTAGAGATACACAATAATCTTTTATCGAAAAATGAAAAAATGAAAACCGAAACGAGTTTCTAACCTGGCTGAATGCTATCGCATGCTTCGTGTGTCCCTTGTTCAATAAGTACGCCAGCGCAGAATTCACCACAGCTTCTGCCTATGGAATGTACGATGGAATCAATTACTCATAAAAAGAAAAAGACAAGACTTTTCATATAGAATTCCAATATATTACCTCAGAAGCACCAACGGCTAGGCGCTTCATGTAATCATTTGTTACATGCTGCTTGGCAGTTCCAGTGACAGCATCATGGTGCTGTGCTATTCCTAAAGCATCCCCAAGGCTGCAAGTGTTTGGACCTCCAGACTTCTTGCCCACCAGAAACTCAAGTTGCCTTGCAGCCTGTTTGGTAATACACAAATGCAAGGCTGTATGTTGGCGTTTGAATTTCGCTAAGAAAACTGAAACGAGACTCTTGGATCCAGTTTGATACCAAATAGTATCCGCTAAGAGCCCGGACATATCGTTTAACAGCAGGGCGGCTGGTGAAGTAGCCAGTCCAGTAGGCGCTTTCCCGATCCGCATATCTACCAAGAGTAGAGAAAGTGAAGCATAGATGAAGAAGAAACTTAGTTTATATGTTTGCAGTGAAGCCACTCACGGGAAAAAGTCATCAGTCTTGAGAGGCCAAGTGACATTGGCATCATCATTCTTAGCATCAACGTAGAGAGAGGGTGTGGAGTACAAGGCGTTCACACGGCCATCCTGCGAATTAATGTTGAATGGAATCTGTGAGAATCAAGAGTCTAAGACAGTGATATTGAGCAAGAAAGATGAAAAACCTTGTTAACATAATGGATCAGTCTGTCCATCTGTCTGAACCAAGACTCGGCGAACTGGTACTGAAAATCATCACCCATTGTCCACATCACATGCTTCCCTCGAGTCACATTGGCCTATATATATATGTCCCCATCAGATCACAAATTTCAGCATTTAACCACAAGCATCGAAAATTATGAGACTTACATAAACCAGAGAAGCATTGACGAAATTAGCAACCGTGTCCTTAATGTTATAGCCATCGAAACGAGGGTCGTCCTGGAGGGGGACGTAATCATCGGTGACTTCATAGTGAAAGCCAGTGGGTGGGCTATAGTGAACAAGAAAGACATTGGTGAATATCTGAGAAGAAGAAGCCAAAGTTTTTGATCCTCTCCAGACGAATTCGAGGGATTTCTCTGCCTTTCGCTTTTCTCTGTCTTGGTAATCGATCCTCGCCAAATGCAGAGAATCCAACCCTAACTGCAACCACCACCAAAGACATATAAAAAAAAGGACAAATCCAATGAAGTAATAAATAAAAGGACCTCTGCTCCGAGGAGGTAAGCTTGGACAGAGGAATGGCCAAAGGGATCGATTTGCCAAGCAGCACGAGGAGTTATATTAAAATGTTGCTTTATAAATCGATGCCCCATTGTGGTCTGGTCGATCATGTCTATGTAATGGCACGTTGCTTCGTCATGCATACTCCATCCTCCATTTCTGCACACCATATATTGATTCTGTGAATTCACTTGTTTGATTGATTGATCAAAAAGGCGTACGTGGTGAACAACTTACACAAACTCAAGCTGTCCGGATTTCACAAGCCTCCTCACTTGTTCTTGTGTCTCGGTGCTCTGTTCTTCCCACCAACGCGTAAAGAAAGCCTTTTTCATAAACACACGTCACATGTTGAGATCGCACAAGAGAAAGAAGAAGACTTATTGATTCAAAACACTAACTAACGGAAGCAATGTTTCACCATTTCAGCGAACACAAACTTTCTATTGGGATCTCGACGCAGCGAATCCACCACTGAGTCCAACACGTTCCTCACGCAAGCGCTCTGAAAATCACACGATTAAGTAAATCATTGTATACCTGGATAGTCTCTACGTATAGGAAAGAGGTTTGCTTTTCTTGTATACCTGGATAGTGTTGTTTGATCCGACATAGTACTGATCAACGGTTTTCAACCACCCGACGTCGTCATGAGAATGCGGAACAAGATGAACATTAAGTTTCCCCGGCACAACTCTACCTTCGGTGCCGTACTTCACGTAGCCGCCATTAACGCTGTCAAGCGACACCCACAGAACATAAACAATAACACAGACTGCTGTTTTCGTCCAGAAAGACATTTCCGCTTCTGATGTGTTCTTCTTTCTTACATGTGTTTGTGTGTGCGGAGGAAACTTATATAACAAAATGGAGAGGAAAACGAGGGTCAAAGCAAAAGACCAAATCCTAATCGTTGGCTCTGCTCAGATCCAACGGTCTCACTAAATGTTTCTCTCTATTGTTAATCCAAATCCGACATTAAATAATATGTGGCAAATTTAGATTTAAACAATATTTTTTGGTTGACTTATTGAGATTCTAATATAATGTATACATTTTTAATACAAAATCTTTAAATTTATTTTAGAAATTTATTTTTTCTTTTTAATACTTTATTGTTTTGGAAAGAAAATATTATTTAGATTTTTTTTTTTAATTACATAAAGTTTTAGTTCATTTGTTTGTTAAACACTAGTTAATACTTAATAGATGAATTAGTAAAATATACATTCTTAAAAAAATTATTTGGAAAAAAGACAGTTTAATATTTATAATTAGTAAAATAGGCACATTTTTACTATTACATTATTTATAATTTGTCAAATAGGCACTTCTTACTATTCAAGGTGGACGGTGGACGGTGGACACACTGTTTACGAACACAAGGTGGATACATTGTTCACAGTGGACGGCGGACACTGTTCATGGTGGACACACTGTTCACGGTGGACACTGAAAACTGTTCATGGTGGACACACTGTTCACGGTTTACGGTACACATTGTTTAAGGAAGAAAACTATTCACGGTTCACGATAGACACTGTTCACAGTAGACGCGAAAACTATTCACGGTGGACACTATTCACGCGGTACATTGTGTACCGTGAACAGTGTCAACCATGAATAGTATCCGCCGTGAACAGTGTATCGGGTCACAGTGAATAGTCTCCGCCGTGAACAGTGTCTACCGTCTACTGTGAATAGTGTCAACGGTGAGGACACTGTTCATGGTGGACACATGATACACAGACTTTTAACCCTAAAATATCACTGCAAGTGCACAGCAAACGAAGTAGTATTTAGGGATCGAATTTACGATAACCAAGTGAAGCGCTACGAATTATAATGGATGAAACTAAGCTAAGATGACAATATGGTTGTTTGTTGAAAAGTGAAATAAAATAGCAATGTAAACGATGTAAATCAATTAAAAGCAAGCGTTAGGCCTAGGACAATTCGCAGGAATTCAGAGATCATGAACCAGACAATTATTCAGGGAACGATAAAATACAGTCTCAAACTCAAACATGAATGTATAACTAATCCACTTTCGTGGTATCAATTACTTTATCTAGCAACCTAAGAATCTAAATTGTCGTTTGATCTTAGAATTCTAAATAAGCATTAATGAACATGTTTAATATGTTCACAAATTGCCTTAACATCAGCTTTCGTTGGCTAAGGACAACGGTGGCCATACTGTTCACGGTGGACGCGTAAGCTATTCACGGTGGACACTAGTTACGGCGGACACTATTCACAGAATACAGTGTCCATCGTGAACAGTGTGTCAGCCGTGAATAGTGTCCACCGTAAACAGTGTGTCTACCGTCACAGTGAATAATTTTTATCGTGAACAGTGTCGATGTCCACTGTGGATAGTATCAACGGTGAAAATAAAAATTGAATAGACAAATGAATAGACTTTGAAAAACTTTATTATGCTTCTCTGATGACTATTTTGTTTAGTAAAATAAAAATTGACTTTTAAAAACTTTATTATGCTTCTCTGATGACTATTTTGTTTAGTAAAATAAAAATTGACAAGACAAATCGACTTTGAAAAAACTGAAAAAGTTATGGTTTTGTTTATGTTGAATAGACAAATGAATAGACTTGGAAATACATAATAAATCTGAAGAAGAAAATGCAAAGTATCCTTTTGTGCGACCGCCTGAAACTGAAAAGGCATCGACCTTTACGGCCGCCGAGAAAGCGAAACGAGAGAGATGAGACTTGTCTCAATCTGTCTACTTGCACCTCCTTTCCTCTCTTCTCTGTTACAGTTTTCGGTCGCCACCGTCGTCCTCAATTCCATCTCCGCCTCTTTCGCCGATCTCCCAGCTAAATTTGGTCAATTTCTCCCCCTCCTCTTCTTTCTTGTTATTGCTAATCCGAAATTTGTCGTTGATATTGATTCTGGGTTTTTGATTGTAGACGGCTCCGTGGCCAGAAAGGGAATATGTGGAGCTCTGTACGTCGCAGATCCTCTCGACGGTTGCTCACCGCTGCGCCACGCCGCCGCATCTAACTGGACACAAGAGAGAATAAAGTTCGCTTTGATAATCCGAGGCGAATGTTCTTTCGAGGATAAGTTGGTGAATGCACAGAAGTCAGGTTTCCAAGCTGTGATTGTGTACGACAACATAGACAACGAAGATCTCGTCGTTAGTAAGCCTATTCCCCCTGAGAATTTTGCAACGAATTAGGACTTTTCTTCCAATCTTAACCAAAGATATGCTTTGCACAGTGAAGGTGAACCCTGAGGAGATTACAGTGGATGCAGTTTTCGTTTCGAATGTTGCGGGTGGGATATTGAGCAAATACGCGAGAGGCCGAGAGGGTGAATGCTGCCTTTATCCGCCAAGCAAGGGGAGTGCTTGGACTGTGCTGGCTATCTCATTCTTCTCTCTCCTTCTAATCGTTACTTTCCTCTTGCTTGCCTTCTTTGCACCCAGACACTGGACCCAGTGGCGTGGGAGGCACAACAGGACCATCAGACTAGATGCAAAGCTTGTCCACACACTCCCCTGCTTCACCTTCCCTGATTCTGGTCTGCACAAGGCCGGAGAAACTTGTGCCATATGCCTCGAGGATTATAGATTTGGAGAAACCCTGAGACTTCTCCCCTGCCAACATGGTAATAATTAACTGCTACTCAAAATTTATGTATGCTTCATCTAGCAAGACTTTAATAGGTTTCTCTTAGATTCTATGTTCCCACAATAGATTTCATTCTCCCAATTCCAATTGGACTAGTGTAGCAGTGAATTTAAACTTTTTGCTTAGAATGATCCCATGGGTCGGGTATGTACATCAGAAGAATCATCAAAGATTTGGCCTTTTTTCTAGTTTACGAAACGTGGATAACTCATATCAGTTGGTTGACTTGAAGCTCTTATGCAGCTTTTCACTTGAGTTGCATCGACTCTTGGTTGACAAAATGGGGTACATCCTGCCCGGTGTGCAAGCATGATATAAGAACTGAGACTATGTCTTCTGAGGTGAGCCCATGAAACTGAATCCTCTGTTTCCATATGATTGCCAAATCCTCTGAGTAGTTACTTGTCGATTTTGTGTTGGATTTAATACACTCTCTGTGTTATTGCAGGTACATAAACGAGAGTGTCCTAGAACAGATACAAGTACGAGTAGATTTACCTTTGCTCAATCCAGTCAAAGCCATTAGATTTATTATTGGCTTATAGCGGCTGAACACACATGTCAGTGCCCAGGTCCAGCAGGTTTGCATCGATCTGATGTTTCAAATGATATAGAATGGTGAATCATGTTGGGGTATGATTTGCCATACAGAGTCATTCTAGTTTCTCTTTTTCATATAAATGATCATTGTGTGTGCGAGTCTTGTTTCGTGATCTTTTATCTGTGAATTTGATATCAGTTAATGTTTTTTGACCCGTGTTTGTGTACATAAATGCAAACAAACAATCATTGATCTTGTTGATTCTAAAAGGAAATATCTTGTCAAAAGTTTGTATTATTTTAAATATCGAATCCGAGCGAGTCCCTTACAATGTGGAATGGAATCCATTGAACGTGGCTTTGATTTCGTCTTTGTCCGTAGTAATAATAAATAAAAGAGCGAGAAAAACGTGTCATCCTCATCCTTACCGAACGTCTCATCCAATACAATGACTCATTCGTGGGGTCGTTAGTTGCGCAATCCCATCACACCATTTACTTCGTTTCCATCGACAAAATTGTTTTACTTTTTCCTAAATTCAGCCTACATTTCTATCTCAACTTAAATCAATGATCAGCAACCCTGAGAAACTTGTGTTTAGTGACGAGTCAACACGTTTTCTATCTAAAACCTCACTTACCATTGTTGTCCAAAGCCTGTGAGCAGGGCCGGCCCTGAGAGGTGGAGATGAAGCCCCTAAATTTATATGATATTTGGTCTCCAAACCTTTAATTTTTTTTTTTTTATTAAAATTTATATTGAATTATTTCTGGCTCCGCCTCTGCGGCTTCGTTTACTTGTGAATGGCAACAAACTTCTAGTGGCTCAATCATATACCATTTATATATATATATTATTTATAAATGAAAAAAAAGCAGAAAATATAATTTATTTATTTAAAAATATATATTATCTGCTTATGCTCCGATATGCGGGTTATTTATTTATTAACCTCTGCTCTCTTCCTCAAGCTTCATATTTGGTTTGGGAAGGAGGTAGGGAAGACGTCTGCATCAATGTCCAGCCCCAAGGCAGAAGAAGTTGTTACAGTTGATGTGAGCCAAGCCAAGAGTCTTATCGAATCTGGGCATCAGTATCTTGATGTTAGGTGAGCTCCATTGTATCATCATCATCATCATCATCATCATTACTAATGCATGTACCAATATTCAAGTTGTTAATTCCTTTGCACATGCAGGACCCAGGAAGAGTTTGGGAGAGGCCATTGTCTGGCACCCAAGGTCGTCAACATCCCCTACATGTTCAACACACCTCAAGGTAGTCCAAATCAATCAACTTTTAGATATAAAAAAAAAACATAATTTAAACTGCTGCGATCTGTGTAGGTAGAGTGAAGAATGAAGACTTCTTGGATCAAGTCTCTTCTCTTTTCAACCCAGCTGATGATATCCTTGTGGTAACTCTTTTCTTCCTCATCAGATCACGCCCACAAGAAGTGAAAATCACTTGTTTTTTTCTTTAATGGATCAAAAATCACATGGAATTTTTGAGTCATGGGTGTTGATTAGTCTGAAATAGATCTTGATTGAATCTGATAATGGCACACAGGGTTGTCAAAGTGGAGCTAGATCCTTAAAGGCCACAACCGAACTTGTAGCTGCAGTAAGCCAAGTCTTCTCCTAATTTGTTTACGCAAAATACACTCCGATTAATGTGTGTTTAAAGCAAAAAAAAATCAATTCATATGTAAATTAGCCTAATTTGTTTACGCAAATTACACTCCGATTAGTGTGTGTTTAAAGCAAAAAACCAATTCATATGTAAATTAGGGTTTCAAGAAAGTGAGAAACATGGGAGGTGGCTATTTGGCATGGGTGGATCACAGCTTTCCCATCAACAAGGAGCAGCAATCTGCAAACTAAGATTTCTTATAAAATAATGCAAAGTGTGATGTAACAATAATCTTTTCCTTTTTCGAATTTCAGTGTGTTGTTATAAAAAATTCAGTAACAAATCCAATAAAAGCTGTAATTTTTATTAAATTTTCCTATGATCAATTACAAAGGACAAGTGTGAATCGAGCTAGTTTTGCTGGTCGGTCGAAAGGTTTGGGCTTTTGAGTAGATATATAATAAAGGCTTTGGCTTTAAGCTCTCTTCTCTTCTGTGTTCTCGTCCGGCGTTTCTCACCTCTCTTCTCTCTCTCTCTCTATGCGGGTTCTCATGGAAGAAACGTCCAATATGAAGTTGCCGGAGACTTTCCTTAGCTTTCTAGAGGCTAATGGCATTGATCCTTCAATCTATACTCACGGAGATTCCATTCCACGCTATGTAAGGTAACTCGAGAACCCTTTCGCTCTTCTTCTCCTGATTCCGGATTTTGGTCTTGAAATCCAGAGGTCCGTTTGAAGGTTGAAACCTGGGTTCGAGGGTTTTGTCGAAGATATTGAATCTGAAATTAACTGTAAACTGGAGAAGGTGAAGTGGTTACCTGGGTTTTACTCTATTCCTCCAGATGTTCAGATAGCGAGATCCAAGGCGTACCAGCAAGGGAAGGTGAGACCAACCGATAGCCAAATTTCATCGCTAATGTCAGCCTCCTTATTTCTTCTTTCCTTTGGAATCTCTCAGATGTACGGAATCGATGCAGCTTCCGGCGCCGCTGTTTCAGCACTTGAAATCTCCCCAGGAGACCATGTCTTGGATCTTTGTGCTGCTCCTGGTGATTACACATTTCTCTCCTTCCACCGTTATCTTCCATCACTCCTAGTCCCATGATAGGCTGCTTTTCTATGTCTTCTATACATTCTGCCTCTGTTACTTGTGTGCCAATTAGTAGTGGTAACTTGTTTTAAACGGGATACTCTCAGGTGCTAAACTATGTATGATGCTCGATCTACTGGGTCAGAAGGGAACTGCAACGGGTGTCGATGTAGCAAGGCATCGCCTTGCCGCCTGCAGAACAGTGCTTCAGAAATATGGTGTTGGTGAAAGGAGCCGTCTTTTTCTTGCTGATGGAACCACTTTCTCTGTGCCACCTACCACAAACCTACCATGTACAGCAACTCTTCTGCATTTTCAAACAATATGTTCGTTTAAGCTTTCGTAACCTGTGCTGATGAGATCATTTGCTATGGTTATATACAGGTGGGTCATGTGTGGACGATCATGAAGAAACATTCAAGCAGTGGACTTCTCGTAGACCTTACAAAGAAAGGAAACAAGAAGCTAAGGCCAGGAATAATTTGGTTCTGCCGCAGAATGGACCGCCAGAAATTATTTTCTACGGACAGAGTTCTGGAGTAATAGGGCTAAAAAAGAAGGAACTTTTTCTATCTCTTGCCCCAAATGATTATGCATATTGCGGGTATGACAAGGTAAAGTTGTGATCTGCAGATGCAGATACAGTCGCTTAAAAGTAACATAAATACATAATTGAAATGGGGTTTTGCAGGTTCTTGTGGACGCAGAGTGCACACATGATGGGTCAATCAAGCATATCCAGAAATTTGAGCAATGGGGTTGGACAACGCTGGAACGCCGTGTACTGGACGCTGAGAGAACCGATAGAAACTTGACAGCTCTTCAGGTAAATTCCATAAGACCGTTTGTGTCTCGTGCATCTGTCCCTATTATTACCTCTGTGGTAATCTTTGCCAGGGTCTTTGTTTGCAGTTGAATCTACTGAGAAATGGATTCAGATTGTTGAAAGAAGGCGGCACTCTAGTATACAGCACCTGCAGGTAAAAAATCCAATCACTTGGGGAAAAAATACAAAAAGAATAAGCTGTACGTGTTCTAGCCTTTTTTTTCTTTTAAGGTGATCTAAGTCGTGTAACTATCAGTTTGACGCTTGCCCAAAATGAAGATGTGGTGGATCAGTTCCTTGCTGAAAATTCCTCTGCAGGTACATAAAGTATAATTTTGAACATGTTAACAAAAATTTAGTGTGTAATATCGTTAATAATGTGTCAAAAAAATCGAACTTTGGAGGTCTATATAGGTCAGATTTTGTTTGAATTTGGATTTGTCGTTCTTAGACTAATGGACTAGTGGGAAGATCTAACAGAAAACTGGGTGATGATGATGCAGAGCTACAAGAGATTGAAACGGCCAAGGATTGGCCATGTAGAAGTGGTGGTACGCCTAAAACACTGCGTTTTGATCCTTCCATCTCAGCAACCAGCGGCCTTTTCGTTGCAAAAATCAGGAAATTGCCCCCCAAAGAAGCAGAGAAGAATGTGTTATGATGCCTATGTTATTACCTATTCTAACCTCACCCAAAAGGGTCGTTAGGTTGATGACTCTACACAAAGTTGGCTACTTTTAGCTTTATATGTTTGTCTGAAGAATCGAGAGTGGATTGCTCTTAGAGCCATTGGGTTTGGGGTTTGCCTAATCCCAATCCCACCAATTCATAAATTGCAGCTGATTTGTGTCCACAAGAACTTGCCGTCTCTGCAGCCCCACCACTTTTCTACTGTCTCATTTTTTCTGTACACATCTAATTGTGAGGTTGATTTTTAACAAAAAGCTACAGTTTACTTATTGGTTTGTTGGGTATGCAATTCAGAAACCAGTCCCCTTTTTTCCCCGACTCCTTTTTGGATAGGCCTCTTTACACATCGTCATTACCAAAATTGGTGACCATGATTGTTTCTGTGTAATTAACTCAAAGATCCAGATCATAAATTGTACAAAAGGCTGAATAGAAAAGAAATCACAAAGGTAAAAGAACGTCTGAGAACCGTTATTCCAGTGGCCAGGTCGGCCAACGCTGTCCCCAGCGGTGGATTTGTCGATGGCTTTAAACTGTGTCCACAAAGAAAATGTCATTAGCTGAGAAACCAACCAGAAAAAATGTCTAAAAAGCTCTGTTTTTGAGCTGACCAAATGTCAGTCAAATGGTAATAAGACTAAATATATATAATTAACCTTTGGGAGTTGGGAAAGAAAGTGATGGTGTAATCAGCAGCGGAACAAGTAAAAGTGCTTGAAGCGTCATCGTAAGCGTAGCTGTAAGATTTGGGACAAGCCGTCTTGAATAGCAAAGAGTACTCCGTCGCATGCGCTCTTGCACGCTGCACCTCCCGCGGCTTTCAACGACGGTGAAGTCGGCCTCAAGACACGACAGAGAGAGAACAGAGAAGAGAGAGCTGCTCTGTTGCGCTGTGATCAAGACTCCTCCCCTGCTTACTTTTTATATACTCGGCGTCTGACACGTGTCACCATTTGCATTTATTGACCAAAGACACTCTCCCTCGTCTAGTGACGTGTCGATATATCAGTGGTTAATGCACCAAAAGTTTCTAAACACGCTAAAATTCGAACCAATATTGAACATGTAAAAATATATATATATATATATATATTTCATAGAACACTATATTGTTGCAAGAAAAGAGTAGTTTGGTGGTAATGATGCTCTCTTTTGAATGTTGATGAAAATCCTCCAACAACAACTTAAGGAAGAAGCAAAAAGCAGCTTTATCTACATCATAATAAGAAGCTTCCTTAGTAGACTTCAACATTCCACTGCTCACTCCTCTTCAATTGCTTCTTGTACTCCAACCAATCGATCCCTGCTCAGATTAAACAGTTAAAAACCAACCATGTGCAGAGACTTGGGTGGTTCTGAAAAATGATATGAATGTCCTCACCATCTTTAGCAGCAAGTGAGACCATAATCTCATCAATACCCTTTTCCATGCCCTTGAGACCACACATGTAAACAAAGGTGTTGTCTTTCTTCAGTAACTCCCACAGTTCTTCTGCATACTCTGCCATTCTTGTCTGAATGTACATTTTCTCTCCCTTCTCGTTCGTCTGCTCTCTGCTCACCGCAAAGTCCAGCCTGAAGTTTTCTGGGTTCTTCTCCTTCATCTTCTCAAACTCCTGTGATTATCCATACAAGTCAACAGCTTGTGCTACAAGACAACATTGGTAAAGTGACTAGGATTTAGCTTGTGTACCTCCTTGTAGAGCAGTGAGCTGCTTGTGGGTACACCCAAGAAGAGCCACGCCAAACCATTGAACTGCATATATTCATTTATAGAGATTGGTGAGTGAGTTACTGTAATTGGCACCAACTGTGTGTCAGAGAGTTTGCTTTTGGGGCTTCACCTTGTAGTCCTCATGCTCCTCGAAGAACATTTTCCACAAAAATGATCTGAATGGAGCAATTCCAGTTCCTGTTCCAAGCTAAGGAAACAGAAAACCAGAAGTAATCACTCACTACAACTGTTGATTATATCTTGAAATTCTTCTCCATGTGAGGCCATTAATTATATGACATACCATGATGATGGTGGCATTTGGGTCTTTTGGCATAAGCATTTCCTTCCCAACAGGTCCAGTGATCTTTGCTTCATCACCCGCCTTCAAGTCACCTGAAAATACCCATACACCACAAACACTAAGAACAGTTTTAAACCGTAATCAATCCATCATAAAATATTCTTTCTTCTTCTTACACAAGAAGTTGGAGCAGACTCCCTTAACAAGCTCTCCGTTATCGTTTTTGTAAACCAATCTCTTGACACAGAGAGAAACCTGCATAAATCCATTGCAGATAAGAGAAGATGTTCTGTATTGGTCGTTATTGTTAACTTGGTAGAGGGAAAGCTTACGGTTTTGGAGTCTCCGAAGTCACCAATGGCACTGCTGGCGATTGAGTATAACCTCAGCTTGTGTGGCTTCCCGTTCTTATCAATTCCATCAGGAATCACTCCAATTGACTGCCCTTCTCTATAAGGAATCTCACCTAATTCATCATATTTCACCAAAACCTAATCAAATCTCGCACTCGATCCAATCCATACTATGCAATTCCTCGGAAAACATGATATAAAATGCAATGGGCAATAAGAAAAATCAAAACTTTCTGAAAAGCGTACCTTGGGTGGTGAAGACAATGTGCCAGGTTTCACCGGGAGCGTCATCGCCGGTGATCCTGGTGTTCAAGAGGCATCGACCGGTGTAAGGGTTCTTAGGCTTGAATTTGTTCACAACAATTCCTTCTTCCTGTTTCTTTGAAACCTTCTCTACTTTCACTGGCGCCTCCGTCGCCTCTGTTGTCACCTGAGCCTTCACTGACGCAACTCTGCCCCCAATACCCGCGTCTCTGTAACACAGTGTGCTCTGTACGTGCAGGAGATGTATCAATTATGCATGTCAATACACAAGAAAATCCAAACTTTTTCGTCACACTCGAAAAGAGATCGCAGCTTGTGATCAGAAAGGAAAGAAACCATACCTTGTTGAGGAAAATCCTTTGAGGGGAGACAAAGGAGGTTTTGGTGGGGAGAGAAGAGGACTTGGTGGAAGGAAAAGAGACTGCAGCACTTATAGCAGCAGCCATGTTTGATCAGAAGAAGAAGAAGAAGAAGAGGAAGATGAGGAATTAGAGGAAGATGGACCTCTAAAATATGATAATAAGCAAAAAAAAGATCAAAGAAGAAAGGTTAGAAGGAGGTATATAATATATGATCAGGTTGTGATTGGATGTGTGTGGATTGTGTGAAGGAAAATGTGAGGCCAAGTGTAAGAGGATAAGTTATTACAGCTTATCATTCTTGTCCCAGTGCCAATTTCATGCGCCTATTGTTTACATATCACTGTCGATACAAATAAAAAAACTGGGCTACATAATGGGCTCAAGCAATTACTAATGGGCCTCCTGGACTCTTCTGCTTTGACTGTTTATTGCTCAAATAATCAAATTATATGAATCTGCAAATATATGAATCTTTACAGAAAAAGATTAACCAGGGGTTGGAAAGAGAGAGACAAAAAGCTCCAGCCACGAGTATGTATGAAACAACAAGGTGTTCTGCGTTCTCTGTTCAAGAAATCAACATCCAAACAATGAATCAATTGAAATTGAAACCCCTGGATCCTCTCGACTGGTAAAGGTCCAGTCTGCTCTTAGCCTCCAGCAACAGAACTTCTAAGCTCTCCAGCTGTGTAACCCAAGACAGCTTCGAAGCCCGCTCCAACACTGCTAGAACCTCGTCCTTTGCCAGTTGTTCGCTGTCCGGAACATTGAGTGCTATGTAACAGAGGAGCTCTAACGCCGGAATCTGAACACCACTCTCTCCAAAGTATGCCAACTGAACCAGATGTTTGCCCCCTCCAGCTTCTATAATGCCCCTCGAGTGATCTTTGTGCAAGTAATTCTCTGTGCAGGCGAATTTCGTGAGGGCAACCGCTGCTTCCCCTGTTACTTCTGGCTCTCGTTCGTCCAGAAGCTTCACCAGAGGCCCGATCATCCGTGTCTCGGTTGCTCTGAACGTTCTAGCAAGGTTCCCTATGGTTCTGATGCAGGGGATGAGTAGCTCGGAATCCGCAATCTCAATGATTCTAAGCACTTGATCAACCACAGCCTTGCAGGCCGGGGAATTGGGCTTGAATGCGGAGCGTCTCAGATCGGCGTCCTGCTCTGCAACGGCCGTGATCTCCATTAACGCCATAGCCGAGTTGTATCTGACCTCTTCGATGCCCTTTTCTATCAGAACAGCGAAGCAAAGGAGAGCTCTGGACTCTGTGATGCTTTTGCAGATGGTGGAATTGCCTTTTGCCAGCTTCCAAAGCGCTCTCGCAGCCATCGCCTTAATCTGACACTTGGTCGCTGCGTCTTCCAGCTCCCGAGTCTTGGATGCGCTCGAAGTCGAATTCTGGTGCTGCTGAGGATTGCAAGGAAGCTTAACACCATTGCTCGTCGACTTCTTCGGAGGGTTTGACCTGACCGCCATGGTGTTGACCACGACATTGTGCATCTGATTCGGCATTTGCTTCCCCGTCGGATGAGGAATCGAGCTCTGATCCTCATCCAGACCCTTGGCCAAGGGAGCTGAGGAGGAAGAGGAATTAGGGTTTTCCTTGGCGAGAACCACCGCGTGATGAATGGAGGTAGCTTTGCTATTGACAATGGCGTATTTGCTGTGCTCTTGCACCGTTTCGAACGCCAAGTGGCCGACGAGTAGCCGAATCGCGTTGTGCTGAGCAAACACGTCTTGGCACTTGGGGTGATTCGACACAAGCTCCGACGTGGCCCACGCCACCATCGCCTGGACCTTCATCGGCCCTTCTTTGAGGACCTTCCCGAAGACGGAACACGCGCCGCCGCGGATCATGTGCTCCACGCTCTCCGGGTCGCGACCCAGTAGCCCTAACGCACGCGCCGCGTTCTCTTGCCCTTCCGGCTTCCCTTCCTTGAGCAGTTTAAGCAAAGGTACCACGCCTCCTTCCTCGATGATAAGCTTCGTGTAGCGATCGTTATCACGCGCCAGCGATACGAGCGAGGCGGCAGCATCGGAGCGGTCTTCTAGGGATCCGGTGTGGAGAATCGCAATCTGCTCCCAGATCAGGCAGAGGATGGGCTCGTTGGCGGCGATTGGTGGAAGACCTAGGTAGCCAGCGTCGCCGCGATCTTCGGCCGGAGCGGAAACACGGAGGAGCCAGGAGACGTCTCCGATAGAGTTCTCCAACTGAGCGGACATCTTACGGAAGGCGGCGGCGGGGATGATGGTGAAGACGCGCTTCATGAGGCCGTTGGCTCGGCACTTGAGGACAAGGGAGAGAGCCTTCTCGAGCATCTGCTCGGTGTCATCGATGATCCGGCGAGTGGGTCGTTCGTAGAGGTCGGAGCTGGCGCGCGCAGCCTGACGGAGTAAACCGGCGAGCTTCTCGGTCTTGGCTTTGAGTTCGCCGCACTCCTGCTTGAAGGAACTAGCCTCATCAGCGGCTTTGACCACCTGGTCAGACAGTTGGATGGGCTTCGCTAGGATTTGCTTAACGATATCAGCCATCGGCGGCGAGATCAGATCAAATGAAAAAAGCAAAAAGGCGAGATTCAGAAACAAAAAAGGACAAAACTTTGAGGAATTAGGGCAAGCAAAAGAAGAGGTTTTGATTCTTCTTATCAACTGGGTTTTAGGGAACCCAAGAAATTGATTGGATCGGAAATAGGAAAGAAAAAGAAGAGAGTGAGTCCATTGGGGAGGAATGAAACCTAAGAAACTGGTTTTCTAATGTTCGTTGGTCGCCAAAGAACATGTCAAACGCGGCTGTTACTACTAACGCTGATTACTGTCAAAGTCGCGTCTTTAAAATGACTAATATACCCTTCCGTATTACCACTGACTTTTCCATTCTCGGAAATTTTTTTGTTTAAAAAAAAAGAAGAAGCCAACAAAGACAATACATAAAATACCATATTATTGCATTTAAACAAACATAGTATCCCCCGGATTTCTAGTGTTTCTTTTCTTCATCAAGATTTCTAAACGTGACCACGTCCATTTTACATTCACCGAACCTGCAAAATGCAAATATACATTTCTATATTCTCATCATTCTGAAATCCAATTGGATTTTCCAAAAATAATACTAAATAAATTCGAGCCACTCAGATCCTGGCTGGAAAGTAATAGAAAAGGGCGTGTTTGGTGCAATATTATATATAACAAAGATTGGAAACGGACAAAATAAATTACAGCTGGATCTATCTTTCTTTTGTGCCCATTAAAACTGGACTTGCTCAGAGAATGCCACGTGGCCTTCCCAGAACCTCCTTCGCCCGAAGAGCTCTCTCACCCTGATTTTTCGATTAGATTCCGTCTCTTTGGTTTGCCTGCTTTAGACAACCAAACTACTTTACTTATCACTACAACAACCCCTTCTAAAGAAACACTTATCTCACCACCAACATTACATCATATATATTCATAAGACAAATCACATCCCAACAAATTACATTGTCTCCATACTCCTCTTCTAGTATAGACTACCGAGGATTCCTGTGGCCTGTAGGGCTTGGAACTCTCTGTGAACTTATGCTCGCTGTTCTTAGAAGTCTCCTGAACTCATGCAGGCTTATCTTCCCGTCTCTGTCAATGTCTGCTTCATCCAGAAGTGGGTCTATCGAGCCTCTTAACCCCGTGTGCTGAATTCACCAAACATATGGGTTTCATTTCTTTATTTTTAATCATCGTCACTCACTTAGCTATCAACAACTCTGTAACAAAATAGAATAAGTTAAGGTTACCATTCGTAGTTCCTCGGGCGTTATGTACCCGTCTTTGTCAATGTCGAATTTCTCAAAAGCTGCTCTTGATCTTAGCTGCCATTTCTCTGAATCATGTTCTTCCAGCTGATGAACATGTAGGGCCGCTGCTACAAACTCTGTGAAGTCCACTAACCCATCAGTGTTGCTATCAATCTGTGTCCACCAAAGATACAACATCTCAGATTATCAAACTATGGGTCTCTCTCTGATACCCTCAGAGATGCGATTGCAACGGAATAGAAAACTGTAAACTACCGCTTGAAGGATCTCAGCAACTCGTGAATCCTTCAGTTTCCAAGGAAGATCTTTGGCAAGTGCCTGTTGAAAAATGATTCAATATTATCAGATCATCCTTGGATGTAATTAGTATTAACAAATCGTCATAAAGTTCAGTTTACCTGTCTCATCTCCTCAAGACTAATGACACCATTTTTATCCACATCAATTGCATCAAACTGATCTCTGAGGTCAGAAATCTCTGCCTCGTCAAGTGTGCTAGCAAGCGCCTGCCAGAAAGGGGATACAGCACATAAGATACATGTCCTAATCTCTTTGTTTTTATCCATCCAACAACTTTCTTACAACTTCCTCATTCAGCTTACCCGTAAAGCAAACTGCTTTAGACGGCTGTATCTCACAAACTGACGTAAGTTGTTCAGAACTGAAATGTCGACAGGGATATCAGTGGCATTCCCGCCTTCTCTAACCCACGAATGTGCTGCAAAGGCAAGAGACAACAGAGCATTAGTCTAAGATTCCGTTGCAGATGACCAACTAGTACTCAAAAGCAAAAACCACGTACACAGGGCTTGTGCAGCAGTTAGCCGTGCTCGTGGATCTTTTACAAGTAACTTTTTAACAAAATCTTTCGCGCTGTCGCTAATAGTTGACCATGGTTTGCGGCGGAAGTCAGGTTTGTTCCTTAAGACCTATAGACATATAGTTAAATTAGTAAGAAGTAAGTAAGAGGTCAGAAAGAAATAAGAGAAGGTATACATAGAAGTCCAATGAAACTACACCTCCTTAAATATACCGTCTTCTGTCCTATCCCAGAAAGGCCGCCTTCCACAAAGTAAAATATACGTAATCACACCAATGCTCCATACATCTGATTCAGGCCCTGACCTGCGCTTAAGTACTTCGGGAGCAACATAATAGGCGCTACCAACAATGTCATGGAACCTTTTCCCTGAGAAAGATTGAGTTTTTTATCACACAAATCAACAGAATACGCTCTACCACTTTGTTTGTGTGGCTTTTGATACCTTCTACTTACCTGGTTTAATGAAATCCGATAAACCAAAATCTGTAGCCTTTAGAGGCGAATCCAGTTTAGCTGATTTGAATAAAAAATTCTGCAAGAAATTGGAATAGGAAAGAAGACCAAAAAGAAGATTATTACAAAAAAACAAAGGAAAAAAACATGAGTTGTTCCTAAGGGTTATACAAGTGAATGTACCTCTGGTTTCATATCTCTATGTACTAGACCGTGTAGATGACATTCTCCTGCGACTTTGAGCATCTGCCTTACGACAACTGCTGCATCTTTCTCGGAGTATCGGCTATCTTTCCTAGAAAAATAAAGAAAACCATCAATAATGAGACGGTAAATTCTTTCTTACAATACCAGCAAGAGATTAGAGATTGGAGAGATGCTAACTTGGATAATATCCGATCCAGCAATTCGCCTCCCTCGCACAACCTAGAAAAGGGCAAGAGAAAAAAAATGTGAAGGCCGGATACATGAAGGATAGACTACTCTCATTGCATAAAATGACGCCATATAAAGATAACAAGGAGACTCACTCCATAACTATATACACGTAGTCCTCATCGTCAAAGGCATTGTAAAACTGTACAACGTTCTCGTGGCCTGAAAGAGCTTTAAGTATCTGAACCTCTCGCTTCACGTCCTCGACCGCAATAGGAAGAACCATCTGTGAGCAAAAAATCGTGAGTGGCCAAAGCAGAGCACGATGCAGTGACTGTAGAACCATGTTGCAATCAAGCAAGATGTGAAATAGAGAAAGAGCACTAACAAGTAACAAACAACCGAGAACCATTGTAATGGGAATAAATGGAGAATCATCCCCGAAATAAAACAGTCATGATGAGTGATATTCGGGAGAGAAAACAAAAAGAATAATCAGTGTTAGAATAAAGTAAAAAAAATCCTAACTTTTGCTGTGAATCCACTGTATCAACATAGAATCTACGGTGGTGGAGTGGATGAGATTGAATATATATAATGTAAAGTAGTCAATCGATTTACAGAGCAATATGATTGACGATTGAGATACCCAGTAAAGCCAAAAAGGGAATCCCAACAGAAACTCGAGAATAAACAAACCCTAACCCCTGAAAGTTGGATGGGATGAGCAGTAGCAGTAGCAATACCTTACTCTTATCGAGTCTCTTAACGGCGACAAGATCTCCATTACCCTTGTCGATGGCAACGTAAGTATACCCGAATTGACCATGACCCAGCAACTTGCCGATCGTATATTGGTCGTGGAAATCTTTGGCGTACCCAAAATCAGTACGCTTGCCGCATGGGATCGCTCCGGTTCTACGCTTGGTGGAGGCCTTATCGTTCTCCTTGGGATTGGGGGTATTGGATTTAGGGTTCTTACATCCTTTACGGTTCTGATTATGAGCGTTGGTCTGACTATTTCTTCTACTGCTGCTGGCACCAGTGACTCTAATGGCGGAGAAACACACACCCATGGCTAGCTAAACCGGAGAGCGATGATTCGAAAAACCCAAAAGAAGATGACAGTCGAACATGGATTTGAAATGGAGAGTAGAAGATTAATAATGGAGAAACAAAGAGAAGAAGAGAGGAAGGAGAAGAGGGTTGAGTTGGTCAAACCCAAAGAGCGAGTGAAGGACGAAAGATCCTTGGGACTTTCCCTCTTTGCTTTTTCTTTTCCTTTTTTCTTTTTATTTTTTTGGCTCTCATTACTTTATAATATACACTCACAATCTCGGATTTTAACTGTCGTATTTATTATACAGTAAAGATTAGCAAATGATTTAAGAGCGTACTCTAAATATATATGGTGTGAAAGCGAAGACTCAATAGAAGCTATATGTGGGGCCCGACAGCATCCGGAAAGACTTCCAACTCTGTAAAAATCAGTTGCATTATTATTGCCACTATGGACACATTTAATACATTCTAACCGACTCTTTAGAGCGTAGCCTGGATTTTTAGGTGTAATCCCAACTCAGCTGTCTCCATTGCAACTCTTTGCATTTGTAATTTCCCTAAACACTTAGTATAATGCAATATAAGCAAGAATTTCCCAAACTGAAACGTATTACTAATCTTAGATTTCCTGTTGATTTTTTTTCTGGTCTACCAAATTGACTTGGTCTTTTCAAACAAAATTTCCATGAAAAGTCTAGACTAGAGATTATTCTGGTTGAACACTAATCTAATGATATTTTTTAGTATCTAAAGCTAGCGTATACGTTTTCTTTTCAATATATCAGACTTCTTAGACACTGAGTTGAGTACTTCTGGGAGCGAGGAACGTAACACATGATCTCTTTTCTCAAATCAGGTGAATCACTCTCACGTGCCACGCCAACGCACAACCGCATTCCAATAAGTAATTCTTGAATTGCTACCGTTTTCTTGTAATTATAAATATTTTAATCAAATATTGGAAGTTGAAAAAATAAATGAATATGGTAAAATCGATGTATGTAATGATGACTTAGCAGTATGAATCGGAACTGCTTTTGCTTTTTTTATTTTTATTTTTTTGGCTACATGGAAAAACGTGTGGCATGTTAGCCTAAACAAATAGTATTACCTAACATGTATAAATATATATTAAATATACAACTTGGGCCCTTCGTAAGAGTTGTGATCACTAATTAGCCAGCCTGGCTTCCAAGCAGCTCCATGTTTAAGGCCCAACCAGTTGATTTGCTCAAAATTGTAGAACAATTCATATGCTAGCGTGTAGTTTTACCCACTAGCATGACAACCGAAATTGAAGAGTAGCATATATTTACACCAATAGCATGTGTTCTAATAAATAAACTTAAGTCTATAGAATTTTGTCAATCGCACCGTCGGTAACCTCTCTTTAGTGCCTACCAATACCTGTGCCATTTCTCATATATAGTGTTTCGTATGGCTTACTTTTCTTTTTCTTTTTGTTTAATACGTATCGCTTATTTTTACTCTTTCTCATAACAAAATCGATCACACAAGCTACTCTGTTAGATATAGAGTTGTAGACACCAATCCTCTACAAGAAAAGAAGGCCACCATGTCTCTCACCAACAATCTCTTATCACCAACTACGTTGCATCATTCTCTCTCCCTCGCTAGCCGCATGCATTTCTGCTCTGAATTTTCACTATGCATGCAAGGGTATTAATTGTGTCGAACACTATTAATTGGATTTCTTTGGTGTTAATATTGATTTGCCCCTCCAATCTATTTATGTGTTATTGGAAAAAAAATCCCATATAAATGAATAGTCTTCTTCATATGTACCTGGCTATATATACTACCGTACGTCGTACCTTGTAATTAAACGTCTTAAACTTGAAAAAACGAAACCAGACATGACGAGTTGGTCAACAACGTCGGCGATGCCGTTACCGTCCGTGACGCCCCTCCACGTCGACTCCTTCACTTTCCCTCCGGCTGTTACGTCGCCCGCTTCCTCCAAAAAGCTTTTCCTCGGTGGCGCAGGTTAGCATCAAAAAGTCCCACGCACGCGCGCGTCTCTTCTTAGATATATATATATATATAAATATGTGGCTAACTTGCGACGCACGTAGGGATACGAGGGTTTGAGATTGAAGGCAAGTTCGTGAGTGCCACGGTCATCGGAATTTACTTTGAAGCTATCGCAGTACCGTCACTCTCCGTTAAGTGGAAGGGAAAAAATGCAAACGAGTTAACGGAATCCATCTCTTTCTTCCGTCAACTCATCACAGGCACAAAACTTATTTAATTACGTCACATTTGTCTCTCCTTCACACGATTTGTGTTGTCTACTTATATGTCTATACGTAACTACTTTTTTTGGGGGGTGGAAAAAGGTGTGTTTGAGAAATTCGTAAGGGTGACGATGAAAGTGAAATTAAAGGGAACACAATACTCGGAGAAAGTAGCAGAGTACTGCGAGGAGATCTTGAAATCGTCAGGGAAATACACAAGAACCGAAGCCAAAGCCATCGACAAATTCTTAATGGTTTTGAAAGACCAAGATTTCCCTCCAGGCTCTTCAATACTCTTCGCTCTCTGCCCTAAAGGCTCTGTCACAGTCAGTGACCTTCTAAATTATCATTATCTCCAATCCTCCAAAGATATATATGTGCGTGAGGATAATGAATGAAATGTCTTTGTTGTTATATTTGGATATCGCAGATTGCATTTTCGAAAGACGAGGAAGTCCCGAGAAGTGGAAATGCAGTGATCAAGAATAAGTTGTTGGGTGAGGCAATTATTGAATCTATGATCGGAAAGAATGGTGTGTCCCCTGCAACTAAGAAGAGCATCGCTGAGAGATTATCTAAACTGATGAACCAACACAAAGAAGCCAACACATTTGCTACAGAGAATTAAAAGTGATCATTCCAAACTCGTTACTTATTAGGCTTTATCCCTTTCAACTCAAAATAAAGAAGGGATGTTAGAGCATCTCCAACGGTGGAGGCTCTCTCAAGAGTTTCTTACAAATATTATACTAATATTTTTAATATAATTAATTAAAAAATATGAACCAATCATAACAACACATTTGGCTGTTGGAGTTTCTTGTTAGAGAATCGATTCTCCTTTTATTTTTATTTTTTTAATGTTAAGAAACTTGATGAGAGACCCCGTTGGGGGTGCTTATGACGGCTAAATAATGTTATCAACTCAACTTAATTAATTTATTTCATAGAGCAAAGTATTTATTTATTTATTTTAAAATAAAAATTGGAATCCACCGTATTTCAGAATAATCATTTTAAATATCGCATTTAGACAGTGGAATTAATTATTTCCGTTCACACCATATACAGTAGTATTTTGTTTGATCAAATAATGACGTGGGCTTTTAAGAGAGTATTGGGCTATTTCATTGAAGCGTAATTAGGGGCGCAGAGGCCCATAATCTCTCAATGCAAGGTAAGTCCCAACGGCTAGTTTTCTGAAACGGCTCCTTCCATTTCTGTAGTCACAACGGCTACTTTCTTTCAAACGGTGACCCTTTCTTTATATACTAACCCCATTGCCAAAGGGACAAACTCACTTGTCTATTTCTCTTACAGCGTTTTCTATTATTTTTCTTTCCTTTCTTCTCCGATCAATTTTTCAGATCTAAATCCCAATGGAGACACCATCATCAACAAGAAGAGTCACGAGGTCTCAGACCCTCTCTGCCATTAAAAGCTCTGCCCCTAATCATCTCTTATCATCAAGTAAAATCTCTTTCCTCTAATCTATATGGTATAGTTTCAGAGAGTAGCCTCCTCGAATTAATTCCTAGGTTGCAAATCTTGATTCTGTGTTTTTATTTTTATTTTTTAGGTTTCCATTTTCTCAGGGTCTTCTTCTTTTATATTGTTTCAAAATCTGATCTTTTTGTTTGTTCTCCTCCAGAGAAAGCAGAGGAGTCGGATAAATGTCAATCGAAATCAAGACAAAGACCACATCAAGACCGATCAGCGCTGTTCGACATAACCAACGACTCGCCGATCGTAGGTCTGGCGATGCAGACTCCATCGTCAGGAGTGACTGGGAAGAGGAATATGAGTAGAATCAAGAGCACTCCTGGATCTGGTGAGGCTCTCTTGAGAGGCCAAGTCAAGTCTCTCTTGCAAAAGGTTGAAGAAGAAGCAGATCTTACCAAGATCTCTGTGGAATCTCGTCCCTTCATCCATCTCGTTACTTCTCCCATGGGACTTCTCGCCCCGACTCCGGCCAACACCCCCCAAGTTCTCGATTTCTCAGGCGATAACGACGGAGTGCAGGTTGTGATCACATCCCCGGTTGTTGCAGGACAATTGAGAGCAGCATCTCAGGTAAAACTAGAATTTGTTTGTGGGTTTAATCAGTACAATGAGAAGATTGGTGGGTTTTGACAAAGGCTAAATGATTTTTTTTCCTTGCAGGTGGATGAAAGCAACATGTTTGAGGAGAAAGAAGAGAGCTTGGAGTTGGAGAAGAGTCCGAGCATAACTCGGTCGTTGCTGCTGGACTTTAGTGATAAATCAGAGCTATGGGAGAGCTCAGACTGCTCTTCGGTGGTGACTCAAACCCCAGAGGATGATAACTCCTCGGTGTGGTCGATGCAGGTCAATGCAAGTACTAAAGACGAGGAGGATGATGAAGACGAAGTGTATTCTTACAGAGAGGAAGGTGATGAGGAGGAAGAAGAGGGAGATGTTGTGGATGGGTTGTGCGAGGGCATGAGGAAGATGAACTTTGCGGGGAAACACACTCGATTTGTGTACGACAGTGAAGATGAAGTGATTGTCGAGGCCAAGGAGCAATCTCCAGGGGTGTTGCGTTTGAAAGGTTTTCCTACCCCGCGAGGAAAACACGTCAGATTTGCCGGTGACCAATGATTCTTATGACACCCGTTTGGGAGTTGCGACAACAAAGCCTCAAATGTCTCGACTTTTCATATAACTCTTTTTCTTGTTGTTTCATGATTCCCAATTTCTGATTCTTGGGCCTATACACACCCTCTGTTATTTTTCAATAACTAAATGTGTAATCGGAATATGACGTTTTCTTTTTATCTTCTCTCTTGCCTTTTTTTTTTTTTTTTTGCAAATGATATTGTGGGAAGCAAATTGCTTTTGAATACAATGACGTGGTTCTGTTCCAGTCCATCAAAAACCAAAATTAAAACCTGAAATCAAGATTAGCAAGTAGTATATAAGAAACATCATCGTATACAGGTGTTTATAACACCCTCAGATGTCTGCAAATTAGTCAAAAACTGAGTTTTATCCAATGATGCTGACTGTTCATCTGACTCTATTGCAAAAAAAAAAATAGAGAAATTCTTTGGATCTTATCAATAAACCACTGTACTTGGTCAATTCCCAAAAAATACTACAAAACTAATCTATTTATTAAGTATTGGATATCCCTGAGCTGTACTTTTCGACATAAACATCACACAATTAACAAAATTCACAGTTTTGTCTATATCTAGGATGATCAAATCAACTATATCTCTTTCAATTTGGCATGGCCGGTGAGTCGGCATCAATTAAATGTATAAATATGTTCATGTATATACAGTTGTTTTCTAGTATGTCATGTGAATATACATGTACGTATATTGGTAAAAACTTGCACATGTGACCATGTGAAAACTGTTAAACTGTCAGTTCGATATTTGTAAAAGAGGGAGTTCGGAGATTCTCGTTATATTTGATTTCAGATCGGAAATACAAGACGGAAAAAACAATGCGAAACTGTAAAGCAATGCGAAAATGTAAATTAATTAGTTTAAGCCTTTAGATCGGCAGATGAGGTCGGCAGATGAGATCGGGATCTCTTTGCCGAGTTGACGAGACGAGGTCGGATGCTTTTTGCCGAACTTATTTCGTAGTTTATTTACTGGTCGGACCAGATTCTTGCTCAGGAGTTAGAGACCTAAACTCGTCGTTTTGGATCTCTTATGCTCTGATGAAAAAAGAAATTAATGCCCTAACCACAAGGTTTGACCTTTATTTATAAGTGAATGTCGGTGGGTACCTATAGTCTGATGCTGACTATAATTACCTGATTTAGTTCATCATGTGATTAAACTCTTCCTCTTGGTGGACTTCTTTTTCTATGGGCCGAAATGGACTTGGGCCGAGTCCATTCTCCAAGGGTAAAAACCCATACCATCATACGTCAGTAAAGACAATGACCCGCCTTCTCTATTTATTAGCATGTAGCAACTCCTTAAGACAAACTCCTTCAACTCTGCCCCATCTTGTAAATCCATTCATAGACACAATTCTTCCCCTGCCCATTCGATCCAAGTATCCATATTTATGTTTTTTGCGACTACCAAGAACAAAAAATGAGCCACCTAACAAACAGAAAATGCTTTAAATGGCTATCTGCATGCCAAGGAGATATGGTCTTAAAATGTCCCGACCATGTTACAAACACACATTAAATGTACCATTCACCAAAATTAAAACTCGACCGGCCTTAAACGATTTTTATATCTTTGATATTGGAACTTGTAACTAAGAGATAAAATAAGCAAAAAAGACAAAAGCAATTGATAATAAAACTGCGCCTCTCTTCGATCATTAGATTCTCGTGTATAAATTACTCCATAAAACACCACATGCGACAGCCGAAGAGAATACACATAACATAATCATCATAAAGGTTATTGGTAGATGAAGACGAAGAACTCAGGCGCCGGATTTTGTGTCCCCCGTGTAAAAACAAACTCAAGAACCACCGTTGATCGGGATATTAGTGTAACCCCTATGACTATCCTCGACCGTTTTCGCGAGGCCGTTCTCCGACTCATCTTGATCTCTGCCGTCTCCAAGTCCACGTCACGCCGCCGTAACAAACAGCCGCTGACTACAGTTCGGTGCCAAAAGTATTATAACCCCGCCGATGCTTATCACAGCGAAGCCGTGGCCGACTGCATCGAGTTTATCAGAACCAACAAGGCCATCGACGTGGACAACCCCCGCTAACGCCGTCACTCGTATATTGGTTTGCTTTGTATCTCGGTAGTTGTTTAACCGTTACCGGTTCGTGTTTTGGGATTGTCAGTTGCAGCGGTTAATTATTAGCCAAGGTGGAATAAAAGTTTTTTATACAGTACAGTATATTAGTAGTAATTAATTTTATTAAGTAATTTTACATCTAAACAAATCATTATGGTCAAGATCGATTTATGGTTTATGGTCAAGAACGATCCACGGTCTACCGACTCTACCCCCTTAATTTTGGAAAGCACTTATTATGGGCCTCATATTTAAAACTGAGCCCAAACTTAAAAGTTCGGCCCAAATCGACATATCATTGGGTTTTTTTTTCCCGATAAGGCGGTGGAGGAAGACGTCGATCTACTCGAATCCCTTTCTACAGCCAGTTTACCGATCACCGGCGATATTAGTCTACGCGTCGGAGCAATGGTTGGTGAGTGTTGTTTGCGACATGATATGTTCTTTTGCGCGGTTTAACGCGAGTTTAATTGATTGTTCTTGGTGGAATCTCCAGGGGCGCAACCCGAGAGAGAGGACCGAGTTTCTTTGGAACTCTCCGAAGAAATTCTACAGAGCATGGAACCTGGCGCCGTTTTCAGAGACTATGTAATTTATCTCAACCTGAAATTGAAGCTTGTAGAGGGTTGATCTGTGCCATCTCTCGCTCAATTTCAAAGCTTTTTTTTCTGTAGGGGTTTTCTCCTGTTATAATGGTTTCAAACGATAAAGTTTTGGTTTTGCAGAATTGCAGGATCAGCTCGATTGACTTTCACAAAACTTCGAGTTATATGGTGACGGCTAGCGACGATGACTCGATTCGTCTCTATGATGTTGCAAGCGCTACGTGAGTTTCAGCTCCAATACTTCGCCTTGAAATTTTCTGTAGACATTCCAACTTGGTTTTCAGCATATACTCTTTTCGTTTTCTTTTGTCAGATGTCTGAAGACAATAAATAGCAAAAAGTATGGGGTTGATCTTGTTTGCTTCACTTCGCATCCTACAACTGTCATCTACTCTTCCAGAAACGGATGGGATGGTGAGCCTTCTTACGCCAAATTTATGTGTATGCTCTGATTACTCTTAATCTGATTGACCTAAACTCTTCGATTTCTTGTTAGACTCTCTGCGGCTTCTCTCTTTGCACGATAACAAGTACTTGCGCTACTTCAAAGGACATCATGACAGGTTTGTGTTTTTTTCTGATTCTCGTTCATCAACTTTATATCTTTCTTCACAACCAAATGGTGTTAAACCAGCTTCGGTTGTACGCAGAGTTGTTTCGCTTAGCTTGTGTTCTGGTGGGGAATGCTTCATCTCCGGTTCTCTTGATCGTACTGTTTTGCTTTGGGATCAAAGGGTGGAGAAATGCCAGGTAGATTACCATTTTTTACCCGTAGGTGCTTATGCTGGTCTTATGTCAGTCACCGCCTGATATAATTGGTCATTTGGTTTAACCATAGGGTCTCTTACGAGTCCAAGGAAGGCCTGCTGCAGCATATGATGATCAAGGGTTAGTTTTTGCAATTGCCTTTGGTGGCTACATAAGAATGTTTGATGCCCGTATGTACGAAAAGGTCTGTTGTTAACAAAAGTTCTTTTGCAGCTTGGACCACCTGTATTCACGTTTTATTATTTTACATTGAACATATATCCTTTTCTGATTTGGACGAGTTGCTTGCATAGGGTCCTTTTGAAATATTTTCCGTTGGTGGTGATTTTTCGGAGGCAAACGTCGTGAAATTTAGTAACGATGGAAGGCTGATGCTGCTTACAACCATGGATGGTCATATTCATGTGCTTGACTCGTTTCGTGGAACACTCGTATGCCTTGAGCTTTCCTTGCTCTTCAGTTCTCGTGGTTTTTCATCTTCACAGACATGACCAACTTACATACATAAGCTGGTTTATGTGACTCTTTTTTTGTGGTGGTACATGGCAGCTATGGACATTTAGTGTGAAACCAGTAGGTGAAGAATCTACATTGGATGCAACCTTCAGTCCTGAAGGGTTGTTTGTTGTTTCAGGTAACCCTGAGTTTTACCTGATTCGGATGATGCATGCTCCTCCATGTGAAAACCAACTCTTTCTATTTTTGGTAGGTTCAGGAGATGGTAGCACCCATGCGTGGGGTGTGAGAACTGGAAAACAGGTTGGACTAGCAATGCAACCTTAGCCGTTCCCTGGAAACTTGACTTGTATGTGTGTATAATTGGATTATTGTATGCGTAGGTTCATAGTTGGATGGGTCATGGCACTGAAGCGTCAGTTATTAAATGGGCTCCAGGAAGCCCCATGTTTGTGACCGGCTCTTCAGAACTTGCCTTTGTTATCCCTGACTTATCTAAATTGCCTGCTTCTTCCATACGGAAATAGTATCTATCAGAATCAGACAGTTTGTAATGTGATATCAAGCTCTACGCTCTGGCTTTGCTTCTCTGCTCGTCTCTTCAACGCCCCTTTTTACACTCCGATTATTTGTTGTATTCTAACGATTATTTTGAACTCTTGTAACTTATAGATAAATCCCAAGTCTCTCTCTAATGTTATATTTCTGTAATTTACAAGTGTGATTCGTCTCTTCCCCCCACTGTTATGAAAACCAAGTGTGCATAGATTATTAAATTTTGAGAGCTGGTTTCGTGGGCTCGAAGTTATAATAGTGGGCCGGCACAATAAGGCCCAAATTCCGTAAGGAATCTAAAGAATAAGAAATCTGTTTTAGGGAAACTCTGTGCCAAACTAATTGTGATTCTCAAACGCGACCCGATTTTTTTACACCGAGTCAACCCGACCCGACTTCGCTCAGATTATCAAATCGGTTGATCGGCCGGCGCCAGATTGCGTTTTGCCTCCGGGAATCTCCGTGCAAACAAATCAGCAATTCCGGGTTTGTCATTTGATATTACTCCGTTGCAATTTGGTTGTTTATTGCGATTGATCAATCGTTTCTTGGGTTTTCCTTGTTTGATTTCTCCAATTTCGTGTCCAAAAAAGTGTTGGAGACTTTGATTTCATCCATATTTTGTTCCTAACCTCAGCTGTGTGCTTTTTCGTTTCTACGATATTTGTATGTTTGTTCTTACAGATTTTTGGGATTACTGATTAGGTAAACCTATGGCTGCAAAGGAAGATGTTTCTCCCTCAGGTGTAGAATCTCAGATCATTGAGGATCATCAAATCTGGATGCGTGCAATGGAAAGGAGCCGATCCAACATGAATATTCTTCAAGACAGATTCGTAAATGCTGAGGAATCTGCTCTGGTTTCCAAGGAAGATTCACAAAAGGAGATTGAGCTTCTCTGGAGGCGAGTGAAAACTGCAACGGCTTTGTTGACCTACCTGAAATCAAAAGCAACAACTGTGGCTGCTGCGGAGTTGGCCCACCTATCACTTGGAACTGATCAGCTCGAGGGTGATTCTGGATTGTTTGACGCTCAGCTAAGGATGGAGACTGGTATGAAACAAGGATCAACAGATGAACGTGATGGGACGTATGTTACTGAGATGCTAAAGCATGTTGAGACGGTTACAGGCGTAATGGAGTCTCTGGCTAGGCGTGCTATAATGGCCGAATCAGAAGCCGCAATTCAGAAAGGGAAGGCTATGTTAAGTCAAGAAGAAATTCAAAGAAAGGTTGGCCAAATCGAGAACATGTCCATCAAGTTAGAGGACATGGAAAAGTTTGCTCTTGGGACCAGTAGTATTCTCTGTGAGATGCGGCAGAGGGTTGATGGTCTGGTCGAGGAGACGTCTAGACAGAAGCAAAGAGCTACGGAAAATGAGCAGGAACTCAGTCGTGTCAGGAGAGACTTTGAGTCACTTAAATCCTATGTTACAAGTCTCATCAGCGTCAGAGAAACACTCGTATCATCGGAGAAGCAGTTCCAAACAATCGAGAGACTTTTTGAGCGGTGAGTTCTCTGCATTTTCCATCTTTTCTGAAAAAGCACAAATCATCATTCCATTCATTTGCATAGTCACTGTGTAGGAGGCTCTAGAACTAACAACTTTGATCATCACTAAGCCATAAAGCTCAAAACTTTGACTGCCACCACTCACGGCTATTATCCTAGAATTAATTCTCTTTTCAAGAGGATTTTGGTTTTTCTTCTCATACTTGTCGTGGGTAGTTGATCACCATTACAGAGCAGATTTATCATCGTCTGGGATTGGAGATAAGATTGCTTTCTGGATTCTCTTCTTGTTTGCTCTTAGCTAGTTTTACGTGTTTGATAACATTTAGTCCCAAAAATTCCATACTTGCATGATATTTCCTTTCCTAGTGTGATTGTGAGTTGATGGGTGTCAATGTTGATGAAGCAGGCTTGTTGCGAAGACAACGCAGCTGGAAAGCGAGAAAGTGCAGAAAGAAGCAGAGGTTCAGAAACTAATGGAAGAGAATGTAAGACTGACGGCTCTTGTGGACAAGAAAGAGGCACAGCTTCTGGCCATGAATGAGCAGTGCAAAATGATGGCCCTGAGCTCCTCCATATAATGGTGTTATAGATGAAAAGGTTGAGAGATTAATCTTTCTTCCACATGTAACATAAAGAAACCCTCGTTTGATACAAGTGCCGTTTTCTTCCATGTTTGTTGATACCAAGAAAAAAAAAAGGGAGACTCTATATGTGATTGTACATTACATTCTCTGCACATAATGAAATTACTTTGTGGCTTGGCTTAACTTAGCTTGCTCCGGGGGTTTAGGGTTTTAAGCTTGAATAGGATTGGTTGACACTTGAGAGAGGTTTAGGTCGGACCGGTAATGATTGGCGGCTGCACGAGACTGTATGGGCTTTCTGTTATGTTTCGGTTAATGGGGTTTGTCTGTAATACATCAATTGCTCCATTTCTTTCATCCACAGAACATGAGGAGCCGTCGTCGCCCATGTTCTCTTCAGCAATTTGAATTTTTTTATATATATTATGTGGTACATGTAATTTCTTCAGTCATCATTGTGAAATTAATTACATGATCTTATTAATGTTTAGGAAGAGAAACATGGGGAACTCACACTTCGTTTTGTCACACAGATTGATGAAGCTGCCAAGAGTGTAGTGGCATTTGATATATATATATATTTCTTATCCATGGTTTAATAGGGAAAGTGTTGCACATGGTGAGTCCCATAACGTTGAAACATCATGTTAATTCTCTAGGTATGTGATGTGTGGGTGCAAATAACATGTGAAAATGTATATATTATTCCTCATCACATATACATATGTGTTTGTGCATATAAATATGAGTCACCACACTATCTCTTTATCTATTAAGTCTCAACGGAGAAGCAAAGAACAGAGAGCCCAAAAAAAGAGGATCTTTGAGATGGGAGTAGAGAGGGTAAGTAGTGGTAAGGGTCTGAAGCAGATGCTAAAGAGATGTTCGAGTTTGGGGAAGAAGAGCAACGTCGACGTCAACTTTAACGGCGTCCCCAAAGGTCACTTCGTCGTCTACGTTGGTCACTCCAGATCCCGACACGTCATCCCCATCTCCTTCCTCACGCACCCCATCTTCCAGGTAAAAATATATATAAACCCATGCATCTCCTTCTCATCATTGCATCTAGATATATATGATACTATATGATTAATAATCATATATATATATATATATATATTCATGAATCAGATGTTGCTGCAACAATCTGAGGAAGAGTTTGGTTTTTGCCAAGACAATGGCCTAACCATCCCTTGTGATGAACACTTCTTTCGATCTCTCATTACCTCCATTAATACTTGACTAGACAAGTATGAAGAAGAAGAAGAAGAAGAAGATCATGCGATCCCTTCGCCGACATAAATTGGTGTCTACGTACCTACTTGTCATGTAGTGTATATATTTTCTTCCTTAGTTCTCATGTATTAATTAATAATGCATGTCATTTGAGAGAAGTAGAATTTACGCTACGTTACGTTACGTATTCACTTCCTTTTTAACCTCATTTTCTTGGATAGTTGTAAAACCAAAAGCGTTGTTTCGCTTCAAGGAAGGAAGCTGAACAAGACCAGAGATCACAAAACTACATTGTCTGTATATATCTTCACTAAACTCTTGTATATTCTGATTGGACCCCCAAATTTTTGTCCTCTTGCAATTATATAACCCCTAACATCAACAGATTTTTTGCCCTCGACACTCATGGACCCTTCTTCACCAGATAGAGAGGGTCACGTATAGTTCTCAACACACGACCAAAATTGTCAAAAGTTTCACTAATTAATAATTATTATTCGAAAATATGTTATCCTTATTATTAGTATTATTTTGAGAACTTTATCTTTATAAATAATCTACTATACGTACACTTCCCAAGTAAACTCGTATGAATGTGTGTATACACGACACAAACCCTTCCATGAAAGTGGACTTTATTCATGATGGTGTCACAATAAGCCCTAGTCACAAAGACAATAATGTTATAAGATTTTTATTTTCATTTAATGTTAAACAAATCATGGAGGTGGTATGTCACCACCACTACAAAAATACGACAATATTATTATTTTTCAGATTATTTTTATTTTTCAGATTAATTTGCAAAACAATAATTTATTTTTCAGATTAATTTTCCTATTATTATTATTTTCAGATTAATTTGTAAAACAATAATTTATATAAGTAAACGTCTTCTACATCAAATATATTGCGGACACTTGGCTCCCAAAGTATGATTTCATCATCATATTAATAATTGGTATCATCTGAGAGTCGTATGAGTGGTGACGTAAATGATGTGGCAACGATCAAATGTTTTAACTATTGATATTTGATTAGAAAAACTTATATTATTTAACCACCATCAAATTATTCATATCGCGCGAAAAAAGCAACAACTTGATATACCGTTTTAGTTAAGCGTTATGCCTAAGCGGTTTATGTTGTGTCCAGGATTCTGAATGTCTCATGGGTAATCTGGTTTGAAACCTCTGTTTGAGGGTGTTTTTTCTTGTCTTTACCAAAACAATCGTGGCTCTTAATAAAATTTGGCAGTTGGAAAGAAAAAAAAAAAATTTAACTACACAACGAGTTTTGGATAAACTTGAAGATCATTATTTAATTATAGATTTGGTAACACCAGTCACAAAACATATTATTGGTATAATTATCTATTCTGAAATAAGAACAGACAAGAGATTGTGAGTTTTAGAATTTTAGTTGAGCGGAGGTGTAGGGTTCACATGTCGGGTGCTCCTTTTTTTTTTTTTTGTTTTTTTTTTGTGATAAAAAGTATATTCAATTACTTGCAGATACGAAAATATGTATTCATCAATTATTTTTACATATAAATGGAATATGAGATGTTAAAAAAAAAAGAGGTATATTCAATTAATGTTTTTTTTTATGAACCAAAAAGCCTTACAAAACAAGAAACTACATCAACCTCATCAAAGAACATTTGCGAGTAGTATATAGAAACACATTTTCGGGGAAGAGAAGAGAGTTGTTGTCTGCGCGCCTTGGATTACTTGTCGGGTGTTTTCTGTAAACTTTTCTTTTAGTTTGCCCATTGTTTCATTCTTCGTATAATTAATTATCACCAAATATACATACATTCTTTACTTTCACACACATGATTATATTACCCTATGTTTTTTTCTTCTTCTATTGAATTCGTTCAACACAACCATTTCCACTTTAGGTTCAACAATATCTATAAAAGTATAAATTAATAATATCAATTGTTGGGGCATGATATTTTATTAGTTTATAAATATATTAAACAATATATAAATTGAAATTATATAGGGGACTTTTTTACAATGTAGATCCATGCGTATTTTCTTTTTTTGGTCAATCTTAGTCCATGTGTATACATATGCATTTGTATCGTTTGAAAACATAATGAGTTTCCATCATTATTCATTGTACACAAAATTTTCTTTGATGCTGATTGGTAAAAAATAAATTTGACAAACTACTTGAGAAAACTCATGCCATATAATCGATGTGGTTATCTAAGTAACCGGTCGAAAATCCGACGGCTTAAAATTTCAAAACTCGTCAAAGAAATGTAAAAGCCTAGCCAAACGAAAAAAACAGGGATTACTACTAATTTTTGGAAACTTGTTAAACAACTTATCTGAATTTGGATGAAGCTATTTACCAAAATTTCGCACCTACTTGGGGTTAAATTTCAGACAATTCGTAGCTGTGTTTAACAAAACAATCGTTCGCTACGTACCAAACTTGAGTCTCTTAGCTCTGGGAAACTGGGCTGCAACATCGGTCACCAACCTTTTGGAGCGGTCGTGAAGATATAAGCAGCTCTCACCAAGCTTACAACCTCTGCCTCTACCAAAAAACATGCACTGTTTCTGAACCTTTTTAACCTTTACCACTTTCATATTATTACCAACTCTTTCTTTGTGATTGTTAGTTTCATTTGTTGCCGGAATAACTCCCCCGTGTTCCCTGATAAGATTCTTGAAATATTCTAAACTTTTCACGGGTTTTGCAGAAACCTGATCGTCCCGGTTTATGTTCATCGGGTAAGCTCCATTACTGATTTGAGGATCTGTTCCAGTTCTCCCTGATTCTGGTACACTATTCATATTCCAAGTGCTTGAAGTGGAAATGTTAAGGGTTGGGGATTGGGATTGGGGTTTTGGTACTGTCTTTTGTTGTGAGACTACAACATGTTCAACTGTGCTTGGTTTCAAGGGAGCGGTTGTGTAAGAATCTTCAAGTCTTGGCAATGGTTTGAGCCCGGAAGACAATGGATAAGTGTGAAAAACTGTAGCTGCAGAAACACTGGACTGAGTGGGTCTGGATAGTGGTGGATCTGTAGCTGCAGAAACACTGGACAGAGCCAAAACAGGTACAATATGCGGCACATGTACAATATCCATGGCTGCGGAGGTGACATGCTGAGGAGCAACTCGAGGTTTGGCGATGTTAGTGTTTAGAGTATTATTTCCAGTTTCGAGTGGTTTACCTGCCGTGTCATTCAACAGGTTCTTGACGATATTCGGGTCAGTGAGAAACTTGAAAAGTAAATCAGCATCGACCAGACTCCACTGTTCCTTGGTTTTCATCAAGGCAGACAGAGCTGCGGAAGCAGCCAGAGTCCAGTCTGGTCCAAGTCCAGAAACAGCTGCAAGAGCTTCAGAGTTGTGGGAAGATTCAACAGCATCCTCACCCTCGTCCTCAATGGGAGTGAGACGGATGTTAGGAGTTGTGGTGTCGTCATATCTTTCACCTTCTACAGCCTGTGAAACCGAAGGACTACATGAAAAAACAGAGAGAATGTTTGTAAGTGGTAAAACATGGCACTAATGCAGCTTATTGGGGGGCAACAATGGTTAAATAACATACCATGTAGGGATGACAGAGCGATGTGGATAGAAAGCTTCCAAGACTTTTGCAATCCTCAAATTCTCAGCACGAGTTTCAGTGCTCTCTCCACCACTTCCAACAAGCAGAGCATCACTGAGGATATACTGTTTTGGCAAATAAAGGAAAGTTTGTGATTAAAAACATTTTCACTTGTACTGTTTGCAATTTGAGAAAGGATTACTATTATTATACCTTTGGTGGGCGTTTCCATGTAATCCGGGGAATGTTTGGCCTCCTCGTTGCATACTCAGTTGCTTCAAAACCAGGTGGAAGATTCGAATTAGAAGCCTTTGGTTTTCTTGATGATTGAGATGCAACTTTTGCTGGACAATCTTGTGTTTGAAACATCTTTACCTGTTGATATCCTTTTTTAGTTAGTAACCAAATAATCCACAAAAAGTCCCTTTTTTGGGTATCTATTCATGACTTATAAGCCCTACAATGTCTCACTATTTCAGTATCACAAAGTTTCCAAATTTAATTTCACAATGTTGCAAAGCAAATAGTTTTGTCATCTCTTTTTCTTTTTATCTTTCATCATGTTTTCGAAATATTGCAAGATTCGTCATTATCAGAAACAGTAATCTTGTTCATAATTCATTAAAAAAGTTTGGTTCCTTATATAGGTTTATCTTCGTTTGAATTAAAAATACTAAATTATTATATCAATAAAATCACAAATCAATTCCTTTCTTGACCATTGTTAATATCCAGTTGTTCTAACTTCAATCACTGGTAAGTCCGATCGATTAAAAAAAAAAAAAAAAAAAAAAAAAAAGAAGGAAGGGATCGTCCGCTAAAACTGGGGACACATCGAAGTCGTAATGGAAGATGACGGTGGCTATACCTGACAAAGCATACTTTCCGATGGCCATGAAACCCTCGACTTCTTCGATTTCTTCATATTATTACCCAAATTTCTCAACAAATCAATCGAAAAATCGAATTTTTTTTTAAGAGTCAAATGAATAGCCACTTTTCAGATTCAAAGCGAAACGGAGCAATCCGATTTGTCTATAGATCAACACTCCCGAGTCTCGACGAATCCGAAAGCCGAGAGAGGGAAAGAAGAAGAGACGTCGGCGATACGATTTGTGTGGAAGACAAAAACCCTAAAAACTTATATAACTTGTTGACTTTACAGTGAAGATATATAAATAAAGTCCATGATAGGCTGCCTGGCCCCTTCACTTTCCTAATCATATTTTTATTATTATTATTATTATATTATTACTCTCAACGACTCCATTACAATTTCCACTCATATTAATAACTCTTTTAACGTTACGTTTTTTCTCAAACCTATTTTTTATTTTATTCACGCTTTGAATTTTGAATAAATAAAATACTAATCAATGGTTATTAGTTATTTACTTAGGCCGACTATAACTAAATTGCTAAAGCCCATAATGGTGCCCATAGATCTATATATATATTTAAGCCGAATAGTATTTGGGCTGAAATTGAAAGCCCATATTGGTACAGCAGAAGGCCCAACACAGACTGAAAACTAATCGTAGTCGGGTCAACGGTTGCCGGGGATTTGCTAAACAGGTACGACTTTACGTAGCCTTACAGATTCACTTGGTGAAGTTACCAAAGTAACCCTCTCTTGTCTTCACCTTCGTCCACGGCCTATATAAGTCGTAGAAGCAGTCGGAGCTTAAAAATCAAAAGAAAAAGAGCGTCGTGCCCCGCACACCTCTCCTCTCATTTCATCCGATCCGATCTGACTCCATACACCATCAATGGCGTCACAAGACAAGGTTTCCAGATCCGAATCTGCGATCACCACTCCCAATGGTAATTCTGACATTGCTCCGAGGAAGATTGCACTGGTCACCGGAATCACTGGGCAGGACGGATCATACCTGACGGAGTTCCTGCTCGGAAAAGGCTACGAGGTTCACGGCCTGATCCGACGATCTTCAAATTTCAACACTCAGCGAATCAACCATATCTACGTCGATCCCCACAATGTCAACAAAGCTCGCATGAAGCTCCACTACGCCGATCTCTCTGATGCCTCCTCCCTCCGCCGTTGGCTCGACGTCATCAAGCCAGACGAGGTCTACAACCTTGCTGCTCAGTCGCACGTCGCCGTCTCCTTCGAGATCCCTGACTACACCGCCGATGTCGTCGCTACTGGAGCTCTCCGCCTCTTGGAGGCCGTCAGATCTCACATCATCGACAGTGGCCGCAGCGTCAAGTACTACCAGGCCGGATCTTCGGAGATGTTCGGGTCAACTCCTCCTCCACAGTCTGAGACCACGCCGTTTCATCCTAGATCTCCCTACGCCGCGTCCAAATGCGCGGCTCACTGGTACACCGTCAATTACCGAGAAGCCTACGGTCTGTATGCCTGCAATGGAATCCTGTTCAACCACGAGTCACCCCGCCGAGGCGAGAACTTCGTGACCCGGAAGATAACTCGGGCATTGGGAAGGATCAAGGTCGGATTGCAAACGAAGCTCTTCCTGGGAAATATACAGGCGTCTAGAGACTGGGGATTCGCAGGGGACTACGTTGAGGCAATGTGGCTGATGCTGCAGCAGGAGAAACCAGATGATTACGTGGTGGCAACTGAGGAATCACACACCGTTGAGGAGTTTCTGGACGTGTCGTTCGGGTACGTCGGCCTGAACTGGAAAGACCACGTCGAGATTGACAAGAGGTACTTCAGGCCAACGGAAGTCGACAATCTGAAAGGAGACGCGAGCAAGGCAAAGGAGATGTTGGGGTGGAAGCCCAAGGTTGGGTTCGAGCAGCTGGTGAAGATGATGGTGGACGAAGACCTTGAGCTCGCCAAGAGGGAGAAAGTGCTCGTTGATGCTGGTTACATGGACGCTAAGCAGCAACCTTGATCTGGAGCTGCCCGAAAAGGACTCATTATTATCTGCTTTTTTTATTGCATCTAGTTTTGTTTCAAGTTTTATCATTTCTTGTCTTCACTTTTGTTGTTTTAAGTTGTTCAACTCGATAAACTGCGTATCATCCATTTCTGGATTATGTATCACAGGCAAACAAAGCGCAATAACATATGATTTTTCCCATATCACAGCAATGATTTACTATTCACGAGCGATTATAGAACTCGGAAAATAAACAATCGTAAAAGTATGAAAGCCTAAAAGATGAAATGACAAAAAAAAAAGCAAAGATTCACAACAAAGGAGATTGATCAATAGCATCATAGTGTATCTATGCAAAATCAAAACTGAGCAGAAAACAGTGTAGAATTAGATGTATTCCGTTCTCCCAATCTATCTACCGCTAAGAGTATTTACTCTCATGCCTCTTGATTAGAAAACAGAGTAGTAGTGTTTATACTGACCGAATCGGGTGATGCAAGAGCAAAAGGCGTAACTGTTGATCTTAGAGATTCAGGTCCCTCAGAATTAATTCTCTTACATAATGTATCGCAGTTGCTTATCACCTCTGTTAACCTTCCTTTAAGCTCCCCGAGCTCCACCTGCAAACCATGAACTAAAAATATGTTCCACATATAAGATTAGTGGATAATGCAGTCCAGTGTCAATCCCATCTCTGTCATCTACACTAAAACAATATTATGTACCTTGAGATAAATGCTGGGAAGTCGTCCTCATAGCAGAAACCGAGTGATTAAACCTCTGTAAAAGTTTACTCGCCAAAGCATCTGCCACTTCTATCTTGTTTTCTATATCTTCCTAGATACATGATGCAACATGTTATTATTCATTTCCCTTTAATTGCTACACCTACAGACACCGCAGTGATGCAAACCAAGGTTTCAAAACAAAGAGGCGCGCGGTATCTTCAGTTTCAATTCACTCAAACATAGAGCCTAAGAAAGTAGAACATCTGTGGTTGAATTCTTTTCAAGAGAGAACATTCCTTTGATACGACACCTGTGAACCAAAAGCTCACAGCTTGCATAATCCTAGTGTCTCTTTCAATTTAAGGGGGACCCTTGGGAGTAGCCTTAAGTCTAACTTTAATCTTCCAGTTATTGCAAACATTTGGTAAAGACTGCACTCATGGACCAAAGAAGAGAAGTTTCAACATTCCATGAATCCCAATAACTAGTAAGGGTAAGGATTCCATGTTCATTGAAAAGGAGCAAAAAAAAAGGCGGAAAATCAGACCTGTCTCTTGGTTATTTCTTGAGCTTTGCTCTCTTGCCATTCTCGGTAAATGGAGAAGAGCTCTAGGAGTATTTGAGGATCAACCGTATCTGGGAAACAGTTGACAAGAAGAGCACAAAATGAGAGTATGAAAAAAGTCTACTTCTATGATGAATGAAAACAGCTTGTTCGGCAAAGACGGGCTGTTTCATCAAAAGAACAGTCTTCTTCTCTGAATGAATTGCTTCCACACAAATCACAATCCATTATTTGGAGCTATTGTTCACCAACATGTTAAGAAACAACATATCCTCAATTCAATCGTGGAATAGGTAAATCAAACTCACTGGAAGAGGAACTCGATAGAGCTTTTCTCACTAATATGTCCGTTAAGCTACTTTCCGTGGGAGGTGACTTCAATATTGGTGTACTCTGCAAATCAAAATTTAAACAGGAAAAACATCAAACATGGATTTTATCTACAATATAGAAAAAGAAGAAACCCTAGTTTCGATTTGGACGATTTGGCAACAAAAGAGTAACTCACAACTGTGAGGGATTTAAGATTCTCCAGAACGGGATCCACTACTTCGGATCGATGAGAGATGGTCGTAATCACATCTCCACCTCGATTTTCCTGAAAATCCATCAAAAAATCGAACAAAAATAGTTTCATATGTATCAAATCGGGGATGCCTGAAGAATCAAATCGCGAAATAACAATTACCTGAGCGCCTAAGAGCGTTGAATCTGATGCTCCCATGTGGTTCAAAGACTCAGAAGAAGTGGAAATCTGGAAACGAATTGAAGAAGGAGACACTGTTTCAACTTTCGATCCGCGGGTGAGTGAGGAGATGACGTTTCGCGCATTGGAAAGCCAACAGCTTGCCGTTTTAAAACCCTTATCAGACGACAATATGTTTTCAGACAGATGCACGAAACGCCAGCTCGTCCTATATTTTATGGGGTGGGGAGACAAAGCATGAGTAACACAAACCATGCTTCACCGCGCATGGTAGACAAAGCCCATGTTAAATGGGCCCACATTGGGCCCACATTGAGCCCACTTTACTATATACCTTCTTTTCGTAAACATAAAAATAAACACCGTAATTTGTGTTCGATCGGATTCGAACGTATTTCTTTCGAATCACTCATACATAATGCATTATACGAAAACTCAGTAAGCTGAAGCGCATTATATATATCTTAGATGTTTCTCACCTTCCATTTATCCATCGAAAATCAATTCCTTCGTTGAATTTTATTACGACCATATATATAAATCCAAAATACGACGACGTTTCTTGTGCATGCATGCATAGAACGGTACTAAGACCTCCAAAAAAAAGCCTTTTTAGTCTTCTCCACTCATCAACAATTGAGACGCCACGAACTTGTCAAGCGATCTCCAATCAGTGATCCTCTTCTCCACGCTCACGTCATCTTCCCGTCGACTGTGTTCCTGCCGAGCGATTTCCGAGGGAAGAGAGGGGCTCTCGAGCTGTGGAAGCTGGGAGAATTGATCATCGTCGATGGAGTGAAAGTACATAGAGCCTAGGTCTCCATCGTCCACGTGAATGGCCTCGGAGAGTAGTTCTTCCTTAAACGGTGTTGTGACGGCGAAATCATCAGTGTTCTGTCTGGCTCGCTTAGGGGCGTTCTTGTCGAGAGGTTCCAGGAGAGTGGCGTCGTAGAAGAAGCAGTTTGGATCCCAAATTTGTCTTCTTTTGGTCGGGACGGTTGTTCGTTTCTTGAATGCTCTACACACTACCCATCCTTCTTCCTGCTTCACCAAATTAATCCAGATCAATATACAATATTAATACTTTTTTTTCTTTTCAGACCAAGAAAAGAGACAAAAAAAACATCTAACTTGAAAGAAAAAGTGAGAAATCAATTTATAATGGTGCCAATAAGAGTCTTAATTACCTGTGGAGGAGCCTTCTGGTGTGACTCGAGGCTGTAGTATTCGTGAATGATCCAATCGGATTTTTGGCCGTTAGGAGCTCGACCACGGTAAAAGACAAGAGTCTTTCTCATACCGATAAGTTTTGAGTTGAGGTAAACGGCCTTGTCCCGGCCCGTAGCTTTCCAGAAGCCAGCCACTGTGGCTCGATTAGTCCTTGTCCCAGTTGGATACTTCTTGTCTTTGTGGCTGAAGAAGTACCACTCCTTTTGCTCCTCGTACCCGATCCTACATCTCTCTACACGTATAACCAATATCATTTGTTGCATATAAATCTTTCTAGCAAATTAATTTATACATAATTAGAATATGGTTTGCTTACGTATATTGTAATTTATAAGTTGTCAAAACCCTAATTTGTCTTTTGATCTCTCTAGATGAAAGGCCGAACCAGCGGTCTTTAGTTTCTATATATATTCTATTGACGATCATCACACCCATATATATTAGAGAGAGATATATACCTTGTAGATCCCACGGTTCGATCTTGTAGAGATCAATTTCTCTGATAACGTCGAGATCAATCCTCTGTGAGGCAACTTTCTTCTTGAGATAATACCCGACAAGCTCTTCATCTGTTGGATGAAACCTAAACCCAGGTGGTATACTAGACGACTCTTGATCCACCCTCATCATCTTGATAATATCTTCAAGGGTTTATTTTGCTGAGGTTTCTTCTTGATCTTGGAGAGATCGATCATAGAAGAAACCCAACCGACTCTATCAATAAAAAATAGAATGAAAGTCTTAGTGAAGCTAAGATGTTAATTAGGTATAGAAAAAGAGAGATATGGACCGTCCACTTGAACGTCGACGAGTGTGTACAGACTTCAGAGTGTAATCATATGTTCATTTCGCGTTGGCGTAATTCACCATCACTCCTTATCAACCGTCTATGCGTGTGTATACGTATGCACATTTATATATAAAAATGTATTGGAATATATGCAACTATTCATTAATATATAATTATATATATATGAAGCGAAAGTAATGATTATGTTAGAACTTAGAATGGGGATACAAGAAAAGGAAATTAAAAAAGGGTGGGTGGCTCCGTTTCGAGAGAAACGGGAGAGAGAAGCTGTAAGATATCATCATTTTGCTTTGTGTTACTTCATGCTCCAAATGATGTCTTCTTGTTCAATCCTGTATTCTCTATTTTTTTATCATTTTTTTCAATTCCCTTTTTATATATTTAAAACTCTCCAAATTATGAAAAGAATGACAACAGGAAATACTGAAGATCGATGTCGTAGTGCTACATTTTCTATTACAGTTTGACGTTTTATGTGTCAAATGTGCTGATGTAAAACCTTTTTTTGGTCTGTTTGTCGTTAATTATCGTTTCAACACTCTGACCTCTGTGTTCGTCAAAACAGGTACATGTTTCTCTCTCGCACTCAATCTCACGCCTACATTAATACTATATATAAATATATAGAGTGTGTATTTTACCTATAAAGCTAGCCGGAAAACCGATGATCCGATCGAGTACTAATACCATAATTAAGCGTAGTATATGGTCTTAGACTCGCTTTTGAAGAATTTGGACATTGGAAAGTGTGGAGCCCCTTCGTTTGCGCATGGCTTTCATGGTTTATGTATTCTTCTTAGGAGTCAACTACTACTATGGGGGTATTTTTGTCATTTTCAACGGAGGTGTTGAAAACAATGTCAAGAATGCTGGGACGGAGAGGTGAAGTGGAACACACGTGGCCAAATCCTATTGGTCAAACGGTTATGCTCTTTACGTAGAAGGTAAACAAAGCGAAGGGTTTTGAATGGAGAGACTAGCAAATAAACATAAATTAAAATACACTGGACCAGGGCATTGAAACATAAACGTGATTTATTAATCATGCTCTGGTTTATAAAAGGATGTAATTAATATCCATTTCCTTATTCATCAAATTATGTATATAAAAATAATAATTATTTCAACCATTACCAAGGACTACGTGATTGAAAATCATTCACTCTATATACACTCCTAACCCCGATCGATGAAAACCTCTAGTGTTAGTGTTTTGACTTTAGCCGCTGATATATATCTGAGAATGATGATACCTGAAGAATATACATATATGTGCGTTTTTTTTTTCAACTTTCTGTTGGGTGTTAATTAGGAATTGGCCCGGAAATTCTATATATGATTACGATAACTATGGTGAATTGTGTTTCTTTCCCAAAAGGACTCTGTTCTTGCCTTTAGGGTTGATGTTGTTTAAGGCACCAAGCTTTTTAAAATTCCTTTTGTAAGTAACTTTATATTTTAATGAAATCCAGGCCCTAAACCGAAAAAGGTATCGCAAATTTATCGTATAAAACATGATTATACGAAAATATACCGCGTGGCTTACATTTAAGAGAGTCTTCTTTATCTTCTTTAGTTTGAGGATCAACCTCTTATTATGATAAGTTATTTTTCTATTTGTTACATACAAATGTTCTTTTTGGCATACGTGATGAGACTTAGACACGTATTGCTTTTTCACTAATCTTTGTGAAGACAAACAAAAATGGACCATGATGTGAAGATACATTTCGATTACTCGTTATAAATGGTCCAAACAAATGTATACTCATGATTAATAATCACAACGACACCGTATGATGATCATAGTCAGATGTAGGGGATATGAAGATTGGTAAGAAACCCCACTTAATTAGATGCTTGATCGTGGAAACGCAAAATCACGGAAGCCATTTCAGCTTCAAATTCACTACTTGGAGACACGATTTGGTAAATCAACAGGAAAGAAGATTGCGGCTTGGATTATGAACCTCGTAGTGTTTTTTTATTTACAAAAAGGAGAGGGACAAAACGCTGCGTTTCCAAAGACTAGATTTCTTGGGACGAGGTGGTCTGAAAGCAAAGTTGATGCCAAACATCTCGGTGGAGGTCAGCTTCATGTCCACGAATCCATTGAGCTTACCAACGAGGGAGGCGCTCTCTCGGACATGACCCATGTCCTTGTAATCCGACCAGAGTCTGTGCGCCAGCTGGACCCGCCTGTGCCTCGTGTTGAGCCCAATGCCCCATCTCAAGAACAAGTTCTCCCTTTCTTCTTTAGACAGTTTCCTCTGCATCAGCTTGCTCAGCTTATACCTCTCCCTCGTCAACGCCTTCTCACTGCTTGTTTACAACATTAATTACATCAAATTCATCAGTGCCTTATACTAAAACAAAAAAAAAAAGTGAATTTACCTGGAGATTAGAGTCAGATTGTTGTGTCCTTGGTCGCTGGCTTTGCTATTTTGGGCAAAAGATTCTCTGATGTACTTAAGTCTACGGAGTTCTACTTCCAAGTACAAGCAATCTTTCTGATCTCCTCTGAACAGAAGGAAGAAGTAACTTCTGTGGGCCATGGAGACGTTACACATGTGCCATAGCTCTATTATCTCCCTCTGTAGCCTCTTGAACTCCGCCGGCCAATTCAAAGGCGTGTCTAAGTAGTCTTGTATTGGGTCCATTGCAGCGTCCTTGAAACTCTTTGTCGAACTCAAGGCCAAGAACTTCTGTTCGATTTCCTCCATCTGCCCACAAGACGGTTTAATGACACGGAGTTAGGCGATTTGCAATATTTACAAGAACTTTTGGTTGAACCGAGTAAGCAAAACTAACCGAGCGATGAATGATTCGCTTGTCTTTTTGAGCAGCAGTCTCCTCTGTTTTGTCCTGGCTTATTGAAGCTCTGCCACTTGTCTGGAGCTCAAACACAGAAGCATCAGAGGGCCGGGACGGTGATGACATTTCGTTACTGACACCATGTGAAGCAGCAAGCGCCGTTTGAGTGTCACTCAAGCTTCTCTCGAACCAAGTTGCTGGCATGCTCCTCCCGCTAAACTCATCCTGCAACAACCTCTCATTCTTGATGTCGCACATTTCCAGGTTTCTCTCAGCTGTTTTGACCAATTCTTTGTCGTACCAGCTTGGCGGTGTATCAGCTTCTTTCTCAAACCAAGAGGAGGAAGAGCTCGATAATACGCTTGCTCTGCAGCTTTGACTTCTAGTCAGCTTCATGCCTCTGAACGGTTGTAAATCTCTCTCTGTATGCCAAGAGAAAGGCTTTTCAGGAGAGGGAGTGATGACTGTTGGAGGCATCGGGTTTCTTCTAAGGTCGGACAAGTTTGTATCAACAAACTCATCAGGAGAACATTCGAAATCACAGCGTGGAGGCGTTTTTATGAGTTTGCTTTCTTGTTTTGGTTGAGGTGAGGCACCGCTGACTTCCTTCACTCTTTCTTCTGCTTCTTCTTCGTCTTCAGCTTCTGTGGGTGGTCGTAAGTTCTTCGGCTCTGTCACACATACTGGTTCTTCTGCATTTGCAGCCTCGAGTCTGTCTTGACTGCTCTCCTGCATATTTTCCTCTGGCTGTAGAGTGATATCTGACTTCTCTGTCTCTATGCACCGAACTTCTCTGCAGCTATCCTCAGAATTTGCATCAGTCTGTTCAGCCATTTCATTAAACCGTTCCTCCTGAACATGAGGTTGATCTGCAATTTCCTCTATGTGAACATGAGATTGGTCTTTAGTTTCTGTCCCGGGAACATCAAGTGGAACTCTAGGAAAAGGAGTTACAAACGCAAGCTGTTGAAGCGGACTACTTGACGCAGAATCTATCCTGAAATCTTGAGATTGGTCTTTAGTTTCGGTCCCGTGAACATCAAGTGGAACTTTAGGAAAAGGAGTTACAAACGCAAGCTGTTGAAGCGGACTACTTGACGCAGAATCTATCCTGAGATCTGAAAGCTGAAAGACATTCTCTTCATAACTGTATTCAGTTGATCGTGGAGACATACTGGAACGGTGAGCTGATATAGGGCTTAGTGGTGTTGTATTCTCAGAGTCCCATGTACTGCGCACCCGCAGCTTGGGGTATTGATGTTCCAGCAAAACCTGGACAGAGACAAATTAATAATTGGCAGTGAAAGGATGGATATCCACGCTTTCTATAAAATTAACAAGTGAAAATAACATACATTTAACTCTGCTGATTCGGTTGATAGTGTCTCTTTTTCTGGTTGTTTTTCTTCTCCAACCATTCGTCGAAGATCCTCAATCTCGGAACGAGCTTGTTCTAGTTGTTGTGCTAGTTGGACCACCTCTTTCTTCAGCTGTAAGAAATGGGGCAGATCATAATTCAAACCTCCAGCAAACTATAGGGGAATTGGATTGTGAACAAGACAAATCAATAAATGCAGGGAAAAAGTGTACGTGTAGCTGCAGTACCAAAGAAGATACTTGTTATACTAGTGAGTTCGTGGTACAACCTATTTCCTAAGATCTTAAAAGGGTGATTGGAGTATATCCAGCTACCTTTTCAACCTCGAGGTCCCTCTCCGTAAGTAATGCAGTTGTGTCAGAAGCAACTGAAGCCTGACCAGGGCTTCTCAACTCACTTTCCAGTTTAGCCAACTCCCTCTGCAAGTGTTTTACCAAAGCTTTATCAGACATGACAACATTGACTTGTGCATTTGTTGTCACCTCCTTTGCGCAGCTCGCAAATAACAGCGTGTTTCTTGATTGCTCAACATGGATTCGTGCGGGACTCATAGTGCAAATTATGGCAGTTCTGGCATTTCCTCCCAAGGAAGACTGAAGTATGCGTGTCAGTTTTGAATCTCTGAATGGAATGTGCCCAGTTTTTCCTTTACTGCATGAAGTAAATCACATAAGCTAATGAATCAAAAAAGGGGAGCCTTGTTCACAGGAACTGGCAAAAGGTAAAAGAAGAACAGTACAACAAATTAATATAAACTTGGTAAAAGGTGATAACAGGTGCAAGCCCTTTGTTTGAGCCAGAGAACTTGACTTTCAAGTACAACAAATGGCTGCTCAGCAATATTTGATTGACCAGGACATTTACTTTTAAGCTCAAAGAACAGATATTAATCTCAGGTGGCACAAAACAGAAAAGTTTGTGGAAGCTAAGTGCTCACAAACTTACCTCAGCTTGCGGATCACAGTTCCCAGCGTTAACAAACTTCGGTTTATATGACAACCTTCTTTTAACCTTGTGCCGGCTGATAATGATTGAGATGCACGTTCACTTCCAGCAAGATCAATGAAATTCTGCACGACAAGTAGTTACTCAATGAATCCCCTTCAACTGATTTTTTAGCAGATTATATGATGGAAGGTTCAAAGATATGTACCACTGTCGCTGTTAGTGTACTAAATTTATCATTGGTGAAAAATTCACGAGCTGTGCTTTCAACTGTCTGTAAGCAGGTAGCAGAACTAAGATATAAATTCCCTGAAGAATGCAGTGTTGAACCATAAATATAGATCAGCAAGATGCCTTACCAATCTCAGAATCTGATGAGACCGGGAGCTAACTTCATTTAGAGCTGTCTCTCCAATTTGCCGTTGAGCTGTAAATGGTTAAGAAATTTGTCAAAAAAATTGCAAAACATCACTAGCATAAATTTGAGATAGCATTTTGGATTATCTTTACCTTCGCAGACAGATAGGAGCTCCTTGAAATGATTCCAGTCTCGCAGAGTTTCCTCTGTGAGTTTCTCAACAACTGTACCTTTCTGTCAGAACGAAAATGCCCATCATGAGAGATTGCAAAAAGATCATTTCTACGAAATGAAAGGATCATATTTACCTCAGGGTCATCTAGAAGTCTGAGTAGACTACTATCTGTGCTTAAGAGATCTCTTACAGACTCATTATAGATCTCCATTGCAGAGAACTTTAGAATGAATTCTCTTTCCTTGTGCTGGAGAAAGTAAATACATAACTACAAGGCAACAAGTATAGAATGGGCTGCAAGATAAAGTAATAAGGATAATGTTTTCCTTCTTTACCTTGTCAATGTAGTCATATATATCAACCAAGGTGCAGTCAGTAATTCCACTCATGGTGTATGTCTTTCCACTGCTTGTTTGCCCATATGCGAAGACACTAGCTGAAAACATGCATGTGAAATATATGCAAGACAAGGAGAGAAAGAGTAAAACGCAGAAGGAAGAATGACATACCATTAACGCCACTGACAACCGAGAAAGCCACTTCCTTTGCCCCTTGGTCATACACCTGCCTCGTACAACAGTCGGGGCCAAACACTCTGTCTAGAGGCAGAGAAAAGGCTCAGTAAGATAGAAAGAAGGATGAGCTGTGATCAAAGAAAGGCTGCCAACAAATGACCAATTTGTCTTACCAAATGTGTAAGCAGAAGGATACATGGAACGCTCGGAGATAGAAAGATGGCTCCTGTAAATGATTGTTGTATTATTGATGCACTCCCAGTCCGGCACATCATTCCTTGACCGTTCCTTGTCATTTAAAGGCCGCAGACGAACAGAAACATAAATCTTTTCTTCACTGCCGCTTGGTCCTTGCATCTGATCCTCTTCCGTATTTATCTTCTATCCCACCACTAGCTCAAAAATCAAGAAACCATGACAACAACAATAACAAGATTATATATAGAGAGAGAGAGAGAGGCAAAGTCTGTATTATGAGCAGCAGGCAAACTCAAATTATTGTCTCAACAACTCAATCATTGCAGCTCTAAAGCCCAATCATATTGTCATTCAAATTCCATGTCAAAGAACATGTCTGTATCCCACGTTTAAAGAAGAAAGTATGTAACAGAGAATGCAAAGCAAAAATAAGAAAAACAGAGATTCTTTACTCGTCAACCTCGAGACAGAGACAAACACAAAGCTTTCATATAATAATTCAGGAGAGGAATTTGGAGTTTTCTGCAAATGGTCCCCGTTTTAGCAGTCTGTCAAAAGTGTTTACTAGCATAAGTCTTATATATTATAGTATTTGCTACAAACAAAAACACTTATGAATGAAATCAATTACCTTAAGGGTCTTAAAGATCTCACAGCCGCTTCTGCAGAACGTTCGATCTGGCTCAACGAATCTTTGGCAACTCCATGTGCAATGAGGACCCGAGTTTTTTCTTCTTCTTTGCTTACACCTCTGTCTCCAAAAACAACAAAGAAGCCGTAAATTCCCCCAAAACAAACAAAAGCGCGAGAAATATATGTATCATCGATCGGAAATCTGTGACATGCACCAAGCTTCGGGTGATAATCAATCAGTGGCTCACACACTAACAATGGACCTTCGAAATCGACGACTACACGAAAACACACAACATTCGAAAGCGTGAATTAGCCGCATTCAAGGAATTTCTTACCGGAGACGACGGCGAGCGTAACTCCGGATAACCTATAAACCCCGAGAAGAAGAAGAAGATACGCAAATTTTAGGAGAAGAATCTGAAAGGAGGAGATCCAGACGAAATCTCCGCTTCTCTCTGGATTTGCAGAGCTTTAATCGTTAATGGCGTCGTCGTTGCAATTGCAATTTGGCAACTCTTATTATTATTAGCCTTCGACTAATAGAAACTGCCGCGCTAAAGAAAGCAGATATTCACCTCAAAATTACCGTTTTACCCCGCATCAGAGATTTTTTTTTTTTTTTCTTTATTCCAAAACATTAATAACAAGGTTGTTTTCTTGTAACGACTAATTACATCATTTGGGCTTAACCTAATCACCTCGATCTAAGTGGCACGTCAAAATCGTAAAGACAGGCTTGTAAAATGCTTCTGCAAGCAATATGCTTCATGCTTGTACCAACAATAAACATTACTTTTTCATTTCATAACGTTGTTTTAACTATCGTTTAAGGAGTTATTGGTGGTTATTAATAATTTCATATAAAATAAAAAGGTAGAAACAAAAAAAAATTAAAAGAAAAACACACAGCACATGGGTGTTGTAAAACCGCTGTCTGTTTTAGTGCCTTTAAATAATGTATATCGCTGAAGCAATGCATGTGCTGTGCTCTCTTCTTCTTTTTTTACTTACACCCTAAGTAGTAAGTACATAAAGGGTTTCGATCCCCATAGGCCACATCACATATGCATCATAATTTTGTAAAATGATATGTTTTTCCCCAAATTAGCTAATTACACATTTACACGGGGGAACGAATTAAAACCCATTATGTAATTGAGTAACACTACTTATTCATTTGATGCATGCCTTGTTTTAACCCTTTGATGAAATCGGATAGATAAAAAGAAAAAGCTATGAACGTAAGGATTAATATGTTCATAGCTTTTCTGTTTTGTATCAATCCAAAATCTAACTCTCTCTCTCTAATATTTTCTCTACCTTCTCTCTAAGAGACTCAAGAACCTAAAGCTATATCTAAAAATTAACATATTAATCCCCAAAGAAAAGCCTTCGATCTGGTGATTTTCGAAGGCGCATTGGTCCAACTCCTAGTCGCCGATTTGATATCTGCTATGTGCGGCAGAGATCGCAATCCTAGATTAATAGTTTGGATAACTTTTGGGCTAATTTTGGGTTGTAATGAACCTACCAAAATCCTTTTGTAATGCCTTTTGGGCTTGCAAATAAAATATGCTTTAGACGTCAAAAAAATAAATTAGGATGCACATGTTGGTTCATGCATGAATACTATACTATAGGCTATAGCGTGGTCGGTAGTTGAAGTATTGAAGATACTTGTGTTTTTTGTATCGTTTTATATAGGAAAACAATCAATAATTTAATTATATGATGGGTATTGTTTTAAGATCGTTCTATAATTCCGTGAAGGTACACTACAAAATTAATGTCAAAATGGATCTTTTGGAAGGGGATTATAAACATCTAATAAATTAGAGGGCCATCCACATGATGTGGATATGGACAAAACCAAACAGCCTCAATTATGAGATGTCACATGATGATGCGGACAAGTCAACGCTTCTTACTTCTTTCTTACTTTTTCTAATTCACAGATGGTCTCGGCGCCCGTCATAAAAGCCCATACTTTAGAATAAAAGCCCAAATGTTGGGCCTCAATGCAAAAGGTTCATACCGACGAATGAGACCCAAATTCTCTGTACTCTGCAGATCACATGAACTTGTTGATGCCATTGTTTATAGTTGACATCCAAAAACGAGAAAATTACTTAAACCACAATATTTTGAGATTTTAGGGCTACGTATATCTTTTTAAGCCAGGGTTTTGGGCAATTCCTCTATGTACTTTTAGGACTTTCTAATGAAGCAAAAGAAACAAAAAAAAAACCATCCAAAGGACAAATGTTCTTCTCACGTGGCTCAAATCCTAGCAATTCCAAACCCAAGCTAACAACAAACACAATAAAAATTGTGACCGTTCGATCAAAAGAGAAACAAGGAGGAAAGAGTACAAGAAAAGAGGAGATGTTAATGAAAGAAAGTTTCACATCGGTAGTTGGAGAAATAATGCAGTAATATATAAAAGGTAAATGTCAATCCACTCATTATCAATTGGTTTTGAGTTGGAAGCCTATGATAAACCCAAATTTAACATGATATCAGAGCCACCCAATTGTTGGGCTACTCTGTGGATATTGTTCCCACAATTGCCCATACTTCAAATGTTCATGCCTAAACGTGAGAGGAGGGTGTTAATGAAAGAAAATCTCACATCGGTAGTTGGAAAAATAATGCAATAATATATAAAGGGTAAAAGTCAATCCACTCATTACCAATTGATTTTGAGTAGAAAATTTATGATAAGCTCAAATTTAACAGGAGGCGTATCTCCCATGTAAAAACCCATCCATAAACCCAAAGATCATGTCGCCAAGCAAATGCTGATATATATTAATTAAGATTTATACTTCAACTACGCCAATATATCCGTTGTAGTCTAGTTGGTCAGGATACTCGGCTCTCACCCGAGAGACCCGGGTTCAATTCCCGGCAACGGAGTCATTTTTGTTTTTTAATTTTATCTTTTTATGGGCCCTACATAATCTCAGTCGCCCCCGTCTTTGTTTGTTTCGTTGATGGGTTTTGTGCTAAAGTCAACAAGTTAGGCGAGCTAGTTTGTCTCTTCTCCATCTTTATACAATCTCTAACAGAATACGAAGGATTCTCTTTTCTCCTAATAAAATTTCAAACATTAACAAAAAAAAATAATATATCATACTCGAGTCGTTAAATATGTCTTAGATACTAGAATGCATGATTCCATTTAGAAAGCTGATAACATAAGATCTATTATTACTCTAGATTTGAATTTGACATATAATAATGATTCAATTTTGGTGACCTTTTTATTATTTTTTCAGTTTAGATTATTAACAAAAAAAGGTGGGTCACATCACATATACTGAAGAAAAAAGATGGGTCACATATAAACCAAACAATTTGATTCCAACTCCATATATTAAATACCGTAATTGACCAACCCTAACCTAGATATATACATTGTTAATCCAAATTACATGTTAGGTTCATGTGACTTCTGTAGTCATGTCAACAAACACATTGGCAATCACACAATTCTCTACGTATCGTAGATATATCGAAGAAATCCAGTCAACTAAGAGATATGGTTAATAATGGGCTCATATCCTTCACATCTTCGGTCTCATCAAAGGCCATTGTTGAAATGACGTAAATAGCCATCGCAATGACAACGTCAAGTAGTCTTGTAGTCGAATGCCAATATGGGTTAAGTGGTAATTCTACTAGACGAAGCGTAAAATGAACGAAGAGAAACAATGTGACGATAAGAATGTTGCTCCATCACATGTCTTGTTGGCCCTCGCTGACCTCCTAATGTGGGCACACACCATCAAAATTAACCTTCCATGAAAATAATCACTTTTTCGTATCCTTTTTTTTGTGTGTTTACAACTGAAATCAAAAGGCAGCCAACAGAAAGATGTAAACAGGGAACATAAGTAACAGTGTGGCCTATGCAATGAGAAGCTAACAGTGTCGCAAATCTTGTTCATTTTAAACCATATTTTGAAGTTTTAAATCCGAAACAGCGGGAAAAATACGTATAACTTATATGAAAAATGGTATCGGTCTAAATTAGATTTGTTGAGTTTTGTGATATTAACAATGACAATTTGGACCATAATGATTTATATAAACACCAAATGAAATGGTTAAGCAAATTTAAGAGACTTTGGGGTAAGGGAAAGTGGTTGGGTGGAGCGGGTAGGCTATGTCAATCACGTGACTCCCAAGCTCCCGCGTCATTTTTTAATCCAAATTTTGTTTCTTTCTTTTCTGTAAACAAGAATCCATTTTGCAATGTTTTTCTAGTCTACACGTCTAAATGCATTGGATTTTCCCTCTTTGGAAATTTCATATACTATCATTAGGTCTCTTAACTGTTTTGTTACTATTATCTTCCGCTTGGTTTTGAACCTATGCGTGGGTTGGAAGTCAATACCAGAGTGATTAAATAGTAATTATAGTATACAAATAAGAAACATACCATCCAAATATCTGCATATGTCTTAAAAAGGTTTGACATGTATTCAATTACAAATTTTTCGACCGACACATAATTTTATTTTCTTATGCACCATACCCCCTTAAGTCTTCAATTGAATAAATTCTATAGAGTTTTTATTTTATGTTTACTTGCACTTAAAACACCTAGTGTTAGGGAAAACAAATCTAAATCTATTTAGATGATCTTGGAAGTTTTAGAGTCTTGCATACACCGTACACGAGCTATGCCACCTCGTGCTAATCCCAACCAACGGTCAACGAGTATATTCTATAGAGATAGCAATTACATAAAAATATCCAATCCGCTTTTATCGATTATTTAATGAGTACAATTCACAATCTAGGTTGTAACAATTTCGTAGAAACAATAATTATCATCTGACATTGTCGGTGTTCTCTCTATAGATATATCGGTCCTTGAACGTAAGAACAAATATATCGGTCCATTATATATGTATAAACTACAAAGACAGTAATACGATTTACGTTGTATAACAGCATTATTCTAATAACCTTAGAAAAAAACTTTATAAACTGACCAATAATAATTTTATTACCTTTTAAAAGATATACAGAAATTTGACAATAAGTCAATAACACGTTGACTACGTGATTTGGTCTTGGAGTGCTGAATCACAATTGATTAATCTTACAAATACCGTATTAAGTGTCAATAAAGAGTTTTTTTTTTTGGGTTACGGATTTGAATTTGGATGTTTAAAATAAATTCTGATTCTGTTAAAATTCGTGAAAATGAAAAGTCATTTATGAAGATGTTACCGAGTCAAACTAAGTAATAGTCAACCATTTTAAGCCGTCAAACAAGGCCTCCTCGTCATTTAATCGCATGTTTTTTCTTCTTTTTTTAATCGCATGTTGAATTAAACAAAAAAATACTATATATATGAACTTCCAAAGGATGAATTTAGTGATAAGCAAAACTACGAGATTAAACGATGAATTTAACGATGAATTTTCCTATTTTTATAGACCTACAGATACGCTAAAAAATAGAAACAGAGACGTCAAAACTAAAGACTAAAAGAAAGTCGCTAAATAATAACATAATTTAAAAAAAAAAAAAAAAAAATATATATATATATATATATACGATTACGATGACATGGTTTGGAGTTTTGGTTATTACTGAAAACATCAAAAGTTATTTGTAGGCTTCAGTTCAAAATTTGAGACTAAAAAAAGAAGAGAAATAAGAAAGAGACAACGCCACATACACACACTATATAATGGTCTCACTTTTGGTTTGGTCCGTTCATTAATGCGATGGTTTGTAGCGTTCTCTTCAAAATTAAAAGTTACAAACCAATTGCAACGGTTTCAAATTAACTCCGCATTTCCATAACCTTTGAAATATTCGAAATGTAACGTACCAAAAACATATGAAAAGAAACTTTATGCTATAACGCCAAACACTGAAAATAGGAAAATTTAAACTGAAAAACTAACCCGAAAGAGGTACAATAATACAATATGAGTTTTTGACCTAATCAGTTACTAAGGACTTACCGAGACTCCTACCATGAAAAATCAAATTACGGTAAAGAAAAAAGTAAATGCTAAAAAAAAATGAAAGTAATATACAAAAAAAAAAAAGGACAGTCAATGAGAAACTAACAATGGGGCTAAAACTGACTGAACCGGGTCGGATCCTAAATCTCTGCTCTAATTAAGGCCCTATTTCTTCAAAAACTTGGTACAGCCTGTGGGGACTGAACCAGCTGGTTTAAGCCGATTTCGTTGTCATCGGTCGGCTCCTTCTTCCGCCGCATCTCCATGACTTTCCGGTGGTGGTTCGAGTGGAGCTCACTTGAGAATGTCGGGCTACAAGCGGGTCTGTATTCGGGTAATAACCGACCCGACTTAAACCGGACACCGCACGCATTGCATAGCGTCTTGGCTCCCATTGGTCCGGCTCTCCACTGCGGTGTTTTCTGAACACCGCAGTGGCTGCACCGTCGCGCCGGCTGCTGGGGCTGCAGCTGACCACCAAAAAATGACTCTGCTGACCTTTTCTTATGCTTTTTGGGAACCGGTGGTCTCTCCGACGTGAACACTGGCTCGAGCAGCTCAGCGCCGGAGAACCATGGGCTCGAAGGACCCGAAGAGGAGGACGAGGAGGTCGAACTCGAGGACGAATGACCCGAAGAAGACGACGAACCAAGCGACCAGACTCTGACTCCGTTCCGGTTACGTTTGCTACGAGCTTTAGCCGGAACAGGGGATTTGAAACAGGACTCTTCCGTCGCTGGAGTCACAGGGTGTTTCCGATCACCGGTTAACCAAGCCGGTTTTTCTGTCGGGGTTCCGGTGAGGTTTGGAGCCGAATATTCCGTGAAGGAGTCCTCTACGAAATGGGATAGCCACTCAAGGTTCGCTAAATCATCCGCCTTTAAACAAAAATTCAAAAAAAAACAAACAAAAAAAAAAAAATTCACAAACAAATTATGGGAAAAAAAAAGAGAGAATAATATTCGAGAATTAATTACCGGAACAGAGAGTTCGCTTGTAGGGAGAGACCCGAAATCGTCACAGCCGGAGAAATCGTTGCTCCGGCGAGGTGCGTCTCCGTCGACGTCGTGAGGTTCCTCGGAGGAAACACGAACCATCTCTTGTTCAGCCTCTTCGTCGGCGAAAACGTCGTCGTTTGACAAATCGAGCAAGTCGTCGACGGAGAAATCGTCGGCGGAAAAGCCATTCTGAGCGGTGTTGAAGGCGAGGAACTCATCGTAAACAGGCGTAGTCGTTTTCAAAGCCATCTCTTTCCTGATACTGCTCTTCAACGCCGCTTCAACACGTTCCATTTCCTATTCAAAAAAACCTAAACAAACAACAACCAGAAAGAAAAATTCAATCTTTTTTTTTCTTTTATCGAAAACCCACCAAATAAATTCACATTCTTTTTAAACGAAACGTCAAAAAAACGTTCCTTTTTTCCCAATTCCAAGAGAGAGAGAGGGGGAAAAAATCAGGAACCCCCAAAAAATCTGACGACCGGAAAACTCAATTCCGAAAACGAACCACAAACAGAGTCAGTCACGAGACTGGAAACACAAGAAACGAAGCAAATTCAAAGACATACGAAAACCCTAAAAGAAACCCTTTAAAGTGAAGAGAAATTAAGGGAAATACCTGAGACAGCGGAGGAAGAAGAAGAGAGAATGAGAAAGGAGCGGTGGTGGTAAGGGGAAGAAGAAGAAGGAGAAGACGGAGAAGAGAGAGAGATAAAAAAGGGTCAAGAGATGGTTATGTGAGTTTGGTAAAGCATTCAATTTGGTAATCTCAGCCTCTCCCTTGTCTACTAAAAACTCCTCCTTTCTTATCTCTCAATCGCTTTTTTACTCTTTTTTTTTCTTTTTCTTTAAGGGCAAAAAAGTAATTTTCTAAGAATAGAATTTTTACTGAACCGGCAATAAATCTAATAAATTTTGTGTATCAGTAGATTCTTTTTATAAATTCTACGCGTATTTACGTTAATGAAAGATACAGAAGATTTTTTCTTTTTAAACGGCACTGTACATTATTACAGAAAGCATAGTAAATAAGATCTACATAATGAGTCAGACTATTTATCCACGCTGGCATTTCTTTCCTTTGTTCGAAAAATAATAATAATATTTTACTTAGATTAAAAAAGAAGAAGAAAAGTTACGATATTCCTTGTTTACCCTTGACCGCGTTGATCGCCGCTCATCTTGGGAAATTATCCTTCCCGCTCATTGGTTTTGATTTTGCATTTTAGTAGTTTAAATTTTTTTTAATCAAAAGTTAAATGTCCCCATTATTATTTGATTAAGGTATGTTTGAAATGACGATAATAACCCCGAAAGAGTAATAATGGAGAAAAGCATGTCTTCGGAGTAAAGGCAAAGTGAGAACTGAGATGATGCAGAAACCGAAGACAAATGGCGGGCCAGCTTTTGTCCTTCTAACACACCACGAGAAAATGATTCTCTCTCATTATCCTTCGAACCAAAAACCAAAAAATAAAAAACATTATTCTTCAAATAAGAAAAATAAATTAAATAAATCTATTCAGAAAGAAAAATATCTGTGGAGATTCCCTTTTTTTTTTTTTTTTGGGTACGAAGTGACCTTATTCATATTGTGTAGATTCTCTTCTAATTGTCGTAATTATTACCAGTTATCACTAAAGAGAGTCAGTGTGGAGAGATAGATATTTAATTTTTTATGTTAGCATTATCCAAGTTGGAGAAAATTTTAATTGTTCGTTTAGTTGAACAATACTTTTGGCATTTTGCTTGTATTTGTATACAATATAGAATCTGCATGTTGTATAAAACTATTGAATTTTAGAGCAATGGAAATCTCCCCAATTTTGTAAAATGCGTGATGATTACAAAACCCAAACGAGCCATCGTTATAATTTTAGTTTATAAATTGAATTGGCATTACTTTTCTCTGAATTATAAGGATTATTATAAGGTATAGACTTATAGTAATAAATTAAAATGCAATCCTGTGAATATTTAAATTTTTGGGAGTGTGAAAGAAAAATAAATGAGTTACGTTGAAAACGTATGAGGAGCCGAGCCGGCGGCTTGATAATAAATTGCCACGTGTAATGCTGACGTGCCGTGCTCTGTTTGGCTGTGTCTCATGCGTTTGACGTGAGCCGACCAATCAGAATTCCCCGACGGCTAATCTATCGTTGTTTCCATAATAACTCTCGATTTTTGTTTTTTCACAATTTATTTACAAAAAAAAAAAAAAAACTGACTCTTGCCTAATTTCTGCTTAGAATACGTATATTCTTACGCGGGGTCATAAACCTCTCCATTTTTCAACGATGTGAAAATGTTCAAAATTAAATGACTAAATTACCCTCGACGTATCCGTCGGCAGAGCTGCGTTTCTTTTTGATGGGGTCTTTTTTTTTTAAAGAAAAAAATTTGAAATGTCTTTTTTTTTGTGGTAATAAAATTTGAAATGTCAAATTAATAAGAAGAAGAAGGAGGAGAAGAAAAGTAGAGAATCTGTGACAGAAAGTGACAGAGAGAGGAGCTACGTCCCACGAGAATCGTTGGCCACTTTTGAATCTTCCATCTCCCTTTTTTTTGATGGACCGTACCAATAATTTTTATAATCTTGAACAATAGAAAAAAGAATGTATAACATCCAAAAAAATGTGTAATAGGAGCAACGATTTGTTAATTTTTAATTAGATACACTTGATTGGTTTTATGCATTACGATTTACGAGTACATGCAAAAACAAAAAAACAAAATGAAATTTGAAACTTGGAGCGGTCCACATATGCGTTTGGAGCGGGAAAATCATTCAATTTTGTCACATACTGACTGCTCATGTCCGTGTTCTAATCTTCTAAAACCACAAGACCTTGCAAAGTCTTCATACCCCTATTTAAAACGAACATTACAATTTTGTTTTTAATAAAAGAAAAGCAAATCTTTCTTTGTCTTTTGTATACCAAACGAGAGTCTGAGGAATTTAAATGATATAAAAAGCAGTGATGAGAGTGAAAATTAAGAATCTATGAGACAAGAGGACGTTGTCATCTACTAATAGACTTTTGAGAAACCAAAATGTACGTATGTTCGAGTCATTTTCTATCATTTGAGACAATTCTTCATGGCGTATCAAACGTTAAACACTTAGAAAATGAAATTGGGTGTTTGGTCTAGTGGTATGATTCTCGCTTCGGGTGCGAGAGGTCCCGAGTTCGATTGTCGGAACCACCCCATATGCATTAACCATTTGTTTTCGTTTATTTGAATTGGGCCTTACTTAGAGAATCCAACATTTAAATTATCACTTTTCTTCTCTCTTTTGTTTATTTAATGAAATGGGCCAGTCATAAAACTTGGCCCAGAATTGAAAGCCCGAAATATGCTAGAGTCCAAATTTCGGTAAGACGTATATGTTTGTACCAAATTCATTGATCAGATATAATCATCATCTGGGGCCGAAGCAAAGAATATATCATGTGAAGGCCACAGGTATGTGTAATGTGTATGTGCATGCTCACTCCCCATATCCATTTTTTTTGTTCTTCTCTAAATTAATTGACATCAGACAATAGTACTATATGATCGTCTACTTGTTGTCCCTCCCAACGGCATTTTTATTAGCTAATCACATTTTATCCGATCAAATCATTCGCAGTTGCCAGGCGGCAAACCTTACTAGGACCCAGATCACAAAGATCCGACCCGACCCGACCGGATGAAACAAGACATGGGGAAAAAAAGAGAGAAGGTGATTAGTAGAAGTAATTTGAAATCAAGGAATTACACGGCTAAACTTTCTGCATTCCGTAGGAGATCTCTGTTCTTGGCCTTGGCAGAAGAAAAACGTCGCCGGACACCACGAGAAGCAGTTTCCGGCGAGCTGCACGTTCGCTGATCCAGGCTTAAGCGCCATCAAAGGACCAGGAACCACTCCGAATAAGAAATTGCCGCCTAGTAAGAGTCTCTGAAACCCGGCGAAATCGGATCCGGGCGATACCGTTTTCCAGACGTACTGGGTCGGAATCATACCATAGAACCTGTTGTTCTCTAACGACAAAGCCGAGAGCTTTGGTGATAGACCCATGAACAGAGGTAACGCGCCTTGGATCTCGTTGTTGCTGAGATCGACGGATATTAGCTCGCTAGGGAGACCCAATGGTGAATAGTAAGGTGAATCTAAGGAGGTGAAGCCATTGAAGGAGAGTGTTAACTGTTGGAGAGTTTGGTGAGTGAAGATGAGCGATGGGATTGAGCCGCTAAGTTTGTTGTTGCTAAGATCCACAACTTCTAGAGAGTTTAGGTTTTTGAAGCTTTCTGGGATGGTTCCTTCCATGAGGTTGTTTCGCATGGAGATTTGGACTACTGATTCGGGTAAAGATGACGGGACCCGACCCGAGATCCGGTTATCGCTCGCGTCGAGGTAATACAGGTTTTTGAGCTTTCTCAGATCGGGGAATTCGCCGGAGATGTTGTTGAGCTGGATTTCTAGCCGTTTCAGGTTGTAAAGGCCGTTAAAACTGGCCGGAATGGAGCCGTCGAGACGGTTGTTGTCGAGTTGGAGCTCCTCGAGAACCGACATCCACCCGAGCGAATCGGGTATGGATCCTGAGAAGGAGTTTCCTGAAACGGTGAGGCGGGTCAGGCGGGTGAGATTGGAGAGCGAGTCGGGAAGCGGACCGGAGAAGTAGTTCCCTGAGAGGTCGAGTGTCTGGAGATAAGGGAGGTTGAAGGAGACGGAGGAGAGGGAGCCGGAGTAACCCGGATGGTCGAGACTGATCTCCGTGACCCGACCCGACCCGGAAACGACGGAGTCGCAGCGGAAACCACAAGTGAAGGTGTCGCTGAACAAACTGTCGCAGGGATCGACGGAGAAATCCCATGAGCTGAGACAAGAGCCAGGAGTCATGGATTTGGCATCGACAGAGTTCTTCAAGTCTTGAAGAGCTGCCACGTCAGCCCAGTAAGTCTTGGACTCTGCTGAAGAAAAAGTGAGCAGAAGAAGAAGAAGGAAAAGAAGAGAAGCCATGTTTGGCTTCAGAGATATTTTGAAGAAGAAGAAGAAGAAGAAGAGAGAGTTTGGAACGAAATAATGACCGTTGGATGAGAGGATCAAGGCGTGTGATAGATCTACTCTGAAACTTGAAAGACGGAAGAATTTATATATAGAGTAATAGAGATATAATACTATAATGTATATTTATATCATGTGTGATGGTCCATCAGACATATGAGTGAAGGCAACATCTGTACAGTGAGGTGTGGTTGGCCCTATCAACATCCACCATAACTCAGAGGTAAGAAGAGCTTTAGATTCTGTCAAGTTTCCAAAGCAGAACAACTCGTGATTTCGGTCGGATTACTACATTTACCAATTCACAAGTCATATACAGACAAATTTGATAAGGAGATTTATAAATTTTGTTCACCACCCCCCCCCCCCCCCCCCCCCCCCCCCCAAATATGACGTACATGTTTGACCATAAATTGTCAAAATCTAAATTAAAGTCTTGGTTGTTGACAGAAAATGAAAAACACTTTTAATGAAGTAATTATAGGTGGGTTAATTGCGTAGCTGTTGCAAGCAAAGATTCCAAATCATTGCCTCTAACAAACTTAAACTTTGAATCATTGGAAGAAGAAAATGTTCAAATATGATGGGATCACTCATTGGCGTTAGGTGTCTAAACTCTAAACATAAGCCAGGTGGGACGTTTAAATCATGTTGATGGATAGCAAAAGGTACTAACATATTCTATTCGCACCATCTGAATTTGGTATCGTCCTCGTCGTCTCTCCGTGTGTTTTTCGTCAAGAATTGTCTCACTGCTTCTTTGTTAATCTTGAACACAAAGATCATTCCTCTAATCTGCAAAATCAGGAGTTCTAATTATATAGAAAGATGCATAAACGCGCTTGTACAAAGCATAAGGCAGTGCTTACATCGATTGAACTGCACGACGTGAGGGTTACAGTCTGTCCTGTATCGAGTTTTTCTCCATTTACAAGGATCTGGCGCTTTCCGAGGTTCTTTAGAGAGAATGATCCGTTGTTCCCTAGCTTCACCAATGCCTTGGAAAAATATTGAGAAAGAAAAGTATAGCGCATAGCAACTAATTAGCAAGGTGATAAATTAAGAACTCCACTAGTGAACTAATTTAACTTTGAGAAAGGGAAAGAGGATCACCTGACGCCGAGATATCTTGCTCCCATAACCATCTTTACCCAAGTCAATGTCAACATTCAGGCCATCAGATGATCTCCCAATAATTACCTATGATAGATAAAAGATCTTGTGCCATGTAACTGAGAGGACTAGATACGACATGGAAACTCCATGACACTGCAATATGATTTGTCTTACATACCTCGTGTTTTCTGACAAAATGCTTTGAATCACGACAATGCAGAACGGCAATTGCCCATTGAGACATAATTGCTCTTCGCATTGAAGTTCTTGTGCAGTGTTCCAATCCGAGTAACGTATGTCTTGGGTGCTTAGACATGTTCCATTCTATAAATGCAGCTATAGTTTGAGAGAGACGAAATTGTTCCTTACACAATGGTTGTGGATGACACAGAGAGAACTAGTAACATGATTGGACATCAAAAGCCATATGAGTTACCTTCCCCGTTTAACCACGAATCTGAATCATCCGGGATTAGATTCAACCTGCGAATCTGGAGATGTTTTCACGTGTAGTCAGAGATCCTAAAAACACATTTAAGGATAAAAGTTGGCATACTTGTGTAAAGAGTAATCAAGGTTTACCATTGCATCGATGTCAGAAAAGCAAATCTCATCTTCACCATCAACTTCTTCCTGGTATAGAGTTGATGGGGTTTGAGCAAGTTCTGCATCTCTGCACTCGGAGCTACTTACATTTACACATAATTGTTCATCCACGTAACTACAAGCACCTGAATTATCTTCCATTAGAGGTAAGTTTCTGGCTGCAGCTAGAGAGCCACAAACTGACCAGGACCTGCTAGGTCCTTCAAGGGTTTTTGTTAGGGGTATTGGAGTGATTTCAAGGCCAATATGATCACCGTGAACGTTGTACTCATTTCTAAAACCGACAATCTGATGAAGTGAACAAGTCTCTAGCAATATGCTTGAATCAGCATCAGGAAGAACAATGCTTATCGGTATTGGATCATCGCCTTTATTCCACGGTCTTAGCTCATCATTGTTGACTACATCTCCATATCTAACTTCAATTGCAGATGATTTGTCTTCGTCTTTAGACCTTACACCAGTCTCCTCGTTAACCTCGTCAGGAGATAACAAGAAGATGGAATTCTGAGTTTCAGAAGACAACTTAGTAACCAGAGCTCCCTCATCCTCATTGCGCCAAGGAAAGTTGCACATGGACATGGTTGATTCCCCCATCAAGTCCATGTCTTCTAGAACATCAAATTCTGAAGATTCAGATAGCTCTGTGTCACTGGCACTGTTGCAGCAGTCATCTACAATCATACCCTCCTCATCCAATAGAAATTTCTCTGCATCTTCTAAATCCGGAAAGATATCATCAACAGACTTTTGCCTACGACTTCTCTTTCTCATGACACAGAAGAGGCCGTAGTCGCTTTCAACTTTCCTCTTGGCATTGAAACTCTCCGATGTATCTTTACCGGAGATTTTGAAATCAACGACACGAGCGGAGACGAAGGAGATTACCATCCTGTCATAGCGTTTTCGAACCAAGAAGAGACCCATTAGCCGAAATTACGAATCGACAAATACTAAAATCAGGAAAAGGGTTAGCGTCTGTGTTCCTCCACACCGATTGTAATGCAACAGTAGGCAAAAACCCTTTTCAAACATGGAGATTCCTAAACCTTTGAAGATGAAAACATTTAGGTTTAGTGTAGCAACAACGAGAAAACGTATACATTTATCACATTTTTACACATCCTTTAATGTCTGCAACACAAATAAAGAAACATAGATGAATAGAGAGAGACGCACGACGAGGTCCTTGTTTCCGAAGAGATCTTCAGGTTGATCAAATGTGTTTCAAAATGCCTCATGAAATTTCCATCAAAATTGTGGTGCCGTTTTACGTTTAGAAATAGGAATGCGCGCCGTCTAGCTTGGTTGTGTGTAGATGCACGTTTTTGGTCGCTGATTGGCTTCTTCTCTGACAATCAAAGCATGACACGTGTCCTACCCATTAATAAAGAACGAAAGCAATTCTGAAACGCAATCGCACTTAAAAAAAAAAAAAACGAAATCTCTTATTATCTTTGCGTATGGTAGCCGCCAAGCTGTGTCATCATCGTCTTCATCTCCATCCTCGAATCTCAATCGCCAATCATCGCCGCGAAATCCTTCACGATGTGCCTCTGAGCATGAGATTTGGATTAACGCGAGATCTCCCTCTCAAACGATCTTTCGCCTACTATTCGATCAGTGCCGTCAATTCTTCCGTATCTCGAGAACAACAGCCGAAATCGGTCACCATGGCGACGAAGAGCGAGAATCTTGTCGAGACTGCGACGGAGGAGGCAGAGGATAAGAAGAAGGAGGAGGCTTCGCTCCCTCCGCCGCCGGAGAAACCAGAGGCTGGGGATTGCTGCGGTAGCGGGTGCGTCCGATGCGTTTGGGATGTGTATTATGAGGAGCTCGAAGAATACAACAAGCTTTTGATTCCCAAATCTGGAGAAAACAAATCAAATTGAATGATTTGCATGTATTCATAATTCTTTTCATAAAAGTCTTTGTCGATTCGTTGCGGATTTCTTCCCATAGGAAAAATGGTTAAAGGCCCATGAATACATGTGTTACTAAGACCCATAAATAAATTCGAAGCTAAATAATCCAAACAAAAAGAAAAAAATGATCGAAACGGCGATGGTTGGCCAGCGTCGTCGCCGTCTTGCCGTCGCGGCGGTTCCCTTGCTCCTATTGCTTGTGGTTCTCAGCGATCTGACAAAATCTGTCGGAGCTGCGAATTCGGTGTCGGCTTTCGTTCAGAACGCCATCTTGTCCAACAAGATTGTCATCTTCTCCAAGTCTTACTGCCCGTAATTTCACTTGCTCCTCTTTCTTTCGTTTTGATTTAGTAATTTGGGCAAAATTTTCAAAGTCTTAGCCTTTGAATTTGATTGAATAAACAGTGTATTTGATTAAGATTAATCAAAGAAAATGAAGCGAAAGTTGTGATTTTTCTTTGCTAGGTATTGCTTGCGCTCGAAACGTATCTTCAGGGAACTTAAGGAACAGCCATTTGTTGTGGAGCTTGATCTGAGAGGTATGACTTTGTGTTCCGTTTTCTTTCTTTCAATCTTGTGAGGATTTGTTTCAAACCTTTTCGGTTTTCCAGAGGATGGAGATCAGATTCAGTATGAGCTTCTTGAATTCGTTGGTCGCCGTACTGTCCCGCAAGTTTTTGTCAACGGCAAGCATATTGGTGGATCAGATGGTATCATCTTCTCCAAATTTCATTTTCTTTTCAACCAAAATGTGGATGCAACTTTCCCTTTCAACTCACAGCCTTGACTGTTTATCTTGCTTCAGATCTTGCAGCTGCTGTGGAGAGTGGTCAGTTGCAAAAGCTTCTTGCTGCTAGTTGATTTTGAGAACCTGGAAACTGGAATTAATGTGATTTAGAGGAATAGGGATCTTTGGTAGTACTAGTCGACTGAAATAATGAATTGGTATGTGTCGTGTTGACTGACTCGATTGCTCCTTCTAGAAGTTAGGGGCTGTTCGTTTGTTCATCTGGAATTTCCATCCAAATTATCCATTCAAGTGCTCCATTTGAATGATGCATTTGAATGATATTCATTTCCATTTTTACTGATCATTTGGATAATTCATCTGAATGAACCTTTGTTTGTTTTGTTAGGTTTGTGTAAATTTACATCTCCATCTAGATGATTTTAATAAGAAAATGACTATAATGTCCATGCTTTGATCTAATCATATTTTTAATCTTAATCTCAACCATATTAATTTTAATTTTTAATCTAAAATATATTTACAACTAAATAATTTTCAAATTATTATTTTGACATTTATAAATTTACATTTTCATGAAATATATTTTTTTTTTATAAAGAATCAAAACATTATTTAACCATTAAGAAAGAAACAACATCAAAACCTCGAAAAACTTAGCAATTAAAAATTGAAAATAGTATGAAGTCTCACAAAAGTCAAAACATTATTCCTTTCAATTATTCTGTTTCCCCACAAATCAGAACATTGAGAACAAAAACATTGTTCACATACATGTTAATATGGACGTCTAGTTCCTTTCGCCATCTCCATAGTGATAGAATCACGCATAGCCTCCATCATTCTATCACCAACCGGTATGTATGGAACATGCCCATCATTTTCATCACCATGATGTTCATACGCTTCCACCGTTTTCCAATGTGCAAAATCAGAATCCTCATGCTGTGAATCTCGGATAAAATTATGGAGAGCCATGGTTGCTGTCACAATCTTTATCCATTTCTTCAGCTCATACTTGGGGTGTTTCCTATCTAGAATCCTTATTTTGATTTTGATTCTATCTTGAACACTACTACACTAGACAGTCTTTTATAACCAAACAAACAAAGACCTCTTTGTTTCTACAAAATTTGACCATGTACAGCAATGGAGAGATTCTCCCCTAATGTCAAAATGTAAATCAAAACTAATAGAAATCAGACAACATTTATACAAAATTGCCAAGACTCTTTCGTCACCATCGAACAAAGATCCAAAATAAGGTAAAGAGACAAAAAGGGGTCACATGGATCCGCACTGTGAACGATGCCTCGATCCTCCAAAAATACATATAAGCAGAAACCAATATTCACTCTTAACAAGACTTATGGTCCCAACGTTTATACTTTTACAAAACAATACCAACCTGTGTGAACCATTCTCTTATGTGACCTAAAGACAAGAACACTTATCACAGTGATTCTCTAATCAAAAGCAGGAAAATTTCAAAAAAATTGGAAACCATAGCAAAATAAAAAGAGAACACAACTACTAAAAAAGAAAACCCAGAAGAAGCAAACACAGAACACAACCTCTAATCCTCCATAAATTTCATGTTCACTAAAAACAAAAAGCTAAGAGAAAGTAAGAAGAAAAGAGAGAGGAGAAGCTCACCTGTGTATTCGCCGGAGAGAGAAGAAGCAACGAGACTCGCCGGAGAGAGAAGCAGCGGCGAGACTCGCCGGAGAGAGAAGCCGCCGAGATTCGTCGGAGTGAGAAGCCGTAGAGAGAAAGTGAGAAGTCGTTGAGAGAGAAGCCGTCGAGACTTCTTCTGTTTAGATCTAGGTTTAGTTCTAGGTTTTTTTTTGTAATTTTTTGGTTTAGCTAAGGGTATATTCATCATTTGCCATTTTCTACTGAATCATCTCCATTCAGATGGTCCAATTTGGTCCAGCCAGCTGATTTCGAAAATTTTGCCTAAATTTTAAAAACTCATCCAAATGGTCCATTTGAATGTTGCACATTTTTTGCACAAAACGAACATCAATTCTCATTTTCATTCAAATGGTCCATCCGAATGAACAAACGAACAGCCCCTTAATGATGGCATTGATAAAATCTTCATCTTTCATTTCCGCATTGCTCTAGTGATTGACTCGATTTCCCATATTCATTTTTTTCGAATGCATTCTCTGAAACATATTGATTTTGAACTGCAAGAATGAGGGAGCAGGCCAGCACTATTTCATTTGATCAATTGTTACAAAAGCTGCATTATTGACCTGGAAAATCTTACAACTTATATGATCTGGGCATGCTTCTTGTGCTAACCGAGACTAGAGAGTTTGCCAGTGAGCTAAGGGCTCTTTTGGCTAAAATGTCTGCTGCAACATTTGCAGTTCAACGACTTTCAGACCAAATGTTGCATTTACTATTTCTCGAACTAATTCTCCTGTAAAGAATTATAATGCGTCCCCCACCAGTAACTTAACCGTAACTCTGCACCGTTGCAAACACACCATCCATCAGATGTCATATAGTGATAAATGAAGGTGAAAGGAAAAAATTTCAATAATCTTACCTCGCCTAAACTTCTCTAGGTTCGTAAGCAGAAAGCAAAAGATTTTGCCAGTTTGATAATGGAAACCTAATAGCTGGTACTTAAGCATGGACAAAATGGTTCGAAAAATTGAGTTGAAGTTGATAGCAGTGGTCACATAATAACACCAGATTGATTTTAAATTTTAAATTTTAAAAAATTTAAAGATCTGTAAATGAACGAACAGAAATTACTTGTAAACACTATTGTCTTTTCCAACATATCCGCAAAAGATATTGTTGCTACAATAGAATTTATTGAAATATATAATTTCAATATAAATTGAAAATGACGAAAAAATTTAGTTTTCTAAAATTTCTAGAAGAGTATAATATTACTATAAATAATTAAAATACAACTTAAGAGATTAAACAACTCAAATAACAAAGAGACTAACAATATTAACCTGACTTCATATTAAAAAAGAAATTTAAAATTTTTTTTTTTTTTTTTTCCGCGCGGGAATGTCCTAGTTTATTATATATATGATAAGATCCGATTTCGTAAGCCCACACCTTTAGAGGCTTTCATTTAGGCACATTAGTTTGGTGTATATACATCAAACTTAAAAGCGGGTCGAGGACTTGTTTATAGGGTTTAGAGGATGTGGGGGAACGACGATGCGGCGGAGCCTGAATACGCGACAGCTAAAATAGCGGTGTGGTGGGACATGAACGACTGTCCGATTCCGGAGGGTTATGATGCTCGTCGGGTCCGTCGGAGTATAGAAGGGGCGTTCAAGAAACTTGGCTACTATGGTCCTGTCTCCATCACTGCCTATGGCGACCAAAAACAAACCCCTAATCAGCTCCTTCGAGGGCTCTCTTCCACTGGAGTCGCTGTTGCACATACCATATTCGGTTAGTCCAATTGTTATCGATCTCTGGGTTTGACTGAAACATGCTCAGTCATGTTTTCCTTTGACTGAAACAGAAAGCACATGCTCAGTCATGTTTTCGGATATGCTGGAATGGCGAGGTCATAATCCCCCTCCGGCCACAATGATGCTCATATCCGATAAGGTGGAAGATGTCTTCTCTTGGGATCTGGTCCGGCTACAACAACAGACGAAATACAACCTCTTTCTGGCTTATTCATTTAGTTCTGATTTAATGTCAGTCCTGGACACTTCTGCTGAGTGGTGCTGGGAAGAATTACTAGGCTCCGCGGAAGATATTACCACGGGGGAATTATCTGCCATGTTTTATTGCAAATCGTGCAATTTCGATGGCCAAAGCCTGGAGAAATTCAGGAAGCATCTCTCGAGTAGAGAGCATGGACTGGAAGTAAGCATCCTCTCTCTCTCTCTGCGTGTATCAATACATTGTCTCATTGTTTGAGCAACAACCTGTTTATCTTTGTCAAGCAGGAGGTTCGAAACCCTACGGATCCAGAACTTGCCCCTGTAACGAGGATGTGGGGAAGGAACTACGCGGCGGAGCCTGAATACGCGACAGCTCAAATTGCCGTGTGGTGGGACATGGACGATTGTCCCATTCCCGAGGGTTATGATGCTCGTCGGGTCCGTCCGAGTATAGAAGGGGAGTTCAAGAAACTTGGCTACTCTGGTCCTGTCTCCATCACTGCCTATGGCGACCAAATACGAACCCCCGATCACCTCCTGCGAGGGCTCTCTTCCACTGGAGTCGCTGTTGCACATTCCATTCCCGGTTAGTCCATTTGTTATCGATCTCTCGGTCTAAATTTCAACTAACTCTAGTGAAATGCTTTCCTTTATTGAAACAGTTGTCAGATGCAAGCGCATGTTTTCGGATCTGCTTCAATGGCAAAACCTCAATCCTCCTCCTGCTACAATGATGCTCATATCCGATCAGGTGGAAGATGTCTTCTCCGGACCTCTTGCCGGGCTACAACAACTGACGAAATACAACGTATTTCTGGCTTATTCATTTAGGCCTTACAAAATGTCAGTCCTGGTCACCTCTGCAGAGTGGCTCTGGGAAAGCTTACTGGCAGGTGTTTGTTTGTCCTCTCATCATCCAGTACTGTTGAAATAACCACCAAACTAATTACGCTGTTTCTGAGCTATAGTTAGTTTTTTCTTTTCCACAGTTTCAGAGACAAGAAGACACCTTCTTCAGAAGTGCAGTGAAAGGGGTGAATCTACCGGAATGTTTTATTGCAAATTGTGCGATTGTGATTGCAAAAGCCTTGATAATTTCAGGAAGCATCTCTCAAGTAAAGAACATGCACTGGAAGTAAGCATCCTCTCTCTCTCTCTCTGCTTGTATCAATACATTGTTTCATTGTCTAACCATTTGAGCAACAACCTGTGTAACTTTTTGCACTCGTTGTCAAGCAGGAGGGTATTATTTATGAGTGTATTCAAGTATCCAAGTACGAGCGGCAGCAATGGCTAGAGGCAAGCTTTTCTTAATGATAATTATAGATTTTCAACAGAGAAAAATGTATACATACATCCGATTTCTCATAAACATTTGGGTCCCCAAATGTGAAATAGAAAGCATGAAATTGGTTTACTGACTTTGGTTGTTGCTAAAAGGCTTTAGAACATTGAATAAAAAGTGTAAGTTGTTGTTTGTGTTTTTGAAATGCTTCTAGATTCAGTCATAGAGACGTGATAAAAAAAGGTCCCTTCAGTTCCTGGTTTCCATAGTTTTTTGTTTTCACGTTTCCAAATACTAATGTTTCATATACATCTTGTAGGTAGATTTTCCAAAGAGCAAACGTTTGAGGAAAGCATTCCGGACGGGTTTTCGTCTTCTTCATAATCATTTACGTCTTACTAATCGGGGAGCAGCTCGACGTGGAGCTCGACGTAGAGCTCGAAATTCTCAAACGTGCAAGAAAGAGTGGTGAAATTGTTACTGAAGTGACCACCCGGGCACCCATTTGGCTGAGACGAGTGTGTCTATCCAACGGCGACATGATCAGTCGGCCGCATCGACAAGGGATAATGAATTCGGTTGAGCTTTCCTTGTCCTGGAACTCTTATTTTGCGTTTCTATCTTTGTTTCAAGACACTCGTTTGAACTATTTATTTTTCATTTCGTTTCGTTTGTTTAAGACAATGGTTATATATATTTTTTAAATAAGTTAATCCTATTATTTACTAATGTCATTTTTATATATTAATTGAGAAGCACACAAGTGTTGATTTATCGTTTATAGAGCGAATATGGTACATAATTAATTTAACGAATTAGAATATTATAAATTACCTATCAACGCGGGTATATACATTAAAATTTATTGATATAAATATTTAAATTTTAATTAGTAATTCGCTGAATTAAATACTATTTAAACACGGATTTTAAAAATTAGAAATCAATGCCATCATTAACTTATATAAAGAGCAATCGAGTCGGTCAACACGACACATACCAATTCGAGTAATTAGAAATCAATTTATATCTGAATCATTTTTACCCTTGAGAAGAAACTTCTCTGCTGTTATAAGTCCGCCTATTGCGACTAGAATAGTCCGTGCTAAAACACAAAGTGAACTTCCTGCAGCAAGACGTGCGTAAACAAGTAAATCCGATCCATCCTTAACTTTGGTTCGGATTCAGCAGTAGGAGGAGCAGTCCATGCCATCCAGTAATTGCTAGCAATCTGGTCTTGTTTCACAGTTAGAAACTCTACAAAGTCATTGATGAGATATGGTCCAATGTAAGCCGTGCTCGCGTTTGTAACTGCGAATACCGCGTTGATCGCTGCTTTCTTCCAGACACACCGAAGAACCGACTTATAGAAGAAAGCATTTCCAGGTCCTTCTTTTTGTATGGTGGTTTTCTGGTTCTGGTCAAACGCTTGGGAGCAAAATTGAGGGGAATCTTTCATATCGATTTCTGGTACATCTTCTTTCTCGAGAGGTCTCTTGTATCCGAGGGAGCAGAAAGGGGTGATCCATGAGAAAGTGATGCGTTGGAAGAGAGTAGCGATCCCATATGGAGAAGAAGAAGAAAAAGAAGAATCTTTCTTGCTCTGCTCTGTTCCGCTACCGAGTAGTAATGGTTCTTTGATTCCGTTGGATTAAAACATAAAGGTACTGAAAAAAATGTTGAACTGAGTTTTCTTCGGTGCGCCTTGCTTGTAACCAAGGTACTACTCGGTACTATAACTTATCTATGTTCATACAAAACAAGGTACTCTCAATAAGTTTTAACTGTTGTATTGGCCTTTCATTTTCTCCACAACAGAACATTATCTTGCTATAAGGTTCTTCTTGTTCAGCTGAGAAGATTATTCGAACCGGGAAAGTGAAAACATTAAGATACCCTTAAATTAATCAAAATCAATAAATCAAAGGTATCAAAACAATTAGGGAAAATCAATTTCTCTTCTAAACTCTCTCTCCGTTCTTCCTAACTCTATCTAATTCTTCTTCTAATCATATCGATTACTATCGATTTACTCAAGCAGATCTATGCCAGAGTTGATCGGGTGCATTCGATGGTTCCAGAATGGAAAGCGGAGTTATAAAACGCAAGTAGAAGAGGATTAAGAGGTGAGGAGACGTGGAGGGTGGAGATTAGAAGTTGGATTCAATGGTGGAGATCATTTTGGATCATTCATGCGATTTGTTGTCGAAATTGTTTTCTCTTTTCTTTCTTTTCTCTGTAATGTGTTTTTTTGTTCAAGAATGTTTGAAGATCTTTTCTTCGATATGGATCTTCTGCAATTGAACTAGAAATTGTTGTTTTACGAACATCAATTTCCTTTATCACAAACCGCTTGATATCTTCGAATCGTTGGAGCATGTTCCTGTTTTACAGGTCTCTGACGCCTTGGATCGAGAAGAAGATCAGACCAAAACCGTGGTTGAAGAAAAGTGGTGAGCGAACCAACTCAGAAGATCTCTTGCACAAAACGATTGGGGTGTTTGAAATGGATTCATGCCACAAGACAGTTCCATAGGGAGAGGAAAGAAGCGTGATCATCGAGCTCTTATTATATCGATGACTATGACATGTTCTGTCGATCTTGAAGAACCAAGACATCGATCTTCGCCGCTGCAGTTAAGGTTTGACTCTAGACCTTATGTCGTTGTTGATATGAATTCGAGCAGAGTTGGAACCGAAGAGAAACGCTCTTCTTGTCTATTTTTGGCTAAACGTGTCTGGGAGCCAGGTGAAATTTCAGCTAGTAATAGAGCCGATGATGGGGTAATTCTGGTGAAGAGCAGTCGTCGAGTTGGAAATCGCTCGATAGATGACACAGGCTGGGAAAATGGAATTCGTTTCATAGGATATAAATCTCAATCTCAAGATCGGATGGACCAGAAGCGATTGACTAAAGCTGCTAAAGAGTTGGAACATGAACTCTTGGTAACTCACTGGGAAAGGAAGAAGGCCTCGACAACGTTGATCAAATTGTCAAGGTCGAGTTATCCTTCTCATAAATGGTTATGCCTATTTCGGTCAAGGTTGGTGATGAAAAGAAACGCTCCAACTTTTCTATCTTAGACTGATCGTGTGTGGGAGCCTGGTGGATTCTCATTTTCAGAAGCTCAGGAGAGTTCGTTAGGAACTGTTTTTCAGGAGTATAAGAAGAAAATGGGGCTGGTCGTTGATCAATGCTTAGGTAGGGGTGCAAGAGTTATCTAATTTTCTTGGAATGGTTGTTGATACTAAGCTTCTCACGTTTGGAGTTTATGCTAGCAACAAACGACCTATTGTTTTGAGAGGATTATTGTGTGTTACGGCTCACATGGAATGGTTAAGGAGAGTTTATAGTGGTGGTATAATTCCAAAGATAGCACAAGGGTTTCATGGGACAGATTTGATCATGGGTAAGTTAACATTGTGCTCTTGTGTTAGTATGGAAACTTGAATACATCGGGCACAATTATGGTCATGGGAATACAAGATTAATAAGTTGCTGCTCTATTATCATAGTATAGAAACGCAAGGATTGACTTGTCTACATGAACTTGGTGTTGGAATGGATTTACAAGAAATCTTTGCTAGGGTTTGGGAGTTTCAAGCGGTTATAGCATCTGATGTTTTGAGCTTCTTAGCAGACCTTTGGGCTCAAAACAAAAGGTTGAAAACAGATTGTAGGTTTATGGGATTGAGCTCACAAGAAGTGAGGCGTAAGTTCCAATTTCTGGTTAAAAATGCTTCTGATGGAATAGGGAATTCGTGGTCTATACTGATGTTCTGGGTTGTTGATGGAATAGAGTGGAATAAATGGGATATAAGGACAGATGTTGAATTGCAGGAGAAGATAGTGGTTGTAAAGAATGAGCTGAGTGCATCATCGAGGCAAGGAAATTGTTCCCACCCTGAGGACAAGGTGGATCTTCTTGAGGCGAGTAATATGATGTATAGTGGACTGATTTATGACACAGAAAATAGGAAGTTAAGGAATGTTAAAGATGATGATAAGAAGGCCAAGAATAGTTTCTTAAGAGATGTTAAGCTCATGTTAGTTTTGGCTATGGAGGAACATATCGCGGTGCTGATATGAAATCTACTTCTTGGAGTTTGAGAAACAATTAGTGAAGAGTTTTCTTCAGGAACTAAAGCTAAAGGCTACTATACGACAGTTAGAACCCCAACAACATCATGGAAACTTTGTGATGAGGCTGTCGTTAAAGTGGAACATTGAGATGGAAGGTCTTCGTGGAAATTCACTGTCAACAACATCATGGGGAACTTTGAAGGCTGTGGTTGTAGAAGCTAGTTAGTGGAATATGATCATAGGAATAAAATCACTGGGCAAACACTTCAATAAAACAATGGAGCAGATTGCTAAAAGCGACTCTCCATCTCATGAAAGTGTGGGTTCAAGGTCAGATTCTAAGATTTTTCACCTGCTGATTTTGATATGTTTTGTTTGTTGGGTTGAATGGGAGAAGCTGGGACAATGGGTAGAGATTTACTTTGTTGGGAACAAGGTCTACGTTATATCATTGCACACACGCTTTGAAGCATCTAATGAGCGTTTAATGGAAGATGCTGCGAGAGAAACAGAATTTCAAGTCTATGGTTCTACTTCTCAGCATAAGGTGACTTGTGTTCTTAATCTGCTAGCTCAACACACTCTCTATCTGCTGCCCAAACAAACCCTCCAATAACGAAAGGCTTATAAAATCTTTCTCATTAAACCCATTCTGGCTCTCTAGATTTATTTATTTATAGCGTATGTTTTGAAAAATAATAAAGAATGGAAGTATAATTTTTTTTGATTTTGATGTGGAGGGAAATGGTGTAAGCATTAAAGGTTGTAAATAATTGAAACAGAGGTTTGGTGAGGGGTCGCTTTGATAACTATGACAATGACACGAGACAAGTTGTGGCACAAATAATTGATCCAAATCTGTAGTAATTTCATATAGTAAAAATTATGTACTATTCTCAAAAATAAAGATCATTTATAACTTTAGAAACCTTATAATTATGATTATTATTTTGTTTGGTCACAATAAACCTTATAGTTATTGATTGAAAAATGCACGGGGCCCATTTAGTAATAGAATAAACCTTTATAAACCTTATAATTATGACAAGTTACTTTGATAACTATTCACTATTATTTTGTTTGGTCAGAATAAACCTTATAGTTATTGACGTGAAAAAGGGTACAATCGTCATTCTATTACTAAATGGGCCCCATGCATTTCTGTCTCTATTTAACACCAGTGAATAGTGATCAAAGTAACTTGTCAAAAGTGATATCAAAAGAAAAGAATTGGATCCATCAAAAGAGTCATAAAAGAAAAGGCAAACGAGAGTAGAAAATCAATGGCTCACGGTTAGTCTTTCTTTTTCTATAAGAAGTGTTTGTGGTTGGATTATTCAATCTTCGTTTTTGTTTCCGTTAGATCTCGCCTTGTAAAATTTTATTTTCGTTTTTATTCATCATAGTCAATGATGATGATGATGATGGCCCTCCAGAGGAGCTCACAGAAAGGGATGTAATTTGGAACATGAGGATTGAAGAGCGACGTCTTGCAATGTCTGTCCCTAGGAACGAATGGGCGCCCCCCCCCCAACCTTAATACATTTGATTCGTGGAATGCTGGAGAGCGTGAACGGTATTTGTATTGGCTTCGTTCTGAGCAGAAAAACCGTGCACTTAATCGGTTTGAAGAGGCCTTTATGACCACGTACCTCATGCAAAAGCCGCAATACTACCACACGCACAAGCGCTTTGAAGATGAAGATGAGAAAAAAGATGATGATGAGAAAAAGACATGATTTGCCATTTACCAGATTCTTGCTATGTGAGATACTTATGAATCTTTCCACGAAGGATGTAGTTTATTTAAGACTAGCTTTTTATGCCACAGATGGAGAAATCTTTGGCAATATGTGCTTGTAATGGATTTGGAGTTTAATGGTTTCATAGATGGAGAAATCTTTGGCTAATTCGATATTTTCAATATATAGATTTGAACACTGACTTGTGCTTACAAAGAGTTAATTAAGCTAAGACATGCACGTCGATAAACAATGTGATTAAGTAGAAAGTCCAGCATCTAGATACTGTGGGTTATACCAGGTACAAGAGAGTTGAGATACCAATCATTTATACATCATGTGAAAGATTGGCATCCCAAGTTTGTTCTTTGCCTTGTCTTAAGATCATTGATCTACAGCCCTAAAACCCTAAATATGGACAAGATGTATGGAGTAAAAGTCTCATTCCAGTCTCTATTGAGTTTCTGTCTGGTAAAGGTGAGCTTAAGCATCTAAAGCTGAACGGTCACTCTATTGCAAGAATCATCTAAATCTTGATTATTTGATCCGAATTTGGTAAAAGCTTTCGGATCGAGAGATCATCATCCTCAATATGATCTCTTGTGTTGGAGATATGAGTCATATGTCTATCACTCGTTTCTTCATATATGATTCTCAAAGCATGATTATTTCTTCCGATATATATATATACTCAGAATCAGGTAACTAACTATCTTGATTCTCTATATTTTATAGGTTTATTTTTCTTTCAAATATGAAAACTTGTAAGGCATCCTTTCTTTGTAGGACGCTTGCTCGCAAATTCTAAAAATTGGATTTACAACCTAAATTTTATAACCTTTCTGTCTTGACAAATATCAATCTCATGATCTTCATATCATAGTCTCGGAAATGTTGATTTTTTTCTTTTTTTCTTTAGAGCTGTCCGAATCTACAATCTCTCGTCTTGGTTAAGATTTGTTCACGAATTACATATACGAGACAAGTGTGATTTTTGGTTTCTTTTTGCGTTTCAAATGATTTGGTCTGAGCTCAGTTATGATGTGAACTCTACAGTTTTATGTGTTGGTTGGAATTAGATGCTACATGCTGGTAATCTTTCTTTGTTTTTTACTTTCAGTACTTGCCTTGCGAGAGAAGAGAACTTTGAAAACCCTAAGTTCAGGCCATCGATACTTAGGGTGCGAGTGACGAGTTCGACGCCAAGGGTTGCTTGCTTATTAATATCTCGAGAAGATGCTTATCAGTTGAAATAACTTTTTTTGTTAAAGATTGATCAGTTGAAATAACGTATGAACCTTATATTCATAACTCTTTGTTTTGTTACCTAAACAATTATGAAATTATAGATTCTTGCAACATTTTTAGATTTTTTTTTTATTACTTTTATCAAAAGCTTTATTGATAAAAAAGTGAATCATTTTTAAAAGGTTTAAAAGAATCTCGCCGGAAAACTAAAGAAGATAGGAATGAACGAGTTGGTTTGATTTTGTCGAGCGTTTGATTTTTTTTTTTTTTGTCAACATATTTTATAAAAATTAACGCGGTTCAGAAACCCAAACCGATTGTTCAGAGTTTACAAAAATCGTATCTTTTCTTATACACATTGACGATTTTTCTTTTTCTTTTTCAAGTTAAATTAAATTAATGAGAATGCAAGAAAATTTGCAGAACAAAACACAATCTTATGGTATAGATGGAAGCAGAGAGCAAACTGAATCCGTGAATCAAATCAACAAGCGTATCAAAATTCTATTAATAAGACCATAAAATGGATTAATTGTAACAATTGAGATATTCGTCTCTGTAACATGTGCTAGAATTATGTATGTAAATAGATAATGTTCTGAATTATATTGGAAATATGAGTTTCTAGATAATACGCATTTCTAAACCTCTCTCGCTTTTCGGTTCGGATTATGCGTATCATGTCCGGTTCAATCATAAAATCTAATCGAATTCGTTTTTTTTTTCTGGTTAATTGCATTATACTAACTAATAGGAGCTGTTTGGGACTTCTTAGGCTATCCATGTCAACGTTTTAAGAAGACTTTCTCAATATGCCACGTAAGCAGGCATTACGAAAGCAAATGATCAAATGCCATGTGTACTTCCATCTAACCTAAAATCTTTTCGCAGTAGCTTCCGGTTACAAAACATCAAAAGAATCTATAGACAAGCGAAACATTTTTAGCCATTTGAGAAGTCAGAAAGATCGATATCTACGACGTCCCAAGGGTACTTAAAGTAAGAAACTTCAAATTAAAATTTGGTAAGGACATTGTGACAATTGAGATATGTTAATTCTAACATGTGCTAGAATTATGTATGTAAATAGATAATGTTCTGAATTATATTGGAAATATGAGTTTTCTAGATAATGTGCATTCTAAACCTCTCACGCTTTTCGGTTTGGATAATGCGTATCCTATCCGGTTAAAATCTAATAGTTTTTTTGTAGATAATGCGCATTTCTAAACCTCTCTCACTTCTCAAATGGCTAAAAAGTGTTTCGCTTTTCTATAGAGTCTTTTGATGTTTTGTAAACGGAATACACATACACCACAAAAAAGCGCTAATTAGTTCGTTCTTCAATTTACTAATTAGACACAAATCTCTCTTATTTCCTTGATGATGTTGGCTCAATATGTGTTTAAATTTCTGGAACTCTTCACCGTTTCTGTTTTCATTGCTTTGTTCGCTGTCTTATCTCTCTGTCTCTTCTTAAAATTTGCTACTTTCCTCGTCGATCGTCCCTGGCGTCGCTACCGCACATTCACGTTCCATCGCAGCCGCGAAGGGCATTCTCCTCCACCATACTGTGCCGTGTGTCTAGAAGAGGCAGAGAAAGGAGAGAAGATGAGTCGGTTGACGATTTGCCGTCGCTGTTTCCACGCGACTTGCATTGATCCATGGCTTTGTGAAATGTCAATGTGTCCGTTGTGTAGAGCTGAGATCCCGACGGTGAATCCTCTGCTCTTACTGTTTGTTCCGGCCAATCTGATCGATTTGTTCAGAATTCAAAAGTTAAGGGTTTAAGTCTAACTCTTATGGACAAACTAGTGATTACTATACAAGTTTGTGTAAATGGGTTAATACTGAAAAAAATGATAAGATTAGGTCGGCCCGTGAACTTTCCCTTCTTCTAATTTCTGTATCCAAGTTTTGCTCATACCAGCAAGGCCCAAGCCCTCATAACGTAGCAATCAATAAAAACAAATATTTAGTATAGACTACTAATTATATGAAGGTAAGATTACATTGTAATAGATCTACTATAATCTTAAATTCATATATTTAGTAATCCGTGCAATGAATGTGGATAATAAAACTGAAATACCATGAATGGTTCTTTTTGATTGATTGCTATATATCAGGGGCCTTAAGAAGTTGAATTGAGATTGAGCGAATCCTAATATAACCATTTGACTCGCATAATCAATCAAGGTCTTTTTATAACTTACATAACAATTCCACATTAATTAACTAGTGATTCATATGTAATTTTTCATGGAGAAGGTATGTAATTTTTTAAGTTGAAACGAGTGATGGTAAAACGATGAATATCTCTCACCAATAGAACAAAAAAGAATATATATTCACTTTATTAATAGTTATTTTGTAATTATATGTTTAGGTTCATGTACAATTGAAGATACGATGGAATATCGCAGTGCAATGAACGAGTCTGGCATGGATTCCACATTATATGCTGCTGAGGATTTAAAGAAATGTCTCGAGGGATTGGCACGTCACTTGTTTGGTAAATTAAGATCCATTCAGCAGAAGTAATCTTATTCTTCAGTTAGTTGACAATTATTTTTTCGTAAAAATGAGTTTTTCCGGATGTTTATCAACTTTAAAATGAAGATGAAAGAGTTTAATGTGAACACTTTTGTTTGGCTGTGGAAATGAGATGGGTTGATACATATTTCCCATTTACTGATCCATCTTTCGAGCTTGAGATATATTTTAAGGTAGTCTTTTCCTATCTTTCATAATTATGCTTTGTTTGCTTTAAAGAGACATACTTGTATTTCTTTGTCCACACCTATTCCAAATCATATTGGTGCGTTTTGGTGAATCGATCATCGCATATTGTAGAGTCAAGTTGACATGTGGGAAAGGCTTCACATCTAATAAGCTTTATCTGGTTATTGATTCAGGACGACTGGTTGGAGGTTTTGGGCTGTGGGGTGACTGAGCAAGGAATTTTGAAACAGAATACTTGCTATGGTTTTTTTTGACATTCCTGATACGTCCCAGGTGATTGCTTGGAGGCCATTTTCAAAGGTACAACATTTTTTCCGTCTTCATGTCCATTTCTTGTAGACTAATTAAATTTTCAGTTCAAGACAAACAAAATCTTGTTACAAGGACATCAGTTTCTGGATCAGTGAATCATTCACAGAGAATAACTTTTGTGAACTTGTTAGAGGAATTGCTGGGGATCTTGTTGAAGAAGTAACATACCTTATCTTTTGATTGGTTGGGACTTGAGAGAGAATACAAACTTTAAAGGAATCAAATTTAATTTTCAGCTTTAGTTTACTTGTATCATCATCTTCTTCGGAGTCAACTGTTACAGAATTGAGGAGATCAATGATCTACAGGTAATCAGTTTTGCTTCTCCTTTGACAAATCGAAATAGGAAGGTTGCATTTGTTAGTTTTAAAATGTTTTGAAATACTGAGTTTTCCAAATGCAGGGCAAGGTGCGTGATGAGGTGAATTAAGTTGAGAATTTCGAATAGTAGAGTTGTTGCAGACGATGATGAACATTTCAGGTTTTGAGCTTTGTAATTCCTATATAAAATTTGTTTAATTCTGGGAAAATTGTATTACCCTCAAATAAAATATATCTACATTGTTTTTTTATTCTGAAGGAAAGAAAAAAAATTGTGTGTTCACATGTGAATATTTGTTAGAAAAGTATTTTTACGCTTTTACACACAAAAAGATATAACATTTTTATTTGAAACATTTATGCAAAATGCCAAATCAATGAATCGATGATCCAACATTACAACATACAACTTTTGTCCAAAAATATTCCACCTTTGCCTCGACAACTCCTTTGATGGTTGAATACTGTAGTCATTAAATCAAGTTCACCAGCAAGGAGCCCTCCCAAAATCTGACTCAAGGGTTGATTCTATTAAGTGTGTTCGCGTATGTATAGACCGAAAATGAAACAAAAAACTTTCGAAACCTGCATGTTCACAGAAAAAGAACACAAGAGAGATTCATGTTTCACATTCATCATGGTCAGAGATAAGAACACAGATAATATATGGAGTTTACATACCAAACCCATTGGCTTAGATGTTGTGCCATTGCTTCGAAGCTTTTCCGAGGGTGCTCATTTATGATGATTACCTTGCACGGATCATTTTTGGTGGATAAAATTGACACCCAAATGTCGACAGGTCCACAGTACTTGCGAAATATATTAAGGCTTACCTAATGTACAAAACCGTGTAGATCTTTAAGCTGAGGAGCGTGCAAATACTTTTTTAGTTCCGAGAAAATAAAGAAAAGACTTACGAGTTCCCAAGCTTTGATATTTCTTCCTGAATCAGTCTGCAAGAACTTTCTGCATGTACAACACATTGATGAGGACGGATTTTCGGTTTCATGACTCAGGGATTAAAAGAAATCTAACGTACAATACTCCACGGTGCACATCACGGTGATTGCAATGACCCGAAACACCATAGTTATCAAATGTTATGATCTGAAAGCAGTAAATAGAGAATTAGATGCAGCCATATTTCTAAGTGTTTATCCTGATGAGTGTCTTTAACTAGCTTTAGGAGCCAAGTAATACCGTGTGGATATCGTGTTTAGTGACTTCTTCTTCGATAAAAAATTTGCCTTGGGGGTTTCTGCTTCTTCAACTCATGAGGTTTACTATTTTTTCCAAACCGCACGTTGACCTAACCACTCAAATCAAACATCATGCATTTTTGATCGTCGAATCAAACCGCGGATCCAAAAAAATGGGTCAATATAGTATGTGGTCTAAATTTTTTTCCCATATATCAGAAATATTGTTTTGCGTTTGCGTTTAAGTTCGGGTTAATAGATTTGGTTTGGGGACAAAGCAAATTGAGAGAAGGAGAGGTCTCACAAGTCACAAAAATATGGGTTATCAAAATAAAAACATAGCACAAGTTCTGACACATGAACATGGTTCCCTTCTTCACTTCTCCTTTTCTTTTGCTCCTTTCAACAGCTCATCTCTCTATCTCTCTCTCTCCACTCTTCCACTACTCTCAGCTTCCCACTAAATACACTCTTCTCTTTTTTATTGTTCTCTCTCTCTTAAATTAGCATTTGCACACTGTCATAAATGTTAGTATATATATGTTTACAAATGTTGATTGATTTTCTTGTTTATTGTAAAAGTGGAACTAATTTATATATATACATGCATGCCTTGTCCATAAACTAAATTGTACATGTGAAGGACAGAAAGAGAAGTATACGAGAAAAAGGCAACAAAGCCCGCGCTTTTTCTAACCAGGTTAGATACAAAATACCTAAATTTACCCTAAGATGTAAAAATGATAAACCGATAATCAATGTACTCAACCTTTTAGTTATAAGAAAATAAACATAGATTCACCCAATACCAATTCAATTGCAACGAACGAACGAAACTACCATTTCCTTACTGTAAACCTAACTACATCGAAATTAAAAAAAAAAAAAGACAAGAGAGAGTGTTTTAACGACCAATACCTTGAAGTGAACCCTAAGATCGGATCCTCTAGCCTTGCAAGCTGCAAGATCAAACCCAAAAATCGAATACAAAGAGTAAAATGATAGTGAGAAATTGTATAAAGGAGACGTTCCTTTTTTCCCAATTCCAAGAGAGAGAGAGGGGGAAAAAATCACGAACCCCCCAAAAATCTGACGCCCGGAAAACTCAATTCCGAAAACGACCCACAAACAGAGTCAGTCACGAGACTGGAAACACAACAAACGAAGCAAATTCAAAGACATACGAAAACCCTAAAAGAAACCATCTAAAGTGAACAGAAATTAAGGGAAATACCTGGGACAGAGGAGGAAGAAGAAGAGAGAATGAGAAAGGAGCGGTGGTGGCAAGGGGAAGAAGAAGAAGGAGAAGACGGAGAAGATGTCTCATGAATGCGTTTTGAGGGTTTTCTCTAAATAGCTTCATGGGCTTTCCCGTAGAGGCCCAAAAGAGTTTATGAAATGGGCTATTTTTCTTTTTCGTTTCTTTTTTTATATACTCCTCTATAGTAATTTTCAATCGATTGGGAAAAAACAACCATGCATCAAATTCAACAAGACCAAAGGAGAAATTAACTGTATTTTTTTTAGCATTCCTACAGATTTTTGTATAAAATTAATTAAAAATAAAATCCTCAGATTTTTCAAAAGTAAGTAATTAATGACAAAAGATTAATAATAAAACCCTAGAAAAAAAATGGTCAAATGGCCCAAGATATGTCAATATGTGTCGTTACTAAGAGCCATAAATTCGAAGCTAATCCAAACCAAAAATAAATCACCCAACAATCCCCCAACAAACAGAAAAAAAAAGAATCTATTTTCCGTTTGACGACCGTGATCGAAACGGCGATGGTTGGCCAGCGTCGTCGCCGTCTTGCCGTCGCGGCGGTTCCCTTGCTCCTATTGCTTGTGGTTCTGAGCGATCTGACAAAATCTGTCGGAGCTGCGAATTCGGTGTCGGCTTTCGTTCAGAACGCCATCTTGTCCAACAAGATTGTCATCTTCTCCAAGTCTTACTGCCCGTAATTTCACTTGCTCCTCTTTCTTTCGTTTTGATTTAGTAATTTGGGCAAAATTTTCAAAGTCTTAGCCTTTGAATTTGATTGAATAAACAGTGTATTTGATTAAGATTAATCAAAGAAAATGAAGCGAAAGTTGTGATTTTTCTTTGCTAGGTATTGCTTGCGCTCGAAACGTATCTTCAGGGAACTTAAGGAACAGCCATTTGTTGTGGAGCTTGATCTGAGAGGTATGACTTTGTGTTCCGTTTTCTTTCTTTCAATCTTGTGAGGATTTGTTTCAAACCTTTTCGGTTTTCCAGAGGATGGAGATCAGATTCAGTATGAGCTTCTTGAATTCGTTGGTCGCCGTACTGTCCCGCAAGTTTTTGTCAACGGCAAGCATATTGGTGGATCAGATGGTATCATCTTCTCCAAATTTCATTTTCTTTTCAACCAAAATGTGGATGCAACTTTCCCTTTCAACTCACAGCCTTGACTGTTTATCTTGCTTCAGATCTTGCAGCTGCTGTGGAGAGTGGTCAGTTGCAAAAGCTTCTTGCTGCTAGTTGATTTTGAGAACCTGGAAACTGGAATTAATGTGATTTAGAGGAATAGGGATCTTTGGTAGTACTAGTCGACTGAAATAATGAATTGGTATGTGTCGTGTTGACCGACTCGATTGCTCCTTATATAAGTTAATGATGGCATTGATAAAATCTTCATCTTTTGTTTCCGCATTGCTCTAGTGATTGTTTTGCTTAAATATTCCATACTTGTGTGCTGTAGTGAATGGTTTCGTACGCTAAGATAGAATCAGGGAAAGAATAGCAAAGTACAAAAACAGTGATGTTGCGCAACAGCCATGCACTTTCACCCATGCCCATCACGCTCTATCCGTTATCTGATTCATCCCTCTCTCTTTGTTGCTTGTGTCTTTAACGAAGTGTATGATTCCTCTTGACTCTTTTCGTTTACCCCTCTCGCTTGGTTCTCTTCACATTTCACCGTCTTTTTATCAGTCATGTCATCTTCCCTTCTTGTGTTCTACTCCTCTCGGCTCCCGTTTCCATCCTCTGTTGCGTTCTGTTCTTCTCCTTGTCCGTTCTCATATGTATTTTTCACGTTTTCTTCATTGACTACGCCCTTCTCTTTCGGTTTCTCCTCCTTCCTCAGTATTTGGCTCCTCCCGTTGTTGTCCATTTCTTGTTGCTTCTTTGTGTCCTCTTTCGCCGAGTCTGTGAATGTCACATTTGTGTTTGAATCCGCTTCTTGCCCTTTTTCCGTGTCCTGCTCTTGTTTCTTCCCTTGGTCCGTGTCTTGTGACTCTTTTTGTACTCCTTTGGAGTTTTCAGATTGATTGCATGTGTCTTCCTCTCGTTGTTTACTTCATACTTCCTTGAAAAAACTGCTATCTCTTCCTCCTTCTTCTGGTCGCTCTGTTCAGTCTCTTGCTCTGCATCGTGGTGCTCTCTTCTCGGGATTATCTTCAGACGCAGGCTGCTTGTCGGATTCCGGTTTCTTGGATTTAGGTTCATCGTTAGCATTTGTAGAGGCTCGCACATTCTGTGGCGGAACGAAGGTGTTAGAAGAAAGCATCCAAACACCGATAATGCATCAAAATTTAGTTTATGTGATTTCGTGTCTCTTGTTTTTCTTTGAGGCATAACTCTAGTAGGGTTTTGTACTTTTTTGTTTGACCCATCAAGGCTCAAGCCAAAACTCAAGTGTTTCGCTCAGTTTTTGGCCTTTTTCATCTTTCAATCAATCACTCCCCTTCTCATTCAAAAACCAATTTTCATTTGGGATTCGTTTTGTAAAACCTTGTTCTTTTTAAATGCATTTTTCTATTTTTCTTCAGAATATGATTATATTATAGTTTCTTTTGTAATATTCAGCTTGTCCTTTTTTAGAGTGGAATGGGATTAGCTAAAAGTTTAATTGAATTCGGTAATGGAGGATAGTAAGGGTTAGATAATGGGCACTATGGTATTTGTCTTCTCTTTATGCCCAGACACTATATAGTATTCATTTGGGCTTCTGTTTTGTCCCCCTGAAATGCAATGATACATTTGTAAATTGTCTTGTATACGTGTCATTCTGTTATTGGTTTACAAAGAAAATTCCCATGGCCCCACTTGCGTTCTGATACTAAAGTTGCTGCTTTTATCACCATCCGTCTTGAAAATCCTTTCTACGTTCAATAACAAAGAATATATTTTTTTTTTTGTTTTCCAAAAAGAAAGTAATCAAAAGAGAATCTGGAAGACAAGGTGGGAGGAGGAAATCAGTTAAAATCAGGATTTAATGGGAGGACCAGGTCAATTTAATTATGTTGTTAGAAATGTAAATTACAAAACTAACAATATTAATGCATGATTTGCGATGTTTTGGACAGTCTTCACATCCCCATGCACCATTTCTTCCTAACAAATTAATAAAAATCAGAATTAGTATAATATATTAGCTCGTTTTCCGATTCTTAGACCATCTCATTATCATCATGGCGTTGTTGAGGTGACGTATATTGAATGATGAAAGAAAAGGAGAGCGTAAGAAATAATTAAATTTGGAAAAGAGGAGTTTTTAGGTCCAAACATATGCACCTGCAGAAACGAAGACGCAGACCAATTTTATTCCTTTTTCTGTTCCTCCCACTCACCCTCTTAATCTGAAAAATTAACACCTCTCTCTCTCTCTCTCTATCCCAGGGGAGTGTCTTAACCAAAGAATCCACGTACTGTAGACGTGCGAACACATTTATATCTGCGTGAATGGACTTTTAGAGTAGTCTTTCCGTTTCAAAATATTTTGATTAAAATCCGGTTTTTATTTCAAAAAGTATCATTTAATATATAAAATATAAATAATTCAGTCAATTATGAAAAATACTACAAAATAATATTGGTTACATAATATCCAATAAAATTTAAAAATGCACAGAAATGTAAAAACATTTTATATTTTAAAACCAAAAAAAACTCCAAAAATATCTCATATTATGAAATGAAGAAAATATTTTATAAGAAAGCCGCTTAAGTATATGTATGTGAAAACTGTTTGAAATGAATAGAGTATTTTATAAGAAAGCCGCTTAAGTATATGTATGTGAAAACTGTGTATGAATAAGGCAAAGTTACTTTATCAAAAAAATAATAATAATGAGGCAAAGTTATGGAGAAACAGGATATTAAGAAGAAAAAAACATGTGAAAATATTCCCGATGTTGCAGTGAGAACGAGATGTATAAGCCATGTGAATATTTGGTTTTATAGGAGAGTAGAACGTCACATCTATGTATCTCTCTCTCGCTCTCTCTCTTTTCAGGTCTAAAATTCACTGGCATTTCTATTAACACGCAAATCATAGCATAACTTAAAGAAAAGGCTCAATTTGAAATATATAAAGCGAATAAATACAATCGCCAAATAGTAGTCGCAGACGATATGCAAGTGTCTGTGATTTTTTGTCCAAACCCACAAGAAACCTCAATACACATGTCTTCATCGAATTCCAATATATATATATACTTTTTAAAAAACCTGTATTATTCGACCGTAATAATTTTGGAGAAATTATTTTAAATATCATTAAAATATATTTTTGTTCTAAAAATATCTTCACATAATTTTTTTCCAAAAATATCACTAAAATTTTTATTTTTTTTAAAATACCACAAACACTAAAAATAAATTTTAAAAATTGATAATTTAAATTTTTGGGTTTAAGTTTAATATTTAGGATTTAGGGTTTAGTTTTTAGGGGTTAGAATTTAATTTTTAGGATTTAATTTTGAGAATTTAAAATTTAGTTTTAATTTTGTGGTATTTTTGAAAAAATAAAAATTTTAGTGATATTTTTTTAAAAAAAATTAAGTGATGGTATATTTAAAACAAAAACTTATTTTTGTAATATTTTTGAAAATTGCCCATAATTTTACACGCAAGACACATTTATATTTGATTAAATGTGATTTGTGAGATAGCCCAAAAAAAATAAAAATGTAAAATAACCAAAACTTCTAGATTAAAGATTTAGGATTATGCCACATAGAGGTATTTTGGTGGCTTTGTAAATTATGTTTTTTTTTGTTATCCAACCAAATTTTTCCAGAAATTAACTGATCAAACATAAACATGTCAAAAATTCAATAGCAAGCCTTTTCTCAAAAAAAAAAAAAAATTCTCAAAAATTAAATTTGACAAGGTTAATTTATGTTTGATTAAACGTCAAAAACAAAAGTAAGCAATGTGAAAAGGTGACAAGAACAAGGCTGAGATTAACGATCACAATTAACCACTGCCAGCTGGGAAGCTGTTGATGTGAGCTTTCACAGAGACAGGCTCGTTGACTTTTTTTACAGTTGAAAACTGGAGTATATTACAATTCACGTACTTTCAAATAAAACACTTATCTCCGGATTTCAAATAAAATATAAGAACCAGAACTTTCTTTTAGAAAAATTAAACTTAATAATAAAAAGATCAGGTAACAATTAAATTAGAAAAGAAACATTACCTGTTAATTACTTCTAACAACACGGATTCATTAATTAACGTTATAATAATTTCCTCCTCTGAAGATGTTTTCAAACCCTAATTCTACCGTAAGAATCTAAAAAGTTATGATTTTGTTTGTTTGTTCTCTCATCTCTGGTTGGAGAAGAAATGCGTACCAGTCATAAAACTGTTGATGGGAGTAGGATAATTGAGCGAGGCAGGATCAATGTAATGATCTGAAGTGGAGCCAACGATTCCATTGTTGCAGCTCACGTTTTGGCTTGACGAAGAGGCTGATGGGCCTGCGGTTATGAGATTCAACGGCTGAGATCCACAGCCTGAAGAGCTTCTCTCGGCCGGGCCTTGATCGTAGAGGATACCTTTGAAAACGTGGCCGCCTATACTTACAGCTGTCCTGTATGCATACTCGTCTTCTCCCTCATCCACCGCACTCACACGCACGCACCGGAAAACTGCCGGCGAGCTAACTTCCGGCGGAAAGTTCCCAACCTCTAACCCTAAGGATAAAATAACAAAACAAATAAAAACATTTATCTATAGTCAAATGTTTGATTATATAAGAAGGAAGACATTTAGTGTATGATTTGATTTTTTATTAATAAAAAACTTAGATTAATTACAAGAAATAAACACAGATATCAAGATCGGCGAGAATAGTTTCTTGCTGTCAATCCAAGAGTCAGTTTTACTCATACACAGTATTTTCATATAATAAAAACAAAAAATAAAAAAATCACAAACTTTTTTTCTTTCTCGAAAATGAAAAAAGAAAGAACAAAAAAGCTGATCAGTACATAATAGGGTTTGTGTTTTCTGCAATTCAAACTAATAAACTCCAATTATACAAAGCTTTTATTTTAACCATTTATATCATTAAATAGCTCACTACACATTTTTTTGAGGATGGAATAACCAAAACCAAACTAAATAATTTTTTTGAGATACCTGAATTGTTGTTATTAGGTATACGAGTGCAGACAAGGGAAGTCGATCTCCCGGGGAAATGCTCTCTCTGCCGTTTAAGAACGCTCTCACACGGCGGTTGCGTTTGCGGTTGCTGCCCGGAGGCAAGCTGCTGCTGGCGTTCCCGGCGTTTAGCAGCAGGAACCCAAGTGCTCTTCACGTGAGTGGGACACTCAAGGCCTCGGCTCTTGCAGCAAGTCCTACACCTCATGTGAGCGCAATCTTTCTTAGCTTGGTTCCCACAGTCCTGGCAGCTCGGTCCGCCGCTTCCGCCGCCGCCGCTTCTCATCATCATCAACGCGGCGGCTCCACCGCCGGAGGTTTCAATTAAGCTCCGGTTGCTTGGTCCAACGCCTAAACCTGCAGCGGAAGTGTAAAGATCCAACCTTTGTTGTTGCTGCTGCTGGAAAATGATCTCTTGATTGTTTGGGTGTTGCCATAGCTCAAGAGTTCCTTTGTAAGATGAAGCGATATCTCCACCACCAGCGTTTGGATTAGCGTTTGCGTTTGGATTAGGGTTTCTGCACCAAAGCCAAGATTCTGTTGCCGATGGAGAAGGGTCATTAGTGTTGGGTCTGTGGTGGTGGTGCTCGTTGTGGCTGCTTCCTCCTCCGTCTCCTCCTCCGCCGTTGCCTAGCGAGAAAAAGCCTGACATTTTCCGACACCACCAGCCATATATTACCAATTTCAAGGGCTTCTCTTTTCCCTCTTACTCAACTCTCCCAATTCCCATAACATATCTTCTGGTCTAGCCAAAGATCTTAACTTTCTGAGTAATTCTACGAGTAAACCCCCAAGAAGAAAGATGTTTCTTTTGGTTGTTAAGGAAGATCTTAATTATCTGATGGGAGTGAGAAGAAGAAGAAGACGACGAAAGAGGTTGATTGGAGGAATGTAGAGTTTCTAGGGTTTGTTAAGAAATCGAATAGCTTTTGGGACTGAGAAAAGTTGGTTTGTCGGTAAGGGAGTATTTAAGAGAGAAGGAGAAAGATCGATCAGAGAGGTTTCTTTCTCTGTCTCGCGCTCTGCAACGCCGCCATGACCTTAATACTCTCTCTCTCTCTTCTAATTAAATTCTCTGTCTCCTCTCTCTCTCTTCTACTCTTCTTTTTTGTTTGTTTTCCAGATTTTCCTACTTATCACAAACACTTCTCGGACAAGATATATCTCACCGTTGATCATCACGTTCTCAGGATCCTGCGGTTAATTTTGTTGCCACGTTTGCATCTTCTGCTTTTACCCTCTCCGTCTTTTCTACCGGAAAACACGCTGCCTCTTGCCCTTTTTGTCTTTTGCTTACAAATAAATGATAGTGTATGCATATAAATCATTATCTATATATTTTTGAAAATATCATAAATTTTTTATAATTTTTAAAAGTGTAAATTATTATCTTTTAATTAGTGGTGTTTTAAATATGAATATTTTTATATGTTTGAAAAATATGAATCTTTGTAACAAAATTTAAAACATTTCTTTATGTGAAAGTACTATCTATAATTGTATAATACTAAGAAAACTGTTGCAAATTAAATTTAAAAACTATATATCCTTTTAATCAGAGTTGAGGACTGGTTATAGATTTGCAAATCGGTATAGTTGTATCTAGATTCTCTGGTTATAGATTCGATGCAATTTTAAATACTTTTATTACTGAATGTTGTTTTGGTTGCATAGTTGCACCTGTGACTTTAAATTAAGTGCATACAGGTTGCAGCTGGAAAACAGATTGCATATCCATGTTTCCAAGGAAGCAAATTACCACTCCATTATTTGTTATAAATACAAAAAATTATAAGGAACACGTGTTCAGTTGTCAATTATTTGTGATGTTTGTAAATTGTAATAGTAATATAGTATTGAAATGTTTATTTATACAGACACTGATACACATAGATATCATTGTCCCGTGTGCCCCATGAATCTTATTATTACTATCAATTAATCATTATTATATCATAACGAAATTCTCACTGGTCTACTATGTTACACATATTTCAATTGCTTGTTTTTTTTTTTATCAACAACATATGACAATTGCTTGAGAATAACAAAATACGGGTGAGGAAAAAAACAAAATATGGTGGATGGTTTAGGGGTTTTCTAAAAGGACGGGGAGAGTTGACTAATGTGAAGAGGGATACTATAGTCATTTCCTGGAAGAAATGTCCACAATTGTGTAAAAGAAATTGAGTGAAAGTGAGAGAGCGAGGCTTGAAAATGATGTATTAATGGAGTGGATGAAAGTTAAATATTTAACAATATTAGACTAATCATGTAACCACATACTACTTGGTTAATTTTTTAAAAATATGTAAATGTATTTATGAAACGGATGTATGGCTGATTTAATTTTAATTTGTTGTTACAACAATTTAAGGGTTTTGTTGTTGTATGTAAGTGTTATGAGTGAATGAATAAAGAGGAGAAGAAGGGGAAATCGAATTCGATGGAGAGACGCAATCATTTAGGGACGAGAAATCAAGAGAGGGAGTGGGTAAAAGGGAAAGTGACATTTCTCAGATTTTTATTCTTGTGTATTACTAAATTACAAATCCATAAATTCCAAAGATCGTATAACATGGATTATCTATGCAAATAACAACAAACTCGCATAATGAAAGACTCATCATTAACCCAAACTTTATAATTTTTCTTTTATAATGTGAATCTTGAAAATGGTACAAATAGAAGAGTTTTCTCCAAACAGAAAAGGTTTAAAGGCGCAGAGTATTGTCTCTTCTCGAGCCCTGTGTTCTTTTTTTTTTTTTAGTTTTGAATGTCATAATAATTTTTAAAAATTCAATTAAAGTTACTAGTCCTATTTTTTTTTAACTATTTAACCTTCTATCCGCTTCATGTCCTAGCAATTAAAAATACATTTTTGAAATTTCCTCTACTTTTTTCACCATTTATCTGCACTTCAAAGGCATCTACCATTTTTTTTTTGAATTGAATGTTAAAATTTATTCAATTAAAAAATCTTTGTTACAATAAATGTATATTTTGCCGAAATGTTTTGATGTGGTATCATCTTTGGGGATTTAAATTGTATATTATGCCCATGAGCACTTCCTTTTTTGAGAAAAGGAAATATGGAAACAACTTTATAAACTAGAGAATAAAGAAAAGCGAGTTTGGAGTATAGTGTTTGTTGGCTTCTTAATAAAATCACTTCTACGTTATGCCAAGAAAATAAAAATAAGATAAAATCACTTCTACTTAAATAGATCTTTTCTTACATAGGCAGAAAGAGAATAGTGTTTACTACAAAAGTGGCACGCACTGGTTTGGTTTTACTTTCACCCATTCATTGCTCCTCTACACTCTTTTTAGCTTTCTAAAGGGAAATGCACAATCAGTTAATGTATTATTAATTAATCCTTTTTTCTCTTCAGTTTTGAAACTGAAAAAGGACAAAAAAGATTTGATGGGTTATGTTTCTTTTGTTTCAAAGGCAGAAAGCCAATAACGAAGCTTAGAGTTTCTTACATTCTTTTCTGCTCGATAGTAATTTTTTAGTTCTGTGCACTGGCGAATCTATGATTAACATGTGCATTTTCCCCATGATTTATTATTTTTTCTTAATTTTCTTTGAACAATTAAAATTTATTGGTTGAATGCCTCCAATAATTTTTGAAGGATGAGTTTAATTAATGTCCCCTACGAAAAAAGGTTTTGCATCAGCCACTGGTTCTGTGTATTCTATATTTCTTCGCAGAGACAAAGAAAGAGTTTCCTTCGCCACAATATCTCATCAGATCATGTAATTTTCAGGCATAGCGTATATGATATAATGTATACATATGATTATATATCTGTCATACTCAACAGATCCCGTTTCACCTTCAGAGCCCCCTTCATATATATGTATACTAATGATTATATATTTCTCGTTATTCAAGATATTTTATCATTTAAAAAGAAATAAACAAATGGGTATAGATTTGGTTCATGTGGGTCCAGAGGAAGTGGAGTCATGGTTCCTCCAAATGTAATGCTCATGCACATGCAGACGGGTATCTAATACTGGTCTGATAGGCATTGTTATTGTTAAGACTATAAGTTATTTGACAGTTTTTACAGTTTTTTTTTATCCAATAAGATTTTAATTGTATTTTTTTATTTTAAAATTTATACAGTGACTTTTTTTTTCTTTTTTCCTTTACTTTTGTTTTTTAAAACGTGGTTATTGAGATTTTAAAAAATAAAAACTTATAAATTTTGTTTATTTTCTTCTCCAAAATTATTAAAATTCATATATAAATCTATGTATAATATATTACAATGAAATTTTAATTAATTAATCATTAATTTTGTTTTCTCTTTCTTTTGAGATCTATTTTATTGATATCTTCAATAAACCAATTTTTGTTTTTGGTTTGAAGAAAATAGAGAAATCACATAATATTATATAGAGTCAATATATAATAAAAAGGAGAAAGATGAGGAGCCGATAATTTTTTTTTTATGATGAATTTTGTTGGTTTTTGTCAAACGAATAAATTAGAATAAAAAAATGACTAATCTTTTTAGCCCATAATAAGGCCGATTGTTATTGACTAGGTTTTATTGTACTATTAAGATTTTTTTATTGATATTAAATTTAGGCAATTAATTTAAATCAATAAATTTCTTTTAACTTTTCAGAATTTTAGTTGGTCAGACGAAGCTACATATGAGTGTTTGTAGAGAAACAAAACCAGAAGAACGAAGATAGTCGTTTAAATGATCGTAAAAAAAAAAAATATTATTCAGAAGATTAATGATCGGTTTGGAGCTAATTTGAGTAGGAAAAACGCAAAACATCGTTTAGATTTTTTAAGGAAGTACTACGATTTTTATCAGAATAATTCAAAAGTTCCATAAAATCGAGCAAATTTTATCCAGTTTCTCCTATTTCTTGATGCTATTTTTGGTTAATAAACCAATGCATAAAGTAATAAACATAGATGAAATTTATTTATATTGAATTTTTTTTTTAGTTTTGGATTAAATTTTATTTTGTCGCATTATTTAATTTTTATCTAGTTAATAAATTAATGTTAACTGTTTGTGCGACTTCCATCGTCAAAATTACAATATTTAAATTAACAGTCACAGTTTTTACAATTTTTATTACCAATCAGAATTTAATTAATATTTAAAAATAACAGTCACAGTTTTTACAATTTTTATTACCAATCAGAATTTAATTAATATTTAAAAATAACAGTCACAGTTTTTACAGCCAAATTCTCTACAACCAAAAATCTACAGCAAAAATCTATAATTACGGTCTTTACCAATCAGATCTTTACCAATCAGGTCCACTGTTTCTAAACTGCCGTTTCCAAATCAATTGTTAGCCAACTGGGGAGATTATAAAAAGGCTGGACCGGGGAATTGCTGTTAAGAAATGGTAAAACTAAAAGTTGGGTCGATCGGGTCGTGCCTCGTAGGTATAGAAAGTCCCCACGCTAGAAACGAAGGGTGGGATCAAAGTTAATAATATAGAGGCTGCTGGAAAAAAAAGGACCACTCTTTTTCACGCCTAATTTTCTTAATTACTCTATTATTATATACCTTGTTAATCGCAAAGCTGCAAACACTAATTATATTATAGGGCTAGCTTATATATCTACAAACATTTTATTTTGAAGTTCTAATTTTTTACCCATAATTAACCACCATGGAAAAATATCAAAGATAAACTAAATCGAGCAGAGACTTTTTTCTGTGTGTATGTAGATATATCTGTTATACATGTTATTTTGAATTTGTCGTGTCTGAGTTATTTTGCTTAGATCGTAGTCTATTTAAAAGGATATTCAATTTAAATAGGAAAATAATGGAGTATATAAACGAATCGAAGGGATCAAAGGTTTATATAAAAGTTAAATAGAGTTGTGCCAAGTGATCCCGTGAACCTCTATGTACGCTATTATCGGAAACTATGCTCTTCCAGTCACCTTCTATCTTCCTCGTTTTGCATATTTTTTTGCCAAATTTATACGTTCGGAAAACAAAAACTGGAAAATATTTGATGTTCGTAATAATTTAAACGAAATGAAAATATAGAAAGAAAATTATATTGCAAAATAGCATCTCTAATATGATTACTATAAGAAATTAATTAAGAGAAAAAGTAGAGTGTGATTGAAGTGATATTTTGTAAAGTGGATTCTGGATAGTGTTGACAGATGATAATGAAAAAATCAACTCAAAATATATAAGTTTTACAAATAAATACAATTCAGAAATTTTTCTATGGAAGGGGCGTGCGGAAGCATATATACCGTCCGATCATGTAGAAAAGAGAGAGTAATTACACCGACCAGAAATAGTAACTTGGCAACGTCCATGCTTTTTGGCCTCATAACTCCTTTCAATATTTTTCTGTTATTTTGTGATTTTTTCATACTTTATGTTTTATCCAAATAATTAGACCATTCATGTCTTTCACGTTCCCATTTGAGTACGTAGTCCACTAGCGTGGCACAAAATTCTATAACAATAATTTTTTCTTTCTTTTGATTTTACAATAATCTATACAACCAAATTAATTTTCAAGTTTTCAACTATTTCTGCTAAGCTAAAGCAATTACTTTACCATAATCCTTTAGATTTTTCGAATAGAAGAAAATAAAAACCATCAAAGTGGATTTCACCATAGGTTTAAAAAGTTCCCACTAAAATTCTGATCATAACTAATTTAGAATGGTTTGTCAAAAAATTTATTAATGTTTCTACATCAAAAAATATAAGATTCGATTTCTATAAAAGACGATTTATACAGATTAATGTAAGCAACTTACAGGAGATCTTCAACATGGTGTAAGTAGAACAGTTCGCTGTAATTCCACATGAACATGGTACAAATATAACGGTTTGACGTGGATCCTTATAGACGATAGATTTGTTAGTTGTATAATCATCTATGTAATCCGAACGCTAAAAAAAAAAAACTAATTTAGAGTGGTTGGGTTGGTTGAGGAGTTTATCCAAAAATAAAAAGAGTAGATAAATATTTTTTTCATGCGTATTTCAATTATATTTGATCACTATAAATGAATAATTATGTATTCCATAAATTCCGATGATAAGATATTGGACTCGAGATTCCGAGCTATATGAAGAGTACATAAATTCTGATTTGAAAAAGATTACTTGATCTTCTCATTACCAATTTGACAAATCTACTCCGTTTCTACTTCGGCTTCAAGAAAGCATAAAAACCATGTCCATTTAGACCCGTCCAAGTCCATTTAGACCCATCCAATATTGACCATTTTGATTATGGGCAAATAGTGACCATGTCCATTAACGCCCGTACCCATTAACGTCCATGTCCAAATGGGCTGTCCATTGGCCAGAATAGAACAAATTGAATACAAATGTTTAAACACAAATATCCAAACATAAACTTGAATACAAATGTCTAATACCAAATCCAAAAACACATTTGAACACAAAAGTACCAAATCAAAAACACATTCGAACACAAAAGTCTTAAACAAATTCAAATACAAAGACACAAATGTCTTAAACTTCTTCTTCTCCTTCCTTGTCTTCCTCAATGAACTCAAATTGATCACCTATGTTGCAATTAAAAAGAAACAAATTAGAAAGGTCAATATTGGACAGCGAGTAATCATGTTCTCATATGGAAGCGGTTTAGTCAAAATACTCTAAGAAAAAGAAGAAGTTTGCAAAGTAGTTCCAAGACTCATAATTTCAAAACAGGAGCAAGGCTGATTCAAAGATGAAAAAGAGCAAAAAAACTTACCAATCTCTTCAAAGCCTCGTAACCAATTTCTTGCGCAAATTAAGGCTTGCACATTTGAAGGAAGAAGGAAACTCCTGTATTTGTTTAACACACGGCTTCCTATGCTAAAAGAATATTCTTAAGCCACGGTTGTAATAGGGATGCTAAGGACATCACAAGCCATAGTAGACAATTCTTTAAAACGATTTGCATTATCTCTCCAATATGCCAAAACATCCAAGCTCCTAAATGCAATCATATCTAAAACCGGCTCATCCAAATACTTATCTAAGGCTGATTTTCCACTATCACCAGCCGTTTGGGAAAAGAAAGCATAAAAACCCTGAAAAATATATAAAAGTTATCATGCAAGATTCAAATTTCAATACCAAAAAAACATAAGAGAAAACAGGACAGAAATTTACATCGTATCCAGGAAGAATGGTCTGCTCCAATGTGTTTGTTCCTGAAGTTCCAACTGCGGATTTCTTTGGGTTCTTCTTATAAACCTCAAAAAAAATTCTTAATCTTCTTACGCACATGATCTAACCTCGATTTACTAGTGGATGCATCTAAGGTAGTGAAGCAATACTCTAGAACAGTAAACTTCAACCTAGGATCAAAAACTGCAACAATAGCAAGTATGTCACTATACTCCTCCCAATATTTTTCAAACTTCACCTTCATGCTTTCCACCATCTCACAAATAACTTCATCATCAGATTCTTCATGAGTTCTCAACCAACTTTCAATCTTCCAAACTTGCATGAAATACAAATTAGCAGTTGGATAAGATGATCCAGAGATCAAATTTGTCATTTTTGCAAATGGGGTCAAGAACTCACAAATCAACTCTGCTCTTGTCCACTCTAAATCGGATGGATAATCTTGATAACATGTCTCTACCTCTGCAAGATGGCGAAATGCTTCTATATACATGATGTCTCTAGAGAGCATCAAATGTGTAGAATTCCATCGGGTTGTTACATCTAAAACTAGTCCAGCCTTAGCTTCAATTCCCACGGTTTCCACACAGGTTTGAAATGATTGTTCTCTAGACTCACTAATCTTCACAAACTTTACACTGTTCTTGATTTCTCCAAAGCACCATCAATCACTTTTAGCCCATCTTGCACAACTAGGTTCAAAATATGTGCTACACATCTTACGCGAAAGAACTCTCCATTGCAAACCAAGTCTTTTCGAAGTTGTCTCTTGAGAATTCCTTGCATGTTGTCATTTGATGAAGCATTATCTACTGTAATTGTAAACAATCTCTTCTCTAATTTCCATTCTTTCAACAATTCCATAACCTTCATGGCAATAGCAGCACCAATATGTGGAGGAGGAAAAGCACAAAATGACAGTATCTTAGTCTTCAAATTCCAGCCACTGTCAATATAATGTGTAGTCAAGCAGATGTAACCCTCTATCGTGAGTGATCTCCAAAGATCGGTTGTCAAGCAAAACCTACCGGGAACTTCATTCAACATCTCCCTAAGTTTCTTTTTCTCTTTCTCAAAAATTTTTAGACAATCGGCAGCTGCAGTGTTCCTACTCCAAAACTCTATACTAGAATTAGCATAAAAAAAAACCTCTCTAATCCTTCTGTATTCAACAAATGAATAAGGCAGATCATGCTCAATGATTGCCACTGCAATCATTTCCCGAAACACCATCATATCTAGCTTCCTATTTCCACATACATGAGTACTTCCAGGAGTTTTTGAGCATGTTTTCATGTGACGCAACAAAGTAGTGGTGCCATTTCTACGTAGATCTATGCAATAGTTATGATTGCAATAGTTGCATCTAACATCATTCCTACCATCAGGCAATTTTTCTCCAACACCTTGAACACTTCCGTTTATAAAAACTAGTCCTACCTTTCACCTTGTTGTTCTCAGCCATACTTGCTAGTGAATCAGCTGCTACCAGATTCTCATCTTCATCTTGATCCATCATCTCATCCCCACTCATATAGTCATCATCATTTTCGTTGAGGTTTAGAGTCTCCTCGTTATCCTTCTGAATCTGAGACACTATGAGTAAAGCAACACCATCAATAAGAGATGAGATCGAGAATTCGAGATCGACCCATTACCATTTTTCCATAAGAAAATAAATGGGTCTCTCTCAGAATCACAAAAGCTTAGAGAGATTGTAAGAGAAACACAACAAACAGAGAAGAGAGCTTAGAGAGAAGTCGAGTTGTTTACCTGATTCGAAAAGATGCTTCGAACAATTGTAAGAGAGAAGTCGAGATTTTTGATTCGAGAACAAACAGAGAAGATCGACTATGTCTGATCACTTCTCATGAAGGTTGGGCGTGGGAGAGGTGAAGCTTCTTTGAGAACAGAGAAGATCGACCTGCGGGAGTTGAAGGTTGAAGATGAATTTTTGATTTTTCCCTAAATCATTTTGACCTAGTTTTTTAATTATATTGGGCCGACCAATGTCCACATTGTCCAACCCATTTTGTTCGTGGACGAAGTTGGACGTAACCCATTTATACCCGCTTCGTATATGGGCTTGTCCATGACCGGTCCATAATGGTTTGGACATGGACAACCCATAGTCAGCCCGCCCATTTTAAGAGCTCTAGACTCGAGATCCCAAGCTATATGAAAAGTACATAAATTCTGATTTGAAAAAGATTACTTGATCTTCTTATTACCAATTTGACAAATCTACTCCGTTTCTACTTCGGCTTCAAGAAAACTTCGCCGTTTCACTGTTAAAACGCATCAGAAAGAAACAGCTTGCCGTTTCAACCTTCATGGGTCGAACGATCCGTCGGTTTCCCACAATCTCACGTGAAACCTGCACATGACAGTCTTATCTCGTTTTTGTCGTTTAAAGAAAGTCGCCACAAGAGACCATTCGAAAACAAAACCAAACAGATCTCTCCGTCCTCCCCCGACGGAGCAAGATGTCTCCGGTACCGGAAAGAGCAAAGCTTCATATAGCGATGGTGGTGTTTCAGACAGGCTACGCAGGGAATCACGTGATCATGAGACTCGCTCTAAACTTGGGAGTAAGCAAACTCGTCTTCCCACTTTACCGCACCATCATCGCTCTCTCTGTTCTTGCTCCCTCTGCTTACTTCCTTGAAAAGTATACACTTCTTTAGTCAAAACCAATCTCAATCTCTAACTCTTTACTCCACTTTACAATCTTGTTTATTAGTATCATTTTTATATATAATCTAACAGAAAAGAAAGGCCGGCGATGAACACCAGTTTTCTGATTCAGTTCTTCCTTCTTGGACTTGTCGGGTACGATGGATCTTGTTTCTTTTATACTTTGGCCTTTGATTGTAGATTGGAGGCACAATATTTTGATTCTAATACTTGATATTTTTTCTTTAATGGGTTTACAGCATAACACTAAATCAAGGATTTTACATCTTTGGACTGGACAATACCTCACCAACATTCGCATCAGCAACTGAAAATGCTGTTCCTGCTGTTTCATTCCTCATGGCTGTCTTGCTCGGGTATGTTCCTTGATTCTTGGATCTCACTTTCACTCGTATCTCGTTAATACGACACAACATTGATTGTAGAATAGAGAAGGTAGAATTGAAGAGGAGAGATGGTATAGCCAAAGTGGTGGGAACATTTGTATCGGTGGCAGGTTCTTTGGCTATAACGCTCTATAAAGGACCAACCATTTACCAACCGAGTCTGAGTTTAATGGAACAACCAATAAAAGCTGAAGAAGCAGAGGAACAGAGCAAGAACTGGACGTTGGGATGTCTCTGTTTGATGGGTCACTGCTTATGTTGGTCAAGCTGGATTGTGTTGCAATCACCATTGCTTAAGAAGTATCCAGCTCGCTTCTCCTTCGTCTCCTACTCTTGCTTTTTCGCCGTGTTCCAGTTCTTGGGAATCTCTGCTTGTTTCGAGAGAGATCTCGAGAGCTGGAAGATAAGCTCACTAGGCGTATTATACGCGTTACTATACACTGTAAGTGTTTATGATCTTTTAGATTAAGAAGAATCTTTCGAGTTTTGTTTAATTTGACGTGAGTGAATATTTGTAGGGATTGGTGGGTTCGGCGATGGTGTTTGCAATACAAATATACGTCGTGGAGAGGGGAGGACCTCTCTTCGTATCAGCTTATTTGCCTCTTCAAACTTTACTTGCTGCTCTTTTAGCCACTTTTGCTCTTGGTGAACACTTCTACCTTGGAGGGTATGTATCTCTTTGATGTTTCACTCATATATAATGGTATTATTATTTCATAATATCTTACAATTAAGTATTTTACACTGTTTGTTTGTCAGATTGATTGGTGCAATACTAATCATATGTGGACTGTATTTGGTTGTACTGGGCAAGAGTTGGGAGAGGCAAGCTCTTTGCCAACACATGATTGGTGATGAAGACAACCATATTCATAAACCAACATGTTCTATTGTTCAACCATTACTTTCTTCCTAAATTTAGTGTAAGATTAATAGAATTTTGATACGCTTGTTGATTTGATTCACGGTTTCAGATTGCTCTCTGCTTCCATCTATACCATAAGATTGTGTTTTCTTCTGCATTGCGTTTATATATTTTGTGACTTAACGAAAGTTATGATTTTTCGATTGAAGAACCAAACGCTCGACAAACTCAAATCAACTCGTTCATACTTGTCTTCTTTAGTTTTCCGACGAGATTCTCACTCGCAGATTCGTACAAACCCCGATCACGATCGCCGGAAAAGAGGGTACGAGAGGAAGAAGGAACACGATGGGTTGTTTCTGCACAAGAGCAAAGGCCAACACCTTCTTACCAACACCAGAATCCTCGACGCCATTGTCCGAAGCTCCGATGTCAGACCGACGGACACAGTCTTGGAGATCGGACCTGGTACTGGAAATCTCACCATGAAGCTTCTAGAAGCTGCTCAGAATGTCGTAGCCGTCGAGTTAGATAAGCGTATGGTGGAGATTCTCCGCAAAAGGGTTTCTGACCATGGTTTTGAAGATAAACTTACGGTAAAGCTTGCTAATTTGTTAAATTGCCTTTGATAATCTTATATAAATCGTTTAGTATTTTTAGAGAAGACGAAATTATTTGTTTTTGGAGATTTAACTTTTAAGCGCACACAATCTGTTCGACGAAATGCCCAAGTGAAGATTCCGGATTTACATTCCTACCTTTTTTTTTCAATTGGATTCTATAGATTATTCAAAAAGATGTTCTCAAGACAGATTTCCCTCGGTTTGATCTCGTGGTGGCAAATATTCCGTACAACATATCTTCCCCTCTCGTGGCAAAGCTTGTATACGGCTCCAACACCTTTCGCAGCGCCACACTCTTGCTTCAGAAGGAATTCTCACGGCGGCTCTTGGCAAATCCAGGAGATTCCGATTTCAACAGATTGGCGGTGAATGTGAAGTTAGTAGCTGACGTTAAATTTGTAATGGATGTGAGTAAAAGAGAGTTTGTTCCACCCCCTAAAGTCGATTCATCGGTGGTTATGATCAGACCAAAGGAGGTAAAACCAGATGTTAATGTTGAAGAATGGCTGGCATTTACTCGCACGTGTTTCGGGAAGAAGAACAAGACGCTTGGTTCCATGTTTAGGCAGAAGAAGAAGGTCATGGAGTTGCTGAGTTTGTCTGCAGGGAGGAATGGTTCCAAGGTTGGAGTTATGAATCAGATGTCTGGTAATTCTGACAGTGATGTTGAAGAAGATGAAGACGAAGATGGGAAAGGTCATATGCTGTGTTTGGATACAGATGCAAGTATGTTCAAGGAAAAGATTAATGGGATTCTGAGATCAAATGGGTTCCAAGAGAAGAGACCATCGAAGCTTTCTCATGGTGAGTTATTACATTTGCTTTCTTTGTTTAACCAAGCTGGCATTTTTTTCCATGATATTACGTCATTACACGAATAATGTGGCAAGTTTGTGTATTGATTTCTTTTTTGGTCGAATAATATGCGTATTTTGAATTTATATTCAACTTAGAAAATGGAAGATGACAGTAAAAGCTACTTAACCAGGGAAAGTGAAATCTAAGAAAATCGTTTTCAACTTAGGAATGTGAGAAATTCCCTCCACCAAATCATTAAGGGATAACTGAAATTAAATCTGTAATTAAGATTAGACATACCCTTCTGTTCCCATTTATTAAAAGTTCATAAGAGCAGGCCATAGCATAATAATACCACCGGCTTCTAACAAAAAGAAAAAGACAAAATCTGAGGAAATTATCCTCAATTCTCCTCTGCTAATCCAAATAAACAGCAGATCCAGAATCATTCATCTCTCGAACAAAACAAAAAAAAACCAAGATCGAAAGTCTTCCGTCGGATACAAGTAACAAAACCCTAAAACCCGGGTTTTGCTCGATCTCGACGTAATAACACAAATATAAACCCTAATAATAGCCGTAATTATTATATCCAGGATACGAATATTGATGATGATAGGGTTGCATCGCCTGTGACTGAGGATAATACGGAGGATGCTGCGGAGAGTAACCATTATCTCTCCGCCAATAACTGTTGTAAGACGGTGATTGGCCGTAGTGAGAATTGCAGTAGTTGTTATGGTAAAGATTTGGATGATGATGATGAGGATGTTATTAATAAGCATGGTTAACTCTCGACAGATTAGAAAAATAATTAGAATTTTTTTCTTATAGTTCAAACTAATAAAATAAAATTTCTAATAGTCCAAACTAATAGTTTGAGAATTTCGAGCTCTACGTCGAGAGCCACGTCGAGCTGCTCCCCGATTAGTAAGACGTAAATGATTATGAAGAAGACGAAAACCCGTCCGGAATGCTTTCCTCAAACGTTTGCTCTTTGGAAAATCTACCTACAAGATGTATATGAAACATGAGTATTTGGAAACGTGAAAACAAAAAACTATGGAAACCAGGAACTGAAGGGACCTTTTTTTATCACGTCTCTATGACTGAATCTAGAAGCATTTCAAAAACACAAACAACAACTTACACTTTTTATTCAATGTTCTAAAGCCTTTTAGCAACAACCAAAGTCAGTAAACCAATTTCATGCTTTCTATTTCACATTTGGGGACCCAAATGTTTATGAGAAATCGGATGTATGTATACATTTTTCTCTGTTGAAAATCTATAATTATCATTAAGAAAAGCTTGCCTCTAGCCATTGCTGCCGCTCGTACTTGGATACTTGAATACACTCATAAATAATACCCTCCTGCTTGACAACGAGTGCAAAAAGTTACACAGGTTGTTGCTCAAATGGTTAGACAATGAAACAATGTATTGATACAAGCAGAGAGAGAGAGAGAGGATGCTTACTTCCAGTCCATGCTCTCTACTCGAGAGATGCTTCCTGAATTTCTCCAGGCTTTGGCCATCGAAATTGCACGATTTGCAATAAAACATGGCAGATAATTCCCCCGTGGTAATATCTTCCGCGGAGCCTAGTAATTCTTCCCAGCACCACTCAGCAGAAGTGTCCAGGACTGACATTAAATCAGAACTAAATGAATAAGCCAGAAAGAGGTTGTATTTCGTCTGTTGTTGTAGCCGGACCAGATCCCAAGAGAAGACATCTTCCACCTTATCGGATATGAGCATCATTGTGGCCGGAGGGGGATTATGACCTCGCCATTCCAGCATGTCCGAAAACATGACTGAGCATGTGCTTTCTGTTTCAGTCAAAGGAAAACATGACTGAGCATGTTTCAGTCAAACCCAGAGATCGATAACAATTGGACTAACCGAATATGGTATGTGCAACAGCGACTCCAGTGGAAGAGAGCCCTCGAAGGAGCTGATTAGGGGTTTGTTTTTGGTCGCCATAGGCAGTGATGGAGACAGGACCATAGTAGCCAAGTTTCTTGAACGCCCCTTCTATACTCCGACGGACCCGACGAGCATCATAACCCTCCGGAATCGGACAGTCGTTCATGTCCCACCACACCGCTATTTTAGCTGTCGCGTATTCAGGCTCCGCCGCATCGTCGTTCCCCCACATCCTCTAAACCCTATAAACAAGTCCTCGACCCGCTTTTAAGTTTGATGTATATACACCAAACTAATGTGCCTAAATGAAAGCCTCTAAAGGTGTGGGCTTACGAAATCGGATCTTATCATATATATAATAAACTAGGACATTCCCGCGCGGAAAAAAAAAAAAAAAAAAAATTTAAATTTCTTTTTTAATATGAAGTCAGGTTAATATTGTTAGTCTCTTTGTTATTTGAGTTGTTTAATCTCTTAAGTTGTATTTTAATTATTTATAGTAATATTATACTCTTCTAGAAATTTTAGAAAACTAAATTTTTTCTTTATAAGTCATTTTCAATTTATATTGAAATTATATATTTCAATAAATTCTATTGTAGCAACAATATCTTTTGCGGATATGTTGGAAAAGACAATTGTGTTTACAAGTAATTTCTGTTCGTTCATTTACAGATCTTTAAATTTTTTAAAATTTAAAATTTAAGATCAATCTGGTGTTATTATGTGATCAACTTCAACTCAATTTTTCGAACCATTTTGTCCATGCTTAAGTACTAGCTATTAGGTTTCCATTATCAAACTGGCAAAATCTTTTGCTTTCTGCTTACGAACCTAGAGAAGTTTAGGCGAGGTAAGATTATTGAAATTTTTTCCTTTCACCTTCATTTATCACTATATGACATCTGATGGATGGTGTGTTTGCAACGGTGCAGAGTTACGGTTAAGTTACTGGTGGGGGACGCATTATAATTCTTTACAGGAGAATTAGTTCGAGAAATAGTAAATGCAATATTTGGTCTGAAAGTCGTTGAACTGCAAATGTTGCAGCAGACATTTTAGCCAAAAGAGCCCTTAGCTCACTCTAGTCTCGGTTAGCACAAGAAGCATGCCCAGATCATATAAGTTGTAAGATTTTCCAGGTCAATAATGCAGCTTTTGTAACAATTGATCAAATGAAATAGTGCTGGCCTGCTCCCTCATTCTTGCAGTTCAAAATCAATATGTTTCAGAGAATGCATTCGAAAAAATGAATATGGGAAATCGAGTCAATCACTAGAGCAATGCGGAAATGAAAGATGAAGATTTTATCAATGCCATCATTAAGGGGCTGTTCGTTTGTTCATTCGGATGGACCATTTGAATGAAAATGAGAATTGATGTTCGTTTTGTGCAAAAAATGTGCAACATTCAAATGGACAATTTGGATGAGTTTTTAAAATTTAGGCAAAATTTTCGAAATCAGCTGGCTGGACCAAATTGGACCATCTGAATGGAGATGATTCAGTAGAAAATGGCAAATGACGAATATACGTTAATATACTAACGTATAAAGTTAATTTTAATTTAAATAATATTTCTTTTTTATCTAAAAGTTAAAAGAAAAATACATCATCGCAAAAAAAAAAATGTCATAACGTAACAAAAAAAAGTCAATGTCTTTCTGTAAAAAAAAATTGTCATTAAAAAAGGGAAAATTTGTAAACAAAATGTCACTAAAAAGATAAAAGGAAAATTTGTAAAAAATGTCATTAAAAAAAAGTAAAAGAGAAAATTTGTAAAATATATCATTAAAAAAGAGGAAAAATTTGTTTCATATCAATACGTTTAAAAAAAAAAAAATGCCATAACTAATCGAGAAAGAAAGGAAAAAAAATACATCATTGGAAAAATTTGTAAAAAAAATGTCATTAAATAAAGGTAAATGGGAAAATTTGTAAAAAATGTTATTAAAAAGAGGTAAAAGAGAAAATTTGTAAAAAAAAAATATCATTAAAAAAAGAAAATTTGTTTCATGTCAATACATTTAAAAAAAAAAAAAAAAAAAATGTCACAACTAATCGAGAAAGAAAAGAAAAAAATACATCATTCAAGCAAATCATGAATTCGAGAGTTCCACAAATCGATCAAAGCTATTTTACTTTAAATTTTGCCCAACGTGAGTGTGACACACAAGAGATGATAATACTTGTGATAAGCTCAGAAATTCTGTAGTTTTAATGGAGACACACTCAACACAAAACAGAGGAAACAAAACACACTTTGCTGGAAGCAGAAGACTGAAAAATTCAATTGATCAAAGGTGAATGTAAAAGACAAAGGGCTGAGCTTTATATATAGCTCGACTTAATATAACCTCTAACGGTCATAAATATCACAAAAGGAAATCAATTATTCGAAATAAAACAAAGAAACTTGGAAATGAGGGTCTTGGTAATTATTCGAGCTGTTAGGGCTTAAATGCTTGATTCTGAATAGATCTATTAAGGAAAGTTCTTGGGCGACCCTTGACTCCTTATGATTCTCTTTTAGCTGGAATAATGGGTGTGAATCCTTCAGAAAATATGTGATTTCAAAAGAAATAGCCATTAGAATATATGGCCAAGTGTAAACACAACCAATTTGGGATTCTGGGTGGATCCGGGTCGATCTGGGTTGGGTCTCCAATGGTTTGGGCTCTTGAGTAACCCACTAAGATAGGCTGTGATGGTTTATGTCTGGGCCACATGATACTTGGGATATGGGACTCTCCGTTTGGGCCATAAGTACTATTGGGTGAATTTTGTTTAGGTCCAGCATTGTCTCTACCAAGTGTAAAGTTTTCTCGACCACATGCTATCTTTTCTCGACCATAACTTTGTATGCTTTGACCAGATTCAGTTATGGTCCTATCTTCATTCGGTTTGGTTCAAGCTGGTGCATTTCTACTCCATACTCCGTCCTTGGTACGATACCCACATCATACCCTCCCCCTTGACTGAATTTTATCTTCAAAATTGATGGACCTGCATGGGGATAAGTCAAGTTAGTACTCATATAAGGCGTTCGGGTTAGAAGCTAACCGCCTGGTCTTGTTTGGCCTGGTTTAAAATGTGGATTCGCATAGAATGTTGCCTCCTTGATCAACATGGTATAGATGATTCCTTGTGCTTGCTTTGGCTGATAAATGGTTGTGCCTTTGGTGAGTTCTTCCACTCCAACTTCTGTTGCATCTTTTAGCTCCTATAACCTAGTTCAAGTTTTCTTAACAAGAAAAAGTGGGGTAAGGAAGTTTGAGGACATACTTGGTTAAAATTTTCTATAAACAAACTTATCTTGCTTTTTTGTTTCTCTCTGGCCTTGGCTTCCATTGCACGCACCTCAGCCTAGTCTAATGGGGCTAATGTGACATTGCGGTTGTTGTGGTTGAATGTATAGCGGTTTGTACGGCCATTGTGGGAGACTTGTCTATCATACTGCCACGGTCTTCCCTATAAAATGTGGTTAGCTTGCAAAGGGGTAACATCACAAAGAATCTGGTCTTTGTATTAGCGTATGGAGAATGGAACTTGTACTTATTGGGACACCTTAAGCTCTTCATCATCATTAAGCCTTGTTAGCTTTTATGGCCTTGGGTGCTTAGTTGTTTCCAGTCCTAAATTTTCAACCATCAAAGTGCTAGCAATATTAGCACAAGAACCACTGTCCACAATCAAATGACATACATTGTCCTTCACGGTATATCGGGTGTTAAATAGATTAACCCTTTGGACACATTCTTCTGATGCTAGCTGAGCATTTAGGACCCTTTGGATCACTAAGAGCTCTCTTTCCTCAGCATATTCAATCTCATCATCAAGTGTTTCTGTCTCTTCTTCATCTTGCAGCTCATATTCCTCTGATAACCTGTTTAGGACCATAACACGTTTGTTGGGACATTCTCTTGCCATATGACCAAATGCTCGGCACTTATAACATATTACATCACGAGTTTGATTAGGGTTAGAAGTCTTACCAGTTTCAGAACGTGTATCCTTGAAGGGCTAATCAATTTGCCTTTAAACCGATTATCTATAACAACAGATTTGTCCTTTTCTTGGGACTTTCTCTTGCTTCTGTTGCTCAAACAACTTGAAGTCGGTTCCGGTTGTTGGTAGTAGTTTTCCTCTTGATTTGTTGTTCAGCTTGGACAACAAGGTATAGAAGGTCTTGAAGATCATCATACGACTGCCTTTCCACTTTACGGCTAATCCGGTCTTATAGGCCATCTATGAACTGAGCCATTAAGGTCTCCATTGAATCTTCTATTGCCAATCGATTGATGCGATGCTCAAAGTCATCGTAGTACTCTTCTACTGTCTTGTTCCCTTGAGATAATCTGCGAAAACGCTTGTGCAAATCACGGTGAAAATGAGGAGGAATATACCTTTTTCTTATCAGCCTCGTATAAAATAAACTAGGACATCCCCGCGCGGAAAAAAAAAAAAAAATTTAATTTCTTTTTTAATATGAAGTGAGGTTAATATTGTTAGTCTCTTTGTTATTTGAGTTGTTTAATCTCTTAAGTTGTATTTTAATTATTTATAGTAATATTATACTCTTCTAGAAATTTTAGAAAACTAAATTTTTTCTTTATAAGTCATTTTCAATTTATATTGAAAGACAATTGTGTTTACAAGTAATTTCTCTTTGTTCATTTACAAATCTTTAAAAAAATTTAAATTAAAAATTTAAGATCAATCTGGTGTTAACCACTGCTATCAACTTCAACTCAATTTTTCGAATCATTTTGTCCATGCTTAAGTACCAGCTATTAGGTTTCCATTATCAAACTGGCAAAATCCTTTGCTTTCCGCTTACGAACCTAGAGCAGTCACTTTCCATTACAATGTTGTGGAATTTAAGACAACGTATCAATTGCAAAGCAAGAAAGTATAAAAGGATATAGAAGTATCTAGAAGATATCACAAGATATCGTAAATATTATGTGAAGATATTAATTCATAGTTGTATCTTTCTAGTTTAGGAAATCTCTTCCCTATATAAACATATGTAACCAATACTATATTTCTTATGAGAGCAATACACAATTCTTCCAATCTCTATCTCTCATCACTCTATCAGAAAATGCTCATTTTTTCAGCTTCGAAAGAACTATTTCTATTGCGCAATTTTGCTGCTTGTAATGATATAAAAACTACCACATCAATTTTCCAACTAATGGCAATGTAATTGCCTTCCTCTTATTAAAAGTTCATAAGAGCAGGCCATAGCATAATAATACCACCGGCTTCTAACAAAAAGAAAAGGACAAAATCTGAGGAAATTATCCTCAATTCTCCTCTGCTAATCCAAATAAACAGCAGATCCAGAATCATTCATCTCTCGAACAAAACAAAAAAACCCAACATCAAAAGTCTTCCGTCGGATACAAGTAACAAAACCCTAAAACCCGGGTTTTGCTCGATCTCGACGTAATAACACAAATATAAACCCTAATAATAGCCGTAATTATTATATCCAGGATACGAATATTGATGATGATAGGGTTGCATCGCCTGTGACTGAGGATAATACGGAGGATGCTGCGGAGAGTAACCATTATCTCTCCGCCAATAACTGTTGTAAGACGGTGATTGGCCGTAGTGAGAATTGCAGTAGTTGTTATGGTAAAGATTTGGATGATGATGATGAGGATGATGATGATGTCCACCCGTTTTCACAAACGACATTTCAGCTGCTTTGCTTTTCATCGAACCCATTAGTTTCAGAAGTTTGTTTGGATCTCCTTCACCCGAAACGTAGGCCATTCCTTCGTCCACGTCTAACGAAAAATCTCCTACTTAATAACAACAACAAAGAAAAAGAAAAAAAACCAATGTAAGAATTGGATAATTAACAATCTTCAATTTGATGATGCTGAAACGTAGAACAACATCTTTAAGATTTTTTGTTGGATGTGAATAATTAACCAACCTTTGATCTTCTTTAAGATCATTGTCATGCTCTTGTGCCATTCGGGGGAGTTGGTGTTCACCTTAAACCCACAAGTCTGCAAAAAAATAATACGGTGATTTGTCATATTTAGATGATATCATCGGGATGATTAAAAAATGATTATGTGGTCTTTTGTGTTAGGAGAAACTGAAAACGAACCAGTTGTTGTGTAGAACGATTATTTGATGAAAACATTTTTGATAAATCTCTTGGAACTTGATAGAAAGCTAATAACAGTGGGAAAGATGTTATATGAAAAGATTTGCAAAATGATAACGTCTCGTACGTTTATATAGATTTTCGAAACTTTTGATTCAAGTCTTGTCGATATTCGTTTACATGGAAATAATTATTTATGTTCTTTTTCAAAAATGTTTCGAATTAGGAAATGGTTTCATTAATGTTAAAATCCTTTCATTCCTAATATGGCATACTTTAATCCAGATCTTTCATTGATGTAACTATGCAAGTAACCATGAAAGTCTTGTTAATGAAACTTCGAGCCATATCTTTAGACAATATTCAAAACGTAATATTCTTTTTCATCAGTATATATATTTCGCCATCACAAAATTTACGAAATATTGAAACAATAATATTAGCATTAGTTTAAGTCTCTACGATATCGATTTGGATACGGATCGTTAATTAGTACACTCTATTCTATTCTCTTACTCGGCGCCTAGTATCGCGGTACTTTTTTTAAACAAATTTTGGGCCATCTTAAACTTTTTGGGCCTATCAGCCAGACCTATTTATTACGAACACTATAAGCCCATACCCAGCTCCTTGAAGAAGCGAGAGTCACATGACGTTTCCATTAATTCTAATCAGACTACATGTTGTTTTTTCGCTGTGATCGTTAGAACCATGAACATATATAAAAAGAATGATTGATATTGGAAGTGACAAGTCTCCTTCTACGTATACAAGTCAAACTAAAGAAAGATCTAATCTTTTGTTGGAGATTGTTTTAGCAATTTCACAACGTTTTCATAGACGATGAATGTAATGGAAGAAGCAGGAACATTTTTCAAAAGATTAGCGGTCAGTCCCCTGTAGAAACCTCTGAGACCTTCGAATCTGCAGAAACCCAAGTGTTACTCGATGATACTAACCAAACGATCAGACATAATTGGAGACCAAGGATATGCTCTAACCTCGCGGTTTCTCTGATGACATGCAAGCTGTCTATATATCTTGGAATTCCGTTAGTACTAGGTCGTTGCTGAACAAGAAAAGAGGAATGTTTATGCTATTTCTAAAGTATTGCTAAAGATTAGTGGTTGCACTAAGGAAGTTCAAGGAATTTAGATTTGAGCTGCTTATAATAATAAGATTGAAGACATCATTGATAGGTACCTGTAATCGTGCTCGAATAACCTGAAATGGATATGTAAGAAGAACTGCAGCGACTTTTGAGGAGCCGCCAAGTGCAGCATAATCTGCTGAGTTCTAAAGAAGAAGCAGAAAAAAATGCAAAGGGAGTGTGTTAGAAATTAGAATAGTATATCCGAGATGCTGAAAAAGACGTGGGATTAAGATTAATGTTCCTATAGAACCAAAAGACTCGCAATGTAGGCTATGAAAAAGAGGAACTCTGTACCAATAAATTGTTAGCGGATTCAGATTTTCTTCTCCTTTCTTTCAAATCCACAATGACTTTACGGAGTTCCTCATACGCTGTGAACTGAATAGCACCATGAGAAACCTGCTGAAGAAATTATATCAGAATCAACCAAAAATGAAACGATTGTAAGTCATTCAATCTGTAAAATCTTTTTTTGATAGTTCCAGAATCTGTGGATCTTGTGGTAGTTTCATGAACTGACATGACAGGGATAGTTACTAACCAGTACAAGACCAGGGACAATACCCTTGTAGAGCGCCCTGGGTCCTTCCTCTTTCATTATGGTTCTAAAGGCATCTGAAATTCACAAAAGAAACATTCAGAAAAGAACATTAGAAAAATGAAGATTGAAATTGTGCAGCATAGTACAGACCTAATAGCCCGGAGTATGGTCGGATTTGATGAAGAGGTGTCTGAAGCTGTAATCTTGTTTTGACAAGCCAAATCGGGTTTGTGCATAAACAAACCTGAAAGTTTCATAAGCTTGAGATCAAGAACGAAAGAACATAGGAGAAAATGAGATGTTTGTGGTGTTTGTTACACACACCAAGGCCCCTGCTTCAGCAGCGGAAGCAAGGTGAAGACCAGGGCTGAGTTTCTCATCGTCCCTGCCTCTAGAGTATCTCTGTTTCGCTCTTCCATAACTACAGAGGAATAACATATTCGTTTCAGTTTTCAGATCATTTAACAAGATCCACTTAAAAAAAAACGGAAACCTCCACGACCTAACAGAAATGTGTAGAGGAGAGATCAAAAACAGTACTATTACCTCAACAACATCATCCTAAGAAAAAAGTGCAAATAAGACAAAAAGGAGAAGCCTTTCTTCACATTTTAAGCCAGAACACAATTATCTAAGCTCAATCACACTTTTAAGCCATACATCCTCAGTTTATTATAATAAAATTATGGAGCAAGATGTGTTCTTAACAAATGTAACACTCACAAAAAGAAGTATAAGCCCCATGAAACAGTAGAACCGATAACAGCAGGGAAGAAACCTGCATAAAGTCCTCTCAAACCCTACGGAAGATTATAAACAGAAATGTTGAGTTATATCAGCTAAAGCAGAGAAAAAAGGTGATAACTCACAAAAACCATAAACCAGAAATGTTGCTGGATTATGCAATGTCACTCATTGCCCTAGCGGAATTCACAAACCCAGAAACAACAAAATCCTCTAATCAATAAACTAATAAGTGGACAGAGATGAGTCAACCCCATTGCATAGAGATATGTTATACAAAAAGGGTAAGAGAGTTTTTCTCGCAAACCTCGAGACGGGCAATGGTGAAGAGAGCATGAGCTGTGTTCTTGTACGTTGGGAGACTTGACCCTCTACCGTCGTTGACTGTCCAATCAAGTAATCAACTATAAACAAATCGATGAGTGAAAAATTCGATTTTTTTGTCAGTTCACAAAAAAACCAGACCTTGGAATCTCGTACGGACAACATCAAGGGGGTGCATAGCTGCGACGGTTACGAATCCAGCGACGGCGCCGGCGGTGGCGTTTTCCCACTGCCACGGCGCCGCCATCAACGAATCCTTAGATGCAATCAACTGTATCAATCCGATCTAGTCGAGATTGCTTACAAAAGTAATCGGAAGTTAAAGACACATCTGCCGCGTAAAAGAAGCGAAAAGACAGCTGATGAAAGATTCGCCGTCCTCGGGTACGATCTCCGACTTCGAGTTTTCGTTCGATGATAGATTTGCCGTTTGAGTCGTCTTCCTGAAGCTAATAAGACCCAAATCAAAAAGAGATTTCTAAAATTATTCGAGGCCCACTAATTCACAAAAATGTCTACAGTATACACCCTAATCTTTTACATTCATTCTCAAAAACCCCAATACTTAAAAACAAATATTTAAATTTCCACCCTATAGTTTTAACCATTCTTAAAAAGCCCCAATTCTTCGGAAATCATATGATGACTGTATATGCACGTTTAAAGTTTGTGCCGAGAAAATAGAGCAAATCGTATTGTTTTCCGAAACAAAATCAGATTTAGTAAACATACTTGTAACAACTTACATGTCCTGTGGTGTTTCGGGTCATTCCAATCATCGTGATGTGCACCGTGGAGTATTGTACGTTAGATCATAGCATTAAACCTCATTTTAAGAGACTCTTTGTAAAAGAGAGAGAGTATAGAAAAATGTTTTTGAAAAGTAATTTTATCTAAACATAATAGTTTTAACATATATACGCAAATAAAAATGCAAGATTTTCGTCTTTTTGAAACAACTAAACTCTAAGTATCTTACTATGTACAAAATATATAAATAATCAGTCACGAACACCATGAACTTGACTAAGAACATGATCATCTAAAATGTGAAATATTTTTAGTAAATCCTCTTAATTAAAAATTTGCCTTGGGGGTTTCTGCTTCTTCAACTCATGAGGTTTACTATTTTTTCCAAACCGCACGTTGACCTAACCACTCAAATCAAACATCATGCATTTTTGATCGTCGAATCAAACCGCGGATCCAAAAAAATGGGTCAATATAGTATGTGGTCTAAATTTTTTTCCCATATATCAGAAATATTGTTTTGCGTTTGCGTTTAAGTTCGGGTTAATAGATTTGGTTTGGGGACAAAGCAAATTGAGAGAAGGAGAGGTCTCACAAGTCACAAAAATATGGGTTATCAAAATAAAAACATAGCACAAGTTCTGACACATGAACATGGTTCCCTTCTTCACTTCTCCTTTTCTTTTGCTCCTTTCAACAGCTCATCTCTCTATCTCTCTCTCTCCACTCTTCCACTACTCTCAGCTTCCCACTAAATACACTCTTCTCTTTTTTATTGTTCTCTCTCTCTTAAATTAGCATTTGCACACTGTCATAAATGTTAGTATATATATGTTTACAAATGTTGATTGATTTTCTTGTTTATTGTAAAAGTGGAACTAATTTATATATATACATGCATGCCTTGTCCATAAACTAAATTGTACATGTGAAGGACAGAAAGAGAAGTATACGAGAAAAAGGCAACAAAGCCCGCGCTTTTTCTAACCAGGTTAGATACAAAATACCTAAATTTACCCTAAGATGTAAAAATGATAAACCGATAATCAATGTACTCAACCTTTTAGTTATAAGAAAATAAACATAGATTCACCCAATACCAATTCAATTGCAACGAACGAACGAAACTACCATTTTCTTACTGTAAACCTAACTACATCGAAATTAAAATAAAATAAAAGACAAGAGAGAGTGTTTTAACGACCAATACCTTGAAGTGAACCCTAAGATCGGATCCTCTAGCCTTGCAAGCTGCAAGATCAAACCCAGAAAATTACACAAAAATCGAATACAAAGAGTAAAATGATAGTGAGAGAAGAGAGATGGTGTGAGAAGCTTAAGCAATTACCATGGCGGCTAAACAGAAGAATCGGCTGCAGTAGCGAAAACCTAGTTGGTCTATCAAAGTGGGCCTTTTCTTGTCTTTATTAAATAGCTTCATGGCTTTCCCGTAGAGGCCCAAAAGAGTTTATGAAATGGGATATTTTTCTTTTTCGTCTTTTTTTTTATAAGACATGACAGTCGACTATTTTCTCACTAATGATATACTCCTCTATAGTAATTTTCCATCGATTGAAAAAAAAAACAACCATGCATCAAATTCAACAAGACCAAAAGAGAAATTAGCCATCGGCATTCGGGTCTTTGGATCGGGTCCGGGTCGGTTCCCATCGGATCCGGATCCGGATCTTTTGGGTATAGGAATTTTGGACCCATATAGGTACCTGTAAATTTTCGGTTCGGGTTCGGGTCGGTTCTATTCAGTTCCGAGTCAGTTTGGATCAAAATTTATTATACCCGTAAATACCCAAATATTTTTGGGTACCATTCATTTCCGGGTTCTTGCAGGTTCTGTTGTACCCGAAATTGTATTTTTATCCGAAACAAAATCAGATTTAGTAAACATACAAACACACAATACATATTAATACAGACAAAGCCAAAAGAAAACGATAACTCAATGACACGTCCATGCCAAACAAATGCATGAAACTAAACCATCTTATAATAAAGAGGTTATTAATAAGCATGGTTAACTCTCCGACAGATTCGCCGGATCTCTCCCTTCACGCCGGTCAACGGAGAGATATTTCCCATCTTCACCATAGATTTAGCAAACTGCTCGAAGAACACCTCTTGATTCTCAGCGTAGAGCTTCACGAGCTTCTTGGACTCTCTGTTCTTCGTGAACAGAATCTCGTCCGAGCTCAATAGCCCTTTGTACATGATCAGGTTCTTGAAGTAGTGGTTGTCGAATTTGAACGGCGTCGCGAAGTCGAGGAAGAAGAGGTTTTGGTCACCGCCGGATTGAGGACATTGTTGGCGCAACACGGAGGCGTAGTATTGGTTAAGGGTCAGATCAGGCTTTCCGTTGCCGGACTGGTTGTATAACCTCTGCCGGAAACTTGTGCACCTCGAGTTTCCGATGGTGTGACTTCCTGCAAATCATTTTTTATATGTAAACGTTTTATAATAAGGTCTTCTAAAATTTACAACTAAAATAACCAAAACTAATGTAACTTCTCTGTCTCTACGTCCGCTTAACATATTTATAAATGTTTTTTTTTTAAAAATTTATGTAACGTTACTAAAAAATAGAGAGAGAAAAAAACACAATTAGAATAAAAATTATGGGATCTTTAGCGAGTTTTTGGACATGTAAGTTGTTACAAGTGAGTTGTGTAATTAAGATGGATGGATATATACCAGAGAGGGAGACGAGATCGACGAGATCGAGGCCTTGACGCTTGAACTTAGTGAGGATGGTTTGAAAAGTGTTGGTGGGAGCAGGAATGTCATTGTTGGAACCACTCAAGCTTGCTCCTCTCGAGTCTCTTCTCCCTAGAGGCACTTCCCAGCTCGGTCCACCCGTCTGTATATATACACACGTCCATTTGTCGAATTAATGAACTTTTGTAATGATGATAATCAAATAATTTTTCTTTATAGTGAATTGTGATGACTTACAATGACAGTTGAGTCTCTAGCGGCTAGAGCCAAGATATCAGCACAAGAAACTGTTTCAGGACACTCATGTTCTAAGGCATGTTTGATTTCCTCGATGAGTTCGAAACCGCGGGCTGAGTTTCGGTTAGGGTTTGATCGTTTCTCACTGATTATGGTTCCACTATTGTCCAATAGTATGGAAGCATCACATCCCTGCAATACCAATCACAAAGAGAAAAATATATAAGAGACTGGAATATTTTTTCCATAGTACTTAAACGTTAAGAAAGTTTCTAAGCTTGAGACCTTGACAAAGCAATCGTGGAAATGGAGTCTGAGCAAAGAGGCAGGCATGCGAGGGTCATGAGCGAATGCTTTAGCGACAACGGACTGAACAATCTCTTGAGCTTTAGGACACGAGTGGTCGTAAAACTGAGGGAAGAGATAGCCGCTAGTTCCAGAACACAAACAAAGAGGAGAGAAAGCAATGAGGGAGATAGCTGCGATGAGAATGTTCAGTGACTTGGTCATTTTTTGGGGGATTTTTTGTCTTGATGATGGCTCGTTGGGTTTTTAACTCGGTTTCTTGTAACTTGGTGATTGTGTGTGATACGAAAGGGTGTCATTTATAGAGTAGACTTTGTGGACATTTGAGGAAGACGTAGGAGTAGGTAACTAATTGTAGCTATTGGGTTAGATGGATATATTAATCTTTTAGGATTGGTATGAATACAAGATTTGTTAGACTTCTATTGTATTCCCCATCTATGGCCACTTTATATATGTAACTCGTATTATATCATATGATTTTTCGCTGTTGTTTAATGGAATTTTTGTTAAGTGAATTTAGACAAATAAGATGTTTCTATGGATTTATGATATTAAATATAGAGATTAACCTGAAGAGTAAGCTACGAAATACGTACAATTGCGTCTGTAGGGTTTTCATTTGGTTGACCATTGACGAAATTGTCAACAAATTAGTGCTAATTATTCTGCAAGCAAACTAATAATCTTACGGTGTGCTTAACAAATAGATATGGTTGCTAGAGTACGACAAAGACATAATGAACTATAGATAATGACAAAATCATTGAGAAACAGCTTCAACTGCCCTCTCACAAAACCAAACAAACTATTTTTCCTTTTGTTTTCGTGACAAATTAAATTAACATAAAGAACATCACCAACAACGTGTAAAGACTTTTTCAATAGACTTTTTCGTCTATTATTCAGGCAAAAAAAAAAAAAAAAAAAGCCCAGGTTCTCAGTCGGCTTAAAGCAAAGCCCAATAATACAGTGGAGAAGCACCGAGCTCGGAAACGGGGCCCAATCTAACGTTCTCGGACTTGCCGGCGACCAATAACCTAGAGTGTGTTACGACCACTAACACACGGTGCAAGAATAAATAAATAAATATATATATATATATATATATATATTTTTTTTTTGTCGCGTATAAGAATAAATATTTAAGCTGAAAAACACACAAGTTATATAGATATCATAATACATATCAGAACATAAAAAGAGCCAGATGCTCAAACCCACTCCTCTCTTACACTCGTATAACACATCGCAAGGACGAAGAGACATAAAAGCACACATACAACGACCATATGCGACTGCGTTACAAACCCACCCTTATTTTTATTTATAAGTAGACACGTTTTGTTCCAAGTTTAAATGGTATATAGATTAACGACCACCACCACCGGGAAGCTTGTCCTTGATCTTGTCCATCATCCCCTTCTTCTCGTGGCGCTCGCCACCGTGACCTCCGGCATCATAACCGGTGGTAGTTCCGGTTCCCATCCCCATCCCTTGGGCTTGACCAGACTGGTCATGATGACCTGGCAACTTCTCCTTAATCTTGTCCGTTATTCCCTTCTTCTTCCTCCTCCCTCCTTGTCCATCATCCTCCTATATACCAATTTTATTTGTGTGTTAAGTATCATATATCCTATTTATACAGGTTTGTTTATATATTTGGTAACGTACCGAGCTGCTGGATCCGGATCCGGAGCGGTGAAGCATTCCTCCCAAGCCACCACCACTTTCCTTATGGAGTTGTTCCTGGCCCTGGTGCCTAGCTCCTCCGCCAGTTCCAAAGGCTCCGGCCCCGGTCCCTGCAGTCCCGTATCCTTCGCCACCTGTCCCGTAGGTCCCACCCGTGGCTCCTCCACCAGTTCCGTAACCTCCTCCTCCGGTCGCTCCTACACCGCCACCTTGCCCGTATCCTCCGCCGCCAATAGGGTTTCCGTACTCGTCCAACTTCTGGACCGGGTTTCCGTACTCGTCAGTCGCCTGAGCTCCTGGCCTCTGGTGAGATGCCATCTTCTTCTTCTAAGCAAAGACTTTCAGTTTATAGCTAAAAACACACTGTGTGTGATATGAGACTTTGATGAGTTTGATCGATGAAGGTTCGTTAACGCATGGAAGGTACTTTTATAGTCCGGTTTCGGATAGGATCAAACTATTGAAACAGTGAATCATTTACTTGGAAGGTGACACGTGGCAACAGTGTAAAATGTTGGCGTGGTGCTTCGAGACACGTGTCCGTAGACAAACCGCACTCTTTATGATTAAAGAATTGGGATGGATATTTTCCGGGCTGTGAGAGTCGAGACCGAGTACGTGTTCATAACAATCCCATGACAGGGTGATGAATATAGGTGGAAAGAAAAATATCTCTTTTTTTTGTGTCGGTAGTAACATTATCGTAGAAATTAGACACGTACCACTTGTCCTTGAAAACGATGTGTCTTGCTTTTAACGTGAGACAAAGATTTGTTGTATTCGACGAAACTGGCCTGGGTCCGAGGAATGTGGGCTTACGAATTGCGTACTAATAAGCCCATTTACCAAAACTGAGGCCCTACACTTTCAACTCCACTTATGAAACGGTGCGTTTCGGTTCGTCTTTTTCGTTTCCTCTCTGCACCAGATTTGAACAAGCTCGGATTTCAATTTCTTACGAAGGTTTCTTCTGATTGGGATTTATAAAAATTTCTGGGTTGAATATTTTGCTTGCTAAAGATGGATCCAGATGCGGTGAAGTCGACCCTTTCCAATCTGGCATTCGGGAATGTATTGGCGGCAGCTGCTAGAGATTATAAGAAGGTAAATTGATTTTCATCTTTGCTTTTGTAGAGAACTCGGAAAGGTGTTCGCCATAGATTCTTAGATCTTGATTTCGCGTTTTCCTAATACAATTTGTGATTAGATTTTTCGAATCGTTAGAACAAAAGGGGAAAAAAATGCTGCGATTTTCACAGAGTTGTCAATCCTGGCTTATGATGTTGTTGGGTGATTTAAGAACATATGGGCTAGATTCTATTTCTGGTGATTTAAGGTTAACGTTTTTCTTTGTTACTCTTGATCACTAGTTCTGATTTAACAATGTTAAAGGGATATGATGTTTTTTTTTTTTAATGCATTTCGTATTTTGGCTGTGTAGGAAGTTCTTGCAAATGAAAAGGCGCAAGCTTTAAATCCTGCCAATGAGGAGGTTGATTTTGACGAATTGATGGATGTAAGTGCATCGTTGCTCTCTTCTTTACATATATGCGATGTTATGCTTCTGTCTCTATGTGAGACTGACTTGCTCATGTTCTGTAGGATCCAGAGCTAGAAAAATTGCACGCAGATAGGATTGCGGCACTCAAGGTTAAAACTTCATTCAGCATCTATATTGTGTCTTAGCTACTTTTTCACTTCATTAGTATGGACTAACCCCAAGATTTGACTGTGCAGAGAGAAGTGGAAAAGAGAGAAGCGTTTAAAAGGCAAGGACATGGTGAATACCGAGAAGTAAGCGAGGGCGACTTCTTGGGAGAAGTCACAAGGAGTGAGAAAGTGATATGCCACTTCTACCACAAGGAATTCTACCGGTGCAAGTAAGATGCAATACCCCTCTCTCACATCATTTTTTTTTTTGGGGTCGTCTGATTTGTTAATGTTCAGAACTGAAGCTATGCGCTTGATCATTGTAGGATAATGGACAAGCATCTGAAGACCCTTGCACCTAGACATGTGGACACAAAGTTCATTAAGATGGACGCAGAGGTCAGTAAAAGCACTTGATTAACCCTTCTTTGAAACTCCATTTTGCCAGGTGTTAGCTCTTCTGATACTTGGGAGACTATCATGTGTAGAACGCTCCCTTCTTCGTCACAAAGCTTGCAATCAAGACTTTGCCGTGTGTTATCCTTTTCAGGTCACTCCTACATTTTCACTCATCTTTTACTTACCGCAATTAGGTCTTTTTTTAACCCATTTTTGGAGTGTAAAACTAATGAAACACACAAATGTTGAAATCATTATATTATTGATCAGCAAGGGAATCGCGATGGATAGGCTTGTCGGGTTTCAAGATCTAGGTGCCAAGGACGATTTCACCACGAAGAAGCTGGAGAACATTCTGGTTAAGAAAGGTAGAAATCTCACATCTATCTAGGCTTTTGCTACAGTCATAATAGTTTAAAGCTTTGGTCACCGAAGGAGTCTTTTTTCACAGGAATGCTTAGCGAGAAGAAAAGAGAGGAAGATGAGGAAGAGTACGAGTTTCAAGAAAGCATACGTCGGTCCGTTAGGTCTTCAGAGAATGTCAACTCTGATTCAGATTGATCTCAAAGCTCTTCTCATGGCAGATCTCCGACGCTTTTTTGTTGTTTTAATTGTTTGGTGTATGAATGATTCTTCAGCTTTTATTCAAGTCTTTATAATGAGAAACTTCCTAATACAATTTCTCGAAATTCACTATCCAACTTGTCTTTGAAAATACAAACACTTCTGTAAATTCTTTATATTAGTTGTTAGATGATGTCCCAACCATATAAAAAATAAGACCAGACGACAAAATTCGTGATATATGAGATTTCAGTGTTTTGCAAAAATGGGAAAAACAATCTTTTTTCTGTTTAACCGCTTTAATCATATATATTGATTGTCCATTACATAATTTATTGATATGATTGGGCACGTTTAATTCATTTATTATCAAGAAATTTATAAAAATGGTAAAAGAAAACCACGCAACAAAGGGATACATCTGCCACAAGGCCACAACACATGCCAATATACAAGAAGAAGAACAAAAGAGAAAGGTTTGTAGTGATTGTCCATCACTTGATCGCTATGGATTTGTATTTCTGAACAGTGCTTGTTATAGCTTGCTCTACAGGTAGCCTTTCCATGCTTGATGCTCCATAGAAGCCATGCACACAACCCTGTGTTCTCTTCAACACAAACTCTGCCTCCTCTGGACCCGATATCGGACCTACATACAAAAAGCTTGCTAGTTGCTACGACAATACTCTCATCAAAACAGTAGTAAATGTTGGATTTCCAGAAGTTACTATTACCTCCGTGGCAGAGGACGATGATGTCTGGTTTGAATCTACGAGCAGCATCTGCAATAGCTTGTACACGAACAACGCTTTCTTCCATTGACACTGCGGTTTTCGCCCCAATATTTCCGGATGTCGTGAGCCCCATGTGTGCTACGATTATATCAGCTCCTGCTTTCGCCATTTCTTCTCCTTCTTTGGGGTTGAAAGCATATGGAGTGGTCAATAGCCCCATTTTATGCGCTTCTGAGATCATTTCAACTTCCAGGCTGCAATATCCGACAAGTTTGCCATGTGAAAATTTATACAATCTACGTACAAATATGATTCTTGAAAACGGTTTCTTTTTTTGTAGCTTACCCATATCCCATTCCCGTCTCCTCAAGATTTTTTCTAAAATTACCATCAAAGAGACCGACAGTTGGGAAGTTCTGGACCCCAACGAACCCAATGGACTCCAACTGCTTCAGAAAATAGTCCATACGTCGAAATGGATCGGTTGCGCATACCCCAGCAAGAACAGGCACCGCCTTCACTACCTGCAAAGTTGGATTCGACATAGAGAGACAGGTCTTACAAAGAAAATGCATGAATAATTAACGGGAGCAACTGGAAAGAGATGCAAGTTTCTTGCTCAATGTGTGAATGACTGATTGATAGGAAATGAGTAAGAAACTGACGGGCAAAACTTCATTTGCCATTTCAAGCACGACTGCATTGGCATCAGCAAATGGAAGTAAGCCTGCTAATGATCCTCTTCCAGCCATCCGGAAACGTCCAGAGTTGTATATCACTATCAAATCAATCCCACCAGCCTCCTCAAACTTTGCAGATATTCCCGTACCAGCACCTCCCCCGATTATTGGTATTCCCTTCTCTATTTGATCTCTTAGCCGTCCCAAAATGGTCTGAGTTCGTTCCAGGGTTTCTGGAGCCAATGGTGATAAGTAAGCTTTCTACTCCAACATGCAACTCCATAAGATCATTATGATTGGGAAGGACAAAAGAAACCTGCTTTTGCATTGGGGAAATCTTTGGGACTGCATGGAATCCTTTCAGGCCTCGACCTCGTTTGAGCCACATGTCCATCATCAGGCTCTCCAGGGCTAGGTTTAGTTGAAGCCGTTTCCGAGGATTTGATTTGTGCGTAGGTGTTCGGACAGATCTCAAGAAATGAAGCAACCAATGCCTCTGCAAACTCAGGGTCATTGATGTGGTGAGAATAAATATTGACCTGTCAAAATACACAACATTTCAATACCTAAAAGGCTAAAATTAGATGAAGCAAAACAAAATGCGAAAGTACACAAGAAATTAGCAAATACCTGTCTCTCTTCACTTGTTTGAATAAGCGTCTGCAGTTCATTTATGAGAGCGCCACTGGCTTCTGGATCACAGAATGGCTTCCCTGGAGAATCCAGTGCTGAGACGCCTTTCTCTGGAAGGCAAACCCTCACTTTTGATGTTGATTTGTTCAGTTTATCCGCAATAAACTTTGCAAATTTTTTATTCTCTTCTGCTGTTGTTCGGATGAGAGAAACCTGCGAAAAACAGAAACATACGCTATTATTAAAGGAAACTTAACATGATACCCGTAGTTCAAGAGCGGGAAGAAGCACTTTTTCGATTGATTCCTCACCTGTTCATTGTGAACATGAATCTTTCTCGTTTGTAAATGAGAAGGTATTGTATTTTTGCTACCAAAGTTCACCATATCTAAGGCCCCTACACTTAAAACCAACGGTATTCCTTTTTCTATGATAATATCAAATCGAGAACTATCGCATGCCATCACCCCTCCAACTACATGGTCTGCAACCTCGGTTGTTGTAATATCCATGACTCCCTAAGGAAAGAACAGGTAAAGGAAACATTAAAAGTAATCTCCCCACAACCAAAAAATTAAGTACTAACGGCATAAATCATGAAGCTAAGTTGGTTAGTGCTATAAGTAAACCAAATCTGGGGGAATGGAGAAAAAAGAGAAACCTGTATAAACCCTTCTTTAACCAAAGATTCCATTGCTCTGCCACCGACACCCGTGGCATGAAACACAAGTGTCTCATAACCTTCTTTTGTTAATATTTCTTGAACTGCATTTACACAGGGAGTTGTTACCCCAAACATAGTTATACCCACAGTACATTTCCCGTTCTCACTTGGGGAGCTTCTAAACATCTCAAGCCTCCCGACTACCATACCCGCAAAAGAAGCCCCAGCATTCGAAAACACCACCCTACTAACACTGTTGATACCACAGACATCTACTACAGAAGGAATTAAAACCAAATCAGATGTCCCAACATAAGGTTCAGTTTGACCACTGGCCACAGTCGATACAATGACCTTGGGAATCCCAATCGGGAGAGACCTAAAAGCAGATGATATCAGCGATGTTCCTCCGCTACCGCCAAGGCCTATTACCCCAGCAAGAGAATTATCCTCCTCAAGCGCTTGCCTAAGAAAATTCTCAAGGCATTTACTCATGATACCAACTGCCTCGCCTCTATCATCGGGAAGCTTCACCGGTTTTTTCTCCTGGGTGGATCCAAAATAGCAGGACAGAACTTCTTCTCTTGTTACAAATGCAAAGTCCACAACACTCTCGATCTCCTTATGATCGGTACTCGCCGAAACATCCACAATCACAACCTCAACCTGTTGTTCGAATGAAACGGCTCAGAAACACCAAACATTTCCGACCTCCCAACTCTCCAAAACAAAGACAAACAATAGACAATCAAACCACATTTCTTCAAATTCCTCCAGAAAACCCAAATCGAGACAACCATTCAATATGATTCCTCAAGAAAATCAACATCTCATTAGACTATGACACAATCAGACGAAAGAGATATCTCCTCATAACAAGCAAGTAAGATCGCGAACAGTTATTTTCAAATACTTCACCGATTGTTTATCCTCCACCGACACTCACACTCAAGTGAACTAATTTACCTTGGAAGATGAACTAATCTCAATCATGTGATATTTCTGCGTGGGAGCTGATTTACCTTGGAAGATGACTTGTGGGAGAAGGCGCCGATGTTTGATCGCACTGATCCGGCAAGGAATCGTAGCTCATCGAGCTTCGTATCGACGGTTCCGACACAGAAAACTCGAAAAGTTTCGCCTTGCATCGTCGTCTCAGCCATGGATTGAAAACCTTCGTTTTGGGGAAATCCAACACTACCTTCTGATTTCTATGCGACCGGAATCTTGGATTCCTCCATGTATGAATCAAAATCTATTCCGATTTCCGAGTATTTTTTTGTATATTACATATTATTTCTGCTACTTTCGATTATAACTCAATTCGGCCTATAGTTTTATTCTGTAACGGATTTGCCCTGCAGATTTATTTATTACAAAATGGCCTAAACGTTTTTGCGTATTACCAATAATTCCCTGCAATTTTATTTATTTCAGGATAGCCCGTATAGCTTTATATATTAATAAAACGGCCCTCGAGTTCTGTTCTTCACAGGAATTCCCCTTTTATTTATTACAGTGAATCCCTAGATTTTTACGTACTACAGAATGACCTCTCATTTCTGTTTATTAAAGAAAACCCTACAATTTATATTTACTACAGATTAGCACTATAGTGTTTTTTTTTTTTTTTGGTGTGAGAACCCTTTTCCTCTTGCCGTAGGTGACTTAATTATGGTCTTAAGTGAAGTTGGCGAATGCTATTGTGGTGTGGGATACGATAAAGATGTTGTTCGGACCAAATACATTACATTAAGCAAAATATACATTGAAAAATTACTTACGAATCAAGGAAACAACTAGACTAACGGTCGTTTTGTTCATGCAGCTAGCATGTTGGGACGCATGGTATGCAAACTTGTTAAACAATGCGTCGATAATATCATCTCCAAAGTGAGCTGCAAGTAACGGTTCACTGACCGCTCTTATACATTTGGCTTCCTTTTGCCCTGCTTTAGATCTCTGTGAATATAACCTATAGTCCTCCTCTTGGTTACTCTGGCCAAGATCAAATCCATGAATCTCCAAGTCATCCATCTCAAAGGAGCCTTCGTTTCGAATCATCTCCTTAACTTCTTCTTTGGTCGGATCATAAAACGGCATGTTGAAAGAATAAACCTTAGATGCACTCACAAGACCCTATATTGTGGATCATAACAAGCTCGAATCTTTAAAACCATGCGTGCATTAACATAAATAACATGTTGAAAATTGATATTTTTATATGTTACCTCAGAGACTAGGTCGCGCAGAGATTTGGATAACAATGTCCAAAAGTGACAACAATCCCTATACAATGGATTATCAAGAGTGTTTCTACCGATTAAAGTGAGAACCATGCGTCCATTAGAAACCATCTCTTCAGAGCGTAGTTTCAGAAATGTCGTAAAGTCTCTTTGGAATTGATTCAAATATGCCTTGTATTCACTTGGAAGACTTGAAGTTGTTATGTACACACTCGAAGAATTCTTCTCAAGTCCTTCAGGAACCTTAATTATAAGCCCGACAGTTATAACCTTTTACTTATAAACAGAGTTAAATATGAAAGTATAGTTTGTAAGACCTTAGAGAGAAAATGGAGACTGTAAGATGAATGTACGAAATGGAGACTCTTGCGAGGAAAGAGCCTCGAGTAGAAGGAACCAGGGACTCCAGAGACAAAGCACAATCCTGATTTGCTTTTGACCCTCTTGTTGAAGAAAGGTATTAACTTGAATGTCGTGTTGAAATCGTTTTCCGAGAGATCGTTCAGACAGCAATCAATCTCTGGTGGCTTTTGGTTACGTTGTTGACATAACACATTGATCGTGTTCACGATCTCAGACATCGTCAAGAACGTGTTTTCTCCAGAAGCACATCCCAAATCAGCTACTTTAATGTAATTAGGAAAGTTTAAGTCTATCATCATTCCTTTTGTGTTCTTAACCAAAACTGGTCTGGCCTTCCATAAAACTCTTTTCTGTAAAACCAATTGAAGATAGATAGATTGAGAAAACATTAACTTATATTATATATGTGAAGTAAATAACTCATTGTGTGTGCATGTTATATGGAAGATGGAGAAAACCTGAAGAAGAGAATTGGTGGAGTAACTGTTGTCTCCATCTCCACCACTCATGCATAGAGCACTCACAAAAGGATACCAACTACTTCTCTCATCATCACTCTTACTGTCACACCTGCGTCACACATATACATACATCTATGTCAATTCAACATACACAATAACACACACACACACATATATATATATATATATATATATACACACACATGGTAACATGGAGGCAATCCATAGGTTGTGAATAGGAATTGGAAAGATAAAAACCTCGAGGAAGGATTAATGGTGTGGATGAATCTTGAATCAACTTCTCCCATTATTAAATTGTTCCAAGAAAAGAAGTTATGTTGTTTAGGGAGGCTGACACTTCACACAATTTATTTATAGAGGTGGGAATGTGATGACGTTTTAATCACGGTGGTCACAAGGATAAGGATATCCATATTTTTTCTTTTTAGTAAATGATCCGTTCCGTATATTATTCGGATTTGTAATATGTATGTCTTTGTTCTGGACACTTGATATTCATAAAAATTCAAATATTTGATTGGAGTTTCAATATATAGAGGTGGGGATTTTATGACGTTTACAGTCGTTACACGGATATCCATTAATTTTTTTTTAATAATTGTCCTGTCCGTTTTATTCGAATTTGTAATATGTATGTATTTGTTCTGGACACTTATATATTCATTAAAATTCACATAATTGATTGGAGTTTCAATATAATTTATATAATCAAATTTTCATTAAAAATAGTTTACAATATTCGTAACAATAAAAATTAAAAACTTCTCTTCATATTTTCTTTTCAGTTGATTTTTTTGTCAACTTTCAATTGCTTATATATTTAAAATTTATTAATAATAATTTTATTACAAATTTTAGATTTGATTTCCATAAGATACAAACTAGAAAAAGCAAGTTTATTAAAAAAATTAGCGTGGATAAATAAAATCGTTTGTTGTAGTCTCATGTGTTAAAATTTTTTATCTATCATGAATACGATGCATATAAAATCGTCTATCGTAAATTTTTATCATACATATAGAATTGTCGTTGTCAACTTATATGTAGAACCGTTTGTTATATATTCAAATGTGGCAGAAAATTAGATTAGTAAATTAAATTGTTGACGTGTGCTAGTTAACTCGAACTTTTTCTTACTTAAAACGAAACACTTGTGGTAAATGAATGCATCTTGTATTTTTAATCTTTTCATGTTCTGTCCAAATGGTCCATGCCACGTAATCCCTGGCATGCAAAACACGTTTAAAATAATTAACGCTGGGCTCGTAGCAGATGAAACACATTTTCTAACTAAATCTAATAAAACGATGTTGGGGAAAAACACAAAATGCTCCAAATACGTAGCGGAATAAAATTCCCTGTATTTATGTGAACATGTGAGAAAAATATAAAAGCAGCAATTCAAAGCAATAAAGTAAATGAGACCACAAATTCTTTTACATGGAAAACCTCTTCGATGTGAGGAGTAAAAACCACGGAACCATAGTCCACTCAAAAATCCACTATATCAAATGAATATGAGTTACAACCACGTCTTCCCTGTTCCCACAGAACAGATCCAGAGACTCAGACTCCAAAGAGCAATCTCCAACACAAGAAAACACCACAAGAGAGCAATATAAGAGCCTAGAAATAAGCAGTTCCAAACGACCCTAAGTTCACTAGGATTCTGGTCACCAAATCAGATCTCCACCGTACGAACCCTAGATAAACGAGTCAAAAACACATCTGCAAAATTTTTGCTCAATCCGAGAAGAACTCACCGTCAGATTTCCCAAACACTCAAGACAACACAATCTGAAATCTGAACTCGTAATCCACCGTACGAACCCTAGATAAACGAGTCAAAAACACATCTGCAAAAATTTTGCTCAATCCGAGAAGAATTCACCGTCAGATTTCCCAAACACTCAAGACAACACAATCTGAAATCTGAACTCGTAACTGCAGCGAACAGCCCCACTAAAACTCAGATCTGCGATGAACCAACCGTTGAAACTTAAGACCACTGAGTCACGAAGCTACCCACAAAATTTCAGCCAGATCGGAGCACGTTTAAGCCTCCAAACGTTCTCTTGAATAAATTCCGATGAAACGGTTTGTCTTCTTCTTTGCCTCCGAAAATTGCCTCTCTTTTCTTGTTTTTTTCTCTACACAAAAATTAGGTTAAGAGTAGTATATATATTCTCTCATAACCCCAAGCCCAATAACAACCTCATGGATTAAAATAGGTCCAAATTTGGTTTTTCCTAAACCAAATCCAATTGGTTTCTCTACTATAAGGAAAACCAACAAACGATTCCTTAGTCCATCACGGTTGGTTAAAAAAAAAAATATCTGTCGTGTGTACTAATGAATTTCAGCCACTGGATCTATCGTACGCCAGGTTTTGTTTCTTTCATATAAATCTTGCATGCGTCTTTATCAAAATAAATAAATCATACAGGCGTGATTTAATTAACAGCTTTTCTCGTAACAATGTTGTTAATTATTTAATTTAGCCATTGAAAAAAATTGTTGGAAATAAGAAAACTATGTCGGAAACAAATCAAAACGTGGTTCGCGTCGGCAAGATTTATCTCAAATTTTCAACCAGATTCCATTAATCTTTTTTTTAAGTGTGCATGGATCGTCTAAATAATTTAAAGATGAATAATTATTGGAAAATCATTACAAAGAGAACTGCGAATTTAGTTCTACGCACAACTTCAGCCACATGAAAATTGTACGATCGCCATCCTCAGTGCCGTGCTTCAGTAAGAAGAAAAGAAGCATCGGCCTACGGCATCTTTTTTAAAAAAAAAATTAAGGGCATTTTTTTATTTAGAGATTAATAGCTTTGTGAGTAAACAAAATATGGGTCTATGATAGACAAATGAGCTTCTTTATTAGCAAAAAATATAGAAAAAATATATTGACAAAATTGAATTATTCTGAGTAATTTTCCATTATTTATTATTAAAAAATTAGAATAAATATAGAGGTTTGTTCTGTCTTATCTCACGTTAGATTAAAATTGTTAAAATTGAAATATTCACAGAAACACAACTTTTCAATTGACGTTTTTTCAGTGAATCATCGTTGTTGAGGTGAATTACTCTCTCTTTCTATTTTTTTTTTTTTTTTTTACTTATTGTTTTTTCCAAAAAAATTTCATCCAATTTTTTTTTCAAAATTACAAGTATCGTTGTAACTTTTCACTTTTTATTTTTACTATATAATGATGGTATTTATTGTAGACAATTTTTTTTATGAATTGAAAATTTTACTTTTAGTGGCTTCTGGCAATCGTTAATATTAGCACAGCTCTACCTCGACATTATCTCCCGAAATGATATTTGAGTCTTGTGGAGCATAGTTGGTTTGTCTCTTTGTCGTATATATAATTATATATATCATCAATGTGTACATATACTGTATACATACATATATGCATTGTTCATTTTGAAAAGCAAATTTTTTAAAGTAATCTGTGTACATAGTTCCCCCACCCAAAAAAAAAAAACTGTAACTAGTAGTACGCGTACGTTGCAATTTTTAATTATCAAATCAGATGGAATAATGAAATTGCCTCTTTGATTTATTTAACGCATACACAACGGTTAAACATGGGCCCTTTCGGCCCATCCAATATCACATAATTTCTGTATCTTCCAAATTAGGCCATATAGACGACAGGTGTCATATCCGTAGCGGATGCTTACTATCCTATAAGAAAATCTTTATAAAATGGGCTTTGGGCCGCGCTGAACCTGCCAATTAAATTGGCCCACGTGGGAGTTCGTTTCAAATTGAATCCTCTCGTTTCTATTTCCTCTGTTATTTAATATTACTAGATTTTAACCAATGCCAAACGCATAATTAAATAATTATATAGATTGACGTATTGATTTTAACATATATAATTTTTTAATATTTAAACATATATAACAAAACATATGATTTCTAATATCTATAAACGTACAAAATGATATATATTATGCATAAATGTAATAAAGTTAAAATACTTTTGATCAAACATATGTTAGTGCCATTAGTTTTAATATTTTTATGTGTAAAATTGATTAAAAATATATAAATGTTATTTATTTCAATATCTTTTAAGTGTTGATCTTCATTTTTTCCGTCTAAATTGATATTCATAATAATAAAAAACTTGTTAATATATCATAAAAAAAAAAATAGATATGGCAAGTCTAAAATATTATATCTAGTTGGGCTTAAATTTATAAAACATGTATTAATGGGCTTATGTTATAAAATTAATGAGAATATGTAGAGATTTCCACCATGACATATATTTTTAATTGAAATATTCTGATTGGTTAAAATTAAATGATGTGTCCCTTAAATTGCTCATTATTTGACACCTATGATTTTTTGTGAATGTCTCATCTATCTTATTATATAAAGCAGGATGCGCTCAACGTGAACGTGACATGTAAGCAAAATCGTAATTTATCAGATCATAACATGTGTTAAATTTAAATGAGATTGTAACATTTGTCAATATTTAATATAAAAATATAAATTTTCCTCTTCTACATTATATTTCTTAAATCAAATTGTAATGTAACTAAAAGAAAATAATAGTCTAAAAAAAAAAGACATATTATTAAAAAAAAAAATAGTCAATAAAAAGACTAAAAAAAGGAAAATAAGATAAATTATTTATAATTGTAGTGTAACTAAAATGAAATAATAGTCACAAAAAGACATATTATTAATAAAATAAAAGGAAATAATAAATCAAAAAGACTAAAAAAAAGAAAATAAGACAAATTATTTCCAATTTCTAAAAGTATTCGTGTGACATGTGAAAAATTGATATTCATGAGATTATGACATGTGTCAAAATTTTAATTTTGATATAATTTCCATATATTTTTTATAATACTTTTTAATTTCTTTACTAATATATTTTGTTAATTTTCTTACTATTTGTTTAATACTAAAAACATATATATACATAAATTTGATAGAATGCATTCTGCATATATTATTTTGATATGAAATTTTTTGGTATTATTGATTGACAAGGAATGTATAGAGTAAAAATATGGTTTTAATACGTGGAGACGTGGAGTTGAAATCCAGTTTGAAACAAAGTTACTAATCAACATCCAAAATAAATGTGCGAGTAACCAATTAAAATCTAAATATTTACATCAACAAGATTTAACATGTATTTCTTACATTTTCATAAAATTTAATCGATTACCGACAACGGGTGTTTTACTTTATTTTTTATCATTTATAAATAAGTTATAATTAAAATTATGCGTATTACGCGGGTCCTAATCTAGTTAATATATATAGGATATAACTAAATAGGTTATTCAAATGAGTTCATTTTTATATAGTTTAAATATGTTAGTTTTTTTTATCTATCCCATTATTTTCATTGAGGTTTGGATATTTAATACTCCATCTGTTTTATAATATAAGATGTTTTAGAAGTTTTTTTGTTTCAAAATATAAAATATTCTCGTATTTCTATATAACTTTTGATTTTATTGAATATTGTGTGGCTAATAATATTTTACGTCTTTTTATGATTGTTGAATTGTTTTTGTTTATATATTAAATAATATTTTTGTTAAAAAAAAATTAATCTATATGCTTTTAGGCAAAATGTATTATATTAAACGGATGAAGTATATTACGAAATGTATTGTAACTAATATGTATATGGATATACACAATATGAATGTATTTTCTAGATTTGTGTGTCCATCATTTATCACTATTAAAATATATTATTTAAAACAAAAAGAAATCTTCGGAGATGGTAATATTATTGTAATCTGTCTATTACATATAGAAAGTTGTCAACTTCAACTATGCGGGACTAAGCTTTAAGTAAAGGTATATAGCATTAAGATGAAACAAGAAGTCGTGGGTACTCAAATGACATGTCCAATCAATTTATTGTCTTCTTTGTATTTTCTGAACTTTTAACCCTAATACCCTATGTATGAAGCATGTCGAAACACTGTAAGTAGGCACTCAGTTTTATTATTAAAACCATTTATTTTTTGTTTTGTATTTTGCGTTGGATAGGCTCACAAATAAGTGAATTTTCAGCAACAAAACAATGTGTGGGCAGGGTCCGATATGAGGCACGTCGGCGTATAAAAACGTAGCGTAGGGTATGATGATACTGAAAATTAGGGAACCAGGTAAAATTACCCTAAATGGATATTTAAATCTGAGCATAGATAATCTAGGTCGTTTTGCTCGACCGTTGATATATATGCATGCATGTGGGGACATAATATTGCAAAATATATAATCCATAGATATGGAACATTGTGTGTATACAGTAATTTACGTCAACATCCTTATATGAACTTTTTTCTCATGCATTCAATTCATGATGAAGGATATAAATTAATACTAGTAGTTAAAGGTAATTAATATTTGCTTTGAATTAGATAAAAGTGGCGAGTCAGATTTATTTGTTAATAATATTACCAAACATAATATTGTTTGTTAATAATATTAAGTCGAAACCTAGCTTTATAAAAAAAAAATTAAGTTGAAACGAAAAATTAGGAAATATCTTGAAATAATTTTAAAATTTGATTAAATGATTTACATTGTTTTATTAAACTTTATAATTAATTTATTGTAGAAACACAAATACATTCAACGTAACAATGATAATCTTATTTGCTAGACTTAATTTGATGAATGAATTTAGAGAGCTTATTGGAAAAAAAAATCTTTAAACGTTGTATTAATATTCAATTTCATCTAAAAAGTATACACTGCGTTGTGTTAGAAAAGAAGGCCTATTGATGGTAGAGTTGCTTAATGACAAATCCAACAACACCAATAGCAATCGTCGCTCGTGGTGGCAAATATCATGATGGCTCTTAATTAAAGAGTCCGCCCATAATAATTAAATTAAATTCAACAATCATTAATAACCCAATAAAAAAAAATCAAATTCGAAGAAAAAACTTAAAAAATACTAGTATTATGCAAAAGATGGATCGGCTCGATATCAGAGAATCAAAATCTGTCAAAAGAAGGGTAAAAGAACCGACTTTTAAATTTTCTTGAGCAGAGATTACGGGACTTAGTGAAAAATAAAGTCACTTTTCTTCTTAATTTTTGTCTGCGTGGGTGTCTGCATAAAAGTTAAAAAAATATACTTTTTTGCATTCAAAATCATTACACTATGATTGGTGCCAATACCCATCAGAAACACGGCCGCTTCAGCAAATTAATACTATTTTTTTAATTGATTTTCTTTTTTAAAAAATCGTATAATCGAAGACTACGAGATCACTGAGATGACTTACTAGACCATCAATCATTCCAATGAAGCATTAGAAATGAAGCCTCCTTCAATTTATAAATAATTAAGTACTCTCTCTTTTCAATTGTTACAATTATTTCCACTTACTGTTACCATTGTTAATTTATTCTATAACATCTGGTTATTCTTGCATGTTAATTATTGCAGGCATGAGGCTTAGTCGGTGTAAAAGTCCCAACTGCCATTATGAGCGAAAATTTTAGAATAACCACATATAATTTCTTTGCCGGTCTATTATATAGTAAGAACGAACTATTAACTATGCATACAAATATCATTGAGCAAGTGATTGGCTCGTGTTTAACGAGTTTGAAATCAAAATTTCCAAGGCTGTGGGGATTCTTCTAGGGTTTGGAAACTCCTATATGTATTACACGTTGAGTACTCGTTTATATCTAAAATTGTTTGGTTTGCCTTCTATAAATTGTATATAGCTATTTGTTTATTGATGCAATTGATTTTTTTTGTTTTTGTTTTGTTTAAAGTAACCCGAATCTAGTTCCATGCCAAGACAAAAAGACAAGACACAAATCGATTGTTTCTTGGATAACACTGAAACTTTATTTAAAAAAAGGTTTTGGTAAATGGTAATGCCATAATTTTCAGTGTCACGAGACAAGATTTCTACTTCAAGTTTGCATCATTATAGACTTGACATTGCTAGAAGAAGAAGAAGTAGAAAACATATAATTATATCTTCCTTAATAAGCAACTAATTAATGTACATAGAGAGGAGATTTAATTACACACTGGAATTAAAAATAAGATTCCATATGCTTAATTTTTGGTTTTTTCTTCACAAAACTTTTTTTCTTTTTTGTTTGCTGATTCGAAAATTAGAATCTGATGCTTTTATAATTAGGCTTTGTTATGGACAACGACGGCTAAAGATTCTTGGCGACGAAACATCAACTGTTTGGCTATGAAAGCTTCGATCGTTTTCTGAAACTCTTCATTGCTTAGATTATCCTCTGGATAATTATTCTTATCCTCAATTCCCTTACACTTCTCCGTCTCCGATCTCTGCAGAGAACGTTTAATCGCCATATCTGGACTCTGTTTTGCGGAAACGACGTCGGATTTGCTTCTTCGATAGACCACCTTTAGCTCATCCGAATCAATCTCGATCTCGACGTGAGGAATATTCTCATCCGCGATTAGATCTGAATTTGAATTTGAATTTGAATTCGAATCCGTAACGATCACCTGTTTCTCGTCGTACACGATCTCCTCTGCCAAATCTTTATCGGACGGCTTCGATCGATTCTCTACAGATCTGACGAACGCCTGATATATTTCGGTTTCCGCGTTTCCGGCGGCCGCGGCGGCGCCGGTTGTCTGATCGGAGGATTTGGCGAAAAGAACAACGACGATGACATTCCCGAGGAGGAAAACGAACAGAGGAGTCGATATAACGCCGGCGAGACGGCGGAGAAACTCACCGGAGATTCGCACGGCGAAAGGGAGGCGCGTAAATGTCCAACAGACGAAGAGGAGAGCGACGCAAACCTCCGCCGCACGGAAAAAACGTCCGATTGTCCGGAAACGGTTGTATCGACGCAACGCTTTGGCTTTCTCTGCTTTCACGTTATCGAAATCGATCGAATAATCCATTAGCGAGAATCGAAGGATTACAATGTTGAAGAGAGAAAGAGAGAGAGAGATGAAGAAAAGTGGAGCATGCTTCTTCTCTCATATCTCTCTTTTATAGACTCTCTCCACTCCGACTCTCACCTTTTTTTTTTTTTTTCTTCAAATAATTGGAATTTCCCCCCCTCTTTTTCATATATCTAACTTAGATAATATACATATTCCAATTTATTATTCCGTATGTATGTAGACACCACTTGTTTCTGTTATATAATATCTATTCAAATTTCGGAAAAATACTTACCATTAAATTTTCATGCTTTTAAAAAGAACAAGTTATTCTCTGTTTTTGATTGAGTAAATATAAATATACATTTTGAATTAATCATAAATTTTACATATTTATCTCTGGCTAAAGTTGATTTATTTAGTAGATAACCAAATGAATTAAAGATCCAAATTGTTATAAAAAATCGTTTTAAAATATTTTTGTGTTTTAACAAAACGTTATTCTAAAATTTTAACATAACTTTTTTTTTATAAAAAAATATAATTTGTTCATAGTCAAAACTAATATTAAAAACATAGAACATAATATAAAATCATTTATTTTGTAAGGGTATAATATTTATATCTAATTAACTTATTTTTCTTGATTAGTGTAAAAATGTCAAAAACAATTTTCTTCAGTCTGTTTTATTTATTTTCTCGTAAGTTCTACCAGTAAGCTCATTTATTTATATTAAACTCACGTTTAATAGCTACCAGTTATACCATTAATATCTTTTAATCCAGATTTAGAAAGACGAGTAATTGCTTATCAGAGACTGCTGTATAAGCAAATGATTCCATTTTAAACAGAATCTGTAGACTTTGTTAGCTATATAAATTTAAAGTTGGAATGATTCACAAGTTTCAACTACTCATGATTATTAATACAGCTAGTATTTTAAAAACAAAAATGTAAAAAAAAAGAGAGCAAAATTGTAAAAAGTGATGTAACAGAGAATAAGTTTTATTCACGTGATGCGTATGGCATCCGTATAACCACCGCTCTTAGAGTGTACCACTTCGTATTTGCTTAACTCTCTTTTCTCTTTCTCGTGCATTTCACCGTTTCATTTATAACTCCCCCAATTACTTTTTTTTTCTTACTTTAATCAATGCAAACTCTAAGCTCCCTATGTGTTGATGCTCGATCTTACACTATTACTTTTTATATGATATCCCTATTTTATTTTTCAGTCATCTTTAACTTGTAATTTTCATGACAATAATGATAAACGAGCAGGAAACAATTATGGTTTCTGAAAAAAGTAATATCAAACTTCTTAGTTATAAGATGTATTATATGAGGAGTAATATATGTCGGTGGGGATCGGACATTTGACCGGATCAGAGAAAAACACAGGAAACATTGTCCAACGCGACGTTACAACCATGAAACTTAATTGAGAAATTGACAAAAAACTCGAGTTCTAAAACCTGTTGTTTACTATAATAACATGAATAGATTAAGATTTCTTTTATTATTGTGGACGGTAATTATAAAATTAAGATTTCTTTTGTGATTGTTGAATTTAATGGCAAGTGAGACTACTTGTTGAATCTCCTTCACTCCTTTGCGACTAAAGAACGATATCTTGGTCTGATTGATTAAAAGATATATATATATATATATATATAGAAAAGAAAAAATATTAAGTGGACGACTAATTTTGTGGCACACTAGTATATATTTTCCCGTACATGCAGAATTGACTCCATAGTTAAAGAAGCATAGAGGAACTTAATCCTCTAGTGAGCAGAGAAATGACCGATCTACTTGTTTATACTATAAGATATCAAAATAAATTATGATATGGACTTTTAAAAACATGAGTAATGATTTCCGTTTATGGATGTATTATATAGAAACTACTAACAACAAAAAATAATACTTGTGAAAAAGGTTATATCACAAACACTAAAAATTAAAGCCAGACATAACATTTCAGTTAAAGAAATTGAACTTCGATAATTTATATAAAAAGCATCACAAGCCAAAAGATCATGACAAAGCTTTTGAATGGTGTTAATTTGTAACTAATTCGAGAAAAGTTAACGGATAATACAGGCTGGTCCGACCCATAATATATATATTTCCCGTTGCTTCCTTTATTTATTTTGTTCTATATCTTTTACATTATGCGCATGTAATACCATTCACAAGCATCATTCTTATATCCACAGACGCACACTTGCACGGACGCGTAGATTTGTACGTATAAAATTTACAACTATATAATATCCAATCGTATTAATTTACTTATATATATATAATAACTTGGTAAAAGTGTTGTATATATCATAGGACGAGCTAGAGGAGTAGGAAGTAGGGCAGAAGATTGTTTCCTTGTTGGGGTCCTGATTCAAAAACTTTGACCATGTCAGTGATAAAATCATCATGAATTTCAGGACTATTTGGTGCGACACGACACCGTATTAACCCCTTTTTACTTTCAAACTTTAAACTTCTTTGTTATTTTTCATACTATTTGGCTTCAAGTCTTCTTAATTCAGTGTCTGCCACAACACTGTACTTTGAAGATTGAGAGATTGACAGAGCGATAGACGCATCCTCACATCTTCAAATATATATATTAAAAAACGACACCCAGTTTTCGTCTCCAATGACAAGACGCTCTGGCGTGTTGCAAGCCACACTCCAACCTAACTTCAGTTCGGTTGATAACCCCGTGCCTTCAATGTTAGTGCTTTTTTTTTTTGTTTTTCTGTCATTTAGAATTATATTGATAGAAAAGCTTCTAAGAATATTACAATAGCCGGCGGAAACATACATATCTTCGGAAACAAAAGCCCAAAAAAAGAAAAACTGAACCGCCGGAACATGAAAGCCAAACATTTAAAATGAGCTAGAGTTCAATGTTAGTGCTTTTATCCTTTATAAATAAAAAATTCATTTTATGTAATTATCCACGCTTGTTATCTGAATATTTTATAGTGGTTTAATTTCTTGTTAATATAAAAAATCACCCTATTTCTAAATTGATTTGTTATATATTGGAATCATTACAGATGACATAAATGCATGAGTACTCGTTGTGGATGAAATACATGCAAATCTCTGTCGGAAAGCTAACTCTATTATTTTATTAATTTAAATTTGATGTAACTTGACATATATTTTTTGTTCAACATGTAATTTAAATCTTGATTCAATGATGTCAGCGTACAAATACGAATCACTCAATTATAGTTATTAGACTATCATTTTTTTGTCAACAACATATATTATGCAAATTTAAATTTAGATGGTGACATATCAATGATACTAATACAAACCACTAAATTATTACGTTATGGTCAGTCAATTAGATTATAATTTATTTAAAATTTCGTTGAATTTCAATTGTCTATTAATTAAAGTTATGAATAACGAGAAAAGCACAACTGGCTCGACCAAAACAGAGAACAGCCCCGGAGCAAAATAGAGAAAGAACATAGCACGATAATCTTACTAGATGTTATATAGATGCAGTCTGGAACTCGACTACAATGTCCTGTGGAATGGGATGAATTTTCCGTACTAATACGAATGCTTTACTAGGTGATTATACCGATACCAAACTTGATATACCCTCAGCTCTAACCACAGAAGCTTGGGCTCTTAGATCAGCCATTGAACACGCAAAAAGCAGAGGTTTTGACGAGATCCATGTACTCTGAGAATTTACTCAACCTCTTCACCAAAGGAGAATAACACAACGAGCTATTTGGCGTGCTATCCGATATTCGTTTGATATCATGTTCTTTTTGATCTATATCTTTCTCCTTTATCCCACGATTGGAAAATGTTTTTGCTGATACTCTTGTTAAAAGAGTTTTGTTGTCCCTCAGTTCTGAGGTCACTTGAGGTTTGAATAAAATCAATGTTTTGACAAAAAAAATATATAGCAGAAATGATGAAGCGAATTAAAAGAAATGCATTTAAGGTAAAGAGTAAATCGATTAATATACTACGTAATATTTTCAATCCGATCAGTTCACTAAACATAAGAGATTCTATAAACAATTTGGCAAGCAAAGCCTTAATGCATTACACATGAGCTACCACTTAGTTTTGAAGTTAAGAAAAATATTAACAGAAGGTCCATAATTTTATATGGATAGTAAATAAAATTATGAAAAGAAACAAAAAATGATATTACAAAGAGAAGAGAACATTCTTGTAGAGTGAACCATGTCCTTTAAGAAACATATGGATTTTTTTTGTCCGAGATATTCGGTGCTTTTATAACTATAGTACTATTATTTTTATCCACAACCAGAAGCTATCAATCGAAAGTAATTCTTGTTTTCGAATAAGAAAATAAATACAGTATATTTTTGTGAGTGCACCAAATAACTAAGAATTTTCTGTGAGAATCTATTTACACATCAGCCTGAATATATTAAAACTATAAAAGATAAACAAGAATATATTTCCAAGTATACGACTATACGTATAGTAGTATAATTGGTCAATTTGTTTGGTCTATCTTTATTTCTTCTCTCTGCAAAGCTTGTTAATTAAGCATATTCGACCTCCAATATACATGAACTTTTCATATAATATACGAAATAAATTTTATTTATCACATGTATGTCTAGAAAACACCAAAATAAACAACAATGTTCTGAAACGATGATACATTTATAATATTCTGAAGAATAAACGACGTGTACACGGATTTCCCACCGTTAATGCATTATTTCGATCATATTCGGGTTTCCAACAATTCAACTTATTAACATTATTCTTTATCGAAAAAAAAAAACTTATTTAACATTATTCCATTTCATTTTAATCTTTAACTTATATTCTTTTCCCCTATATCCATTGGTTAAGCCAAAAAGCACAAATTCCTTCCCATATTCATAAGAAAGGTAGAAATCGAGGGATAGTCCGATTCACGAGCTCTTAATGGGCTTATTTTAAACAAATAGGCCCATAAATAATTTAAGACTATTATTAATGGGCCAGTTAACAAAGACGAACAAAAGATCTAGCAAACAGTCACAGTTTGCCACGTGTGTAAAACTGATTGGAGAGAGAATTATAACACGTTCACAGTAGAAGAACAATTTACAAACAATTTGTAAGTGTTTATTTTATTTTTTCTCAACCATAAATTGATTAATTTCTAGAGTATTTGCCCATAAGAAATCTTCAATTTTGGGAGAAAATGAAGTAGGTATATTTACAGATCCTATATAATAACTAAAAAACAACATTTATTTTGTAACAACGACCACAAATTCCCAAACATAATATATCTTCCAATAGATTTTCTCAGTTCATAAAAAAAAAAAAAAAAGTAATCTGTTTCTTCTTCTTCGTCTATTTGATCTTAATAGGTTTCAAATTTTTATAATTGTGTAGCGATTCGTTTGGTTTTGACTTTTAGGTTGACTTTTTCTTTGGATATGGCAGCGTCATCTCTCCTTCTCTTCCACAATCCCACCTGCAATTTCTATTTGGGTCCTTCCTCTGTTCTCGCTTACAACAATTCCGCTCGATTTCGAAGTTCGAGCTCAAACTTTCCTTTGAGTCTGAGGAGAATCTGGTCTGTCTCTGGCTCTAAATCTATGGCGGATTTAGTCAAAACCCATGCTTGGAGAGACGGTGACAATAACGGCGGCGAAGAACGATTTCAGACGCTTGAGCAAGAGGCTTTCATCAATAGTTCGTCGGAGCTCCAGAACGATATGGTCGCCGACGCCGGCGGTGGGATCGAAGCCGTCGCTAATCGTCTGGTCGGTATTCGAATTCTCTGATGCACATAACCTGTTTGATGTAATGCTCGAAATACAAAAGCAAAGATCGTTCCTTTTCGTTGCAATTTGGTTACTTCGTTTAAAAAACTTTTGTCAAATGGCAGAGCAAATGGGTTGTGGCTGCTCTGTTTGGATCCGTTCTGCTTCTACGACATGACGGTGCAGCATTGTGGGCTGTGATTGGATCGGTTTCAAATTCTGCACTTTCGGTAGCTCTGAAACGTATTCTTAACCAAGAGAGACCGCTTGCTACATTGCGTTCTGATCCCGGGATGCCATCTTCTCACGCCCAATCCATTTCTTTCATCTCTGTGTTTACTGTCTTGTCCGGTAAGCAGTCAAAATGCTAAGCGTTTTCGATATCTGTTTCTTGCATTTGATCAACTCTTAGATGACTTTATACTCTTATTTCCGCAGTTATGGAGTGGCTTGGAACCAATGAAATCTCTCTGTTCCTTAGCGGCCTCATCCTCGCATTGGGTTCTTACTTTGTAAGTCATCATATCTGGCACAAACAAGTTCAAAATTAGAGTAGAAACGTATACACAAAATCATTAAACTTACGCGATAACTGATGTTCATTGTATGCAGACATGGTTAAGGGTTTCTCAGAAGCTTCACACGACCAGTCAAGTGGTGGTAGGTGCAATCTTGGGCGCTGCTTACTCCACCTTATGGTACATAACTTGGAACTCACTTGTTCTTGAAGCTTTTGCCTCATCATTCTCAGTACAAGTAGCCGTCTTTATCGTTGCTGCTGCATCTGCTCTAGGTTTTGCAGTATATGTGCTACTTAACTGGTTTAAAGATGACAGATGACAAGAAAGATAATGAAAGGATTTATAAAGCATTCCTTTGATTCCCATTTTCATTCCTATTGTTTGAGCTATATAGCAACCAACATCACCACTTGTGTTATTGTATTAAGGGCCAAGGTTGTCTGGAACATGTTAGAGTTAAGGATCACAAATTTGAATAAACCCAAAAGCTCTCTGTATTGGACAATCGTATCTATGAGCCTCTGCACCAGATGCTACTAATTCCAAGATACTGTATATATCTTCACTTTGTGGATGGCGACGATCGCCAGATACAAACGCTGAAATCCGATCCTTAAAAAGGATTGATGACAATCCGGGCTCTTTGATTACGCCTTTTGATTTCATATTCTTCCTTACATTTGCAGCCTCTTTCCATTTCCCTATGCTTGAATATATATTGGCTAGTGTTACAAGCGCAATATCAGAAGTAGGATCCAGCTCTAGAATCCTCTCGGCCGCCCTTCTTCCACGTTCAATGTCCTCTTTGTCCTTGCACGCTTTGAGAAGCGTTGTCCAGACTACATCGTCCTTCTTCCATGGCATCTCGTTGATCATCTTCTCTGCATCACTTAGCCGTCCTGCTCTACATAGAAGATCAACCATGCAACCATAGTGTTCCTTGGCTGGTCTTATATTATACTTCTCTTGCATCAAGTTGAAATAGTGAAAACCGAGGTCAAGCTGTCCCGAATGAGAGCAGGCGGTGAGAACGCTGATGAAAGTTACAGCGTCGGGTCTGAAACTTGATTTCTTAAGACTCTTCTCAAACAGATCAATAGCTTCTTTGCACTTTCCATGTTCTGCATATCCATTGATCATAGCTGTCAAAGAAACAATATCAGCTCTATCTGTTTCTTCAAATACCTTTGAAGCTTCTATGATACTTCCACATTTCGAGTACATGTTAATCAGAGAACTACGAATCATGGGGTTCTGTTCTAAACCAAGATAAAGTGCAAGCCCATGAACTTGCCTGCCTTGCTCAAGAACTGCCATGATTCCAGAAACACTCAGCAAACTAGCAAGAGCAAAATCCGTAGGTTTGGGCCCTGCTTGTCTCATCCATGAGAAATACTTAAAACCTTCTTCTCCAAAACCGGCTTGAGAGTACCCTCCGATAATCGTGCTCCATGAAATAATGTCTCTGCATCTCATTCCTCGAAACAAAAAGGAAGCAGAGTCTAACTTACCACATGTTGAATACATTTTCATCATCGAGTTACTCACTGACAAAGAATCTCCTAGTCCTAGAGAGAATACATTACCGTGGAACTGCTTGCCCCACACAAGTCTAGAAAGACTTGCGCACGCAGCAAACATCGATGCAAAAGTTTGTTCATTAGGAGGTACATCAGTATTTCTCATCCGTAAGAATGTGTATACCGCATTTTCCTCTTGACCTATTCGACCATAAGCCGTGATAAGGCTTGTCCACGAAACCACATCCCTCTCACTCATACTTTCAAACAAACGCAGCCCCTCTTGCATTTCCCCACATTCAGTGTACATTGTAATGAGCGAGTTAGCCACACAGAGAGTGGAACTAAAGCCTCTCACTATCACATGAGTATGAATCTCTCTACCGCATCTAACTTGACGCAAACCGGCACAAGCCTTCAAGGCAATAGCAAATGTAAAAGTATCAGACAGATCTTTCAATCTGGACATCTGGGAAAAGTACATCAGCCCTTCCTTGTGACGACCAGCATGAACCAGCCCCGTTATGACTGTTGTCCATGTTACCGTATTTCTAAAAGGCATTTCACTAAAAACTCTGCAACTCTCGTCGATCTTTCCAACTCTCTTGTACATACCCAATAAAGCACTTCCCACGAAGACAGATCTCAGCAACGGAGTTTTCTCCGCATAAGCATGTAGAGATTCTCCATATGCAATGTTGAAACTTTGACCACAAGCCTTGAATGCAACACTTAGAACAGAGGTATCGGCTGAGACGCCAGGATCAGCATGCATTGCGGAGAACAGAATCAGTGCTTCGTCAGAGTTCATTGAAGTTACGTATCCCTTAATGATGTCTGTCCAAGAAACAATATCTCTGTGTAGCATTTTATCGAACACTTGGCGAGCAACTCGCAAATTCCCGGAATTGATGAGATTTTGAAGTTGAGAATTCGTATCGTAAGGAACCACCTGATTCGAGAAACGAGCTTCCTGCACAAACTTCTCGACAGGTTTCTCAAGCAATGAAATCGGAGCTGTAGAAAACCGCCGGACTCTGCCGCCATATCTCACCGTCAAAATCATGTTTTTAATTTTACTCGGTAATGTACCTGGAGAAAACATTGACTAGACGACGGAAGTGCTCCCACACGCCACACAGTTCCAATCTATTTTACTAAAACGGCACGGTCGTTCTTTTTTCGTGGTAAAATTAAAATTTATGATTTATGTATTACGTTTCCAGTTTTAGCCCTGCCTTACTAAACGCAGTCGTTTATCTTCGAGCACTAATTTGTCGGCGTATGTTTAAATCTCGTTACAGTAACGTCTAAATATTGTGATACTAATAAAGTTTCTTTTGTTTCTTGTCACTAATAAAGTTCATTACGACCGAAAAAACTATATAATATTAAATCTAAATCACCAAAACTTTCTTCGACGAGTTGGGATCTCTAGAAAATTTACTAAAAGAAGGCAAAAAAGAAAAAGTAAAATATTACAGGAAGACCCCGTTTTAGTTTTCAGTTTCAATTTTGTGCCCTCCTTTTCTTACTCGCCCCTGCGCTCTCGCTCTCTTCCATTTCTCCACATTGATCATCCTAGCGAAGATTTTTCGAATCAAAGTCAACTTCCGCGATTGCTGAGCAATGACATTAACCGTCGAGGAGCTTTGGCTAAGTATGATCCCATACCCATCTTGAAAATTATCCATCCCATTGCCCAGAAGTTGCCAAAACAATCCTCCTGCTGCTGCGCCTCCTCGTTTCGCAGACCCGTAAATCTTGCTGTACACGGTGTTGAAGACCATGTCTCTCTGTGCAGGAGTGTACCCTGGTTTCTTCGTTGATTTACCAAATTCTGCTAAGATTATGGGTTTGTGAAGAACGTTTTGAGCGTCTTGAATATGTGCGTCGAGCCATTTGTTCAAGAAATCCATTTGGGATTGCTCGCTTGAGTCTATAAACCTGCAAAAGGAAATGAAAGCTTCGAACTTTAAAAATTCCCAAATGATGCACTAAACAGCAAAATCAAAGTTAAAGTAGTGATTTTTTTGTTTTTTTATAACTGATTGGGCCAAAGATATAGATGGCAATTTCTATGATGAAAGGAAGAAGTTTTAGGGCATTACCATTCGTCGGGGTAAGAGTGAACCGTGACAAAATCAATGCCGGGGCCACGGTTATTGGCAATGAAATCGGTTCCAAACTGGCCAGGTGGGTTTAGAGTCTTGCTTTGCGGTGAAGACTGACCATAGAAACCTTCGAGGCCAGCTTCAAGCAAATGGTTTGTGTCTAGTGATTTCACATGAGCAGCCATTTCAGTAATCCAAGCCTGTTATAATGAAAAACACAAACCAACGAGTTAGATCGCAAAGAAAGACTACACAAGAAATAAGTGTCATGGTGTGAAAATGTGTTTAGGTGAAACCTGAATGGTTCGTCCGCTTGGATCTGAGGGGCAACGGGGCTCGTTCATGAGCTCCCAAGCCATAATGGTTGAGTCATCTTTGTAATGAACTTTGGTGAAGGTATTGACTCTGTTCAGCACAGCCTACAAGAGAAATCAAAAGGATTGTCAGAAAGCCATATAACTTTTTGGTTTGGTTGAAATCTACACAAGGAGAAAGATTAAGGTTTGATTTGAAACCTTGATATGGTTCTTGTAGAAATCTTTAACGAGAGCGTCTGTGAAGAAGTCATCTTCAGAAGATACGGGACGGCCTCGGCTTCTAGCCCAATCAACATATGCCTTCTTCCCTCCAAAGCTCTCGTAGTTATTAGCAAAACTGAGTATTATCTTTATACCATGTCTTCTTGCTTCAGCTATCGCAAAATCCAAACCCTTTTCACCGGAAAAGATAACAGAAATGAAAAGAAAAAAAAAAAAATCAGATCTTTAGAGAAAAATCAACAGAGAGTCTTAATCACGTCCCCAAGATCCCAAATTGGTTTGATCTAAAAGCCACCAACTTTTCCAAACAAGAGTTGTGCGAGTGTAATAAACACATAAACAGAGAATCTCAAAATTTCCCCAAAAAATCCACAAAAATTAAAACCATAAAGAAAGAGAAACCCAAATTGGTTTGATCCAAATTTTCTGATCTAAACCCATTTTTCCTCAATCCTTCCACAACTTGAGATTACATAAACAAACAAGAAATTGAAAAAACACAAACACAGTCGCTGTAATGGCGTTACCTGAAACATATCCTCATTGTAGGAGCCAGGGGAATACTGAAGAGGCCTATAACCGCCGTCGCTAAAAGCCCAGGTTCGAGCAACGGTCAATCCATGGCGAGAAGCTTCTTGGAAAGCTGCGGAGATCTTAGACCTTTGGGATGGATCAGAGGCTACATACATGAGCCAATAGGCATTGAAGCCATTAGCGTAATAAGGATAGCCATTGAGAGTAAACTGAACACCTTTCGTCCGCACGAACCCATCGCTCGATAACGCATCTGCCGCTCGTAGATCCCAATAGCCTTGTTGGATCACGATCGATAGAAATATAATCAGACCCAGAAGCTTCATCTTCTTCTTTTGTGTTGTTGTTGTGCTCTCTTTCTTACACTCTTCTTCTGGCTTGTCTTTCAGTGGGTATTTATGGACTAAAACTATAACCGTTTTAAAGCATAAAATCTCATTTAAGTGAGTGTTATACACGCATATGAGTGATTGGTTATTTTAATGGTATTTTTTTTCTCAAAATTAATCGTGATTATAAGGAAAATAATCAGCTAGTGTAAAACTTTTAAAAGGTCATTAAAGTAGGACGCAAAGCAGGTGATTTCCGCTAAATGGGTCCCATCATTAACGTAAGAAGTCGTAAGCGTGAAACCAGCAAGTGGGTCCTACTTAACACGTAAGCGTAACCGTACACATGCTTCACTGCTTCGGCATCGGATCAGGTTACACGCGGCAGCATTATGAGGGATTCTTAAGACAGCAACCCACGCGTCTTCCGACTCACGGACACATACAGAGCCTCTAACTTTATTTGATTGACCCTTTGTTTTTATGTGTCTATTTAGTTTAAAGGCAAAGGCAAATAATAAAGAAACTCATGTGCCGTTGCTTCTTTAGATTTTTCAGTTGAGGTGACGACAAAACAAGGACTCAAATTTATTGTAATCAGGAAATGGTTTTTTAAAGTGAGCAGATTAGTTTTGCTTCTTTTTGGACTCGCACACTTTCAAACCTCAGACACCTTTATCAACCACACAAGAGGGATAGGCGCAATAGACGGATCTAACTTTTACCGACCCAACCAAACACACCAATTCACTCTACTTATCCCCCGCCATAAATTACGGTTCAGCTTTTAAAAAAGTGAATTTTTTTATTGTAATTGTTTAGTTATCAGGTTGAGAGTCTACTTGTTACCTGTGATTATGAAATGAGATGAATGTTCGGTGGGTTAGTTAGTGGGACAAAAACAAAAGAAGAAAGAGTTTTACTTTCCAAAGGAATCGTTGGATTGGGATTAAAAAACAAAAGCTAAACCTGAGGCTGAGCCGTATCGGTTAAAATACAAACAAAAAGGCAAAAAGCTAACCTGAGCCGTGCCATTTGCACTTTCTCATCTTCTTCAAGGCCCATTTGAAGCCCATAAAATCACCGCACTACTACATAGCTCGGATCTGTCCTCCATAGCCATAGTACTTGAGAAGTCCCTCGTCTTGTCTCCAGTTCTCTTTCACTTTCACTTCCACCTTCATTCACCATTTTATATGTAATCAATCATAATCAATGCAAAGTTACAGTTGTAATCAATCTTATACTCTATGCAAATTTATAAGCACCTCGAGGAAGACTTTTTTCTGAAGGAAATCTTCAATGTCGAGCCGAGCAGCCGTTGCTAGCGTTTTCAAAGCCTTCCCTTCCTACAGTATCAACATTGAAACCCATTCAGCCAAATTATTCAGCAATACAACTTGTTTTAAGTTGAGACCTTATTGCTTTAAGACAATATTTGAGTGGAACAGCTAGTAAACCCAATTTTCAGTTTCATCAACCATTGACATGGTATGCACTTTATGAATGTCCTCAAAACCTAGCAATGGGATTTTCTACCAAGAGGCTCAAGAATGCTCAATGCAACAGCATTTACCCGTTTGGATGTTTATACTTACTTTTCCTATAAGGATGATCTTCTGAGAATTTTTATCCACTACTACTTCCACTTGAATAAAATCTTTTGCAGCTGGTCTAGTTTTGTAGCTCAGCACGTTCACCTGCCGCGTAGAAACAATGATACAATCAACATGATTAAAGCCCACGAGATTTTACAGGACTCAAGAGAGAAGAAACCATGTTTGCAAACTTTGTCATTTTACCTGACACGCATAAGGAACTTCATTTCGGTACTGCATAAATATCTTCTCTCTAACAATCTCAGCAACAAAGAATCTCTCTGGGTGCTCACTCACAATATCCTAGAAATCAAATAGCCGTAAGACATTAAGCAAAAGAAATTGCATGAGAAAAACATATAAACCTCAGAATATTAAGCAAAGTAGACAACAAGCACTGCTACAGCAAGGACAGGAATTCAATGGTGAAGCAGAGAGACTTTTGAATATACCTTTGGATAATAAGGTGGTCCAAAGGGAAGTTTGGATAGTATCCACTCTTTCACATCCTCTACTCCATGTCCATACTTTGCACTTACAGGTATAACTTCATCAACATCTGTAAATTTTTCATACCACTGCAAGGAGTTGCAGCATCTATTAAGCAAAGAACATACCATGACTCCAAATCTTGATCTCAAGTTTATAGTGAAGCATCTTCCACCACTGCAATTTCATTCTACAATGGTGGGAATTCAATAACCATTACAACCAAGGTTCAAGGATAGTTACAAACAACATATACTCACCTCAAGTTTCTTCGCAATCTCACCAGGTTTTATCAGATCTTTCTTATTCATAACAAGCAACATCGGTGGCTTTTTTTGGAGGTCTCCCAAGCCTTCTTTCAAAACTTCTTCTATCTAAGCACATAAACACAAGGTTTAGGACATGGAACTAAACTTGTTACAATTCAGGAGAATAAAAAACCAAACAGAGAAGCATACTTTTGCAGGCACTTTACAAGCATCGACAAGAATTACTACGCAATCCGCATTGACAGCAGCATCTCTGACATTCTTCATCATCATTGTATCTAACCTGTGCATCTTCTTCTCGATTACACCAGGCGTGTCATAAAGTATCATCTGCAACACAATGATTGCATCAGTCTTCATCTTAATTTCTATATCAATCCAAGACAATAACCATATAATCATTAAATCGGGTTTTAAGACCAAAATCAAACCTGATAATCTGGGCTAGAACATATACCGAGAATCCGATGCCTCGTCGTTTGAGGTTTATCTGTAACAATCGAAATCTTCTGACCAATCATTTGATTCGAAAGCGTGCTTTTCCCGACGTTCGGCATCCCTAGCACCGCCACGTATCCTATGACAAACCGCTACAAAATCAAGCTCCCCGGTGATAAAATCGAACGAAGACGGCGTTAAGGGTTAGGGAGAAAACAAACCGCTGCGATGATTAGTATGAGGTGTGTGTCCAAGCTCCTCCATCTCATAATCGTCGAGCAAAGCCATGTTCCTGTCCGGTTTCATGCTCAGGGAGAGGAGACTGGCCTCGTCAACGATATCGATCTCTTCTTCATCTTCTAATTGTCCTTGCTCAACCTCCATTTCGCTGAAGCTTCGTTGCCTAATCCATAGCTTCCTCGAGGAGGCGAGCTCCGTCCGGCCATAGCTAGTGGTACTGTTCTGCGCCTGAAGATGCGATTTGGTAACTCTCCGCCGACTATAAATACGGTGTGGAGAGAAATTAGGGTTTTCAACTACGGAAGTGGAGAAGAATTTGTAGCGGGAAAGAGAAGGCGAAATATGCGGAGAGACCGCCATTGTCGGAGTTGTTTTTGAATTGATAGCTCTCAATGGTCTTTCCTCAAAAAGACTGGTTAGTGAGATTAGCCAAGGAACGAAATGTGATCTTCAAACGACGCCGGTTTAGCTTATTATATAAAATTGCCACTTACACCCCTTATTATTTAAAATTGCTAATTTCCACCTTCGTTGTTTTCCCCCGCCCAGTTACCCCCTCGTGGAACTTTAAGAAACTTATCAAGTGTAGGCAAACGAAGAGTAAAAGAAGGATCAGGCAAGCACCAAAATCTGGCTAACATTGCAAGTAAATTGGTATGAGCATGATCCCCTACGCAGCCAAAAACCGGTATGAAGCTGAGTTATTTCCACATCAGATACATTCTCTAGAAACAAGGTAAACAAAAGCAAAACCATATTCACATTTCTATTCACAAGGCCTGAAGCTTTGCTACGTCCTCATTATCTGATTAGGGAGCCTCATCTATTGGAGACGGCTGAGGTTGAGCTACATCTGCTGATGAAAATCCGGCAGGAAGGTACGACCAAGCCAATACTGAACCACCAAGTGTGATGGTTGCAGCAATTGATCCCCAAATCCATCTCTGCCTCCTCTTTCTCTTTGCCCCATCTCGCCTTGCAATCTCTGGTATCAAGAAAGTTGAAGCATTGAGATACGAGAAAAAAACAATAAGTTCTGGCATATATAACTTTAGTTTCTTCTACCTATGGCCTCTTGGTTGCGTTGGGACATTTCCTGGTTTACAGTCTCGTAATAGTGAAGACGGTCAGATAAACGGCTGATTTCAAAGTTCTTAGCTTCTAGCTCAGATTCCATCTCCATCTCTACCTCTGCCTTGGCCAAGTCATTGCCTAGTGAATCAGAGACAAACCTGGCGACCTCGAGTTGACAACGTAGTTCATCTGCTATGTTCATGCTGTATTGGCTGCTGCTGGTAGGATCAAGGGGAACGAAAAGACCCACTTGGGCCAACTGCTCTCGGAGCCTCCGCCAATGAACTTGCATTTGCTCTAGAGTCTCCTCTGCTTGCCTTCTCCTCTCGATTTCCATTAGCAAACTCAACCTCATCTCTCTTAGCTCGCTTTCAGTGTTGTTAACTGAACTCTGCGTTCCACTGTCGCTTGATAGTTCTAGAAACCAAGGAAAGGGAGCTTCAAAAACAGCTTACTGAATGCATATAAACTAGTTCTCAGTCGTACCAGGGACTTATGCACGTGTATCTTAAGCACACATGATTTCCAAGGCAAAAAGGCTACTTCACAACGAAAATAAAAGTATTGATACATTTGAAATTAAAGAAAAGAGACTCCAGGAAGTGGCAAAAGTGATGGTTCATGTTATACTGGAAATGCCAGACATCACAAGATGAAATAGTAGGTAAGAAGAAGAGATATAGAAAAATACCATCACGAGCATCATAAAACTCTCCTCCAGATGAAGAGAGTTTGTGTGAATCTTCAGCTCCTGCATCGAAGCTTACTGATTCACCTCGGTTGTAGAAATCTCCAGACTCACGCTCCTTGTTTGCTTCTATTCTGACCGACTCCAACAGGTAACTTTCCCATTCTAAACCATTGGCAGCGTTATTGCTTCCAATCCCACCATTGCTGATATCTCTTCCCGACTTCCCATGAGGGGGGCTACAATCCCAAACAGGAAATGATAAAGATGTGGACTTTCTCAAAGCCTCAACATCTGCATTGCCGTGATAAGGTCCGCGACCTTTGTGATTGACGATGTAAGGAGATGGAGGGAAGGAAGATGGGGAATTGGGAAGTGGGATCTCCGTAGGAGTGGCATATAGAGAAGGTGACATCTGAGGACGAGTGAATGTCTTTTCTTTCGGTTGATTACGGGATTTATCCAAAGCGGCAGCAGAAAATGTAGGCATGATGGTTCTGCATCATTGAAGATTTCCAATTAAAAATCAATTTCCGAAGAATAGGATCAGAAACGAGCATAGAGAGTAAGAATACCTAAAATCAAGACCTAAATCATCAAATCGAAACCAAGTAACAGAAACCATTACCTAGCGAACGGAGAAGACGAAATTGGAAGACCCACTCAGAAATAGGAAGAAGAGAAGGCAATCGACATTGATATGACATGGTGCGACAAAGTGTAAACACAGATTACGATATATACAGAGGAAGAAGGAGGAGGGAAACAATGAAAAACCTCTTCTTCAAGGCTTTTATCGCAACCAAACCTCTTCTCCAAGGCTTTCTTTAACGAGGGTTTTGTGGAATTACCGAAACGGCTGCGTTTAAGGGATTTTTGTACACTCAGAAAAACGTTGACGTGGCATCATGGGACCAACTGTGCATTCCAAACCCGATAACAATTATTAGCAAAACAAATTTCTATATGGACGCCCCAAAAATAATCATCACGAACTTGATATAAATTAAAATACATACTATGGTCACGAAACGTGAATTTATCTGATCAACTGTAAAATTTAATACATCGATTGATCCACACACAAAAAAGAAGCAAAATCATGGCTTCACGAGCTTTCCACTTTGATGTATTCATATTTTTATTGATATCGAAGTTTGTTTTCACAAACCGAAAGTAACTTTTGTTATATATATATTGATTGATCTATCTGTAATATATAGCAGGACCATTTGAAGTAGCATCCCAAACGCCTCCTTCCTTGACATACTCCAAGTACCTAGCGAACTCTGGTTTCGCACTCGTAGTGCTCTTCTTCTTCGTCTTATTCTTCTTCCTCTGTAACCGAACATCGAAGAAACTCAGTAGAGGGTGAACCGAACTGCCGGTTTTCTCCGCCGGTTTATTCACCTCCGGGGATTGGCCATGTAGACTCGCTGGTACGCTCTGCGGTTTCCCTTCTAAAAGCCCAACGCGTGCTGCTTCTTCTTCGTCACCGAGCTTCTTGTAGCCGCCTCGGTCCTTCCTCGTGCTCAGGGCTCTAATCATCTTGTTTTGATCAAGTCTCTGTTGGTGCGTGCTTCAATTAATAATCTCTTATGGTGATGATCATGTTTTTAAGAAATAGTCAAGTGGACTGTTTTGAAAAAGACACATCTTTTGACTTCTCTTGTCCTAATCCCAACAACCCCTTTATTTTAAAAACCATCTGTGACATTGCCCTTTCAGCTACTTCTAATCGCAGGTCAATGCTGCTCTATCTTGACTTGCGGTTTGACTGGGAACAACGAGACAGATCAACAGCTATGGTTTTAGTGGACTTGTCCTGATCAAAACTCAGTAGCCAAGTGTAGTATAGAGTGTTTTGAGATAACAACTAAATAATGTGAAAAACAAAGTAATTCATATGAATAAGCTGTGTCCTGCTGCTTTAACCAAACCTTTCTTGTTCATTTTCCCCCTCAATTCTTCAACTATATCCCACTTACCAATCGATGCGTAGAAATTCGAAACCAATACATAGATGCTCGCGTTCTCAGGACCCGTCTCTTCCATAAGCTTCCTTGCTGCATATTCGCCTCGCGTAACATCCATATTATGACTACAAGCACTTAAAACCGCGACCCATATAGCACAAGGAAGGTTTCGATTATTGTTCTCCATCATTTTCTCAACTAATCTCCATATCTCTTCCGTATCACCAGCTTTGCTTAAGATATTGATGAAGCATACGTAATGCTCTGTTCCAGGAACCAACCGATACCTCTCCTTCATCATACCAAAACATTCCTTACCTTCTTCAACTAGACCTGCGTGTGCACAAGCCGATAAAACAACCAGAAATGTCACTGAATTGGGCAAAACTCCACTTCCTTCTTCACACATTTCCCTGAAGATTTCAAGAGCTTTAACACCATCTCCATTAACCGCATACGCATCTATCATACTCGTCCAAGAAACCACACTTTTTGATGGAATAGCTCTGAACAGAGTACGCGCTTCTACAATCTGACCGCATTTGCCGTACATATCCATCAAGCCATTGCATAACTTTGAATCTGAAACGAAACCATTACGTAAAGCGACACAGTGTATCTGTTTACCAATCCACAGATCAGAGTTATCAGAACAACCAGCAAGAGAACTAATGAGCACTCTCACATTGGGTCTCTGCCTACTCATAAGCAGAAACGCTTCCTTGTAATTTCGGTTTCGAATGCAACCTGATATCAGAGAGTTCAACATCACCTCGTCCGTATGAACATCCAAACTAATATAAACCTTCAAGGCTTCACTCATCAACCCTACACTCGAGTAAAAACTAATAATTGCAGTTCCTAAAACCACGAGATCGCGTCCCGTGACCACCACCATGGCATGAACTTGCTTCCCTTGCTGCAAAATCTTGAGAGAGGCACATGTTTTAACAACAGAACACAAAGTGAACTCACTGATTTCTACTTTTTCTCTATACATAGCTGCGAAAACGCCAAGAGCTTCTTTACCTTTACCGTTTCTAAGGAAACCCGAAAGCAGAGCATTCCATGATACAACATCTTTATCCTCAACACTCTCAAACACCGTAACGGAGTCAACCAAGTGTCCGTACTTTGAGTACATGTCAATAAGCGCAGTTTTGGATATGGTTCCTGTCTCAGCGCCTTGTTTGATCATCAAGGCGTGAACTTGGCGTCCCGTTTCTGGATACGACAAGAGGGCACACGCACCGAGAACCGGAGTGAAGGTGTGTGAGCTGAGATCAGGGCTGGCTCGATGCATCTTAAGAAAGAGAGCCAAGGTGCCATTTGGGTTTCCACTGCGGAGGTAAGACGAGAGTTGAGAGTTGAGCGATGAGAGGTCTCGTTGCGGCAATTCGTCGAACAGGTGGTCAGCATGGGCAACAAAATTTCGCACATACAAACATCTCAATAGCAAATTCGTGGGTTTCCCGGTGACATCACCCAAACGAGGCAAACATGCGAACATGTGAACGAAAGACGAAGACACTGGTTAGCTTACTTGTCGCTACAGACGAAATCTATAGACGCAGAGCTGTAATAGCAATCTTTATATGAAAACAAAAGACCAAACCTAAGTACGAGAAATGTTCGGATCCAACAACTTATTTGACATAATAAGAAGAAAAGGTTACAACTTTTTTATTCAAGAGAACAAAACCCCTCAGAATCTTTAACAGAGAAATGAATGCCTTAAAGCCGAAAACTTTCCCAGTAAGCGCTGGCCAATGGAACTTGCTTAAGCCCAAGAAAACTTTATTGGAGAAGCAGGAAATGAAGTTCTTGTTTGTTTTTTTTTTTCAAATCCAACACAAATCAAGATTCTCAAGACGGCACAAAATTAAGCGCCTCAAGCTGCTTTTGGTAAATTCTCAGGGAGGTTGAGATCACTGAGTACTGAATCATATTGTGCATCGCGAGCGTTCTTCTTGTAAAGAAGCTTCTTGAAATCAGTCTCGTCCAAGTTCTTTGTGTTTTCTGCGGCGTGAACTTGAGCTAAGTTGGAGTAATCCACAGCCGAACTGGAGAAGAAGGCCTTTTCTTCTTCTGTCACCTTCCTCAGAAATCCAGCTGGATTCCCTCCCCAAACCTGTGTTAAGAGATCCGAAGCAAAACTGAAACTTTACACTTCACCAGAGCTTAAGCAAACAACAAAGTTGAAAAGGTCAACATAAGAGTGTGTTCGATAGGAACCTCGCCAGAGGGAATTCTAGTGTTCTGCCTGACAAGTGCTCCTGAAGCAACCATGGCATGCTTTTCAACATGAGCTCCATCCAACACGGTTGCACTTGTACCAATATAGGCCTCGTCCTCGACAGTGCAGCCATGTAAAACAGCACTATGACCTGCTCCAAATTCAATTTACTTTACCCATTACCCTGATTTAAAGTTTACACCTTTAGTTTGTCCGAAAATGCTGAGAATTTACCTATAGTGACATTGTCTCCAATGACGGTAGGTAAGACCTTCCCGCTTAAGTTGGACTTAGCAACGTGGACAAGAGAGTTATCCTGGATATTGGTCCCAGTTCCGACACTGATACTGTTAGCATCTCCTGCAGAGTAACTAGTTAAATCTATGGAAATGTCTGAACTAAAGAATGCATTTCCTCTCAATGAAAGCACATTTGAGTCAACAATAGCTTACCTCTCAATACACATCCATACCAGATGGAAGAACCTCGTCCCACATGGACATCACCAGTGATAGAAGCGCTAGGAGCCACAAAAGCCTCCTTATCCACACTGGGGGCTTTGTCAAAAACATTCATGAGCGTGCGGTGCCTCGATACTGGAAAAACGAGTTTCAGAAATCAGAAGTAGTTAAAAGGGTTGGCATGGAAAAATTAAGCAAGCTTCATTGAATGCAGTATCGCTGTCCCTAGTATCTGGAAAAGGCTGCGCAAGTGAATCACTCACAATAGGACTGTCTAAGTGAAGAAGATCTCAGCTAGGATAATAACTAACCAAACACAGAGAACATAAGAGGAACTTGTAAGAGGAGAATAAAAACTAATAGACAATTTTAAGAGAATCTCTCTCAGCAATCTATTAAAACATAGAAACTGATTTGATTTTCTGGACAAAATGATAAAACAGGACATATATGGGTAACATGGATACACTACATTTGATCTTAAGCTCTTAGGTCTCAAATCAATAATGCCATAGTCAATCATCAACATCAGAGAAAACTCGGATCGTGAACACACAAAAAAAGCATCATTTCACCAAATCTAAACTATGACCCGATTCCAGAGAAATACCCAGACATTCGGAAGACCCGACAAGAAGGATACGAGAAAATCAAACAAGGATTCGGATGTAGATAAGAAAGACAAGGCGATGCAAAGACGTACGCTGTTCTCGGAAGTGATTTTTCCCTTGGAGGCGACAACCGAGCCGATCAAGTGCTTGACCGGTTTCTCGGATCCAGAATCCCACGTTGTATAATGCTTTCCCCATTGTTCCCATCGTCTCTTCTTCGTACAGACGAGAGATTGATTCTCCGTTTATCAATGAAATCGAAAAGGGGATTTTCGCCGGAACTAGAGGAAAGAGGAGACTACAGTCTTTCATAAGACTCGCCTCCCATCGTTGGTTTTGTGCTCAAATTCCGGTCGGACCGTTATTAACCGGTTGGTGTTATTGCATACCGACATTGTAATTTCAATAGAGTCCGACAATTAGGATTGATTGGTCTGATAATTAGACCGAACAGTTCTATTTATAAATAACGGTTAGTGATAGAGACACGTATCCAGTTGACAAAATCAGAAGTGTTCATTATTCCACGTCACTTTATCCTTTTAAGACTTAAACAAAACGACGACACTTTGGCTTCCACAGAGAATTGAGAAATAGTCGTCATCACTCATCATCATCAAGCAACTAAGAACCTTATCTCAAGAGGTCTCTGTTTTTTGAAAAAACCAGAAGCATGCAAGTGATCTCATGCTCCTTCTCATTAGAACATAATCTCTGCGAGACAATGTCTTGTCTCCAGAGATGCTCAAACCAAGAAGAGCTGGAGCAAATCCACGCTCGGATGCTTAAATCTGGCTTGATGCATGATTCATTTGCAACGAAAAAGTTTCTTTCTTTCTGCATTTCTTCCAGATTTTGGTCTTATGCCCAGAATGTTTTTGACGGTTTCGATCGACCAGATACTTTCTTGTGGAACCTAATGATCAGAGGATTCTCTTCTTCAGACGAACCCGGGAGGTCTCTTCTGCTGTATCACCGTATGCTCTGCTGTTCCGCTCCTCATGACGCCTACACATTTCCGTTTCTTCTCAAAGCTTGTTCGAATCTATCTGCATTTGAAGAAACAACGCAAATTCACGCACAGATCACGAAATTTGGATACTGGAATGATGTATATGCAGTGAATTCTTTGATTAATTCATACGCTGTGACCGGGAACTTCGAGCTAGCTCACCTTCTCTTTGATCGAATCCCCGAACCCGACGCTGTCTCGTGGAACTCTGTGATTAAAGGTTACACAAAAGCTGGAAAGATGGATATTGCCTTAACATTATTCAGGAGAATGCCGGAAAAGAAGAATGCTATATCATGGACTACGATGATCTCCGGGTATGTTCAAGCAGGGATGAACAAGGAAGCTTTGCAATTATTTCATGAGATGCAGAATTCTGATGTTGAGCCTGATAATGTTTCAGTAGCTAATGCTCTCTCAGCTTGTGCTCAGCTCGGGGCACTCGAGCAAGGGAAATGGATTCATTCCTATGTTAATACAAGAAGAATCAGAATTGATTCTGTTTTGGCTTGTGTTCTTATAGATATGTATGCAAAATGCGGCGAAATGGAAGAAGCTTTGGGAGTTTTCAAGAATATGAAGAAAAAATCGGTGCAAGTATGGACAGCTTTGATTTCCGGTTATGCGTACCACGGCCTTGGAAGAGAAGCAATTAGCAAATTCATGGAGATGCAAAAGATGGGAGTAAAGCCAAATGTGATCACTTTCACTGCGGTTCTCACTGCTTGCAGCTACACAGGATTAGTTGAAGAAGGTAAGTCACTATTCTACAGCATGGAGAGAGACTACAACCTGACACCAACCATCGAGCATTATGGCTGTGTTGTTGATTTACTCGGTCGAGCTGGATTGCTTGACGAAGCAAAACGTTACATTCAGGAGATGCCTTTGAAGCCAAACGCGGTGATATGGGGTGCGTTGCTAAAAGCCTGTCAGATTCACAAAAACATCGAATTAGGAGAGGAAATTGGAGAAATCTTAATTCAAACGGATCCTTATCATGGTGGGAGATATGTTCATATGGCAAATATTCATGCCATGGGGAAAAAGTGGGACAAAGCAGCTGAAACAAGAAGATTGATGAAAGAACAAGGAGTTGCGAAAGTTCCAGGTTGTAGTACAATTAGCTTGGAAGGGACCACACATGAGTTTTTAGCAGGAGACAGATCACATGCGGATATTGAGAGAATTCAATCTAAATGGAGAATCGTGAGAACGAAACTCGAGGAACATGGGTACGTACCAGAGATAGAAGATATGCTGCTTGATCTAGTTGATGATGAGGAAAGAGAGGCTATTGTGCATCAGCACAGCGAGAAATTGGCTATTACATACGGGTTGATCAAGACTAAACCGGGAACAACTATACGTATAATGAAGAATCTTCGAGTATGCAAAGACTGTCACAGAGTAACGAAACTCATCTCTAAGATATACAAGAGAGATATCGTAATGAGAGATAGGACAAGGTTCCATCATTTTAGAGATGGGAAATGCAGTTGTGGGGACTACTGGTGAAATTTGGAGAGGAAATAAAACTTTTATTGCTTAAGAAAATGAATCCACTCGACATTATAACAGAAGTTTAAAGTACATTGTTTTCAACTGATGCTGAGATGCTGTGTTGCGGTCCAAGACTGTCCCGGCTCTAGCTTGACATCCCCAAGCTAAGAGTTAAAAATGACAAGCAAGAGTCAGAAACTTTTGAGTCTAAGTCTTGTAAAAAGTAAACGAGTTATTTTCAAACTGATATACCTTTGCATTTTCAACGCACACAAAGTCTCTGTAACAAGCCTCCATCTGAGTATGCGGGTTCCACAAGACCGCATCCGACCAACTGCATTTTCCAAATACAACTAATAATCATGAGGCACAGAACGATTTCTGAAACAGGAGTTAACCAATGAATAAAGCCACGTAAGTGTCTCAATAAACGTACTTTGTGTTTTTGATGATTATTTTATCACCCAAGCCATTATCAAACTGCAATTCAGTAGGAGCATCAAGATAGACGCAATCCACAAATCCAGGAAAAGTGACTGCATCCCTGGAATGTCAGAAAATAAGAAGTTAGAACCATGAAACATGTAAAATCATAATCAACAATATCAGTTTGGTTCTGGCAAAAGGGAATTTAACAACAGGAAGAAACAAACCAACCTTTCTTCTTTACCCTCTATTGGGTTTTTAGGATCAGGATCCTTATTGAGAGTTTTACAACCCTTTAGACCTCGCACGGATGCCCCCGTGACAGAAGCCTGATGAACCCAAGAAAATTATAAGACGGAATAAATTTGGATACATGGACTCAATGTGCAAGCCATAGTATCAGATCATGGAAAAAATCACTTCAATTCCAAAGCTGATTGATCCTAAACTACAGCATTTAAAACGTAACCTTCGAGAATACTTACACGGAAGTAAGTATGCAATGCAGTGTTGAATGAGAATGCTTTATTGTCTGTGTTTGTTATTTTTAGCTCTGTGGAAAGGCAGTCGGCGCCAACAATGACCTAAAGTGACAAGAAAACTAACTTAAAAAAAATGACAATTAACATACAAGAGTTTCCATTAATCAAAGAACCAACCTTGTATAGAGCCCGGAAACCGAAGTCCCACATGGCTCGACTATACGGACCATCCTTGAGCTCAAGAGTAACTGCAGCATTGTCATCTGCATTCTCGGAATCGACAACTGACCAGTCCATGTTCCTTCCAAACCCATGCTAATGATTCCAAGATGGTTCAAAACCATGTAAGCATAAATAACTAAAAAAGAGATTTGATCAATAGAGGACACACTAAATAAGTACCTGTTGAATTTTTCCAGGTCCAAACTGTGGGAAACAATGAGGAATCCCTCCGCTAATCCAAGAACAAGCATTGTAAAAAGCAAAAGCATTACTCACACATTTTATTGTTAACAAATTGAATAAGAGCAACAAATTTCATGGTCACACCTTATGGGTTTTATCTTATTGAAGACAGCATCTGGTCTGACAAAAAGAAGATCTTTTCCACTCGCAACTTTCCAAGATGTAACGCAGCCTCCGAAGAGATATATCTCAGCTTCGCTGCATCCAATTGAAAAAAAATAAAAACGAGATATTACACAATCTTCAACAAAACTCTCTGCCCCAAAATGATGATGACTTCACAACAAAGAATTGGAGTCCAGATTTTAAAGGGTTTTTACTTATTCTGAGGAGAAGAAAGGACGAGTTTTGGCAAATTGCCTTCTCCTTCTGCGACTCTCACTCCAGTAGTTGAAGAAGCCATGGCAGAGAATCTTCTTCTGCAAAAAAAAAACCAAGATCGGTTTTTTTGGGAGTTTTATGGATCGAGAATGTAAAAAAGACAAGATTGAAGCGAAATGTCATGTGCCCAGATACAATAAAGCAATGGGGATGAAAATTACCGGCAAATTCGGAGCGGATTGGGAGAATTGAAGGTGAGAAATGAGTTAGAGACGGAAACAATCGCCATGTTTCTCTCGCTCAGTCACTCTCTATCTAAATTGGGTAGATGAAATTGAATGTTACCACAATCCCAAACCAAAATTTTAAAAAGAAATATCAGACATTTTCATTTTTATATCCTCAAGAGACAGAGGAGGATGATGGCTCTTCATTTTTAACGTTGACTGCTTCAGAATATCGTTTTTATGGATTACGAATATCCGACATTTGTTGGAGCAAACAAACAAAAACTTTTAGGGCCAGGCCCAATATTACTCATGGGCTTTACAAAAAGAATTTAAAAAACGCTAGAGGGAGGGGTCGAACCTCCGACCTTGTGGTTAACAGCCACACGCTCTAACCAACTGAGCTACCCCAGCTACTTTGATAAAGGTAGTATCCTAAGTAATATTAATAATATCGTTTAATCTCTATATTAGGAAATTTGACATTTCGAATTTTTTTTCTCTTAGAAAAGGTAACTGTATGAAAAAAATGCTAAATTAACATTGCACTCAAGACTCTCAAGTATTGTAAAGAAGCGTAGAGAAAAGAGGAACAAAAACCAAAAACAATCGCTAAAAAGTAAAAACTGATTTCGGTAATTCATGAATAATGTAAAATTGGAGTTTTCAACTAAATTTCAAATAATTAAATTCAATGGCATGTTGTTAAGGTATATATATAAATAGGTGATCTCATATATTACTTGAAGCAAAGAAGAAAAGAAAAATAACAAGAATGTGGTCTACGTCAAAAAGTGAAGCTGCCAAGAGATTTGCTCCTATTTTGGACAAGGAAACATCAAAGACAAGGAACATGGAATGGCTTCGTTACGGAAAGAGAATAGAGCAAATAACAAGATTGGTAACTGGGTTCGAGCTTACGGATGAACAAGCCGAGGAGATGAAAGGAAACATGTCGGAAGAAACTTTTAAACAACTAAGCCGTGACTCGGTCTGCAAAATCAATGCACTGGACGTGAGAACAGATAAGTGGTGCATCGTGACGGTTATTGAGAAATCTCAAGACAAGATGATCTTGGACTGGACCCATTGCACCGGCTGTCACGTGGGGATGACGATTGATTTTGATTTCAAGAATTGTTTCTGGAAGGATGATTATTACAACGGCTGTGATGTTGTCTTCTATGCAGCGAATTAGTAACTACAACCATTAACTTTATCATATCATACTATTAGGATTGATTGCTAGATATACATGGATAATAATATATTATGTGCTTTTTTATTATATGTCAAGGATTTTGGTTTTTCTTTCTTTTTATTTTTTCCCTTTCCGGCATGAATTAGAGATTGTTCGTTATTGAGATCTCTGCAAGTTTTTTTTCTATCAATAAAAGGAAAAGAAACAAAAAAACACTACTCACAAGTCATATCAAAACCTAATTGCAGTCTCTTTACAATGACATAGTAAGTAATCTTATGGGTATAAACTTAACAAAATACATTTTTAAAAGGCATTATAAGAAGGTCAACATTTCGTCTATCCCTAAAAATCACAATAGGATACAATATTAATTAATAACCCAAATTTGTGAAAGACATGTTTCATAATCGGCTAGATACCAAATACCGATCCGAACAAAATTCTAGACTTTTTCCTTAAAACTGTTGAACCGGTAAAAAGTTTAAATATTTCTTACATCCAAAACTGTTGTTTATCCAATCTTGAAGCAGTCTGTGTTTAGGTTTTTCACAAATCAAATGGCAATAATGCTCTAGAGTGAAATCTTCTGATCTTGAATCTGCCTCTGTAACTCTATCTCTCCTCCCTTCACCGTTCTTCACTGCCTGTAACTTCGAAAGAGTAATCAACGTTCAACATTTGATGCTTTTGGATATTATCAAAGATCTAATGTCATGTCCGAGCACGAAAAAATACCGGTTTTAGGGTTCTCGGTAGTAACATCCCGCGCCTTCTTCACCGGTTGTTTTGCAGATTCAGCTGTTTCACAAGTGAAAAAGCAAAGGGGTTAGAAATAAGGGAACACTTGAGAATGTAGGGGTCTTATATACAACATGATTCACTTCCTTGCCTTTAAACTTTCTCTTCTTCTTAGCTCTCCTTCTCTTTCTGTCTTCCTGTGTAAGTTCAGACTCATCCTTAATATTGCCTTTCCCGAAAAAGATTTCCTCTGGAGCAAGCATTGCTGCATCTGAGACTGCCACAGGCGCAACCTACACAGTACACATAGAAGAAGTTGCTAAGCACAATGGTGCTCTGATCTCAAACCAAAACAAAAAAACGGATTAAAGAAAACAACAGAATTACCTCTTCCATTGCTATGGCTGGGACGTTTGTCTGTATAGACATTTCTTCTATTACCTGAAAGTTTTGGCGAAAAACAAACAGTTTCAGTGCATAGTAACTATGTCTAAACATCATCATGTAGGATCTGAACAAGAAACATACTGGTTTAGGTGTGAAGTGGAAGTGGGAGAGAGCATCCAACTTCAGGCATAGTTTCTTGAATAGAATGCTTGCCTGATTTAACATTTATAAGAAAGAGTATGTGATATAGAGACCGAGAAATGGAAGGGAGAAGATCGATAGTTAAACAAAAAAACCCAGAAACAAAATAAAGGATCAAATCAAGTTGGAACCTCTTTCTTTAGTTCATCAGAGAAAGTTGCTGGAGCAAAGGCTGGATTAGCCTTCTGAACGTATTCTGCCTGCAAATAACCGAATGGACCAAACACATTTGTAAGTTAGGTTATCTCTCAAAAACGCAAAACACAATCAAATATTGTAAATGATACAAACCTCGTAAACTTCGGCAAGACCTTTCTTGCTTTTACTATCGTCCTGCATATTTAAAAAAAAACAAACAAACCGATAACACTGTTATTCATCAACTGTTAAAACAGAGCAAAAGAAGAGGACAAGGGTAATAGTTCCAATAAAACTCACCAATTCCTTAACATCTCTTTTTGCTTTAGTGGGCAGACTAGGTGCTCGTTGAACATCATCAAAACGAGCCTAAGAAATCACAGGATCAGTTATGCAAAATCAGGGGAAGAAACAAAGCAGATTTTGGTTACAAATTACTGCCAGACATAGTTACCTCAATGATTCTGCTCTTAATCATATCTTCAAGTGAAGCTGTGACCTCTTCTGTGATAACAGGAGCAGGCCTGGTATTGTGCTCAAAATCCAAATCAACTTCTAGAGCACTGTTCTTTGGCCTCTTTGTAGCAGTTATCTTTCAACAAGACAAATTATACACAAATTTAGCTACAGAAAGCAACATTGCTTTTTACAGTTTACTTGTGTGGAAAAACATGGCTGGCTACCTCTCCCTGCATTGTCCAGTGTTTTGGATCTAAGTTTGCTTTCTCCATCTGTTCAATCTTGGATTGAACCATTAGTCGTTCTTTCTCATGGGTAGAGAGTTTTTCATTGCCCTAAAGGAAGAAGAATTAGTTAGATCTCATGTACAGTTTCACAAATGAGAAATGAAATCATACATATCACATTGCTTAAGAACAAGTAAAGTCGATATAGTACTTGGTTTCCAAGTCCAGCTTCATCTTCAATTACATCTTTCAACTTCATTTTTGTCTCCTTCTTTTTACCGCCAAAGAAATCTTCATAACTAACCATCATAGATAAGGAAAAGAAATCTTAGAACAAATCTACAGTGATAGTGATCCTAAATCCAAGGAAGAACGATTGTAGATAGTTTGAATACAAAGTAGTTTATGTCTAATCTCGTTTGTCTATTCTCAAAATTGTTCAATCAGTGTATAAAAGAGAGCATAGAAACCATACCTTGCCTTTCCCAATTTTTCTGCCTCTTCGTTGTCAGCACCAGCAAAAACACCAAACTAGAGAACAATAACAATCAAAGATCACTCGAGAGAAAAACTGAGATATTTGTAATCACTCAATCCATTTTAGATGGAGAAAAAGAGGAGTAAGTGGTTACCTCGTCATCTTCATCTTCATCCTCCTCCTCGCTTTCTTCTTGGTCGTCTTCATCATCATCGCTCAAATTTTGTTTCTTTCCCTTTGTCACTCCCTTCTTGTTTTTGTAGTCTGTCCCATACTCTTCTGCTTCACCCTCCTCTAAAAATTCCTCCAAATCTTTTATTTTGAAGAACTTGTCCTCTATTCCTTCATTGCCTTCATCATTTTCCTCCTCCTCTTCGGCTTCCTCTTCTTCTTCTTCCTCCTCGCTTTCGTTAGCTTCTAACTCTTCATCATCATCGTTATCATCCTCCGAGTCAAATCCATCCATATCCATTTCATCGACACCATCCTCATGAGAAACGTCGAGGGCCAAATTCCCAAGTTTACGAATCTCTTCAGGGTTTTTAGCAAATCGCTTTACTTCCTGCCGCAAGCTCGACAACAAAGGTTGAGACTGCATGTCAATTTGCTGCCAAATCTGCTCCGCATCAAACCCATCAACCAAGAGCTCATCAAAAGGAGATTTAGGGTTGTGCGGCTTCAGCTTCGTGAAGAGATACTGAGATGCAACACGAGCCACCTCAGATATCGAACTCGGCGCTAGAAAAACTGGAGGTTCAGTTGACTTAAGCTTCTCAAGGGCTTCCAAGCCCGAATCCCTTACAGTAGCCATAGATTCTGAGAGGTGTGCAAGCAGTGCCACCGAAATTAGGGTTTCTACGATAGAAGGAAAGCAGTAGGGTTAATCAATGGCGGTGATGAAGGTTATTGGAAGAGGAACACGGCGACCGCGAGAAGAGAAAATCAGAAAAACCTCAATGGTATCTCAAAAACCCTGAGCACGAACTCAGCAGAGATATTGGGCTTATTCATTGGGCCAATTTTGGGGCCCAGCTAGCATTACTATGGTTTAACGTATTTGCTACGGTGGAAGATTCGCATTTCACACTACATATACATATCATTTAAACTGCAAAATTGACAAATTTAAAAATGATTTATTTCGAGGTAAATGAGTGTTTGAAATCCAAAAATATCATCAATACTTAAGAATTACGATGATGCTGTAAATCTAGGTTTTACTACCCACTTACAATATAAAATCATGGATTAGAGAGAATCAAACAAAAAATATCAAAGTATCAATACAAGCATTTCTACCGAAATCAAAAGGGGATTGGGCTACAACACATCGCTGATGAATTTGTCTGTGAGTTCTTTAGGAAGTCCCATGACTGTATCAACTCCTCCCACCTAACAAGATTACAACAAAAACTCTTTCAATGGAGTTATCATATTAGTAATGTCTTTGAACATTTCATCTAAGTAATATATGCTGAAGCAGAACGAATCATAAAACACGCGAGCATCTTGTATTTTGAGGGCACTAACCACTGTATCGATAAAGGGTGAAATGAGGGGATGCTCCAGCGTTAAACCTCCAGCAACCTTGAAAGTTATTGCATCATCGATCTGAAGATTGAAAGGAACACAATGTTATATAAATTCACGAGATTCATCATAGTAAGAAGAATGAGAGTGGTTTTAGAAGTTTTACAAGATCGTCAATGACTTTTTCTGGTATCTCATGGAAATAAACCTGCACTCACATCACCGCAAATTGTTTAACCCACAGGAAATAGTCTTTAAAGGAAACAAAAAGAGAGACGGGAATTCTTATCGAGCAGCGCCCTTATAAGAATCAAGAAATATATTTGAAAGAGAAGAGAAACATATACAAAAAAAACACTGTGTTATGTGTACCTCTGCTTTGTCCCATCCTCCTCTTCTAACACCAGTTTTCAAGTTGCTTACAATAACAGATCCCACAACGCCACCGTGCGACCCGGAATAGCCTGCATAAATTTCAAACAAAATGCTGAAATCACAGCCTTTATTTGCCTCACTATCATAGAACATCTGAAAGTAAATTAACTTGCACAAAACCTTTGATAAATTCGCGAGCTTCTTCCTTGCTGGTTGGTTTTTCTCTGATGACACCTTTGTACACAACAACCTAAGAAACTCTCCATCACCATATAACATCAGCTAAAGATAATAATCACAAAACAAATTCTTATCCTAAAATGAAATCACAAAGTGATTGAGGCATTAAGCATACAGTGTCTGCAGTAATCAATAGAGTTGGTTGAGGATCCTGCGCAAACTGGCTTTGACCTCCCAATTTCGATATAATCTCATCTGCCTAGAAATTAAAACTATTAACATTTTCAAAACAATGACAAATCAAAACCCTAGATTAGATTATATTACCTTGGCTTCGGCAATAGCCACAACCAAATCTTCAGGCTTCTCTGTCCTAATAGCTTTCTCATCAATGTCTGCCGTCTTAAACCATAATCCAAGCCAATACGTTTGAGATTACAGTCGATTATTCAAAATTGAAAACTACCTCAATTTTACTTAATCATTCAGAGAGGAAAAAAAAGGCATACCACGATAGTGAAATTAAATCCCATTTCAGCAAGAATCCGCTTTCTCGCCATGGATTGAGAACCCAGAATCAGCTTCACGTTGAGAATATTTTGCATCGCATCAGCAAATTTTCCCAATTGAAAATTTTCATTAAAGCAGAGAGAGAGAGAGAGAGAGAGAAACCTTGAATCCTCTCTCCATCGCCTTCGTCGCCATTCTGGTCTTGTGCTCTAAGCGGAAGTGTGAAGAAGGAAAGATAACAAAAAATAAAAATACAAAAAGAGTGAAGAAGGAATTTTTAACCATCTCCAAATTATTCTCCAATCATTCTCGTCATCCTAAAATATAGCTCAACTTTGTTTAAAAGTAACCTATTACTTTCATTCCATTTCCACTTTATTATTAATTTATTTTTATTATCTACATTAAATCACATTAAAAATAAAAAAAATATTAATAAAAAACTTTTAGCATTAGATCCACACAATTGAAATAAATATATTATTTCATTTGAACAACCAATATTATAAGAAGTATTTGCATGTGATAACCAAAGAACTATCTGAAAATTAGAAAATTAACAAATATACGAGGAAAATACCTATTGTTTTTTAAAAAAATTTCGGAAATTTTAGTTAGTTTTCTAAATATACTAAAGTTTTTAGTTTTCTACCTAATTAATTTTTATTGTAATAATCGTAGTAAATGCGAAAATAGTTTACAAGATTATTAAAATAGAGATTACGGTTACTTTTAAAATATTTAATTAATTAATAGTTAATTTAAAAAAAAAAAAAAAAAGCATACAAAATTTAAATACTTATTTTGTAACAAATGAAAAGTCAATTTCAAAACAAAGTTACGACTAATATTCTTTCAAATTTGGAAAAATATTATTGATAATTCCATTTTGAAATTGATAACGGGATGTGTGTTTATTAGAAACATTTTTGTTTTTCTCTAAAATGGTGATTGGAAGAAGAAGCAGAAGTGGAAAGTGGATTTAAAGATATCTTTCCAAAAAAAATTTACAGCCTGTATTATCCAAATTCAATAAGAAAGGACATAGTTTGCAAGTCATAAAGTGAACTCTCAAATATATTGAGGGTATTCTATAAAGTCGTACATTATTTGGACTATTTTGTAAATGATCCAAAATACGGGGATAAAGTAACTACTACGTATTAAAAGGGGACCTATATTGCAAATCTTAAAACAAACTGTGGCCTTGTCGTAAATTCTTAGGACTACTCTGTATGTAACTTGTGAAAACTATTGGGGAGAAAGTAAAGCTAAAAAATAAATAGAGAGAGTGAGAGAGAGAAGAGGTGCTACGACTACGGGCTTACGAGTGACAGACTTTGAGCTGAAACGTCAGGAGCGGGAAGATTACAATGTGGCGCCGGAGCTTTAGCACGACCGGCGACACTTTTGGCCAATTGACGAAGAAGAAATGGGACGCGGTGGTGATCGGCGGTGGCCACAACGGTTTGACCGCCGCAGCTTACCTGGCTCGCGGTGGTCTCTCCGTCGCTGTTCTCGAGCGCCGCCATGTCATCGGTGGGGCAGCAGTGACAGAGGAGATCGTTCCTGGCTTCAAATTTTCACGCTGCAGTTACCTCCAGAGCCTACTTCGTCCTTGTATCATTAGGTTTGATTCACTTATTTTGATTTTAGTTTCGTCGTCTCTGATCGCGGATTGAAGCTTCTGAGTTTTATCCGCTTGCTGAATTTGATTGAAAGAGATTTGGAGTTGGGCAAACACGGATTGAAGCTTCTGAAGAGAAATCCATCGTCGTTTACGCCATGTTTGGATGGACGTTACCTTCTTCTGGGACCAGATGAAGAACTCAATCATTCTGAGATTTCCAAGTTCTCGAAACATGATGCCGATGCTTACCCAAGGTGATTTTCTTAAAATCTGGGTAAATATAAATGGTTTCTTTTAGATTTTTTTTTATTAAAAACTGTTTTTTGTTTTTTGCTTTACAGATACGAGAAGCAGCTAGAGAGGTTCTGTGGATTCATGGATCCTCTTTTGGATGCAACTCCCCCAGAATCTCTGCAAGGTGTCTCTTCTTTTAATGATAAGTTGAGCAACAAAATGTACAAATCTGCTTTCTGGGCTCGTTGTCTCCGGCAAGCAGTTTCTTTGGGTCAGAAAGATATGGTGTATGATCTCCTATTTCAAAGATTAACCTGATTTTGTGTGTTACTACTTATTGTTAATCCGAATGCTATTTTTTATTTTCTCAAGGGACTTCATGGATCTTTTATTGTCCCCAGCTTCAAAAGTTCTGAACAACTGGTTTGAGGTGCTTGTCTTATCTTAACACTTATTATTGGTCCTACAACTATAGCATTAGCAACTAGTAGCTGCCTCAGTCTCTAAAAAATTGATGCCGAACGTTTTGTGTTGGCCTTATGCTTGTGCAGTCTGATGTCCTGAAAGCGTCTCTTGCTACAGATGCCGTGATTGGATCTACGGTAATTGTCATTCCTAATATCTCGAGCTTTTGAGGTTCCAAAAATTCTTTAAATCCTGTCGTTTTGTGATGTATTATTAATCTAATGGAATGGAAAGGTGAGAGATGCTTCTGTACGTTCAGGGAGCTACTCACACTATATTGGAGAGTTAATGTACTGCTCTGAACATTGATTCACAGGCCAGTGTCCATACTCCTGGAAGTGGATATGTCCTGCTACATCATGTGATGGGAGAAACAAATGGAGAGCGTGGCGTTTGGTCGTACGTATCTAAATTATTGAGTTCTGTTTTCCTCTAGCTGATTGGCAATGTAGAGATAGCGGTGTATGTTTTACATAAGTCTGGATACATAAGCAGTTCAAGATGATATCTTGAGTAGCTGATAAGGAATCATTTGCAGTTACGTCGAAGGTGGGATGGGATCTGTCTCCATGGCTATAGCCAATTCTGCAAAAGAAGCTGGCGCTCAGATTTTCACAAACGCAGAGGTATTTGTTTTCAAGATCATTTTATGGGCATCCCTTGTCCCTACATTATGCAGAACAGTAGAGTTCTAGTTATCATCCCTGTAACCGGAAAGTAGAGCTGCTTAGTACATTCAAAATTGCTTTCCAGGTCTCTGAAGTACTGACTGAGGATTCTAGCATCGTGAAAGGGGTTAGTTTGTCTTCGTAATTTCTGGTTGAAGAGAAAACTAGAATCAAACTTATCTGACATTCCCTGGTATAAGGTTTTGCTTGCTGATGGTACACGGGTGGAGTCACCTGTCATATTGTCCAATGCAACCCCTTACAGAACTTTCGTGGTAAATATTTTGATTTCATCATTCGTCTACTGGAAAAGCACCCAGTTTATGTCAGTCTGCATTGAGTTCTTTCTGTTTTGGATAACAGGAGCTGGTTCCGACCAATGTTCTTCCTGAAAAATTTGTCGATGCTATTAAGAACTCAGATTACAGCTCGGTAAGCAATTCATGCCAAGTCCCTCATTCTCTTGATCGAGGGGAGATATATCTCTACAGAAACCAAATAATTTTTTTATTACTCCATCTGGCTAAATATTTGGTGATTGGTTGTTTAATTGCTGTGAACAGGCAACTACCAAAATAAACTTGGCCGTTGACAAGTTACCGCAGTTCCAGTGCTGCAACACAAATCATTCGAGCCCAGGTCCAGAGCATTTCGGCACTATACACATTGGTGCAGAGAGGTAAGCTTCATGCTAATTTTATCTTGATTTTTTTATCTCTCCAAGAACAAATAAAAACGCCAATGGCTCTGTTCTATCTCTGGCTCTGTCAGCATGGACGAGGTTCACTCAGCATGTCATGATGCTGAAAACGGCTTACCATCGAGAAGACCAGTGATCGAAATGACTATTCCATCTGCCGTAGACAATACCATTTCTCCTCCAGGCACACATATTCTCCCCCACCAGAACGACTTGCTTTACTTTCAAACCCTTTTGCTTGTCTTTAGGATTAGAATGCATTTTTGCTCTGAACGTGATTTTGTATGTAGGAAAGCATGTAATCAACTTGTTCATCCAGTACACTCCTTACAAGCCATCAGATGGAAGCTGGGAAGATCCTACTTACCGAGTGAGTTACTTATACACTCTTATCTAACGTCATTACTGTTACTCCTCAATTTTACATTCCTTATTAACTTACAAAACATGCCAATCCAATCCGGGTTTACTGTTTGATTGTGTAAAATCAGGAAGCATTTGCACAAAGATGTTTCAAATTGATTGATGAATATGCACCTGGGTTTAGCTCATCTGTCATTAGCTATGATATGCTGACTCCTCCCGACCTCGAACGGGAAATTGGTCTTACAGGTATTATATTATATAGAAAATATTCTAATAGATGGGATTATGGCCAAACCATATTTGACATCTCCCATCCGTATTCTGCAGGTGGAAACATCTTTCACGGTGCCATGGGACTAGACTCTCTCTTCTTAATGCGACCGGTTAAAGGATGGTACGCGACTCTTGACAGCTCAGAAACAGTCTTTACGATTCATGATTTTGATTAGAATCTTCTGTAATGTGGCCACAGGTCGAATTACAGGAGCCCTTTAAAAGGTCTCTACTTGTGCGGAAGCGGAGCTCATCCTGGAGGCGGAGTTATGGGCGCACCAGGAAGAAACGCAGCTCATGTTGTTCTTCAAGACATGAAAAGAATAGAGCGACAATAATACATACGCTAAGACTGTGCATTATTTAACTCGTGTTTAGGTCTTTCATTGCAACCAACTCCTTCGGACCCTCTGGTTACTTCAGAGGCTCTCTCGTCTCAGTTGCGTGGACAGAGGCGTTATCAACCAATAAAAATCCACCACGTGTAATTTGACCTAGAATTGACCTAAATGCTGAAACAGCGAATATGGAAAGTGATCATTACAAGCGAGCGACAACATCGGCGCCGCAAAAAAAAAAAAAAAACTCAGCTCCGATGATAACTCCTCTCCGAGACGACGATGAAGACAAGGACAGAGACGAAGCTAAAATGCTTCTCATTGGCGAGAACGGAATCAACGGCGAGAGTTTCTCTCCACTGCGTGACGGTGCACCGGAGCTCCAGCACTACAACATCCTCTCGATCGAATCAACAGTCGTGATTCGTCAGCTCACATCACAAGGTCTCTCCTTCCAGCTCTGGCCAGCCGCTTCTACTTTCGTCACGCTGCTCGATAATTACCGCCGTGACCCTACCAACAGCCCACTCACCGCCACACTCTCGTCGCTGAAATCCAACGGTCCTGATTCATCGTGCCCGTTGATAAACATACTCGAGCTCGGATCTGGAACTGGAATCGTCGGAATCGCTGCCGCAATCACTCTGTCTGCTAACGTCACGGTGACGGATCTCCCACACGTCCTCGACAATCTCACCTTCAACGCCGACGCGAACGCTGAAGTCGTAGCAACATTCGGCGGGAAAGTCCACGTGGCGCCGCTCCGATGGGGTGAAGCTGGTGACGTGGAGGTTCTAGGCCGGGACGTTGACTTGATTCTAGCGTCGGACGTGGTTTACCACGACCATCTCTACGAGCCACTCCTCAAAACGCTGCGTTTGATGATGACGACGATGCGGTTAGAGGGGAAGAGATTAATATTCCTAATGGCTCATCTAAGAAGATGGAAGAAAGAGTCTGTTTTCTTCAAGAAAGCTCGAAAGCTCTTCGATGTCGACGTTATACACTCTGATGTTCCTCAGGAAGGTTCTAGAATCGGCGTTGCGGTTTACCGTTTTGCCGCGAAACTTCCAAATCAAAATGGTCGGGTTGTTTCGTGTTAAGTGTGTTCAACAGTTGCGATTTCAAGATTAATTTTCTTGATCAAATTTCCAAAAATCTTTTCAAGTGTTATCCATAAAAATAATAAGCATTTAAGGCAGTGCGGATAGTCCAAACACAAAAACAAAAATAAAATCAAGAAAGCAGCCTCTGAAGAAGGGAAACTTTCGTATCCATTAGATTTTAGATTCTGACATTAATGTTGCCTTCTTTTGGAGGTTGTGTGGTCAAATAATATTTCGTTGACTGCTTATTTATATAGCAAATTGTTTGTTGAAACTGAGTGACGTAATGGACCAACAATTGATTAGTTTGCGATGTAGCATATGTCTGTCAATATAGTATACTCTCGCAAGAAAATAAAAGAGCTGATAATTCTGTATAGTTAATAATCTGGTTATGACTGAAGCAAAATAGTTATCGATGTGAAAGTTTGAATGGACGAGACGATGTGAAGTGAATATGAAACCATTGATTCGTCTTCGTAACTTTATAAGTCAACACGCAACACCCACCTAATGATTTTTATTCTAACACGTGAGTGAGATCATAAGGAAGAAGATAAAAGTAAAAGAGAAGAAAGAAAATTTGAGCGACTTTTGAAGTTTTGTTTTGGCAAAGTCTACGCTTACTATGATTGCATTTTTTGTCGTGTGCTATTACTGGATGAAGTCGAAGATATTGCATCCATGCTAAAAAAAGACCACTGTAAAAAAAGACCAAGAATACACCACATGTTTTGGAATTTAGTCTATATTTTGATTTGATAATAGTACACATATTTTACATATTCTCTAAACTACGAACAAAAACTCAAAACCTAAACCTAGGTAAAACCTTATACTAGCATAATAAATGAAAATAATTATTAATTATATAGCATTGAAAACAGGAAAAGAGATGTTTGTATCCAATAAATTCAAAAGAGGGGTCTACAAACATATATAATAAACACGAGCAACCGTAATGTTTGCTTCCACATTCAAAATTTCAAAAGGTCGATTTATCATTTATCTTTGTTTGTTTGGTTTTAGACTGTGGATGAACAATGCATTGAAAGTTGCACATACCTTTTTCTTTATTTTTTTTCGTTTGCTTCACCCTTTACATCTGTAAATATTGCAATAAATTTCATATATTTTTCCAATTAAAAAATATCCTTTATCAGAAATAAAACAATCAATGTCTCCCTTGCATTCCACATGGGCCTCCTAAACTTAAAATTTTCAGAATTAGGTGAGACATTATTGTAACAATAATCTAAAAAAACAGTCCAAATATGTGTCTGCCACTTAATTTGTTGAAAATTACATGATATTTTCAAAAAGATTGCAATTAGAAATTGACTGAAAATTACATTACTTAAGTAAAACTATTTATTATATTTTGTAATATAGCAAGAAAAAAGAAGAAGAAAAGAAACAGTGGAAAGCAAAAAATGGGAGGGTTTATAAATAATTAAGTTAAATGATTAACAAATGAGTGGGATTTTGGTTCTCCCAAAGCGTAATTTATCTGAAAATGTGTCGTGTTGAGAGTAGTAGTTGAGATTCTCGCTGTTCTCCAACCAAAGATTAATTTATAAAATTAAAGAAGAAAAAAAGATGGATCAAAAACGAGATCCCCTTTTTCGAAATCCGGATAATTTTTATTTTTTATTTTTTATAATCTGTCTCTTTCTCATGATTTAGGATTCCAATTCCTCCCCTTTCCTCTCTCTTTTGCTCTCTATATTCTCTTAAGAAAGAGAGAGGTTTTGGTTTTTTCTGTTAGTGATTTTTTCAGAGCTTTCTACACAGTGTTGTTGTCTCCAATGGCGTCAGATAAGTCTAGCTCCAAGGGTCAAGCATGGTGAAGAGAGCTATAGCTAACACTGATTTTAATAATTTTTTTTTTAAAAAAATGTTTGGTTAAATACCTGAGAAATTTCTCGTTTCGTTTTTTTTTTCTTTTCCCGTTTGATGCAGGTTTTGTACGACTGGCTTACCTAGCGACATTGAAATCGAAGTAGATGACATGACATTTCATCTCCATAAGGTGTTCATAAACCCCTGAGATTCCGTCTTCTTCATTGATTTTCTGAGTTTTTTAGTTTTGTCCTTCTCACTCACATATTTTTGTTGCTTGTGGCACTTTCCAGTTTCCTCTCATGTCAAAGAGTAGGAAACTTCACAGATTGATTACAGAGCAAGAGACAAGATCATTTTCTACTACAAATCCCCAAACCTCCATGGCACTAACCGTGGATGAGAGTGACAAGAAGGGAAAAGGCCATGAAATCGAGGATGATGAAGAAGAAGAAGTCGAGGAAGAAGAAGAAAATGGTTATCCTCACATAAAACTCTTGGATTTTCCCGGTAGTTCCGAGAGCTTCGAGATGGTTGCAAAGTTCTGCTATGGCGTCAAGATCGATCTCTCTGCTTTCACTGTTGTTCCGCTTCGCTGCGCCTCCGAATATCTCGAAATGACGGAAGAGTATTCGCCGGATAACCTAATTTCAAAGACGGAGAGGTTTCTCTCTCATTCCGTCTACAAGAGCTTGCGAGAATCCATTAAAGCTCTGAAAGCTTGCGAGTCAGTCTCGTCTTTAGCTGGTTCGCTTGGTATAACGGAACAGTGCATAGAGTCTATAGTCTCCAGAGCTTCCTCGGCTGATCCGTCACTGTTTGGGTGGCCGGTAAACGACGGCGGCGGTGGAGGAGGAGCAATAGTCGGAGACAACCCCGCCACCGATCTGCAGCTCATCCCCGGTGGCGCGTCGAAAACGGCGGATGCGCGGAGAAAGAAACCGAATATGGAGTTGTGGTTTGAAGATCTGTCGCAACTTAGCTTACCGATCTTCAGAAATGTGATCCTGTCAATGAGATCCGGAGATCTGAGCCCCGATGTCATAGAGAGCTGTTTGATCTGTTACGCTAAGAAGCACATTCCCGGAATTTTGCGATCTAACCGGAAACCGCCATCGTCGTCCTCAACAACAGCTTCGGAGAACGAACAGAGAGAATTACTGGAGACGATAACCTCTAATCTTCCATTAGATAAAAGCTCAATCTCCGAAACCACGAGATTCCTCTTCGGTCTTTTACGAACCGCCATCATCCTCAACGCCTCCGAGACTTGCCGCGATCTGCTCGAGAGAAAGATCGGATCGCAGCTAGAGCGAGCCACGCTCGACGATTTGCTCGTCCCTAGTTACTCATACCTCAACGAGACATTATACGATGTCGATTTGGTAGAGAGAATCTTAGGCCACTTTCTCGACACTCTTGAACAAGCGTCAACCGCCGTAATCGAAGCTGACGGAAGATCTCCGTCGCTGATGCTCGTCGGGAAATTGATCGATGGATTTCTCGCGGAGATAGCATCGGACGCCAATCTCAAATCGGAGAAATTCTACAGCCTGGCGATCTCACTCCCTGATCAAGCTCGACTCTATGATGACGGACTTTACAGAGCCGTCGACGTATATCTCAAGGTAATATCCATATACAGATTTTCATAGGAGATCGGAGAATTTGGATCTGATTGATTTTGAAAAATTTGTTTCTCTGCAATAGGCGCATCCATGGGTGTCGGAAGCAGAGAGGGAGAAGATATGCGGCGTGATGGATTGTCAAAAACTGACACTCGAAGCTTGCACACACGCGGCACAGAACGAGCGGCTTCCACTACGAGCCGTCGTCCAAGTCCTCTTCTTCGAGCAGTTACAGCTCCGGCACGCGATCGCCGGGACGTTACTCGCAGCTCAATCGCCGTCTCCGTCGCAGTCAACGGACCCGAGACCGTCAGCAACAACCCCAAGGAGGAACCTAACGATAACGGAAGAAGAAGACGGCGATGAAACGAGGGGAGGAGAAGGACAAGTGGACGCTGGGAAATGGAAGAAGACGGTGAGAGAGAATCAGGTGCTTCGTTTAGACATGGATACGATGAGGACTCGTGTTCACCGGTTAGAGAGGGAGTGCTCCAACATGAAGAAAGTGATCGCGAAAATCGACAAAGAAGGTTCTCCCGCGACGACCGATCGGACAAGAAATTGGTCGATTTCGAAGAAATTCGGATGTAAATTCAAGACACAAGTCTGCGATTCGCACGAGGCAACAATGGTTGATCATCATAGATCACGACGGTCTTGAAATTTGATACCGATTTAATCTCTCTAAGTACAGAATCAGAAAGCATATTGTATTATGATTCTTGGATTTCTATTTTTAATTAATCCTTCGAGATTTCTTGCTATGCCCCTCTGGTTAATTAATCAAACATAAACATGGTTGAGTTTTTTTTCTTTCTTTCAAAGTAAAGATAAAATAGTCATACAAAAACCGCACAATTGTAACCTACACGAAACCAGACTAATGCAACGCTAAGGGCTGTATTTAAGAGCCCAAACTTAGAAGCCAAACAAAGTCTTACGAAGTCCTAAGCATTTGCATAACCTTCACATTCTCTATATGGTCCATAAAGATGTAAATCTTTTGACGCTTATAAGGTACAATCCCTAATTCGATTTCGACTCTTACAATATAGTGTTGCACTCCACATTGTAGTAGAAAATGCTGAAAGGATCGGGTCGAGTATACATTGGGATAACACAAATTCCCCTGTACATGTCATCCCGACAATATTCAGCCATTCTTTCGCAACTAGCTCCCTCCACAAAGGCGGCAATACGTAGATATGCTTCGACCATTTCTCTTCATCGACATCATCTAAAACCAACAACTTAATTCTTGCGTTTTAGAATCGGAAAAATCATACTGAACTGCACCTAATCTACCTCTGCAACTGATCATAGTTGAACACCAAATTGTATAGTCCATCGGTAGAAACTTAAACTTCTCAAACATAACATCAAAGCAAACTACCATAAAATATTGTTTATATCCATTGCCAGGACACTCAGCTAAATAATACAAAACTCCATTGATGCATATCCCATTCCTACGACCTAAAGAGGACTGAGGTATCGAAGATTCGATCATTCTCCATGAGAGTTTTCCTGTTTCTAATGTCAAAACTCGATAACCCTCGTACACAGACAATACTTTGAATGTTTTGTTGATCGGATCATACCCTAAAAAAGTTCTCACCACATTTCCTGCCACTGCCCTTTTGGGTAAAGCTATGTACTGTCATGTGCTAGGGTTACAGATCACCGACTTCCCACTATTAGTACAGATCAAGCCACAGACATGGACACAAATGTAAGAGGAAAAAGATTTGAAGGAAAGCATGTGATGATCGACAACTAAAGAAGACGAGTTCTGGTCTGGATTTAGAGGCTGAGGTGCCGACAAGATGAACCATTTACCGTTTTGTTTTAAGGCGAACAAGAGACGAGGACGAGCCGAAGAAACCGTCAAGAACATTTATGTGAAATATGGACAGTGGAGAATTGAAACCCAATGTTTCGACACACAACCAAACATCGCTATTGATTTCGCAGGCAATCTCGCGAGAATCTCAGTGATGAGATCAATCGGAATCACCGTCTTCCAGTTTTCTCTTCCGATAAAGAGATCCTTTTCGGAAACTTGCTTCTGACATTTTTTCATGGCGGCGCTAAGCCCTAGCGTTTTTGAGTTTGGTTGTGTTTAGGGCCGGGCAAAAAAACCGAATCCGAAATCCGAACCCGACCCAAAAAACTGAATCCGATCGGGTTCGGTTCTAGAAAAATATTTGAATGGGACTTAAGGGTTAGGTACTTTAGTATCAGGTAATACCCAAACCGAACCGAAACCCGAACTAATATCTGAAAAATCTGAAGTTAATTAAACCCATTAACCCTTTTTTATATAAATTCGGGTAATTTGGGTACTTTCAGGGAGTTTGGATATTTTTTATACCGGGTTTTTGGGTTAATTCGGATGTTTTGAGTATTTTCGGATATTTTGGGTAGTTTGGGTAGTTTTTTACTAGGATGTTCGGGTAATTAAGATAATTTTGAGTATTTTCGGATATTTTTGGATAGTTTTTTAATGGATTTTTTGATAATTTCGGGTATCGGATGAAACCCTAACCCGAACTGAATCCGAAAGAAACTGAATCGAACCCGATTCGAAAATAATAAATCCAAATGAGATTTATAGACTTGGTACCAAAAACCCAAAAAATATCTAAACCGAATCCGAATGGATACCGGAATGTCCAGCCCTTGTGTTAATAATCGAAATAAACGCATTGGAACTTAGTAAATCCCAAATCGACGTAAAGCCGAAACCACATTGATATTCGTGTTATAAAGCCCATTTCTTTCTTGAACTGGGCCGTAACTATGGGTTGCTTCTTTGCCTGAGAAACTGTTTCATTTTTGTATGGCTCCCGTTTAAGGTATATACGCATTGAATGTGCGCCGTTTTCAAGTAAGGAAAGGGGCACGAACTACTCGCTGTTCAGAATCAATAGTATAGTACTTCATGTCGTTTTTGTAAAGGAGACCACCTAAAAACCTAACCCTAATTGAGTTCTGCTATAAATTAGCCGGCCTCCGTCAAATCTTCAAAATCAGTACAATCCTGGTTCCCAATCAACCCTAACCTCTGCAAGTTTTCTCGGTTTTCTGTAGATTTATTAGCTCTTTCTTGCCGATTCTTCATCTCTATTTCGTATGAGTCAGCGGATTTTCATTACTTTCTATTCTGTGCTAGAAACCTGTTCCGATTGACATATTATTCTTTGTTTTCGCTCTTGTTTTTGAATAAATTATGCGTTTTTTTTTTTGTTTTGTAAAAGAAAAAGTTCTCAGTGATGATCGAAAGATGACGAGTCCGAGAAATCCATTCATAAAATCATGGGGACAATTAATTCGAGGCATTTGGCTGAGAGGACGACTTTTCTTTTTTATAATTTATTGAGTTTTTACAAACGAGTAAAAAGGGTTTCTCAGTGATGAACAACCAATACTAGATGACGAGTCCGATCAATCGTGGGGAACAATATGAGGCATTTGTCTGAGAGGAATCCTTTTATTCAGCTTAAAAGTTTTTTTTTAACTAAACTTTTGATTCAAAAACAAAAGCCATTATGAGGATTGTTTATTGTCATCTGATTTATTTTGATGAATCAAAACCTCCTACTCATTCTGAGTGCCTTTTGTTTTTTTGTCTTTTAAGTTTATTGCCTTTTAATTTGCAGAAGCTTGTTTTGATTTAAAACAAATGTTTCAATCCAGACCAAATGGGTTTCCTGTCTGTAATTTATTAAGCCCAACTCATTACCCATAACCAAATGTAACTTGTGGAATCTGGCAATCGTAAAACTAGCGAGTTTTAACCAAATTTGACCAAATCCAGTGTATGAAATCGTAACTAGGCTTAATAGTAAACATATGAAATACGTAGTAACATTCGAAGATTTTGTTTAGGTGTGGGAGGTATTGAGCAATGAATTAGACATGTGTTTCTAGTACTAAAAAACTTTAACAATAAATATTTAAGAACGCATTGAAAGGAGAAGCCGTAGTTCTGAATTTCTATCTCCAATCGACTAGAATCAATCCATTCGTTAGTTGAAGATAACTATGTTCACTTAAGAATCCTTTTAAATTTAATTGAAAGCTTTAAGCAATATATATTTATTTCTTTCTGTTTTTTTCAATCTAAATGTTGATTCATTCATGTTGTTAAACCTTGCAAAATACATAACAGACAAAAAGACTAATCCTTTCTGGAAACATAGCGGGCTCCTAAACTCCTTCGAACTAAAAACTTAGACCAATGACAAGTACAAAGGGATTAGACTTTAAAAGCATATATACATAAACATCAACTTAAATTAACAACAAATGACACAACCAATCTATCACGTAAAGGAATCCTGAACAATTAGGGTTATAACCCCAATTTGCCGGACTCCCAGACAATTTTCCGAAAAAAAGCCTAGCGAACACAATCTACTAATAACTTGAAGAAAATTCAAGGAAGAGAAATCAGTTTCTTCCACATCAGGAGATCAAGACAGAACTCAGCTACCCATTAAGAGACTTAATCGTAACATGGGCAAACGCAAAGCTTAAGGAACTAGACTCCTTTACCTGCAAATTCGGAGAAGATGACAGCGATGGGAGTTTATCAGACGCGACAAGAGAGGAAGGAGGCAAAACCAATCCGGTAATTTAAGGCCCGAGACTCTCCACCGAAACCGCAGCAACGACCCATATCGAGAGACACCAAGAACCAAAAATCACCACCGTATCAGAGGAGGACAAGCCTAGGATTAGAACTAAAGACAAGTAAGCAGAACCGTGGCGATAGCAGGTATACCGCACCATCAAGATATTTTAAAGATCAATTCATCTGGCGCTAACGATTCCACAAACTCCAGTTCTCTGATCCAAAATCGCATCCCACCGAAACAGAACCGGAATCAGCTTAAACCAACCTCGAACCATAGGATTTGAACGGAGATTGTGTACCAAGAAAACCGCCACAAACCACCGCAAGCAGCTAGACGAACCACCCAGACCGAGACTCTGATAAAGACAACGACACTGCAATCTCTGCTTAAGGCCACAAAGACAAAGGAGAACGAAACTAGCTAAAAGGGAGAAAACAAAACCTGATCTAGAAAACTAGAAAATATATATATATATATATATCTTCTATACAATAATGATTTACAATTGACTCTAACATAAATGGCCCATTAGCTCAGTTGGTTAGAGCGTCGTGCTAATAACGCGAAGGTCGCAGGTTCGAAACCTGCATGGGCCATTTTTTTAATTTTCGCAACAAGTTTTTGTCCTATACATGTCAGCATCCCTGAGTGAGACAGTATCCATATCTCCACTTAAAATTTCGACACGTGGCAACAGAAGAAACCAGACACTCCGATTCCCACAAAACAAACCAATCAAAATCCTCGCCTTATCTCAATCTTATCTCACTCCTTTGATTATTACTCTTTACTCTCTACTTTCCTCAGCTTTGGATCACAAACAATCAAAGACTCTGTCGCCATGGCAGCCTCTCTTCAATCCGCCGCCACATTCCTCCAGTCGGCGAAGATCGCCACCGCTCCTTCTCGCGGCGGTGCTCACCTCCGGTCGACTCAGACCGTCGGCAAATCTTTCGGCCTAGAAACTTCCTCTGCTCGCCTCACTTGCTCCTTCCAATCTGACTTCAAGGACTTCGCCGTAAAATGCTCCGACGCTGTCAAAATCGCTGGATTTGCTCTCGCCACCTCTGCTCTCGTCGTCTCGGTAACTTTCTTTTATCAACTACTCTTCTCTTTCACCGATTCTTCGATAAAGATCATTACAAACTATAGATTGATCAAGAAACTGTTCTTGTGTTTGTGTGTGTCTGATAAATGATTCTGATTTCATTACTATGTATCGAAGTCGTCACACAAGTTTATTAGCATAATAGAATGCGATTCTTCAATTCTTGTAGATCCAATCGGTAAAAAATATGTTCTTCGTTACCAAACTTACTTATGCTCACACATCAAATTTGACTTTTATATGATATGATTTTACTAACTGGAGATCCTATTGGATGAATTTGTTGAGTTAAAGTTGTTTCTTTCTGGTGTAATGAAAGGGAGCAAGTGCAGAGGGAGCTCCGAAGAGACTGACTTACGACGAGATACAGAGCAAGACATACATGGAAGTTAAGGGAACTGGAACAGCGAACCAATGCCCAACCATCGACGGTGGCTCTGAGACATTCTCGTTCAAGCCCGGAAAGTATGCAGGCAAGAAGTTCTGCTTCGAGCCTACTTCCTTCACCGTCAAGGCCGATAGTGTAAGCAAGAACGCACCTCCTGAGTTCCAGAACACAAAGCTCATGACCCGTCTCACATACACCCTTGACGAGATCGAAGGACCCTTCGAGGTTTGACTTTGAGTCTTTGCTTCTATGACAAGAAATCCTCTGCTAAGGGTTAGGGCTAGGTTTAGGGTTTGTGATTGATCGAGTCTTATATTGGATCGAGCAGGTTTCTTCAGATGGAAGCGTCAACTTCAAGGAAGAAGACGGAATCGACTACGCTGCAGTCACTGTCCAGCTTCCTGGAGGCGAGCGTGTGCCATTCCTCTTCACTGTCAAACAGCTTGACGCCTCGGGCAAACCAGACGGCTTCACCGGAAAATTCCTAGTCCCGTCGTACCGTGGCTCCTCTTTCTTGGACCCAAAGGGTCGTGGTGGATCCACCGGATATGACAACGCCGTGGCGTTGCCAGCTGGAGGCAGAGGAGACGAGGAGGAGCTTTCAAAGGAGAACGTGAAGAACACGGCGGCTTCAGTGGGACAGATCACTCTGAAAGTGACGAAGAGCAAACCAGAGACAGGAGAAGTGATCGGAGTGTTCGAGAGTCTTCAGCCGTCAGATACTGACTTGGGTGCTAAGGTACCAAAGGATGTGAAGATCCAAGGGGTGTGGTATGGTCAACTTGAGTGATCATGTTATTACATTAAACAACTTTTGTTAATTGTATTTGATGATAATGAAGTACATCGTTTGAAGCTTTCTTCGTCTATCTCTCTTATAAAAAAAAAATTTGCACATGCCCTAAATGTTGAATTTTTATATCCATATCCTCTAATGCAAGAAGTATCGTAAAATCAAAGTATAGAGTACCGATTGTAACCTTATGGTCTATTGATGATGAGGAGCATAAATTGTTTGTTGCAAATTTTTGTTTGTTTTTTTATTTGTTTGGTTAAGAGTGTATTTGAAAGTTGTGATCAAGTACATGGTGAGTCTCTTGTGAAGCTGATATTGTGCTACTTGTTTAATCTCGTTAACCAGAGCCTAGGCTGGACTAAGATTTTTCGAAACTAAACCGAACCGACTTTTTTTGTAAATAGATTGGTACATTTTATTTTATAACCAACCAAGCCAAAAAATTCATAAAACAAAATAACCTAAAAATATTAAAAGGATATTTAATTATATTAAATTACTTATTTAGAGTTTTTATAATTTACCGAATATTAATTCGAAAACTAAACCAACGTTTAGTCGAACCAAAAACTAAGCCAAAATTTCGTCAAACCTAAATGAAACAACAAATATTCGACCCTCTAAATAAGGATTAAGACTGTTTCACAAAAAAAAAAAAAAAAAAAAAAAGGAAAATCATCAGTGCTCAAATGGTAATAGGAAGAAGTAGCCGTTGTTGCTTCCTTTTCCTTGAGCCAATATATTGGGATTGGGAGAAAGAAAAGAAATACCAAAACTTTTGTGTATTTCCTACGACACACGAAATAGACCGAATCGGTACATTAACATATACATTAGATAATGGTTGGGCCTTAAAACATGTTATCAGACCCCAACATGATAGGCTTTCTTGTTTCTCCCAAATAAGTACAACCGAGTTTTTTGTTTTTTCAACGCAATATGCATTATTAAATCCGAATGATGAGTGAAGAAGACACAACAATAATACCAATACAAACCAGTATATTAGTTTTGATTACCTTTTATCCGTTTTTGTTGATATTCAAATTCAAAATCTCAGTTTATATATCCAATCAGTTGAGAAAAGTTGTTTTCATTTACTTCAACTCGAGTTGATTACAATGTTTTTTCTTTTGTGTGGGAAAGACTCGTTTATAAAGGGTCTTGCATAACTCAATAGTTATATAGCTAGAAGCTTACAATAAAACTCATTTTCATAATTAATGAATATACAAATGACTGAAACAGTTGGATTGTATTCTCTTGTGATATAATCATATATGAAACCAGTAAGATAGGCTGGCGCATTGCAAGTGGAAATAATGTTTTATTTCCTGTAAATAATCTAGTCTAATCATATTGCTTTCCTTACGGACCTTACCCTGTATTTAATGTGCATGGGTTTGAATATTAAACAAAACAGTGTTTAACTTATAAATAAAACATATTGGTCTGTGCTTGGTCTTAAATCTCGTGACATGAAAGAACACAGACAATTTCATAGGCGTGGGACAGCACATTACAATGCAGATCGCAGACAGATTCTCTCTTAAGTTTTAAACCACTGGAATTAGTATAATCAATCGGACTATTAATTTTCTTGGGGGGACATAATTCTAATTTTATATACTAGCGAGATCAGATTCATCGCAATGTATAGTACAAATCTTGCATTCACTCGCCAAAAAAAAATACCAAGATATTGTAACAGTAGATTCTATAAGCGTGTGGGTTAGTTCTAATCACTTGTTCTAAAATCTAAAACCACCTTGTTTTAAAGCATGTTAAATTCCATTTTATGGATAATCGATCAATTTTATTCAAATATATTAAAAGACAGTAACAAAGAATTTCAAATAAATTACCAAAGAAAGAGAATCTCACAAATCGCGACAAAAATATGCCTAGAGCTCAAAAATGGAAATATTGTAAGCAAAATTGTATCAGTCTAACTGCACCTCATGCAATAACACTATTATTGGCCTCATCCTTATATGTGTATGTCATTAACCAGGGGGATAAATATCCACTAGACCTGACGAAACATTATTTTATTCTTCAAATTAAATGGTTATATGAACTTGGGACGAGTTTTACGTATGTGAAAAAACAAAAGATATATAAGACAAACCTCAAATTTATTAAAAATTGTCATCCACTCGTTAGATATCGGTGGCAGAACCGGTCCAAAGTATAGGTAAATGAAATAACCGTTTAGGATTTTACATGTTTAAACATTAATTTATGTGGGAAAAAAAAATTATTAACAAAATAACATAAAAAAAAGCACGATTTTTTAATTTCGCGCGGAATATCCAAAAATATTGGACCGACACTGATCGATCGAGAAGAGATTTGGGTGATTTCAGTACCACACAAAACATAGTGAAAGAAGAAAAGATATTTCTTCTGTGTGTGTGAAATGTAAATAATAAGATTGGGCTATATATTTTCTCTTCAGAAAGTATACAGTGGTAGTGCAATTAGATATTTTTGCTTATTATTTTATAACCATTAATATAGCCGATTGATTGATCCCTTACTTTTAATCAAATATCCATTTCATATAAATATCTAAATCAAAGCAATCAAGTCCACTTTAACCTAAAGACAAAGACGATACTCTTCAACAAATCAATCTGAATTAAATCATTAAAGTATGCATATAATATCGTAACCATATACAAAATAAATTTCTAATACAGCTTTTGCATACAGTCCAACATAAAAAATAGTATTAGGACACTCAATAATTTATAGGTTTTTCATTAAATGCCACATTCATGCAAAATTAAAAGTAATCATAAAAAAATATAACCGGTAGGTGACTCTTGTATCTACCAAAAGGGTCCAAAAGAATCTAATAGGACCCACCCGAAACATTTATGGGCCCCACTCGCACATTGTCTTCACGTGATATCTAACCCACCGGAGACGCTGTAAACCTCCCGGCCAACTCAATCCTGTCTGCTTGCCGGTCATGCCTCTGTCTGACACGTGTCCCCTTCCTCCTTCACCACCTATGCTCCTTCCTCTCTCATTCTTCGCCACGTTAATTTCTCCTTATTTCCCGAAATACCCTTTACGTTAGGGTCCGTTTCGTAAAACCAGTCGGAAAAACAATAACCCACTTCGAGCTGTCATGTTCCGTTGTTCTCACTACACGACAAATCCTACGTGGACTTAAGATTCTCGAGGTTGTCTTCTTCTTCCTCTTATTCATCATATATATAAACTCGTTACAAGGTCGTCTCTTTCAATTCACAATCACAAAACACACAACATAAATCAAGATCTCTCTTCTTCGCTCTTAACACAAACCTTCGATCAAACTCACGAGTCAACTCAAGAGAGTTACGTTTTTTTTCTCAAAAGACAAATAAAAACAAACAAAAATGGGAGCGTGTGTCTCACGTGAATCTATGAGGAGCGATTCGGCGAAGCTTATATTGTTCGACGGGACTTTACAAGAGTTCTCATCTCCGGTCAAAGTTTGGCAGATTTTGCAGAAGAATCCGACGAGTTTCGTCTGTAACTCAGACGAAATGGACTTCGACGACGCCGTTTCAGCTGTCGCCGGAAACGAGGAGCTCCGATCGGGGCAGCTTTACTTTGTTTTACCTCTGACGTGGCTTAATCATCCGCTACGGGGGGAAGAAATGGCGGCGTTGGCTGTTAAAGCGAGCTCAGCGTTGACTAAGAGCGGCGGTATTGGTTGGGTTTCCGGCGACGGCGATGTATCGGTCTCCGATAAAACTTTTCAATCGAAAAACTTGGCCGGAGTGAAGACAAACGGTGGTGGCGGAAAAGGTTGTGGTGGTAAAGGGAAGAGGAGATTTACGGCTAACTTGAGCACGATCGCCGAGTAGGGTCAATTTAGTCATTTTGAGAAAAAATTCGACCGACGTATAAATTGTAATTAGAGACGTTCGACTTTTTTTTCTAATGGAGGACAAAATTATCCACTAGATTTTTTTTTTTGCTTAAAAATTGAGAAATGGGCACGAGGATGATGAGATTCCAATCTTAATACAATGCAATTTCGTAGAGAAAATTATTCCTTTCGTGCGTAATGGTTCGTCTTAACAATTTTATGAATTTCCTCTTTCTATATGACCGGCAAATTGGTCAGTTGTGTTATAACCTAGATTTTGTGAAATATAATCGACCGAACCAACCAAAGTTGATGAGTCTAAAATAATTTTGAGTTATAAGACTGCATTGCAAGATGCAAAACTATAACGCAACCTTTCTTTGTTTTTTTTTGGTTGGTATGAAAACAAGATAAAGATTAAGGTTAAGATATGGTCTGATAAAGTTGTGGTCCATTTTTACTTATCTTCTGCGTATTTGTCACCTCTGTCTTCTCATTACTTATGTATGCATTAATTATGACTATAATAGCACAAACACAACGTGACAAATATAAACGACCGAGTAAAAACTAAAGACAATAACAATTCAAATTCTTTGTTGCCACTAAAAGTGAAATCCGGGATTGCATTTGCACTATGCAAATGCTAAGTTTCATGAGTTTCTAATTAAAAATTAATTGGCAATGAAAAAATTAACTCATGTCCTTTACATATCATTATTCTAGGTCCGATCATATTTTTCTATATAATTTTTAACACGTCATTTCGAAATGATTACTTTTCCGTCCCATCATCTCGAAACTGAATCCCATAACCCAATAATACAGTCGTGGAGAAAGCAAAGACATGATTGGATTTTCTTCGATTAGGTCGAACAACAATAATTAAAGTTTAAAAAAAAATATAATTTGCAAAATTGAAAATATGTGAGGTGTTACTTCAAATCAAAACAAAAGAATATATGAGGCAAAGAGGGCCGGACCCATTGGCCCTATAAGCATTAATGGGCCTTGAAAGCAACAAAATAAATTAAATAGGGTTCGGTATCTGTCTGTCACATGCAACAACACAGACAGCTTGAGGGGATCAATCACCATTTCACGTGCCATGATCCTCTCTTCTTCTATTATTATTTTGTCTTCTTATTCCACCAATCCACATCTTCCTCCATTATACTACATCTCTAATTATCTCCTTTTTAACATATAGTTTTTATTTATAACTTTAATGGCTATATAAACGGATTAATATCTATCAGGTTGCGAAATCAACCAAGAATGGCTATAGTCCATCATATTATCCTCGTGGCACTTCTTGTCATCTCCGTCGCCTCCGCCGTCTATCCGTCGGCGAAACTGAAACCCACACAAACCGTTCCTGCAATCTCTGCGGCGGCTAAAGCTTTCACCGACGCGCACAACAAAGCCAGAGCCATGGTCGGTGTTTCGCCGCTGTTTTGGAGCCAGACGCTCGAGGCTGCGGCGAGTCGGCTGGCTCGTTACCAAAGGAACCAGAAGAAATGCGAGTTCGCGAGTCTTAACCCTGGGAAATACGGCGCGAACCAGCTATGGGCTAAGGGTTTAGCCGTGACGCCGTCTCTTGCGGTGGAGACTTGGGTGAAAGAGAAACCTTTCTACGACTACAAGTCCGACACGTGCGCAGCGAACCACACGTGCGGGGTCTATAAACAAGTAGTGTGGAGAAACTCTAAAGAGTTGGGATGTGCTCAAGCCACGTGCACAAAAGAGTCAACGGTTTTGACCATCTGTTTCTATAATCCTCCGGGAAATATAATTGGCCAAAAGCCATACTAGAAGAAATGTTATTCTATCATCAATCTTTGAATAAATAAACAAATAACTAATGTGAGATTCAGTTTCGGAATTATATAAATCGAATATTATGTTTTTGATCTGATTGGTGTTTAAAGATACATTATAATATGACCGTTGCATGATCGATCATGTACGAGCTGTGTGAATTACATGCAAATTAGAATATTGAAAATGACAAGTGACTGTGAATAGACAAGATCCAATCATCTCTCTTCCATATCACAGAGACAGAAACAACATTATCATAATCAGAAAATGGGGACATAGACAGCGATCTTTTGATATATACACACACATATATATATATATATATATATATATATATATATATATATAAGTTTTAGAATAATTTCATTTGGCAGCTTCTCTAAGAATAAGATATCTAAATGTAAAGCTGTGAGGGATCCAATCAATCGGCTTACGTGATTTACTACTAGATTGACATCTCTTGAGACATTTTCTTGAAGATTCCGGTATACTCCGGTTAACCATCTCCGTCAAACCAGCCGGACATAAACCGGAGTCTTTTGCAAACGTCTCCACAAGCTTTGGCAATAGGATTTTCTGATTGCGTATGCTTAAGTTCATTCTTATGTACTCTTCTTTCGACGTTTCGAGCTCTTGCTGGACTCTTTTCGGTGTATATACGCGAACCTGTTTGAAACAAAATAACAACAACACAACCAAGAAGCAGAGACTTAAGCTTTAATGTCATTAAAAGGTTTCACAGATTCTCCAAGTGTTTGTTAAAGTACCGCGGGATCGGAGTGGCTGCCTGAAGTAAGTGCAAAATGTAGGAGAGGTTCGGGATGATCGATTGCATAAGCTAATCTTTCATCTCCTGCTTTGAATTTCTTTGGAGCAAACAGTAGTCTAAGCCACTAAAAGAGAAGTAAGAAGAAAAAGTCTTTACTTTTTAAGCTTTTGTGCTTTGAAGAGAAGAAATGTTTCAAAATTTCATGATTTCTCTTAAGTACCTGTCCAGGATGAGACATTTTGCATCCGAGAATCGAACTTTGGATCGCTTCGGCGCTAACTGTGTGCCCACCAACGTTATATGCAGCCTGAAACAATGCGAAAGCACGATATATAAGAATATAAAAATAATGGTTCATGTGCTTTCTCATTGCAAGAGATGTTTGTTACCTTGAGTAGCAGTAGGACTCTCTTCACATTGTTCTGTGGAATCCCATATGCTAAAAAAGCCTAAAAGAGATTGGAAAAAATTGCGATAAGAGATCAAAATCTAAGCGTCGAAAAAATGAAAATTTTCCGAGAAAGAAAGGATTTTTACATGCATCACAAGTGCATTGTGCACATTTATCCAGAACGCTAGCTTCTCTTCATGTTTCAGCTTCTTTGGATCGACTTCCTCCAATCTACTGATGAGTGATCTGCAAAGAGTTTAGCATTTCAAGATTGTGCCTAACCTACGTACAATCAACTTCTACACTCATCATGTCAATGACTAAAAGAACCCGCTTTAGTCTACAAGGAATCTCAAAGGGACTCACTTGAAGTTTTGCAGAAGATCTTCGACCTCGCTGGCCTTTTTGGCGTCTCTGTATATGCAGAGCACTTCAACCATGGTGCTGTAAGGTCCGCTGAAGTCCTTTTCTCCTTCTACATGGAAAGAGTTATCTAACCGTACATCGAAAGAGGAGTTGTTTCCGAATCCAGGGCTCAATGTATCGTATTGGTCAGAGGGCGAAAATGCACTCGATGATACAGACGAGTTTGGAGATGAAAGCCCGTGATGTAGTACAGAAGGCGGCTCTGCAAGCTTGCAGTATATATCTGACATACACTTGACCATTCCTTCTGATAACTTGTTGGGTGTCTCTGGAACATGATCAGAGATTCGGGTGCCGAGATGTTCAGCTAGACTGATTAAATTTTCTCCATTCTGCACATACAGCGGCTGGGAGTGACAAGAGAGGATGGCTTTACTCCAAGAATCTTCTGCTTTACTCCAAGAATCTTCTGGAGAAGTTCTTCTACTCTCAAATGCTGAACGCTGAGAGTGGCTACGATGAAAACTGGGGACTGTTTGGTCTCGGCCTCCCGCAGGAATCTCGGGTTCCTTTGGTTGATTTTGATTATCATCAAGCAGAGGATTAGTAGGCTGATCTGTTTTCGATGGGGTGTCATCATCTTCAGAAAAGTCTAGACGCCTTCTAGGGGTTGCTAGAGGAGGAGATTTTGGCTTCTTGTTCTCTGATTTTGGGGATGCAGAAGAGATTTGCTGCTCAAAAGTTTTTCTATATAACGAAAGAAGATACTGTTCCAAATGTATAACTTCCATCTCCAGAACCGCAATGTCTTTGATCAAATCAGTTGCTGGCTGAAGTAAAATAAAACCAAGAACACATCTTTATACACGCAAGTCTCATTTTTAAAAATATACAGTTTTGAGATATAAAAGTAACTAACCTTAGGCATGAGAATGTCGTTTGTCTCACTCAATACGTAAGAAGAGTATGTTCGATAACCTAACGCCTTCTCTAATGCACAACGAACCTTAAACTGATCTTCTAAACTTGTCTCGAGCCGATTAATCTGTGATTCCAATAAAAAGGATAAGGTAACTGAGCCTAATTAACCGAACAAGGACATGAACAAAGTGAAAACCCATACACATTACCTCTTGCTTCAATGAAGTTTCAGTGTTTGAAGGAGATTGCTTATGCTTGGTTCTGGTTGATTCCTTTGGACGACCCATGTCCTAAACCAAAATCAGACAAAATACACAAACGATAATCTTGTCACAGAAGAGGTTTTATAAGATAAAGAAACAGCATTGGACTCTTTCTTATTTATGAGAGAGATTAGTTTCTAAAAACTTACTACCAGAAAGGAAATTCCTTTAAAAAACAAAAGACCAATAAGAAGGATACAAAGAAGTATAGCGAAACATTTGTGTAAAGGCTTTCACAAAAAAGATGCAAAAGAAAAAAAGCAGCTTGGGAAGGGAAAAAAAGAGAGAGAAAGATACTTATTAGTCAAAGAAACAGAGAGATAAATCCAAGAAGGCAAGAATCATGTCTCAGCGTCTTAGGCTGTTCTTTACCAAATACCAATACACTTTATCACAACTTTTACATGTAAGAAAAGCAAAAAAGATGATCGTACTCACCAGCTTGATGCGTTGAGAGGCTTCAAGAGAATTATTTGAAGTTTTATCTTCCTCAGCTCTTTTCTTTTCAGGAAAGCTGGCACTGTGCAGAAAGAGGAATTAGGAAGAATCAGTGGAAACGACATGAATAAAGATACTCAAGAGATTTTTTAAAACCTTTTGGAAACAGATTGCATGAAACACAGACTAAAAAACACAGTTTTTACCCTTTTATCACCACATAAGCATTTAGCAAGAACTTCTCTTGAATCCATTTTGTATTAAAATCTTAATGTTTTAACAGACACATTATCTTGTTCAGGACCACAAAAACTGTAATTAAGCAACGGAAAACAGGAGATCTGAGTGATTTTGCAACCATAACTCTCAAAATTTCCAATTTCTGCGATGACCCATATGCAGCAAGGGAATGATTCCATAAGCAGAACATAGGGACACATTTAGAGAAGTCTACAAATTAGAAGGAAACGAAAGTAGTTGTTAAATAACGAACAATAGAGTGAACAGTTTACCTCTTTGAACGCTTGTGATTTTGGACCATTCTCAAATCCAACATTCTACTAGCCACACCACCAACTCCAAATCCCATTTTGTCTTAAAAATTACCACAAAGGAGCTGACTTTGTCTCCCTAACAGTCCCCAGAAGTCAGAGAAACTCAAAAGAGTTACGGTAAATGCTTCAAGAGATCGACGCAGAAACCGCATGGCTTAGCAAAACCCATAAAAAGAAAAGATTTAAGCGCAGATAGACTGAAAAGTTGGGGACTTTTGTGGAAAAGCCAAGTGAATCTTCTTCACCTGTAAGACGCCAACGGAAACTAAAAAACTTGCGAATCTTATATCTTTTAGCAATAAAGGAGTAAGCTTTTCAACATTAAAAGGGACAAAAATAGGCGTGGTGGGTTTCAATTGAAGAAGAAAAGTTAGCAATGGCTCATGTTTCATGGAAATGGTAGTGAGAAGAAGAGGGTCGAGTCGTGTCAAAGAAACCAGTCACCAGTGTGTACAAGACCCCACGAGTCGTCAATTTTCCAACCAAAACGGCTAAAAAAAAAAAGGTGAGAGCTAGAGATCTACATAGATGGTCAAAATAAACTAAGTGACAATAGTGGTTTTTGCCTTAAATTACAAAAGTTACTGTGGTGCTTAAAGGTGATCAAACTAAACAAACACTAATAATAAATTTTGTAAACTATATATAAAGTACATTTGTATTAAAATAATACCCAACTTTTTCTTTTTTTTTGATAATACTACCCTCTTTTTTATAGATTAGCTATGGTCTATTCAATATTCATGAGTTTTTAACAACAACTAAAGATGGATATGATAATAAGGAACATTTATAGATTTATAGATTTCTTCCGCTTGTTGGTAAGCAAGTCGGAGTTGTTGACCATCTCTCTAACTCCTCCACAGTTCTTGAAATCACATGGCCCCACTGGCACGAAAATCTATTTTTTTTTCTTATCTTAATTATATTATATATCTACTTTTACTTCTATATTAAAAACTCTAAATTGAATCACAAAATCTTTTCCAGTCAATTTGATTGAGTCCATAAAATTTTTACCAGATGGTAGCAGCAGCCATAACATAGGAGATGGTACAGTGAGACATTTCAACGAACACTTGATCTGCAATAAAAACCCGTGAACACATATCTCGTATCTGAAAAGCCAAAAGTCACTACTATACATTTAAATCAATCCACCCGAAAAGCAAGTACATCGTCGAATGCATCCAAACATCAAAAAAGGATTATAATGTGCATCAAAATAAAGTGATAAAACTCCAAATGAGCAGAAAAAGAAGAAGGAAGAAGACAGAAAGAAAAACTGACCTCAAAAGAAATGAAAATAAAAAAGGGCTAAAAAGGAAACATCACACTTTGTAAGAAGATGATAGCTTTTGGGCTCTTGTGACTTGTCTAAATCTGTCTCTCTCTCCCTTTGATAGAGAGACAGAGATGAGAAAAATCAAAAAATTGACAAATGCGATGTCCGGAAAATTGTTTGTGTCTGAGAAGTCGACTTCCGTTTGTCAAAGAATCACACGAGAAAAAGGGCATTAAAATTATTCAAATGTGAAAGCATAAAGTTTTTTTTTTCTTTCTCTGTGTTCCTCCGAAGATCAATGCATAAAGAAAGGTGGGGACAATCCAGGTCTTCTCTATATTGTCGTCATGTTTAGTTTTTTTCAACTAAGTCGTTGATTATAGAATTTAATAAAAGTTACAACGTTACGTATCCGACCCGATTTTAGTTTCGAAATCTATAACAAATTATTTAAATGTTTTGGGTTACATATGTGTGAATATTTACGATTGTTAGGTTTGGTGGGTTATGGTAAGAAACAAAAGAGAGTATTGGTAATGGTAAACTAACATTTACCTTGTTTTTGGAGCTTACCACTAATCTCCTCGAATTCGGAATAGCGTCGGACATGGATTTACAATATACGAGGTTTGTTTTGGGTTTTTTTAACTTTCTTTTTTTTTATTAAATTTTCAAGGTAGTAGATTTGTTTAATGGTTTTATTGGATTGACAAAGGAAAAGAGTACTCTTTTGGATTGATCCTAATAAACGAACAAAAGGGAAGTTTTTGGTGTCAGATATATGGGCCCTTAAATTAAGATGTATAGACCTTAATGGGCTTTTAGAATTTCGCTTAATGGGCCTTTTGTGTCTTATATCGCGCAGCAGCCTGATAACAACATGATCCATCTGAGTAAAGAGATAATATTAACAAATTGCACGCCTGACAGAGAAAGTTCATGTAGTATTTTATCGTTATAAAATTGATTGAATCTTATATATGTGGTTACCGAAAAAATAACGATATAATAAGAGCCATGGACATTCAGAGCCCGACTTGAGGGGAAGCTATACTTTTTTAGCTTGGATCCCTATTTTTTCAGGGCCGGCTCTGTCGACATTACATTACATATCCAGCAATAACGATGATAGTGGAGAAAGAGAGTGCTGAAGATGACGCGGCTGTTCAGTCATATAGTTTTTTTTTTTTTTTAAATACCAAAAATCAAATTAAATAACTAAAGAAAGATGATTAAATCATAAAGTTATACCCAATAACCTAAAGAATCACTTTGATTACGATTTATCTGGTCATTGATCGCGACGGACCAACTTAACCAGTTACACGTATCTTTCTATCCTTTTAACTTGTATTTTTCATAATTTAAAATAAAATGTTGATTTTTATCCTTGGAATATTTTGTTTGTAGTATTCGATGACAATGTATTGATGTGTATACATTAAACACGAGTCAACTCTCTAAAATTAAAATAAACTGTTCGTAATCATATAAAGTATTACATTTGAAGAAACTTTCTGAGAATTCGACCGTGCCGGCTTACATAATTAACTAAGCAAAAAAATTTATGATAACTCTCTCATTGGACTCAAAACAAAATTTAAAATTTTCACGCCAAGAAAGAGAACAGCTACATCTCGATATCGTCTGTCAAATTTCAAAAGTCTACGCAATAGAAAAAGAGAAATACATATCTATTGATGAATCCAAAATATTAATGTGATATTCGAATTCAATTTTGATTAAACTTATACAAGGAGTTCGAGATTATTCCAAAAGCAAAGTTGAAGATAGATTGAGATTACGATTAAAAAAGAAAATGGAAATTATCGTACATATACAGGAATCAGACATGGAAGCAAGAGAACAAGAGCCTGAGACAAGACTTGAGCGAGTTACCAAGTGAATCACTCGTCTTCTTAAACTTGACCACCTTCTTGTTCTTGAACCACTTCCTCTGTTTCTTGGCCGACAAGTTTGCTGCTTCATCTTCGTAGTTTTTGAACGTGTAGCTTCTGAGATATTTCTGTCTGTTGGATCTGTAAACCTCTGGGCTTATGAATCTAACGTAATCTCCTGGTGATTGAAAAACCTCGTCTTCTCCACTGATCCTCTCGACTCTGACTGCGTTTTGAACATCTTTGATCATCATTTTCGTGATGTTTTTTTTTGTCGACGATCCTCTAACAAATCTCTACCTTTATATATCGTGGCCTGCTGAGAAAAGAAAATGATTATAAACTGTCCTTTTGATGATTGAATTAGTCACTGGTTAATACGACTTTGTAGTTGGTACAGCGCAAGATAATTGTTTTAATAATTCCTTTTTCGAAATATTTTTATTATACACGTGGAGCTATATTTGTGGGTTTATATACCAAGACGTCAAGTCGCCGACACACATTTGATCTGGTCTTGGGCCTTTTGTTCACCATATGTAGATGGCCCGTTAGGCCCGTGGTTTAGGCCATTTATGACGGTCCGAATCGGTTAAAACCCGGTCTAAACCATTCGACTGGGTTTTTCTTTACAGCTAAAACGGCAGCGTTTCAAGAGCAGGACCACTATCGCTTCTCTTTCTTCTCCACGCGACTACTCCTACTCTTTTTGCTCTCTCTTTCTCCCTCGCTCGCTCCATTTCTGGAAATTGAAGAAAAGAAAAGAAAAGGAAAGAGTTGTGTGCTGCAACGAAACCCAAAAAGTCATGGCTTCTGTGTCATCATCCTATTCAATCTCACGATGGATTTGGGTAAGTATTGACTTCTTTGATTGTTAATCTATCCTCATCCTTTATATATTTCTCCGATCGTTCGTTACTTATAATTTCCACAGCAAAGCTTCAGATTTTAATTTTTCATCGAAATTTCAAAGTTTTTGGTTATATTCTCACTGTCATCACTTGTAGTTGCGTGCTCTTTTGCGAATCTTGGGTTTGTGTTGTTCATGCTGTCTATTTTGTTTCCTATTGTCTTAACCTAATTTTCGCTTTTTGTTTTTATTAACTTTCAGGCATTTTGTTTATGTTCAATGAAAAATGAAATGGTTGATTATTTTTTCTTCGTTGATGACAAAATGGATGATTACTGTGAAGGGAAAAACGTTGGCCAGACCGGTGAAGAAGTTGGTTTCAGAGGATGTGGTGCCTGTCTTGCTTCAAACCCTCCACTAAACATGATCCGTCTGAGGTAATTTAGTTTCTTTTTGGGGCCATCTCTCTCACTTGGTTCTGTGAAGATTTCTTACGTTTTGGGGTCTGAAACTTGCAGGATCGTTTTGAAGCAGAAACTAATATAGTCACAGAAATCTCACTGGTTGAAGATGTCATCACACGTCAGAGAAGATCAGAACTTGAACAGATTGATTGGGCCATTCGAGAAAGCTTCAATCCACAAGAACCTTCTCGTCGTCGTCAACGGGAGGAGGAGGAGGAAGAAAGACGGCGCATCAGACAATTAGAAAATGATGAGCAGGTAGCGTATGGTTTTCGATACGAGGAAGAAACTGAGCTTGATAAATCTGTGGTGGACGAAGAAGATGAGCAGCTTTCTAGGATTGTTGAGGAGGATTTGAAGGAGAAAGGGAAAAAAATACAAGTTGAAGATGATCAACAGGTTGCTCTGATGCATCAGGAGAGACTAAACATGGTAGAGCCTCCTCCTCGGTTCGAAGAAAACAAAAACAGATTCACTAGAGCCCCGTTAGATGAAGATGAGCAGCGGGTTATTTGGGAGAGTTTTAAGGGGAAGGGTCAAATAAAGCAATCCAAAGATGAGGTGGAAGAAGATGGAAAGCTTCCAAAGGCAGATCTCGACGTGAACCCTCCTCGGTAAGCGTTTGTCTGCTGCTTTGGCAGTTTCGTTGCATTCTTTATCTCAACCCAGATATGTCCTGACCAAGTTAAGATTATTTCACTTGTAGCATATGTGATGGTTGCAACTCTGCGATTGAATATGGAAGATCTGTGAATGTCTTGGGTGGTGTTTGGCATCCTGAATGTTTCTGTTGTCTTGCTTGTCGCAAACCAATTGCTATGCACGAGGTTCAAAGTCATATACGAAAAACTCCTTTTAAATTTTTTTTAATACTGATTGGTACTTTTATATACTAATTTAGTTGTTCCTTTTGTTTTCTGATGCAAAATATAATTCTTGATAACTCCTTAGTTTGCAAACTCAAAAGGGCAGTTTCATAGAACCTGCTACAAGGAGCATCGTCACCAGAAGTGCTATGTCTGCAAGAAGGTAACAGTATATGACTTGTGGATTATCTCTTGTACTTTTCTGGCGACGATGGCTGTTAATGTAACTGTTTATAGATTCCTGCAACTGTGGAAGGTATAAAGTATAACGCACATCCGTTCTGGAAAGAGATATACTGCCCTTGTCATGAAAGTGATGGAACTCCCAAGTGTTGCAGTTGTGAAAGATTTGAGGTGGGTTTACTTTCACATAACAACATGAAGCGCGGAAAATGGGAATGAGATTAAGAATCAACCACCTTTTCGAAAGAAGAAAAGAAACAGTTATGCCCTCTGGTTATTTTTTTTATTGCAGCCCTGCCAAACGAAGTATGTATTGCTTGCTGACAATCGATGGCTATGCGTAAAATGCATGGAATGCGCGGTTATGGATACTGATGAATGCCAACATTTGCACTTTGAAATCCGTGAGTTCTTCGATGGCTTAAACATGAAGATTGAGAAAGAATTTCCTCTTTTTTTGGTGGAGAAAGAAGCACTGAATAAAGCTGAGGAGGAAGAGACGATTGTGAGTACATTTCCTAACTGAAAGTTCCATCTCTCGATCTCTCTCTCACTTTGTTGTAAGTTTGAACACAAGCAGGACAATCAGCATGGGGTGATAACGAGAGGAATTTGCCTGTCTGAAAAGCAGACTGTCAAAAGTGTAAGAGCTTATATTGGGCAACGCTTACGTCAGACTAAAACTAGATTGGAATTCATGTCTGGTCAACATATACAGGTCTCAAAAGGGCAAAAGATGGGGCCGAACGGGCAGCTAATGGAAATGGTTACAGAATCTCAAAAGGTTGTTGGTGATTGCGAGGTCACTGCAATTCTCATCATATATGGTCTTCCTAGGTAGTACTATGATCTCTTAAGTTCATCTTATCCTTCTAAGTAAGCTCGCGCAAATAGACTAAATCAAATCTCTCTTTCAAACACAGGATACTAACAGGATATATCTTGGCTCATGAGATGATGCATGCGTGGCTTAGACTCAACGGTAATGGTCAAGTATCCAATTTGTATTCACCAAGAGATATGGAGAGAGCTCTCAAATCAAAGTCCTTTTTTGGTTTGATCACAGGTTGTAGGAATCTCAAGTTAGAGATCGAAGAAGGATTATGCCAAGTGCTAGGCCACATGTGGTTGGACTCACAGAGATACTCCACTACTGCAGCTGCATCATCAGCTTCGGCTTCTTCTTCTTCCCGCACTCCAGCTGCAGGTGCATCAAAGAAAGGTGCTCAATCTGATTTCGAGAAGAAGCTCGTGGAGTTTTGCAAGAATCAGATAGAGACAGATGATTCACCGGTCTATGGTCTCGGATTCAAAAGAGTTAACCAGATGGTCACATACTCAAACCTCCAGAAAATCCTTAGACAGATTCAACGCTGGACGAAACCAGACTCAAATATTTGAATCAGCCATATACCACACTTTGACACATAGACGCACGTTTACAAGCCATCACTAAGTACTTCAGCATTCCCTGCTTTGGTGTGCTAAACTGTTTCTTCTTCGTTTCCCAAAGTTAGAACCTTTAGAATTTGCGTTACGTTGGATTTAATTTTTAAGGTGGATCTAAAACTAAAAGATTTGTAACAGAAAAATAGACATCTACGTCCTTATGTGAACGTCATAGTATAATCTAGAGGAATTTCTAAAAATACCATTAAAATATGTTTTTGTTTCAAACATATCATCACTTAGTTTTTTTTTCCCGAAAATATCACTAAAAGTTTTGTTTTTCCAAAAATATCACACACTCAAAATGAGTTTTAAGGGTTTGTAATTTAAAATTTTGAGTTTGAATTTAGTATTTAGGATTTAGTTTTTAGGGTTTTAGTTTTTAGGGTTTTATTCTGAGAGTTTAAAGTTTAGTTTTAATTTTGTGGTATTTTTGGAAAAAAAAAAACTTTTAGTGGTATTTTTGAAAAAAAAAACTAAGTGATGATATGTCAAAACCAACATAATTATTTTCATTTTCTTAATTTTCGTTACCCCATTGCCATTTTAACAAATTAGTCCTTTTCTTGATCAGGTTTTGAATTTTTCTTACAATTTTATCAATCATAGTTAATAAGTGCTACAATTCTAAACAATCTTATCACCATTTCCTTTTAATATTGGTATGATTTAGATTCTGGTATCATTAGTTTCTTGACATATTTTATTGGGGTTTTATTCAAAGCTAAAACGGCAGCGTTTCAAGAGGGAGGGAAACCCCTGATTAAATCGTCTCGAAAAGGATTGAACATTTACGAAAAAGCCACTCGAGAAATGTGATTGCGCCACGTATGCAAAAACCAGCTGGACCACAAGTGTGTTTCTCTTTCCTCACGACGCCGACGACTCTTTTTTTCTTTCTTCTCTCACGACCGGTTCAACGCATTTGAAGTGAAAGTGGAGATTTATATTTTGTTTCTGGAAATTTCTGGAAACTATCGTGGAAAATCCTGCCGAAGTTTCCACTTGAAGAAAAGAAAAGAAAAGAAAAGAAAAGGAAAGAGCTTTGTTTGTTTGGGCTGCAACGAAACCCAAAAGCCATGGCCTTCGAATCTTCTGAGTTACCATCTCACGAGGGGTTTGGGTAAGTGTTGACTTGTTTGATTTTTATTAAAATTTCTACTGTTTTATAATTTTCTCCGAGTCGTTCGTAAATAAAAGTTTGACGGCTTTATAAAGAATCTCTGTCGTAAAGTTTTCAAATCTCTTAAAATGGGTCGTTGCGACATTTATCAACGCGTCGACCTCAAATTTGGGGAATTTTAGGAAACCCATGTGAAAATTTTGTCTTTTGAAGTCTCTGCATTCCACTTTCAGTTCAAGTGCCGTGTTCTTGGCGAATCTTGGGTTTGTCCGATTCTTGTTCCTTTTGATATCTCTAATTCCGTCTTGGATCCTCTTCTGTTAAATCGTTTCAGACAATTTCAATTTCTAGTATGCATAGATATTCTTTCTTCTGTTTCATACTATCTGTTGTGGCTGTGTTTTGGGTTGGTTTGGCGGTTGTCTGGTTCTGTATGTAATGTTGATGTCCTAATTCACACCGAGATGATCGCCAATTTGATTCTTTTCATCGTATAAGATGCCCGATTAGTTGTTTCCGGTTGAAGCTGTGAACTTTCTTTACCTAGTTTTCGTTTATTCTATCTTTGTTCTGTATGTAATGTTGCTGTCCTAATTCACGGAGATGATCGTCATTTTGTTTCCTAATGATGCTGTGAACTTTCTTAACCTAGTTTTTTGGGTTTATTTGATTAAATTTCATGCATCTTGCCTTTGCTCGATGTAAAATGAGATGTTTTGGGTTACTCTGTTCTCAAGGATGATAAAATGGTTGATATCTTGCAGGGAAAAGGTTGGCCAGATCGGTGAAAAAGTGGGATTCGGAGTATGTGGTGCTTCTCCTGCTTCAAACCCTCCACTTCTGTGGTAATACGATATGTTTGGTTATTTTCTTTCGTCTCGGCAAAGTTTGCTTATGTTTGGTTTAAAGTTGAAATGCCTCCTTTTTCCTTTCTAAACTTTAACTTTTGGTGTCTGAAAACCTGTAGGATCCTTTTGACGCAGAAACTGATATCGCCTTAGCAGTTTCACGGTATGAAGCTGACGTTCAAGAAGCTGAACAGCTTGCTTCGGCCATGCAAGAATCTTCCCGTCTTCGTCAACGAGAGGAGAAAGAGGAAAGAAGGCGCACCAGAGTGATAGAAGTGGATGCGCAGATAGCAAATGGTTTTCTATACGAGGACAGAGAAAGGCAGATTAATAGTAACTCTGCATTGGAAGACGAGCAGCTTGCTAAGACTCTTGTGGAGAGTTTGAAGGAGAAAGGCAAAGGAAAGCAGTTTGAAGATGAACAAGTGAAGAACGATGGACAGCTTGCTGCGATTGTTCAGGAGAGTCTGAACATGGTAGAGTCTCCTCCTAGAATTGAAAACCAGAAAAATATTTCTCGTAGAGCTCAGTTGGATGAAGATGAGCAGCTTGCTAAGGCTGTCAAGGAGAGTTTAAAGGCGAAAGGCAAAGGAAAGCAATTTGAAGATGAACAAGTGAAGAAGGATAAACAGCTTGCTGTGATTTTTCAGGAGAGACTAAACATGGTAGATTCTCCTTCTCGACTTGCAGAAGTTGAAAACATTTCCGCTAGAGCTCCGTTGGATGAAGACGAACAGCTTGAGAAGGTTATCCGGGAGAGTTTGAAGGGGAAAGGCCAGATAGAGCAATCCAAAGATGAGGTGGAAGACGATGGGAATCTCCCAAAGGTGAATCCTCCTCGTAGGTAAGCTTATGCGTCTATTGCTAGTTCTCTTGCATTCTTAACTCAGGTTATAGATATGTCTTGACTTGGTTAAGAATGTTTCATTTGTAGCATGTGTGGTGGTTGCAACTCTGCGATTGAACATGGAAGATCTGTTGATGTCTTGGGTGTTCTTTGGCATCCTGAGTGTCTCTGGTGTGATGCTTGCCACAAACCAATTGCTATCCACGAGGTTGAAAACCATGTACGAAAAAAAATCCTTCTTTTGAAATTGCTCGGTATTTTAATTTACTCCTTCACTTGCTCATTTGTATTTTCTTATGCAAAACTCAGAATCTTGATAACTAACTCTCCTTAGGTTTCAAACTCAAGAGGCAATTTTCACAAATCCTGCTATCAGCGGTACTGCTACGTCTGCAAAGGGAAAGTGAGGGTGTGTGCAAGTTATTGATTCTCTGTTGATACTTTTCACGGTGAGGAATGAAAGTAACTGGAAATGTAATTGTATTCTTTCAGATTAGAACGTTCAATCAACATCATTTCTGGAAGGAGAGCTACTGCCCTGCTCATGAATCTGATGGAACTCCCACGTGTTGCAGTTGCGAGAGGTTAGAGGTGAGTTTACCTTTCAAATAACAAAACACGGCAAAAGGGAATGAGATGAGATGGAGGAGGAAACTATAAAATCCCATTGGTTTGAGTTCTTATTTTTCTTTACAGCCTAGGGGAACGAACTATGTGATGCTTGGTGATCGTCGGCGGCTGTGTCTAGAATGTATGGAATCAGCGGTTATGGATACTTACGAAGTCCAGCCTCTGCACTTTGAAATCCGTGAATACTTCGAAGGCTTAAACATGAAGATTGAGAAAGAATTTCCCTTTCTTTTGGTGGAAAAACAAGCATTGAATAAAGCTGAGGAGGAAGAGAAGATTGTGAGTACATTTCCTAACCGAAACTTCCATCTCTCTCTCTTTCACTCATGTATTGTAAGTTTTTACACAAGCAGGACTATCAGTATGAGGTGGTAACCAGAGGTATTTGCCTGTCTGAAGCGCAGACCGTCACAAGTGTAAGAGTTATACCGGATAACGCACTTTTGATTCTAAAACTCGATAAGTATTCATGACTTTAACTCTGGTCCACATATACAGGTATCAAAAGGGCCAAGGATGGGACCGCACAGGCAGCTAATTGACATGGTTACCGAGTCTCAAAGGGTTGTTCGTGAGTGCGAGGTCACTGCAATTCTCATCCTATATGGACTTCCTAGGTACTGTAACATCTCTTCCACCTCACCTCCCACCTGATCTTGCCCCAATAGGCTCAATGAAATCTTTGTTCACACTTCACACACAGGTTGCTAACTGGATATATCTTGGCTCACGAGATGATGCATGCTTATCTTAGACTCAACGGTACGTAAAGATTGATCATCACCAAGAAACATGAGGGAGAGGTGTCTCAAGTGTTTTGGTTTGATTACAGGACATACGATTGTTAGCAACGTTATGGAAGAAGGAATATGCCAAGTGCTAGGCCACATGTGGTTGGAGTCACAGAGATACGCCCCTATTGACGCTACTGAAGCAGCAGCTTCATCATCAGCTTCTTCTTCCCGCACTCCTCCAGCTGCTGCTAGTGAATCAAAGAAAGGTGAGTGCTCTGATTTCGAGAAGAAGCTCGTGGAGTTTTGCAAGAATCAGATAGAAACAGACGATTCACCAGTGTACGGTGTCGGTTTCAAGAAAGTTAACCAGATGGTTTCAAATTCCAGCCTCCAGGAAACCCTCAAAGAGATCATTCGCCGGGGTTGAAGACGATCCCATATTCTATGTTTGGGATCACCCATATATACAACACGTCGACACATACATACCATATATACATATATATACACGGACTCACGTTTTCAAACCATCACCAAGTACTCTTTTTTGTACGGCTTTTCTTTCTTTGGTGTAAAATGGCTATGTCGCTGTGTGTAAACTGTTTTGTCTTCGTTTTCCCGTAAAGTTTAAGAGTATCTCTCGTTAAGCAACTGTATCAACGACTCTTGTGGGGAATACATTCCCGCCGAAACTAAAGCTATAATTTTCCGTTACACTTGTGATATCGATAATTTCATATGGCATTTCATTTTTATACAGTCAAATCTTCTTTTTGGGTTAAAGTACATATGGCTGCATTTCTTGTGTCATATCTCCACGCGCACCGAATTCAACTAATCAGAATTCCGATTATCTCTTCTCAGGTATTGTAATTTTACACTTTTTTTCCCCCGTAAATTCCAGGAAATTGCGCGGCAAGAACGAACAGAGCTTATACTAAACATATAAAGCCAATCAAATGCAGATCCTATTGGGCGACAGTGATGGCATTGTTTAAGCTTTTTTTTTTTTTTGTTTCTGTGATTTTTGATCACGCGTTTTCCCACACGCAGCCGGCGAAATTCAGCTTCTACGGGAAATGATATCCTTCGTGCTTACCTAGCCCGCGAGGCCGAGGAAGAAGGAAAAGGCGACATCATGCCGATCTCGGATGTGGCTTCTTTGGTTGGAGGTGCTGCTCTGGGAGCTCCAGTTTCTGAGATTTTTAAACTGGTAATTGAAGAGGCCAAGAAAGTGAAGGACTTCAAACCCTTGTCCCAGGATCTCGCGTCGACGATGGAGAGTTTGGTTCCGGTTTTCAAAGCGATCGATTCGATGCAAGAAGGATCCAACCCATGTAAGGATGAACTCAAGGTTCTGATCAAAACGATGCTAAGAGCTGAGGAAATGGTTCGTAAGTGTTCACGCGTCCAGTGGTACAATATCGTCACGAAAGCTTTATATACCAGAGAAATCAAAGGTATCAATCAGGATTTTTTCAGGTTTTGTCAGATTAACTTACAGCTTATTCAGCATAAGAACCACTATCAGTCTATGCGTTCCATGGCAAGCGTTAGTACGAAAATCGACTTATTGAGTGATACCGGGAAGAAATTTTCGGAGCTTTCTATAGTACCACAGCCCGAAACGGTTCCTATATTTTGGTTGATCCGGGCATTGATGGAGCTAAAGAAGAAGCTTTTTCAAGACAAAGTGTTTACTCTCGTGGTCTCTGCTCCTTCCTCCTGCGGGAAGACCATGTTGGTTACAAAGCTTTGCCATGATGTAGATGTTAAGGGTATAACGTATACACAAAGTCTTCGTTTTCCTGTTTTTTATTAAGGAAGAGCATGTTATCTTTGTTTCTCATGTGGTCTACTTTGGCAGGAAAATTCAAGCAGATCTTCTTTATCACTGTGTCAAAATCCCCTAACGTAAGGCTCACCGTACAGAGGTTACTTGAGCATACTGGCTGTCAATCAAATGAAATTGCGAACAACTTGGATGCAAGCCTCTGCATTCAACAACTGCTGAAGAAACTCGGACAAAGTGGGTCTATCTTGTTGGTTTTAGATGACGTTTGGCCTGAGGAAGAGTGCCTGCTTGAAAAGTTTCTGATTCAGTTACCTAATTACAAGATTTTGGTGACTTCTCGATTTGAGTTCCCAAGTTTTGGTCCCACTTTTCATTTGGAACCGTTGATAGATGAAGATGTCAAGAACCTTTTCAGCGAGTGCACGCCGGAGCCCAATTGTCAATCGTGCGCTAAGCATAACCATTATCTTCAAAAGGTATTAGCTTTGTTCTGTGCAACTATAGAGTGAAAATTCAAGCGCCATAACACTTCACTACTGTATAAAAAAGGAGGTTATGGTCAATACTTTGATTTTCTAGATAGCTAACATCCATAATTTAATTAAACAAAAAAGAAACAATAATTTCATCACTTTCCTTTTGACTTGGCGAGGATGCAGATACTGAAACGTTGCAATGGATTACCACTTGCAATGGATCTTTCTCGCAGGTATATAGTTACAACCTTATCCTGTTTTTCCTCTGGTATATAGTTAGGTTCCAAGGTCACAAGAGTGCTAACTCTTTTATGTTCCTGTTCCTGTTATATATACATCTATCCCTCTGTTGCTATAGTGTTTTCCAGTTCTTCTTTGTCTCGAATTACGTATGTCCTGACTTGGTTAAGAATGTTTCGTTTGTAGCATGTGTGGTGGTTGCAACTCTGAGATTGAACACGGAAGATCTGTTGATGTCTTGGGTGTTCTTTGGCATCCTGAGTGTCTCTGGTGTGATGCTTGCCACAAACCAATTGCTATTCACGAGGTTGAGAACCATGTACCAAAAAAACTCCTTTTGAGATTCCTTGGCATTTTAATTTACTCCCTTTCTTGTTCATTTGTTATTTTGATGCAAAACAAACTCTTGGTAACGCCTTAGGTATCAAACTCAAGAGGCAAGTTTCACAAATCCTGCTACAAGGAGCACATGCGCCGAAACTGCTATGTCTGCAAAGAGAAGGTAAATGCTCATCTGGTTATATGAAACGAGAGTATTTAGGAAGAAGTTAGTTAAAAGGAATTGGTCTGTTATGACATTCTACGACTTGTGGATTTTTTGTTATCTTTCAGATTCCAAGAAATGCTGAAGGTATTAGGTGTTGTTACATACATCCGTTCTGGATGGAGAAATATTGCCCTTCTCATGAAGTTGATGGAACTCCCACGTGTGACAGTTGTCAACGATTGGAGGTAAATTTTACTAAATACCAAAATAGCTAGGAAGCAAGTACGTACTATGATACTACAAATCTGAAATTTGTTTGTCTCTGAGAGCCGCTTGAAATCCCTGTCTTGCTAATATTTGCAGCCTTGGGGAACGAACTATAAAATGCTTTGTGATGGTCGGTTGCTATGTCAAGAATGTATGGAATCTGCGGTTATGGATATTGTTGAAGGCCATTCTTTGGACTTCGATATTCGTGAATTCTTCGAAGGCTTAGACATGAAGATTGAGCAAGATTTTCCTTTTGTTTTGGTGGAGAAACAAGCGCTGAATAAAGCCGAGGAGAAAGAGAAGATTGTGAGTACACTCCCTTACTCAAACTTCCATCTCTCTCTCTCTTTCTCTCTCACTCATATGCGTTGTAAGTTTTTACACATGCAGGACTGTCAGTATGAGCTGGTAACCAGAGGTATTTGCCTGTCTGAAACGCAGACCGTCACAAGTGTAAGCACTTGTACCGCTTTAGAATCTAGAATTAGATTGGAATTCATGACTTCAACTCTGGTCGTCATATACAGGTCACAAAAGGGCCAAGGATGGGGCCGAACAAGCAGCTAACAGGTATGGCTACGGAATCCCAAAGGGTGGTTAGTGAGTGCGAGGTCACTGCAATTCTCATCTTATATGGACTTCCTAGGTAATGTACCTCATCATCTCCTTTCTAAGTACTCTCTCGCGCGAATAGGCTCAATGAAATCTATGTTCACACACAGGTTACTAACTGGATATATCTTGGCTCACGAGATGATGCATGCTTATCTTAGACAAAATGGTATGTAATGGTCAAATTTCATGTTAACGATGATTGATCATCACCAAGAAACATGAGGGAGAGGTCTCTCAAGTGTTTTGGTTTGATTACAGAACATAGGATTCTAAACAAAGTTCTGGAAGAAGGAATATGCCAAGTGCTAGGCCACATGTGGTTGGAGTCTCAGACATACGCCCCTATTGATACTGCAGCTGCATCATCAGCTTCAGCTTCTTCTTCCCGCACTCCTCCAGCTGCTGCTAGTGAATCAAAGAAAGGTGAGTGCTCTGATTTCGAGAAGAAGCTTGTGGAGTTTTGCAAGAATCAGATAGAAACAGATGATTCACCAGTGTTCGGTGTCGGTTTCAAGATAGTTAACCAGATGGTTTCAAATTCCAGCCTCCAGGAAACCCTCAAAGAGATCATTCGCCGGGGTTGAAGACGATCCCATATTCTATGTTTTGGATCACCCATATATACAACACGTCGACACATACATACCATATACATATATATACAGACTCACGTTTTCAAGCCATCACAGGAGACATTCCTCTCTCAACCTGACTCACGTTTTCAAGCCATCACCAAGTACCCTTTTTGTTCTGCTTTTTCTTCTTTGGTGTGTTTTTTTCCCTTTTTGGGATTGCTGCTTCTTGAATTTTCGGGTGAAATCGCAATGTTGCTGTGTGTAAACTGTTTCTTCTTCGTTTTTTCGTAAAGTTGGAACCTTTAGAGGATCTTGCGTTAAGTAACTGTATTAAACTCTTGTGGGTGATCCATTTCCGTTGAAACTAAAGGAACCAATTTTCGAAGTCTTCTTCTTTGGCTTGCTTTGCTAATTTTCCGTTTTTGCATTTCTGATATGAATAATTCTTTTATACAGTCAAATCTGTTCGTGGCATTTATCACCAGAGCACACCAGGTGTTCGACCATTTGTCCCAATTACGTCAGTTTAAGATGTTTTGTATCAAAAAAAAAATATTTGAGAGGTAACACAAGTCAATGTTAGAAATGGACCATGATCAGATTCAGATACTATGATTATCTTTTTAAATTTTGATATTTGCCTTTTAACTTTTTACTCTATTAGACATTCGGTTCTTGTAACCTAAAGGGACAGCTCAACTTCCAGGAACTTGCGCTGCAAGAACAAAAAGAGCTTCTACAGTGAACATTGGTGCTTCAAAAGCAAACCCATGACGCAAAGTCACTGTATTTTCTTCATCTTTTCTTCTTTTTGTTCACTACTTTCTTCACTCGTTTTGCAATTCAGCTTCTACAGGAAATGATCTCCTTTGTCCGTACCATTTATGGGGTTTTAGCACAAGCGTGATCGTTGGTCCCGTACTTAGAATTTCGGTACTGGTTTTTTTCTTTTTCTTTTCTGAGGCCTTGAAGAAAGAAAAAGGTAACATCATGCCGATCTCGGATTTGGTTTCTTTACTTGGAGGTGCTGCTCTGGGAGCTCCATTCTCTGAGATTTTGAAACTGCTAATCGAAGAGGCCAAGAAAGTGAAGGACTTCAAACCCTTGTCTCAGGATCTCGCGTCGACGATGGAGAGATTGGTTCCGATTCTCAAAGAGATCGATTTGATGCAAGAAGGATTGGACCATGAACTAAAGTTTCTGATCAAAACGATCAAAAGAGCTGAAGAAATGGTTCGTAAGTGTTCACGCGTCCAGTGGTACAGTATTGCCAAGAAGGCTTTATATACCAGAGAAATAAAAGGGATCAATCAGGATTTTCTCTGGTTCTGTCAGATTGAGTTACAGTTTATTCAGCTTAGGAACCAGTTGCAGTCTAAGCTTTCCATGGAAAGCGTGACTACGAAAATCGACCTATTGAGTGATTGGGGGAAGGAATGTACGGAGCTTTGTCTAGTACCACAGCCTGAAGAGGCTACAAGTTTTTGGTTGGACCGGCCATTGATTGAGCTAAAGAAGATGCTTTTTAAAGACGGAGTATTTACTGTTGTGGTCTCTGCTCCTTCTGCCTGCGGGAAGACCACGTTGGTTACAAAGCTTTGCCATGATGCAGATGTTGAAGGTACAAAGAGTCTTCGTTTTCTATGCAATTTCTTTTGGAATGTTACATGCGGAGAAGATCATCATGTGATCTTTGTTGTTTCTCATGTGGTGTACTTATGGCAGGAAAATTCAAGCAGATCTTCTTTATCGCTTTGTCAAAAACCCCTAACGTAAGGCTCATCATACAAAGGTTACTCCAGCAGACTGGTTGTGAAGCAAACGAATTTGAGAACGACTTGGATGCAAGGCGCTGCAATCAACAACTCCTGAAGCAACTCGGACAACGTGGGCCTACATTGTTGGTTTTAGACTGCCTGAAGAAGAGTCCTTGCTTGAAAAGTTTCTGATTCAGTTTCCACATTGCAAAGTTTTGGTGACGTCCCGGTTTGAGTTCCCACGTTTTGGTCCCACTTATCATTTGGAACCCTTGATAGATGAAGATATCAAGAACCTTTTCATCGACTGTGCGCCGCAGCCCAATTGTCTATCTTATGCTAAGCGGGACGATCTTCTCCAAAAGGTATTAGCTTTGTTCTGTGCACATAACATTTCACTATCACTAGAGCTGGATAAAAGAGGAGGTCAATAATTCGATTATCTGATTTTCTAGATAGATAAGATTGATGACAATAATTTCTTCACTTTCCTTTTGACTTGGCGAGCATGCAGATACCGAAACGTTGCAATGGATTACCACTTGTAATGGATCTTTCTCGCAGGTAGCTTATGCGCTTGTGAATGTGTGTTACAACAACCTTATCCTTTTTTTCCTGTTATATAATGACTAGTGAGGTTCCAAGGTGGAGGACTGTTCCTGTTACTTGAAATTCATGCAATCTTCTAGATTCAATGACATATATATCACTCTGTTGCTAAAGTGTTTTGCAGTTCTTCTTTGTCTCGAATTACTTATGTCCTGACCAGGTTAAGATTATTTCACTTGTAGCATATGTGATGGTTGCAACTCTGCGATTGAATATGGAAGATCTGTGAATGTCTTGGGTGGTGTTTGGCATCCTGAATGTTTCTGTTGTCTTGCTTGTCGCAAACCAATTGCTATGCACGAGGTTCAAAGTCATATACGAAAAACTCCTCCTTTTAATAGTGATTAGCATTTTTTGACTATACTCCTTGACTTGCTCATTTTTTCTGATCCAATACCTAATTCTTGATAATCCCTCAAGTTTTCAAATTCAAAAGGCAAGTTTCACAAATCCTGCTACAAGAAGCACCGTCCCCCGAACTGCTATGTCTGCAAAGAGAAGGTAAAATGCTCATTCGGTTCTATGAAATAAAAGTAAGACATTCTACTAAGTATGGATTGTTTGCTGTCTTCCAGATTCCTTTAACTGCTGAAGGTATAAAGTACAATGAACATCCGTTCTGGTTGGAGAAATACTGTCCTTCCCATGACGTTGATGGAGTTGCCAAGTGCTGCAGCTGTGAAAGATTAAAGGTGAATTATACTAAATACCAAAAATAGCAAGGAAATATAAAATACTATGATACAACAATTCTGAAAATTTCTAGTTTCTGTTGATTCTGAGCTCGCTCATGTATCTTACTACTACGTGGAGCCTATGGAAACAAACTATGTAATGCTTGGTGATGGCCGCTGGCTATGTCTGGAATCTACGGTTATGGATACTGATGTTAGCCAATGTTTGCACTTTGGAATCCGTGAATTTTTCGAAGCCTTAAACATGAAGATTGAGAAAGAGTTTCCTCTTCTTTTGGCGGAGCAACAAGCGCTGAGTAAAGTTAAGGAGGATGAGACGATTGTAAGTACACTCCCTTACTCAAACTTCGTCCTTGCAGGTTTTGTGAGTCTCACAATGTTTTTCTCCATATGCAGGACCATCATCATGAGATGGTGATCAGAGGTTCTTGCCTTTCTGAAGAACGAATCATATCAAGTGTAAGAGGCTTGTCGTCGGAATTATATTTAGCAGAAAACTTGGTTGGAATCATGACATAACTCTGGTCTATGTAGGTCTCAAGGGGGACGATGATGGGGCTGAAGATGGGGCCAAACGGTATCTTAATTGACATGGGAAGATTCTGTTCTCGTGTCAATAGAGATAGTGCAGTTCTCGTTCCTAGGTACGGTACTTGTATCTTGCTTCTTCCCAGTACTCACGCCCATGGCTCAACCGAATCATCCCACATACACTGACACAGGTTACTAAATGGATCGATCTTGCCTCATGAAATGATGCACGCGTGGCTTAGGATAAACGGTACATAGTCATCTCGGCAATTTCTCTCTTTTTTATATTAAGACAAGTGGTAAACTCCCTATGCCCGTTTAACAATGATCACAGGAAGCTAGAAATAATCAAAATCATCTCAAGTTTTATGCTTTGGAACAGGGTATAATGATCTTAAGACAGAGCTAGAAGATGGGTTATGCCAAGTCCTTACAGATGCTGCTGCAGCTTCTTCTCACATGCTGACCGAAGGAAGTTGATTAGGCCTATCGGCAAAGTCAACGAAATGGTCTCTCCTTGTTTGATTTGTCTCTTTTTGATCAATGCTTGTTTTTTCCTTATGAAATGGCTCTGGTCCAGTGTGTAACCATTTATATCTTCTTCTTCTTCTGGTAAAGTCGAAACTTTTAAACGATCTAGCGCTAAGGAAATGCTTCTTAAAGTTGCACTCTTCTTTTTCTGGTAAAGTTGAAACTTTTAAACGATCTAGCGTGAAGGAAGTGCTTCTTATCAAGTCTTTTTTTTTCCCTTGTTAATTTTCTGGTAAACTTCTGATATAATATAAATTTCCATACGGAAATCGTTTAATACAGTAAAATCCATTCATTTCTTGTGTCGTATCACCAACGCACACCAGGTGTTCGACCATCTGTCCCAACCAACCAGTTTCTCCATAGTGTGAGTTGATTTCTTTTTTCCTTTTGATTGTCACTGTGATTTCAGATGTTTTCTCAGAGATTCTCGACCTCAGCTAAGCCATTCAACTTCATAATTTCCCAGCGAATTCGATTCTTTTCCCGTGACCCATTCCCAAACAAAGTCCAGAACTACCTTTGCCGAGCAAACCTCATCGACTCCATCCGTCTCAGCCTCCGTTCCACAACCTCAGACACGACCCTAGATTCTCTTTTGAACCACCGTCTTGTCGACTCCTTTGTCGTGAAGAACGCTTTACGCTCATCTCCTTCCGTCGCTTCTGCTTGGTCTATCTTCAAAACCCTTGGGAATAAAACCCCTCCATTTTCATATGAAACTGAGACACTTCACGCCTTTGCCACTGTTCTTGCAAAGTTTCATCGATCTTCTGAGCTTAAATCTCTTATTGGAGTTGTCAATGCTGGGAAATTCGGCCATGTTCATTTCAGCTTCATGAATCTCATGAACTTGTACGCAACTGCTGGCGATTACGACTCTGTTCTGAAGACGTGGGATGAGTATAGATGCTCAGGTGAGGAGAAGAAAGGTTGCACTGAGTCATATAACATTGTGATGCAAGTTTATATGAGCTTAGGAAAAGATTATGAGGCTGTGCAAACTTTTGATCAGATGATTAACGAAGGAGGGATTCCCAATTCAAGAACATTCACAATTATGATTGAGCATCTTGTGAAATTGGGGAATCTTGATGCAGCCATGAAGGTTTTTGAGACCTTGCCTTTGATGAGGATCACAAGGACTCTGAAGCATTATTCGGTTTTGCTTGAAGCGTTTGTTGATGTGCAACGGTTTGGTGAAGTCAAGATTCTGCTTGCTGAGATGAAAGCTGATGGGAAATTCCCGAGTAGACGCATGTTTGAGCCTCTGAAACGCATGAGGGAGGCTGGATTTGAACAAGAAACTGAAGAGTTCTTGAAAGAAATGCTGCCTGATGAGAGAATCAAGGACATTTCTATGTATTCTATGGACAATCCCAGCGATACCGAAGAAGAAGAAGATGAACACAATGATGGTTTGAGTGATGTTAATGAAGGTCAAGTTAAGTTGAAGCCATGGCTGGACCCAAAAGCTTTAGCGAATTCGTTAAAGAACTGGAGCTCTGATGCAGTCACTGCTTTGGAAGAAGCTAACTTTGTGTGGACAAATCTATTGGTCTGCAAGATGCTAAGAAACTTCAGATCCTCTGAAACAGCATGGAATTTCTTCTGCTGGGTAGCGACTCAACCCGGATTCACCCACGACGCCTACACGATTGAGAGAATGATGGCTATGTTAGCACGCAATGGCCAAGTTGAACTAGTCGATAAGCTCATCTCGAAAGTGAGAATCGAAGAGATCAAACTACCATTCAGCACCATCAGGCTGATCATTGATCTCTACGGAATTTCAAAGAAACCGGACGCAGCCACCAAGGTTTTTCGCCAAGACAGAACACTCTGCGGTTCAATTTCGGATTTCAACCTCATGCTATTGTACTCTTCCCTCTTGAGAACGTTAACAAAGTGCAAGGAAAACGCAGAAGCTCTGGAAACGCTAGAAGAGATGATTTCGAGCGGAGTTTTTCCCGATATCCAGACGTTTTCGGGCTTGATGTATCACTTTGCATTGCAGGGAGAGATTCAGACAGTTCAGAGACTTTTCTCAATGGTGAGACAGATTGGTCTCGAGCCAGATCCTTACATGTTAAAGCTTCTTGTTCAAGCTTATTGCAGATGCGAAAGATCAGTACTTGCTTTCAGAGTGTTCCAAGAAATGAAAGATTTGAATCTGATGCCTGACAGAGAGACGAAAGAGCTGCTTGTGAGGAGTTTATGGAGAGAAGAGAAGCGAAAAGAGGCGGCTGCGGTTGAAGAGAGCAGTCACTGCGACGAGGAAGGGAATAGTGATAATAGCGTTTTGCGTTTGGCGTTGAAGGGTCATGTGTGGACTATTAGTTCTACAGACATCGCTCGAGTTTACAATCTCTACCGCGATTGTGTTCTGAGAACTTCGAGTTAAAAAAAAACAAACCTTTCTAAGTTTGTTTTCAGTTTTATTTTTATTTTTGGTAGTTGCAACTGTTAGTTTTATTGGGCCCAATTATCGTTTAAGGCCCATAAATGATAAGCCCATGAAATATACTACTACTAGGTGAGTCACGTCGCCATGGAAACTAGTCAGAGCAGAATAAGACGTGCCTCTCACGCGCTCGTTTTTTAGATCTCTGATAGTAACTTTTCGTCTATATTCGGATTGTGACTATAGGGGAACCACGTGGTGGTGTTGGTGTATCCATCTTTTTAAATGCGGATTTAGGATCAACCTAAATTACTGACATTAATTGATTCCCCCGTATATACATTATGCATATATACATATATTAGGTAATATTTTATACCTACGTCAAAAAAAAAAAAGAGATAGGGTTAGGTTTATACAATTTCCGACTGGAATCTTGTAATACCATACTATACGTTGTTTATGTGATAATTAAACAAAACTGAGGCGCGGATATGCATATTCATTGGGTCTCTATCATAGATTCATAGTTAAGATAGTAAAATAATTGGCAATCGAATATAAAATTTGATGAAATAGTAAAAATATGCTATACAGATTTTGAAGTGTAGTAAAAATTGTTGTGAAATAGGAAATATCACATAAGCTGCCCAGCTAAACATTATCATTTGACGTTGACCGAGTGAAATGGGATGAATCAAGGTGGTACCCAAAAAAGAAATGTGAAAACCTTTTCTATTCTCTCTAACTTTTCTTAATTAGTTATCATTATAAAAACGGTACCTAAATCTTAATCATGTTATCTCAAAGTCGCTTTCAGTTGGAAAAAAAAGTTTACAGTCGCTTTCATAGAAAATGTATAACGATTTTCATTAAGTGATGCCAATAGTATATGTAATTAGAAAAAACGAAAATATGAAGATAGAAAAACGTTCTATCTGAAAAATACATAGAGAAAATAAAACCTCAAAAATTTATAAATTTTGCAAATTGACTTTCATATACTCCAAATTGACTTTCTGTTTTTATTTTCTAGCACCGGACCAAATGAAACTGCTTAAAACATTCTCTGCAGCTTCTCCCTTGGCTAAAAGATAGTTTATTTTTAACATTATAATAAGACAGTTTTCTTCTCTTTCCCTTTATAATAAAAAAAAGATAGGCCACTAGTGATTAGTCTCCCTCCTCGGCTTCCCCTAACCTGTCTCTGTCTCTGTCTCTGTCTCTCACTATCGTTCTCCCTCTCGCCATAAATTCAAACATGAAAGGAAAGTGGTCTAATGTTTCTTAAAATTTCTGAAAACTCTCATAGAAACTGTGCCGAAATTTCCATTTCAAGTGAAACCAAAGGAGCTACGGTGAAGAAGCTGAGTTTGAGAGTATGCGGTGCTTCTCCTGCTTCAAATCTTCAGCCTCCACTAAACATGATCCATCTGAGGTTTATTACAATTTGATTTGTTTGCTTATATTCTAAGTCTTATGTTGAAAAACCCTGGTCCATTTTGCTTTCTATGCTTATGTATAACTTTTTTGCAATCTGAAACCTTGTAGGATCGTTCAGAAGCAGACACTAAAAGGGCCATCGAAATTTCACTTAAGGAAGAAGAAGATCGCATCAGACGTCAGATAGAAGAAGATGAACGGATTGAATTGGCAAAAAAAGAAAGTCTGAAGCAAGCCGAGGAAGAGGAGGCAAAGAGAAGATTAGATGAGTCAAAGGAGAAAGGCAAAAGAAAGCAAGTGGATGATGATGATGATGATGATGATGATGATGATCAAGTGGAGGATAAGGTACAAATTAAGAAACATTCCAAAGATCATGTGGAAGAAGATGTGAATCCTCCTCCTAGGTACAGCTGCAATTAATGTTGTATACAGAGATTTTTGGCTTTTTAGGGGTTTAATTTGATCAAATCAGATATGTTTTACTTTTACTTGTAGCATATGCAATGGTTGCAACTCTGTGATTGAAGACCAAATATCTGTCAATGCTCTCAATGCTGTTTGGCATCCTCAATGTTTATGTTGCCTTCATTGCCGCGAACCAATTGCTATGCTCGAGGTTTATATATATATATATATGAAATTGATTACTACTTATATATAATTTAGTTACTCATTTTTTCACATGTTGTACTTCTGATGTATAACTTCCTTAGGTTTCCAAAAAAGGAAAGTTTCACAAACTCTGCTACAAGGAACACCGTCATCCCAACTGCTCTGTCTGCAAGAAAAAGGTAAACAAGTACAGTTTGTAATAAAGTTAAAAAACAATTGGTATGTTATGTAACAACTATATACTTATTATTTCAGATTCCTTTAACTGAGGAAGGTATAAAGTACAATGAGCATCCGTTCTGGTTGGAGAAATACTGTCCTTGTCATGACACTGATGGAACAGCCAAGTGTTGCAGCTGTGAAAGATTAGAGGTATTTAATTGTGATTAGTTTTCAAAAGATAATTAAGAAGAGAAACCTTGTGGTTTGACTTGTTGTTTGCAGCCTAGAGGAACGAACTATGTGATGCTTGGTGATGATCGGTGGCTGTGTCTAGAATGTATGGGATCTTCGGTTATTAGGGATACTTACGAATGCCATGATTTGCATTTGGAAATCCGTGAATTCTTCGAAGGCTATTTTTTTAAGGTTGAGAAGGAATTTCCTCTTCTTCTGGTTGAGAAACAAGCTTTGAATAAAGCCGAGGAAGAAGAGAAGATTGTGAGTACACAGCACATGCCTTACTTTGTAACTTCCATTACTCATTCTCTCTCACATATATGTTTTCACCAAAAACAGGACTATCATCATGCAGTGGTAACAAGAGGTCTTTGCTTGTCTGAAGAACAAATTGTCACAAGTGTAAGACATTAAAACCGTTATACTCACTTTAAGAGACTAAAACTAGTGTGGAATTGTTAAGTTTGATGGCAATGAGTTATACTCACTTCACTCATGTTGCTTATATATTACTACTATAGATCTCATCTCATTTCCGATATGGGAACAATTCATGACTTTCACTTTGGTTCCACATACGACAGGTAAAAAAAGGGCCAAGGATGGGACCAGACAACAAGCTAATAGACATGGTTACAGAGACTCAAACGGTCAGTGGATGCGAGGTTACTGCAATTCTCATCATATATGGACTTCCTAGGTTACTCACAGGATATATCTTGGCTCATGAGATGATGCATGCTTGGCTTAGACTCAACGGTAACCAAATTCTGTATCAACCATGATTGGTCACCACCAAGAAACATGGAGAAACGTCTCAAATAAAAGTCCCTTTTTTTTTGTTTTGATCACAGGTTATAGGAATCTTAAGTTAGAGCTTGAAGAAGGATTATGCCAAGTGTTAGGCCTCAGGTGGCTGGAGTCTCAGACATTTACCTCTACTGATGCTGCTGCAGCTTCTTCTTCTTCTTCTTCCCGGTCTCCTCCAGCTGCTACCACGTCAAAGAAAGGTGACGACTGGTCCGATTTCGAGAAGAAGCTCAGAGAGTTTTGCATATATCAGATAAAAGAAGATGATTCACCGATCTACGGTGATGGATTCAAACAAGTTTACGGGATGATGGTCTCAAATCATGACAACCTTAGGTATACTCTGAAAGACATCGTTACCGCTTCCAAGACTATACCAGATTCAAAGATTTGAATCAGCCTTATTATACCCATTTACGTATATATTATATAAACAGAAGCACGTTTTCCTTCTTTGGTGTGAACACTGCAAGGTTTTAATCTTTTAAAAGCGTGTTATACAAATATATCTTTCACTATTATTCTTCAACTCTGTTTCATCTCACCCATTCCCCCCAACAAATCAGTCGATACACTTCACCCCTACTTGGCCGGCCCTGAGGCCAAGCTGACTAAGCATGGGCTTGCGATCCTAAAAAAAGCAGAATCAGTTCTATATATAAAACGGTCCATTTTTTTTATAAAAAATTGCAAAACATTCCATTTTTTTTTCTCTAGCTTGGATCTTTCAAAACTCAGGACCTGCTTTGCGCCTACATGCCCAAAACTTGATTTTTTCTGCATATCCTTGTTGTAGTTTAAACTGTTTAATGTTCAACCTCAAAACTCGACCAACTGTGTCGAGATTTGTACATTTTAATTATACTCTAAATAATTTTTCCTACAATAAATATATACTTCAATTTTTGTTTGAATACTTGGAAATAATATTGTTCCAATTGTATAGTCCATACTTTTTTGTTTTTTAGGTTTTTTTTTAATTTCATCAAACCATACTTACTTTTTAGTTTTGTAACAGAAATTCTCTTTTTCTCCCAAGTAGGGCTACAACGTGTGAACAAAATTTATTACGTATCTCTATTCATTCACTAAATGTTGCCATCCATTTCACACGGTTGGCACAGTTGTGTACAGTATATTCCTACATTTGTTCATTATATAAGTCAGGTGATCCAAAAAAAAAGTTTGCTAATTTAGTTATTTTGGAAATAATATTCAGTTTAATTGTTAGTTTAATAATTGGTTATATCAATATTAATTATTTAATGCTACCCGATATTCCATTATGTCAGTAAAATGAATCAAAGCTCAAAATGTATCTTTTTATCCCTCTAAAATTAATTTATTCTCTATGAACTTTTCGACGCCTATACATTTAATTAGTATCCGATTTAGGGAAAAAACAAAAATAATGACGATCAACAACGACCGGATTTAGTAAAGTCTGGACGATGCATCTTTTGTAGCTTGGTAAACCGATCGATATCGAAATCGAGCATTTTAATCAACCTTTTCTGCTTCGTCTCGAACCGACTTTTGTAAAACCCTTCGAAGGAAGGTTCCTTTGAAGTTCGGAGGAAGAAGGCATAACCAGCCATGAAATAAGTCGAAGTTACGTAGAAGCATATGGGCTCCATCACGTCCCACGATAGTTCCCAAAACGTCAACCTAAAAAATCCAACGGTTTGGGCCATAATTAGGCCTAATCCGGCCCATAATTCTCGCCGTACCAAATCATCGGCTCTTTTGTCGATATCTGATTTTATAACCTCAAGTTGTTCGAACTCGCGTCTTGTCGCGGCGACGCCGGTGGGTTCGTGTGTCGGAATCAGACCAGCCACGGCGCTTGTTAGCTGTAAATCATACAAATTAAGAAAAAACAAAAATTAGAACATTTTCTAAATTTAATTAACAAGTCCATTTTAGATTTGTAATGCATGTGTAAGTCAATTACCTCTTCGGGTTTAAGGCAGACGAAGTTTCCCAAAACGATGACGTTTCCAGCTTCGTCAAGCATATTCGCGACCCGGTTACCTTGCTCAGGATCCGAACTGTTTTCTCCGCAAACCCGAACAAACTCCGAATACGGAACCCAGTTTTTCCCAATCTCTCTCAGCCTCGATTTCACCATCTCCATTTCCGCTGCTCTCATAAGCTTCTTCACGTCTTCCACCGTAACAGCCGGAAAACCCCCTGGAGACGTCGTCTTCTCCGGCGTCGGCGGCGGTAACATCTCGTCAAGCCGAATCCGATTATTCGTCAAACTCAGCTCCCTGAGTTTCTCCATCAGATTACCTCCTCTTGGAACTATCTCCGGCGAGAAAAATGCCCTCTTGTGGAGAAATCTCCGGCGGATTCCAGAATCTCCGGCGTCGGGAGTAACGCCGGATTTGGTCGGACGCATTCGGGTAAGACCAGAAATCCGAGAATAAGCTTTGGAAATGTTGAAGAGATTTCGAACTAGTGTTTTCTTCGACGCCATCGTCGATCTCTAAAGCTACGTTAGAAAGAAGAAGGAAAAAAAAACAAATTAAAGAAGAAAAAAATTGGATTTGATTTCTGGGGAAAGACAGAACACGCTTTGTGTTTTGGTCCGAGATTAAAACAGAAGTCTTGAGTTGCCTTTTATATTAGCGTTTCTGAGCAACGACGCAACAAAGGAGAAGCTCGTAAGAAACAGCTTCTTATCTCACGATATTTTAAGCACGATAATTACACATACGCGTTGCTTATCTATTTCTTCTCATCTTAATTAAATTATTTTAAAACGTTAGTTATGATACACAGCTAACAAAATTAAAAATACAATTAACGAGTTAAGTAACCGTTACTATTTATTAGTGCAATAATGCATTTCGTCTAGTCACTAATGTGAATACGATATATTTATATACTCTCCTCCATTTCATAAAAGTGTTGTTTTAAGACTTTGTTTATGTTATACAAAAGATTTTGTTTTGTATTTTTAATATAAAATAATATAATTAAAAATTATAATAAAATTCCAATTTTAATTATATTATTTTAATGTATTAATTAGATAAATAAATTTATTTAGTGTATTTACAAGGGATATAATAATATTTTTAATAGTTTTCATTATTTTTTTTTTGTCAATATAATAGTTTTTTTAATATATGAAAAATTGTAGAATTATACTATTTGTGAAATGGAGTATACGATAAAAACAAAAACTATGAATCATTGACGAAAACTTTCAAACCGCATTTTTAAAACATGTAAACTAAGTGTATGATTATATTGCACATCCAACTTGAAATTATTTGATGAAGAAAATAAGAAAGCCACGTTTTTGTGAGTTGGGTTAACCAATCGAGTAATTTCTCTCTTGAGACATCAAAGCACGATAAATTGGGATTAGATCGTCGACTCACGGGAATAATATTATATCGGTCAGCTAATGCTGATGACCGTACACGTGGCAAGCTAAGCTTCCGACGTCATAAGCGACTCGCCACGCATTGCCGTCCGATCTTTTGAGAAAATCTTAATAACACGCGAAGTCTTCCGAAACCAATCACTGCTTTCCATTTTTTTGTTTATTATTTTTTGTAATCAATATTACTAACTGTTCTCTCATACTAATTCGTCTAAAAACCTTTTTAATTATATCATATTGTCAATACTCAAAAACGGGTTTGATATAAAATGTATTATCTTCTTAAATGTGGTGTTCCATAACACGTAGATTTAGATAAGTGCAAGCATCATCTCTGTATTTTTTGTTGTTTTTTAAAAAAAAATTCGGTGGGTTTAGATAGAGTTTCTTTTTCAAATGTTAAGCCAATGAGGAATATTCCAGTAATGGATTACGAAGACACGAGAGAACGATTCCTAATGCAACAATGTATCAATGTTCGAGAATCTGCAGTTGTCACAACTTACAAAAATTCTTAGGGGAAGACAATTAATGATCTGTATGTTTAAGAGTACTAACAGTGTGAATATGTAATCTATATAATGTAGGTTTTTAATAAAGGAGAGAGTGTGTGAAACTAGAATATGCTTAGAACAAAATGGACACTATGTGTAGATATAGAAACTAGTTTCTGAAAATATAGAGAAAAAAAGTTTAACATTTAGCTGTTTCATTGACACATGGGGTTATGGAGTTATGTTATATAGCCGGGTTTGAGATTCAAAACGTTGTTAACATAGTTTGTTTCTTATTATAATCGGAATTTTAATCGTAACTCAAACTAATTCATACGAAGAGACGAATATTTTGATCGACGTTAAATATTTAATAGTAGTCAACTAATTAGTTAAACTTTTCAGCAAAACAAAAACTAATTAGTTAAATTGCAGTACAAATTTTGTAACTTTAATGACTAAATCCGAAAATGAACCATTTAAACCATCATGAATTGATTTTTTTTATTTTAAATAAATTGTATTGATTTTGTTATAACATGTTTTATCAACGAATAATTAATTAATTGTGACCACTTTAACGTAATTAAACTGATGAAGAATTAAATTTCAGAACACTTTGATATCATATAAGTTTCGAGAATCTCAACTAACAAAAGAGAACAATACACGAGAAAGATGAAAATTAGGAGGTTGAGTTAAATATCATAAATGTGTGAGGACACACGTAAACGAGTCGCCACGTAAATGCAAGCAGAGAGTTAGGAATCGATGAGTGTGTGTGAGAGAGAGTGTTGGGGAGTTGATATCTAAGGAGGGTTTTTGTTTGGTTTTTGTTTGTTTAGTTACCAAACTCATCACGAGGCTCCAACTTCTTTAAAGAGAAATTTATTGTGGGGTCGTTTTTGTTTTGGTTGTTTTTGTAAGAAATTAAAAAGTGTTGATTCTTTTTACGAAGGTACCTTCCCCAGTTGCACTACACTATTAATATTATTAGGTTACCGTTTTTATTCATCCTCCCACTCTCCTCTTTTTGACCGTCAATTTAATATCTTTTCCAAATTACGAAGTAGCTATTTTTTTTGTCTTCCATTTATTATCAGCCGGAAAAGTATCAGTTGAAAGATATTTGTTTGTGTTCTTTATTGAAACTTATAATTTCCTGTTTGTAATCCCACTAAAATGTAAAAACTAAAATAAAAAATAAATTATATTCTCTCCATTTTATATTAAATATCGTTTTAGAATTAAAATTTTATTTTATTTTAAATATCGTTTTATATTTTCAATATAGATTTATCACAAAATTTACAGTTTTATCCATATTTTTTAAGTTTATTAGTTACTTAAATTAAACAAGTAAAGTAAAAAATTTAATTTTTTTTTAATTTATATGAAAAAATTTAAAAAATATTTATAATGAAATGGAGAGACTACATAAATTTTCTTTCTCTTCTATTTTGTCGTGAATTAAATAAAATTTAATATTTGATAGATTCGTTGACATTTTTAATCAAATTTAAAACCAATACTTGTAATCTATTATTAGTTTTACAAAAACTATCATCAGAATGTTTAAATTTTTACAATCAACTACGAGATATGATAAAACAGTATATTCGGTTTAAAAATCTACTTAAATCGAAACTTTCTTTGTCCAATATTGATTTTAAAATGTAAGAAAATGCAAAAAAAAGGACTATATATAACACGTGTCTTTTTTAAATGGGCAACATCACAGAATAAAACGATAACGGGCCTGAAAAGCCTAACTGAAAAGCCCATAACATATATAAGCTATATGACATTACCACATAACCTCAAAATATTTTGCTTATTCATTTTGATAAATGAGATTATGATAAGGAATAATGATAGAAGCAAAGACATTGGTATGAAAGATGAGTGTGTTTTCTGCAATGGTGCTGAATTAGCAGCTTCTTGATTTTGGTATGGAAGACCTCCAAGAAGCCTGCGGGCTTGCTAAGGTAATCAAGTCGCTATATAGTGATGCGTGTTTGCTGGCTAGTTTAACCGACTTCAATGACTCCATCACCATCGACTCTCTGTCCATCTGTTCAACCCTCGTCATAAAATCAGCCATAGACGGCAAATCATCTGTCGCGGTGAAGGTCTTTTCAACATGAAAGTTCGTCACATCAATACTACCTACAAACAGACTGTGTACGCTCTCTATCTTATCAACCTCATTCTTCTGTAACTCGGCTGCACTCTCGCGTTGCCTCGACAAATAACTCCACCATTTCCCAATTGACCCTACCGTAGCCGAAAATGCTCCCACAAGAACTTCCATGGCAGAAGGTATGCGTAGAACTCTTGTGATCTCCTGTTGCTCTCCTGATACGCTTTCACTACCAACAAAAAACCTTCGTCTTTACACATTTCCTGTGTGCTTGATAAGATAGACCATTTAAGCAGCCCATTAGTGTTACCAACCTCAGTCCCTGCAGGGTGACTCCCACATTCCAAGTCTCCATTCTCTGTCGACCCCATAGCTTAAAAAAGGACCACATATTTCTAGTTTTTTAATTTCTTTTGTTTAATCTTCATCTTTGTTTGATGCCTTGATTTCTCAGGAACGATCTCATTACCTCCCTCATCTATCTAGTTAGTGTCTCCATAAGAAAAGAAAAAATGATTGTATTTTCCCCTGTTGACAAGAAAAGGTCAAGTTTCTAATTTATATTATCCCCTCGCGGAAACATCTCTTCACAACTCTCAGACAGTATTAAACAGTAAACATCAATATAAACTTCGAATTTTATTTCCAATTGTGTAATACAATACATTTTGTGAAGCCACCTGCTAAACAGATACAGATGTATACAAGAGCTGGTACATAGCCCACACAGAACATATATATATTAGCCATGTGACATACCACAAAACCTCTTCTCAAAACCACCGGTTTTATATGGTCTAATCTCTCACAATGTGATAGCTTCAATCCTGGCCAAGAGAAAGGCAAAAGGTGAGCCCAAGATTCAAACTTTACACAAACCCAACAAAAAAACATGTGTTTGGGAAAACAACAACTTACAAGTTTCCTTGCTCTGAGTCTGAACTTGAGGGGAAGCTGAGAATGTGCCTTAAAACGATTGTTCTCGCCAATGTGATATCTTTGCTACACTTAGCCGCGTTTTCACCCACTTCCTCGATTCTCTCTGTGAAAACATCAAACCTCTTGCTGATCTCGTGCATCGAGAGCCTCACAGCCACCTCTTCTTCTTCCTCCTTGAGTGCAAAATCAACTTTCTGCATCCTCGATTCCATCTCAATCTTCAACTTATCTACATGGACTCTAATGTTCTCCATGTCTTTCATTGTAACATAAGCACCAATCCTCATCGACAGAACAATATCTTTCTGTCCTTTCACAGCGGTTTCGTACTTCTTCCAAAGATGATTACACCATTTCCCTACAGACCCAATTGGAACCGCCAATGCAGCTGCTACGGCAGTCACAACAGGCGGTGCAGCCACAGCCGCTGCAACCACAGAGAAGATCAAAACAGAGACAAACGCAGTCACGAAGACCACATTCGATATTTTCTTCCAATTCTTTATGTTCTTAAGCTTCCTATCAAGCTTCCTCTTTTGCTTATGAAGTATCTCCAGAAGCATAACCTGCTGCTCGTAAACAGACTCAAACAGCATGAAGAAATCTCCATCAAACGGATCACCAGAAGCCTTAAACTTGTTAAGCTCTTCCAGAGTTTTGGCGAACCTATTAGTACCCGGCTCCACGGATTTTTTCCCTGACGACTCAATCTCAAACTGCTTAACCGCAAATTGCATGATCATTTGGCTTATCCTGGCTCGCTTCACACAATGATCAACGGCATTGCAGAAATCTAAGGTCTTGATGCTACTATCGAAATAAGCATTCACCAAACATGTCAAATCTTTGTTGTCCCACACATCTTCTCTGCTTTCGATGATAAACCTGACAACCTCTTGGTTCATCTCGAGAAGACACCCTGAGACTTCTATGAGTGCGTCAAAGGATAAGGAGCGAGTTTCAGCCCCCGAGGCGAGCGAGTTGATGACTCGGTTCGTGCGTTGATGAAGCGAGGAATCGAAGGATTGTAAATCTGGATCTTCTCTACAAGCAGACTTGTAAGCAGTAAGATCAGCAGAGTATAAGGAGCCCATGTCGGTTCGGATCTGTTGAAGAGGAGGACTGTTGGTTCTGTTCCTGCTGGAATTTGATTCGTCTTCCATGGTTTTGGAGAAGAATCCAGCAAACATGGAAAAAGTCCAAAGATTTTGACTTTCAGATCGAAGCAGGATCCAGCACCGATGTTTTGAGCAAAACCCTCCAAAAAAACCTTGATCTGAAGAAAACTAAGAGAGAGAGAGATTGAAGACAAACAGATTTCGTTGCCGGAGACTGGAATTGAGAGTGGGATCGGATCGGAGAGGAAAGTAAGTACCAAACACTCGATGTGGATCCGGAAGAAGAGATAAGATTGAGCTCAACTATTATTGCTTACTCTCAGAGCCAGAGAGTGGTGAAAGAGAGCGATGGGTTGGGGAAGAAGAGGAGAGAAACAACTGAGTTGCTTCTGTCTTTGACTTGTCTTCTCTTTGATTTTCACCTTACAAGGAAGCGAGTTTGACTTATTCCACCCTGTTTGATTAGTCAAGTCGCCTTACAAAAATAATTAAGTTTATTTTAATCATGCCCCCCGGGCTACTAACTACGGAGTAGTTAATTGACCCCCAAGTTAATTGACCCAGTATGCTCAGTTGACTAATTGATTATACCTAGTTTTCTAAATTTAATTTACTATACCATACTAATTGATTGTATTAATGCATATGATTATACCTACTTGTCTAAATTTTATTTACTATACCATATATCTCTCTACGAGTATGACGACAAAGAATATATTCCTGGATTAGTGTTTTGAGAAAATATGATTTTTTTTTTAACGTAGATTTACTGGCAAAAAAGTTTGTTATGGATTCGTTTTGTACGCATCTGTTGATTTTAGTTCAGATGTATGAATTGATATCACTGAAATTAAGTTATCGAAAATCGAAATGGTCACTAATGTAAAAACATGTCCGTAAAGAAAGAAGTTTTTAGTGTCCTATCTTTGCTTTTATACATTGACGAGATTATTTTTCTTATTTATACATGCAGCAACTATTTTCGCTTATTCAGAAAAAAATCCGATTTTTTTTGCTTATTTTCAAATGTATCCTTTTCTATCACATAAAATATTAGAAGGATATATCCAATACGACAGTTATATGACAAGTGGATCTTTTTATTGGGTAACTCCGTCCTAATTTACACCGATACCTGATACTTTCTGTTATCTAAGCAAGTACCAATAGTTAGTAGTTATTTACACATGTAACTACTTCTTTTGACTATTTACAAAAATACGGTTGCTTTTTATTATCCACCCTACCTATCCGATAATTTGTATTATTCACACATCTAACCGATATATTTTGTAATTCACACATAAAGCCCGGGATACTTATGATAATATGTATTCCCTAAACGCTCTTACCACACAGACAAGCCCCATTGTGGGTATAGAGTGACCTGCCTCGGACATAATTATATATCCTTACTAAGGGGGAAAAGAGAAGCAGAGAAAAGGTGTAAAGCTACGTTCACATAGATATCTGACAAACAAAAAAAGGTTGCAAGTCTTTGACTAAAACTAGAACAGATGAAAAGCTTGTTGGCGAAAAAAATTGGTCTCAAGATTATAATGTTATCTTTTTCTCATCTAAATATGGAGGTTTGGCTTACTTTATGCGACTGGAGAACCATGTAAGGTCTTCTACTTATGGTAGAGGTAGACGAAGCTGAAGACGAAGAAACCAGCCATCTGCATTGAAGAACAAAAGATAAGGTGTTAAGAGGTTAGCTTTTATCAGCTGTGTATGTGTGTGTGTGAAAGAGAGAGGGAATTAGGGTTTACCGTGCTAAAGCAAGCTCCATAATAAGGATACGCAGTTGGGATAAATCTCTCATACTCATTGTGTCTGTAAGGCCGCACCGGAATCTGCAAAAGCACGCATTTTTTTGCATCATATGTATTTGCCTGTAAAGTGAGCAAAACACTAGGAGATATATACTCACCTGCTTCGAAAGAGATAATGTAGTGTAGCCGAGCTTTTCATATTCAACCTTAAACTGGAATACACCATACACATCAGGAACCTTGAAAGATGTATGAAACAGACCCTGCAATATAGGCAACAAAGCAAGCTGAGATCTAACTTCTAAAGCTTACTGCAACTTAAATCCTTGAAAAATAGAGAAGACTCTGTTTTAGAGCTCAGAAATAAGTCACCTTCTTGTCTGTTGACAAGGTTTTCAACACATACGGGCTCATCATGTAAAACTGAACCTGCACATCGTTAGCGACATACGGTTCCCAGCTCTTTCCAGACCACTCATATATCTCCACAGAAAACTCCTGCAATGAAATGTCACATTAAAAGATTGCCGCAGATTCCCACTAGATACCAGGCGATTATCCCTAAGCACAGAACTTTGGGTGAGTCAGAAGATGTAGAAGCCATACCAGGTCATCCTTTATCCTATATATTGCTGGCTCATCTGTTTCTCCAACCCTATGGTGTACAAGACCACCAGCCTGGACAGAGAAAATAGGAAGGAACGTACCAATGAAGATAAAAGAGGTGACTAATTGAACAAACAATCTCTAGCTACCATCTAATTTATGTAAAGCAGTAAGCAATTAACTTATGCAGCTTTGAAGGTTCAGAGAAGAGAGCAAAACAAGTGAAAAAGACTATGCATATACCTTCAGATGGCCCCTTTCGTGGAAGACCCATTTGCTTAGTTCAGTCGCAAACTGTTCGTTGCCAGATTTTTCGTATCTGGGAAAGTATTACATAAGATCAGTTAATCTTCTTTTCCAACATAATGAGACGTCTATCATTGACAAAAAATCCTTAAAATCTTTGTAGCTACAGATCGTGTGAACTAAAAGTTTCACTTGATGAAATATGTATCTACTTACTTGTTCGGACTCCCTGCTTTCTGGACACCAGATCTGAATAATCTGCCTCATGCAAACAAAACTCTGAATCAGAAACATCCATATGCATGAATTAGCTGGAGGAATACCATCAAACATTTTCTCACCTGTCGCTAAACAACTGCAAAGAGCCTGAGATCACAACCCTAGCATTGTTCCTGGCCTGCAGTTTTAAAAAATACATCAAAATTTGTGAACACAAGGCATTAAATGAAAATAATTTCCAGAAGTGAGAGCATATATCTGGTGTTACACGAGAGAGACAAACCTGCATGACCGACACTAGCGAAATTGCAGACCCAGTGAGCTGGGGGGGACTCGACAACTTCGAGCTTGGGTTAGCAGAATAAGCTGAGGGAGAGGCTGAAAGAACTTTCAAAACCTAACAATGGAATATGAGGCATGGATTGGCAAAATTTAGTTCCCACATCAAGGCATAGTAATTCATATGAAGACACGTAAATATTGTACTTATTTACATCAAGTCAGCGCAAGAAAAAGGCATGTTCTTCGACTCACCAGATTGTTGGTAGGGTTCAACGAATGCGCAACCCCTCTGAAGAGCACCGGAGCCTGTAATTCAAAAACCAAACACAGAATGAACTTAAAGTGACACTTGTGAGCATTAGTCACATAACTCAGCTAGAAAGCAGAAGTTACCTCAATCTTGGTTTTTCCTAAAATGACATCGGATTTCACTAAATCGTCGGCAGCAATTAAGGTGTGGTCGCCATCAACATCAGAAACGGAGAAGCTGGTATGATCAATAACCATAGCTGAAGACTCCTAAGGAAACACATAGCTAATAAATCAAAATCCTAAGTCGCATTTAGTTCCAAAATGAAGATAATTCCACACATACTGAGAAACCAACCTCGTCGAAATCAACTCCACACTCTGTGGCAATGCCACGAATCAGATCAGATGCAGAAGTATCCGCCGATAAGATCAAGTCACGGCCGGAATCAACGAAATCAGCAATGGATTTCGAATCCAAGGATCCTCCAAAACCTATACACAAGGAAACGAAAAATTACCAAATCGCTTCCCAAATATATAATCAGGCAACGCATAGATCGAAGATCTTACGCTCAGTCGAGGGGGAGAAGATGATCAGCCCATCGTACAAATACTGGCCGTATCGTTGAAGCGCGAGCTTCGAATCTTCAGCTAACTTGAAATCGAGATCAAATCCACGGGACTTGAGAGTGTTAAAGAAGATAGAATGAGAAGATTTAAGTGATAAATCGTCGAGAAGAACCAGAACACGCCGATCCGTCGGATTATCGACGGAGAAGGAGAAGCTAAGTAACGGAAGAAGGAATAAAGAGATCAGAGCGACGGATCTCGAGAGATTCATCATTTTTTTGCTTCTTAGGGTTTTTTTCTCGAATGTGGAGTGAGTGACCCACTAGGGAGAGAGAAAAGAAGAAGAAGAAGCAGACCCGACGATGATCGTAGCTAGCACCAGGCGTTGACGATCGCGTACTCTTGAACGACGTCGTTTTCTTATTGCTCGAAACATTAAATTGGGCCAAAACATAATCCTTTAGTGGGCTTTAAACTAATGGGCGTCGTTTCTTATTGCTCGAAACATTAAAATTGGGCCAAACATAATCTTTCAGTGGGCTTTGAAGTAATGGGCCTACTTAAGATTCTAATTGCGTCAGTACGAGCCGTGCTAAAATGGGTCGGGTTTCAGTATGGCTCAGACTCTTTAGTTATTATCAAACTAGATTTTGACATATATCATGATTAAATAATTAAATAGATTGATTAATCGATTTTAATATATATAAATTTTTAATATTTAAATGTGTCTAACAAAGCATATGAATTTTAACATCTATAAATGTACAAAAATAATATGTATTATGCATAAATGTAATAAAATTGAATATTTTTTTGATCAAGCATATGTTACTGCCATTAGTTTTAATATTTTATGTCTAAAATTGATCAAAACATATGTAAATATTATTTATTTCAATATCTTTTAAATGTAAAATTGATCTTCATTATTCGTGTAAACTATAGAGCATACGATAAATCAGAACATTTTTAGATTTATATAAATTTGTGGGACATAACAAAGAAAAATAATATATGTTTTCCAATAATAGATTGTATAAATATTGGCAAGTGTGATTAAATATGTATAACAGACTACAGCAAAATAAAAATATTTGTATAGTATACTAATCTAAATACATATATACACAATAGATAATACTGTTATAAATATAATAATAAAAGTTTGTTAATATATCATAAATTTTTAAAAATAGATGATATGGTAAGTCTAAAATATTACATTTAGTTGGATTTAAATTTGTAAAACATGTATTAATGGTTTATGTAATAAAATTAATGAGAATATGTAGAGATTTCCACCATGGCATATAGTTTTAATTGAAATGTTCTGATTGGTTAAACTAAATGAAATGTCCACTAAAACGCTCTTGAACGACACCTATAAGTTTTTGTGAATGGCTCCTCTATTAATATATATATATATATATATATATATATATGATTATTAAGGCTTTTTGTTCAATATGTGAGAGCTTATGAGTGAAAGAATTTGCCCTCGGTTTTTTTTAATATAACGGATAGATTTCGGATCAAAATTCAGACTAATTTTTGACACATGTAAAAAATCATGTATTTTTGCCATTGAAAACATCTATAGTAACCAAATGAATGGCATGTAGTGGAAGTTTGTAGTTGATGGGATTCAAGCCATGGCCTCCATCCACAAAGCAAATCTTTTACCACTCAACAAACACCACTTTGGGTTACTCTTGAGTTGTTATCAACAACATTAAAGAGCTAAAATATAAGACTTCTATTTCATTTTGTTTTTTGGAGAACATATTAAAAAAATATATATATTCTCCAATCAAATTACATTAAAAAAAAATGGTAATATATGATAGTTAAAAATTAGAAAGAGTGTCCAGACCAAACAATCGATCTTTTGTCGTCTAATGTCTAATCTATCAACACAAGCTAAAGTAAAATCTAGCATATGTCACTTGATACAAACATTAAACAAAAAATAGATATATCAATTAAACGGTAATTTAGTGGTAACACAAAAGAGTTGGTTCTTTTGTGTTTCGGGTTCAAATTTTTGTTGGGACTAAGGATTATTCTTTAAATTAGAATTATCTAAAATTTTACTCATAATATCAGAGAAATTATAGGCTGAAGATCCGAAACTTCCACGGGTTATTAAAAAAAAAAAAAAAATTATGGATTGTTTTTTTTTACAATTGTTTTAGAATATGATCCAAATTTCAATCTTATACATTATTAATATGCATCACTAAGAGTAATTTATCATTGTGGCAAGTGATAGATTGATGTTGGACTTCGTAACATTGTGACATATGATGGATCAGTTGGACCGCCTTGTTGCAGTTTACTCTCTTGTTTAGTGTTTGCTAATGACGGTCGCTGCATAATAAATGATATCAATTATGCATTGGAGTCGACTACGAATAATTTAATTGCAAAACTATAAGGACCATATTTTATCAAACCCGAAGTCGGACCACTATAACAAATCAATGATATATTAGGTGGTATTTACGTAAGACGAGATAAGCTTTTCCTCTTTCATGCCTTGACTTCTCATTTTACAAATTATATATTTTGTTTCATTAGAGATCACGGGAATAATATTACGTAATTACGGAGATAGCGGTGAGTTTCAATTGGATCCAATTTTAATTTATGATTAATTCGATGTCTTCCTTCCTTAGGCATTTCAATATATTTTTAATTATTTTGTCACTGAATCATTATTTTAATGTCTTGACTTACCATTTTATAAGTTATATATTTGTTTTAGTAGAGAACACGCAGAGTATATTACGTAATGACCGACATAGCAGGAAAAGAAATCAAGAAAATTTGATCATACAACATATTATATAATAAGCGGAAAATTTCAACAACGGTGGTCCAATCACAATTTACGATTAATTGATAATCTTTTTTAACCGCCAGAATAATATAATGTTCTTTGAATGAACATATTTATGGCATCCACAGCCCACGGGCGACCGCATCCTTTGGGCATTTCATTTTTAACGGAGTGATCTTGAATAAAACTCGTAATATTTGATTCTCAACAGAAATCAGAACTCCAATTTGTATGAGATTTTTTTGAAAAAAGTCCAATAATAAATCTGTGTGGAATTGATCACTTGATTCAAAATGGACAATATTATAATAATGATAGAATTGGACATGGATTTGAAAAACCCTATAATTTTATTTTTGAAATTCAAGGTCGTTTTTGGTTTTATGGATGTGAAAATGAATTTTGTTGCTGTGAAAAGCAGTTTTTCTAGAATATATATATTTTTATATATATAACCAGAGAGTGATTCGGGTTTTTATCATCCGATTAATTCCCAGAATAAATACAGCCGTCGAGTATTCTACTCACCAGATTTTCTAATAGATCTAAAGTATGATACCATTTCGATGACCATAAAAAAGTGGTTTAATAATTCTACGTTTGATGAAATCGATCACTGACCTAAATCAACAGGATAGCTCCTTTCAAATAAAAACCACTAACCCACTATCATTTGGTTTTTCTAAAACATTGTTTCAAGTGATTTAGAATAGTTTATCTTTCTTCTCAAAAATACTTTTCTTTTTCTCTCATAAAATAATATACATATATTTTTGAAACATATGTATACACACTCCACTGGAATATATTTACTTACATATGTGTTTGTTAATATTAATCTATTTTTAATATAGATAATAATGAAAAATAATTAATTTACAGCATACAACTAATATTTGCCAATTAAATTTTTGTTTTAAAAAATCACATCCAAAATTCTACAGTTACATCAAAAAAACTACAGTCATAATCATCATTGATTTTTTTTTTTTAACCAGGGATGATCCGAATTTTTACCACCCGACTAATTCCTTAGAATGAGTGTAACTGTTGAGTAGCCCATTCATCGGATTTTCTAATGGGCATAAAGCGTGACACCATTTCGACTGGCCAAATAGAAATAAAAAAATATTCTTAGAGAAAATAGAATTTAGATTGAAAGGATTTACTCCCTTATCCCCCGATTTAGATTTCTAAACCATTTTAGTGAATTTTACTATTGACAAAAAAAAAAAAAGATTTACTATTTTTTCTGAATTATTTTGTCACCGCACCATCACCAATCTCCACTTAATTAAATCATTTAGCCATATGCTGGATTAGTTATTAAAGTAAGAGATGGGATTTGATTCTATAACGTGATACATGATAATCCATTAATAATGAAGAAAAGTAGGTTAGGTTTGTAAGAAAAGGAAATGGTTGTGTGTGTTATTAGTTTTTAAATAATTTAATTATACATGGATATTAGCCTATAATTGCGTTCCTGCATGTTTAGGTACTTTCATCATATAATCAAAACACACATAATTCTGCTCTCTAGAAGATTTATTTTTCCCTATAATTGCATTCCTGCATGTTTAGGTACTTTCATCATATAATCAAAACACACATAATTCTGCTCTCTAGAAGATTTATTTTTCTTCTCCATTTTCCGATAAAAAATGTATACATATGATTTCGTTACCAGTAGTGTGTATAAATATTACTGGTCAATATTAATTACTAATACATTTAAATTAAAAATATATTACTAGGCATGTGATCCACCATCTCCAACGTGAGTCCGATCATGTGGTGATTAACTGGTCTTTTTTTTTTTTATAGATTCCACAAAAGATATTTGCACAAACACATGATTATATAATATAAATATATTATAATATTGTTATGTAGGACAATTGAGGTGGTAGCTAGATCGTGCAAGGAACCAATAATCTATCGATATTTTGTTATTTAATGCCAAAAATGCAGAAAATTATATATCTTTTTTTTTTTGGGGTCACAATCACAATCATTATATATACATATAGTTATTTTGTAAATACTCGCTAATATTGTTTGTGATCGAACTGATTTTCATGGTAAATTCATATTTCCGTTTACTTTTGACTCTTACTTACGTTTAAGTTATGCAATATATTGGTTCATTATTAATCTTATCAACATAAACTAATTAAATTCCATTACTTATAAAACTCTCTCTCTTCTCTCTTACATATATCTTTCAAAGAAAAAGTGAACATTTCCGATTCACTGGAAATCACTTTTCCGGCAAAACCAGATTTTATTTTCGTACATATCGGATGAATAATTCCGATTCAGTTCAGACTTTTCTACCGGCTATGCTCGATTTTCTCACTCGTTTTTTGCGAAATTCGATCTCTTTTCCATTTTTGCTTCTTCCCGTCAAGTTTTCTCCGATTTTCTTCTAAAATTTCTCCGGATTCTTCAATTGTTCGAGGAGTAATATCTTCGTCGCTCTCTTTTTGCTCATAACGCAGGAGCAAAGCTGGATTTCAAACTACATCAGTATATTGGGTGTGGTCGGTGATGGAGATTCTCCGAATTTGGTGCTTTTAGGAGAAATTTTGAAGCGGATTCAAAGGTTCCATCCGGTAGATTTTGGCGCTCTCTTAGCTTGGATTGGAGATCGGCAGAAAGGAGGAAGATTATCATCGTTCCATGGCTGATTGGCGGTGGCTGATTGGAGCTTGGCGGTGTCCGGCGAAGATTGATGAGGAGCTCGTTATCTTGACGCATGGCTTCGAGATGAAAATATCTTCTCCACGTGTCACCGGCTAAATCATAACTGTAATCTTTATCTTTACTTTTGCTTAATTATGATTTAGTATATTGGGTTCTTAGTTTTCGTATGTAATTCTCGAGCTTTTTCCTTCTGTACCAGTCCATTGGACTTTCAGAAATAAAGAGTATTACCACCCAAAAAAAAAAATTCCATTACTTATAAACGTATAGATAAATTATTTGCATACATTAATTTAATATAATCTTCTTTATTATTTTAAAATTCAATTTAGTTTTATATATTAATTATATTTTGTCTGTGATACCGTCTACTTAGTTAAGTTACATTTTCTGGATAAATCATTACACTGTTTCGTCGCACAACTAATTTTCATTTCCCACCATTTTATCATTCCGTAATGTTTCCAATAAAGAAAAAAAAAAACATAATAATATCGACTTCTTCAACCAATTTAAAATTTTGATACCATCCAGCCATTTCTTAGCAAACAGTACCCTCAATAATTTTCCTCAAGCATCTTTACCGCATCTCAGCATATATCATATTTTACTAATCCTCATTTAATTTCTTTGTAAGACCATGTGCACCCTTAAGATCATAGTTTAGTATCAAACAAAAAAATACACCTCACACACAAACCAAACCGGCGGTTGAACTAGTATAATATTAATAACAGCCAACAGAGTGTTTTCACTAATACAAAACTATATAATAATTTGATCAAAAGTTACAATTATATAGTTAAAAAACCAAAGTAAATAATTAAAATGTCATCAGTATAAAAAGAGTAATTATTTCAAATAAAACTAGACTGTTAAAACACATAGAATTAGGTAAAAGAGTTATAATTATAAAAGAAAAATAATACCACCCTGAAATACATTGGAAAAGCATAAATACGTTATAGCTTTTTGTCAAACAAAATCTACATAATTAATGAATTATAGTAGTCATATTAATTTTTACAAAAAAGTAAGATATGAAGCATAGTTGACAAAAAAAAAAAAAAAAGAGTAAGATATTTAAAATAATTTGGCGACTTGCGGGAATCAACAATCAAGTACTTCTAATTCGCTATAAATGACCCAAAAGCAACTATCATAGACACCATCAAAAACAAAAACACGAACAAAATCTCTGTAAATTAATTAAATCTAATAGTTAACTGAAGAAGAAGAAGTAGTAGCAATGCATATCACAAAACCACGCGCCGCCATGTTTTCCAGTCCCGGAATGGGCCACGTCATCCCGGTGATCGAGCTCGCTAAGCGTCTCTCCGCTAACCACGGCTTCCACGTCACCGTCTTCGTCCTCGAAACCGACGCAGCCTCCGCTCAGTCCAGTTTCCTAAACTCAACCGGCGTTGACGTCGTCAATCTTCCTTCGCCGGACATTTCCGAGCTAGTGGACCCCGCAGACCACGTGGTGACCAAGATCGGAACCATTATGCATGAAGCCGTTCCAGCCCTCCGATCCAAGATCGCTGCGATGCATCAAAAACCAACGGCTCTGATCGTCGACTTGTTTGGCACAGATGCTTTATGTCTCGCACCTGAATTCAACATGTTGACTTATGTGCTAATCGCTGCTAACGCGCGTTTTCTTGGTGTTTCTATGTATTATCCGACTTTGGACAAAGATATCAAAGAAGAGCACACGGTGCAAAGAAAACCGCTTGAGATACCGGGATGTGAACCGGTTCGATTCGAAGATACTATGGACGCTTACCTGGTTCCGGATGAACCGTTGTACCGGGATTTTGTTCTTCACGGTTTGGCTTACCCAAAGGCTGATGGCATTTTGGTGAATACATGGGAAGAGATGGAGCCCAAATCATTGAAATCTCTTCAAGACCCCAAGCTATTGGGTCGTGTCGCTCGTGTACCGGTTTATCCGGTAGGTCCATTATGCAGACCGGTAGAGTCATCGAAGACCGACCACCCGGTTTTGGATTGGTTAAACAAACAACCAGATAAGTCGGTTCTCTACATTTCTTTCGGGAGTGGCGGTTCTCTAACGGCTAAACAATTAACTGAATTAGCGTGGGGGCTCGAGCAGAGCCAGCAAAGGTTCGTATGGGTGGTTCGACCGCCGGTCGACGGCTCGTCTTTCAGCGAGTATTTCTCGGTTAACCGCGGTAGAACGAAAGACAGCACACCAAAATATCTACCGGAAGGATTCATGACTCGTACTTGCGATAGAGGTTTAGTGGTGCCATCATGGGCACCACAAGCTGAAATCCTGGCCCATCAGGCCGTTGGTGGATTTTTGACACATTGCGGTTGGAACTCGACGCTAGAAAGCATAGTTAGCGGCGTTCCGATGATCGCGTGGCCGCTTTTCGCCGAACAGTGTATGAACGCAGCTTTGCTCAGCGACGAACTTGGAATCGCTGTCCGAGCGGATAATTCGGCGGAAGGAATTTCGAGGTCGGAGATTGAGGCAATCGTGAAGAAAGTTATGGCGGAGGAGGAAGGTGAGGAGATGAGAATGAAAGTAAAGAAGTTGAGAGACACGGCCAAAATGTCGCTGAGCATAGACGGCGGTGGTTTGGCGCACAAGTCGCTTTGCAGAGTCACGGTGGAGTGTGAACGGTTTATGGAACGTGCGAGGGACTTAGCACGTGGGGCTTAGAAATACTTACCGTTTTTTTAACTCTTTAGTTATGAAAACTGCGTCTCGTTTCTTAATTAGTATTTCCATTCTAATTAAAAAAAATTAAAAACATTATTATATTATATTATAAAAACGCTTTGTAATATAAAAATGTTCTTTAGTTTATATTTCTCAACTACTTTTCCTTTGTACTGATGAATAATTAGTGTTGTTGTAATAAAAATAACATTTTGTAATATAATAACGGTGTGGTATGTTTCGTTATTTATTTGATAAATTTTATATTTTCCCAAGTATTTTCGACTAATGGGTGTCCGTTAATTTTCCAAAGTTTTATTTTGGTGTCCACAGGAGTAATTGTATTAGATGAATCGTTCCTCTTTCAGTTTTCACAATTTAAAAATTAACTTGATAACGACACTTCTAATCATAGAATCTTATGTCACGTCTCGTTGACGTTCTAGATGAAGCCATAAATTAATAACAATATTACCAAAAAGAAGGGTGGCCTGTCTTGTTATTCGGTTTTACATTTAGTATAATTCAATAATTGCTTTGTATTGGAGCACAAACCCAGAAGAAACCGAAATAACATCGTCTGGACGTGACATTTCCTCTACCCCCTCTGATTTTCCTATTATACTGGAAGCACACTTTAGTAATCAAATAAATTAAATAGATAATTTATTGTGATAACAGATTCCAAACGTTACATAAATAAAAAAGGAACATATAACTGACTCACTTGGATTATTATGCACTGTCCAGGATATATATTGCCAAATCTAGGTGTTTTATATCAGTCTATCAGATGCCAATTGTATCGTAAAACTTTTTTTGATTTCTTTTTCTCTGTGATATATTCGAGTTATATATTTCATTTGTTACCTATAAATCCAAAAAGTAAAATTGGGGTATTAAAATTTGGTAGGATAAGATAGTGGTTTAGGTGTGATGATAAAAGCTGGAGTAATTTTCTACATTTTAAAGCATTATTGCATTTGTTTTCCAATCAGATTTTGAAAACTGTAAAAGTGTCTTATTTAAAACCACAGCTCCTAGTCCTACAATTAGTCCTGGGCGGTCGAGTATCCGGACACCTTTGGTTCAAATCTTTCAGGTTTTCGGATTTTCGAGTATAGAGATATAGGAACCATTCGGGTATTTATGAAATTCGGACCGGGTTCAGTTCAGTTCCATTCGGGTTCGAGTCGAGTCCGAGTTCTCAAAATAGTAACCGTTCGATTATTTTTTTACCTAAAACATTCAAAATTACCCGAATTTTTCCGAAAATATCCGAAAATTACAAAAAAATTGTTAAAATCACCGAATTAATTTATGTTTCGGATACCCGTTCGATTCTCGGTTCGATTCCAAATTTTCGATACTACGTATTTAGGATCCATTCGAGAATTTTAGAAATTCAGTTTAGATAATTTCGTTCGGATTCGTTTTGCTTTTTCGGTTCCAAGTCTTTTGCATAGGACTACCTACAACTATATTTTTTCTTTCATGTTTGTTTCTAAACCAACGCAATTATTTTAGTGTTTTAACCAAATCTATCGCGTTGTTTCACACCAATAGCATCACTAGTTAATCAAACACTTTGGTCTGTAAACAAAATTAAGAAACTACTAGATAAATAACCGCACTACGCCGCGGAAGGTTTTTAATTAATTTGATAAAAAAATAGAATTTTAAGTATCCGAGTAAATAGAATTAATTTGAATAAATCATGTAGCAGCAGTCGAGAGGAGAATAATGCTTTTCTATGTGTGAAAATCTAATCGAAAACAAACTAATTATTTTTCACATAATCATTTAATTATAATTAAAATCGTTAAGCGAATCTATAAAATATAAAGCGGTAAATATATTTACACAAATAAATTGTATGAAACTTAACATATTCGACGATATGAACAACCTCATGTCTGGAAACTTTTAAAAGGTGAATATGTTATCCCACATCAATTAATGTTTAAATGAACCACAATACGGAAAAACAAAACCATAAATTTATTTCAGAGATTTTAAATCAAAGAAATCAGAGAAATTTGTTAGATGTTGTTGAAAGGTATTGAAAGCATTTGTAGTCAAAAAAAATTCGATGAATTTTTCCGGTTTAATTTTGTTCTTGTTTCTCATCGACCGCATCAGTGACTCTAACGTCGTCTCTTTCATTTAAAAAAAAAGCATAAACTTGCTAAAATTCTCCGACTGAATTTTAAATGTGAGATAGAAGTTGTATGAGCAGTTTTGGCACTAAATTTAAGAAAAAGTTGAAGAGTTCAGGTAAAAAAAGTGGAAAAATTAAGAAGATAAAAATAATTTTGGTCAAATTAAAAATAAATAGATTATCTGTGTGACATCTTCATAAGTTGATGCGTATTAATGTTTTGTTTTTATTAGTTTTTTAGTTTTTTATGAGGTATCAGTTTTTACAACACGAAAAAACTTATGTGTCGACATATTACATTAAGATAATTTAATTGATAAGAATAAAAAACCAATTTGAAGAGACTTAGCAAAAAAAATAAAACTTAATAGTTTTGTTAATTCTTGGCAAAAAATAAAAAGTTTGGTTAAATTAAAATTTTTGTTAAATTGTGAGAGAACTGATCGGTTATATGTGATGTTTTTAAAATATTTGTGTATTTTATATCGAATGAAAAATATTCACAATTAGATAATAAGCTATTTTAATAAGAACTTCTAGATATAATATCAAAAATCTTAAATGCTCAAAGAAGTTAAGAGGTTTTTGTGATCCATAAAGATAAATATATATGTTTGCTTTTGATGGAGGTCCATTAGAAACAAATCTAGTCCAAATTAACTCTTACGTTTGATAAAAAAAATGATCTAAATATGACATGAACAATTTTTGGTGATGTGTATTAATTTAAATATTTTAATTAGTTTATAGAAAAATGAATTTTAAATAAAGTCACTCTAAAATATTTAATAATGCTGATGTATCATTTCCAGCACTTATGTTATTATGTTATTATAGTACCGATTGATTTGACCATTTGGGCAAAGGAGTTCCCAGCCTAAATGAAGTCGTTTAGCTCTGCGATGTATGGGCTTTATATATTCTCCTTTTCAAACGGCCCATAATTTGGGCCCTAATATTGTCATAACACTGCACGAAAATTGAAAGACTACGGCCCATATATTTCGTTTTTTTTTTTTAACGTGCAGCTGACCTTTAAATATTCTTCCATCAATTAAAATTCCGAATCAAGGAAAAATCTCTTATCGTTATAACATATGGTACGCGATTTAAAAATTGATTCGCATGTGGTAACAAAAAATTATATCAGAGTCGGACCAACATTATCAAACAAAACAAAAAAAACGTTATTCAAATAAAGCCCACTCCAGTGTTGTTGGATCGTCAGTTTTTTTTATTCCGAAAAATTTCTTTCCGCTAGAGACAAATGTTGCCGCCAGAGCACGACACTTGTTTTCACATTATCGCTAAGTAAAGTAATTTATTAATAATAAAATTAATACTACAGAACAATTAGTTTAAACTCTTATTGTGAGTTTATGATTAACACAAGTTGTTATAACGTAAAAAAAAAAAAAAAAAAGGTTGTTATCACGTGCTTAAAGTTGGTCCATGTTTTTGTAATTTTGTAAGAGAATACAGCTCGGAATAATGTTTATACATGCGGACGATGTGGATCCACGTGACCTATCAGTTTTCGTACGGTTTTCTCTTTATTTTAATTGTGAAGGTTTGTATAATCACCTATCATCTAAACCAATATCAGAATCTTTGCTTAGTATCTTAATCACCACAAAGTAGAGAGAACACTTTAATTTTCTCGGTGATGTTTTAGGTTGATTAGCTTTATGCTTTACGGTAGTCGACAAGGTTTCAGAAAAAAAACTGAGTTTCCTTTGAAAAATAAAATATTGCTAAATAGTAATAAAAATTATGTTACTGTGTATATATACTGAAATTATAATTTATTGGAACAATAAAATAAAGAGTATTGTTTACATATTGCAAATACAGAAACCGGTTTTGCAAATGTTTCTCAAACAGTTGTAGACTACAGAATTTTTAGAATAATAGTGAAAACGACTATGTATGTCATTTAACAGTAGCTCTGTGACTTTATTTAATATATTAAAAACGTGCAATTCTGACTTTTTTATCCGTAGTTTGTCTCTTAAGGATCCGACTAGTTATCCATTAACAGTGAGTTTGGTTAACTTTGAAGTTTTTAACGGAGACTCGGTGATTTATTTGATAATTTTAACCAAATCAGTCCAAAAAAGCATCACCTGGGTTTCCGAGATAATTACATTGAAATTAATTAATTACTAATCCCCTAAACTGTGGCGTAATTTATGGGTCACTACGAATCTACGATCAGTATCAGCTACTTCTCATAAAAGAGAGGTTAACTTTAAGTATTGACACTCGGACTATTTTCATGCAATTATCGACTTTATTGTTTTTTTTTTCTGAAATTGCTGAAATAATATTATGGAACGACCCAAATGGAACCAAAATTATATTAAATATTAATAAAAAAAATGATTGCATACAATTTGAATACACTTCCGGATTTAAATATGGTTATATTAATATTAGTACAAGCCATTACATTACAAACAGCAGTCAACTATTAACAAACTACATAATCTGTAAAAAAAATAACTTCTAAATAATATATAGAAATATCTAAAAGTCATTCTTCAAACTAATATAGTACACAGTATATATATATATATATATTAAATGTTTTTATTTCAAGTATTCAAATCACGAGTTGGATCTAATTAAAGTCCAATTGTACGTTAGATATCCAAAATTGTTAGGATAGAATTTCAGATCGAATTTTGGATTTAGGACAATTTGTCCATCCCTGCAGTAGTTACCTCAAAATACTCTTAGCTAATTAAGTTTATTATTGCTAATCAGTCGCCAGCGCAATCAGAATATAATACGATAGTTAGAGTACGAATTTGTTGATTATTTGATAGATTAACTTTTGATTAAAGAAAACAAAAACGTATGGAATCTTTCTACCCAATTATCTATCTGTTACGCAAAGCACTGAGAGAGTTGGAAGTACGGGAAACAAGGAAGGCAAATGTTGGGATAAACATGACATTTAATTCTCTTAATCATTTTGCTTTAGTGATAAATAAGTAGGATTACTTTATTTGAAAGAACATTATTATACAATTAAAAAGGACAAATAAATCGTAAGTCCCAGCTCAAAAGCATATGAGAAAAGGAATCTATCCCGTGCCATATATGCGCATCTTCTTTCCCATGTTTTTATAAATTATTTTCACTTCTTGCTATATATGCATATCTGATATCTCTATAGTCTACACATAAAAGAAATAAAACCCTAATTAGCGACTGTATTGGTTTTATCGTTACTTTCAAAACTAGAGTTTGACATTGGTGTTAGGTTTGAATCCCTATCTCACATTAATTACCACTTTTGTCATTTGTCTTGAATCCCATATTAGAACAACAGTAAACAAGCATACGCAAACTCCAAATCTTATCCATATCTATTTATCGTATAGGGCCATAGGTTTAAAGTTTAAACGATCCATACGTTACACATGTCAATAAACTAACTTAAATTAGCCATACTTACCCACTTAAAGTCTGTATAAGACTATGTATCGCTTAATGGTTAAGAGTTAAGACTTGGAGAATGCAAAATCAAGCTGGTGTATGTCTCTGCTTTTTTGGGTGTTTTTCTTTTGTTTTTTTAATATATAACAGACTTCGATTTTGGTTCGACAGTAATGCAGAAAGCATGCATGTCGTACGTTATCCAATGCGAGTAGCGATTAACATAAATAAGAATGGACTATAATTTTTTTTGTTTTTTTCTTTTTTTTGTTTGGTTTTTTTTTTTGTTTTTTTGGATAAATAGACTAGAATTTATTACCTGCAAGGTATTTCCATACCGTTTTTGTATTTCTTATCGAGTTTGTTTTTTCTTATAACTTTGCTATATATAACAAGAAAATTTTGAAGTGGAAAGGTAGAACAATTTCCACCAATCATACGTTTTTTTTAGATATTGTGGATATGGCATAGCAACCAAAGATTTCCAAAAATTAATCTAGCTAATATTTAACCAAACTTTTTTTTTTTGATCTAAAGATAACCAATATTATATTGGATGATTCTAAAAAATAACACATTTTCAAGTTATTGTTTCAAAAATAGCACTACTAGTTTTTTTCCAAAAATACCACTAAAACTTTTTGTTTTCTAAAAATACCACAAAACTAAAACTAAACTTTAAACCTTCAAAACTAAACCTTAAACCCTAAAAACTAAATATTAAACTTGCTAAACCCAAACCTAAATATTTAAATTATAAACCATTAAAACTTATTTTTAGTGTTTTTTGCTTTTTTGAAAAAGAAAAAATTTTAATGGTATTTTTGGAAAAAAAATTTAATAGTATTATTTGTGAAAAGAAACTTATTTTACTATTATTTTTAAAAAATTCTCATATTTTATATTCTTCCACATCACAAAAAGAGAATAAATAATCAAGCACTAAGTGCTTTTTTTTTGTTAATCTTTGTCATGGATGTTGATAGAAGAAAAAGTCAAATTTCTCTTTTACCACTGTAAATTTTACACGACATTGAAGACTTTAAAACATAGACTAGAAGAATTTATCAGAAATCCCTCCATAACAAAAAAAGAGAGAGCTATGTACATTATAATTCACGTAAAGGCTCTTTATATTCATTTTATGTTAGCTAGTGTAACTTTTTTTTTTTTTTTTGGGTTACTAAAAACAATCAATTCATATTTTATACTGATCAATAGCCAATTCACCAATTTTTTAAAAAACAACCGATTAATTTATATTGACAAAAAAAAAAAAAAAAAAAAAAAAACGGGACAGTCAAAGATGGAATCTGAAGGAAGGTGAGGCCCGGAGAAGGAGGGAGGGTGAGAGGACACGTGGCAAACGGAGAAGCGGGGTCCAAAGAAAAATGATTATTAGGGAGACGACACGTAATCCAATCAGAAAAGCATTCCCATGTGACCTCTTAAAACTTTCCATCACTCATTCACTTGCGTGGAACTTGTCTTTGTCACCCACTTTCCTTCCATCGTCACTTGCGTGGAACTTGTCTTGCGTATTTACATTTCAAATATTTATTTATTTCAAAACACATTACAAAACCAATATTCCTAAATTATCTTTTGTTCGACTCCTTTAATTTCCACATATCCATCTTAACATAAAATGAGATGAAATTTGCCGTTTATAGCTCTTATCTTATCTCGACACAAATGAGATTAAAGTAGTTGAAATTTGCCGATTATAATTCTTATCTTATCTCGTGTGTAATCCATAATTCCATATATTATATATATAGACCATACCATATTATTATTATATATATATATATATATGTATTTTCATATATAGCAAATATTGTAATTTTGCCTTGGTAACTCAATTGATGTACTAGCTAGCTGTCCACTTATAAAATAGAATGTTCAAAGTTACGAATTTGATAATTGACAGCAGAGAGTAAACTAATTTATAAACATCCTCTACTCTTCGATCCGAAAATGGTTTGTTCTTGACTAAAAGAACAAAAACTCTTAGGTTTTATCGAGTTGAGATATACACATACATTAAGTCCTTCAAACTTGAGGATGTGACTTTATAACTTACAAGAGACAAAATGATGGGCCGACAGTGTACACCATTTATATAATTATATATAAATATTTATATGCCTGAAAAAAAAAACTTTAACATATTTATATGCCTGAAAAAAAAACTTTAACATATTTATATGCTGTGTGATGTGTCTTCCTCCAATGGTGAGAACAATATAAGGGGGGACATAAAACTAAAAAAGCTTTTATCGGTTTCATCTTCTGATTGGATGAAGAAAAATCAAAAACTAAAATTACCCGAGAAAACCTGAAAAATTGTGCTCAGATTATTATAGAGCGACGACATGGTTAAAAAGATATCTATAGAGAGATGATCTTATTTGGCCCCAAAAAAAACAAAAAACAAAAAAAGGAGAGATTATCTTATTTACTATCAAAACTCAAAACATTGGTTTTAAAACTAATCCATTTGGTCTAAACTAACATCTTTAATATCTTATTGTCAAGTCGTTTTCTGAAAAAATTAGAGTTACGTGAAACATTTTGACACTTTGATTCCTAATTATTATTTTTCTTTTTTTGTTTTCTTTTTGTTTTAAAACCTGCAACAAAAGGGCAGTAGATAAGGTGAATTTTATCATCGTCCCCATTTGAATCCCACGTGAACCTCACGTGCATAGCCGTCACTCAATGTCGGAATATATTTTCCTTTTCTTTCTCTGTGAATTATTTAATTTTTCCTAGTTATATACTTTCCTATGATTCCTGTTCTTTTCCTAGTTCCTACGCATTACTCTCTCTTTTGCTCACCTAAAAAAAAGCACACTATATGTATAACCTATATTTTATTTTATTTTTATCAAGCGGCCGTGTTTCAAAGATGAAAATGTAGACTACTATTTTTTCTTTTCTTTTTGTAACATATACTATTTTAAACCTTTAACTATGTCAATTTAATATATATATATATATATATATATATATATATATATATATCTATATATCCAAATTTCAACATATTTTTATCCCACTTTAGAGAATTTGGGGTCGAAGCCCTTACAAACCAGGAGCAATGAGTGTTAAAAATTAACATTCCACAAAGCCTTCGGCGAATTTATATTCGCTTAGTGTACGTATTTCGCTTTAGATGTTTTTTGTTTCTTGCACCATTACTTTGAAATTTACAAAATATGACCTTGGTCTCACACACATCTTCAACGTCGACGATACGTAAGTCGTTTTGTTTTCGTAAAACCTATTAATGGATTCTATCTTCACGAGGTAACATGATCCTAGATGTGATTTCAATCTGATGTATTCATCATACATATTACACGATAGTTTATGGCCGAAAAAAATGTCGCCAGCCTGATAAAAGAAGGTTTTTTTTTAAATGTTTCGTATACGTACAAAGAGTAAAGCAGGCTATGTTCAATTAATCGCATGGTGGAATATTATAACACCGTTGAAGAAGAAAATTAGAGAACAATGTTTCAATAAATAAAGAAAGAAAACTCAGGAAGATTCGTGGTTATAGACCTATTGTCGCTACACTAGTGTAAAATAATAATCAGTAGGGAAAATGGAAAAAGGAGGAGAACACTGCTTTTCAAAGGGAAACGAGTGGTCTCGAGCTCCGAAAACAAAGAAAAAATAACCTATAAAATTGACTAATTAACAGTATAAACTAAAATAACCAAAGACAGAGAGACACTTTCTACGTATACATAGCCTGTAGACAAAAGAAATAAAATTAAACAAAACATAAATATCCAATAGTTATCCACATACGATCGGATTACTTGTTTACTTACTCCAAAATTTGGTCGTCTTCGGGATCCACACCACGTCTCTTGTCCAGAATTGTCACCCACCTTATTTCTATGTTTGATTACTTTTTACTCTTTATTAAAAAGCAAATTTTAATGGAATGCGGGAATTATTTTGTACTGAAGCTCTAATTTTGTAATTATTATAGCCATAATACATTTTCTATAAAAAAAAATGAAATGAGAAATTAAATGCGAGCACAAAAACATTGATGAAAAATTTTCCAACGTAATACATTTTCCATTTCTTTTAATTGATGTTTTAAAAATTTTCCGCACATATTAAAAAAACAAATTAATACTTAATTATAAATACATTACTTTTTGAACTAAATAATTTTCCATAACTAAGTCAATAATAATTCAGTAAAATCAATTAATATGTTTTGAAATTTACAATTCATCATTATGATGATTTCATTAAAAATGCCTAGAAAAAATAAAAAAATCAATCTAATAAAAACAAATATTTTTTCTAAAACATCAATTAAAAAAAACTAACGGAGGGAGTATATATTTCGCAAACTTATTTTACCATTTGAATAAACTAATTACTAAAATGTTTCACACTTTTAGTATATTGTGCTACGTACTAATAACAATTAACAAGTAATGTCTCTATAAATGCAGACGTATAAGTGTATTACCCTTAAGGGTACATCCCATAGAACATAGAAATATCTATATATTTTAATCTGTATCATACTACACAATCATTTTTAATTCAATGTATTGTCCTTATTACATAAAAATAAATAAATGGCATAAGTGTAAATAAAGGGAAAGACAGCCCAAGAATAAGGGTCACAGTCGTCCAGCTTATAAAAAGCATCTCATAGGACTAAACCTCACCAAAGTCATATCTTGCATCACTCTCCCTCAAACATAGTCAGAGAAAAACAGCAACTCTTGTCTGAAAAACCAGAAAAAGAGAGATAGAGAGAGAAAAAGAATGGATCAAATGGTGCTAGGCTCTCAAGTGTATCCCTACACGGTCCAAACCCAACATTCACAGTGCATCATCGTTAACCAGATCGATGGATCATCATCAGGCGAAGGATCGAAACCTGTGAAGCGGCGGAGGAAGAGGAGGAGCAAAGGATCATCAGCCACCAACGAAGATGACGTGGCGGAGATCGGAGGGATCATGTTGAGGAAGAGGAAGTTGACCGACGAGCAAGTGAACATGCTCGAATATAGCTTCGAGAACGAGCACAAGCTAGAGTCTGGGAGGAAAGAGAAGATCGCCGGAGAGTTGGGTCTTGACCCAAGACAGGTGGCTGTGTGGTTCCAGAACCGCCGTGCACGGTGGAAGAACAAGAAACTCGAGGAAGAGTACGCCAAACTCAAGAGCCAACACGACACCGTCGTCCTCGGCCAATGTCATCTCGAGTCTCAGGTATAATTTTTTTATATTTTTCATTATAAAACAGATAAATTTTAGGAGTTTTTTGTTTTGCCGAATTTCATGTTGTCTATCTATTAAAGATTAGTACTTTTTATCTTTTCCCGGATATTTTTGAATTACGTATAAGTATTATGATAATTAGTTTTTATTACATGTGGTTATTGGTTAGTTTAATTTTTCAATATTTACGCATATGTGAAATGTAGTTAGATCAAAATTTATAACCAATTCAATCCACTAGGAGTTAAAGAAATTAATTAAAATAGTCAATTAATCGATGGGCCCATAAATATCACAAGTGGATAGTTCGTCCTCTAATTCTTATCCATCGTTTAAAAAACAGTTTCGTCCGTACAACCTCTGTTGGGCTCATGATAGCCCATTTGCAATTACCACTTAGATAGTGCCACGTATAAGCATTGTTCTGCATTTGGGATGACATGCCAGAATTATCCTCGTTTGATTTGATGAATAACTAAAATAATAAACTTAACTTATGCAACTTTTTTGTTTTTTTTTTAAATAAAAAACTTACATAATGTTTTTAAATAAAAAACTTACATGATGTAAGGTATTAATATCATTATAACATTGTATGTCTATGTTTTTTTTTGTAGGTATTAAAACTGACCGAACAATTGAATGAAGCTCAAAATGAAATCCGAAAACTTTCGGGACGACTCGAAGAAATATCAACAAACAGTTCAAGTTCATCGCTCTCCGTTGAAGCCAACGATGCATCAATTGATTTCGAGTTTGCCACGGAAACTAATTATAATATTCCATTTTATATGTTAGATAATAACTATTTACAAAACATGGAGTATTGGGATGGTTTGTATGTATTCAACAACTAAGTACTTGGAGTTTATGGATGAAAAAGCATGTTATTATTAATGTAGAGATACATGTTGTAAATGTGGCCTTTTTAAAATATTTATTTTATATATTACTTTGTTTTTCATTTTTTTTTCCTAGTTCAACATATAATTTTTTTTATTAAAAAGTTGTTATATACATACTAATATACACAATTAGGAGATTATGTCATATAAAGTATACATAATTTCCATTATTACCAAAATTATACATATAAATAATTAGTTGCCAATTTTATTTTATATCCTGCTGAAACGGAAATTCCTAAATTCATTACTTATACATTTCTAATTATTTATTAGAAAATCCTGTATAGATAAAATTCCAATTTGTTTTCAACCATATAAATTTCTTATAAAAATGGAGATTGCACGAAATTATTAGAACTAAATATATCCAATGTATTAAGATAATGATCTACACATAGTAATTCATCATGAAAATGAACATAAAAAAATCCACCATCTTCATTTTCCTTGTTGTCAATTAATCTTCATCTACAATTTTTTTTTTTTTTTTGGGGTCAACAATCTTCATTATAAGCATAACACACGAAATTTAACAGAAAAAAATTAAATGTGTTTGAATTTGTTATTTAGTAGTCATTAATACGAAGTTTTCCCTTCTTTTCCCTCCCGTTCCACATCGAGTGCTGTTTTTGAAAGAAAAAAAACATTTCAGAAAAGCTCTCATATTTTGTAGAGTTTACAGAAACACCCCAAACGTTTTGTCTATATAAATACGCAGCGTCACACTTTTAGTCTCTCTCTCTCGTCTTCGTCGCTCACTTGAGAATGAGACCTCGCGGGTACCAACGAGCTCCGTCAATGGAGGGACCATCGGAGATTCCGGCGGAGAAGACGCTTTATCCAAACTACCCATTTCTCATGTCCTCACATGGTCTCAAATCGTTTGATTCGGACGACGACGACGACGACGACCCAAGCCTCGAGTCCAACGATCAATTCGCTTTCAGCATCAACACAGAATTGCTCGTCGATTTCAAAGACGTATCTACAGGGGAAGTGATCGGGGAAGGCTCATCTTCAAAAGTCTACAAAGGATTGTGGGTTTTTCGTTTCTCAATTTTCAACTTTATAAAATCCGTCTTTTGGTTATATGGGTTTTGATGAAAATGCGATTTTGTTTTTCCTTTCTTGATTTCTGGTCTTTATTTGCTTTTTCATCGTTTTGGGTTTTGATATTGTTAATTTCTTCAAAAGCCATAAACCTATTTTTAAGAGTATAGGTTTAAGGGGTTATATTGCTGGTTGAAACGAGCTGCAGTTTGAAATTTTTCTTCTTACCTTGAAATTTGGGATCTTTTATACTGGTCAGGGTCTTAATCAAGATGAGCTATTGGTCAATATTCAGTGATTTATGTTAACCTGCATCAATGCTGAATGGACAAGAGTTTTGCCACACTTCAATTTCTTTTGAAATTCGAACAATGGTATGGGATGAAAACAGTAGGATGAAGTCTAAGCTTTAGTGTTCCAAGTTATTGAGTGATTCTTATGAAGGATTAAAGTTACAGAGAAACTATGAATCTCAATCAGAGAACAAAGTTTCTGGGAGTTTAGTAAATGCTCCATGAAGTTGTTTAGTTTATGCATAGTTTTCTTGACTAGGAATTTTGTTTCCGAGTCATCTTTGTAATGTGGCATAGTTGTTGAATTAGCATATGGGTTAAAGAACATTTTCTCTATCGACGATTATAGGTTCAGGAAAGTTACCCCTGTCTCGGTGAAGATATTCCAGCCTAAAAGAATATCTGCTGTAAGCATTGAGCAGAAGAAGAAGTTTCAAAGAGAGGTTTTACTGCTCTCCAAGATTAAACATGAAAATATTGTGCAGGTAATATTGAGCCTTTGATGTTTGATTGTTTTCATATGTTAGCCTTACCTCGCAGGCCTTTGGTAATTTCAGAATATATTTTTTTAGCTGAGATCATTTTGATGACAGTTTATTGGGGCCTGCATAGAACCAAAGCTCATGATAATTACTGAACTCATGGAAGGCAATACTCTTCAGAAGTTTATGTTGAGTACTCGTCCAAAGCCTCTTGATCTCAAGCTCGCGATTAGCTTTGCGTTGGATATTGCTCGGGGAATGGAGTTCTTGAATGCAAATGGCATCATTCACCGTGATTTGAAACCAAGTAGAATGATTCATTTAGTTAACCTGCAATATCACCAAAAGAGGAATCAAGCTTGTGAATTGAGGAAGATTGGTTTCTGTGCAGGTAATATGCTCTTAACAGGTGATCAGAAACATGTAAAATTGGCTGATTTTGGACTTGCCAGAGAGGAGACTAAAGGTTTCATGACCTGTGAAGCTGGTACCTACAGATGGATGGCACCTGAGGTGATCGTGTTCGAGTTTCTTGATCCATAAACAGATTTCAATCTTTTCTTGGTTTCACAAGATGTTTGTTTGCTTCTCAGTTATTCAGCCACGAGCCGCTTCAAATTGGCGAAAAGAAACACTACGATCATAAGGTGGATGTTTACAGCTTCGCCATTGTTTTCTGGGAGTTACTTACCAACAAAACCCCGTTCAAAGGAAAGAACAACATTTTTGTTGCTTATGCTGCCAGCAAAGTAAGTAAGCCACATTTTAAAGCTTAAAATCACTTGAACATGAGATTGATTTGTTTTGCTTTCTTCAGAACCAGAGACCAAGTCTGGAGAATCTTCCAGAAGGAGTTGTTTCTATCCTGCAATCATGCTGGGCAGAGGATCCTAACGCTCGTCCTGAGTTTAAACAGATTACAGTTTCACTAACAAACTTGCTCAGAAGCTTATGTTCAGACAATGATGGTTCTTCATCAAATAGCAAAGCCAATGTAGCCACCGAGGATGCAACAAGCAATCTGGTCCAAGAACGCGTTGTCTGTGATTGTCCGGGGATGAAGATGACGAAGAAGAAGAAGAAGAAAAATAAAGTGATGAATATGATTGTTCCTTTTCTCAAAATCTTCAAAAATTGTATGTCCAAGTGATGAAAGTGGAAAACAAAAAAAAGGTATAGCAATACGAACTTGACAGGGTGAAAACAAAAAAGAAAGAAATTTGAGCATATTTTGTTAGGCTTCGTTCTTTACTTTTATTTTTATTTTTGGTTTGATATTTCAATAGTAATTGTTGAAAAATAATAGAGAAATACCCTAAGTTAGAGAAATATTATACCATAATTTTTTTCTACGCTTTCACCTAAACAAACACAATTATAGCAATTTTATATTTACAGATTAACGTTTGTTATGATTCCGTGAAAAGACACATAAATTCATGATCTGGTGGGGACTCAGTTATTACCGTTACAAAATTTAAAAAACGAAAACAAAAATGAAAAGATATTGTGTCCAATTTTGGCGGGATTTTGACCGTTTGAACAGCAGATCAGTTTAGTCTCTTGAACGACTTTCGTCTTAAGCTGGTGTGACGTAAGAGACGACGGCGGTGATGTCATCAAGCTTTCCTCCGTAATACCTGAAGCCAGCTTCCTGAGCCGCGGTTGAGAAAGGGCTTTGTCGTTTTCTGTCGACAGCTCTCTGACGAGCCAATTCCGCAATCTTCTGAGCCGTGGCTTTCGGGTCTAAACCGGCCCTAACCGAACTAACCACCACACCTGTGATCTCTTCGTTGTATAGATTATCATACACACCATCCGTTCCCGCCACAATCACATCGCCTGACTCGACATCAATCATGAAAACCTAATTCAGATACCAACCAGTTAGAGGGTTGTTTAATCCGTTTAAACCGAACCAATCCAACAACCGAAATGTGTCCTAATGTGGTTTAAGTAGTTCTACGTTTTAGATCTCCGGAAAACCACATCTTAAGCTTATTAAGCATTAAATCTATTCAGTTTTATTGAGCTTTATGAGGATGATTAAGCTCTCAGAACAGACCTGACCGGAGTCAGGCATATCTCCCCCGTTTCCACTCTCTAATTGATAAGTAAAGTTGAATCCATGCTGCTGAACCGGTGACTGAAACACCGTGGTCCCATCTCTAACCACCGTGAATCCACTGTCTCCGAGATTAATAGCGTGTAATCCCTGAAAGAACAAACATTTTAACAGAAAGTACCTAGAGATGCGGTTTTTGTTCACTCACAAGCAATACTACCTTATCTGTCAAGGCGATGATACAAGCCGTGGACGAGCCTTTGGCTCTGGTTTGTGAATGCGCTTTCTCTAACACCATTAAAGGGTCGATAGAAGAACCCTTAGGCTGTTCTCGAATCGCTGATACTGAATAAGACATCAGTTCACGAGAAAACAATCCGGAATTGACACCAACTTCTGCCCAACCGCCAACTCCATCGGCAACGCCAATAGCTTGTTCTTCATCGCATATAAAGTGAGCGTCTTCTCCACCTGTAGCTTCTTTTTCAGGATGTGGGAGATAACAGGAACCAGACACTAGCTTCAGGCTCCTGCTCAAAATCAAAACTTTGATATCATGATTGTTTATTCCTCGGTAACAAAAAGATATAGAAAGTGTGAAGAAAACTTACTTAAGAGATGTAGTAGTTGGTGGTGAACCTGAAAGCTCTGACTCTTGAGAACCACCCTTGAGAGAGGACAGCTCGTGAGCTGGTCCTAACGAGAAACAAACAGTAGAAGACGTATGAACACTCTTTGAAAATGTCCCAAAGAGTGCACGGCTCTTCTCGAGCGGATTAATGGCAGAATAGAAGCAAACCAATCGATTCTTCTTCATTCCTTCTCTTTTCCCAAGTCTCATGCTAGCTACAGGGCAATTAACGGTGAAGCCACCGCCACTTGAACGCTTCGTAGTGAAGTCTAAACCATTTGCACAAGTTGTAACCAAATCATCCAAGCAAGCGTCTCCAAACACTGGCATTGAACCAGAAGCAGCCATGGCTTGTCTCCTTACAGCTAGACGAAACCGAGAGCTATCAGAAAACAATCTCCTTTCACCGGGAATGGAGAAGAAGCTCTTACTTTTCCCAGCTACGATTCTTTGAAACCCAAATTGAGAAACAGGGTTTAATCTTGAGAGAGCAGTCGCTGACATCTGAATAAATAGAAAAACCGTAAATTCCACTAACAACCCAGAAATCAAACACGAATCTTAGAGCCTATAGTCAATAAAAGGAAAGGTTTTTAACCAAAATTAAACGAAGCTACACCAATCACTAAACTTTAAACGAACCCTAAACAAAACCCAATTCAAATACTTGAGAAGAGATGATAAACTATTACCTGATTCTTCACTCTTCAGAGATTTTTCCGTCTCTCTTCGCAGGAATTAGGTTTATCGGTTGAAGAAGGGAAAAGCCACAAAAGGAGAAGGATATATAAAAAATCTCCAGTTTCCGAGATACCCTTATTACCAAATCTCCTCAATCTGCAGCTGCGAGCTCTCCCGTAATTTTCATCAGCCGTCGAGGGTAAAATCGGAATTTAATCCAGCAAAGTCTTGTTTCTTGTGTTGTGTGTTCAGTTCCGATGGGAATTTTTCAGCTGGGTCTTTCGAAATCATAGGCAAGAAACAAAAAATAAAAATAAATTATTCCGTAGGTTTGATGTATAAGGCCCAATAGTAACAGGTTTATGGAGTTGAGTTGGTCTTTAAATTAATGGGCTTGAAATATATGAATGGGCTAATGGCAAACACTTCATAATCCATGTTAATAGGCTTCCAAACAAATTAATCATGCTTGGATCCAAATTCATCAATATTTTAATTAAAAAAAACTTTAGTTTAGTGATTTTTTGTCAACATGTCATTTTTTTGTCAACATGATGTAATCAATCGTGTCATTATGCAGATTTAATCCGGTAAATATGATGTGGGTAAATTATCTTTGCTGCATTGTCTTATCTCCAAAAGAAAATAAGAGACATAAAGCCTCTTTTGGGTTGAATTGTCATGATAATTCCATCACTATTATGGACCTACGATGCGATTGAAACATCAAAATCCAAAATCTTTTGGTCGATTCTCCAATCAAATCACTGGTCAAGACTATTGGTATATTTCAAATTATCTGGCCAAAATTAGACCATTTTATTAGTTTTGAAAGTTCTGGAAAAAATATCCCACCTTCGAAAAACGATTACTTTTTGGAAATGTCAAGTCAATCTCATCCACGAATTGTTCCCATTAATGCAAAAATTCGACTCAGCTTTTGAAGACAGCAAGCAACACACAAATAATAGAAACTTCAAACCCCATTGATTGTTTTCACATTAAACTTTATGGTAGAGACATCATCAAAATATTAGACCAAGATTTGTTGTCTAATGGTGTATTAGTTCTACTGTCGTGTCATAAACCCATACAAACTCTGAAAATATGTTTTGTTTGCGAGTTGTAAACGAAAAAATAAAATCACAAATAAACCACTTGCCAGGAGCTTTATGTACTTATGAGAAAACCCACTTGGGGAATAACACTAAAGATTTCACTAAAACAAGATACCAAAATATCTAAACCTGATACATACTTAAAAGCTATATACTACACTGTTCTTCTACGTTCATGTCTTTTGTCTCTCTTATGAACTTCTACCAATGTCTTTCCCTGAAAACTCCCCTGACCCAAAAACATCGATCCCGCCGCCACCACCGATTGAAGTTAACAGAGCAGACAATCCGCCACTGGGGCTACCTCCATTACCAACAGCTCTTCCCAATCCGAGAAAGTCAAGTGTTGTCTGTTTCGGACCAAACACAGAAGAATTTCCCATCATGAGCTCTTTCAGACCCGACCCGCTACCACCGCTGTTACAAGGTAGTCCAAGTCCAAGACCAGGAGCTAAGGACGCTGCATCGTGATTGCTAAGTTCCATAGATGATGAAGTGGTTGAAACTATGCCTAACCCACGTAGCAACGAACCTCCTGATCCCGTGGAACCCATTTGCGCAGCTTTTTGGAGCAATGCGGTTGCTGACATTGCGGGTTGAGGAGGAAGAGGGGTTAAGAAATGTGGCGGTTCTTGCATTGTTGGTCCAAACAAGGAAGGGTTTGTTGAGAGACAGAGAGAGATGGGTTCTATGGAAGAAGATGGTGCAAATAGACTTGGAGATGCGGTTGAGGAAGCGTATAAACTAGGCGAAGCCGTCGATGATACGAACAAGCCTGCGTATACACCGTTGTTGTTATTGTGATCGTTGCTTAGACCCGATGAGCTCACATTGAAACCGATCGTTCTCGGAGCTTCCTCGATAACGACTTCAGGAGGAGTATTATCTAGAGATTCTGCAAACAAAAGAAAGGGATTGGTCATTACCACAAAGTTTGAGACTTAAGATCTAATAAATCTATAAACTTTAACCTGAAAAAAGCAGAATCAGTCATGAGTTTTTTTATTATATCTTATAGAATTAGCTATGGAAGACAACGAACAAGATTTAGTTCTTAAACTATCAGAAATATAACGGCGCTAAAGACAAAACCAACTAAACTCCAAGCTCACCAACCAATACATTTGACTTTCTTGGAGTTGTTCTTGTTTCAGTTAAATACGCGAGAATTGAGAAACTGTTCGTGTGACGACAAAACTTAATCCAAAAATGCCAAATTTTCCCATCAAGCAGAGAGTTTGCAATACCTGGAGAACTCTGAATCGGCAAAACCGAGGAAGATGTGATTTTGGCGGGATCAGTCTCAACCGAGATTGCCGGCGCCGGAGCTAGAGCAACCAACGGCGGAGAATGAGGCTGCGGCGGCGGCGGAGGAGGAGAATCAATGCCAGGTGGAGATTTCTGATCAGGCTCTGTGTTCTTCCTAGTGACTGTTTCTGGATAAAGTTTCTTGCTTTGAGTATGATTCTTCGCACTCTCTTCAGCCAAAGCATCACAGAAAGCTCTGTGTGTTATAAAGCTATCTCTCCTGCAACCAAAAACCCATTCCACAAGTTAGAATTTGTTTGATCAGAAAAAGATCGAAAATTTAGGGGTTTTACAAATCGCACCGAGAAAACAGAGTTCCGCAATCGCATTTATACTCCTTGGTGCCGCAAATCTTCGAATGGGCTTTCCAATCTGATTGAACAGCATACTTCTTAGAGCATTTCTCGCACTTCCATTTCTTCTCGCCGTGTTTCCGACAAAAGTGTTTCTTGATTCCAGTGAGATCTCCTAAAGCGCGTGACGGTTCGTGATGAACACAGCCTGACACTGGACAAACATAGACTTTCTTCCTCACTTCTTTGCTCGATCTCTGTCTGAGTTTCCATGGTAGATTGTGACCACGACGATGAAGCTGAAGATTCTGGTCTCGTTGAAACCCTTTGTTGCAGATTTCGCAGACGAATCGATTCGTTGCCATAAGAGTTTTAGGTGACAGAGCTATCACTTCCGCGTCTGGATCTGATTAAGCAAAACCCAAACCCAAATGACAACAAAAAAAATCAGGGAAAACGAAAAACATAATTTCAAAATTAATAAACAGAAAAGTTTCGATTTTGGGAAGTACCAGGCATTCCGGGAAGATTCCGTTTCTTCTTCCCGACGGATTTCGGTTGTGGGTTTTGGTTTCCGGTCGACGAGACGCTTGCATCGCCGGAAACCGTAGAGGAGTTATCTAAATCAACAGGCATGTGCAAAGAAACAAAATTCGACCTTTTTCACTCACAAATTCGTCACAAACAAGAAAAACTCAGCTCAATCTAGGGTTTATCATCTGTTTCTTCTTCTCTCTCTCCTCCAACTTTGTTTACTCTCTCTCTCTCTCTCTCTGCTTCAGCTACCAGTCAATCTGCTTTTCGTAAAAACTTCTTTTTTCCCTTTCCGCCACCAAACTTTTCTGATAACTCTCTCTGACCTCTCTTCTCTAAAAGATTTTTTTTAAAGAAAAAAAATAAAAAATCAAAGCTTCATTACCCAAGAAATCTCCTAATCATTTAACCCAGAAACTCTCTCCACACGCTTTCCTCCATCCACCGATCTAATCCAACGGCTGAGATTCCACCGGAGATAAGCACTACTCTCGGTTTCCGACGGATCCCTGAGAAAGTGAGATTTTGATCTTTCTGAAGAATCACCGAACAAAAATAAGGCGGCTTGTGAGACTTTTGTGTGAAAGCTTCAATTTTTGTGTTTTTCTTTGGTTTGTCCGAGACAAAGGAGCCTTCTTCTTCTTCTTCTTTTCTCTCTCTTCGGGGACAATTATACTATTTTTCTTTTCAACTTTTCAGCATTTTTTATTTTATTTTTTTACCAGCAATTTTTTTATAATTGTGTCCACTTTCAAAGTTCCAAGTATCTAAAAATCTGATTTTTGGACTCCCATGCAAAATAAATTAAATAATCTCTTCTGCTTCGGTTAGGTTTTTTAAATTGAAAACGGTGTAAAAAGTTAAAGCACTAATTAATAATTTTTTCACCTTTTTGTCAAAGAGAAAAGTATCATTATAGACGAAGATGTGTACTGAGAAAATGGCATGTGAATTTATGCAGTGCCCAATGAATGCCATATCAGATTTTTCATTATTTTATTATTTTACATGTTACGTAATCAACTGACCAAGTATTTAATATTCGTCGATGACCTGAATTTTTTTTGTTTGTCAGTGTAATTTTATTGTTTAAAAAAAAAAATCAGTTTGCTTGTTAGAATTTTGCCTAGCTTTTGAAAATATGTATTTTCCCAAGATTAAGCGGTACTTATTCAAGTATGGTGAGTGGTTTATGTTCAACTTTTAAAGTTATGTTAGTCGAAACTAGAAAGTGTTTACAAAATGATATTAAAAAAATCTAAATGTGTTGATTCTAGTTTTTTCGTATTTATTTTTGCCAAGATTGTTTGGTTCAAGGTTGATATTATCGTATTTTCGAAATTAGCATTTATCAAAAATGTTTGGAAGATATTACGGAAACAAAAATAAAAGAAAACATATTTCATACTTTTAAATTAAATTAAGTAGATAATTATTTCTTATCAATCAGTTATTTATTTTATTGTGGTTGGTAAATTATAAAAATATTTAATATATGCATGATATCTGGGTTTGATGTTTGTAAGAAAACTAGTAATTAATGAGTTAAAAAATAAAAATAAAATTACTGTCACTGTCTTCAGCCGGAGACAAAGGAGGTATTACCGTCCCGTTGTCGGACCCAATCCTCAGTAAAAGTAATAAGTCCAATTTTGTTGTTGAACGAATAACTACTCCGCAAAATTAAACTATTTAAATATTTAAAATAAAATAAAAACAGATTTTTACGATGTTTTTTTTTTTTTTTAAATTACTGTGGATTTTGTCGTGTAGCGATATTTTGTTTTGTTCTTTCTGGGTATTTCTGATTTAACGAAACTATAAACTCATTTAATGCAATGTTCGTCTGATTTTGTTGACTTTGATCTTTTGGTATTATTCGTTTCGGCTTTTGTTTTAACGTTTTCATGCCTTGTAGGCGTTTGAGATGCTCAGATGCTGCCACGTGTATTTGTGTATCTGATTTACATACGTTGGATAAATATGACGACGACAGGTGGGAAAAAAAACACAAACCAGCTTGGATATCTGCGTACTGTTACACCGCCACTCCCCTTAATAATTTTATTTTTTAAGAAAAAAAGTTACTGGAAAAATATATAAATGTATTTTAACGTTATGCAAAAATATAAGAAAACAAATTTGTTTTGTCGACTCGTTTTTTCTGTGGACGACTTTCTGTTACAAATAAATACTAACAATTTAATTTATCTTTTCAAAACATTACTTTCACAATTTATCACGCAATCAAATTTCAGATTTATTTTTTTACAAATTTAAATATCTTCTTTTTTGTCAAACGAATTTTTTAAATGATAGTTTTAGGAAGTACACCAGCAACGTGCATTGCGTGATTCTACTGTATTTTTTGCACTTGACTGGACGGACAATTGACCGGAAAAGAATTTTGATTCTCCCGATCAGTGATGTATTGCGTTTTTAACGCATTCTAACACAAGTTTTTAATGGTTTTTTGAATCTTTTCTGTGATATTAGTATTTTTCGGGTTGGAAAGCGTTTGGAAGAAACATAAAGCATAAAAAGCATGGAATGAAGCAAAAGAAGCACAAAGGAGGCTAGATCGATCGATCCAAAACAATGGGACATTTTAGAACGACCAGTGAAGCTGGAATCGATCGATCCAATCCACTCTGTGTATCAAGTTTTTGGCGGGGACCAATTGCGTTACCTTCGAATTTTTGTTTGAAGTTTAGACTAAGATTTACTAACTTTCTCTCTTGTGTGTTTCAGGTGTATGCAAAAAAAAAAAGCAAAGGATCTAACAACCTTTTCAACTTCAGCAACCAAGAACTTGCAAGGTTAGAGAGAGAAAACAGAAAGACAAAGTCGAATCAAGTCACAATTGGTGATCAAATCGACAACGATGCGCTTGCTATTGCAGCTGAACTTCAGAGGCTACAACAGTAGATGCACCAGTTGCTGCAACAGCGACCGCCTGCGATTGGAGATGCGGACACTCCCCATACTTTATACCAGAACAGAGCTGCTATCTGTCCACCGGCCCTTGCAAGGCAAGATTACGAGATCAAGCCTCAGATGATCGGGTTGGTGAAGCAGTACGTGTTTCACGGTCTACCAGCTGAAAATCCTATGGATCACATAGAGAACTACGAAGAGATCTGCAGCACTACTAAGTCGAATGGGGTGCCATCTGATTACATCAAGTGCAAGCTCTTCCCTTTTTCTATGGCAGACAAGGCATCAAGATGGCTCAAATCTCTACCTCCTGGGTCATTGACTACTTGGGATAAATGCAGAGCCGTTTCTTGGATCACTTCTACACCAAATCCAAGACTGCTTCGCTGAGGAACAAGATCACCACCTTCCAGCAACATTCAGGTGAGTCTTTCTGTGAGGTTTGGGAGAGGTTCAAGGAGTATCGCAGAGATTGCCAAGCTTAATCATCATCATATTTCCACGTGTAAGTCCACAAGATGCCTAAAAAGCTTGGAGATTCAGGATGGTTTGTTTTATCCACATTCACATGTCTTTATGGCATTTATGCTTATCGCGGAATAACGTTTAGTTTGTGTAATGTACCAGTCACATTTCAGAAATACATAATGTCGATGATTTGTGATTTATGAAATAGAAATAGCAAACTTAAAGTTGTAATTTGTGAATGTGATATTCATGATATTAGCTTTGATCATTATTTAAGTTTCTTTGCACTGGATGATTTGTCGTGTTAAAAAACAATGTCTTAATATGGAGATTTGATTCAAATTTGAAAAGAACCAAAAAAAAGCTACTAATGTTCTTTTTATGCAAATGTCCATTAAAACTAACATTTGACTTTACAAAACATTGAAAATTAATTAATTCGGTCCCCTTTCCATTACTTTTTCTTGTTAGTTTCAAAGGAACAATTATTTTAGGCTGACATGGGTCCCTCCCTCCATAAACTTACTATTTTGCCAGCTTACAAATTCCTTAACATATGGTCCAAAAAACAGTTCCAACCACTAGTATCCAATAATCCAAATAAGCGAATTTATCATTTTTGTGTTTAGTGATCTTGTATTGTTTGTTTGTTCGCTGTTCTTGGTACATATTAGTTGTAACTCTGATTCACTTCCTCCGTACACATTGATTACACTTATCCATAACGTATGAAATGTGCATTATTTACAATCCGAAACAAATCAAGACGTTCTTAGTGCAAAGTAACTATCCGAGATCAATATATTGATCTTACTGGGCCTAATTATTTGTATCTTCGAGCTAGTCCAATCTATCAATTGTTTAGTGGCTTTAAGTTTTTGCATGTAAAATTCAAAATGTTTGCAAATCATTTGTATGCATGTATGTCTGGTAAACAAATTTTCCCTTCTATTTTCACTTTTCCCCCATAAATTGCTATTGTTTGTGATATTTTGGTTAGACCAATTATTGAAAAGGACAAGGCTGGCTCTGGTTTTTAATGAGTAGTCCCCATTGGAGTTATGTTCATCTACCATACATAAGTTTTATTTGATATATTTTATCAACGGAAAGAAATGGTTCAAATTGCTTGTCTAGAAATGCACACATCAATAGCTTGTGGTTTTGCACAAAGTAGGAACTAACTAAATATCTTTTATATTTTTAAAATCTAATATTATAAAAGATTAATTTATGAGATTATCACATTGAATCATAAAATAGAGAATATGGAAAAACCATAATGAAGTGAGTAACAAATTTTCATGCAAATTGACTATTATAACTTTTTTGACAAACGAATAATGCCACATCATCTCTCCTCTTTTCTTTTCTGTTCTTTTTTAATATAACATTTTGTTTCTATTGTTTAAGGTTTTAATCTTATATTATCAATTTGATTAAATATTAAAATCTTAGTAAAAAAACATATTATTTGTTCAGCATCTAATATAGTTTAAATTTTTTTAAATAGACACGAATTTTTAAAAATATGAGTTTGTGGTTGTAATTAAAAACGCATGGTTTTATTCAAATGGTCCAATGACTAACTTATCAAATAGAATAATACATAGATATAAATAGAATAGTTCGCAAATGTTCCAATGATAAAATTTTAACAATTAGACGAACATACATCTACCAACAATTAGTTACCAATAAGTGTATACTGCTTACATATGTATCACAAGATAACATTAAGAATTAAAATTGTATATTTTTTATCTGTGAAGTGAATTGGCATATCCAACTATATTGTAGGGGTTATAAATGGCATAAACTATAATATATGAAAGAATAAAATAGTATAGACTCACACATATAATTTGTGCAATAAATTGAAGTGAATTGACATATGTGAATACAAATTTGTATATGTCATATTTGTATATATTATGGGTTGATTTTTTTTTTAAAATGAATACAAATCTTTCAAAAACTGGATAAGTGAATATAAAAATACCTGTTATTCTATATAGAAAGACATAGAATAGAAATAAGATGAAAGAGGAGAAAAATATTACATATCTAGTTTCGAGAAAATTTTATCCATTTAAAAAAATTCAAACTATAACATGTGCATGAAAAAAATTATAATTTTCTAGTAGTATCATAAATTTGATTCAGATTTTTTTAATAAAGATTTAAAACAAATAAAATAAAAGAGGAAAGCAAAAACTAAAATAAAGAGGAAAGAAAAAGATGAAAATAATAATAGAATATATGGTTATGAATGATAAAAGGTATGTATAGTAATATTATAAAAGATATGCAAAATATTTTAGCTAAACAATCTATTGTCATTAGACCAATTATAATTTTTTTTTTTAGTTATTTATGCTAATTTCTCTATTATAAAATTTACTAGACGAGTCCTAAATAAAATGGCCACCCAAGACCAAGCAAAATCAATTTGAAGAATATAAAAGTAGGAAACAACTAATTTTCATTATAATATAAATTTATAAGATCAATCCTAAAGAAAAGGGCAACTGAAGACCAAGTAAATTGATTTTTTTTAACTCTAATAAAATATTTTTTCCTTCCCCTCATTTCTCCCAAGAAAAAAATATAATCTACAAAATGCATATTTTCGCATATGTTATATTGTTGTCAATAACACAAGGCTAATTAAGGACGAGATCAGAGAAGAACTTAAAACAAAAATTCCAATTAAAATTAGCCTAAAGCAGAGGAGAACCACAAAATTTCGATTAGCAAACCTTAAAGAACAATTAAACAAGGACGAAAACAAGTTTTTCGAATCACAAATTAAAAAAACCAAAAACAAAAAAAGACAAAAAAGTTTCATGAATTACAGTCGTGCTGACAATCTTCGAACCATTCGTCGGTTTTATTCAATCAATCACTCATAGAACAAAAGAGAAACAAAAGAACAAGAAGAACAGAAAGAGTGGAAAGTGTATGAGGAAGCTGTGTCCAAACGTAGACAAAGACGATGGTTTGGAGACGGTCTTGGAAGTTCCGATACCGGAGGAGATGTTTTCCGGTATGGGTAATAACGTTGCTTTAAGGTGGCAGAACATGATGACGTGGATGAAAGCTCAAACCTCTGATAAATGGTCTCAACCATTGATCGCTGCTCGTATCAACGAGCTTCGCTTTCTTCTTTATCTCGTTGGCTCTCCTCTTATACCTCTCCAGGTCCAAGTTGGTCACTCTGTTCATAAACCCGTCAAAGATTGCTCCATTGTAAGTCTTGAATTCGATCTTACATACAAACAGATCCGATCAAAAATCTAATTTCTTCAAATTTCGATCGATTGCAGCAAGCTTCGACGGCGAAATACATAGTGCAGCAGTACATAGCGGCGACGGGAGGACCGGCGGCGTTAAACGCCGTGAACAGCATGTGCGTAACCGGACAAGTGAAGATGACGGCGTCGGAGTTTCATCAAGGAGATGATTCCGGCGCTAATCTTAAAACCAACGACGAGATGGGTGGTTTCGTTTTGTGGCAGAAAGATCCAGATCTTTGGTGTTTGGAGCTCGTTGTCTCTGGTTGTAAAGTCATTTGTGGAAGCAATGGTCGGCTTTCATGGCGACATTCTTCTAATCAGCAAACTCCGGCGTCTACCGGACCGCCAAGACCTCTCCGCCGGTTTTTACAGGTACCAATCCGGTTATTGATTTTATTTTTTTGATGTGATTCCGGTTATGTTGAACCGGTGGTTTATTTTATTTGTTACTAGGGTTTAGATCCACGATCGACGGCGAATCTGTTTCTCGACGCGACGTGTATCGGAGAGAAGATAATCAACGGCGAGGATTGCTTTATTCTGAAACTGGAGACGAGTCCGGCGATTCGAGAGGCTCAAGGCGGTCCTAATTTCGAGATTATCCATCACACGATTTGGGGTTATTTCAGTCAGAGATCGGGATTGTTGATTCAGTTTGAGGATTCGCGGCTTTTGAGAATGAGGACGAAGGAAGACGACGATGTTTTTTGGGAGACTAGTGCTGAGTCTGTGATGGATGATTACCGTTACGTGGATAATGTGAACATCGCTCACGGTGGAAAAACGTCGGTTACGGTTTTTCGGTACGGTGAAGCGTCGGCTAATCATCGGAGACAGATGACGGAGAAATGGCGGATTGAAGAGGTTGATTTTAACGTTTGGGGTCTCTCGGTGGATCATTTTCTTCCTCCGGCCAATTTGCAGATCGGAAAATGATTAGTTTTTGTTTGTTTTTTGTCATTTGTCATTTATTTTTCTCGGAACTCATGAATTTTTGTTAGTTTTTACTTTTTAATATATCAACCGAGTCGGTGCATTTAAGATTATTCTCTTGACTCCTGAAATTTTGATACAAACAGATATAAATTCATAAGTAAATATCAAATTTTGTGGTCTGGTGGCACACAACTTATTTATGATAACATTAACATGAATTATAAACCGAATTTTTAGTTCAGGATTAGTGATGGACGACTTGTTTATTAAGATTTGTAGAAATGTTTCACTACCATAATATTGTTTTTCACTGATCTAAAGTCTTTACGATGGTGGATATCAAATTAAAACTTTACCCATCAAATTAACCAAGTATCTTCTTCGTGATGAATAACAATTACTTCAACTAAAATAAAATAAATATTTAAAATAGGAAAATACTATATATTTTCTTGATATTTTTGGTCATAAAACTATACAGACGGATGTGATACACAGAATTTTAACTATAAAATATCACTGCAAGTGCATAGCAAACGAAATAGTATTTAGGAATGGAATCTACGAGAACCAAATATCACACTACGAATTTATATGAACAAAACTAAGTTAAGATGACAATATGAATGTTGGTGACAATAAAGCGAAATAGCAAATTAAAAACGATGTAAAATCAATTAAAAACAAGCGTTAGGTCAAGGGCAATTCGCATGAATTCAGAGATCATGAACCAGACAATTATTCAGGAAACGATAAAGCGCAATCTCAAACTCAAACATAAATGTTTAACCAATCCACTGTCGTGGTATCAATTACTTTATCTACCAACCTAAGAATCTAAACTGTCGTTTGATTTTCGAATTCTAAACAAGCATTAACAAACAGATTTGATATGTTCATGAATTGCCTTAACATAAGCTTTCGTTGGCTAAAGACAATTCGCTCACCTATATTCTGTCAGGCAATCTATAACACTTTTGATGAATAGATAAAACCCTAAATCATAGATTAACTAATCAATTTAATCTAAGCAATGAGAACAACGATATGTGAAGACAAGATGATAAATCCCTATCTATGTATGATTCAACGATTCATAAATTCATTTGAACCCTAAATCTAACTATAAAACTACTCAGACATGGATGCAGTGAAACAAGAAGGAGATGAAGAAAAACTCATAATCAAATAAATAGAAAACTAAAGGGGTTCAGAAATCTTCTCAAGAGATGTAGAATAAGAGATTCGTCTCCCTAAAACTTACAAAGAAAATGATAAAAATTATGAAGAATAAAATAAAGCATAGCCTCCAAGAGGCTAAAAATAAGGTATATATAAGTCTAAAATCAGATTGGTTCAAGATGGGATGATTCCAGGTTGAAACAGGAAAGTTCAGAATTTCTTTTTTTCGTCTGGGTGTTGGCCCGGTCGGACTGGGTTGGTGGCCTGCTCGGGCTGAACTCCCTGCCGCATTGTTAGCATATTTCGTCCCTGACCCGTTTGGGCTGGATGTTAGCCTGCTCGAGCTGGCTTTTTATTTTCTGCACATGTTTCTTTTGTTCGCTAGACTGACATGTCTTTACTAAAACTTGTATAACTTTTGATTGCACCGTTGGAATTACCTCAAATTGCTTCGAAATAAAAGCTAATTCAATGATCTAGCTTGTACCAAGATTTGAGCTCAATCCATTGGTGGAAAGTTCTTCAACTGATGCCAAATTTCTGACCCTTCAACACGATCATGCATTTTTTTATTCCCATTCGCAACCAAAACATCTTATTTTCCTCCAAAACAGTTTAGAACTTGAAAAGACTCTAAAATACATAGAAAATACTCGATAAGACAGTGAATATCATGGTTGAAAACTATTAAAAACCATGATATATTATCTATTTAATTTGGGGATTTGTATATAAGTAAAATATTTTTATGTTAAATGATATTTTTGAAATAAAAATAATTTTTTAATTTTCATATTTTTAAATAAAATATTTTATATTTTGAAACGGAGGTAGTGTTAATTTTTTATTGATCTAAAGTCTCAAGATGGTGGATATGAAATTAAAACTTTTCTCATCAAATTAACTAAGTATCTCTTCAAATAAAATAAAATAGGGAAATATATACTTTTTGGGTATTTTCGGTCCTTAAAAAATGTCTAATTATAATTTGGGGATTTGTATATAAGCCAAACATTTTCCTCTTTCTTCTTCTTTCCAGATTCGGAAGAGAGAACGACGCCATTCCTCACAGATTTCACACTTCGTTCGTCTCCGATCGCTCAACTCTGCGCCAATGAAGGATGGCGACACCTTACCATTAAGCACTTCTTCCGTCGCGGCGACGACGGCGGTTTCGGCGAACCCGAAGAAGGAAAGCGGTTATTCCGCTCTCTTTGCCAAAGGCCGATACAAGTTTTGGGCCTTAGCTGCGATTCTGCTACTCGCTTTCTGGTCAATGCTTACTGGCACCGTGAATCTCCGGTGGTCTGCCGGAAACATAAACCATTTCACTGACGATCTGGTATTTCCGATCCACGAGGATCTCGATGTTCTTGTGAGTCTCACCCTCCGTGATCTCGTTTCTGATTCTGGATTCGTAATTGGTTGGTTGTTTTTTTGATTGGGTTTTCGATTGTGAGATTAGGAAATGGAGGAGAGGGAGAAAGTGGTGAAACACATGTGGGATGTGTATAACAATGGCCGTCGTATCAGATTACCAAGGTTTTGGCAAGAAGCGTTCGAGGCTGCTTACGAGGAGCTTACGAGTGATGTGCCTGATGTGGTAGAAGCTGCCATTGCAGAGATCGCGAGGATGTCTATTCGCTCTGTTGTCATAGATCCGCCTCCGGTTCACTCAACGGTGAGAATCTAATACTGAATCTGGCTTCTACCGACGTTTAACACTGCTAATTGCTCTCTTTGTGCGGTTTTACTATTCATTCTGATTAGTTTTGGTTACACATTGAGTCATTTCCTTACCTTGACTTGGGAAGATTGAGATGAGAGACAAACTAGGATGAGAGAGTTTGATTTGCCAACCATTCTGTCATATTTTATGGATAGTGGATGCTTAAAATGGGTTTTAGATTAGTATTATTATGCATAAGTGTTGGTAGATAGGCTGCATCTTCTATCTCTTCTTAGCAAGATCTTTTATCCTTATACTGGCCAAAGAACGTTATGGCAACTAGGGAAAAGAAACATGTCGTTGCTCTTAATAATGGTTGAGGTCGTATATCCATCTTAACCTGTAGTTCTAAGCAAAAACTTGGATGTTGGCTGATCCTTATTTCGGGTTGTGGCTTTCGAGAGTTAGTGTTTCGGGTAGGTTGTTTTGACGAAAGCGTGTTCTTTTCTTGGTTCTTCGATCTACATCACGCGGCTGAAGATATCTTCATAACTATTAAGTGATGGTCTCTATTTGCAATTAAACTAGGCAGAGAATATGGTTTCTCTGTCTGCATTTAGTTTCACACTAAGCCACATAAGGTAGAGAGATCTAACTGCATGGATGTTCTGTTTCTTTCCTCCACGTTACATGTTAGATCATAGTAGCATTATCTTGTTAGTGCATTAGTCTGGTATCTACTATCCACTTCCAACGCTGTTGATCTTCTCAATCTTAAGGATTATAGTAAAAATATAGCAAGCTTTGTTTTCTCAACCCGATACGTCTTGTGAGATCCTTGGTTTTCTTAGTGCATTGATTCTCTTTAATGCTTTGAAGAGTGTAAGCAAGCAATTTATCCACAGAGTCCCGTAGATATAGAAGAAAGTTGGCTTTGTTTATTGTGGTAACGAAATCGCATAATATTTTTCAACATGGTTACTTTGTGCCAAACTTGTCTTTAACTGTTGTAATCTCTGTTTTGTCTACTTTGTTTTGCAGAACGTACGGGAATTGACAAAGACTCTGAAACTTGCGGACAGAGGAAGAACGACCCAAATATCCAAACGGAGCAGCCGTCGATCGAAATAGCTACTACGGAGCTTCTTATGTTTTAATTCGCCGGAGCTTTATCAAAGGTAGTGTAGTCGCCGGCCGGCGTGGCGTAACCATACATATATACTTCATGTCAGAAATATCAAATTTCATCCCCCAAAAATATGTCCATGATTAGTGTTATTTTTTCTTCCACTAGGGGCATGAATCATTTCTCTATCATCTAAAAACAAAATTTTTGAGCAAGTTTCTTATCTACGAGCTATTATTGGTTGAATGGTGATGTCCTTTTTTTTTTTTTTTTCTGGATTCATAAGCTAAGCCCATTTTGCCAAATACCCAAACCCAATTTCAGATTACTTAGGGGTTAAATTGAAAAAGAAGAAAAAACAACCGACAAAAAATATAGGGTTGTTTTAAGCAATTTAGCAATTTAACGAAGCAGAAAAGAAAAACAAAGTCGATTTAGCACTCGACTAAAAAATTTGTATTGCCAAATTTAAAATCACAAAAAAATAAAATAAAAATTATAAATAAATCTAAAATCCCGACACTACAACAAAAACAATCTTTTAATCCAACCTTTATTAATTTTGATAGAGAATTCGGCCAAAAAAAAACCAAACTTTGCACAATTTGCCAAAACAAACCCAAAGTTCTGGTCTAGCCAAATAAATACTCAACTTTTGTTGACTTTCAAATTTAATAACAAACTTTTTATTGACTTGCCAAATTAACACACCGTTTATAAACTTAACAGAATATGTAAACGTCATTAACTAAACGTTAAATGTTGGTGTTAAATCAAAGAAGACAAAGACAAAATCAAAGCCCACTACCAAGGGTTCGAACCCAAGTTCTGGGTATAGCATAAAGGAGTGTTTTACCACTGAACTAATGGCAACTTTCAAACATAATTGTATAATACTTATTTTTATTATATAAGTACGTGATTTTTTTTTAAAAAAAAACCTGCGATCTATAACTTACAAAACCAAAGTTTAAAATTGTTCAGACTAAACCTGCAATTTAGTACCAAAATCTGGAAATTAACTAACAAAAACCTGCAAACTAACCAAATAAAATCTGCAACTTACCAAACAAAAAATCTATAATTTATATTCACTTACAAAACCAAAATCTGGAAAGCTAAACGTTGATTCTCGATAAAGTATTATTTTCCTTTTTTTTTTTTTTTAATTCCGTAGATTTATATAATAAAAACAAGTATTATACGCTTTTGTTTAAAAGTTAACACTGGTCTAGTGGTAAGGTACTCTCTTTTGCATCCTCAGACCTTGGGTTCGAGCCCTAATGTTGCAATTTTTTTTTAAAAACTGAAAAATTCAAAACGACGTCGTTTGATTTAACACCAACAGTTAACGTTTAGTTAATGACGTTTAAATATTCTGTTAAGTTTATAAACGGTGTGTTAATTTGGTGTTAATTTGGCAAGTCAATAAAAGTTTGTTATTAAATTTGAAAGTCAACAAAAGTTGAGTGTTTATTTGGCTAGATCAGAACTTTGGGTTTGTTTTGGCAAATTGTGCAAAGTTTGGTATTTGTTTGGCCGAATTCTCAATTTTGATATCCCCAACGAACCCCATCTCCTTCCTCCCGGAAAACCCTAGCTGAGCTCCGATCGCCCTTCGCCATGGGCGACTTCAACGATCCTTTCATGCGTAACCAAAACGCCGCCGTTCAGGCTCGCACCAAGGCTCAGAATCGATCCAATGTTCTTCAGCTTAAACTGGTTCGTCTCTTTTCTCTAGAATTGGGATTTCATCCTGATACGAGCACGAGATGCGATATCAGTTGTTCTGTTTCGGTATAGAGTCTGTCGATGGAATAATCAACTCTTTCAATTCTTGGTTTGTTATATATCAGACTGTTTCGTGACGCTTGTGAACCTGTATTACTGATGATTATAATTGCTGTTCCGATGGTTGTAACCTAGATCGCTTCTGAATATCGATTGTACATCACTATGTCCACTGGTTTCAAATTGGGGTTTATATAATCGATGAAATTGCATGAAGAGCTCTGAAACCTGTTTGAGGAGGATTTCATCTTGTTAGGAAGTTAATATGATCTCTTGTTAATTTGCAGATGGGTCAAAGCCACCCTACTGGCTTAACGCCAAATCTTTTGAAGCTCTTTGAGCCACGACCGCCATTGGAGTTCCAGCCACCACCGGAGAAGAGGAAATGCCCTCCTTATACAGGTTTGAACTTAGCTTCTGAGTCTATTTAACTTATTTCTGAATGGGCGTTGGAGGTGATTTTGTCTTGTGTTTTCATTTTAGGCATGGCTCAATTTGTGAGTAAATTTGCCGAACCTGGTGATCCAGAGTATGCTCCACCTAAGCCGGAAGTTGAAACACCCGTATGTTTCACCTCAATCTGTCTCTATATTATGCTTATTTCGGTGACGTGTAGTCTTATATGTTTGTTTCACGGACCAGGCACAAAAAAGAGAGAGAATTCATAAACTACGACTGGAGAAAGGGGTTGAAAAGGCTGCAGAGGAGCTAAAGAAATGTAAACGTCACCTTATAATTATAGCCTGGCTTGTTTTTGGTGAATTGAAGTTCATTTTTGATATTTTGTCTGCAGATGATCCGAACAATGATCCCAATGCTTCCGGAGATCCATACAAGACATTATTTGTTGCAAGACTCGTAAGTTGCGGTGCCTGTTGTAATGACTTTCATAGACAGGTGTGTTTTGTGGCGCTTGACTTTATGTTCCTTTTGTCGTTTTGCAGAACTACGAGACCTCTGAGAGTAAGATTAAAAGGGAGTTTGAGGCTTATGGACCAATTAAGCAGGTATGTATTTCTGAGCATTCCCTAACAGGTTCGGTAAGAAGTTACGAGATGGCTACTTGCTCTCATGTTCTCTTTGCAATATGTTTGATTTTACGTCCAGAAGTCTCTAAGGTTCTGAATTTTTACCTACAACTTTTTCCTTTGAGACATGAAGTCGAGCCGTTTCTGAATTGCCATGTTTTGCCTTCTTCTAGTCTCTTAAAGCCACTGGGCCTTTTTATCATAGCTTGCTAAAATAAAGTAAGTAGTAAAAGATATTCCGGTCAATATTGTGTAATTTCACAAACCTTTCTGCTCTGTGGTGATTGGTTGAGATGTTTCGGGGCAAGTCAACTATAGGAACAGGTATAGATCAGGTAACTTTACTTTTTGTCCTGTCTCTTCAAAGGATATATATTCCTTTTACTACAATATCGAGGGTGTACGCTCACAGGTTTCATACTCCCTGAGATAAATTTTTCTCGAAACCCCCCATCCTGGTAAGCCACTAAGAAATATTTTGTCCCCATTTTTCCTATCCATCTGGTTCCTGAGAAAATGATTCATCCTACACGGGAAGCAGAAATTCTGGGGTTTGGACAGTGAATGTAAGATCTTAAAACAATATTGGTAATTAAAGTAGGGAGTATACCAACCCTTCTCTCTTTTTCGTATTTTAAACAAATCTACTAAAACTCTTGTCTTCTGGCTTTAAAGGCTAGCAAAAGTATTATCAGCCACTATGAAGGTCATCTGGTAAATTTGTACATAATGTATATATACACATATATATATATATATATCTTAATTTCATAAAAGTTTTAAAACCCTGGTAAGGGGTCGTTAAACCCTTCACAAATGGTAAAACTTGCTGCCATGGAATCCATTTTTCTGCCAATTCTTGATGTGGTGATGGTGTGGAAGCCTGTTAAGAAAAAAGGTTGCCTGTGCTTGTTTGACATGTAACACATCGAATCTGAGAAGCTGGTTCATGTGCTCGCAGAGTTTGTGATTTCTTGATGTCTTTCTTTTTCAATTGCTCAGGTTCATTTGGTGACCGATCAGCAAACCAATAAACCCAAAGGCTATGCCTTCGTTGAGTACTTGCACACCCGTGACATGAAAGGTATGGAAAATCTGTTTTGTAACGTTTTTCTCTGTTCTAAAATATAGTTTTTCTTGCTGACATAAAGCTTGTGGTCTCTTATAGCTGCATATAAACAAGGTGATGGAAGGAAGATTGATGGTAGAAGAGTGTTGGTTGATGTTGAGAGAGGTAGAACAGTCCCGAACTGGCGTCCCCGTAGGCTTGGTGGTGGACTTGGTACAACCAGAGTTCCTGGTGAGAAGATTGCTGGCGAGGAGGAACAACAACAACAACCGCAAGGAAGAATGTCCCGCTCCGAAGAGCCAAGAGCCCGCGATGACCGGTAAGATAATTCTTTCTTCACAAAAGCCTGCAGTTTCTTTCCATCACTTTGTTGTGGCTGATTATGTGGTGGATGCAGTGAGAAATCTCGTGATAGGGGCAAAGAAAGGGAGCGCGAGCAGTCTCTTGAGCGGTCCCTTGAACGGTCTCGTGAACGTTCTCGTGATAGACCGAGAGAGAGTCTCAGAGAGGACAAGCACCACAGAGACCGGGACCGAGGTAGAGACAGGGAAAAAGATAGAGAGAGCAGGCGTGACCGAGGAGATAGAGACCGTCGGGACCGTACTCGGGATCACGACCGGGAGCGTAGTGGGAAAAGGGAACGGGATTACGAGAGCGGTGAGTATGAAGACGAAATCAGAAGATCCCGCGAGAGATACCCTGAGTATGAGCGGGGTGGGTCGAAGCAGAGACGAGGTGAGTCAGAGGAAGGTCACGGTTACTACGAAGGTCGCAGACGTTCGAGCCATTACGAGCAGTACGAGCGTGAGGAGGAACAAGGAGGTGACCAAGACCGTTATAATCAGTACGGTGACCGTTATGACCGAATGGAGGAAGAAGAATACCGTTATGATGATCGTGAGTACAAGCGGTCAGAGCGTTCCAAGTCGCGTGAGTATTGATATCTGATCGCTGACGCTATTTTCTTCCGTAGTGATAACAATAAAATCTCTCAAACTTTTGTGTGTGTGTGATGAAACTTGTGTGAATCTCGTGAATACTTGTTATCGCTTTCGTCTAACAATTTTTTCAGCATTTATTTCTTATTACAAAACCATTTAGCGTTTTATATGCTAAGCAAAAAAAGAAAAATGTTAACCTCTACGAATAAGAAGTATTATAATTTAAAGTAAATAATATACAGAATCGTCTGTTTATTAAAAGCACGGGATTAACTGTAACCTATGTTTAAAAAATTTGTCTGACATACGGAAGATTGTTTAATTTAGTAGGCATATAAAATCTTTGGAAATCTTTCAGGTAATTAATGGAGATTACCTATTATTAAGCATAATATCTACTTATCGTTATGCATATATTTTCTGTTCCTTGTTATTATTAGCTTACCTTATTAGATTTTATTTAAAATTCCAAAAATTTTGATTTCAATTTTTCTTTTGTCATAAATTTTTGGTTTCAACCTATAATGGAATCGATTGTTGTAACTAATATCCTAATTTGCTTCTAATTTTTGTTTAATAATCATAACTAATCAAATCTTTGTAGATCGAAAGAGATGGTAATATTCAAAATTGCTAATCACACTATACAATCGAATTTTGTATTAGTAAGTATCCTAATCATGATTTGCTTGTTTCAAAAAAATATATTTTTTCTTGTTTGGTAATGCTTACTTAATTCTTTATACGTTATTGTATTTTGTGGAAATTTATATTAGGAAAATATATTTTTGTCTTACAATATGATGCTTAATAATATACTTCCATAAATTTATAAAGATATAATTATCTAAAATAACGACAACAAAAAAACATATAAAATAATGATTTTTTCTGCAAATTCTAATTTTAAATTGTAAATAAACTATTTCCCCGTGGATTAAGGTTGATTTATTGTGTTTTTAAAATTAAATTCCAAATGATCTAACCAATCAAATTAATAGAGATTAAATGTTATTTATAGATATCGTGTCGATTTTTTACAAGTATAAAGGATATTGCGAGGAGTTTTTTAGTTAATTGTGTAGAACTATGTTTGACTATTATACCCTTAATAAAATGATTAAATTTACCTATTTTTTAATGATGTTTTTTTTATAATATTTAATATTTTTATAGTTTTTTTTTTTTAAATGCTTCTCAAATAGTAGAGTAGTATAGAGATAGAGATATCTACTGAAATTGTGTTTGGCAATAGAAATAACATTTACAGAGTTACTTAAATATTCTTTTCGGTCAACAAAAAGTAAATTATCCTTTTTCACTGCCCATAACCATTTTCTCTCTGTGTGTGTTTTTTTTTAAATAGAGCAAAATCGTAAATAAGATAAAAGGTTAGGGGGTAAAAGTGTCATTTCAAACTTCCCGCCCTTAGGCGCTACTTCCAATAACAAAAAATCGAAAATAAGCGAATGTGTGACAGTGTGTCTTTTCATTATACCCTCGTTTTGAATTTGCTCTCCCAAAAGCGACGGAGACTGTTAGGTGTTTTCTCTCGCCGTCTGGGTTTTTTCTCACCGGAATTTCCTTCTTCTCCGATGGTTAGTCTGCGCTCTACGAGAGTCACTCCGTAAGTCTCTCACCTTTGCTTTTATTTCGTTCTTTTCGGTGTTGTTTTCCGGTCATTTTCTGATCCCTAACGCTGCTCTCCAAAATCGCTCGCTGTTCTCTGGGTTTTTTTTTTTTGTTTTCCCTCTCTGCGTAATATTGCTTGTCGTCTTTTGATTTATATTCTGTAATCATCGGTTTCTCTGTTGATTTTTCGTCTGTCATTTGATTTCGGATTCTTAGGGCTTTGGAAATGGCAAGCGATGGAAAAACGGAGAAAGATGTCTCTGTCGATTCACCGACTTCTGTTCTCAACGAAGAGGTTTGTTCTGGGTTTTACTCTTTCCCTTCGCTTTATTGTCATTTACTCTTCCTTTGGTAGTGTGTGGGGTTTGTTTATGTTCAGGTAAACGCGAGAAAACTTAGAATAATTAGTAGAAAAAGTTTGCTTCCTCTTTTTCCCTTTTTTTTGTTGTTGTTTCAGTATGGTTTTTTCTGTAAATGGGTATTACTTTCACTACTTGATTTGTCCCTTTTTCTGACCCTGAAGGAAAACTGTGAAGAGAAAAGTGTTACTGTTGTAGAGGAAGAGATACTCCTAGCCAAAAATGGAGATTCATCTCTTATTTCTGAATCCATTGCTCTGGAGGAAGAAAAGCTGCTCAAAATTCGGGAAGATGAAGAGAAAGCAAACTGTGATGGGTCCGGGGTAGCTCCTGATCTGAATGATACCCAGTTTACTAGACTGGATGAGCTCTTGACACAAACCAAGCTGTTCTCTGAGTTTCTCCTTGAGAAAATGGAGGATATCACCAAAGTAATCTTCTGTCTGCTTTCTTCTTGTTGGTTTTGAATGAGACTCACTATTCTTAATTGAGTACTTGTGTGAAAATTGTGTTTTGATAGAATGGGATAGAAGGTGAGAGCCAAAAATCCGAGCCTCAAAAACCCGAGCCCGTGAAGAGTGGTCGTGGGAGCAAAAGGAAGGCTGCTACTCAGTACAACAATGTTGGTTCAAATTCTAAACTTCATTTATCATGATCTTGGTTATATTTTGTGTTTGGAAAATTAACTTACTTGGATGTTATTGGGTGCTTTATTCTTCATTCAGACTAAAGCTAAGAGAGCTGTTGCTGCCATGCTTTCGAGATCTGAAGAAGGTGATCAAACCCCCGACTCAGATCTGACAGAGGAAGAAAGAGTCATGATAGAGCAGAGTGAACTAGTTCCTCTTCTGACTGGTGGGAAGTTAAAGTCTTATCAGCTCAAAGGTGTTAAATGGCTAATATCATTGTATCATAATGGTTTGAATGGAATCTTAGCTGATCAAATGGGACTTGGAAAGACAATTCAAACGATTGGTTTCCTATCACATCTGAAATATAAAGGGGTGGATGGTCCATATCTAGTAATTGCTCCGTTGTCTACTCTTTCAAATTGGATGAATGAGATCGCTAGGTACTCTCTTGGCCATTCATGTTTTATGTAGATGCAAAGATTTGGGGTCTCTATTTCAATTTTTATTCCCCATGTTGACTAGGTTCACGCCTTCCATCAACGCAATCATCTACCATGGAAATAAGAAACAAAGGGATGAGCTTAGGAGGAAACACATGCCCAAAAAAGTTGGTCCGAACTTCCCTATAGTTATCACTTCTTATGAGGTTGCTATGAATGATGCTAAAAGAAATCTGCGGCAATATCCATGGAAATATGTTGTGATTGATGAGGTAAGTTTCCAGATTGGCTAATTTACTAGGCATCTGAGTTTGTATCATCAAAGATGATCCTTCTGAACTATTGTTTTGTTCTTGTATTTTACAGGGCCACAGGTTGAAAAACCACAAGTGTAAATTGCTGAGGGAACTAAAATACTTAAAGATGGAGAACAAACTTCTGCTGACAGGAACACCTCTTCAGAATAACTTGTCTGAGCTTTGGTCACTGTTGAATTTTATTCTGCCTGACATCTTTGCATCACATGATGAATTTGAATCATGGTACAAACATGTTGTCTTTTGTTTTTTTCTCTATTGCAAAACTAGTGGCATCTTTTGGACATTTATTCCCTTTTAAGTATCTAACTGATAGAATGAGTTCTTTTACAGGTTTGATTTTTCTGGAAAGAACAAAAATGAAGCAACTAAAGAAGAAGGAGAAGAGAAAAGAAGAGCTCATGTACTAACAATTATAGTCACTTTTACTAGATATCTTTGATTGTATATATATCTCATGGGAAGAGTAAATTTTTGTCTAGGTTGTTGCGAAACTTCATGGCATACTACGACCATTCATCCTCCGAAGAATGAAATGTGATGTTGAGCTCTTACTTCCACGGAAAAAGGAGATTATTATTTATGCTACAATGACGGATCATCAGAAGAATCTCCAGGAACATCTTGTGAATCGCACATTGGAAGCACACCTTGGAGAGAATGCTATCGGAGGTACTTGATATTCTGTGTTTTTATGCTTTACAGTTAATAATGTCATTTTCCGCATTGCTTTGTTCATCCCTTGTATTTCAGGCTGGAAGGGAAAGCTTAAGAATCTGTTTGTTCAACTTCGGAAGAACTGCAACCATCCTGACCTTCTTGTGGGGCCAATAGATGGTTCATGTATGTCAGTGTGCCTTTTTTACAAACGTGTGAAAAAACTTATGTTTTACCGGTCGGTCTAATTGTTCCTTTTCTTGACAGATCACTATCCCTCTGTTAAAGACATTGTTGAACAGTGTGGGAAATTCCGCTTATTGGACAGATTGCTTGTTCGGTTATTTGCCAAAAATCACAGAGTATGTTCCACAAACCCATGGCTGGCAGCTCATTTCCCTTGAGAACTGCTCTGATCCTTTTCCTGATGACCAGGTCCTAATATTCTCCCAGTGGACAAAAGTTTTGGACATTATGGATTACTACTTCAGTGAGAAGGGGTTTGAGGTTTGCAGAATTGATGGGAATGTGAAACTGGAAGAAAGGAGAAGACAGGTTTCTCCTGTACTTATGCCGCTTTTGCATTTTAAGCGATATTCTGACAATATCATAACCACAAGGTCTCTCTCTCATGAAATAGATCCAAGAGTTCAATGATGAGAAGAGCAACTGCAGAATATTTCTTCTCAGTACTAGAGCTGGAGGACTCGGTATCAATCTTACTGCTGCTGATACATGCATCCTCTACGACAGCGATTGGGTAATCAAATCAGTCAATTTTCTAAGAACTTCTTTCCTTGTCTTATCTCTTTTGGGTTAGTCTCTAACTGTGTTTTGCCTGATCTTCAGAACCCTCAAATGGACTTGCAAGCGATGGACAGATGCCACAGGATTGGTCAGACGAAGCCTGTTCATGTTTACAGGCTTTCAACGGCTCAGTCAATTGAGGTAAAAGAAACTCTCTGCTGTTTTAATAATCAATATCTACTCCAAGCCAATGAGATTGTTGCCTTATGAGACTGGTTTATGGAATGGCACAGGGCCGAGTTCTAAAACGAGCATTTAGTAAGCTTAAGCTGGAACATGTGGTTATTGGAAAAGGGCAGTTTCATCAAGAACGTGCCAAGTCTTCAGCACCACCAGAGGTTTACTTTCTCTCAAAACCCAATCCTTTTTTTTATACCCTTAATAAAAGCATCATCATCTTTTAGTAAAAGCGTGAAACCAAACAATCACACAGGAAGAGGAGGACATACTGGCATTGCTCAAGGACGATGAGACCGCGGAAGATAAACTGATACAAACCGACATAAGCGAGGAGGATCTTGACCGGTTGCTTGACCGGAGTGACCTGGTGATTACTCCACCGGGCGAGCTGGAAGCTGTTGAAGCATTTCCAGTGAAAGGTCCGGGTTGGGAAGTGGTCTTGCCCAGTTCGGCTGGAGGGATGCTGTCTTCTCTTAACAGTTAGAACCATTAAGGGCCACGCATTGAAAACCACTTCGGTGTGTTTTTTTTTTCCGGAACTTTACCGGTTACTTTTGCCTGAATGGATTTGATCATTAGAGGGCTTCGGAAGTTTTTGTTCGTTAACAAGTTACTTTGAAACCTTGAAAACATGAGAGTTAATGGTGATTAGCCCTCATGTGATGAACACAATTTGTCCCTCTGCTTTTGCTATTGCGGATATGAATTATGAGTTTTATGTTAAATGTCTATGGATTCGGAAATTTGGCGGTGAGAAACGTGTAGCGATTCTTGATGATGTCTCTGTATGTGTAGGTTTTTTGCCTTGCCTGAATGATTAGGCCCAATTGACTAACGAATGTTCCAAAAATTGGTATAAAAGTTGAAAAGCTCCGTTGCCGGGAATCGAACCCGGGTCTCCTGGGTGAAAGCCAGATATCCTAACCGCTGGACGACAACGGATTTATTATCATTAATATTAATTATACGTACGTTTTCTATGTTCTTTTCCTAACAACATTTTTATTGACCAAGGTAAGGACTAAGGTCCCCAAATATTGGATTCGAACCGTTCACAATGATTTTTTCTGTGTTTCTGACTAGTATTAAGCCAAAATCATAATATAAATTTATCTTGTTATTTTTTACATGAGATATAAAATGTGTTTTCGTTAAGAGTGATATTTTCAAAAAGTTCTAAACGGTTTGGATCTAAAGAATGAGCACGAGACGCCGACAAGAATAAATCGGCACCAAACATTTGGGTATGGCCGTATGGGGGTATTATTGACAATTTGATCACTAATCTTGGGGATTTTTAGGCGTAATAATGGGGTGAGAGTAAGGGTATAAAGAGAATTTAAGTAAAGTCATCGTTTTCCATTTTTCTTTTTTAAGCACCTCGGTGGCTCTCTCACACTCCGTTCGCATCCTCCTCTTAAAGGAACCAAACCTCTCTCAGGAAAAAAGAAAAGCCAAACTATTTTCGTCTTCATTTCTACGGATTTGCATAGAAAGTGATTCGCTTGTGGAAATCAAGAAGAAGATGTGGCGATGCGTCTCTCGTAGCCTTGGAGCTCCTTCTTCAAGGACCTCACTCTCTGGATCTCGCTTTTCTAGATTCTTCTCCACCGCCTCCTCGGTATATCATCTCCCTTCCGTTTCTGTCATTTTCCATTTCGATCGCATCTTAATAATCGTGGAATCGGAAGCTTGAGATGGATCGCAGCCTCTGGTTTATTCAGGATTCTTAGTTTTGTCCGCCATTCAAATGCGTTTTCTAGTCGAGGAAATGTTGAAATCGGGGAAAATTTGATTTGTGTTACTTGTTGATCATGTGGCAGACCGATGGGAGATCCTCGTATACGATAGTCGATCACACCTACGACGCGGTCGTGGTGGGAGCTGGTGGGGCTGGACTTAGAGCGGCGATTGGATTGTCGGAGCATGGCTTTAACACAGCTTGCATTACCAAGCTTTTCCCCACAAGGTCACATACTGTCGCTGCTCAGGTAATTTGGTTATCTATCATCGGTTTTAATGGAGTTTTGGTTTCTTTGAGATTTGAGTTTATGATGTGCAGGGTGGTATTAATGCTGCACTTGGAAATATGTCGGAAGATGATTGGAGATGGCACATGTATGATACTGTGAAAGGAAGTGACTGGCTAGGTAATCTTGCTCTTTTGTTGCAACTCATGTTCTTGCTAGTTGTGCCTGTTATGTGGTTCAGTTGTTCGTGCGTTGGGACAATTAGCGAGTTTCTCTCTTTTTTTGCTTTCTGTAGGTGATCAAGATGCTATCCAGTATATGTGCAGAGAAGCACCAAAAGCAGTGATTGAGCTTGAGAATTACGGGCTGCCGTTTTCTCGTACTGAAGAAGGGAAAATTTACCAGCGTGCATTTGGTGGTCAGAGTCTTGACTTTGGAAAAGGTGAGTTGCTTACTATTTACTTTGTTTTGAGATCCTTGAGACTTTGTTTTAGTAGATTTCTCATAGTGGCTTTCTTTTTATTCTACCAGGTGGTCAGGCCTATCGTTGTGCTTGTGCTGCGGATCGGACTGGGCATGCTCTGTTGCATACCCTCTATGGACAAGCTATGAAGCATAACACACAGTTCTTTGTTGAATACTTCGCTCTGGATTTGATCATGGCTAGTGATGGTAAGTTTTTGAGAGTTATCCTGCTTTTACGGTTGTTTCTGTTAGTATTTACCTATTTGGTGTAGAGGTAGTGGTGGTAATTGAATTTATGAGGTAGTTGGAGAGCTTTTATCGATCAATTTTGGACTTAAAGGCAAGCGACTTTGAAGTTAATTCAATATTGTTATCTGATATGCAGGTAGTTGCCAGGGTGTAATTGCACTAAACATGGAAGATGGAACATTGCATCGTTTCCGCTCCGCACAAACAATTTTGGCCACTGGGGTGAGCTTGAGTAGTTTTTATATTATACAAAATTTTCCAATATACTCACTCGATGGCCGATGTTTTTCCAGGGGTATGGAAGAGCATACTTCTCTGCAACCTCGGCACATACATGCACAGGAGATGGCAATGCCATGGTTGCACGGGCTGGTCTTCCACTCCAGGTTTCCCACCTGTTTCGTTTCAAAATAAATGGTGTATAATGTATTTGTCTGTTATGTATGCTAATAATATTATTGTCTAATGACTTTATGCAGGACTTGGAGTTTGTTCAATTCCATCCAACTGGTATATATGGGGCCGGATGTCTCATCACTGAAGGTTAGCATTTTGTCCTCACGTGCAGGAATTTGCTTGCAATATAAGGTTTCATGTGTTTTGTGACATTTGTATTTTTGGTGTTTGTCTATTATACAACTGCAGGATCACGAGGTGAAGGTGGTATCCTTAGAAACAGTGAAGGTGAACGTTTTATGGAACGATATGCTCCTACAGCCAAGGATCTTGCATCAAGAGATGTTGTCTCTAGATCTATGACTATGGAAATCAGGGAAGGTCGTGGTGTAGGTATGCTCCCCTGTAAATATAGTTTTAATTATCAGTTTTCAGAGCAAAGTCTCATTACGTGTATTCAAGGTGTATATCTATGCTTTATTTTGTGATCCGTCGAGCTTTGTTATCACCTTGGTAACTGTTGCTGATATCTGCCAGGACCACATAAGGATCATATCTATCTCCATCTGAATCATCTTCCACCAGAAGTCCTGAAAGAAAGGCTTCCCGGAATCTCTGAGACAGCTGCAATCTTTGCTGGTGTTGATGTGACCAAAGAGCCAATTCCTGTCTTACCCACTGTTCATTACAACATGGGTGGCATCCCAACAAATTACCATGGCGAGGTAAGAAAAAGAAAATTCCTTCAAGAGCTGAAATTTGTGTGGAGTGAAGTATAAGATGCATCAGAAGCCTTAGCAGTTAAAGTAATTCTTTTGATCCTGCAGGTAGTTACCATCAAAGGAGATGATCCAGATGCAGTGGTTCCTGGGCTAATGGCTGCTGGGGAGGCAGCTTGTGCATCTGTTCATGGTGCCAACAGGCTGGGTGCAAATTCTCTCCTCGACATTGTTGTGTTTGGCCGTGCTTGTGCAAATAGGGTTGCAGAGATAAACAAACCAGGTTAGTCTTAATTTTGAGGATCTATTATTATATAGAAAGACAAGTCTCTTCTGATCTGATGTTTGTTTTGGTTCTTGTATTGGTGCAGGGGAGAAACAGAGACCTCTTGAGAAGGATGCAGGTGAGAAGACTATCGCATGGCTGGACAAGTTAAGAAACTCAAGCGGGTCGCTTCCTACTTCAAGTATCAGATTGAACATGCAGAGAATCATGCAGAACAATGCAGCTGTCTTCCGCACCCAAGAAACATTGGAAGAAGGTAAAAAATAAAAAATAAAAATCTTAATTTCTACTGAATTCAGAGCTCTCATCCTCCAATTTCTTTACCCATTTATGCTCTGAAATGTTTCGCAGGTTGTCAATTGATCGACAAGGCCTGGGAAAGTTTTGGGGATGTCCAGGTGAAAGATCGGAGTTTGATATGGTAAGAAGACTTGACTTTTACATATGGGGTAAAACTCTTTTGTTAATCTCTTAAACTAATTGATGAATGCAGGAACTCTGATTTGATAGAGACATTGGAACTGGAGAACCTTTTGATAAACGCTTCCATAACAATGCATTCAGCGGAAGCACGAAAGGAAAGCAGAGGAGCACATGCTCGAGAAGATTTCACGGTTTGATTTCCTTCCTCAGCCCTTTCCACATTGTTAAAACATGACGGATGAAACCATAATACAATATAATGTGTGCAGAAAAGAGAGGATGGAGAATGGATGAAACATACTTTGGGGTATTGGGAAGATGAGAAAGTGAGATTGGAGTATAGGCCTGTTCACATGGACACTCTCGACGATGAGATTGAGACTTTCCCTCCCAAAGCCCGCGTCTATTGATTTCCGCCACACGAGAGGAGCCATATATGCTTTTATTTTTATCCGTCATCCGAATAATAATCAGGGGAGTTAGGAGAATACAAAAGGAGTTTCCTATTTATGAGCTGATGGAGGACAAAGGAGTGTTCTTCACTTTATCGTCGTCGTCCTCTGGGTTTACATTTGACACCAGAAAGGTTGAAATAAAGTGGGAAAAAACAGTAAATTTGTTTGAGATTTTTCTAATCAGTTCCTGAAATGATTTGTTTTGTTGGTACGCCTCTTGGTGATATAAGCAATTCTTAAACTATTTTTGAATTGTGGTCGTAGAAAACTAGTCCTATGTAATGGCCTCTCTCTTAAAGTCTCGTCCACTCGCTTATGGGGAATGCTAAAAAGTGGTCTTCCACACCCATAAATGATGCATGATTACAACCTTGAAACTTAGAAACCAGTCCCACAACAATTCGACTAATCCTGTAGTTTAATACTATACACTAATCAACCATAATTACATCCCCCTAAATTATACACTCTCCCATACACTAATATAAAAACTAAAAGTATTATATTTATCCGCGTGTGTGTTTGTTTGTTTGTATGACTAATATAATAAAACTAAAAGGATGGTCAAAATTCCTAATTAGAACCAATCGATGTCACTGATATGACAAAATTAGCAAGCTCCACGACAAATTAAAACAACCAGTAGACTTCACCAACCAGCTTTATCTATTAACCTATTCATTTCACATTTAACAATTCCAAACCCATCAATTAATTAAATCCTTTTCGACTCGGTAGCAGACTTTGCAATGCCTAAAACGCAACGTATGAAAGAGAAATGTCGTGATTAAATCGTCTAATCCTCATCTAACCTTTTTCAATAAAGTAGGGCTTTCCCTTTCTTTTCCTTATCCTCATCTAAAGTAATAATCTTTTTCAAATTTACTTTGGCCGATTACAAATTTACTACAATTTATAGCTTGACAGACAATTTCATAGATAGAGTGCTGAGTTTGATTTTTTATTAAAAAATGAAGGACTTTATCCAAACAATGAATCAAATTTATAGCAAAAATTATTTAGACTGCCATTTTGTATGTTATTTATTTTCAAAAATACCATCAAAACAAACCAGCATATAGTGAAATAGTTGTTGAAAATTTTATCTTGGAGTTGTAGACTTAGAATTTCAGTCTTACTATTGCGATTTCAATTATATTTCATAAGAACGAATGTCCACTAGACCAAGAGACTGTATATTTTTTTTTATGTAAAATTTGAAAGAGAGATGTGTGTTGATTTGAAAATTTATAAGTGGGTCACCAAAGTGTGCGAGTGGCATTTTGACGTGGAGACAGCGGTGCAACCCAAAAAGAGAGATCAATCGAGAGAGCTGAGAGACTAACATTGCTCTTTCCACTATTTTCTTCCCATTTCACATTTCTTTTGTTCATAAGCACTTTTCCCAAAGCTTTAGTGAATATATATAATAAGAACTCAAGACTATATCTGCATTTTTAAGAACAAGAATAAGGATTTTATCAATGTGTCGTACGTTAATAGCTAATGGAGTTGGTTCTATTCTACCAATTCAATTCTCTTTAAAAGGAGAAATATTTCTGGAGATAATAAACTTAAAATTGATTCCACAAAAATTATGATCTAAACCCGAATTTCGAAGTTATTTAAAAAAAAAAAAATTTAAATTCGTCATATCTACTATATATACATTTTTGTTTATATTGGTATTTATTGTAAGTACAATTTAAACAATTGATGAATCAATCAACACTAAAAAAAAAGGAGAAATTCATATTTGTTTTTTCTCTTTAGGTGAAAAGTAGTCGGATGATATTTTCTTTTATTTCATCTTTACCATCAAAAGAGTACAAATATTTGAAAATTTCCTCTTTTTCTTCCAAATTTTATTATGGTCTTTTTAGCATTTTTTAGGTAATTTAAAAATCTTTTTGGACAGCTTCCTTCTTCCGGTCCAAGATCGGTCCAACAACAGTTTCACGGGCCCCACCACTGATCTCTTTTCCTTGTCATATTTTAGAACTACATGGGCTGATCCATGGGCCCATCAGTCACACTCAAAAGTGTATTTATATATATTCAATTATACACACTCGCATACATAAGTTTCTGACGAGTATTAACGATGTAACATTTTAATGTATAATTTGACAATACAATAGCAAGAACAAGAACAAGAACCATCTAATCCAATTACATTTATTTTAATTTTTTTTTCGTTGCGTCACGTTGTCTCTATCGTTTCATGATGTTAATGTTAATATATTACAAAATATTTGCATATCAAATTAAATTATTTATTTATTTGTTTCCAAATTAAAATTTTCCCGAGGACATGCAGAGGTAAGTGGTGACTAGAGTTTCGATCATATAATAAAAATCAACGGCAGAGATCTCGAGATGGAAACTACAGTGTGATGACGTCATCAAAGACAGTGGTGGACCCTACCTATTGGGTCCTCCCGAGAAGAGCGGGGTGATCCACAAAAATAGAACAATCTTTTAAATCACTCTCTTGCCTTCTTTAAAAAAACTCATTTTTTTTAATGAAAATTCCTCTTTTCCTCTATTAGCTAAGGTTCACCAAATAAAATTTGTCTTCGTCTCAAAATTATATGTTTGATTGGTAAATTTTTATTGCTGCGATAAAGATAAAGAATGTACCGTTTAACGGTTACAATTATAAATACAAAACGGTAAAAATTAACAGTTTCAAAGATAATATTTACATTTTTTGTTCAGATGATTATCCTTTTACTTCTATTTCTTACCTGTTTTAACTATTTTTTTTTGTCACACCTATTTTAACTATTTAGATATTTAGATATGCGATATCTTTAAAAATATATATATATATATGCAATATCTTTTACCATTTTTTCCTCAATTTTCTCTTTTACTGTTTTGTATCATCAACCGAACTCAATTTCTGCTAATTCAAATGTTCTAAAAAATAATTTTTTAAAAATCTAAATAATTGATATTACTGAACTATTTTGATTTTCAACAAACTGTTTAAAATATTGTTCAATTCAAAAAATTCTACGATTATTATTTTTTTTAGTTTAAACAGGTATCTAGACTGTAAATTAATTAATCTAGATGTTCGTCCAGTATGTTTGTAAATAATCTTTTATTTTCTTATGTAAATTAACTTTACAATATGGACATATGTAGTAGAATTCCGATAAAAAAGTTACAAAAATAATCGTTTGACCACTTAAACTAAAAGCAGATTCCAAAAAATATTTTACTTAATGCAAAATGTTTACATGATCTGGAGTGATTATTCTCAAGATTCAAGATTGTTGTACGCAAAAGAAAAAAAAAAGAGGAAAAAATCTCAAAGATAAAAAAGTTTGATATGAAAAGAGAGTCTATTTGTCAATTATGTGGGACCCACAGCCTATCCCGCGTCATCCTCTCACCAGATTTTCTATTCAATATTTTATGGATCTGATTATAAATGTTTAATTTTGTTTTGGCGCGAGAGTGTTATTATATGACATTAATATGAACATGTTTACATCAACCTCGGCGATTATGATTTATAGTCGTTAATTGTTTTTCAACTTAAAATACATTTAACCAAAAACTATACTAATATATTATTCTGTAAAGAAAGATATTCTGAATTATTGGTGTATAGGTTTTATGTTTTCAGAGTTGAACCCAAAAAAAGAAGGTTTTATGTTTTCAAGTTTATTTCTGATAATATACACGACAGATTCACAAAACATGTTTCATTTTAAAACTAATATTTCGAATTTGAATTCAATATCACTCAAATAATGTTCTTTTAACCAGTAAAACTATTCGCGATGAGCTAAACTTCCGAAATTGTAGATTTGTGATTCTTGATTAAGTATTATTATATTTAGGATTGTTGTATATTTTAAACTTGATTTAGACATAATAGATTTGATTAGAGATACAAAACGATAATAAAATTAGTATTGTTAGTTATTATCATTTTTGCAAATTGATAATTTTCGAAACGATATACTTTTATTAAAGTGATGAGAAATCCTCAATCAAATCCATTATCACTTACTGAAATAACATTTTTTTAACCGATTAAATTACAGCAAAAATTAACATTTTGACTTTAATAACGCTTCAATACTATATAGATAAACATTTAAAAAAAAATTGATAAGAGTTTAAGCATAAAAAAAAAAATCATTTTCCGGTCAATGATTTGTGTTTATCTACAAAACTAATGTGGAAATAATCTAACGACAAAATATGAATGACGCGTGGGTGTTTATATTGGTATTATTACCGTTACAAATATCGTATGTTTTACTTAAGAAAGAAAGAAAAAAAAAATAGCGAAGAGAAAATGGGACCCGCAATGAAATCAGACGGTCAGATTTTAATCAACGTTGATCCACTTTCTAGGGCTGACCTTTCTCACACCTCTCTCTCTCTCTCTCTCTCTCTCCCTCCCTCCCTAATACTAAAATCCAAAGCTCGAAGCTTGAGATCCCGCCGTTTCACTCTCTCCCTCTCTCTCTTCCTCTCCGTCATCGTCTTCTTCGTTTTACAGTGACACGACTCTGCAGGTGGCAGTCGTCGCTTTTTTAATCGCCGGTTAGATCTGGCCGTAGAATGGCTTACATGTGCACTGATAGTGGCAATCTAATGGCGATAGCTCAACAAGTCATCAAACAGAAGCAGCAACAAGAACAGCAACAGCAGCAGCATCAAGATCATCAGATTTTTGGGATTAACCCTTTGTCTCTTAATCCTTGGCCGACCACCAATCACCAGTCTCTCGGGTTTGGGCTTTCCGGTTCTGGTTTTCCTGACCCGTTTCAGGTTACAGCCGGCGGAGATCCCGGCGATTCTGGGTTTCCGTTTCCCAGCTTAGACCATCACCATCCCACGACCGCCGGTGCGTTTAGGTTGTCTGATCTCGACGGTGGAACTGGCGGTGAGTTTGAGTCCGACGAGTGGATGGAGACACTCATTGGCGGTGGAGACTCGGCGGTGGCGGCGGAAGGTCCTGATTGTAACACATGGCAGAGTAATCCCGATTTCGTAATCTACGGTTCTGATCCCTTCGCTGCTTACCCGAGTCGACTCACTGTCCCACCGTCAGATCTCAACCGAGTCATCGACACGTCGAGTCCACTTCCTCATCCGCCGGTTTCTTCTACCTTGTGGGCTCCGTCTTCGCCATTATCGATTCCTCCGCCTCCATCTCCGCCTCATCAGGCAACCAAAGATCCAGAAACTAACGACTCCGAAGACGGTGGTTCGCTGGATTTCGACCTAGAACCTCCCCTCCTCAGAGCTATCTACGACTGTGCACGTATCTCAGACACTGACCCGGACGACGCTACCAAGGCGCTTGTTCGGATCCGAGAATCCGTATCGGAGCTTGGTGATCCAACGGAGCGAGTTGGGTTTTACTTCACGGAAGCTCTCTGCAACAGACTTTCTCCTGTTTCCAATTCGAAGGATTCGCCGGCGACGACAGTCGAGTTAACACTCTCTTACAAAACCCTAAACGACGCATGTCCCTACTCCAAATTCGCTCATTTGACGGCGAATCAGGCGATTCTAGAAGCTACGGAGAATTCCAGCAAGATTCACATCGTCGATTTCGGGATTGTTCAAGGTATTCAATGGCCTTCTCTTCTTCAAGCTCTAGCAACACGTTCTTCTGGGAAACCCACCCAAATCCGGGTCTCGGGTATACCCGCTCCATCACTCGGCGAATATCCGGAGCCGTCGCTAATCGCCACCGGAAACCGCCTCCGTGATTTCGCTAATGTTCTGGATCTCAATTTCGATTTCATCCCAATTCTCACTCCAATCCACTTACTAAACGGGTCAAGTTTCCGGGTCGACCCGGATGAAGTACTCGCCGTGAACTTCATGCTTCAGCTCTACAAATTACTCGACGAGACGCCGACGATAGTTGACACCGCACTACGGCTCGCCAGGTCGTTAAACCCGAGGGTCGTGACTCTCGGAGAGTACGAGGTGAGTCTAAACCGGGTCGGTTTAGCTAACCGGGTGAAAAACGCGCTTCAATTCTACTCCTCGGTTTTCGAATCCCTCGAACCGAATTTGGGGAGAGATTCGGAGGAGAGAGCGAGAGTGGAGCGAGTACTGTTCGGCCGGAGAATCTCGGGTTTGATCGGACCGGAGAAAACCGGAAATCAGAGAGAACGAATGGAGGAAAAAGAACAATGGCGGGTATTAATGGAGAGTGCCGGTTTCGAATCGGTTAAGCTGAGCAATTACGCAGTGAGCCAAGCGAAGATTCTACTGTGGAATTACAATTACAGCAATTCGTATTCGATTGTTGAATCTAAGCCAGGTTTCATCTCTTTGGCCTGGAACGATTTGCCTCTCCTCACTGTTTCTTCGTGGCGATGACGAACCGAACCGAACCAGCCCGGTATTTTTAGTTTTATTCTGTTTCAAATGTTATTTTTGGTTAGACACAAAAAAAGAAAAATATCAAATGTTAATATACGCCATGGTTTGATTATAGTGTTTTGGTTTACTTTCAAGGTTGAATTATTTTAGGGGTAGGTTTTGAAATTCTCTGAAGCTCATGGTTATTTATTTTTCTTTAACATTGTTGGTTTTGTGAAGTAGGTTAAAAGCTGTTCTTAGTCTTCTTGTTTACTCTCTCAGCTACTTTTTCTCTTTTAGATAATTTTAATTTGGTTTGCTTTTTGTTGGAGAAGTGACTGGTTCTGGTCATTTGTTTGAGATGTAATTACTATTTCATAAGGTTAGGAATAATATTTGTAAGTATTCCACTATTGGTAATTTTGCTTTAAAAAGATATGCAATCCAATTTTGAGATCTACAGTAATAAGTATGTGAATGTGCTGCAAACTTATGTAGCTAAATGTGAAGCGAAGATATACAAAGTGTTTATTTTCTTGTCACTAAATCAACTTCATCTTCTTTATTGACATATATTTTTATTTTCTTGTTTGTTAAAGATGATGTTCACACACTTTCTAGTTGCTACTCTATTTGAGTCTTTCAGTGTCAGTCTCACTCACTGTACTGATTTTTCTTTTTCATTGAGTGTGCCAATGATGACATCACCTCCACGTCCTCCACTCCGTCTTCTTTAACGGTCACGTGGCCCCCACCTACCTTTCTCAATGTCTTTGATGACGTGTCCCGGCCCAAATTACTTGAATTGGGCTATTTAACTTTTCTTGCTGGTCCAAATCGGTAAAAGAGGATTTGCCATACAAATCTGAACCCCTCGGATTGCTCAAAACGTGTCGCATTCTGACGAACGTCATCAACTCTTTTCTTCGTTCCGCCACCTGTCATCAGTGTTCCACGTGGCACACTTTAACCAGGACACCATCGTACTATTATGTCGGAAGACAGAGACGATTAACCTTTTTTTTTGTTTTTTTCCTCAAAAGCCACCACTTAATACATACATTTGTAATGACTCATATCGCATAACCTATATTAACATTTTTTTTTACTTATCGATAAAAACTACTTCTCCTATAAATTTAAAGCTTCAGGAAACTTCGTAAAGCTGAGAAATGATCAACGCGATTAAGACAATCCGATCACTGCCTTCGACCACCGTCTCTTTCTTGTCACCACCGTCTCGATTTGGCCGCAAAGTTACCGGAGTTAGCTTCGCAACCTCTTTTGACCAGCAAAAGATGGATAAAAAGCCCGAAAATCCAAACGACAAAACCGGGTTTCTCTCCACGATATTTGTTGTATATAATATATAGTTTCTGATTCGGTTTGGATTTTATTTTAACGTTTATTTTTTCTTTGATTAATGGAGCAGTGACGTTATGTCTCATTCGTTTGGAGAAGGATACTCGACGAGGTCTGATGAAGAAGGGTTTGGAGGAACCTATAGAGGTAATCAAACACTTCTAAAGGATAACGAGATCCATGAGAATCACCCTGGTAATTAATTAAATCCCCTATATATTCTTAATTTAGAGACATCACTTCGAATGTTTACGATTCTGTGTCTGGTGTGTTTTCGTTTTGGAAGATTACGACAAAACTCAAGGTAGCGAAGCGAAGGAGAAGGAGAAATCAAGGAACCAGGCACAATCCCACAGCTGAGGAAGGAGGAGTGATCTAATAGTCTTATAAAAAAAAACATGCTTTAATAAATAAGACTTTAGTCTCTGGCTCGAGTTTTTCGACCCAGTAACTTTTGCCTTTTCTGTATCCTTATCACTTATGTTGAATTAACTTATACTTTTTGTTGGTTTTTATTTTTAGCCTTGACTGTGTTTGTTCATTAATAATTAAAAAATTCGTTAGTTAAAAAAAAATTGACCGTTAAAAAACAATGTAATAGAAAACCTCAATGTTAGATCTCCTCTGTATTTTGGGTTTCATCCGTCTTTTTCCTCCGGGATCGTGTGTCGATTTGGTTTCGATATTGTCCGATTAGAATGGATTCATTTTTTGTCTTTTTTTGGTTTCGGGTTTTGGTAATGTCCGATTAGAGTGGTTTCGCTTTTTATCTTCTACTAAATAGATCTGATCGGAATATTTAGTTTTTTCTAAAGAATTTATCTAGACATCGTTAAGTCGGGTTTTTTCGGCATTACCGTTTCCGAAAGTTGTGTTTGAAAGTTGTGTTTGAAGATCCAATTTGTTTGGAATTTTCCATTTTGCCGGCACAGTTTCTTATGATATATGAATTGGTGTGGTAGATCTATTCGTTATGAAAGAAATCTCATTTGTTTGGGTTTTTATGATTTTAGCGATTAGCTTTCGCGGTTGCGTCTATAATTGTTTTTTTGGTGAGGTTTGTTTTGTCTAAGCTGGTTGTTAGCTTTGGCTTTTTTTAATTTTCATTCTCAAGAGTTTTTTTTCCTTTTAGTTCTGTAATTTTGGATGTATTTTGGCAATATTCGTGTTTTTTTTCGTTCGCATAGTTTAAACTTTGGAAATATGTTTTAATTTGTCGTTTTTAGTCTCCGGTTTTTGGTTCTGATGTTGTTTTTGTTGACAGTCGGTCTGTGATTTTTATTTTGGTTTGTACAATGTATTTTAGGTTATAATAAAGGATGATTTGTAGAATAGTAAAAGAAAAAAATATATATAAAAAGTAGCCAAAAAAATCTAAAATGAGAAGGAGAGATTAAGCTACATAGGAAAAAATTTGTTAGATTTTTAGTTTGTTTTTTTTTTTACGGTCTTTTGGCCAATTATTCTTTATAATAATATCAACTAGATGATGAAAAAAAAAACAATGTAGTAGAAAACGTCGGCAATGAGTTTTATCCCGGGTTTCAGACGACTTTGGTCCGAGAGGATAGACATTAAAAGCAACGTCACCAAAACTTCCATATTCTGTAATGGAACTTGGGATATTTTGTGTGTCCACATAGTTTTCCTGCTCATAATTTCTGTAAATAGATTCGGTAAAGTCTATTACAAAAAAAAAAATTAAAAAAACAAAAAAATCAATGAAGTTGCCAAGTTGGTCCACGCTTCTCAGAGTTACAGGGTTTTCAAGTTGGTTTGGTAACAATTTCATTCATGGCGATGATGCATGATTAGCCAACGTCGAAGCTAAATGACAAGATTGCCCCTTATCTTGTTATCCTCTCAACGAGTCTATCGGCTCGCAGTTAGTCAACGAAGCCATGAAAGTCAACTCAACCCACTTGCGACGACGAAACAGTCAAAACATATCATTCAGTCGACATTGTAATTTACTTTCACGGGACAAAACACAATCATGAGAGAAACACGCCAACCAAACACTCCGTATCATCTCTTCTTCTTCTTCACTCTAACCGTCGTTACACGAACCACCGACTCGGTTTACTGTCGACCCGGTTCTCTCCGTTACCCGTTCGGTCTCTCCGACGGTTATCCGATCCGGTTCAATTGCTCGGACAAAACCGACGATGCGAAAATCGGCGATTTCGTTGTACAGGAAGTGACCAACTCTAACATCTACGTGAAAATCCCTCCGATCTGCAAACGCGAGATCCGCGAAATCGAACAGCTTTTCCAGGAAAATCTCGCTCCGTCGAATATACAGAACGTGATTCTCGTACAGGGATGCAACGAATCGTCGTCTAATTGTTTAATTAGGAGTAGATTCGTCGAAAATCGGTTAAATCTCAGTAGATGTAAGTCTCCGGTGAGATGTCTCGACGGAGCGACGACGGCGTTCGATGTGATGAGTATCGGAGACGTCGTTAACCGTAGCGGATGTAAGTATTGGTTCTCTTCGATTACCACTGAGTCGAGGGATGCCAAATCGGAAGTTTCGTTCAATTTGGGTCGATTCAAGCTCGATTGGTGGATTAAGGAGCGTTGCAGTAACACGACTTGCTCGGCGAATGCCACCTGTACGGATGTCAAGCTCCCCGGCGGCGAATTTGGTCATCGTTGCACTTGTGTCGAAGGATTTCGCGGCGACGCTTTCACCGTGCACGGTGGTTGCCGATCAGGTTCGGTTATTGACTTTTCCTTGCAAATTTTGACCGAGAAACAGAAACCAATCATTCAATGACACGTGCCGTTGCAAACAAAAATTTGTGTCAAATGTCAATGATTTGGTTTTGATGACGCTAATGGTTTCGGTATTTTCAGTTGGTAAACGCAAAGGACTACGCAAACTCATTGTTATTGGTACTGGTAAGTTAACTTTGAATCTATTAATATTCAGGTTTAGTGAATTATTAAATTATAGTGAAGTTTATGATAATAATTCGAATGTTTGTGTTTGGTTATAACCAGGGATTTTGGTTGGAGTTTCACTAATTGCGATCTTGATATTTGCTTGTATCTACCGCCACAAACGTTCTGCGTTTTACGCGAGAACATCAGTCGCGAATCGCTTGCTCTCTGAGCTCGCCGGAAACTCCAGCATTCCCTTCTACACCTACAAAGAGATCGAGAAAGCTACCGATAGTTTCTCCGACAAGAACAAGCTCGGAACCGGAGCATACGGGACAGTCTACGCCGGCGAATTCCCAAACAGCTCATGGGTTGCTATAAAACGTCTCAAACGCATAGACACAAGAAGCATCGACCAAGTCGTGAATGAGATCAAGCTTCTTTCCTCTGTGAGCCACCCTAACCTCGTTCGTCTCTTAGGCTGTTGTATCTCCCAAGGAGAACCGTTTCTAGTCTACCAGTTCATGCCAAACGGAACGCTTTCTCAGCATTTACAACACGAAAGAGGACACACACCGCTTTCTTGGCCTATACGTCTCGCCATTGCATCTCAAACCGCAAACGCAATCGCACATCTTCACTCTTCGGTAAACCCTCCTATCTACCACCGAGACATCAAATCCAGCAATATCCTCCTAGACTACGAATTCAACTCCAAAATCTCTGATTTCGGACTCTCTAGGCTTGGCATGTCTACCGATTTCGACGCGTCTCATATCTCGACGGCTCCACAAGGCACTCCTGGATATGTAGACCCTCAGTACCACCAAGATTTTCAGCTTTCGGATAAGAGCGATGTCTATAGCTTTGGAGTTGTTCTAATTGAAATCATCTCAGGGTTTAAAGTCATAGACTTTACTCGTCCCTACGATGAAGTGAACCTAGCCGCTCTTGCCGTTGACAGGATCGGAAGAGGGCGTGTGGTAGATATAATCGATCCCTGCTTAAAAACAGAGAATGATCCGAAAATGTTTGCTTCTATCCACAACTTAGCGGAATTGGCGTTTCGCTGCTTGTCCTTTCACAGAAACATGAGGCCTACAATGATAGAAGTAACAGAAGACCTTCAAGGGATTAAGCTTATGTACTTTGGTACAGAGTTAGGGAAGTCCAAAAACCGATCCGAAATCGATATGAAGAGATTAAACAGCCAAGAATCATCTCCGATAATACAAATGCTGCCGCAGGAGATTAGATGAGTTCCGTCTTGATTTTTTTGGTTCCTTGTGAACAAAGTAAAAATAAAAAACACAACAGTACAGCTGGAAAAATCCTATAGGCATTGTATATTCACTTGGTAAAAAATCTATACGGAAATATGTGATTTCATAATTTGTAAAAGTGTCAATCTATATAGTTGATTAATTGTAGAGGATGATGTTCTTTGCAAATTGTGTTCGCATTGATTGATCTTGTGCAGAAGAAACCAAGCAGCCAAATTGTTCGTCTTCTTACCAGATTCTGTGGAAGTTCAAGAAGTTGATTCAATGCCTCGTGGACGCTTTTCATTTTTCTTTAGAAGTAACAAATTTGTTTTTATTTGTTTGTTTTGTTCTCTTTAGATGAACACCTATACAGTTCTGATGTTTTTTAAACAAGAGAAATTAAACACATACTCATGCTTATCTAATATCTACCCTTTTATTCCATTATATCTTTCTTTTTGAAAACTACAATTCTTGATATTACAAAATGGGCTTTGATAAAACAAAGAGTCAGTAACCACTTCTGCCCCTATTAATATTTATTGATCTGTTTTAAACTTCTTATCAATTCTCCAAATTTCCATCTAATTGGGCCTTGAGGATTTACAATTTGTAATAAGCTTCTATTAGTGTAAATAATTAATTAAGGAAGAAATCGTAGTGGAAGAAGATACACAAGCACACACTCCAATTAATTCTCGACAGCTCATTGCTCCCATTTGTCAGCTTATCCTAAGCCGACCATATCGAAGACTTTTGATTTTAAATTACTCATCGGGAATTTAAGTTCAAACTAATTTCTATATTACTGTTTTTACAAATAAATTATATTTAAAAACTATGACAAAGAAAACTAGTAGATTTTATTATTCGTTGCTTTGTGAAATTAAAAATAAAACAATGTAACCCCGCACGTACGCCTCCGTAGTACCCTGTGAACAGCTCTCCATGCATTAATTAGTAATCACATTAGCATTATATAATTCAAAAAATACATTATCATGTATAATCATATAATTTATAGTTATCGGCCAGCTATAAACTTTATATTTTTTTTAACAAAATCGATTTAGTGGATGGATATAGTATCGATGTATACCGAATTCAACACACACAAACATATGTATTGACATTCTAAACGTTAAATAACATAGAATAAAATTTCACATCCTCGACAGGACCAACGAAATTAGAATATATTTGGCACATATCTTATTATATAGTTGAATATATATTCGTAACTAAAAAACATGTTTACAGCAATATAATTATTAGATGATTTTAAATATTTATATGCAAAATAGAGAAATGATAAAATTTTACAATGGAATAGAATGTTTTTTTCATCAAGACACACGAGAGATTATACCGAAGGTAAATGAGGCTTGTGTTTGTGGCCAATAGCCCATATGAGGTGGTACGTTCCTTGGAGTGACATAACGAACAGTCTCACGAAGGACAATTTTACAAAAAAAATTAAAATTTTTGCACCTGCTATATAACCAATAACACTAAATTCTAGAACAGAGAAAATTGTACGTAATATGTGATTTTTATTTGAATATAAATCATGTAGATATATTAGGAATCAACACTTAATACATATATACTAAAATTTAGTAGTTGATATTTCAGGTCATATGAAAAGAAAAAATCTTTTATATTGGATTATTTTCAAAAAGGTGAAAAATAAGAGAGAAGTAGCTTTGACCAGTCACGGGGAAGAAGAGTAAAAGGACACGTGGCAGAAATCCACTTGCCACTCATCACCTGAGAAAAGCGCTCTTCGAACCATGTGATTGACAACCGGTGTCCTTTGACTGCACGTTTCATATTTTTATTTTTTGTTTAGTATTAATACTTTCGATATTTTTTTTGTCATTTTCCATAGAGCCCGACTTCGAATATTTTTTATTTAGACCCAAACACAAGCTTTTTAACCAGACGCTTCAGAAAATCAAATCCAATGCATAATTAAGACCGTCCAAAATATAAACAGATAAAACAATGCTTACAAAATATATATACATAGATGGTTAGGGTAAAAAAAAACAGAAGTAGAAGCTACATCAAAACGAAAAAATAATTCTTATTACTATAAAATAATAATCTATGGGTGCAAGTAGAAGCTTCTTACATATTAACCTGTATACAGTAACAAAAAGAAAAGAAAAAAAGGCAACTACTTAGATCATGATTGAAATGCGATTTCACACTAAAATAAATCAAGATATGATGATTAACACCTTACATTCACGTCAGCAAGAGCAAAAACAAACAAAAAACGATAACAAAATTTGTTTATTTTGGTCTCTCTTTATGTATACTTAACACAATTTAGTTGTAAATATAAATAATAATGAGAATGAGAGATGCAGAAGAAGCACGTGGGGTCAGGGAAAGGGTCGGCATCGCCAGCTAATAACCCTCTTTTCACTATTGAGTCAAACCACAGTCAATGCTAGTGACCTTATGGTTCATATTTTTTACCTCTTAAAAAAGATAACGTTATTTGTTTTTCAAAATTTGTATGAAATAAATTGTAATTTTGTTTGCAAACTAAACTTTAGTGCCTCGCTCTTGCAGCTCGTCGTCTAGTCTGCGAAGGCACTAAGGAATGTCATGCATTGAGAGTGAGAACAAACAAAATTATGAATATTCTTACGATACAATAGTTGCTGGAAATGTTGAAAATCTTTTACTCCCCGTAGATACACAACATGTATAAAACAAAGGTTTTTAGTTTTACCAATCTTTGGTCGAATTTATTGCACGAGAACATATATGAAACGAGACACTCTGGCTGTCCCTGAGGCTCATTTATTACATCTTTTTGCTTTCTTTCTAATAGTTTTGAAAAGAAAAAAAACTATTAGGAAAATTGTAAGAAAAAAGGAGTGATGTAGCTTTCAAAGGCACTTCCGTGGAAGAGATGCCATCTCTCCAAATCTGGCTACTATGACACTTTCCTTTTATATCTTTTCCCCTTCACTTCTTTCTATTTTTTTATTAGTTTAATTGATTATTCAAATTTGAATATTTTGTTTTGGACCCACGATTATTAATTTTTATTTACCCAATGCTTTTGATATTTTGTTGAATCTGCAAACCCTACAAGTGAAAAATAAACTACCCAAGGTGGGGATCTTTTCATTTACATCAGTAGAAAAAGTAAATGCAGGTTGAACATTTATAATTTTCGTAATTAATAACCTGTCACAGAATCCTCATTAAATAGATCCCTTTCTCTTTGAAAAAAGTAATAATTAGAGTAAAACAATAATATTCACTATAATAATAAATAAATAAATTAAAATAAATTATCTCAAGGAAGCCTCCCGGAATAATCCTATCTCGCTTTAAAATAAATCATCCAACAGAAATTTCATTCTGTTAATTAGAACGACAACTCTATATTAATTTTTTATACTTATCTACGCGTACGCGTGTATTTGTCTTTTCCAAAGTATGAAAAAAAGTTAGCCAGAGACTCTTCGCAACTTCTAAACAGTAATGTTTTTTTTTTTTTTTTTTTTTTTTTTTGTCATGTGAGATTTTTTATTAATTTTAATAGAATACATAGTGGAATACAAAGTCGGAACAAACCCAGAAATTAAGTCGGTGGATAAGCACGAATTTTCCGGAGATGAAGTCCACACGAAGGAAACATGAATTTAAACAAAAACCATACAAAAGCCATACATACAAAGGCCAGAATTTCACCGCTTTGACATCTAAAAATTAGGTAGATAAATAAGCTCAGCCGCAAACTTTACCAGAGAAAAAGAATATGGTGGATAGACAAAGACCAAATCGGACTACAAGATTCACTGAGCTAGTCCGACATGCTTCAAGTCCAAACAACACCACCGAAGCTGAAAAAAGTTATCGCCGCATATAGACAACAGAGCAAGAGCAGCTTAGGAGGGACCAAAACGAAGGGATCAAACAGGAAGAAACACCACCCAAATCAATATTGCAACGGACTTTGAAGGCGCATTATCAATCCAAATAGTTCCAACTGAATCTAAAAACCGCTCCCTTCTTCAAAAAACGTAAACAACAAACGCTTCAAATAGAGATTTTTTGCCAAAGAAAAGAACCAAAGAGACCGGATCAAGAGGGAACACATAAAGATCAAGAGCTGAAGAAAGCTAAGTGGAGGCGCGTGTGAAAGCGGAGAAGCCGCAACGAAAGACAGATGCGACGCCAACTGTTCCACCTTAACCCAAACTCTCCGGTCTTAAAATAAAAACTCACCTGAACCGTACTCGAAAACGCCTTCTATCAAATCGAAACACCATCACCAAAGCCACAGTCCCCTCTAAACCACCGGAAAAATTGAAACCCACAACGAAAATACACAGAACAAACTCCAAAACTACACATACAACAGATCTGAACTAGAATGGACCACGACCCAATGAGAGAAGAACAACCAAATCTGACATTGAAGATAAACGAAGGCAGCGACAAGGAGATAGGAACCACCAGTTCAAATCTGTGGTGATATATAGCAAATTCGATGCTCCGTCGCTCATAGAACCGGCACCACGAAACCATGGAGATCTCAACCTCGGCGAGATTCGTAATCTCCAAAGCTGGCCATAACTCACCACCAATTTCTCACCATCATAACAAAGCCATAATAGAAGAAAGACAAACACAAAGGACCGGCATCGATGTTGACAGAGTCGCCGCACGTCAGTCCAAACTTCGAATATGAGATCAAGAAATCTCGGCGGCTAGGTTTTTGCCGAGGAAGGTGTAATATATAATACATTAATGTTCTTTTCTAATTGATATTTTAATCTATTAATATTTAATAGGAACAAATGAGATAGTGGTCGAGTGGTGATTAGTTTTTTTTGTGTTCTGGATTCAATCCTCTGTTGGAATATAGAATTATTTTTTAAATCAGAATATCTAAAGCATAATTTCAAATACCGGGAGATTATAGGCTGAAAATCCAGAACTTTTACGGTTTATAAAAAAAAAATATGGGCAATTTGATTTTTTTTTTCAAATCAAATCTACATTTTTTCTATCAATGTTTTCGAAAATTACGAAAAACACAGTTATTATTACGTTATGACAAAACATCATATCAAATGTACACGATCTGACATTTTGGCAATGCATATCACTTTATATTATCCAGATAATAAGAGGCTAAAATAAAACAAAGTAAAAATAAAAAGGTGCTGATAAGTGTGTTGCCTAACATTTTAAAACCAATTAAACACTATATAATGGATGTAAATGGTGACATTAAAAAAATTAGTTTAATTTAGTTAGATTTAACAATTTTTTGGTATTATTTGTATAAAATTATATTCAGCTAAATTCAACTAGATTTAATAGTTTTTTTAATTTCAACTCACATACATATATATTTATTTTAGGTAAAAATTGGATAATAGCAAATACGTATACCGATTAAAAATATTTAAAATATAAAAAATTAATGTATATGTGTAGTTCATATATATAAAATCACTATCCAAATGACAAAAGTCAAATTTATGTTTAGGTATTTCGGATAATTACGAATAATTTACGATAATTTTTGAAAACTTTGATTTGATAGAAAAAAGACAAAGCAAAAACAAACACAAAGGACCGGCGTCGATGTTGATGGATTCGCCACACATCGTCCAAACTTCGAATATGAGATCAAAAAATCTCGACGGCTAGGGTTTTGCCGAGAAAGAAAGTAAAACTATCTATTGTAATATATAATACATTAATGTTTTTTTCTAATTGATATTTTAATCTATTAATATTTAATAGGAATAAATGAGATAGTGGTCAAGTGGTAATTAGTTTTTTTGTGTTTTGGATTCGATCCTCCGTTGGAACATAAAATTATTTTTTAAATCAGAATATCTAAAGCATGATTCCGTACTTGGATATTATAGACTCAAAATCCAGAATTTTTACTGTTTATAAAAAAATAAAATGGGCAATTTGATTTTTTTTTTCAAATCAAATCTACATTTTTTCTATCAATGTTTTCGAAAATTACCAAAAACACAGTTATTATTACGTTATGACAAAACATCATATCAAATGTACACGATCTGACATTTTGGCAATATCACTTTATATTATCCAGATAATAAGAGGCTAAAATAAAACAAAGTAAAAATAAAAAGGTGCTGATAAGTGTGTTGCCTAACATTTTAAAACCAATTAAATACTATACAATGGATGTAAATGGTGACACTAAAAAAATTAGTTTAATTTAGTTAGATTTAACAATTTTTTTGTATTATTTATACAAAATTAAATTTAGCTAAATTCAACTAGATTTAACAGTTTTTTTAATTTCAACTCACATACATGTATATTCATTTCAGGTAAAAATCAGATAATAGCAAATACGTATACTGATTAAAAATATTTAAAATATCAAAAATTAATGTATATGTGTAGTTCATATATATAAAATCACTATTCAAATGACAAAAGTAAAATTCATGTTTAGGTATTTTGGATAATTACGAATAATTTACGATAATTTTTGAAAACTTTGATTTGAGAGATTTTGGATAATTTTAATAACTTTTAGATAATATTAAAATTTCACAAAAATAATTCATAACTATGCTAAAATATTATTCAAAATATCAAAATTCAATTATATTCTTACTCATCATATTATTGATTTAACTACTAGAGAGGACAAAAATAAACGATTACATAATTTTATATTATATTATCATATTAATTTTTGAAATTAATTTTTTAAATAATTCTTTGACTAAGTTTTTTATTAGTTATTTTACATGTTTTTAATAATTCAAAAACAAAATCATGAAAGAATAACTAAATTATTATTTACATTACTACTAATTTTTTTAAATAATTTAGTATTTTATTTGAAATTATCATATAATTTTATTTATTTATATATTTAGATTAAAAAATGTTATTCCGACCATTTTTCCAATTAAAATCTTTAATTATTTTGCTAAATTTTGTCAAAAATCACAAATAAATTCAGCCAAATTCATCTAGATTTAGCCGTTATTATTTAGTTATGTAGTTATTCAGCCAAATTCAGTCATAAATCATTAAAAATTCTGTCAGATTCAACAATTCAGCAAAATTCAACCAGATTCAGCCAGATTCAGTTATTACCATTTAGTTCTAATATGTTGTTGACCCATAAGAAAAAATACTATGCAATATATTTCATAATATCGAAAATAAAAATATCAGAAGCGACCAATACTTGAAATGTGTTTGAAACACAAAGAATACAGAAAAAATATATTTGTATATGTATATATATGTATGTATAACTTTATGGTTAAGGATATATATACATAAATTTTTTCACACGGAATATAAATATTTATTCATTTGGGCTAGCGAACTACAAATACTATAGTTCATATAGTTGAGAGTAAAAAAACGAACATATATATTTGAATATTTGATTAGAATCAAACTTTTATGATATATTTATTCATACAAAAAAAAAAAAACAGTTCCATGTGTTTTTAATTTAGCAACTGTGTCGGAGCGTGTCTCAGCAGAAATTCTTGGGCCTATTTTTGTCCAAATCCCAATAGCCAAACAGCTAAATGACACGTGGATAAGACATCACCAGCCCAAGTAATTACTTCCCATGTACTGTACAGATTGGTTTGATGATAAAATTTTAAATATTTATTTATCCAAACAGTAAATCATAACTAATCCCATACAAAAAAAAAAAAAAAAATCAATTAAGATTTTGCTTGTTAACAGTAACAACTAAATTGTTTTAAAAATAAAATTTTCCTTTTTTATATAAAAATAATATCATACTATTTTGGCTATTATGGCTTCATCATTGATCCTCTGTGCATAAGAACTAAATGAGTATTGGGTACTATATAATACTGCACAAGGCTTCTCTGTGCAATTGACTGTCCCTACTAGAATTAACTCTCTCTCTCTCTCTCTCTTTCTCCAAAAGAGTCTTTAAAGTGAGTTTATAATTCGACACAAACGAGCTCTGTATGTAATGGCATGCTTAGAAATGTACAACTCCAATGGTGGTGGTTGTGGTACTCCAATGAGTCCTAGAATCTCTTTCTCTAACGATTTCGTTGAGATTAGGCCTGAGACGACGACGAAGACGACGAGATCAAGCCCTCTCTCTAAACAAGAGGGTCCTTCTTCTGATAATTTCGAGTTCTCTGTCTCCAACTACACAATGATGCCTGCTGATGAACTTTTCTCTAAAGGAAAGCTTTTGCCTTTCAAGGAGGCAAATCAAGTCCAGAGAACATTGAGAGAAGAGCTTCTCGTTGAAGAAGACGAAGAAGAAAGTCCTCGTGACGCTACCAACATCTTCTCTCTCAAGCCACCGATCTTCTCATCATCATCATCTTCTTCTTCTTCTTCTTCTTCTTCTAAGGGAAGGTGGAAAGGTCTTTTGGGCCTTAAGAGGGCCCATGTTGGGTCTAAGAACAATGAAGAACGATTTGTTCATATGTTCAACAACAAACAATCTCAGGTACTACTTTCTCTGATCTTGGTTTTGTCAAAACTTCCATCTTTTTTTTTTCTGTGTATCGATTAAAGTTGTGTAATTTGCTATTTTAATAAATGGGTTATGTAAAAATATTACATATTAAAAAAAAAATCGAAATTTTGGGTTTTCAGGAAGCAATGGGTGGAAGAGAAGGGTCAAGTTGCAGGGACATGAAGAAGAGTATGTAGAGCCAAAAAAAATAAAGCTATCACTTTGTTTTTATTTAGGAACATGGTTGCTTCCAGATTTTTAAATTTTTAGATTTATGTTAATCTTAGATCTGAAAAGTTATTTAAAAAAAAAAAAGTGTTGTTGACGGAGATGGTTTATTTCATTAACTCTTTTCCACCACTCATGTTTGATGTTTCATCGATCTTGTGAGGTTTTTTTTTTTTTGAAGGGTGAAGGATTAGATCTGTCTTTGTCTTTGGAATGGAAGTTGTAGTTTTTTTTTGGGGTGTACAAAAGAAAAAGAAAAAAACACAGTGTGAGTAGTTCAGAAAATTTAATTTCTAGCTTTTAAAATTGAAGTAACGCATATGTCTTTTGTCTTGGTATTTATAGATATCTTGTCTGTCGATTTGTTATTAGTTATTACCATTCAAAACCAACTTCTCTCTCGTTGACTGCATTATCTACTGTTTAATGCATCAGAGAATCAGAAACAAGTCAAATATGTATTTAAAATTCAGTTTTCCCGTATAATGCAGTGAGTAATTAATTACATGGTTTCGAAAAGTTATGGAATGGAAAGTTAAATTTGTTTTCCATAACCGCCATGTAATAAAATGTCCCTGTTCGAGAATTCAATTGTGGGTTACAGTAGATTATGACGAAAGTGAAAAGAAAAATATCTAATACGTAATACGCTAGGGGTTTGAGAGTTGAAAATGATATGTATTTTTATCCATTTATTTATTATTGGGCCTAAGGCCCGAAGCCCAATCTATCAAAGCAATAGCCTGTCAGAATTGTTGTGTTTTGGAGGTAAGAAAAATTACTTATTAATTTTGTTGATGTTTTCTATATTTTTTTTCTCAAGAATGTGAGCTTCTCTTCCCATGAAGGAAAGTTGACTCATGAAATTTTGCTGCCCGTTGTTGAATATCGACATAGATTTCCAAATGAAATGTCTTCAATAACTCCTAATTGAAGTATCTTTACTAGAACTTGGCAATCACTGTCAAAGTATACTGATTTTAAATCTATTGATCATATGTTTTAAATTGCTATGAATAACGGTTTTGCTTCTGATTCTAAAGTTGACGTTGCAAAACTAGTAGAAAGCGAAACCCCAAGATATATTTAGCAACCTAACTAATATAATCTCTTATAACTCAACCACTAACACCTTGTCGAGAAACATGATCATATGAGTCATCATAACTACATTTATTATGGTCTTGTCCAAGATTTATGAGAGATATCTGATATGTATTAGCCAACAATTCATCTTCTCCATCAGTTTGCTTAATCGCTAGCAGTTCACATACATTTGTATTCGCATATTCATGTTCTGAGTTGGATTCTCTACATTTCTAGAATATGCTTAATGTTTTCATCATATGTAAATAAAGAAAGGAATGGAAGTTGTGACAATCTCCAATCTAGAATAATGTTTAAGTTTTGGAACAATTAGCAATCTCCAAATTTGTAATTTGAATCATTTTGTTTGTTTGTTAATGTTTGATTGAATAACATTTTGGTAATGTGATGAAATTGACTAAAGTGATAAACATGAAAAAATATGAAAGAGTATAGTAAATTATTGAACAAAATCGCTATCAGTCAAAAAAAAGAAGAAGAGCAATTAGTAAATTTCCATTCATTCATGGTTTTATTAATTTTCCTTAAGTTTTGCAAAGACTAAATTCTCTTAATTAATACCATTCAAAATATTTCATTATAGAAAGAAAAAAAAGAGGTACCAAATGTCCAAAGCCACAAACTTAAAAAAACCCTTACAAAGAAATCAAAACGGAAAATTGGCAAAAAAACAATTAAGAAATACATTTTCTTATTAATTCAAAAAATGAGATTTCACTATCATAAAATAATTCGGGAAAATTTGTGTTCTCTTATTAAGTTATTAATTAACGTGTCAAACACAAATACAATTGGATTATGCTCAGAACTCTAATACATATCTTCTACAATACTTGTTCTTATCTCCACATTATATACATTTGACTAGCTTCTCTTAATTAGCATAAAAACTTCCACTATATAAAAAAAATAAAAGATACCCAACTGAAAAAAACAAAAACTTTAGGAAGAAACCAAAACGAAAAAAGAGAGAGAAAAGATGCAATTGTTGAAAAGAAGTGTGATATTATTAATCATAGTCCTAATCTTGTTCCTAATGACGTCATCAATGGCTGCGATTCGTGTAGACCTAATTTCGATTGGAGTCAAGAGGCAGGTCCCAGGAGGTCCCAATCCTATACATCATCTTCATCTTCATCTTTTACTAAAACATCGTCATTTGATTGGAGTCGAAAGAAAAATCTCTGATCCTATACATAATAAACTTCATCTATCGTTTGGAAGTCATAAAAAAGTCTCGAGCAATTTTTAATACTATTCTTTTAATGAAGAATAGCCTCAATTAACATGTATTAATGTTTTGCAGAAATAAGTATAATTCTGTTTTAATAAAAACTACTATTATATTTTTAATCATTCACGAGCTGATATTGTTTTATAAATGGTGTAGATAAATGTCTAGTTTTAGGAATAAAAACATTGTAGAATTAAGTATTCATAAATATTTTATTAGATTTCACTATGAACATTTCATTCATTCCATTAAAAAGTAAACAAAAATTAAGAGAAAATTAGATGTTTTTTTTTAAATCAGAGACGGTTAATGTTATGATATAGATATTATGAAAAAAAAATACGTAATACATTTGGACTTGAGAGTTAAAAAGGGTGTTTAATACTCTCTCCGTTCTATTATATAAGATGTTTTAGAGTTATTTTTTTGTTTCATTTTATTTGATTTTTTCAAGTTTGTATGCAAAATTTAATATATTGTGACTATTTATATTCTGCAGTATTTTTTTTATTGGTTGATTTGTTTTTAATTAGATATTAAATGATGTTTTTAATATAAAAAAGACAAAACAAAAACTAATATTTATATATTTTTTAAACTCCGCGCTTTTAACTAGAAAATCTTATATAATGGAACAGAGAGAGTATTTTTTTATACATGTCGGGAAAACAGGGAATGATTCATGTCTATGAAAACATGGAATGGTTCATGTCTATCTATACATGAAACAATGCCAAAAACTTTCTAGAATTAATTAGTTTTTTTTCGATTTTAACCTTTGTAAATGTGGATCAAACCCTGATGGGAAACGTGACTGTGGGAAAATTCTACCACTTTAAACATTGTTCAATATGTGTGTATGGATAGACATGGACTACTTAGTTCATGGAGAAATATGCTGTTTTCCCGCATGAGGCCCATTATATCAAAACAATAGCGTATCAGAGTTGTTGTGTTTTGGAAGTGAGTAACATCACTTATTAATTTTGTTTTGACATTTTCTATATTTTTTTCCGGCGAGATCTTTTTTTGGAAGAATGTGAGTTTCTTCTTCACATGAAGGAAAGTTGGAGTCATGAAATTTTGCTCCCGTTGTTGAATATCGATGCATAGGTTTCCAATTGGAATGTCTTCTATAGTTCCTTGAAATATCTTTACTAGAACTTGACAATCACATTCAAAATAAATCGATTTTAAATTTATTGATCATATATTTTGAATTACTATTAATAGCGATTTTGCTTCCGAATCTAACGCCGATGCTGCAAAATTAGTAGAAGCCAAACTCCAATATATAGCAACCTAAGATGATCTCTTAAAACCCAACCACTTACAGCCTTACACTTTATCGAGAAACATGAGCATATGAAGCATCATAATTACATTTATTGTGGTCTTGTCCAAAATTTACGACAGATATATGATATGCATGAGCCGGTAATATATCTTCTCCATCAGTTTGCTTAATCGCTAGCAGTTCACACACATTTGCATTCGCATATTCAATGTCTCGAGGATTCAACTTTTGTTTTGTTTTTATTTTAAATCATATATATATATATATATATTTTTTTTTTTTTCCAAATCAACCACAAGTTCAAAAAAAAAAAAAAAAAATTTGTGAGTTTTGAGTCATTGAATTCTCTACAATTCTAGTATATGCTTAATGTTGTTTTCCCCTATTTCATAATATGTAAACAAAGAAATGAGAGGAAGTTGTGACAATCTCGATGTCATAGCCGAAAAAGGACATGTTAACAAAGTGCGATTGATTGTTTCTTTGTTTAAACAACAATTTTAACATGTATCATCCATTTTCATTCAACGAGAAGTTATTCTCATTGATATACCAATTGCTTTTGATAAGATACGTTAGAAAAATGTTTGAGCTTTGGAACAATTGGCAATATCCAAATCGGTAATTAATTTGAATCACTTTTTTTTTTTTTAATTAATATTTGATTGAATAACATTTTGGTAATTTGATGAAAATTGATTAAACTGATAAACATGAAAATATAAGAAAGTATAGTAAATTATTGAACAAAATCGCTATCAGTAAAAAAAGAAGAGCAATTAGTATACATTTTCTTATTAATTCAAAAATGAGATTTCACTGCCATAAAATATTTCGGGAAAATTTGTGTTCTCTTATAACGTGTCAAGTCTGCATTATATACATTTGATTAACTTCCCTTAATTATAAAAAACGAAAAGAAGAACTTAAGAGTAACCAACTGAAAAAACAAAAAACTTTAGGAAGAAACCTAAACGAAAAAAAGAGAGAGAAAAGATGCAAGAGTTGAAAGGAGGTGTGATATTATTAATCATAACCCTAATCTTGTTCCTAGTGACGTCATCAATGACTGCTATTCGTGAAGACCCAATTTTGATTGGAGTGGAGAGAAAGGTTTATGGATGCGGAAGGTTTACAACATATATGTATGTATATCTCAAGAAATAGGGTCGCCTATTGTCTTATTGGGCCTGTAATAGATATTTTCCAAATAAAATATTCACAATTTCATGAACATCCAAAATTCGATCTCATCAACTGATAAGCGATTGGGCTTTATTCAAGCCCAAGTAAATAACGAGCCTACATATATATTTTCACCGCCGGTTTACGTAATGCAATCTCTCTAAATGCCACGTGGCATTTCTTTTGTGGGTTGGACTTTTTTTTTTTTTGAACTTGTAACCCTCACGTTGCATCGCTTCTTCACTTGTCGTTTCTTCTTCTGGTAAATAAATTTCTCACCCTGAGATCGCCGATTTGCTCGCCGGCCGATAAGAGAAGATTGAGGGTAGAAGACAAAATCGAAGGAAGAGAGAGAAGAAAAACAATTATGGATTCTACACCGGTGAATTGGGAAGCGCTTGATGCTCTGATCGTCGATTTCGTTAGCTCTGAAAACCTGATTGAAGACGCCGGCGCGAATTCATCTCCGTCTCCATTATCGTCTCCTTCTTCTTCTTCATCTCCTTCTATATCCTCTTCGTCTTATCACGCTAGATTGATCATTCGCCGGATCCGAAACTCGATTGAATCCGGTGATATTGAGACCGCCATCGATATCCTTCGCTCTCACGCTCCTTTTGTCCTAGATGATCATCGGATTCTATTTCGCTTGCAGAAACAGGTGAATATTCCTTGATCTTCTGCTTGAATGCCTGCCAAAAACTGGAGCCGATTAGGATATGATAAATCCGTACATGGTTTCTTAGGGTTGCTGGAGATTTGGTTTCGGAATCGATTTTTAGGGATAGTCACCTATAGGTGTATTTGTTTTATCATCCTCTTAACTCAAACCGAATCTTCTTCTTCTCCTTGAAGAAATTTATTGAGCTGTTGAGAAAAGGAACACATGAAGACAGTGTTGCTGCAATTGGTTGCTTGAGGACTTCTGTTGCTCCATGTGCTCTTGATGCCTACCCGGTAGTGGAATATTCCATCCCTTATTGTCTCTCTTTTTTGTAGCATACTTCACTTATCTACTAGTATTTTTATGTTTAGTTAGATTCTTGCTCTGTTTGTGTATGCTTTTGGCTCCGCATATATTGTCGTTAAAGCGTATAGGTAATAGAAAAACAAACGTTCTTGTTTATATATCCTACTGTGTTTTCCCCTTTTTCAATTGATTCATCATCTTCTTTGTAAGAGAGGTTTTCTTTTTTTTTCTATTATGAGTTATCAATAAGTCACTGTTTGGCTGGTTCTCGGTCTATCAAGTTCTGACCTCTGCATATGTATCTTAAGGAAGCTTACGAGGAATTTAAGCATGTCCTTCTTGCACTCATTTATGATGAAAATGATCAAACCTCTCCAGTAGCAAACGAGGTGTGTCACGTTTCTGCAGTTTTCATTCTTTTAGGATGTTCGGACACAGAACGTCCTATGTTTTTTTTTTTTTTTGAACCGCTGCTATGCATCATGCAGAATTTGTATTTTGGATTATAAGGAATGCGCTTTCTGTTCTACAGTGGGCAGAGAAAAGAAGGTATGAAATGGCTGGACTGATGTCATCTGTGTTGAGAGCATCTTTACAAGCATATGATCCAGTATTTTCAATGACACTAAGATATCTGATAAGGTAAGGCTATATTCGTTTTCAAAAGCACTGTTATTATCTCTTGTGTTCTTTTTCGCTTACTCTGATTAAGCCTTTGTTCTACCTTTACCAGCATACATAGAGGATTTTGCTTTCACCAAGGAATTTCCTCTACAGTTTCTGATCTCACCCATAGATTGCTCATGGAGGAACGTGACGCACCAGCCACTCCTCTAGAAAGCATGTATGAAGCACCACCGTTTGATGAGGTAACGTGGCAGATAGCTTCTTGGTCATCTTGTAAATGAAATGTCATTATATCTGCAACACGCATTGTACTGATTTTTAATATCAAATATTAGGTGGACATACAGGCTCTTGCTCATGCGGTTGAGCTCACTAGACAAGGTGCTGTTGATAGCATGAAATTTGCTAAAGGTGACCTTTTCCAGGCATTCCAGGTTTCAAATCCTCCGTCCTACCTTGCTTAGCATTTCTTAATACTTTTTCTGCTTCGTTCTCAATTCTCATCACTCCTCACCATCTCTACGCTGTTTTAAATGGGATCTCTTGCAAACACTTTAGTTTGCGCTTGAGTTGTATATTTTACCACATGTCACTTACTATTATTGTTGTGTAATTTTATATATCTGCATTGCTGCCTAATTCTTGCTCCTACTTATTGCAGAATGAATTGTGCAGGATGCAATTAGATGTTTCGGTTCTTGATGAACTTGTTAAGGAGTACTGCATATACAGGGGTATTGTGGATTCAGGTTAGTGATAAACCTCTAGGCAGTTTCAAGATCCTTTTTTCATTATTCTACCTCTTTTTCTTGTTTGGCTTTTATAAAACTCTGATCCTTTTAAACTTCAATCAGAGATGCCAATGACCATGGGTCCTGCCAAACGCAACCAATCGGAGGTGGGCCACAGCTTATCAAGAGATTGTTCTTCTGAAATAGATCTCAACACAAGTCAACATTCAGATGTTGAGAATTATAGCAACAATAGCATGCTTGATGGCGCTATCATAAATGACACCGAAATGTCTAGCAAACAAGGAGGTGACATTGGCACACGTCATGGCAGTGAACCAACCAGTGGTTGTGAAGATTGCAGCACTAGCTGGTCAAACCAATGTGAAAATACAAGAGCTCTCCTTAGAATTAGATCCCATATGAATTGTGAGAGGAATAAACGCAAAAGATGGCGAGGTAGAGCTGATGAAATGGATTGTCTTTCTGATCTTTCATTTCCCAAGTCCGGCATAAACCCTGTAAAGGACAAGTATGAGGTAGCCTTGGCACTGAAGGAATTGGTTAGCGGAGGAATGGCAGCAGAAGCTGTTTCCGAAATCAGCAGCATGGATCCAGATTATTTCACACAAAACCCGGGTTTACTTTTCCATCTTAAGCAGGTAAGATGCAAGAACACTTAAAGCTCTGTCTATTCCCGAGGTGAAAATGCTTCTATTGTCTTCATCGTGCGCAGTTGCCGAAGATAAACCTGTTTATAAATTACATGTACAGGTTGAATTTCTAAAGCTGGTGAGTGCTGGTGATCACAATGGAGCCCTAAAGGTCGCGTGCTCTCACTTAGGTCCCTTAGCAGCCAATGACCAGTCTTTACTGAAGACACTGAAGGAGACTTTGTTAGTTTTACTCCAACCCGACGGGAACACACCTGGGAAAGATTTGCCTTTGAATGATCTGGCAAATACGCTACAGGTAACAATGATTTTAGTTTCGATGCTGTCTTCTGGTTTTTTGTCTGATGAAAGCTCAACAAACAACTGGTGTTTGTTTCTGCCATTTTTTTTAAAGGTGTCTGTCGGTAATAGGCTCGGCATCGAAGAACCGCAGCTTATGAGAATAATAAAAGCGACGCTTCACACGCATACCGAGTGGTTCAAGCTTCAGATGTGTAAAGACCGGTTCAATAATCTCCTGAAGATAGATTCTTTGAAAGAAGTGAACACTGATTTGATGAGTGCTATCAAATCAAGATCAAATAAAGATAGCAACACAAACTTATCGTCTCAAGTCACGACTACGTCTTCGAGCACCATGACCTCCGAAGATGGTGGTAGCAGCAGCTTGATGATGATGACTCAGACTTCGTCAAGAGAAGCTTTGTGGGAAGAAAGTGCAATTCTTAAAGTAATGGTAAGTTTTCCAACATCCTTTTGGAACCAATTTTATTATTTTTTTCGGTTTTTGGTTAGTCAACGAGAGATATGGTTTCAGGAATTTCTGGCGTTGCCGAGGTCTGATGCAATTCAACTTCTATCACAATACAATGGAAACGCTGAGACTGTGATTCAGCAGCTCTTTGGTTAAAACCAAACCGGACTAAACCGAACAGAACAAAAGTTGTTTTAATTTCAAATTTGGATGATTTATTATTGGTTTATTCATTCTGCATTTGTTGTTCTCTGTGTTTGTGTATGTACATTACTTTACACACGGATACACTTGTGAAAAGACAAAAATAAAAATAGTCGCGTAGAGAGGAAAATACGGATGATATGGGCCTTAATGAAAGCCCATTGGACTTCTCATGATGTTCTTTTACTTGTGGGATACGAAGCTGCGAGGGAAGCTACAAAGATTCTAAAAATAAATAATAGTGAAAATAAATATCAAAGGGAAAAGGCACAATAAATTATAGTGAAAGGCCTCCGAACCGCTAGGGTTTTGATTCGGAGTCGGACCAACTTTAAGGTTGTAAAGCTAAAGCTTCGGCTCTGTCTTTTTGAATGATAATCTTGACGTTTTCTATAATCGAACATTATGAATATATGATCTTCTATTTTGTTTCCGGCACGTAAATTTTTATTTTTCTCATTTGATCGAATTTTGTTCTGTCTTCCCGCTCACACTTGCCAGTCTTGTATTTCTTCTTCTTGAATTCTTTATATATATAAAAAAATGTCCAAATGTAATTTAAATTTTTTGATTCCATTAATTGCATGTTTTTCTTGCACCAATCATTGTATTTTAAAAAGAATATAATAGCATTCGACCTACTTTGTAATAATACTAATAAAAAAACCGACTTTAATTAATTAGTTTATTTGCAATAAGCACGTATAGTCTCTATATAAATGCCCCCATAGAAGCAAGTGTTACTTCACACCACCACTCTCAAATATTCTCAGAGTCCTTAAACAACAATATATATTTAGTTTTTCTTTTTTTCTGTTTTCTTTTTATCTCCCATTTTTTCCCTCGATGGAATCGTATATGGGTCAAAAGAAAACATTGTACGCTTGTGTTTTTTTAATGATGGTGTTTTTTATAGGGTTTAATTGCGTCCATGGACGAACCCTAAAAAATATGAATGTTGATGATAGCAAGACGATTATGATGGAGAAACACAATGATCTGATAGGTGATGAAAAAGCGGTGCAGCTCTCGCCGCCGCCACCACCACCATCGCCGCCGCCGCCGGGAGGTAAAGGGGCAGAAGATTTCAGGCCTACAACGCCCGGTCATAGCCCTGGCATTGGCCATAGTTTATCCCACAACTAATCAATTTCGTGCATTTCCACATATGTGTATATATGTATGTGTTGTGAACTTATGATTTAGTATTGTCTTCTTTTTTTTTTTTTTTTTTATCATTTTCATGCAAGTCCACTTATGATATTTAGCGTTGTTTGTTTAAAATTTCTTCGATTTGCTTCATGGAATAAAATGTGTCGTGGTTGAGTTCAAAAGACACGTATAAGCAATCATTCGGGACCTACAAAATATACACATTATTAATTTAAGGTTTTATATAAATGATTTAATTTTTAAAACAGATACTTCATTTGATACGTATGGCTAAAAACTTCTACTTCTATTCCACAAAATTATCATTTTACATTTTCAATTTAAAACTTAATTTGACATAATTCTGAAGTGTTTTTTTATCAGTTTACTAACCAGAGAGAGAAAAACTGTAGAGTTTTTAAAAAAAAATTATAGTGTTGTTAATTAAGTTAATAAATCAAATAAGGGATATTTATACTAATTCTAATATTTGTATTTGTATGCGCCAAAAAACTCTAAAATAATATTTTGATAAATTGGAAAAGTAATATTTCAATTAGCCTATTATGTATATATGTATATATTCATTAAATATAAATAGTACTTTTGGACCCTTTATGCTTAAAAATGTCAAAAGAATAATAACCATGTGCTCACATGCAAAAAGACCATACAAAGGTGTATTAAATTATATATATGTAATTTACGTGCTATACATAAAATAACGGCAACTGCAGTGAATTGAGAGTATATATAAGTCCATGTTTTTTTTTTTTATAACCGATATAAGTCCATGTTTACTTGGAACTTAATACAAATGAAGACATAAAGACATCTGTTGGTACGTTGGTGTTTAATTATTTAATAAGAATCATTTTTTTTTGTTAACCAAAGAATCATAATAAAATAATAACCGTGAGTTTGATGGTTGAGATTGTAATATAAAGATTGCTTGACTTTTTGCTTGTCATCATTATGAATCAATGGCCTTCACGCCTTTTTAATTTCCTTTCACTGTTGTTTCCTTTTATCTTTTCAACGAATAATGCTAGTACTATACAAAAACCCCTATTTTAGTTTATTTCCCTGTAATTAATTATAGCAAATTGTTTCTTAAATACATAATATAATTTTCTGTTCACAAAAAAAAAAAGATCTGTGGTAGGCCCCTTCAAAGGACTTCCCTGCGTGTGGGAACCAACCAAATAAAAATCAACCTTTTCACTTTTCAACATGTCATTATATGGTATTATGGCTGCACACATACTTTTTATATATTGCACGAATATTCAAAAATATGGGATATTCCAACTACAAGTATAGTACGAATACAGCTAAACACAATTTTATTCCAAAACTAACCTTTGATTAACCGTTCGAGAAATTCAAATTGAACACATATGTATGTTTTTGGGAAAAACATTAAAAAAAAAAAATTGAACATATGTTTCATATAATTGAAAATGAAGAAAAAACCATGAGATAGTTCTTTACTTCTTTCTGGTTTGTCCATTGTTATAGATTTTTTTTTTTGTTTTTGATAAATTCATTGTTAGACTTAATTATATTTATAAATATTATTAAGGTTTTGTTTCATAAAATTGTAAATAATTCTGAAAAAGCTTAAAGAGATCGAATATACATATGCATAAGGATACATTTTGATTATATATATTTCATTTGCGGGAATTTGTGGTAATAGCAGATTATAATATTCTCTCACTATATATTGTAATTACAAATAAATCATATACTATAGAAACGACAATTATTAGCATAAAATTTTATATGTAAACAGAAGAATTAATCACCTAGCTTTGGGTTAGCTTTGAGATATCTTGTCTTAGGCTACTCCATAATTTTCATTTATGTTTCATAAAATGAAATTTTTTGAAATAAAAATACATGTATCGAAATCAACTGAAAATTGGACTTACATTAATAATCTAAAATTCGGTCTAAACTTATTTGATAAATAAAAACACTTAATTTTAAAAATAATAATAATGACAAACGACAAAGAAAGAGTGAGTGGTAGAGAGGAGTTAGTGGTTAAGTTGATGGCGATGGGGCCTTTGACTTTATTCTCCTCCCTCGTTGACCAACTAACTCAGTCGTTTTTAATTAACTATTGTTCATAATAATTAAAATATGCGCTTTAATTTATTTTTAATAGTATATTATTACAAGCATGGCGGCGTTGTCGGACACATTAAAAGTTTAAATAACAGTTTAAAAATGGATGGACAGAATAAAGGAAAACAAGTGTCCATATAAAAAATTCACATGCCGACGTTTAATGATAAATATCAGGCTAATATCTGCGCGATTTTATTTTATAAAAAATTAGAGGAGCAAAATTTCCATTCTATCTTGATTTATTGTGTTTCGTCTCATTTTTATCTTATATTTCATACAGAAATGCATTTTCGTATAAATAAAAATTTTGATTCTTGTTTAAAAATGGAACGGTAAACAAAATTTTCAAAATACTATTTAAGACAAATTTTATAAGTAATATTATATAATAACGGAACATGCATCTCATTTTGTTTTCGTCAAGTCATTACATTATGCAAATTGGAAAATTACATAGTCACGGAACAAAATACCAATTAGCCTACAGAGGATAAATATAATTTGAGTAGAATGAAACATTCAAAACGCTATGTTTTGCAAGTGTATATGTAACGACATTTTAACAATTCTTTACATGAAAAAATTAACAAATTCTGAATTTTTCTGACCAAAAATTAATATCTTGGCATATGCTTTCCATGCTTATATCCTTAAAAGAGCTATGTATAATATTTATCAGAACTTGTCAATCTTCTTCAAAAATCACTTATGAAAAACCATGAGATATACATTTTGTATAGCCATCAATATAGCTTTCTCTTATGCCTCTAAATACGATATTGTAGTGTCCAAATTCGTTGATCCCCTATATTTTGAGATCCCGTCAGAATTTCAGACAATCCATTTAGCAACAATTTGCTGTGTTGCAAAATTTAAAACTGTGTCAAAATTATATTTTATCCATCCAAAAGATGGTCGAATCAAATTAAATATGTATCTCATAATAATAGAAAAGACAAAATATTACACACAAACTTTATATTTATTTACTATTTTCATTAAATGTAACAAAATTATGAATTTTTTATATTTTATATTATGTAAAATAATAATTAATTTATATGAATTTTATGATTATCAATTTGTTTATATTTTTGAGAATTTTCGTTTCGTTTCGTCCCATCCTATTTTTGTGTCGAACTTTAAATGGGATATAAATGGAACAACTATTTTGCTTCTCTAATTTTCGTCACGTTTTCGTTCCCGCAAATCCCATCCCGAATTCCTGTTTCCTGCTTCTATAAAAATATCAAAAGATTTATTTATAACTAATATAAACTTGATAGTTAATATATACTAATGAATAACAAAATTATTGAATCTAAAAAAGTAATTTGCATATAAATGTAGGAAAATATATCCAATTGGAAAATAAATTTCACAAAAGAGACAAATGAATAGGTAATTTAAGTTCAAACTTTATATTATTTAATTGTATTAAATTTATCTTTTTATGACACCATATTAGTTATTATTATGTGTTTATAAGTTTTAATTTAAATTTAAATTTATTTAATTTTATATTTACAATTAATATAAAGATACATGTTAATTCTTCATGCGATAACGTGGCGCAATACGGAAAAGACTCACTTCCTTATATATATATGATTCTTAAATGAAATTAGTGATACTGCTTCAATCGACTAAAGTATTTCAAATCTTGTAATTAAACTTCGATTTAAATTTTTTACATGTGATAGTGTACAAAAAACGTTTGAGTAGTACACTTTTTTCTTCCTTAAAAATAATAATGGTACAATCTTTTTATTAGATCCATTTGTAAAAAAATGATTTATCGTTGTCAAGTTCGAATTTACCGTTTGAAAGTAAACAATATACGTTTTCAAATGCATCACCGGTAATTAATAAACATATAGAAAACTATATACAGAACATAAATTAAAATTGTCTAGTTAGAAGAGAATGATTTTCAAGAAACTCGACGGATAGTTCCTCTTCAATTTTATATCGGGAATTTTTGCATTCTATTTTTCACTTTGCTAATTTTAATCTAATTTTCTTTGTTTCTATTTCTTCTTCTGGAAAGAAACAACTCGATCGTTCTAGAGCTTTGTAAGAAAACGTTTTTGTTTTTAAAGATTACATTACAACAATAACAACAAAAATGATTTTCAAAACGTCACAAACACCACGAAAATATACACTAATGTATACTACAAATCAATCAGATACAAATCTAGAGAAAATAGCATATGTGCGTTGTATTTATTCAAATCTTCCAGTGTTTACTTGCGGTTCTAGAAGCCAAATTTAAAAAAATACGAAAACATATAGGTGTATATAATGATTACAATTATTTTTCGTACGAAGAATATTTTTTTATAAATCTGATGGCAACCAACCCTTTTTGGTAGTGGAGAAGATCTTATATTTGTGAGTGGAGAGTCCAATTTTTATAATATACTTTAGGAGTCAAGAACATGATCATATATAAATGGGGAATCTCAAGAATTGCAAATTTGCAGTATATAGCGAAACATTTATTGCAGTAACACCATGTTTTTACTAAAAAATAAAGATAAAATAAAATTAGTGAAGTCTCTTTAAGAAAAAATCATGAACATAGCAAAAAATAAAGAAAGAGACACATTCTAATTCCCAACAACCATGCACACACATATACTTTTTTTGTTCATTAATTCTAACTAAAAATGGGATTTCTTTCACGATTTGTACGATTTTTTTTATAAATATTAAAAGTACATAAACCTTTTGTATATATTATCTATGGAGATGGCCAGGTGGGAGAGGGGTCCTTCTAACATTAGTGTCTTTCTGTGGTTAGGGAAGGGCGGCTTTTGTGGAACTTAATTAGCCTTTGGAAGTTATTTTTGTAATCAATCTTTCATTTTAGTGCTACTCCGTCCGTTTTATTTTAAGTATCGTTTAATTTTTTTTCACATGTATTATAAAAATATATTAAAAGTTATAATATTTTCTATAAAACATATTGTCTTTTTTGTATTCTTCATTAAATATAAGGTTAAATTACGTATTTTATGAAAAAATTTAGATTGAAAATGTAAAACGACATTTATTTTAAAGTAAAAAATGTTCGTAGAACAACATTTAGTTTAAAACGGAGAGAATAATATATATCAGTTTTTTATATCTAAAACGATTTTATTTATGTATAATCACAAAACAATGAAATGAAAATACTATTTAATCCTGACTGGACCAGAGAAAATGTCTTCCCGTTCATTCTTACAAATTTGTTTTTCTCTCAATTTATAACTTTTCTGAAAATATATAGTGTTTTTAGGATATGAACCCATGATTAAAATCTTATTTGACACTAACCATATAACCATGTTCTTCACCAAGTACCGTGTTTTATATCCACCGGAAAATTTAACAAAAAAAGTACGATACAACTATACGAGTATGAGTTGGATATTCAACAATGGAGCACTATGGGAGATTCAGGACCTCTGCCGAAAATCCCACGCTTAGATTTTGTCATATAAATATATCTCTGATTTGTTTACTGTAAAATATAATTGCCAAAAATTAAACATAAATTTAAAGTTGAGTTATATTTTATGATGATTGAAACCGACGTTTCTGATATTATATTTACCTTAAAAGATACCAATTAACCATTTGAAATCTCCTTTTTCAGCTTGGCTATATGCCGTCCATCGATTGTCTATTATAGCATATGTTTAATACTATATCACCCCTTTGTTTTTTTAATTTACATTATGCATTTTTTATAGTTTTGAAAATTGATACACGAACGGTCCAAATTAAATCACTGTGCTCATTGTTCCACTCACGTTACACTTATAAAAACGATCTATCTTTCGAAGTAAGTTAAAAACATAAGCCAAAGTCGTGTGATCTCAACCTTCTTCTCTCATAACCCTAGAAACTAATCCCCACACAGAATTTTTTTTTAACATGAAACTCTCAACTAATATCATTCTTATCATTCTCTTCATTTCCATGGTAGTTTATAAAATACAATTCACTGAGGCAAGGCAGTTGAGGAAAACCGACGGTCAAGATCATGATCATCATTTCACGGCCGGTTACACTGATGATTTCGGACCTACTTCTCCGGGTAATAGTCCGGGGATTGGTCATAAGATGAAGGAGACTAATGAAAGTGTTGAAGGATTTAAAGATGACTTCAAACCTACGACACCAGGTCATAGTCCCGGGGTTGGACATGCTGTCAAGAACAATGAGCCTAAGGCTTAGAAAAGGTTTTAATAGTGTTTAGCGGTACTTCTTCGTTGCTTTTACTAAATTTGTAATATGTATTTTAAATTATCGTGTAAGTGTACTTTTAATTTAGTGTATGTAGTTTATGATATGTCATTTGTAAGATGGTCGATTAAGAATTATTCTAGATCATTAGTAAAGTTAAATACGATTTGTGTTTTAATTTATATGAAACTTGAATTTCTTGCATGATTTTACATGTTTTTTTTTTTTTTTTTTTTTGAAAATAAGATTGATTTTACATGTTAATATTATATATATATATATATATATAGTTTTTTCTGGTTAAATATATATATAGTTGATACTTCGTAGTGAGCTTCTAATTAATACTTGCCACCATGTGCAAAAGGAAGAATCACAAAGCACATGAAGAAAAGGTCTTGGCGATTTTTAAAATCTATTTAAAAAAAAAAACTTAGTACTACACTTTGGGATTTTTTAAATAATTAAAAAGTTTGGTGATGATCAATATACTACAACTAGAGGAAGGTATAAAGATTTCCAAATCAGGGAGAAAGAAAATGACTTAATTGAGTTCTATTAGTTACTATAATTAAATATCCAAAAATATTCATTTTTTTTCACGCTCTCCATGCAATTGAAAGTTGAGCAATGATTAATTAATTTTAACTAATAATTCTTCTTTGTTGTAATTGGAAGGATGATATTTTTTTGGGGATAAAATAAATTTAAATTCAACATATTATATAATTTATTTGGTTGAATAGTGAAAATAATGCATTGGGTGAAGGTGAAAAAAGGGGAACGATCGAGACTAGCAACTAATCACTTTTCAGTTTTCAGTGTATAATTTATTCATTTTTAAAACAAAATCTCTAAAAGTGATATGCCCAGACCCAGAGGCGCGGAGGGAACAGTAAAGCCTGCTTTTTGTATTCAACAACAAAATAAATTAAATATTCAAAACAAAAGTAAGAAAATAAAAAATAATATGCACCAGCCGGGAATCGAACCCGGGTCTGTACCGTGGCAGGGTACTATTCTACCACTAGACCACTGGTGCTTCATGTTAAATTGCTGCATTTAAATTTATAAGATATTTAAGTTGTGTGTCCTTTATTTTACTGAAAAATTACGTACTCAATCAAACATTTGAAGGGATTTTTTTTTTTTGAATTTCTTTTTTAGATTATTTAACTGTTTTGGTGATTTTTTTCCCGTCTGATTTTGAGTGAATATAGTAAAATTGTTATGACTTTTTAGGCATTCTCAAAATACATATTTTGTTTTGTTTTGTTTCGTAAAAATACCAAAAGTTTTTTAAATTGTGGTTTGGAAAGGGTTTATAGAACAGAACTTTGTGGTATGTTTTGAAATTTTAAGATTTTGATGGTAATTTTAGAAAACAAAAACATAGAAGTCGTCATTTATAGGTTAAACTTTGGATTACTGTGAGGCTTTACTCACCATATATACTCAAGTCTCAACAAATTGATATAATAATCAAGGTACTAACAATCTACTACTTCATTTGTACAGAATTTTTTATTTTTTGATAAAGAATTTGTACAGAAATTAAACTATAATTTACACATTATGAGCACACTATGTCAAACTCATGAAGTTTTACAATATAACTATATAAATAAATTTCTAAAAGCAAAAAAACATCATATATATGCATAGATGACCAGCATAGGCATAGCCGCAAAGCACCGGAACAGGAAGATCCAAAAACGATTCCTATGCATGTGCAGTCAAAAACACTAATTTAGTGCTAATTGTCATATTCAGAATCACGAGATCTCGTGAGAATCTCAAAAAGTTTTGTAAGAAACTAAAGAAAATATAGAGTTAAAAGGACGAAGCTCCTTCTTGAATCATGACAGTCTAAACGTGCACCCATTTTCTTACACTTTTTAACGAATGACCACATTCACCTCAATTTGGTTCGAACTAGTATGGAGTCCGAGGAATATGCTTTTTATTATTCGGTACAATTAAATATTCACCGAAATCATCGTATACCTTTTCTGTGATGATACAAGAAAAATTACAAAAATGTCATCTGTGATACATTACACATTACAAAATACAGCTAGCTTAAAGAATTTTTATTTTTTGTTGAAGGGTTTCCTATATCAATGTTTTTGGTCACTTCTCCTACACAATTTTAGAAATTTATAGCTCGAAGGATGATTAATTTGTATTTTTTTGGGCATGCACATGTACTCATTCATAGACTAATGTTTTATAATTTATAGCAACGCCATTTCTTGTTTGATGTTTTTTGTTATATGTTTGCATATGACCTCCATTCACGGAATTTTCCCAAAAGCTTGGAATTTATATAATTATACTCCTGGTTTTTTCCATGTGTATAAATATAGATTAATATTTTTACTTAATTATCATAAATAAATAATATATTGGCTGTGTTTGTTGGAGGTTCACATGCATGATCCAGCTAGTCATTTTGCTTCTCCATAAATAGCGATCTAGAGTTGAAGCCATTGATACATATACATTCAACTCTTACATTCGAATAATCTTCAGAAAAATATTTCCTAGCTATATAAACTGTTTTTTCGTTTAGTTTAATCTAGAAAATATAACAATCTCTGATAATTGCTATGGCTAAATGCAATTTAACTAGCTTGGTTTTACTACTAATAGTGCTGCTTCTCATCCAAGAATCTCACATCGTTGAAGGTCGGCCTTTGAATTCTTCGGGAATCTTTAGTATCCCGAAGAAACTCGGTGGTCGCGGTTCAAGATTTTCAACCAAGTTAGCGACAGAAGATCACTCAGTGGATGCGTTTCGGCCTACCAACCCCGGGAACAGTCCAGGAATTGGTCACTAGCTATATGTTGTTGCGACAATGTAAGATGCTAGGGTTTCTTTTTTTAGATATTTGCTTTTAACAAAGTAAGATGTTGTTGTGGGTGCGTGGACGTGTATTATAGGGTTTCTATGTATTCTTCGTTGTGTGTTTCTCGTCATTGTAATCGATCACTCTTGGACTTTAATTGAATCGCTTTGTTTCTCGTAAGCTAGGGTTTAATGGCTTTGACTTTTCATCGTGAAAACAATACGCAGTTAATTTCATGATCATTAATGATTATATATTATATATATGATGATTCAACCGCTAGCTTATGTTTTAATAAAAGAAAGTTGTGGAATCACAATAATGGTACTACAGTTCCGTAATTCGACGGATTACCAATACGACTTGTAATTGATAGATTGTGAAAAAAGCTTAAATATTTCATAACAGATACGAACTTAATCACACACACGCACACGTCCATCGACACATTCAACAAGATATTTTCACCAACCACGAACTTTATTTTGATATAAACGCATATTATAAAAAACATGTATATTTTGAAAAAGACGTCCAAAGAAAGGGTAAAGCTGCAACTATATGTGGATCCATTAGGGTTTGTCTTTAATAACATAAACAAGCTAGGAGTTACACCCCCTTTTTTTGCTTCTTCTCTAGATTTTTTTGTATAATCTCCATAGTAATTGGCATCACCAACTAAGATATTAATCTATATTTCTACTTGGTGATAAGTCTCATAAGAGGAAATTTGAGAATCTGAAAATGAGAGAATGTAAAAAGTCTACGGTTAATCGGAGAAGAATAATCTTTTTACCTTTTCTTCATTATCTAGTAAAAATAATGTGGATTTTGTAAAATTACTTTTACTATGAAAAATGGAAAGCATAATATTATATTTGCTTCTTTATTTTATGCAAAATGTATATCAGCTTGTTTTAAAAATAAACTATTAGCTCAAATAAATTCGGTAGGTATTAATATTATTGTATCCACAATGTAAAAAAACTAGGCGAATCAATAACCAGATTCTATACAACAGATGATTTATACTAGTTATCACTATTCAACTTTATTTGTATGTGAGTGATAAAAAAATCAAAGAATTGTTTGAACAAAAAACTAAAATTAAAAGTCCGAGAATAATATTTTGTCCCAATCATAGTGGTGGGTCTGACCAAAGATTATATTGGTCTCTAGATCTTTAAATTGACGGTTGTGGCTGATTTGAAAGCTAAGAGCCAACCAACCCTATTTTCCATATTTGGTTTAATCCTTAATTAATGATTAGTGGTCGCAAGCTATAGTGGCCCTAGGGCATATGGAATAGTGGCAAAGGACACTCTGTTTTTATCTTATTATAATGAAAGCTTTTTCATGGTAATATTTGATAATTATAAAAGGTGTAGCTCTTGATAAGTTTAAAGGGTGACTTGAAGCTAGATTATTTAATTAAAATTTTAGAAGACTGAAAAGTGATATAATAATGTTATGATATGATAAGCACCCAATGGTCTTGGAGTACTTAATGCCTGCTCTCGCTGTCGATCAATATGTACTTAGCCTTTAAACATATATAGGTCTCGTTTTATCAAAAAGAAAAAACATATATAGGTCTTCATAGGTATGTTCATTAAAGGTCAAGTGTGATTATACTAATACCGTACGATCACGACTATTTATTTGTTTAGTTTAGTTTTTCTTTTCCAAATCGTACCGATAACAAAGCTGTTAATGTTTGGGGTCTTAGCTGAATATTTTTTTGTTAAAGTCTTGGTTGATGATATTGATTTGTTTAGTTAGGTTAATAACATGCATTATGCGAATTTGAATCCGAGTGATAATACAATGACAATACTATCACAATATTATTAGACTACATGTTTTTGTCATTTTTTTTTGTTATTGAAGTTATCAGGATGATTTTTCTTTTGCCAAGTTGAGAGCGAATTTTATTCGTTAGGTATAAGCGAGTACTTAGTTAGTTTGTGACACATGTTTATTAAATATGGGTAAAATTTTACGTTTATGGCATTCCTGCATCGGCATTATTCAAAAGCATACTCTCACGGAAACAAGCAACTAACACTTGAAGTTGGTGAATAAAACTCACCAACCAAGTCATAGGGTGACATCATCAAATCTTATAACCGAATGTCATGCGGTGGTAATATTCAATATGGGATCCAACTATCCGATGCGTAACCATAAAAAAATAAACTCCTATAAATTGGAATCTTCAAGAGACTAAAACATCTATAAAAGAGATCAGAGTATATATTAAATCGTGATTGCTTTGATTTGATTCAAAATCTAATATTCTCTAACTCTTTGGGTTAGTATAAACTGGCTTCGACGTCGGATGATCCTCTGAAAACACTACACCGGTGTTATGGACGATCTTGAACATCTTTTTATGCTTATTTACTTCCCAATTATCAATTTTTTGAAGAACTGATCGGGATAAAATTGTTAGAAGGAGATGAAGAGAAATTTGCACAATTGGATAAAGAAAATATATTGCGGTTATGGTAAACCATGTGAAAAGAAGACAAGACATAGAAGAATAAAAAATGCTCTTTAAAAAAAATATTCAATATTTTTCGTACTTTCGTGACCACATTGAACTATATATGGTATACGTAAATGAAAGAGAAATATGAAATATCGCTACTTTGTGTGATAGAAAATCAAAATTAATTCAGATCATTTTAGTTAATATACTCGGAAACTAAAAAAAATTACAATTTTAATTTAACTCTTTTGAAATGGACGGCAAAAGAGCAACACATCAAACTTAATTTTAAATATCAAACTGAGAAAAATTATATGTAATACTTTTAAACGCATTTACAAATAATATTTCCGGAAAAAAATATTTTTTTTGGTTACCACATTTTTCTATTTTGTGACAGTATATAATAATTGCCCTTTTTATAGTGTGTAACTGCAGAGGCGAATCTATGAAGACCAATATGGGTTCATCTGACACCATATAAATTTGTGTTTTTTGTAATTTTTAAAGCATTTTAACAATGACACCAGTTCTATTTTTTTTTTTTTTTACTTGCACCCGATTAAAAAAATTCTTGGATTTGTGTAACTGTGTATAATAAAGGGGTAACGAAGCACAGGGAATATGGACAACTAGGCACAATATGAAGTGGTGGCTGTGAAACTTTTAGCTCATCTGAGTAGCTGAGAGCTAGCTTCATTCCCAATTCACAACAACATTTATTAATTGAAATTAAATTATTTATATTAGTTTTTAATTTGGACATTATGCTTTGGTTTCAACTTTTTCGGAAGAACAATAGTATTTAATAAATGTGATAAACCCATAAGCCTAACTCCCACGTTGATTACTTTGTGTGCCTATATATAGACACCCCTTAAACCCAAGATTCCTTGAATACTATTTATAGATTCTTGTACAAGCTTAGAGACACTTCAACTTTTCTCTTAAAACCCAATAAAACAGTTAAAAAAAACAAAAAAAACTGAGAGAGAGAGAGAGAGAGATTTCTCCTTTTACTTCTTTACATTCTTTATTAACAGAAACTCAATCATCATCAATGGCAAAAGCTGTGTTCTTGAATTTTTGCATATTTCTTCTTATTATTACCATAATTGTGAGCCATGAAATCATACCTACCGAGGCAAGACACTTGAGGACTCATAGAAAGCTAATCAAGAACAGCAGCAAAAATACTCTCAATGTACACGGCGGCTCCGGTGGCTTAAGCACAGCCGGAGGCGGCTCGATGAAGAAGAGTGGAATAAGCAAAGAAGAACATGGCGTTGATGAGTTCCGGCCAACAACTCCGGGAAACAGTCCCGGCATTGGCCATTCCATTAAAACCTAATTAATTCAAAGATTTACACACTTGCATAAATAGTGTTCCCAAGCTTAATTTGTTTCTTTTTTTTTTGTTTTTTTCTTTTTCTCTTTGCTTTTCAAAAGAGTTTTCTCTAATTATTGGTTAAATCTCTTGTTTCTTGTACATTTAATCAAATTATTATTTGTTGTAAGAAAAATCAAATTATTGTTAATATGAATCTACGTTTTGGATTTTGCAAGAAATCATATCCGGAGAGGGGATTAACAAGAAATCATATACGGGAAATAAACGTACGTGCTAAAGTATCTTGAAAACTACATAAATAATTCAAACTAAAGTATCATGTCCGTTAACTATTTTATAACGATCTTATTAAAAAACAATTACGGATTTTTTTTTTGGGGGCGGGCCATATATTAAAAGTGAAGGCCCGTTAAGTTTCGTCAATATGAGTTTCTGTTTAAGCCCATTTAGATATAATCGAAACCCCTTTCGTTTTTCTTTTTCTTTTTCATACATCCTTGATCAAGAAGACCTTCACAATTCAATGTATTTACTGTGTTTATATTATCATCATGATAATCCAAATTCTCAACTGGCAAGAAAAAACAAAAATCTTAAATTATCAACTCTTTACAACTCCATATTTTACTTCTTTCTCTTCTTAATCGTAAAATCATATTTTAACAAGATATTTTTAAAATGTTAGGGATTTCATAATTTTATATATGTTTTGGTTTATTTAATTCATATAGAAATAACTATTTTCTATTCCTAATTAACACACATTGTGTGTATGATATCTAAATATCTAAAAATACTACTTATAAAAAACAAAAATTAAATTGTAAATAATAGTGGCTTAATTCTGAATGACGAGACTAATGTGGGGTCTTAGAATATTAGTTGCTGTCTAATACTACATGGCTAAATGGTTCGGTTGGTGCATCTAGTTAATTATGAGAATCTTTGCTTATTTTCAAAAAATTAAGTTAACAGATTATTGATGTGTGATTAATACGTCAATTATATATGTCTTTATCTTAATGAATTTAAAGACGTATTTATGGTCCACTTAAATCTCAGCCGTCCGATCATCCGTATCTTTACAAAGATGTGACCTTTTCGTGGGGCCCAGAAACGCGAATCGTAGCAATGTGGGCAACACGTCGAGAGGAATCTCTTAGATAAACGCCGTTAGGGATCGAGATTCCCCGTTATTAACTCCGTTAGTTAGCCAACGTTTCGCATCTGTACCGGACCGTACCGGTTTTGTCGTACGCACAGAAAAGTCCAATACACTCGCCACATGTATAATTCCGATTTTGCCCCCAAAAGTCCGATACGGTCCTTTCTTGCCTCCTTTCAACCAAATACTGGCTTTTCTTTTTTGAAATTGAATTTTTTTCTTAAAAATGTTTTTTGTTAAAATTAAAAATGTTGATATTTGATCAATTGTTCCGTTTGACTCCGTTAACTGTAAAATTAAACAAGATGTCCCTTGCATCCTGTATGGTTACACATTATTTAACAATGACATTTAGAATTTTTACCACGTTTGTAAAACGAACAAAAATATCCATTTTAGATACCGTTTAAATGATAATACAGCGAAAGTATAATTTTAGGACTTTTCATTTCTTTCGAATTTAAAACTTTCAAAATATTTGAAGGTAAGAAAAAGAAATATTTCAAATACATACAATATTCTGATTTCTTTAGAACGTTTCAAATTTATTATAAGAATATCAAAAAAAAAATATATGCGGTTTTTTCCGATATCAATTTGTCAAAATTAAAGTTTCGTGAGCTTAGTTTTTTACATGCTGACAAATTTGTTTTGTTAAATTGATATATAAAATGTTTTTCGAATAAAATTAATATTATATGTGATCTATTTTAAAGTAGACGAAAATAATTTATAGCGTAGACTAAATGCATATATATATTATCAAAGCTAACATGTGTTTTTTTTAGTTAACATGCATTCATTGAACCAACAAACAAAAAACATGCATCATTGATATGAAAAGTTGAAAACCGTAAAAAGAAGTTAACACGTTGCAAAATATACAATCCATTCGAGGTAAATATTAACCCATTTGAGGTAGACATAAATCCATTTTAAGTTTTCGAAATTATATAAATTCAAAGATTAAAAAAATAACGTCACGATATTATACCCATATTCTATAGTGTTTTTATTATAGTTTATTTTTGTTTTGAGAAAGACGTTTTTACTATAGTTTATTGTTTATATAGGGGTTTTACTATTTATCTTTTATTGAAAATATAAGAGATGTATCATATCAGTTTTCAAAAACATATATTCGATATTCAGTCTAATGAAAGTATAAATTGGAGAATGCATATTTTAGATTTATAAAACAATATTGAAAATATCCAGTTCACGGAGGACCGTTTATACAAGTGACACACATTGGTACAATTTTTATATGTTTTATAGTTGTTTTATAAATATACGATTTAAGTCTTTATTTTGTTAACGTTGATTTTAATTTAAGATTTGAATAATTAAGATTTCCAATAGCTTGAAACTACTTGCATGTTCGCATAGAATAAAGGCCATGTACGCCGTCTGTAGTTTTTTTTTTTCAAAGTTTTAATTAGGTGATTTCTGATAATTTGTTGATATTTCAGAACAATTATCATAACTAGGGTGTTTTTGGACTTATTTTGGCTAATTTGGGTGACATAGATTATCTGAAACCCAGCTGTGTGCAGTTGAATTATCTAATTGAGTTTAAAAATTGTATAATATCGTTAATAAAACCAACCATTTCCAAATGATTCAAGTTTTTGAAATTATCAAAAATATAATCGCCTTAAGAAAATTAAAAACATATAATCCAAATCAAGATCTATCAATTCAATTAGAACTTCTTTTTTGCTAAATTTTGTTTTCTCTAAAATTTGAGAATAACTGTCTGTAAAATATGAATATGTCCATAAGTATTTGAAAAATAAAAAGTAAAACAAATGAAAGACTCTCTAGGGGATTAAACAGTTAGGTCATTAGAGAGGGCATTTAGGTAATTTCGTAGGATGAATATGTCATCTTGTTCCTCTCCTTTAATTTTTCCAGTCTATTGGTCCTCAGCCTCCCCTTGTGCCTTCAGGTGGCGTTGCTCTATCGTCCCCAAAAAAGTCGCTCTTTTTTTCCTCTCTTTTGATTAAATCTTGACAATAATTTTTTTAAAAAACCCTAAATCTCAGACGATAAGTTCTAGATGATTCGATGTTCTTTTCGGACATGGAGCGAAAAACACTAGCGATTACGCCTCCGCTTCTACTTCTTTCCTCCTTCTTCTTCCATCTTCGGTAAATCCATTATTCTTTCTTTCTCACTTTTTTTTTCTTTTTTAATTTTTGTTTACAAACCCCTTTTTTTGTTTTTCCCGATGATGGATGGGTCACTGCTGTTTCTTACAGAAGCTCAACGATTTTCACGAAAGTTTTGATTTTTTTTTTTTTTTTAACATGAAGTTCGAATCTTTTTCTACTACTCTGCTTCTTCTTCTTCTTCTTCTTCTTCTTTCACTTGCTACTGTTTTCTGGGTTTAGTTTGACATCCATACAAAAAGTTTACTCTTTTTATCCCCCTTTAATTCGAGTTTTCTCGTTTCGCTATCGATAGGAATAGTCTGTCCTTTTTCTGTTTATAGAAGTATTTCTTGCTTCTGATTTCTTCAAATGACATTCTCTTTTTTGGGTACTATTTTGAAGATTTCATTTTTTTCTCCGCATACATTTTGGGTGATTTTTTGTTTCCTAGTATGTTTTTAACTTTTAGAGTAGTTGGTGAATTCCCAAATTACATATATTTCATTGTTTGTTGATGATCTCTTTGGTTTTCTCCTCTTATGTGTTTGTGATTTATGTGTTTAACAGAGGAGCAGCATTTGGTTCATCGAAGGCGTTTCATTGTCTTCTGCTTCTCTCGTGTCTTTTGCTTTCCTCAGTCAATACATTGCATAACTTAGCTGAATATGACTCTTGTGGTACCAATGGCTACAACATTGCTGCTGCTAAGGGGTTTCAGAGCTTTAATGGTGGAGATTCTGAGAGTGTAGCAATCCAGAATGTTTGTCCCAGTTCACACTTGTTCTCTTTCCTTTCAGCTTTAGGATTAGAGAATCAGTTTGACCCAGTTGTCCCCTTCTTTGGGTTGTCTTGTCCCAACAAATCATGGAGTAACTCTGTTCTGATGAGTAACAATCTATCTGGTGTTGTGTGGCTATCTCTAAGGCCTGTTCACATCATAGAATTTCAGCCAGAACTGCTAAGCCCTCTTAACATCGGAGACACCACTTGTTACAAACCTTTGTCTAAAGAGCTGTATGCTAAGAAGGACACAGGAGAGTTAAGTATTTCGGTTTCAGGAAAACATTGTGGAGGAAATGGTTTTATGGTGCAACATCAGTGTGAAGGCTTTTCATTAGAACCAGGGGATTCCATCAAGTTTCTCTTTTTCTATCAGTCTGATCCTGATCTCGAGCTCTCTTGGTCATCTGGAATTGCTTTTCTTGCAGTACCTATGAAAGCGACAGCTCCTGTTTTGATGCTTAATCTTTGCAAAAAAACAGTCTTTTGGGTACGAACGAAGAAGTTCTCAATTGCGGTTCTTATTGCTGCTGCTTTACTCATTCTGGTATTTTGCTTCAATGATCACTTCGTCGACGAGAACAATAAGAGAAACAACTGTAGCCACATTGCGGTTAGAAAAGTTGAGAAGCCATCTACGATCACAATCTCCCCTGAAATGGATTCTCTTTTAAGATCAATAAGCAACGAGACCTTGCAAGGGTTCGTCAATAATGGCATAGATGAGGTTTCCAAGAACAGCGTAAAGCCAATTGCTTCTGTTTCTTCTCCTTCTCCCCAAGAAGAAGCATCAGAAGCTGTGAATCTCTCAGTAAAGACTGCGAAAGACAAGAAGAGACGGCGTAACAAGAAGAAGAAGAAAGGTGCAATCAGCGGATTAACATCCGAGCGCACAGATGTTTCAAGCAGTCACAGCGGAACCTCAACTCCGAGCTCTCCAGTGTCACCAGAACCACCAACTACTCAAGCCACAATGAAGCCCGTAAAGCCTCCTAAACCGGTCCTATCGCACTCAGCAACGTTTCCGGTTTCAGGGGTCAAGTCAATGATCATAGAAAGAAGCTCTCTGGCTCCAAATGTGAGAGCTCCTGGAGCGAAATCAAGAACCGAAGTGAAAGAAGAGAAGGCGAAAGAATATAGGTATGATATATGGGGAGATCACTTGACAGGGCTTAATTTGATGGATAGGTTTAAGGAAGTGAGAGAAGGTAAAAGCAGCTCAGGTTTTGGTGAAGATGAGTCTGAGAGTTTCTTTGTCAAAGGTCCTCAGAACTTGTTAGCAGACTCTCATGCCAGATTTGTAAGTTTCTGCAACCAATGGGGCTAATAAATAATAAAAACAAAAAAGTAATATTTTATATAATAATGCAAAGCCCAGTGGGCTTTACGACCAGGTTTTTGCAAATGGTTAGGTCGAGTGGGCCGGACAAGAATGGTCAAACAAAAGGTTAAAAAGTAAAACGAGACTATAAGGGAGAAAATAAAATTGCCATGAGGCCCATGACCCCTGACTAACTGTTAATTATTTATTTATTTTGATAAAAATATATTTAAATATTTTTTCCACAGAAATTGAGATTTATTTAAATCCTCCTGGACCCACAAAATTCAATTTTTGTTAGTAAAAAATTCAGAAAATAATAATCAATCGAATTGCACAAGTATTTAAAATATTTAAAACCGCACATGTTTTGTTCTTAATCACACAAGTATAATCTGAATGAATATTCAGATGCGACAAAAAGAAAATAAACGACTGGTATTGGTAAATTAACTTGCAAAACCAGAACAATGTCATAAAAGACAAATCCCTTGATCACAAGATGATAACGTTTGAGGACAGTCTTTTGGACCCTCAAGAGTGAGTGAAGGCAAGAGTCACATTCATAAACAAAAGAGAAGCTTGAGAAAGGGATGATCAAGAGAATCATGAGCCTAGGAAACTTTCTTACATTTCAGGATTACTGAGAAGACTCAAGAACCGACGATTTCTTGTGACCTTGGAACCAGAAAAATGTGTAAAACTTTAAGTTTACTTGCAAACGATACCATTACCAAGTTACTCACAAGGTGTGTTACCGATGATTTGGTCTGTAAGTGTCCCTACTCTGCATGTGTGTGTCTCCTTCTGTTCTGTGGCTTATCATATACAAGTCCCTTGCTCCATGGTTGTAGCCACTATTGGAATTGGAATGGTAGGTATGATGGTTCTTGTATGGTCTGTGAATGTCCTCATTCGGCCTGTATGCGTCTCCTTGTCTTCTGTGGCTTATCATCATATCCGAGAAGTGATCTAAGTCCCTCACTCCGTAGTTGTAGCCACTGTTCGAGCTGGCATAGTTGGTATGATGGTTCTGGTATGGTCTCCTCTGATGTGTAAAGGGCATAGCGTGTGTATTGGCACGCGGGTTGAAAGATGCTGGTCCCTGCAGAGCATTAGAGGTAGGTCTTCCGTTGTAGAAAGCAGGTGGTGATCTTTGGATTGATTGGTTTTGTTGTGTTGAATAAGCATACGAGTGTGAAGGAGGAATGTTTGGACGAGGAAGGTGTGAATGGGCATTGAAAGGACCGTATGGACGAGGAGCATATGTAAGAGGAGCACGTGGTGGAGGAGCGTATGAACGAGGAGCATGTGGCCGAGGAGCATATGAATGGGAAGCGTAGGAATGAAAAGGGGGATTGTTATGGCCCTGTGAAGGGTTTTGGTTTGGAAAAGCAGCAAGTGAATGATTAGCCGGGATGTCTTGTCTAAACCTTTGGGTTTGATTCTCATCTTTCTCGTTTTTACTTGTCTTTACTTGACAAGGCTTCTTCACGTGACCAGGCTTTTGAAGTCTTCCATCTGGTTACAAAACACAGAAACATCACTAAAAGATATCTCTAATTTATAACTGGTGTATAAACATTCCTAGAACAAAGAAGATTAAAGCATCTCACCTTTGAATACATAGCCTGACTTTATTTTCCTTTCTCTCATAACCTTTCTTGCTGCGGCACCACGGCCATGCTTTTCAGAGAGAACTTTTACTCTGTCTTCTTCATTAGCCCATCGCTAGAATAAGCAATGGAGCAGCAACCAACTCTTAAGCATATGCAACCAGCAAGAGTCATGACTGAACGTGTAAAGTAAAAAAACACAACATTTGCAAGACACTCACCTGCCTCAAGGTCATTAACCTATAAAGATTTCGTCCTTTCACTAATAATGGATACAAAGGAGGCAGTTTCTGTATCCCCTCGCACCAAAGCACTTCAATCTTTGGTAAAGAGAGACATACCAGATGGTTAGTTCATAAGTCTGAAAACCAGAATAAACCAGGCAATAGTATAGAATGGATCAAGCAAATCACACAATGATGATCAACATTTGAGATCATACTTACAGTGAAAGTGTGTTGTTGTTTAGCAGTACCATAGCTTTCTTTAACAACCTGGCCAGCGACAGTTCTTCTCCCCATAATCTTTCCACTCTTTTTCATCTTTTCATACCTATTCAACCCCATATCCTTGATTTACATCGATACGAGGCTATAGAATAAAAAAAAATGACAGAAGTAAACCAGGAACCATGAGTTAAAGAAGTTATTACTTCTGATGAACCTTCTGTGTAAACAAGACAGTGTCTCCTTTGCAAACATCACCTGCACCAATTTCTTGGACTGTCAAAACTCCACTGAAAATTTCAACACTAACAGGCAAAAAGAACTTAGCAGATCCAAAATACCTTTACAATTGATAGCAAAAGATGATCTTGGATAAAGTGCTTCACCACTCCCATCTTTTATCCTGAGAATCAAATAGGATCATGAGAAGAATATAAAATACTCTTTCCACAAGACACAACTCCATACCTCCAATGCTCAACAATTCTCTCGATAAAAACTGCTTTTGTGCCAGATAATCTTAGACCATGCTTTCTCAGATATGCTTTGCATTCTTTTACATTTAAAGCTTTCAAATCGCTCCCGGCTACAAGAACAACAACACGAGAGTTGAAATCAGAAACATTCATGTGTCAATCATGTTTCTTTAGCATCACAAGAAAGATTTCAGTGACACAAAGTTGAAAAAAATGCTCTTATCAACCAGTATGAGCCATCAAAGATGCAAAAAACAGTGTTATAACAATGCTAACTATTTACAGACACGATTTTATTGATCAATCATTTGCATTGAAGGTCAATAAGAAATTGATCCAAACGAAACAATTTTGAGAAACGCAGTAACAGATGGGAAAAGAAAGGATCTATAAACCCTAAATGACAAAACCTGTGAGAAGGCGAGTGACTTTTTCCCCAGTCTCGTCATCTTCATCCTTTTCCACATCTGACTCCGTAGCATCATCGTGGCTCCAATCGCTATCATCGCCGCTGACCAGACACAACAAGCACAATCGAAACCACACACAAAAAACCCACAATATAACCCGAAAAAGAGTAGATTAAACGAGCAAAGAAACCGTTCGGAGATACCTAAAACTCGAATCATCTTCTTCATCATCTTCCGTTTCCTCAAGATCTTCCTCTTCAATGTTATTCTCATCACCGAAATATTCTTCTTCTCCCTCGTCCGAGCTACAGAGATCGATGATTACCTTATCGTCCGCCATGGGAAATCTTTTCAGAAAATTCAAAATGCAAACGGCTCTGGGGATTTTTGTCGGAATTTATTACCTTTTTTTATAAATCCCCGAAATTGGTAGTGGCCTAGTGGGATGTTAATAGAGGGACTTTAGATATTTATATAATTTTACCTTACAGTTTAAATATTTATAAGATTTATCCAAATTTTGAACCTAGTTCACCAATCACACAAAAAGTTCTTCCTGTTAAGGCCCCTGTATTTCCCATTTTTACCAAAAAGGTCCTCAAATCAGAAAGATTAATCAACAAGTTTTTGAATTTTATTTTATTTTATCATATATGTGTGTGTGTTTTCTTTATTTACCATACTCAGTTTAGAAAGTAATTTATTTCATATACAAGTACAAACTCCAAGGAGTTTATACATTACTAACCTCAGCTACTATCAAAAGAAAACGAGTTGAAAATTTAATCAGAGAGATTAATTTTGTTTTCAATGGATCGAAATCTAAAAATGATACAGATCCGAAACCAAATGTATACAAGAATACACAACAACTCTCTGAAGCCAAAAAAAAAGGGGAAAGGTAAAACGAAGCCTCTTCTATCGATTCAACATTGGATCAAATTTTACATATACCAACATAATTTCATTCATCCCAATTGTATTCCCCAACAACCCCAAACTCTATATACGTACATTGATACACATATACGTATACTAGTAGCTTCAAATGTTATCCTTTGGTAACCTCTTTGGTGCTGCATAAATCAAATGTGATCTTGAGAGACGCAGATCCTTCTCCGGTCAGTGCTGAGCTTAGGTCGTTGGGAAGGAGACGGGCTTGGAATAGCCTCCAGAGTGGAACGAGGGGAGAGACGGGACATGGTTCCGGTTAGATCGGGAGACCGGTACTGCTGTTGTTGTTGCTGCTGCTGCCCACTTTCACTGGAGAAAAAGAAGTACGATTGAAGAAGCTGGAGAAAGCCAAAACATACAAAAACAAACAACACAGAGCAAAACACAGGTTTCATACAAATGTTTCACGACTTAATATGTGAATGGAACTGCCATGGATGATAGATTACCTCTCTGAGGATGTCACGTTTCGAGCACGCGGAACCTGATCTAGTTTGAAATTTGGTTTCTCCCTTCTACTGTTTGGTTCCTGTCAAATGTCAATGCAGGGAGGGAGAGAGAGAGAGAGAGAGAGAGAGATTTTATTATTAACAATAATTAAGTCCATGAGAGAGATGGATGCTTGTATTGAGGTTTTGCTTACCGTTATGTTCATCCCGTTGAACAACTGGGCGCAATTTGAGACATCGCTGTTGCGTGGTGAGGTCGGTTGCAGAGAGTTCTTTAGGAACCGGTGTTCTAGCAACATAGATGCGGTTGGCCGCTCAGCTGGGTTTCTCTGGAAACATAATCTTAGAAAGTCTTTACCCTCAGGTGACATTGATTCAGGTACTGGTGGGCTGTCTCTCATGACCTTGAACATAGCTGCAGCCTATGACGAGGAAAAGTTGACAAACAGTTTTTAGTTATCAGGAGAAAAAACTATCTAGTATAAAGACTATTGAGGCATATGTGTATGCTTAGTGCTTACCCCTTCAAACTCACTCCACGGAGGCTTCCCCGTGAACATCTCAATGATTGTACATCCTAAACTCCATATATCAACAGCAAAAGCGAGATCTGGGTTGCTATCTTTTTGCATCACAGCTTGCATGAGCTGTGTGAGTAAAAAAGAATATTTTAGTATAGATATAGCAGGGTTTATGGAGTTTAGTAAATTTCAAAGATCATAGAACGAAGACTACCTCTGGTGCCATCCAGTACGGGCTTCCCTTTAACGAGAGGTCAGCTCTTTGCCCGGTAAGCTGGAGAAGAAAATAACAACTTTATTATTATCAAACTGAAACGAAAAGAAGAGCCAAAACATTTGATACTCGGGTGATCACTTGAGAAGACGATTAACAACAGTATACTAGACATGAGAAGAAACCTATAGAACTCACGTGTTTAGCCATGCCAAAGTCAGCAAGCTTGACAACCCCAGAAGCATCAACAAGAAGATTAGCACCTTTGATATCCCTGAAGACCATTTAAGAAAAAAGGGAAACCAATATGCTGAAGCTTCAACATCTGGAAAAATACTCACCACGATTGATTACACTAATATTGTGACTTTACCTATGTACTGTCTTTTTGCTGTGCAAATAAGCCAGTCCGAACAAAATGTGACGAGTAAAATTGCGAACAACAGATTCTGTCATGGTACCACAATGCTCACGGATATATTTGTTAATTGAACCCGGGTGAACATATTCCAGGTATATAAAGAAACGATCTTCTACCTGAACATACAAAATAAAAGACAATTACTCGATGAATTTCAGCCACACCGCATTGGGTAGGTAGATTATATGCATGTAAACAAAGGATATACTCACAATCTCACTACCAAAATACTGCACAATGTTTGGATGTTGAAGGTTGCTGAGAAGTCTGATCTCCTGAAACAGAAACAAGGTTATGAGATAGAACAAACGAACAACCAAACACAGGCCGGTCATCCTTAGACTCGCTGAAAGCATTGTCTGTCCTAAAGCTTACCTGCTCTAATTGTTTTATACACTCTGCAGATTTCGGGTCATCGGGAAATAACTCAACTTCCTTCATTGCACATAACGCTCCAGTTTCGCTGCAAATGAGAAACAACTCAGGATGCACTAAAAAAAGAGAGCATTGTCGGCTCGCAACAAGTTTAGGAAAGAGTGAGAATACGGTGAGAGAACAGATTACCTGTTGCTGGCAACGTAAACGCTTCCAAACGTACCACGACCTATTAGCTTCCCTTTCTTCCACTGAGAATTCATCGGGAACGAATCAATTTTTTGAGGAGCCTGCGGGCACGGAACAGAAGCAGCTGATGAAGAGGGACAAGCAGCTCCAGGCGGGAGAGGCAAAGGATGAACATTGGAGTTTTCACGGCGTCCATTCGTAACATCAGTGGACAGCCTCGGATGCAAAGGTGAGGAAACACTATCCCGTGGTGCAGCCGACTGATCAGGCGATAGCATGGAGTGTAATGGTGAAGATGGTCTGCTCGGTTGTGGGCTTCTGACCTGTCTGCGTGGACTTCGAGGTTGCGGGCTATGGATGGGAGAGTTGTCCGTACTAAACGCAGTAATGTCGTAATATGCAGGAGGAGGAAGTAATGAGGTATCAAGTGGCATATCTGGTGCTGACCATGCTTGATTGCTTTTTGGAGGCAGATTAAAAAAGGGTAAATCTTGGCCAGTGCTCTTCCTTTGTGGACTAGGCACAGGACTCATGTATGGACTCGTTGGAGCACTCATGGTTGGAATGTTCACCCAATAACCATTTCTGTTTCTCGGACTATTTGTACAGCTAAAGTCTTGATTTGGAGAATTCTCTGTAGCTCTTCTCGAGTCACGGGCAAAGCCATTGACGCTGATTACAACGTGAAAGAGATTAAAGACGCTGAGATTTCTAAGGTAATGAACACATTTGAGCCAAAAAAGCTAAAAGGTGAAATCACAGAAATGGAAAGATAAAAAAAGCAAGCGATGTTGCGAAATTAGGATCAAATCTTCAAACCCTAATTGAAAATATTACCTGGTGAGAGGAGGAGCAGACGAGGTGCGATCAGCAGTAACCCTATCGGGATCTCGATCTCTCTCCTCCAATCCTCGACCGTTTGCCGCATTTCGATTCCTCGAATCTCCGGCGACCTCAGGTAACGGAAGAGGCAACGGTAACGGAACCGCAGAAGGCGAGCGAGGAACCGCCGTGTAAGCGCTGGGAGATCGAGTTAACCGGGCATCGACGCTGGAAGAAGACGTTGACGCACGACGTTCTCCCAAAACATCGTCATCCGTCAAGTGACGGAGCTTCTTCTGACGCGTGAGCCTCCCACGGTTAAAACGAAACAAACGGCGATGAAATCGATCCCGATCCTGATTCCGATCCAGATCCGGAGATTCAGAGTATGAAGCCACCGGTTTAAGAGAAGACGACAAAGAAGAAGATGGAGACGAAAACGAGATTTGCGGAAGCCAACGCATAGCGAGAAATCATGGTATGCTCATAAACGATGATCTTCCTATTTCTCTCTAAAAACACGATTAGAATCGACCAGAAACACGGAGATGGAGGCCATGGCGATGAGGATCCATTGAAGATCCCAACGGATTTAACAGAAACTTCAAAAACCAGAAAATAATAACGAAGAAGAATTAATATTAGGAGGAGGACCAATTATTTTTCGTTTTTTTTTTTATTTTGGGAAATTTATTTTTTTCGAAAAATAAATTATCGAGAAGACGAAAACTTTAGAGGCGGTTTACAACGGCTTTTCTTCTAGTCCTTTGCTCTAAAATAATTTTATTATTCATTTAATACAAAATTAATGGAGCTAATTAGTATTCAAACGTGTAAAGTCTATAAACCTTTTGTCACAAAAAAATTAAGTGTAAATTTCTATGATGTGAAAGCAAATATGGAAAATGTCCAAATTATAATAGACAAGCGTAAGGCCGACTCCAATGTAAAACCGTACGGTACGACTCCCGAGGCATTGACTTATAAATCTTGCTTAACTTAACCGTAGTCAATTAGTCGCTACTCGTTAGTTATTTAACTAGACGAGTATAACATTTTATTACATTGTTTTCGTCATTTAGCTCCATTTTATTTTATATTCCGATTTCTTAAACTAGGCATCTCCGTTGAAAGATCTTTTCCAATTTTAGGTTTAAGAGTTACAAGGCAAATCCATAAAATGCACTAGCATTAACACTTTAATAGATGGAAAGAAAAATTCTAAAAAAATAAAAGTCACATAGGAAGATCAATCAAAGCTACAAAAAGCAGATGGAATATTAATTTAAAACTTGGTTGGTAAAAAGTTTTATCTCTAACCGTTGAAATCTATCTGAATTCGATTTAACATATATATATAAAAAAAAAAAATCTGATCGAAAATAATCGGTCATGAATCATTTCCACAAAAATTCAGACACTAAAGTAAATCGAATACCCGATAGTAATGAAAAATAAATTGAACTTATTAATAAAAGAAAAAAAGAATTTGAAGTTTCGAGTCCACGCGACGGAAGATTCCTAACTCGCTCCGGGTCAACTACATTTTTTTTTGCAAAGATCCAACAAATAAGTCAACGGTCAAAGAAAACCAAAGAATACGTGGCTAAGTCTTCCGGTCACAACAAACGACACGTGTCACCTTAGTTCCCAATTCACACTGTTATGGTCTTATGGACCAAGTCGTCGGCAATTATTCCATTCAAATAAGAGACCGGTTTTGTTCATAATTTTCAACTAGTCTAAAGTTTTAAACCGATTTAATCGCAGACAAATCTATTTCAAATTGCCCGGACACTGCGACGAACCGGATATGAGTGAAGTAACATACAAAAAGATGCAAAAACACAAAAGCAACTAGAGGCTTCAGGGATCGTTCACTTAAAAATTGCTTCTTCCCTTCTAAAGTTTCACAACTAATATTTTTTTATCTTATTGGACAGAAACTTCTGAGAGACATTACCTTTTATGCTTGAACAGCTTCTGGTTTTTTCACCGGGCTTGTGGCCACAATCTTACACACAGGCATTGTTTCATTCTTGCTCAATAGCTTCAATGATGGATGAAATACAACTTCTTGCATTAACACTTTGTCCTCGATGTCGAGTTTGCTCACATCTACTTCGATTTTAGATGGAATGTGTTCCGCTGGGCCTAGAAGTTTCAGACTACTTCGGATTGTCCGCAGATTTCCCCCTGGTCAAAGTAACATACATTTTGATTAAAAGATCGACACAGCAAAACAGAAGAGTAATATCAGGCAAGTGGTAACCTTGCTAAAAGGATTTACACGAGAACATTCCTGAAAGTAGTCTATGCCCAATGTGAATTAACTGAAAACCATGCTCGCCAAGGTGAGAAAACCGCAAACATATCGAATATCTTGTTTCTTAATTCCTTTGCCATCGGAACACAAACATTACTATCAGATAAAAGTGAAAAAACTCTCTTTACATGACCTAGCTCAATCATAAAAACGAGAGCATTATCGAGCAAGAAGGGACAAAACCAATCTACAAAGTTATCATCAGTCGAAAAAGAGAAACGCAATTATAGTTCAAGAAAATCTTCACATTGTCTTCTCAACCAAAAGAGAAAGCATCAAGACCAAGACACGATACTCCCATCAGTTCTGATGTGAAATTATCTGAAAAACGCAAGAAATGCGAACCAAAGGACGGAAAACAGTTACCTTTCTTGAGACCGGGGGAATTATCCAATCCTTTGAAAACAACAGGAACATCAACCTTCAACTGTTCTCCATCATCAGCCCATACGAAGACTAAATTAAGTATCTTTCCAGTTTCTTCGTCTCTATGAATCTGAATATTTAAGTAACACCAAACCATATCAATCCCATCAGCAAATTCACTCACAATATTCGTATCCGATTCCATCACCAATCCATTGACACTAACTTCACCAAATACACAACCACGTTTTCACATTTTTCTAAATTCATGATATGATCGCGATTGAAATTGAAATCGGGGAAAATTTGGAATACCTTGAGGGGAAGTACTCGACCCGATTCAACTAGCGTCGACGAACCTTGACCAGCTCGGATCTGGAGCTGAAAAGTGGTCGAACAGAAGAACGGGAGACCAACAGAGTCAAGGATGGACTTGATCTGCTTCCTATCCGCCGTCAAAAGCTGCTTCCTCGAAACGCCTCGCTTCGAAGCTTCGGTGTCAAGAAGCGACTGAGGGAAAACCACGGCGGGAATCCGGCCAATCGTCCTATCCCGAGCCGATACTCCTCGACCCGTTGCCTCGCGTGGTATCGCCTGGATCGTGTCATACTGATGTAAACACCGAATCGATCGACCGAATGAAGTGGCCGGAAGATCAGTCACCTCCGCCGCGGATCTCAGGCCGCGCCACCATTTCGCCATTTCTGTTTGTGAGTGTTCGAGTGACGTTAGGGTTTTTTTCCATCAAACTCGGGCGATGGAGGGGTTTAAGCTTTGTGGGCTTTCTTTGGTATGAACTAATTTACTATTGGGCTTTTTATTGGCCCGTTGGGGCAATATAACTTCAATTATTGTGTTATTTTATCCTGGTTTCGGCCTTTTTATGGATTTTGAGTTATATCTCAACATCCCTTATTCGGTTTAGATTTTTGGATTTCAGGTTTTTTGGGTTTATATATTGTTCGAACTTGTATTATAAAACTCAGTTCGCATTCATATTAATCGATTTTTTTGTTCGGTTTGGTTTTTTTTTTTTCCACCCCTAGATCCAAATATATTTACCAAAGCGGTATTTTAAATTCATTTATTTGTCAAAAATCGATTATAGCAGTCAGTTGTATGTGACTTTCTTTTCTTTTGTTTAAGTGTTTACGTAGGGGAAAATTTTGTTATAATGGAAGTACCAGAGACCCAAAACCTTATATAAGAATTCGTTTTTGTTATGTCTAATTGTTAAAAAAAAAAAAGTTGAAAATAATATCATTTTGATTCACCATCCAACATTATATTATTGTGATGTTATAACGTAGATACAACAACTAAGCACACAAAAGTCACATTTATATGTTTTATTAACATATATAATCACGAACAATTTTGTGTGCTTTTTGTCTTTTTCCGTAATAACAACATTCTTTCGTTGTCTTGTTCTGATTTTTACAAGCCGTATCAAATAGTTGCTCACACGCTAAGCCTATTTACCCCCAAAGGCCAAAACGCAAATGTCCATACCTTCTATAATTATTTAATCTGACTTGTTTTCTTACCATTATATCTCCAATTTTTTTTTTATATATAAAAAACGTATCTCCATATTACTTTGATTATATCTATTCTTCTCATTTTACTCGTGATAATGGCCTCGTATCAAATAAAAATCCTTTGAATAAAATATGATGTAGACAAAATTGGTGTTTTAGCTGAAAAGCCAATAAAATATATGGTTATATATTGAAAAGTAGGTGCTTATGATTTCATTGTTGACCCCCAAAAAACTATATGTTCATTCTATTCCATAGTAACTATATTTGTTACAATTGCTTAGCATTCGCCTAATCTAGTATCGCTAGTCGACGCCTTATAAATTTGTCGTTGTTTTTGTAAGATGGTAACGATAGGGCCATAGGGGAGAGAGAGTGACGAGAGACAATGAGAATATTACAATAAGACGATCCTATAACAATAATAATACCTGGCAAATGAGAGACGGTCCAATGCACGTGACAATGTCAAATCAGAGCAAATGACGAAGTCAAACATGCTGACAATGATATAACAAACCCAACGAGTATTAAAATAGAACGAGAAAAGCAAATGGTGATTTACCTGCATCTCAATTTTATAAATTATCAACTTCACTAGTCACAAGAGAGAATAATGAAAGAAGAATAAACAATCTTTAAAAATTACAGCATAGTTATTCATCTAAGTTAAAAACAAATATAAATGTTTATATCTACAAAATAAAAACATAACCTAGGAAGATAAACCAATTTATAAAGATTTATTTTAGGGATGAAAGTCGCTAAAGCTTAAATCTTTCTACTATAATTTTAATAATAGCCAATGTTATATAGCAAGACTATATACTGCAAAAATTAATATGAATTTTGGTTTGAAATTTTATGGTTATAAGAAAATTATCGAAAAATATAAATTTAGTATATATTTAAATACTATCAATCACCATATAAAAAACAAATACAAACATGTATATAAGCATATTATTGCATTAGTTTGGCAATGCTACGTTTGCATAAATTAACTTTGATAAAAAAAAAAAAATTTATCAATTTGAAATTTTGATTTATTCATCCCCACTTTTGTTTTCAAAATTTAGACCGCTAATAATACATTTTTATTTTAAATAAATGTAATTTTTGTGTAGTATATGGTGTAGAAAGATGATCTACGAGCAAATTTTGGAGTTTGATCTACTCGGCAAAGATAAAAAAAAAAAAAAATGAGACCATGAAATGAAATTAAAAATGATGTTGTTTTCAAATATTTTTTTTTTCCATCTTAGATCGGTCCCACCGCTAAGCTTTTATGCGCTGCGGATGACGTCAGTGAGTGGGCCCTATATTTTCTTCGTCTAAACATTTTTCTTCTCTTGTTATTACAGTAATGCCATCGGATTTGCACGAACGAAACAAGTTTTGTAGTATATAGAGAGGTCTCCGTCTCATAGATCGGATCTCAACTCCTAGATTTTTTGTTTTTTTTTGTTTTTTAAATGGTGAAGAGTTTTCAAACCTGGACTTTTAATTTTGTTATCTCATTAGTATTATTCTTTAGAAATCAAAGGAATATTCAAAGGTAGAAAGTTTTTGCTTAACTATATAAATGATGTAAAAGTTGTAAAATTTAAACTGAAATTTATAAAGTCAGTATTGAGAACAATTAATTCATCTTAAGAAGATTATATGAGTTGGAGGAAGGAAACAAATTTTTTAATTTTGATGAAATTTTTTAATTTTGATGAAATTTTGTTGTTTTGATTTTATTTTGACAAAAAAATCAAATTTGCTAATTTACAAGTGTATAACTTTTAAAACTGATATAGCGGGAACATATAATCTTTAAAAAAACTTGATTTTAAAAAGGTATAATGTGTACGAGCAAGTAGAAAATTGCCATTGTATACCCAAATTCTAACGCCAATCCCTTGTTCTTCGTATTTATTTTCGTATGCGACTTTTCTACGTTTCTACGTTAACTTTCGCATAGGTTACATAAAACTCAACGAAACAAACGTGAGAAAAAATGAAAACAAATACTGTATTATTATTTATCTTTGGATATTTGTGCACCCTTGAAACTTTGTTTTTTTTAATAATTTTCTGACCTAAGCTTTTTCTAACTATATTTTACTTTTTGTTCTTTCTTTTCACAAATTTTATATTTTTTCTTTCTAAATAGTAGTTTCTCATCTGTAACTCTGATATGATAATAATAATAATTGTTTGTTTGTAAAACAAATCTTAATAATTGAGTTCGTGTGTATTATCGCTAAATCTAAAATATTTTGAAGAATCTCATTCGTTTTCAAGGAAATATTTAGTGACAACGATATGTTTGTTGGCACGTATAAATCTGCTTACGTGTGAAAGTGTCTTTATCAGATAAATAACCTTTGAGCTTTGAGTTAAGGTCATTTTCACAAGGTTCATAATTAGTTTTTGTTCTCTAACACAAAGTTTGGAAACTAAATGCTTACATACAGTATGGATTATCAGAAGTTTTGAATAATCCACAGTAATCATATACGTTCTTGGACCTATGCTAGGGTCAGTGACGGATCTAGAAAAAAAAATTTAGAAGAATCAAGAATTTAATTATTTATTTTATAATTATTTTTAAACATGATAAAATGGATAAAAACTAAGAAAAAAGTGCAAAAGAGAAATTTGAACTCGGGTTTGAAAGTCAGAAGAACAAATTTTAACCAATTGAGCTGTGAAATAAAGAAGTTTAAAGTTATAACTTATATTTTTTTTAGGGGTGTCAGCTGACCCTTCTTCTCTCTACATAGGTCCACCTCTGGTTAGGGTATATAATTCCATTTGTTTTATAAAATTATGTTGTGTAAATTTTAATGAGATGAAAACAAATTGCTTAATTATTAGCGGTTTAGCACAAATAAGAACTAAGAAGTCCATGTGGTGAAATTTTGACATAAGGTTAGTTTTGTTGATGATATTCTCATATTTTACATCATTTTGATATGTTTTCATCACGTTTTCGCAATTGCATATCATTTAAGCATTTCTAGGAGCATTTGCATATCTTTTTGTATTTTATAGGTTTTGAGATGGTGATCCCGCTTCGAAGTGATTTGGAGAGCATTTGGTATGTAAAGTGATGGGGATTCAAAAGAAAACAAAGGTGGATCAAATGAATGCAAGGAGTCAAGATGAAGGTAAATAAGTGAAGAAAATGTTGAATTGACAGCCCCCATACGGTGGCTTGATACTGAGGTCCGACCATTGGTATGGACCTTCTCCGAGCCAAATTTTTATGACCCGACCCGGATGAAGATGGGTCGACCCGGTTCCGTTTTATTTTGATATAAATAGTATTTTAGACTTGTAAAAACCTAAGTTTTCTTCTCTCTAGTTGGATTTTGGGATCCAAACATGTTCTTACATTTTGGATCAAGATCTTCATCTTCTCATGCCAATTAGTGAAAAATTCTTCACCTTTATCTCTTATATTTATGTTTATGTCTTTTCTTTTGCTTTTCTTTATGTTTAGGAACTAATCTTCTCATAGATTGTAAGCTAGGTAGATTAGGTTGATTTATGGTTGATTGATGATGCTTACGGTTAGGTTCATGGGATTTCTAAGGTTTATGATGTGTTTAATGCTATATTAGATTTAGCTAATCAAAATCTTGATCATGGACATTTCATGCCCGGAAAGTGTTCGATGAAATGTCTAGGAGAATTCTAAACTTACTTTTCATACTTAACCAATGAGAATTGATGTTTAAGGTGATTAGTTGATATTGTGGACTTGAACTTTATGATTATTGATCACTTAATTGCAATTGAAAGATTAGCTTAATTAGGTGATTAATAAATATATTAGTGTCATGAGAGTGAATTAGTCTATTGTGAGTGATACTTATCATGGAATTGAGCATGCTTGTTTGTTCTAGCATCATTAATTAGTCATTAGTCATTCCAAATCAATTACCTTTGCCGATGATCCATGTTTTATCTTTTGTTGGACCATGAGTTGTGCTAGATTATGATGTTTTGATAGTTAGATGATGATTATTATGGTTGATCCTTGTTAAATCCTTCATTTAGGTTGTTCTTAATGCTAGTTTTGACTTGATCACTCAAAATCTAGATCTTTAGGCATTTTCACACCCGAGAGGTATTTGTGGAAATGTTTAAACCAAACCTTTTGTGAGCTTGAGTCACATAGTTACTTGACCGTGGTTCTATGAATTCTTGTGACGAAAATGGGAGTATATTAATGCTTGTCTATTCATTGAGATGGAATGCCTAACCGCGGATCTTGAATGTGATTAGAGAAATGAGATTTTTATCATTGGCGTGGATTAACCTAAAGAATGACTATTCAATTATCTAGGATAGTGCTTAATTAAACCTTTTGCATCATTGTTTGATTGTTAATCCATTCTCATGATAGTTTAGCTCAAGGTCCAATCCTTTTTCTTTGTTTTACTTCTTGCATTTTAATTTCTTGTATTTTTTAGCATTTTAAACAACAAAAAAACCAAAAATATTTGCTATAGATTAGTTTGTTTCTCGCATCTTTAGTGTGCAAGTTTCAGTCTCTTGGGATCGACCCTTAAATACTATTTCGGTGTACCATGCACTTGTGGTTTTATTTTAGGCTTTACAAATTTTAAAGTTTCGATCGTCTATTAGATATTCGCTCCATAGTAAAGGTAAATTAGAGCGTATCAGTTGATTATTTTGGTTCTTGTACTTCTTGCATTTTAATTTCTTGTATTTTTTAGCATTTTAAACAACAAAAAAACCAAAAATATTTGCTATAGATTAGTTTGTTTCTCGCATTTTTAGTGTGCAAATTTCAGTTTTTTAGTATCGATCCTTAAATACTATTTCGATGTACCATACACTTGTGGTTTTATTTTAGGCTTTACAAATTTTAAAGTTTCGATCGTCTATTGGATATTCATTCCATAGTGAAGATAAATTAGAGTGTATCAGTTGATTATTTTGGTTCTAGCGCACGTGCGGCAACTCGTAGTGGGCTTGCTCTGTAATTACAATAATACCCCTGCTAGTGGTCAAAATTTGTTATTGTAATTCGATATAAATTTGCTTCTTTTAGGAGCAACGAGAACATTAATTTGTTCTACTTTAACGAGAACATTAATTTGTTCTACTTTAACGAGAACATTAATTTGTTCTACTTTAAGTTGAAATTTTAATCTTTTTTGTGTGTTTCTTAATAATTCCAATGCAAATGTTGCTGTCAATTAAAAAAAAAAAATAGTACTCCAACGATAGTTCAAATTTCTCAGCAATGAATGCTTAGTGACATTTTTTTACGATTTTTTTTTCTTTAGTGATATTGCATTCAATGACATAAGTTATTCAATACTGATTTAAAAAAAAAAAAAAACACACAACCATGTGCAACATTAGACTTGTGTTGAACATAACGAAGCACTTTAATTCCATCTCCAGTTGGCATGTGACCTTAATCATCTACTAAAAAAATCTTGTAATTATAAATTAAAAAACTTTTAATATAATCTAGCTATGCTTAAAATAATTGGACTGTATCGTAATAAAGACTTTGTAATGGGAGAAAATAAAAGAAATTGTTGTATTCGTGGGGCTGACTTTTTCAGTAACTGTTTAACAAATTCGTATCATTATTATGAGATTTTATTTTATAATAGAGGAAAATGACTTATCTCGAGACGAAGACAGCAGTTAGAGGGTAATTTAGTCAAAATCAAATTGAAATAATACAGGGACAAAACTGTAACTACCCATGCGGTTGCTTAGAATTAAAACCCAAATAATAATTTATGAAATCGAACGGTTGTAAATTATCCTATCTTGTAATCTCAACGGACATGGTTTATGGCGTACTCGCTGATATAAAAGATCGTCTCCGTCATTAGAAAAGCCTTCCTTTTTTTTCCATTTTCTTCTTCTTTCTTGATCTTTTTTTTTTTTTCTCTCTTCGTTTTATAAATCTTCGGCCTTAGGGCAGAATAAATCGGAGATTGAGATCAAAAATCAGGTTTTAATTTTCTGGGTTTTCTCAGAAACCCTAGAACCTGATTAGTAGTAACTTCCTACTCACTCTACCTATCTTTCTCGATCGATCATGGAATCAGACGATGCCGAGAGTGAGATACGAAGCTAACTAAAAAAGATCAGAGAGAGAGAGAGGTTTTTGGAAAGAAGAAAGATTCGTATTTTAATTTGAGGTAAGTCTGATTTTTCCTTTTTTTTGATCGATGATTTGATTCAGTTAAAAGTTTGATTGACATGGATTGATATTGATAGATTTTTCTTTTCTTTTTCTTTTGTGTTTTATCATTTATGACGATTTATATTTTGTTTTTATTTTGGAATCTGTTGATCTTCTTCTTCTTCTTATTATACTACCGATAAACCTATTTATTTGTTTTTTTTTTTTACAGGAAAATGAAAGTTTTTCTCCTCCCAAACAGATCTGAAATCGAAGAAAACTTTTGAAGTCGTACCGTCGCCATCTCTATTCTGGTTTGTAACCATTTCTTCTTTGCTCTTTTAATCATGTTTATAATCAGAAAATCATGTTTTACTATTAAGTTTCTTCTCAAAACTTCTGATTATTATTTTTCTTTCACTATTCTATTACTTGTACGGAACCTTCTTTTTGTATGCACGAATCACGATAACAAATTTTTTTTTTAAAAACAATCTCTTGTCTTCTCTAATAACACGAAGCTTCCTCGATGCATTTACTTTCACGATCCCTATTTCTTTATTTTCAAGAAAACTTTCTATTTAATTAAAAGAAATTGAATCTTTTTCTTTCTTTCAGGGTTTTTCAAGAGAGACAAAAATGGCGTCTTCGAGCTCTCCTTGCGCAGCTTGTAAATTCCTAAGAAGAAAATGCACACAAGAATGTGTATTCGCTCCATATTTCCCACCAGACCAACCACAAAAATTCGCATACGTTCACAAAGTCTTTGGAGCAAGTAACGTAGCTAAGCTTCTCAACGAGATCCCCTCTAACCAAAGAGAAGACGCAGTAAACTCTCTTTTCTACGAAGCAGAAGCTCGACTTCGCGATCCGGTTTACGGTTGCGTCGGTTTAATCTCAATCCTTCAACACCGTCTTAAACAGCTTCAACAAGATCTTGAAACCGCCAAGAAAGATCTTGCTGCTTACGTTGGTCCTCAAGCTATGCTTCCTATTCTCCAACCGCATCATCCTCAACCGCATTTCATGTCTCTACCGCCTCAACCGCAGCGACCGTCTTCTTCTTCTTCAGCGTCTGTGCTGACTCAGCAACATCATCATAATTTGTTGCCAATGATGGCTATTCCAACAGGTCAATTATACCATCAGCAGCAACAGCAACAACAACAACAGATTTTTGAGGCTCAGCAATTAGCAGCGGTTAATGCGGTTGCGAGAGAGCAACAGAATGAAATGTTTAGAGCTTATGGAGGAGGAGGAAGTAATAGTCCACATCATCATCAAAACCAATCTCAAGTTGAGATTTTGAGGTTTAATAATAATAATAATGGTTTTGACTCTGTACCGGCCGGTTCTGTTACGGTTACCGGGTTTAATCAGTTAAGCTCCGGCGGTACGACTGTAACCGGAATGTCACCGTCTTTGGCTCTTGGTGGTAACTTTGTTGATAGTCCTCCGACGAATAGTAATTACCATACGGATCAGCAATTACATCATCATCATCAACAGCAACATCATGAGGCTCAATTATTCATACCAACACACTCTTCTCAACCGCTACCTCTTCAAACGCAGGAAACGCAAACGCAGCCGAATTCAGAGAGCGAGGAAGGTAGAAGGATTGTCATTGGTTCATCTCGGTAATTAATAAAAAAAAGAGAGAGAAATTAAAAAAAAAAATTGATACGGCCTTTGACCTTCTCGCTTGCTCAGTAACCTCAAATTTTCCTCAATTCAAGGTACGTGGGAAAAAAATAATTCGATTTTAATTTCCCTCCTAATAATAATTAGGGTTTCGATTTTGTTTCATTTTCTCTGCATTTTGATTGTTCTTTATGGTATAGTACAGTTACAGTGGTACAGAGGAAGTTTTGCTTTATGTATAACATTTAATGATAAAGCCTTGTCATTTCTTCAATAACTCTTCTAGTTCTTGTAGCCATATAGCCCATATTTAAAAACTTCCCTTTTGTTGGATTCTCTGAATAATAATGCATTAAGTAACCTAGTTGTTTAAAAAAATATAGGTTTTTTCATGGTGGGTCACATCACTTCACCGATTCTTGATCGATATAGACTAGTGTGATGATATGGTAGTATACGATATATATTGGCTTTGATCTATTCTACCTAATAGAGATGAATAAAAGAGATGATTTGTGTGGCTTAAGAGCCTAAGATTTGCTTACACCTTTCTGTCTGGAAATCTTTTAAGTGTTGTCCCGTTAGATACACTTTATTCATGCATATATTAGCTTCAATCACATCGATCAAATTCTTTATATATAAATCATAATATTGTTTCTTGGATCCATTGCTTTTTTTTTTTTTTAACTTATTTCCCCGACTTTTCTTGCAGTTGGAAACTCTGACTTTGCTCAAGGCATTACGGACGCAATCGAGTTTTTCTTTCTTTCTAATTTTGTCGCACTTCCAACAGGGAAAAGACACCAAACACGTAAAAGCCAAACGACACACAAAAAAAGTCAGCGTTATTTGGTTGATTTTGAGTCTCTTATAGTCAGTTTTGATGAAGAGTATAAACCAAAGTCTCGTATCAAATTGAACAAAAGATCTCCACTCCATCTCTCGCTCTTGTTATTTCAGTATGGAACCTAATGTAAACATATATTATTTTACATTTTTCTTGTATTTTCCTATTATAATTTTTTGACATTTCTTTTGGTTTAACCGTTTAATTAAAAAAGAGAGAGATATTAGTGTTTTTGGATGCAAATCTCTTTGTAAATTAGATGCTAAGAGGAGGGGTCACTTGGCCTAGCGGTTGGTCAAACCGAAGTATTAAATAAAAAATATGGAATAAGCCATTTGTTTTACCGTGTTTATATTTGTTATTTCTGAAATTCTAAAAAACAAAAATTGCTTGGTTAGATAGTTTAATAGTGTTTAGTTTTCTTTTTTCAGAAGTGTTGGAGTTTTTCCACGATTATAAAAAATGTTACATATGCATATTAATTTTGAGTATTGTGTTATATCAACTTTGCACAAAAAAAATTGAGATGAAGAAAAAATAATAAAATTTGACAAAACATTATGATAATGACTACGAAAGTCCACAGCATTTTTTTAAAAAAAGAGAGTGTGTTGTATACTTAAAAACAAACGCATATAAATAATCACCAAGTAGATGAAGCTAAAGAAGTAGTTAAGTGTGAATGCTTGGCAATTAAGATTGTGTTGGGTCATTTATTAACACTCTTTGACCACTGCCAATTTAAATTTGGGCTCTCTCTTCCACAGCCTTTTCCTCTTCAATACTACCACTTCTTTTTATAAACCTCCCCTAAGACCTCAACCTAACATGATCTATCTCTCACTTATCCACTTGAATCAAAACCAGCTAAAAAATCACATCAATTTACGGTATCAAATTTCATTCACTTACACATTTTGACTGCAGATGATACATGAGAAGCTTTAGATATTTTACCGGATGATTCATGAGAAACATGGATACTTAATGTTCATGTGCATGTGCATGTGCATATAATAGTTATTAATCTCACCAGTAGGATGCTTAGTATAGCAATAAAGAGAAGGTGGTGAAATTGATGAGCATCGGTCATTAAATTAAGCACTGACCCATTAATTGCGCACTTACCCATAAACCCATTCACTCCTTTTTTATTAACGTAATGAGTTATACATACATTACATATATACTTCTCTCTATCTCTCTCTCTCTCTAGCACTAGTCTCTAGTGTACCTTCTTGGTACTCTTATAAATTAAATGGCTCGTGTCGCAATAATTTCATACTATATATATTTCTAACTAGGTCAATCCAACAACCAATTTAATACAACAGTCCTTGGTGAATTCCAATTTAAGATTGTATATATATATATGGACCGACAAAATCAATAAGCTAAAGTTTGACTATAAATTCGATAATATGCTATACATCCAATAAATCATCCATGGTACAATTGGGCTGGTATTTTATAGCATATATTTAAAGGCCCAAACATAAAATTTTATTCGATAAGTATAGGCAAGCCCATCAAACTTGATTTTTATTTAAATTAAATAAATAATTCATAGGGTGTTGCCACGTCACTGTCACTGTCATCCTCACCACTCCGTTGTCTCCCTCACACCGTTTAATCATATAAACCGTCTTCTGAGCTCCGTTCCGTTTTGCAGTCAGTCAAGCCAGTGTCTATGTCTACGTTTAACGCCGTCAACTAACGGCATAATGCTACCGAATATTCTTTCATCACATGGCCGCTTGTTAAGCACGTGACTTTCAAGCTTCTGTTTCCTTCGTAACTAAGGTTTTCTTTTTTCCCACCAAAACTATTTTTTTAGCATATCTTGTTATTCAATACGAAAATATCTTCTTCTGTTTTTTTTTTTTCATTTTTGTATTTATTTTAAGGGTCAATTTGGTTGATAGTCAAAAAAAAAAATATATATTAAAAAACTAACAAAAAATCTTAAAATGTGGGGCTAGGATAGGAACACATAGGAGGGTGTTTTTGTGTGTTATTAACCCAATAAACTTTTATTTTTATATAAGAAAAAAAGAGAAGTAAATGAAAGAAATCGAAATGGATAAATACATAGAATTTAGAGAAAAAAAAAAAGAAAGAAAAAGTTGTTTTTAAGCCGACAAGGACGAGTGAAGTCGCGCTTTTTTAATCTTTTTCACTTTAATTTTTTAGTTATCGTTTCCTTGAGAAGCAACATCAATCATCAAAACGCGGCGGCTCTTGTCGCATCAACCAACAGAACGTCGTCGTTTTGGGATTATCCTTATCTCTTGGGGACGACCAATAATTGCCTTTATTGATTTTCTTTCTTCTTCTTCTTCTCTCATTCGCTCTCCAATTTTCTTCATCTTCGAGATTTTTGCCCTTTTCTCGAATCTTCCTCTTCCTTAGATTCCAGCGACAACAGATTCTCTTCGAGGGAGCTTCGAATTTGGAGAAAGCGTCGAGGTTTTTTGGGCCTCTGATGTGATCGGCGAATTAAAGAGGAAAGGGAGAGAAAAATTGGAGATGGATCGAGCACCGGTGACCACAGGACCGATGGATATGCCGATTATGCACGATAGCGATCGATACGACTTCGTCAAAGATATTGGGTCTGGTAATTTCGGAGTTGCTCGGCTCATGAGGGATAAAGTCACGAAGGAGCTTATTGCTGTTAAGTATATCGAGAGAGGAGATAAGGTTTTAAGTTTTAAAAATCTCATTTTTTTTGTTCGTTTTTCTATTTTTGGAATTTGATGATTTATTTAGCTCAGTGATCGTTATAGTGAAATGTGATTATGCGTTTTGAGTGCTTTAAAATGTGTTTTTGAGCTTCTTTTAAGTTGTGAATTCGATTTTAAAAATACTAACTTTCTGATTTTCGAAGCTAAAATGATGATTTTTTTTCCCCGGCTTGTACACAACTGAGAAGAAAAGATGATTTATGTGTATAACAGCTTGAAATATTGGAAATCGATAGGATTTTTTGTTTTTTGTTTTTATGAGTTTCCGATGTTCTGGTTTTGTTGATTACCTCAGTTTTTGGTAGACGTATGATTGAGTTCTAACTATGTGGTGATCGATCACGAGTTTCAGATTGATGAAAATGTTCAAAGGGAAATCATTAACCACAGGTCACTAAGGCATCCTAATATTGTCAGATTTAAAGAGGTAAATCAAACATCTTTTCAGTATTTGTGTATAAGCAAGTGTGGTTTTAGATCCTTTACACACTGTTTTTTTGTGCCGTGGATAGGTCATTTTAACACCGACTCATCTGGCTATCATAATGGAATATGCTTCTGGTGGTGAGCTTTATGAGCGGATTTGCAATGCAGGACGGTTTAGCGAGGATGAGGTTTGCAATTTCTGTTAAGCTCGATTCTCTTATTGATGTTCAAGGTTTCCCTTGTTTTATGATCTTTTTGATTTCTTCTTGTACAGGCTCGGTTCTTCTTTCAACAGCTTATATCTGGAGTCAGCTATTGTCATGCGATGGTATGTAGAGAAAGTGTTTCATGGAAGCTTAGGGACTTATATTCTTGTTATTTTGCACTTGTCTAGAATTCAATGATTGACGTGTTCGGTTTTCTCCTATGTGAAGCAAATCTGCCATCGCGACCTGAAGCTGGAGAATACATTGTTGGATGGGAGTCCCGCTCCTCGCTTAAAAATATGTGATTTTGGATATTCTAAGGTATTATTTCTCAAAAACTGTATGTCGCCTTTTTATTGTCGTGCTATGTGTCCCTCTCTGTTATTACCTGTCAATTTGTTTTCTTTTTCTGTGTGTTGAATAATACTTTGCTTAGCTCCATCTACTTCTTCAATTGTATGTTTAAAGTAATTGTGTTTGATTATGCATTTTCTTTTGACAGTCTTCTGTTCTTCATTCACAACCAAAGTCAACTGTCGGTACACCTGCATACATTGCCCCAGAGGTTCTGCTTCGTCAAGAATATGATGGCAAGGTAAGAGCTTTTAAAGAAATTCCTCTGTAAAATATGCTTTTTCCAGGGATGAATAACCGATTATCGAATTATGGTTACGATACCAGATTGCAGATGTATGGTCATGCGGTGTAACATTATACGTCATGTTGGTTGGCGCTTATCCATTCGAAGATCCAGAAGAGCCAAGAGACTATCGAAAAACAATACAGGTAACCGTGTAGAAACGTTTCTTCCTCGTCTCTTCCTCCACCATCATTATCCTCTTATCCTCTTTATGATTCTAATACCCAGAGAATCCTTAGCGTTAAATACTCAATCCCCGAAGACATACGGATTTCACCTGAATGCTGTCATCTAATTTCAAGAATCTTCGTGGCTGATCCCGCTACCGTAAGTCATTCCCTTTCTCATCTCTAATCTTTAAACCACCGGCGAAATGACATTTTGGATGTTGTTGTTGTACAGAGGATTAGCATTCCAGAGATCAAAACCCATAGTTGGTTCTTAAAGAATCTCCCAGCTGATCTAATGGACGAGAGCAACACAGAAAGCCAATTTCAAGAGCCTGAACAACCAATGCAAAGCCTTGACACAATCATGCAAATCATCTCTGAAGCCACAATTCCCGCTGTTCGAAACCGTTGCCTCGACGATTTCATGACAGACAATCTTGATCTTGACGATGACATGGACGACTTTGATTCTGAGTCTGAAATCGACATTGACAGTAGCGGAGAGATAGTTTATGCTCTGTAATAAAAAAAAGCTTTTTATGACCAAAACACTTCTCCTATCTGTTTCAAGACCAGTGTCTGATCCTCTTCTCCATATCTGCCATTTTTGTATTGGGCTCATTGTCTGTTTGTTTGTTGTTTCTTTCTTACATACATATATGTAATGTAAAATATCATATCTATATATATACATATATCTTCCAATGTTACAAACTTCCAATACCTCACATATATGTTTACATATATTTTTCAATGTTACAAACTTCCAAGACCTCGCCTACACAGAGCAAATGGACACCTCACGCGCACAAAGCAAATTGACATTAGAACAGTTGAAGCAAGTTGAGGTTATGTTCTGTTTCCTCTTCTGTGATTGTCAGATTCTTCATTTTTGGTTTGAATCTTTTCCACAAGAAGACAGTCCCTTCGTCGCATTTCACCTCCAGATTCTCTAGATTCTTCACTGAATCTGGCAACTCGCATCGATAACAATCTCTCATCGAAATCTTCTTCAGTTTCTGCAAGTTTCCAATCTCTAGAGGCAACTTTTTCAATTGGAAGCATCCAGAAACATCCAGAAACCGTAAATTGCCGAGTCTCTCGACCGTTTCAGGAAGCTCAAAGAGATTATTACAAGAACTCAGTCTCAACATTTCAAGGTTCCTCAAGTTGCCAATAACTTCTGAGAGTCTACATAGCTTATTACAATTTGTAATGCAAAGCTTCTTCAGTGAAACAACTTGAGAGATCCAATACGGTAATTCAACAAGATTATAGCAATAATCAATTTCAATTTCCTGTAAACTCTGTAAAGTTTCAGAAACATCATCTTCTAACTCGTTGAGGACCTCAACAATATGACACAACCATAAAGATAGCTTCTCAAGACTATTGAGCTGAAGTTTTGGAATGTCAAGCAAAGTGATTGAAGCTTTCTCGAATCTGATCCGTCTCAGGTTCGGCAATGAGCTGAGACACGACAAATTGGTCAGTTTTACAGGATCAAGACCGTGATTTATGATCATCACAACTTTCAGTTTCTTCATTGTAGCAATGAAGTTTGGTAATGCATAGTTTGACGAAGAGAGATTAAGAACTAAAGCTTCAACATTTGGACAATCCAATTCAAACCAATTGGATGAAAATGATTCATCTGCAAGCAAAAAAGTAAGAAAGAATTAAAGATCAATCATATAAAGTTATAGAATATGGTTAAAGAGTGTGTGAAACAGAGTAAAGAAATAATTATATTACCAGTAGAGATAGACAAGAGAGAGGCATTAATTATAATAGGCTGTTTTGGATTTAAACACCAGTTTGGGTATTTGTTCTCTTGTATATCCAAGTTTAATCTTTTCCTTTCGAAAATCGAAAACGACTGTTTTTCGCATTGATTTATAGCAAATTCTCTAAAGTTGTTGTCTTGTTTAACCAATAACTCATTGAAGAAACCATCTTCATACCCATTTTTCCTGGTATTAAAGCAAATATAAAAGGGAGAATTAAGAAAAAGGAAAAATCAATAAAAATAGGCTGAATCTATTAAAATAAAAAAATTACATTTTCATTTAGATATTAGAATTAATGATTTAAATATTATGATTTAAGATTTAGTTTTTAAGACTTATGGTTTACTTTCCTTTAAATTTAGAGTTTAGGGTTTATATGTCAGACTATTTGTTAATTTACAGAAATCTAGATTCTTTTCTTAGAGCATCCTCAATGGTAGGGTTTTAAGAAAATATTATAATAATAATAATAATATAATATTAATTATGTGTATTAGAATAATAATATTAAATTGTTTGAGTATTTCAAAACATGAGAAACTCATCTCATATTTATTATTATTTTTAGATATTTAAATAATATTATATCATTATTCTTTTTTAATATTTTTTTAGAACTCCTATGAAAAACTATCTTTGGGATGCTCTTAGTTTTGATATTAAAATTTAGACTATCTTCATAAATCTCCCAAGAAACATGCTATCTATTATGTGTTTTTTTGGACCTTGCAATCTAGATTCTACAAAAATATATGGAGATCAAGAATTGGTAGATGAATAGAAAGTAAACATACCCAAGAGGAAGAAGTTTAACGAGATTGTGGGAGGCAAGATCTTGGAGGTATTTCATGCAGATGATATTCTCTTTACCGTATAATCCAGACCATAAGTCAACAAGTGTGGAAGCAATTATTTTCTGGTCTTTAAAAAACGACGAGCACATGTCCAAGAAACACTCTCGAAGATTGTGGGGCAAGGCATCGAAGCTTTGGATCGAATCCATAATGGTGCCTATGAATGGAGAGGAGGTTTTATGAACTTATAGATTAAATGCAGTAAAGAGGTAAATGTCAGAGAAATTTTCTTTTTTTGACTCGCTCTTTATTTTATTAATAGAAACTTGACTCTTCCCAAAAACCAATTCGATATGAATATTTCTACCGAAAAAGTCATGTGATCCCGAAATAGAAGTTAGTTGACTTGACAAACACGGAAAGGCCAGAAGCGTCGTTGCCTCCTTGAGATGAGGGAGGGGGGGGGGTTATTGATTGAATTAAAATGTTACAAAAAAAGATTAATCAAAGAAAAGATTTTTTCTTCTATCTAATTACTGTTATGACTTTTTTGGTCTAAGGTATATTAGTCTACGAGATGCTAGTCTTCACCATTTTTTAGGATTTTCAAAGAAAGTACAAAGATGATATTTTAACATATAATGAAGACTATTAGATGATATTTTAACATATAATGAAGACTATGATATTTTCAAAGAAAGTACAAAGAAGACTATTGAATATTACTATTATAGTTTTGTAAAAAATGTAGATGAAATTACTCTTTTCAAATTTATTGAATTCAGACAAGGATCAACGATTGAATACCGTCAAATGGTTTAAAAAAAGATTGACGTACAGCAAAATCTGTTGGCATGACATTTTCTCAATAGAAACAAATATTTATGTTCAGATTCAAATCCAAAACTATCATCCAAATTTTAAATTCAATCTTACATGTATTTCGAAATAATCATTGATTTATTAGATGTAAGCTTTAGACGAAGATATTGGAAATTTTAACAAAAGAAATTGAAAATATTGAAACTAAATTATAGTGTGATACAAGATCTATAAAGCTGATTTAAACTCAAAAAACACTAATCAAATATGTAATGTATAGTTTTATTATTAATAATAAAAAATAAAAAAGAAGTTCAAGTTATGCTCTCATTCTTCTTCATGAACATTGGATGACATAAGATGACAAGAATAAACAACATTACAAGAACCACACAAGCTATGAGAATGTTCTTTCACTCACAACTTAAAAATTTGTAAACATGTTCAAGTGATGCTCTGGTTCCTCCACACGAACTTCCAGATTTCTCATTTTCGGCTTCAACCTTTCCCACAAGATCGTTCTAGTTCCTTCATCGCATTTCACCACCAGATTCTCTATATTCCTCACTGAATCCGGCAATTCGCATCCCGAGCACTTCCTCATCGAGATCTTCTTCAGCTTCTGCAGCTTTCCAATCTCTAGGGGAAACTTCTTCAATCCCAAGCAATCAGAAATATCCAGAAACCGCAGATTGTTGAGTTCCGCAGTCATTTCAGACAGCTCAGAGAGATTAATACAAGAACACAGCTTCAACACTTCCAGTTTACTCAAGTTGCCTATAGCTTCTGGAAGTATAGAGAGCTTGTTACAATTTGTGATGCTAAGTGTCTTCAACGAAACAACTTCAGAGACCCAAAACGGCAGCTCAACAAGATCATAGCAACAGTCTATGTCAATCTCTTGCAAACTCGGTAGAGCTTTAGAGACATCTATTTCTTCTGTTTCTTGGGAAACCTCACCAAACCTACATATGACCAAAGAAAACTTCTTGAGACTGCTGCGTTGCAATTGGAGAATATCCAGCAAAGTGATTGAAACTTTCTCTAATCTGATCCGTTTCAGGTTTGGTAACGAGCTGAGACACGACAAGTTGGTCAATTTTGCAGGATCAAGACCGTGATTTATGATAATCACAACCTTCAGTTTCTTCATTGTTTCAATGAAGCTTGGTCATGCATAGTTTGATGAAGAGATATTAAGAACTAAAGCCTCAACATTGGGGCACTCCATTTCAACCCAATTCGATGAGAACTTATCATCTGTAACAAAAAGAAAGACAAAGTACAATTATAATAGAGATTTGTATAATCACTAAGTTCATCTGACAGAAATAAGACAATGCCGAAGAATTTGTTCTAATAGATTTGTATAATCACCTTTAGAGATCGTCCTGTGAAAATATGCTTGACACGACATTAAAGAAGATATGCTTGACACGACATTAAAGAAGATTTTTATACTAGTTTTCTAAAGTTAGGATTACTTGACACGACATTAAAGAAGATATGCTTGAACTTTCCTGCCAGTGGAAAAAAGATGAGAAACAAGAAATACAACAATTGAGGTGTAAAGATGGAAACTTTAACACATAATGCATATAAATACCTTTGATTTTTGGATCGTGGCAAAGATGAATAACAAGCGTGGTCTTACCGCACCCGGGAGGAGCAGACACCACAAGACTGTCCACGGAATCATCAAGGAGCCTCTTCTTTAGCTCCATCAATGGGCAAATCCCGTTAGGTGAATTGTGAATATTTCTAACGGAAAAGTCACCAATTTAACTGGAACAGGTTATAAGTTATAACTATGTATATTGATTGAATCAAAATGTTACAAAAACATATTAATCAAAGAAAATATCTCCTTATAAGAGTTTATTGGTTGAATAAGTAATGGTTTTACAGGAAAGCAAAAACAAAATCAGTTTATCTTTTTTTTTTTAGATATTTACATCCAATATGAGAGATTTTTCTTGTATCTAATTACGGTTATGAGCCTCTTGACTTTAAGGTAGTCAGTCGTCGATGAGATGCTAGTCTTTACTAGTTTAAGGATTTTCAAAGAAAGTACAAAGATGATATTTTAAAATATAATGAAGAATGTTGAATATGACTATATAGTTTGTAAGAAATTATGGTTAGATTACTCTGTTCAAATTTATTGAATTTAGATAAGGATGAACGATTGAATACTGTCAAATGGTTTTAAAAAAAATTGACGTATAGAAAATCTGTTGGCATGACATTTTCTCAATAGAAACAAAATATGTAATGTATAGCTTTATTATTAGTAATAAAAACAACAAAAAAGAGGAAGAAGCTATGCTCTGTTTCCTCTTCATGAACATTGGATGACATAAGAATAAACAACATTACAAGAACCACACGAGCTATAAGAATGTTTATTATTATAAGAATGTTTTTTCACTCACAACTTAAAAACGTTTAAATAAGTTATGCTCTGGTTCCTCTTCATGAATTTCCAGATTTCTCATTTTTGGTCCCAACCTTTCCCACAAGATCATTCTAGTTTCCTCATCGCATTTCGCCACCAGATTCTCTAGATTCCTCACTGAATCCAACAGGAGGATCCATCTGTGATTCTCAGATTGACATTATAACAGTTGAATTGAGTTGAGGTTATGTTCTGTTTCCTCTTCTGTGATTGTCAGATTCTTCATTTTTGGTTTGAATCGTTTCCATAAGAACACAGTCCCTTCGTCGCATTTCACCTCCAGATTCTCTAGATTCTTCACTGAATCTGGCAACTCGCATCGATAACAATTTCTCATCGAAATCTTCTTCAGTTTCTGCAAGTTTCCAATCTCTCGAGGCAACTTTTTCAATTGGAAGCATCCAGAAACATCCAGAAACCGCAGATTGTTGAGTCTCTCGGTTGTTGCAGGCAACTCAGAGAGATTAATACTAGAACACAGCCTCAACACTTCCAGTATACTCAAGTTGCCTATAGCTTCTGGAAGTATAGAGAGCTTGTTACAATTTGTGATGCTGAGTATCTTCAATGAAACAACTTCAAAGACCCACAACGGTAACTCAACAAGATCATAGCAATAGCCTATGTCAATCTCTTGTAAACTCGGTAGAGCTTTAGAGACATATATTTCTTTTCTGTCGTGGGAAACCTCACCAAAGCTACACATGACCAAAGAGAACTTCTCGAGACTGCCGAGTTTCAACTGGAGAATGTCTAGCAAAGTGATTGAAACTTTCTCCAATCTGATCCGTTTCAGGTTCGGTAACAAGCTGAGACACGAGAAATTGCTCAGTCTTGCTGGATAAAAACCGTGATTTATGATAATCAAAACCTTCAGTTTCTTCATTGTTTCAATGAAGCTTGGTAATGCATAGTTTGATGAAGAGATATTAAGAACTAAAGCCTCAACATTGGGGCACTCCATTTCAACCCAATTCGATGAGAACTTATCATCTGTAACAAAAAGAGAGCCAAAGTATAGTTGCAACAGAGATTTGTATAATCACTAAACTCTGACAGAAATAAGAGGACCCCGAATATTACCCGTAGAGATGGACAATAGAGAGGCATTGATAATAGGGGGTTTTTGATTCAAACACCACTCTGGAAAGTTGTTCTTTCTTATCTCCAAATTTACTCTTTTTCTTTCAAGGACTGCTTCTAATTCGCTTTGACGGATAGCCAACTCCCTAAGGATATCATGTTGCATGACTAAGAACTCATTGTAGAAACCGTCTTCGGGCTCCTTTCTCCTGTTTTAAAGCGAATAAATAAGTTGGTCTACTAAATGAGAACTTTTAAGTTGGAACAGAAACATAAATTCAAAATTTACCCGAGAGGAACAAGATCAAGAAGATTATGGTTGGCAAGGTCTTGGACGTACGACATACACATGATACTTTTTTCTTTTTCTGTGATACTAATATTATCGTATAATTCAACCCATATGTCAACTATTATCGAAGCACGGATCTTTTGGTCCTCAAGAAACGAACCCAAATCCAAGAAACAGTGTTGGAGTTGGGAGTCTAGGGCATCGAAACTAGGCTTCAGACACTTCAGCACATCAGTAGTATCAAGAACTGTGCCTCCTTTAGACCAGCTTATCACTTGGGCTTTCCATTGAGTTAGAGTTCGGTTTTTAAGCGAACCGCCAAATACTTTGATCACGAGTGGGAATCCGTTGCATCGTTTCAATATCTGCAATCCCCACCATGTCAAAAACAAAAAGATGGAGACTATAGTAAAGCACAACACTGACAGATTGAAGTTTAACTTGAAAGTATTAGATTTCTTTCTTAGATCACCAATGGATAGGTTGAAACGAGAATAAAAAAAACTAATACCTTCTGGAGAAGTTCTTCATATTCAGCTAGAGATGCGTGATCAGGCCGTGATGCACACTGAATGAGAAGGGCTCTGGCATCTTCATCTTTCAAAGGTTTCAAATAATAAGTGGAACTGAAACCAGGAAAGTCAAACCGAGAAGTCACCAAGATCTTGAGATCCGGTATGTCAATCTGAAACTTGTCAAGCAAGGACTCCGCTCCATGCCACACATCATCCAAGACCATCAATATAGGACCGTCTTCTCTGAGTTTCTTCAGCAGTTTTTGTAAGCAATCAATTGCTTGATAATCGTTGTCAAATGTAGGTGGAGCGTCGCCGTTGTGCTGTAGTAGATTCTGTACTAGTTTTCTAAAGTTAGGAGTACTTGACACAACATTAAAGAAGATATGCTCGAACTTTCCTGCCAATGGAAACTACATGAGAAAGCAAGAAATAAAACAACTGAGGTGTAAAGATGGAAACTTTAGGACATAAAAGATACCTTTGATCTCTTCATTGTTACACAGCAGAGTAACCAGCTTGGTCTTCCCGCACCCGGGAGGAGCAGACACCAGAAGCCTGCTCACGGAATCATTAAGGAGTCTCTTCTTTAGATCTATCAATGGCCAATCCAATCCAACGAGAACCTTATCAAGCTTGGGAACAGAACAAAGATCCCTAAAAACGGGCACAGGAGCACTCAAATCCTCCATTCTCTTACTTAAACCGTCAACCTTATTCACAAGGTCACCCGTCAAACCAAACATTGTCAACTGGTTCCTATGCTGAAGAAGCTGTAGATCAATCTGACAGAACTTAAGCATATCCTTGTTGATTTCCTCAATTTCTCCGCTATATTTATATTTGTTCAGTATGTAGAACCATCGAACGCGTGAGCACTTCTGAACCACAATCTCAGCTCTTTTGATCGTCTCCATCACTCTCTTTAGTTCCTCCACACCAAGGTCAAGCTCTTTTTGCTTCGATTCGATCTTTTCAATTATCGGAAGCAAATTCTTCATCGTTGCCTCGAGATCCTTGAACAAGGGTTTGAAAGATTTGACTTTCTTTACCTCTGCAATCAAACTTTTCAGACCCTCAGAGACCAGAGCTCCCGCGAACAATTCGCTCATAGGCATTCTTGTTTTTCTTCTTTCACCTCACAAATTTATCGAAATAGATGAGAAAAGTAAAGAAACTCTCAGATTTTGTCCGTAGAATCTCAATTTCGCTGAAGGATGGTATGCTAAGAAAGAGATCTCTCAAGCTTAAATCGCAAAGCAATCGTGTTAGTCGTTGACATTTACAATTAAGTTTTGCGTCTTCGTTTGGCGTTTCCATATGGTCAACAGTGTTCACATTTAATAAATAATCCGATTTCTATTTTTTCTGGCCCACTATTCAAAGCGGCCCATTCAAATAAGGCTTATGTATCTATATCGGCCCAAAAACAAAATGCGTAACTAATAAAGTAAAAACTCCGAAACCGTAAATTGGAGTCTCTCGATCGTTTCAGGAACCTCAAAGAGATTATTACAAGAAAACATTTCAAGGTTCCTCAAGTTGCCTATAACTTCTGAGAGTCTACATAGCTTATTACAATTTGTAATGCTAAGCTTCTTTAGTGAAACAACTTGAGAGATCCAATAAGGTAATTCAACAAGATTATAGCAATAATCAATTTCGATTTCCTGTAAACTCTGTAAAGTTTCAGAAACATCATCTTCTAACTCGTTGAGAACCTTAACAATATGACGCAGCCATAAAGATAGCTTCTCAAGACTATTGAGCTGAAGTTTTGGAATGTCAAGCAAAGTGATTGAAGCTTTCTCGAATCTGATCCGTCTCAGGTTCGGCAATGCGCTGAGACACGACAAATTGGTCAGTTTTACAGGATCAAGACCGTGATTTATGATCATCACAACTTTCAGTTTCTTCATTGTAGCAATGAAGTTTGGTAATGCATAGTTTGACGAAGAGAGATTAAGAACTAAAGCTTCAACATTTGGACAATCCAATTCAACCCAATTCGATGAAAATGATTCATCTGCAAGCAAAAAAGTAAGAAAGAATTAAAGTTCAATCATATAAAGTTATAGAATATGGTTAAAAGAGTGTGTGAAACAGAGTAAAGAAATAATTATATTACCAGTAGAGATAGACAAGAGAGAGGCATTAATTTTTATAATAGGCGGTTTTGGATTTAAACACCAGTTTGGGTATTTGTTCTCTTGTATATCCAAGTTTAATCTTTTCCTTTTGAAGATCGAAAACCACTGTTTTTCGCATTGATTTATAGCAAATTCTCTAAAGTTGTTGTCTTGTTTAACCAAGAACTCATTGAAGAAACCATCTTCATACCCATTTTTCCTGATATTAAAGCAAATATAAAAGGGAGAATTGAGAAAAAGAAAATTTTAAAGAAAAATCAATAAAATTAGGCTGAATCTATTAAAATGAAAAAAAAAATGCATTTTCATTTAGATATTAGAGTTTTTTTTTTTTGATAAAATATATTAGAGTTAATGATTTAGATATTAGTTTTTAGGACTTAGGTTTAGTTTTCAGGGTTTAAGGTTTTTTTAAATTTAGAGTTTAGAGTCATATGTAAGACTATTTGGTTATTTATAGAAATCTAGATTCTTTTCTTAGTTTTGATATTAAAATTTAGACTATTTTCATAAATCTCCCAAAAACATGCTATCCATTAGTTTTTTTTTTGGATCTTCATTCTAGATTCAACATAAATAATACTGAGATCAAGAATTGGTAGATGAATAGAAAGTAACATACCCAAGAGGAAGAAGTTTAAGGAGTTTGTGGGAGACAAGATGATGAGATACAACTTGTCTAAAGTAACGATTTACATTAACTAGTGGGAATGTGTTTCCTTAATTAAGGAATGTGTTTTCTTGTCCACTTTTCAAGTAGTAGTTATTTAATATCTTGTAGTTTTTGTATTTAAGGATTACGAAGGGATCAATGAAAGGGATAGAGAGAAAAATTCTGAAGAAACTTGGTTTCATTTTAAGCTTTTGATTGGGACCGTATCACAAGATCTTGGAGGTTATTCATGGAGATGATATTCTCTATATCGTATAATCCAAACCACAAGTTAATTACTGTGGAAGCAATTATCTTTTGGTCTTTAAAAAACGACGAGCACATGGCCAAGAAACACTCTCTAAGCACATGTCCAAGAAACTTTGGATCGGATCCATATGAACTTATAGATTAAATGCAGAAAAAAACAAGGAAATTTTCTCTTTTTTTGTTTTGGACTCTTGACAAAAAAAAATCTCTTTTGACTCTTGACAAATCCCAGTAGATGAGTTGTGAAAATTTCTAAAGGAAAAGTCACCATTTTAACCAGAAGAAAAGGTAAATGGTGACTAACACGGAAAGAGCCACAATCGTTTTTGCGAAAAGAAGGGGTTACAGCTTTACCAACTATGTCTATTGATTGAATAGAAACGTTACAAAAAAAATATCAATCAAAGAAAAGATCTCCTGAGAAGAGTTTAATGATTGAATAAGTAATGATTTTGCAGGAAAACAAAAACAAAGTCAGTTTATCTTTTTTTTTAATAGAAATTTTTGATATTTTAAAATATAATGAAGAATATATGTTGAATATGACTATATATTTTGTAAGAAATGTTGGTGAATTACTCTCTTCAACTTTATTGAATTTAGGTAGGGATCAACTATTTAATACTGTCAAATGGTTTTGAAAAAGATTGACGTACAGAAAAATTTGGCATGACATTTTCTCAATAGAAACAAATATTTCAGATTCAAATTCAAAACTATCTTTCAAATTTTAAATTCAATCTTACATCTTTTTCGAAATAAGCATCGATTTATTAGATCAATATACCATTTCCTTTAAGTTTCTCCAACAGAAATTGACAATCTTCTTCTGGATTTTCCAGACTTTTCTCGTATAATAAGATTTTTTGTGCAACTCCCACCCCTTGACGCCTGAACATTTCTTAACCATTTCAGGATCTCAGAGGCTACAGCTCCCCCAACAGCACCTACCACCGTTTCAGTCGGCTTGTTCATCCTTGTTTCTCTTCTCTTTCAGATAAAGTTGACAAATTTAGCCAAATAGAGGCTACCCAGAATCTCAAAAGTGATAAAAGCTCTCACATTTTGTCTCTACATTCTCAATTTCGCTGGAAATCTCTCAAATGTCAACTGTATATGCTTCGCAAGTATGGAAGAAGAAATCAAAAGCTTTGGCTAAATCGCAAAGCAATCCTGTAGTCGTTGACTTGCTGCGAAATTACCTGGAAAATTGCGTTTGGGTCTTCGTTTTGGCGTTTCTCAAGTCAAGAGAGTTTGTCACACGCTCTGCACGTGTTTCGTGCCCTCTTCGCGCGTGCGTACGTACGAACGTATGCCTTTTTCTATTTTTCTGGACAGCATTTAATGTGGCCCATTCAAATAAGCCTTAGATGTATTCTATGGGCCCAAAAACAAAATTCCGTAATTAAAAAAGCTTATAATTCAATACAATGGCTCATAATAAAATACTCTTATGTAATGGATAGTTTTATGGGATTTTTGCCTAGAATACAAAAATATTCGAAATCTACGGTAGATTGAAAAACATTCGAAATCTACCACAAGTAATACTATTTACAGAGTAAAAAAGACATTTATATCTTTAATTATGACTTCATGGTATATATTTTCGTTCACAACGCTGTCGTCTCTGTTCACCATCCACCGCCGTCTTTGTCTTCGCCTTTGTCCACAATCGTCATCTCCGATTTTGTCCAGTACCGTCTCCGTCTCTCACACATCGTCCACCACCGTCACCATCCACCACCGTCTTCATTTTTTCTACCACCATCCACCATTTTCTTCTTCACCAAAATGCAAGAGATAGATCCGGTGAGAGATAGATCCAACGAGAGACAACCGGCGAAAGAGAGGTGGAAGATGTGTGTAGAGGGTAAAATGACAAAATCAGACTTCGAATGTGTAGAAAAAAATGATAGTTAAAAACAAAATGTAGTATTTTTTGTAATTTTCTCTAGTTTTATTAATAAAAATAAAACAACATCATTGTTTCCATTTACATTGATGACTTAGAACAACATTACATAATTGATAATCCACACAAGCTATGAAAAAAAAGTTTTTTTTTTACACTCACGATTTTAAAACATTTGAAGCAAGTTCAAATTATGCTCTGATTCTTCCTCACGAACTCTCAAATTTCTCATTTTTGGCTTCAACCTTTCCCACAATATCATTCTAGTTTTTTCATCGCATTTTACCTCTAGATTCTCGAGATTCTTCACTGAATCCGGCAATTCGCATCTCCAACACTTCCTCATCGAGATCTTCTTCAGCTTCTCCAGCTTGCCAATCTCTAGAGGTAACTTTGTCAATCCTAAGCAATGAGAAATATCCAGAAACCTCAAGTTGCTTAGTTTCTCGATCGTTTCAGGCAACTCTGAAAGATTAATACAAGAATTCAGCCTCAACACTTCCAGTTTACTCAAGTTGCCTATATCTTCAGGAAGTTTAGTGAGCTTGTTGCAGTTTGTGATGCTGAGTGTCTTCAATGAAACAGCTTCAGATATCCAGTAAGGCAACTCGTCGAGATCATAGCAATAGTCTATGTCAATCTCTTGTAAATTTTGTAGAGCTTCAGAGACATTGATTTCTTCTGCGTCGTAGAAAACCTCACCGAAACTACACATGACCAAAGATAGCTTTTTGAGACTGCTGAGTTGCAATTGGTGAATGTCCAGCAAAGTGATTGAAGTTCTCTCCAATCTTATCCGTTTCAGGTTTGGTAATGAACTGAGACATGAGAAATTGCTCAATCTTGCTGGATAAAATCCGTGATTTGTGATTGTCAGAACCTTTAGCTTCGTCATTCCAACAATGAAGCTTGGTAATGCATAGTTTAATGAAGAGATATTAAGAACTAAAGCCTCAACATTGGGGCAATCCATTTCCACCCAACTCGATGAGAACAAATCATCTGTAACAAAAAAGAAAGACAAAGCATAATTATAACAGAGATTTGTATAATCACTAAGTTCAACTGGCAGAAATAAGAGGACCCCAAAGAATTACCCGTAGAGATAGACAATAGAGAGGCATTAATAATAGGGTGTTTGGGATTCGAACACCACTCTGGAAAGTTGTCTTCTATTATCTCCAAATTTACTCTTCTTCTTTTAAGGACTGCTTCTGATTTGCTTTGACAGATAGCCAACTCCCTAAGGATATCATGTTGCATGACTAAGAACTCATTGTAGAAACCCTCCTCGTGCTCCTTTCTCCTGTTTAAGGCAAATAAATAAGTTCCTCCAATGGTAGATGTCAAGAAGGTGCGAAGAAACAACGTTGAAACAGAAACAACATACCTGAGAGGAACAAGTTTTAAAAGATTATAGGAAGCAAGGTCTTCAAGGTACTTCATGCAAGGGTTACTACCTTTGCCATATAATTCTACCCATATGTCAATTATTATCGATGCACGGATCTTTTGGTCTTCAAGAAATAAACCCATGTCCAAGAAACATTCTTTGAGATTGGATTCCAAGGATTTGAAGCTAGGCTGCAAACATTCTAGCACAGTAGGGTTATCAAGAATTGTTTCCCCTTCAGACCAGCTTTCCACCTGGCCTTTCCATGAAGTTAGAGATCGGCCTTTAAGTGAACCGCCTACTACTTCAATTACGATTGGGAATCCATTGCAACGTTTCAGTATCTGCAATCCCCAACATGTGAAAAAGAAAAAAGATAATCCATTGTTTCCACAAAGAAGACAGCTGAAGCTTTTAAAACTTGAAGGTAGAAATCCAACCCCACATAATTCTACTTATCAGATTTGTAGATGTATAGGTTCATAGAGATGAATGAAACTAGTACCTTTTTGAGAAGATCTTCATACTCAGCTTCAGACGCATTAGGAGGCCGGGATGCCCACTGAATGAGAAGGGCTCTGGCATCTTCATCGTTCAAAGGTTCCAAATCATAAGTGGGACCAAAACTAAAAAAACCAACCCGAGAAGTCACCAAAATCTTATAACCCGGTAAGTCGATTGGCTTAAATTTCCGAAGCAAGGACTCCGCTTCATGCCACACATCATCCAAGACCATCAATATAGGACCGTCTTCTCTGAGTTTCTTCAGCAGTTTTTGTAAGCAATCAATTGCTTGATAATCGTTGTCAAATGTAGGTGGAGCGTCGCCGCTGTTGTGCTGTAGTAGATTCTGTACTAGTTTTCTAAAGTTAGGAGTACTTGACACAACATTAAAGAAGATATGCTTGAACTTTCCTGCCAATGGAAACTAGATGAGAAACAAAAACTACAATTCAGGTGTTAAAAATCGAAACTTCAACACTTAAACGCATATATATATATATATATATACTTTTGATATCTTCATCGTGGCAAAGCTGAGTAACCAGCTTGGTCTTCCCACATCCAGGACTAGCAGACACCAGAAGACTGTCCACCGAATCATCAAGGAGCTTCTTCTTTAGCTCCATCAATGGCCAATCAAATCCAACAGGAGCCTTACCAAGCTTGGGAACCGAACATAGATGCCTATAAATGGGCGCAGGAATCAGACTGTCGAACTTCTCAGGGGGGGTTTCGAGCTTCTCGATGACGACTTGTTGATTATTATGCATCTCTTCGCTGACACTATTGAGCTTCTTAATGACGATTTGGTGATTCTTATACATCTCTTCCATCAAAAGGTCGAGCTTCTTAATGAAGAATTGGTGATTACTATTAATCTCTTCCATCAAAAGGTTGAGCTTCGTACTCTCTTCCACAGACTGCAATTGGTTCCTATGCTGAAGAAGCTGGAGTTGAACCTGACAGAAATTGACCATCTCCTTCTGGATTTTCCAGACTTTTCTGGTATAATAAGATTTTTTGTGTACCTCCCACCCCTTGACGCCTGAACATTTCTTTACCAAGACACGAGCTTTAGCGATCGTATCCTTGAGACTCTTTAGCTCGTCATCTCTTTGCAACGATTCGATCTTTGTGAGTATCGGAAGCAAATCCTCCATGGTTGTTGCGAGATCCTTAGACACATAGTCGAAAGCCAACACTATCTTTGCCTCTGCGATCAAAATTTTCAGGATCTCAGAGGCTAAAGCTCCCCCAACAGCACCTAACACCAATTCCGTTGGCTCGTTCATCCTTGTTTCTCTTCTCTTTCAGATAATAAAGCTCACAAATTTAGCTAAATAGAGAAAACCCACAAGTGAAAAAACTCTCAGATTCGGTCGTCTCTAGATTCTCAATTTCGCTGGAAATCTAACATGATGACAAGACAAGGGAAAACGATAGTAAGATAGTTCATCACACGTGCTGCACGTGTTTCGTGCCTTATTCGCGCGTGCGTACTTGCGAACGCATGCCGTTTTCTATTTTTTTTTCTAGCCAGCATTTAAAGCGGCCCATTCAAATAAGCCTTATATATATTCTATTGGCCCAGCAACAAAATGGCTCACAATATGTAATGTATAATTTTATTAGTAAAATAAAAAACACTATTGTTTTCATTTACGGTAAAATCTCTGCAAATTAATATTTTATAAATTAATAATCACTATAAATTAATAAATTATTCCGGTTTCAAGTTGGACCAGTGTAAAAATTGACGAAATTCGATAAAATAATAAGATAATAATTTTTTTTAAACTTATATGTAAAAAATGGTTCCAATAATAGAATAAATTAATAATTATAAATCTTATGCGCATATATATAATACATATCTAAGATAATTTAGTAATGTATGATTCTAATGTTGATATTCATCGAGTTGAAGAATTCTATACGTGATAATTATTTTTTTATGATTAAATACTTCCAAAAATATTGTTATCTCGTTTTCAATTTCATCATCAATACCAAGAATCGTAGTCGCAATTTTTTTTCATTTCATGTAGATAGTCAAATAGGCTATTAACATCAATCTTATTATGATAATCGAGATTAATATGTAAACAATATATATAAAAAAATTACAAGAATTTGTATGAATTTTTAGGTAAAATTTTTATTTTAAATAATGAAAAATTTTCAAAAATTCATTGAACTAAAAAAATTATTTTATAAATTAATAAATTTTCAGAATCTTAACATTATTAATTTATTAATAGAAGTTTGATAGTACATACATGACACTAGGATAACACAACATTACTGAATCCACACAAGCTATGAAAAATATGCTTTTTTCACTCACGATTCTAAAACATTTGAAGCAAGTTCAAGTTATGCTCTGTTTCCTCCTCATGAACACTCAAATTTCTCATTTTTGGCTTCAACCTTTCCCACAATATCATTCTAGTTTCTTCGTCGCATTTCACCTCCAGATTCTCTAGATTCCTCACTGAATCCGGCAATTCGCATCTCCAACACTTCCTCATCGAGATCTTCTTTAGCTTCTGCAGCTTCCCAATCTCTAGAGGTAATTTTCTCAATCCTAAGCAATGAGAAATATCCAAAAAACGCAAGTTGCTTAGTCTCCCAGTCGTTTCAGGCAACTCTGAAAGATTAATACAAGATCTCAGCCTCAACACTTCCAGTTTTCCCAAGTTGCCTATACCTTCTGGAAGTTTAAAGAGCTTATTACAGTTTGTGATGCTGAGTGTCTTCAATGAAACAACTTCTGAGATCCAGTAAGGTAACTCGTCGAGATCATAGCAATAGTCTATGTCAATCTCTTGTAAACTTTGTAGAGCTTTAGAGACATTTATTTCTTCTGTGTCGTAGAAAACCTCACCGAAACTACACATAACCAAGGATAGCTTTTTGAGACTGCTGAGTTGCAATTGGTGAATGTCCAGCAGAGTGATTGAAGTTTTCTCTAATCTGATCCGTTTCAGGTTTGGTAATGAACTGAGACATGAGAAATTGCTCAATCTTGCTGGATAAAATCTGTGATTTGTGACTGTCAGAACCTTTAGCTTCGTCATTCCAGCAATGAAGTTTGGTAAGGCATAGTTTGGTGAAGAGATATTAAGAACTAAAGCCTCAACATTGGGGCAATCCATTTCAACCCAACTCGATGAGAACAAATCATCTGTAACAAAAAGAAAGACCAAGTATAGTTATAGGATAGTCATATTTCTAGAAACGAGAGATTTATATAATCAGTAAGTTAAATTGTCAGAAAAAGAGGACCCCGAAGAATTACCCGTAGATATAGACAAGAGACGGGCTTTAATAGGCTGCTTTAGATCCAAACACCAGTCTGGAAATGTATCCTCTCTTATCTCCAGATTTAGTCTTTTTCTTTCCAAGTTTTCCTCTACTTCGCTTTGGCGGATAGCCAACTCCCTAAGGATATCATGTTGAGTGACTAAGAACTCATTGTAGAAACCGTCTTCGTGCTCATTTCTGCTAATAAAGCAAATATATAAGTTCCTCGAATGGTACATGACAAGAAGGTGCAAAGACTCAACGTTGAAACAGAAAAAACATACCCGAGAGAAATAAGTTTAAGCATATTCTGGGAGGCAAGGTCTTCAAGGTACTTCATGCACACGATACTACTACCTTTACCATATAATTCCACCCATGTGTCAATTATTACCGAAGCACGTATCTTTTGGTCCTCAAGAAATGAGCCCATGTCCAAGAAACACTCTTTGAGATTGGATTCCAGGGCATCGAAGCTAGGTTGCAGACATTCTAGCACAGTAGGATGAGGATTATCAAGAATTGTCTCCCCTTCAGACCAGCTTTCCACCTGGCCTTTCCATGTATTTAGTGATCGTCCTTTAAGTGAACTGCCGACTACTTCAATTACGATTGGGAATCCATTGCAACGTTTCAATATCTGCAATCCCCACCATATGAAAAAGATTCTAGTTATCAGATTTGTTAGATTACAAATGTATAGGTGCATAGAGATAAAACTAATACCTTTTGGAGAAGATATTCATACTCAGCTTGAGACACATTATAAGGCCGCGATGCCCACTGAATAAGAAGAGCTCTGGCATCTTCATCTTCCAAAGGTTTCAAATGATAATTGAAACCAAAGCTCGGAAAGTCGAAACGAGAAGTCACCAAAATCTTATAATCCGGTAAGTTCATTCGAAATTTCTGAAGCAAGGACTCCGCTCCCCGCCACACATCATCCAATACCAACAATATAGGACCCTTGAGTTCCTCCAGGAGTTTTCTTAAGCCAACAACAGCTTGAGAATCGTTCTCAAATGTAAGCGCTTGGTAACCGTTGTGCTGAAGTAAATTCTGTACTACAACCCTAAAGTTAGGAGTACTTGACACAACATTAAAGAAGATATGCTTGAACTTTCCTGCCAATGGAAACTAGATGAGAAACAAAAACTACAATTCAGGTGTTAAAATCGAAACTTCAACACTTAAACGCATATATATATACCTTTGATTTTTGCATCGTGGCACAGCTGAGTAACCAGCGTGGTCTTACCGCACCCAGGAGGAGCAGACACCACAAGATTAACCACCGAATCATCAAGGAGTCTCTTCTTTAGCTCCATCAATGGCCAATCCAATCCAACGAGAACCTTATCAAGCTTGGGAACAGAACAAAGATCCCTAAAAACGGGCACAGGAACACTCAAATCCTCCATTCTCTTACTTAAACCTTCAACCTTATTCACAAGGTTACCCGCCAAACCCAACAGTGCCAACTGATTCCTGTGCTGAAGAAGCTGTAAATCAATCTGACAAAACTTAAGCAAATCCTTATTGATTCCCTCGATTTTTCTTGTATATTTAGATTTCTCGTAAAACCTGACGCCTGGAAACTTGTCAACCAGTACACGAGCTCTTTCGATCGTATCCTTGAGTTCCTTTAGTTCCCCTCCACCAAGATCAAGCTCGTTTTGTTTCAAATCGATCTCTTCAGTTAACGGAAGCAATTTCTCCATCGTCGATACTAGATCCTTGGACAATGGTTTGAAAGCTTTCAACTTTTTTGCCTCTTCGATCACGAGTTTCAGAGCTTCGGAGACCAAAGCTCCCCCAACAGAACCTATTCCCAAATCAACCAAATCGGTCATTTTTGTTTTTGGCTCACGGAATTAAGCGAAATAGAGAAAACCCAGAAGCAAAAAAAATCTCAGATTTCGTCTGTAGATTCTGAAATTCGCTGAAAATCTAACATGTTAAGAATGGGATTTCTCACGTATATGCTTCGCGAATGTTGAAAACGATAGTAGGTGGAGAGAAGGAAGACCAAATCAAAAGCTTTTAGCTTAATTGCAACGCAATTTCGTCATCGTTGACTCTTCCGTCCATCGGAAAAAAATCTCTGTTCCGGCTTCTTCCCTTGCCGCGCAAATTACCTGAGAATTGCGTCTGCGTTAGCGTTTGGTATTTCTGCGTCAACCCTCCGCGTCTTCGTTCGGTATACGCCTCTTCGCGCGTGCGTACGTGCGAACGTATGCCTTTCTTATGTTTTGGGCCACCATTCAAAGAGGCCCACTCAAAATAAGCTTTATATTTCTATGGACCCTAGAAAACAAAATGCGTTTTTTTTTTTGTAGACACAAAGCTCATCTCATGATTTAACATAGTGGCTCGTAATTTAATTTCAGAGCAGTGGAAATAAGATAAAAACAGAGACATAGCATGTGACTGTCCATTATTGTGAGAGCTTCCACATGTCCGGATAGGGGTCAGCTCATGTTGACTCTTGTATTTTACTCGATATAATCAAGATAGTGATTAAGACTAAGAGACAAGAAGAAAAAAGAATCAAAATTAGTGGGTAATATTTTAACTAACAAAAACAATGATGCTTAATCAAATACTCCCCACATGATTCATCTTTTGTTCCAATAATCCTCCCGACACATCATAATTATGCTGCTTAATGTATGTATATATGTATGTATTATGTATGATTTCTTTGATCTGCATGCATGGAGTCCATGGACCTTGATATGTAACGTATACATTCTATATTTCTTTTTCTTTTTTTGGTATATGACATTCTATATTTCTATATCGATTAAATTAGTACTAATAATTATGTTTTTGGAAATATAGAGTCGGTCAGTCGGTGGACGGTGGACCATACTTGATGGATCATTTCCCAACCGCGAGTTTTAAAACTTGAAATGCATAATTTTTTTTTTTATCTTTAATCAGATTTGCAGTAAATCAGCCAAAGTGGCACGGCTTTCAACAAGGGAGGTCATAAATAGACAGATATTCTTTTTTTTTTTTCTTTCAAAATTTTCATTTTCAAAATCCTCTTGTAGAAACTAGAAAGTTCGTTTATAATTACTGCCAAGAAAAAAAGAAAAAGTTTCCTTGGCCGTGAACATGAAGGAAACTGCAAAAGGGCAAATCTAATTAGCGGCGATAAATTAGGACCTAATAATAAATATTTTCCCAAAGCCAAAACTCTTCTTGTCTTTTACTCATTTTCTTTCCATTTCCTATTTCGTTTTATAATTTAAAATTAATTTCATTTACCTTTTTATGGGAATAGTCGAATAATGAAAGCTAAGCTTTGGCTGGAAGCAATAATCATATAACCAAAACGCGTGAAACCATTCAATTCCGTTGTCACCGCATTATCCACTATCCTTTTTTCCACATTATCAACTTTATTTTCCCCAAATGATTCACACTAATAAACCAAATCAGCAAAATTTATATTTTTACACCAAACAAGATCACCACTTCAAATTTATATTTTATTGTTCTGACATAAACAAAATCTGTGTTTGTAATCTAAGGGTTGTAAAAAGTTGTTGAGGAGTTGGGTTTAATTCATTTGACCAAAAGAAATGAAATAAAATAAAAGCAAAAAACTCACTCGAGATCTTCACTGTCATTGATTGGAACCACCTTTGTCCCTTTTTCTCTCACTTACTTATGTCACCCTTAACTTTCGCTATCCAATTGCATTTTTAAAGATCAAAGTCCCTTCATTTCTCAAACCCATTTATAAAAAAAGAGTTTTGAGCTGTCTTCATTTCTCTTGTCTGTATCATTCTTTTAGGTAGCCATGAAAATGGCATCAAGAACAATATCTTTGCTTCATCTTCTACTTGGAGCTTTGGCTTTGTTGAGCAGTTTAGCGACGGTGAAAGGAGAAAGTCCTTACAAGTTTTACACCTGGACCGTGACTTATGGCATTATCTCTCCTCTTGGTGTTCCTCAACAGGTACAACAACACAACAGTTTCTACTTACGGAAAGTTTGAAATCCTTGTTTGATACTCGGATCTTTTTATTACTCTTTATAGATGTTTTGTTTGTTTGTTTGTTTGTTTAGGTTATTCTCATCAATGGTCAGTTTCCTGGTCCAAAGCTCGATGTTGTGACCAATGACAACATCATCCTCAACCTCATAAACAAACTTGACCAGCCTTTCCTCTTGACATGGTAAAATCCTTTTTTTATTTCTGATTCATAAACCCTAAAGATTTAAACTTTTCCATTTTCACTTGCTTCCCAAAGAATAAATCCTCTGTTTTTGTAATCCAGTTGGTTAATGTGTCTTGTATTAAATTAGGCATTTGGGGTTTAGGATTCCCTTTAATCCTCTGAAAAGGTTTGATCTTTAGGGTTTAAACTCGAAAAGCCGAAAACTTTTATCGATCAATTTATGGTTTTAGGCTAATTGGGTCATACTCGAAATGGGTTTTTGATATTTTTGTTCAATGTTTGTTGTGGTTTAGGAATGGAATCAAACAGAGGAAAAACTCATGGCAAGATGGTGTATTGGGAACAAACTGTCCAATCCAACCAAACTCGAACTTCACTTACAAATTCCAAACCAAAGATCAGATCGGAACTTACAATTACTTTCCTTCCACCGCTTTTCACAAAGCCGCCGGTGGATTTGGAGCCATCAATGTCTACGCAAGACCTGGAATCCCAATCCCTTATCCTCTCCCAATCGCAGATTTCACTTTACTCATTGGTGATTGGTTTAAAACCAACCACAAAACGCTTCAGCAGCGTTTGGATTCTGGTGGGGTTCTTCCATTTCCCGACGGACTTCTCATAAATGGACAAACCCAAACAACATTTACGGGCGATGAAGGTGAATGATGAGTTTCTCAGCTTCCATTGATTCTGTTTTTGTTTTCTGGTGTTTTACTTTCTGTGGTGGGTTTTATAATCTTTTCAGGGAAGACTTACATGTTGAGAATCTCCAATGTTGGTTTATCGAGCTCTTTCAATTTCAGGATCCAAGGACACACAATGAAAGTAGTTGAAGTTGAAGGTTCACATGTAATTCAAACCGATTACGAGTGTCTTGATATTCATGTTGGCCAGTCTTTATCAGTTCTTGTGACCTTAAACCAATCTCCTAAAGATTATTACATTGTTGCAAGCACCCGGTTCGTAAGAAGCAAACTTTCTGTTATGGGTCTGTTGCGTTATTCTAACTCTCGCGTACCAGCTTCTGGTGATCCGCCCGCTCTTCCGCCTGGAGAGCTTGTTTGGTCCATGAGACAAGCCAGAACATTCAGGTAAAAAGAGCAATTTACTCTTTTTTTAAGGTTTAATGCGAAGGATTAGATCATTAATGGTGTTTTCTTTTTGGGATTTTAGATGGAACTTAACAGCAAATGCTGCTAGACCAAACCCTCAAGGATCATTCCACTACGGAAAAATCAATACGACGAAGTCATTTGTTTTCTCAAATTCAGCTCCTTTGATTAACGGAAAGCAACGATATGCAGTAAACGGCGTCTCTTATGTGAACTCAGAGACACCTCTTAAACTCGCTGATCACTTCAACATCGCCGGAGTTTTCAGCACAAATGCCATTCAGAGTGTCCCTTCTAACTCTCCTACAACCGTTGCAACATCAGTTGTTCAAGCCTCTCTCCATGATTTCCTCGAAATTGTGTTTCAAAACAATGAGAAGTCAATGCAGTCTTGGCATCTTGACGGTTATGACTTCTGGGTCGTTGGGTGAGTCTTCTTCTTCTTGCATTGCGCTTATACTTTGTAACTCGAAGTCAGATTTTCACTAAACAGTTTCTTTGTTATGAATCTAGATTTGGTTCTGGACAATGGACACCTGAGAAAAGACCACTTTATAATCTTGATGACGCTCTTACCAGACACACAACTCAGGTAAAAACGTCGATAAAACGAAAAAAAGTCAGAAAATTTTGATTTCTTGATGTGTTGTTCTTGTGCATAAATGCAGGTCTACCCAGAGTCTTGGACAGCAATCTTGGTGTCTTTGGACAATCAAGGAATGTGGAATATGAGATCGGCGATATGGGAAAGACAATATTCGGGACAACAGTTTTATCTCAAAGTATGGAATCCGGTGCAGAGTCTTTCCAATGAATACAATCCTCCTGATAATCTTCTTCTCTGCGGCAAAGCTATTGGACGACACCTTTAGAGAGATCCTCTTTTAGTTTCCTCTGGTCTTTTTTTTAAGTTAATTTGTTTTAAGGTTTCTATATTCAATTTGGTCATGCGAGTATGGCTGGTCTATTTACATTTGTAGTAAACACAGAGAAGAGGAAAGTTTATGATCTTTGGTAGGTTTCTTCATATTGGAGTTTTAAAATAATCTCTTGTACAATTCTATTCAACTGTTATTTCTAATCCAAATATCTTTATTCTCTAATAATCTCTTGACCACTGTGGATGACATTCACAATATGTTAAGACTATGAGACAAGAAGAAGAAGATGGTGTTGTTTTTATAAAAATGTAAAAAACTGTTTATACTTTTTTCCAACAATTGACACACATATTATCAACACTAATATAAGAGACCTGGTCAAAATTATGAACCTTAAGAAGATATAGAAATTCTAAAATTTCTAAAGACTTTTCTAATGAAGGAGAGTTTGAAATAAGCAATCGAACAATTTCCAATGAGGAAATTCGTTAAAATGTTTTTTATTGTCACATTGATAGATTGTGGGCCTCTTAATTTGGTCAAAAAGGCCTAATGAAGCCCAATACGAGAGAGTACCCAAAATAGTAACAAAGCGCTCTGAAATGTAAAACAAAAAAACATCCAGTTTTAGGTGAACACGGTTTTGCCTAAATCAAACGGCGAGAGAAAAAAAAAAAAAAAAGTTGCAGTTTCTGCAAGTTTTCGACGATCAGAAATCTCGTCAAATCACTTCTTCTTCTCGAAGAATCTGAAATTCTCGTGTTCGATTTTTTGAAAATGAATTGCGAAGTTTGTCAACTGAAGGAACTGGTGAAATTTTCTTCTTCTTCCTTTGGTAGATCAGTCCAATTTTTAGTCATCGAGTCGTGTTTCTATTTCGGGATTTGTTCGATGCTTGAAAAAAATCTTGTTCGCAGGAAGTGGAATCATTCGAGATACGCGAGGTTCTACGCTGTAAGTTTCTGATAGTTTGAAGCTTTTTTGTGTTTTTTTTTGTATAGCAAATGCTTCGATTTATGTGCGATCGGAATCAAGTAGCTGAGAAATAACGTCGGATCCTACTTGATCAAATCATGTTTCGATTTTGAGTTTCGGATCCCAGTTTAGGTCGCATTGATTAGATTTGGAGTTTTTGGAGGTCATTTCTGTATAGATTACGATTTTTTTGCATCTTTTCTTAGGCTGAGATATAAATATACGGCCGTAGGCTTTGCCTTTGTCAATTCTATGGTGCTGTGTTCTTCTTCCTGGAAACTTTGATTGAACAGGTTCGATTTGATGTAGGCATTCTACATACTATTGTCTTTCATCGAGCACTTGGTCTTATCCGCCCTAAAGATATCGATTTGGAGCTTTTTGAGATCACATACGTAAGATTTGAATATCTTTCTCCTCTATGGTTTTGTTGTGCCAGAGGTTACATGTTTTGATGTTGGTTGGGCCCAAATGGTGAGTATGCTTTGATTTTGATATTGGTGGGTTTTTCCTTTTCCCCATATGTCACAAGGTACAATGCGGTGAAATAGAAGTGGAAAAGAAAATTGATGAAAAGATTGAGCACTTCATAAGCTGGATTGAGAAACATCCCAACAAGAAAAGTCAGGTATATCCAGATACCAAATATTTTTATTTCCATTTCATTGACAGATTTGCATTACATTTTCAAGAATGGATTGAACGTTTTTGCAGCTTATCTCGTAGTCTAGCTTATCACATATATGCTTTATGTGTTTGTCTAATGCTTTCATATCCTTTGTGACTGTTAATGATCTCTCTCTTTTTTTCATGGTCATCAAGATATGTCTATCGTTTTATGAAGTCAAAAGCAAACAGCCGTCTTGGTTCACTAATAAGATCGAACGGTCGTGCTGGGAACAATGGAACGTCAATCTGAATGTGCTTCAGCCCACTAAATCCCCAATCGGAAAGTCCCACCATTCTAAACTAGTTATGGACACTGGAGGTAAGATTGATGAATTTCCTCCTCTCGTCTCCAAAAAATTACACCATTTTTTCTTATAAGAGTGGGAATTGATTGATTGTCATGTTCTAATCCAATGACTGTAGAGGCATCTGAGGAGAGAAGTTCCCGTAGGACACTGCTTGAGCAATCCCTTCAAGAAGTCTTATTCCAAATCATAAAATTCGTGAATGAGAAAAAGGATCACGTTCCCCCCATTAACGATGGTGTAATCTACTGCCCCTTTGAGATCACTATGCCAAGGTACATCAGTCTCCACTTATTCACATACCAAACTGTTTTCTCTTACTTATGGATCATGTCGAAATGGACCGTTAAGACTATCTTTCGGTGCAGTAATGAGTGAAGATTTTTCTTTATATTTTGCTGTCAAAGTGTTGAATTGAGTTAAATTTGTTTCAGCTCATCGGACTCAACCTTTGGGATGGATATGCTCAAGAGGATGCTCCACAGTGGCCATCCATCTATGCTCAGCTGATTCCATTTTCCACTCAACTTAGGTACATATACACTTGATGTTACTTTGGTGCAGCCTAACTCCAATCAACACTTTCCTACTTGCATTTCCTGTGTAAATATATATACACTTGCCTTTTCCTTTGTCTTGGGTCGTTGATGGATAATGTTTGTCTTATCATCTATGTTGCGGATAGATATTGTAAATAAGTGATCCGTTGTTTGACGTACGAAGTTAAGAGTTTCCATCAGAGCCAAAACAATACATGTTTCTCTGTTTTGTTCACAAGTAGCAAATGAAGTAACCTAAGTGAGCAGACACACTTAGAGAACAGAGGATTACTAATCCAAAGGAAATTAGAGATAGAAATCCTCTGATACAGGCAGAAGCTCCTGTGATAGTGTGTACTCTCCAGTTATTAACCCTAACCGGGAAAAAAACGAACCAAAATTCTTAGCTATCCGATGGAATCGAATCGCTGCAATCAGACGGCACTATCAGAAGAGAATTGTCATATTTTGTTCGTCTCTGTATACGCTATATTCAGACTTCAGACTTGCATTTCCTGAGAAAAGTGGAGTCTTGTTTTCCATGATTTCCAAAGTTGGAAATGACATTAATTAGAGCCAAAAACAAACAAACGTTTCTCTGAATTGTAGTTTCGTTCACAAGTAACCTAACTAAATAACCAGACACACTACTAGAGACCACTAAACTGAAAGTTAGACTAGAAACTATAAAACAAGAGAGATTTAATCTTGCAGAAGCTGCTGTGGTGATTGTCTCAAGCTAAGTAGTCTCCAGACACGAACCCGACTTTGCTCTCTGGACCTTCGAACTGCCACGTAGAGGGTATCGGAGCCACGTGGCTTGTAGCAGCTGCTGTAGCATCAGTTGCGCCAGTTGAAAACGGCCAGACCGTTATTCCTTGCCCAAATCTGACGTCATCAAAATACGACCCGTGACCAAGCCCAAGACCAAACCCGTCTGCCCCATTAAACCCACCACCAGCCCCATTTCTGCTCGCCGCGGCGTTGTAGTTGAGCAAAGAGGTGAAACCACCGTAGAGCGACGGCGCACTTCCCTTCGCCGCCGAGTTACCACCGCCGTTGGATGACTGAGGAAATAGAACAGGCGTCGCTTGTAACGGGAAATTCCGGCTTCCGACGACGGCGGAAGCAGCGGCGGAGGAGGAGCAAGTGCGGGAGCGTTTCGAGCTTTTCCGGGAAACGCCACCGACGGGAATGTCACGGAGAGTACCTCCGTGAGTCCAATATCGACGACAAGACTTGCAGAAATGGCGAGGCTGTGAGAAATTGTAGTTGTTGTAGTAACAGAACTTTGTGTTGGTTGAGTCGCAGCGAGGACAAGGAAGCTGCTCTGGCTGATCCGCCGGAATCGCCACCGCTCCTCCGCCGTGAGGCCTCGCAAGTATCCGACGCGATTCGTTGAAATCAGAAGGCATGTTGAAGAGAAAGGTATAATCGAAAGTTGTAAGATTTTAAGCTTTGAATGTGTTGAAGGTTGAAACTTTCTGAGAGAGTAAGGTTCCTTTTATGGAGAAGAGAGAGAGAGATATGGGGAAGGAGAAGAGGGTGAAGCTTTTTTGACAGACTATGTTGGGTTTATTGTAAACATGGAGAGAGAAAGTCATAGAGAGAGATATGCTCTGTTTCTTTCTCCTTGAGACTTTCTCTCTATTTACTTGATGATACGTAGGTGGCTCTTCTTTCAAGATTTTCTATTTTGTAAAATTATGAAAAAAAACACAATTCTCTAATCTCTCTGTCCAAATTTCTCACACGTTTTGTTAGCAAATAATCAACAATTTAAAATAAGATAAATTGCAAGACATAGATGATTATTGTGTAAGAAAACAAAGATATATTCATTATCAGAAACGCAATGTGGTAACTACATGAATCAGTTGCTGAGTAGAAAAACTAAGAAGTTAAAATTTTGATTATGCCGTTAGCTTGTACGCGTTGTTAACTTTTGAGTTAAGCGTTGAATTAACAAAAATACATAATATTATTTGTCCAAAAAAGTACATAAATAGTAAATGAAAATGGGAGAAAAATAAAATAGAGATGTGGTTGAAGAAAATACGTGTATATGGGAAGTGAAGTCTGAAGAGAGTAGACAACAATAGGCAAAAGGTAGAGGAGACTATTGAGCTTATCAATGTAATGCAATTCCCAATAATTCAACCATTATTTTGTCAAGTGCTTACGGCAAATTTACTTATCTAAGATGATTATTGTGATATGTAACGTACTTGTGTCATCTTTTCCAGAATGAAAAATTAGCATATGGACCTGAAGACATTGATGGTGTGAATAGATGTGCTACCAATTACTACAGTACCTTAATAGATTACCTGTAGGAGAATCAATACGTTGAGGACCTCAAATATTACATTTTTATTTTAAAAAGAAACACGGATTTTGTTTTCAAAAAAAATATTAATTAATATTTTATCAGTTTCGTAATATAAGATGTTTTATATATTTTTAATTTCAAAATATAAGATGTTCTCATATTTCTATGTAATTTTTAACTTTATTAAATATTGTGTGACTCATAGTATTCTGCAGTCTTTTTTATGACTTACTGAATTGTTTTTGTTTATATGTTAAATACTCCATCCGTTTCTAAAAGAATGATTTTCTACATTTTTTTGTTTCAAAAAGATATATTTTTTATTTGTCTATGTAATTTTACTAGGTAATAATGATGAATTGTAGACTTGAAGATATATTAATTGAAAATAATTAATTTTATTAAATTATTATTGGTTTAAAGTTATAGAAAATTGTTTAGTATAAAAAATGATGCATTTATAATAAAAATTAACTTTTTCTTAATATATGTGAAAACTCCAAAACATTATTCTTTTAGGAATGAAGAGAGCAATACTTTTTTGAAAGAAAAATAATTTTTTAATATGCGCGTTTTTAGCCAAAATATTTTATATTATAAAACGGAGGAAGTATGTATTAGTATTAACCCAACTTAAATCATCAATTTTATGTTTATGGTCTCATGGAGATTAAAGATCATGTTTTGTCTTATTTTGTCTTGGGATATTTTATCAGAACAGATTATAGTTTTTGTCTTGTTTAGGAGCTATAAAAACTAACAGGTGAAAACGTAGAAAATACCAAGAAGACACAATATTCGTATGAGATATGACTAAACGTGCTCTTGCGGAACAAGACAAATAGATCTTTAAGGTATATAGAGAGAGACAAATGTGTATGATTTGTCCCAAACGAAAGAAGAGGGTCGTAAATGTAAATTATGGGCTAAAACGGTCAAAAGAGACAGAAGAGATTCGTTTTGTGAAGAGACAGAAACAAGCGAAGCTTGTCGGATAAAGAATGGATATGGAGAGGAGAATTGAAGAAGCATGCAAATCTCACACCAAAAGCAACAGCGAACATTTGGAGAGAGAGAGAGAGACATGTGAGAAGTGTGTGTGAAGACGTGTCCACTGGTTCAGAGCCGTCCTTACTCTGAACCGACCGGTCTAATCTGGTCAAGCTCTGACACTCTCTCTCTTTATCCCATTCTTTTTGTCTTTTTCCTCTCCGAGTCTGAGTCCTCTCTGTGTCCTTTGAAGGGGTGTTTTCGTCATTTCAATTGACGGGATATGTTTATTTTCTGGTCCGTATGTCTAATGGGCCTGAAATTTTAAGATGTATGCCACTTGGCCCATGGGCCTTACATATGAGACTATGGCTTGCTTTCTTTCACAGTCCAGTCTATAATTGATATGTGTATCATGATGATTCATGTATAATATGGTCAGACTTAGTTATGGCCCATTCATTGATTACCAAATTACAAGAAGTAAAAACGCATTGTTGGGCCAATTATCCTCTCCTTTTTTGCTAATTAAATATATTGATACATGTTCCAACATCATGGCTTTTTTAACATATTTATATATATTAATAGGTGTGATGTAATTGTATTAAAATGATATGCAATCTGACATGACAGTGTAAAGAAAACATGCAATAATCGTACTTTATCATTAGGGCCTAAATATAAGGCTTTTATTATGTTGTGTTTGTGCATGTTTCACCAAACATCCCATTATGAAAAATATTCAAAGCTGAAAAATAACTTTATTGATGCATGGTCATCAAATAAAACCACGACCTGTGTCCCATTTCGAAAGTGAAAACTCGGTCATCATCATAATAGTAAAAGGTGCCAAGAAATTAAATATCAAAATAAATAAACGTGAAACAATAATTACAAGGAACAAAAACAAAAAACAATAATTACAAAAAAAACGTTATAGGAAAACACATATTAACAAAATAAATAAATAATAGTATATACAAACTCTGGGGTTTTATTAACGAGGTTTCGAAGTTGTTACAGCAAAAATAGAAGACTCGATGGGAACCAAGAACAAGGGGAATAGACGTAAGTCCAAATGAAAATCATCTCAATATTTCTTTGCCTTATTGCAAGCTAATTGTGATGATAAATACTAGAAAAACACATAACAAAATAATGATATGTTTTGGTTACGAATGATCTTTCAAAATCGCAAGGTGATTATATAAATCAAGTGGAGGAATTAGAAACTGAAAATAGTGTTAGAAACTGAACCAGAGCAATTGCTAAACAGATAATTAACTGAGCGGCAATATAAACCAACTAAACCGATTATAATGAATGTGTCAAAAGATATCACTTCTCTACTCATGAAAAGGGGTGCGACGTGCGTCTCCACTTCCGTTGTTTTATTTCCACGGTCGGAGAAGTGAACGTCACATTCCCATCTCTATCTTCTTTTTTTTGTTTCTATGAACGTGTTTTATTCGGAGAAAACATATAAGAAAAATAGTTAGTAAAAAAAAATCTATATTTGATTTAACTTTTATTCATTGGAACGTCGAGAATTTGTTGCCCATGAAAAAGCCACTTTAGGAAAAAGTTTGAATAGTCAAAACGAAATGATTTAATCAAGGGGGTGAATATGTCATTTTAGATAGATAGTTGACTAATCATTATTGCATCAGTAAGCATTTTGGATTTGATACCATTAAGCTACGTCTTTGCCTCCATTTCTACCACTATTTAGTTTAATTAATTTTTGTTTAAATTTGCGTAAGCTTATAAAATACTAATTACCAATTTTTAATTATGAAAAATAAGATTTATTGTACGATTTAATTTCATGATTTTTATCGGTAAGAGATTTGTAATATTTTTTTTTTTGTCAACAAGTTCCATAGATTAAATCAAGTGTAAACGAAATGGTGAATGTCTCGGAGGGCAAATCATTCCGGTTCTTTCTAACTTACATAAAAAATAATAATTTGTGCTCGTGTTTCTTTCACAAAGATATCAGCACAGACATTTTCACTCCGAAAGATAAGAAACAAGATAAAAATCTCAAAAAACCTTCTAAAAGTATATAAATGATCTAATCCCGAGTAAGAGACTGGCTAATTCCTGGTGTTCTCTGTCATTTTTATTAAGTTTGCACAGTCCGTTTCAATTTTCACCGTGGAATCAGCCTTTTTCGTAGACACGCCATCATCCAAAAGAGGCCATCCAGCTTCGCGTGGAGTACCGATATCTTCTGCGGCACTTTCTTGTTCCTAGTATATTTTGACCCATATTATCCTGTAGGCTCCATTTTAATCCACTGACCGGTCTATGATCAACTTAAGATGTATCGATTTGACAAGTCGGGATTTGGAGGTTTCCGGGGAGTCCTCGATGTCCGCTATGAGATTGTAATTCCTCGAGCTCTTCTTCGACGTCTTTTTGATTTGCTATATTCCAACTTTTCGTTTTTAGGGTGGCGAGGTAGAGTGTGTTTCTCGAGAAAATCTTATGAAACTTGTAATTTATAACCTAAAAACAATTGAATTTACAATAATATGACAATTTTTTACCCTTTTTTGATAATTTTTTTTTAAAAATTCTTATCTGTGTGGATCCACATGTTATTATAGCTATGAATATTAAATTACCCTATTGTTGAGCCCCCACATCACCTACTAAATTTAATTTCTAATATTTTTGTGTCAATAATATTTTTTTAAATAAAAACATTTTTTGTCAACAATTTTTTTAAAATATATATTTGTTGGCCACTTTTATGAGATAACGTACTGTTATAACTACAACCAATAAATGCGTGGGTTGGATCATAAATTAGGATATTTATGATTTACTTGTTCAAAACCGTTTCAGACAGATATAGAAGATTGGCGAGGCAGACGAATTACGTAATTTAGAGTTATTTTAGAAAAATACAAACCAAAAAAACTAAAAGATCAAATCCATGAAATAATATCTCAACGGCTAATTTTTAGTTTCGTTATCTTTTATGTTATAGTCTAAAAACAGCTATACTTTTTTTTCTTCCGTCAACAACAAACAGCTAAGTTAAATAGGAGTATATATTTTCCATTAAAATTAATAAATGAAAAGTTTACCACCAAACGAAATATATATATATATATATAATATTGTCAAATGAGTTTGAAATTTCTGTTTGAGGTGTAAAAGAATAGAGATAAAGAGATTTAACATCATAAAATAAAACAAAAGGAAAAGTGAGGATCTTTAGTTAGTTGTATAGTGAGAAGAGCCAGCTCTTCAAAGGTCTCTTCTTTGGCAAAATAAAATAAAATAAAAACTTGAGAGCTTCAAAACAATGGAGAAAAAAGAGAAAAGAAGGAAGCTTTCATGGGTCCCAGAATAACCAATCACCAAAAGATATCGAATTATAATTTCAAATATATCATAAAATGTTGCGTGGATTGATGATCCCTTTGATTATATAATAAGAAAAAAAAAGATATTTAGAATTGGAACAGCAAGTAACAGCAAAGATTAGGCATTTGATTGTTATATAAAAAAGTCAAATGGCATTTTAGTCACTATTTTGGTTTTAAGGGAAGATCATTATCACGAGAGACAAAAGAGCGAGACACAGAGAGATTATAGAAAACAGATGCTCAAAATTTTGGTTTTAATGGTTACTTTGGTGTGAGAGGAGTTAAATTTCTCTTGAAGTAGAGCACACAAGGTGGGTGAAACGAAGAACAAGAAGCTTCTTCTGTGTGTTTTCAGATGTTAAAAACAAAGTTTTGTTTTTCTCCATTAGAGCTAAGCTTTGTAGATGGATCTGTTCTTCTGGTTTTTGGGATTTGCGTCTCTCTTTACCGTTTCTCTGTTCGAGATTGGACAAGGGTTTTGACTTTTTGATCCTCTTACCAAAATTCTGGGTAATTTTGTTCTGTTCAAGTTTCATCCTTTTTTTTACCTGATCTGGGATTTGATTTCTTTCTATTTTCTCCTCCTCTCATTTCGGGTTTTAAATCGAAGCCAATCCAGTGGTGATTTTGACTTCTGGGCTCTGTTTCTGATGATCCTAGGTTTCTAAATCAGGGAGCTTTTTTCCCCCATTTGATTACTCTGAAAAATCTAAAAATAGGGTTTCAGAAAAAGCCAAACTTTTCTTCCTAAATCGTTGAAACCTGAAGCCAATCTTTTCGTATCTGATTAGGTTTTTGTTTGATAACAATTAGGGATTTGATGCATATCTCACTTTGGAAGCCAATTTATCACTGTGCTGCTGCTCTAGTACTTGACAAGAAGAGCAGTAGGAATCGAGATGTTTCCGAGTCAACAAAAGCCGTAACTCAGCGTAAACTCCATGAATCAAAGCTCAGGGAAGCTCTCGAAGAAGCATCCGAAAATGGGTTACTCGTCAAATCTCAAGACATTGAAGAAGAAGACGAGTCTCAAGATCAAAGCCTTGGACGGTCAAGATCACTCGCTAGACTCAACGCTCAACGAGAGTTTTTGCGTGCTACTTCCATTGCAGCTCAAAGAGCATTTGAATCAGAAGAAGCTTTACCTGAGCTCGAAGAAGCCTTGAACACGTTTCTAACGATGTATCCAAAGTATCAATCTTCTGAGAAAGTTGATGAGTTGAGAAACGCTGAGTATTTCCACTTATCATTACCAAAGGTATGTCTTGACTATTGTGGATTTGGGTTGTTCTCGTATCTTCAGACAGTTCATTACTGGGACACTTGCACTTTTAGTTTGTCGGAGATTAGTGCGAATCTAAGCAATCATGCTTTATACGGTGGTGCTGAGAAAGGATCTATTGAACACGATATCAAGATTAGGATAATGGATTACTTGAACATCCCTGAGAATGAGTATGGTCTTGTGTTCACTGTAAGTAGAGGCTCTGCTTTCAAGTTGCTTGCAGAGTCTTATCCGTTTCACACAAACAAGAAACTTCTGACTATGTTTGATCACGAGAGCCAGTCGGTTAGTTGGATGGGTCAGTGCGCGAAAGAGAAAGGCGCAAAGGTTGGTAGCGCTTGGTTTAAATGGCCTACGCTTAGGCTTTGTTCGATGGATCTTAAGAAGGAGATTTTGAGTAAGAAGAAGAGGAAGAAGGATTCAGCGACTGGTTTGTTTGTGTTTCCGGTCCAATCGAGGGTCACGGGGTCTAAGTATTCTTACCAGTGGATGGCATTGGCTCAGCAAAACAACTGGCATGTCTTGCTTGATGCTGGAGCTTTGGGTCCTAAAGACATGGACTCCCTTGGGTTGTCTTTGTTCCGACCGGATTTCATCATAACTTCGTTTTACCGTGTATTTGGGTATGATCCAACTGGGTTTGGTTGTCTGTTGATTAAGAAATCTGTGATTAGCTGCTTGCAGAGTCAATCCGGGAAAACGAGTTCAGGAATTGTGAAGATAACGCCCGAGTATCCTCTATATCTTAGTGACTCCATGGATGGTTTGGAAGGCTTGACTGGTATTGAAGATAATGATATTGCTATTAATGGGGATAATAAAGTCGTGGGAACTCAATTACCCGCCTTCTCTGGTGTTTATACTTCTGCTCAAGTGCAGGATGTCTTTGAGACTGATATGGATCATGAAATTGGTTCTGATAGAGATGGAACAAGCACTGTGTTTGAGGAAGCTGAGAGTATCTCAATGGGCGAATTGATAAAGAGCCCGGTCTTCAGCGAAGATGAGTCAACGGATAGCTCGCTCTGGATCGATTTGGGTCAGAGTCCTGCTGGTTCTGATAATGCAGATCATCTGAACAAGCAAAAGAGCCCCTTAATGGTTCCACAAAACCACAAACGAAGGATCTCCCCTAAACCACCTTCAAAGGCTAATAATGGTAGTAACGGTGGGAGCCATGTTCTCTCGTTTGATGCTGCTGTTTTGTCAGTATCACATGAAGTGGGTGCAGAAGTCTTGGAAAAATCTGAAATGAATCAGATAGACACAAGTCGTCGGTTGCGAGTTAATGAGATAGAAGAAGAAGATGGAGGGAGCAGTAAGCTTATTGCTGACGCAAATGGAAATGGTTCAACCTCTGGAATCAAAGAGAGTGCGATAAGAAGAGAAACCGAAGGCGAATTTAGGCTGTTAGGAAGGAGGGAAAAGAGTCAGTACAATGGTGGGAGACTTCTAGTGAATGAAGATGAACATCCCAGTAAACGAAGAGTATCGTTCAGATCAGTAGATCATGGAGAAGCATCTGTGATCAGTCTTGGGGATGAAGAAGAAGATGAAGATGGAAGCAATGGAGTAGAATGGGATGATGACCAGAGAGAACCTGAGATAATTTGCAGGCACATTGATCATGTAAACATGTTAGGTCTCAACAAAACCACCTCGAGACTCCGGTACCTCATTAACTGGCTTGTGACTTCTCTGCTCCAATTAAGGCTGCCTAAATCGGATCCAGGTGGAGAGCACAAGAATCTTGTTCAGATTTATGGTCCAAAGATCAAATACGAGCGTGGATCTTCCGTGGCATTCAATGTTAGGGATTTGAAAAGTGGAATGGTTCATCCTGAGATAGTGCAGAAACTAGCTGAAAGAGAAGGGATATCTCTAGGCATTGGTTACCTCAGTCACATAAAGATCATCGATGGTCGAAGCGAAGATTCAAGTTCATGGAAACCGGTGGATCGAGATGGAAGAAACAACGGGTTCATAAGAGTTGAGGTTGTCACAGCTTCTCTCGGGTTCTTGACAAACTTTGAAGATGTTTACAGATTATGGAATTTCGTGGCGAAGTTCTTGAGTCCGGGTTTTGCTAAACAGGGGACACTCCCAACAGTTATTGAAGAAGATGATTCTTCGGAAACTTAAAAGACATGAGCAATGGATACATTTTGTCTTACACTTACTTCACTGTACTTATCTGTTATATTATCTGAGAACATTCTCATGTATGATTCTGGCAAGTTATGTGAACAGAGACGATCTCAGACACTGTTGCAGCTGTCTGTATATTGTAACTGTTCATTTCTCTTCTTTCTTTTGCGTCACACATTTCATTGATTCATATCCAAATTTTGGAATCAGAGGAAATATCTTATATCTATTATCTGTGATTGATGGTTTTCTTTTCAAGATTCCATCATCTTTATGAGAAACGCAATCTCTAACGCAGATTCCTGTGTCTGCAAGAACCGGTTTTCTTCAACAATATCAGTCGTCAAGTTGAGTAAGACTGGGCGTTCGGGGTCATTGAAGGTATTGTCACGGACTCTTGCAACCCATTTCGCAGCCTCCCATACACCAAATCTGACAATGCGAGAGAAGAAATCTCAAACATCAATAGAAGGGAGTATGACCATGAGAAGGTTGGATACTTACCGAGTACTGAATGAGGATGTGACTAAAACTGCTGGATAAAGAACATCTTTAGGAATGTTGTCATAAGGCGAATATTCGCGTATCGCATGAAAATCATTGATATCTCCTGGATATCCAAACTCTTCGTAATCCGCTGCGGTTAAGGGTAGTATTGGATATATTAGAGTATGAGTTGGATCAAGAAAAGGAACCTGAAACAAAAACAAAGAAACAGTTGATGATTTTAAGGTTTCATCATCAGTCACTGCCTTCACTTTTTCTTGATGCACAGTTCGCTGATTACCTTTAGAACCGCAGCTTGGAAGATATCTGGACATTGATTGATAGCTGAAGCAACGACAAGCCCTCCCGCGCTATATCCCCAACCAGCAAGCTTGTTTGCTTGAACTATATTGTTCTCAACAAGGAACTTGGCACAGTGAATGTAATCTTTAATGGAGTTAAGTTTCTTTGCGCCTCTTCCTTCTTGATGCCACTTCTTTCCTTTCCCACCTCCACCTCTGAAAACAAACCCGAGAAGCCAAAAATAAACACATATCTACACATAAGATCAAGTATTTGAGAGAGAAGAGAAGATGGGACTGACCTAACATCAGCATATGCAAGAACCCATCCACGATCAAGGAGGCTTTTAAGTTCACTACGCCATCTCTTATCGAGCATTTCACCATAAGCACCATGAACATGAAGAAGACCAGGTTTTTGGTTCTCCTCTTTCTGAGCTCTCGAGTAAACAACAGTTAATGGAACCAAGGCTCCATCATGAGAAGAGACTTCGTGGTAATCACACGCATAAAACTCAGTTAAGTCATTCCATAAGTTGTCATTCTCGGCAGTAGTATCCTCAGTATCAAAACTGACAGTTCTGGTGCCTGAGGGTATATTAGGGCTCTCAGTGGAGTTTGCAGTGCCATATAGAACCCGTGTTCTTTCGTGAAGCATGTTCTGTTGCTGTACAATATTCCATTTCCCATTTAAAAGATCATAATCAACCACCGCATCAGGCATCTGCAGGCCAAAAAATGTTTAAAACTCAACAACACTAGCAACTAAAAAATCTATTTACAGAAGCAGAAAACAGCAAGATGATATTGAATATTGTTCTCCCACCACAAGTGAAGAAATCGTGAACCGCATTGTTTGAGAATTGAAGTCGTAGTTTGTGCCAGGAAATATTTGAGAAACGTGCTTCGGAAGAGAAAGATAGCGAGGTTTAATATCTCTCAGATGAACTGGTACCTGTTTACATTGTCAAACTTATTCACAGAGCATCAATCTGATCGATGGAAGTAACAAAATGGAGTTAACTTTACCCGCTCTGTCTTGAGAGGTAGATCAACCACACAAATTTTATAGCTCTGCATGTGCTTCACAATGAGGGAGAGATGTGTTTTGCAGAAATCAACATCCTCTATGATTAATTCAGGGTCGTCAATAAAAACTGTCTGCAAATAAAAGACGATCACATACAAATCAGAGTGGAGAATAATTACTAATCAGTACATAAAAACAAATATTATCAGTCAAACCAACCTCCCAGATCCTTTGACTGGAAGAGAAGTGAACAGGACTTCGAAGAAGATAATGATGGTCGAGTGTTCCACCATCCTTGGAAGCATCTGTAAATAAATAGAGGGATCCCTGATGATGCTCGATTATGCAGTGTGCTGGAGCATTGTGTTCCCAAACCAATGCCAAACCAGAAAACGGGTCAGCTGCATTTATCAGAAAGACCTAAGACATAGTACTTGTTATGATTACAAGTAGTTCAACAACAAAAAGAGTATAATACAATAAATAAAGCTTTTAAGAGATCAATTCGGAGCTTTCACCTTCGAGAATGTAGGAGAGAATGTATTTACAGTCACAAAGTGGAAATCTTTTGTGTGTCTTATGTTAACATGAACATTGCCCTCGAGTTCTTCGTGAAGCAAAACATCTTCATCCGTTGACCCGATCGTGCTACAATATATCCTAATAACAGAACAAAAAAAAATGGTTTACACAAGCAATTTGTAGTTGAACCAGACAACCAAAATTGATAAGACAAAAACCTGAATGGCCGTTTTTTCTGATCAGTCACAACATAGAGCAAAGCCTGCCCGTTCTTTGCCCACGCTATGTTCGAGACACGATCTGCATGAGGCTTACTACATAAAGCTCCAGAGTTCAAGTTTCTCACACACAACTTAAAGTAGTCATTGTCCTTATCATACATAGTGTATGCAAGAAATTTATGATCAGGAGATATCTCTGACATTTCTTCATAAGCATAACCTACAAAACACGCAAAAATTGCTGATTCCTCTTGATCCTTACAAGTATAAGAGCCTCAAAATTGCTTATTTACCTCCAAATCTTTGAGCTTCCTGATTGTAATCAAGCAGCTTCTGCTCAATCCTCTTCCCAGATGTAAAATCAAACCCTGCAGCAGGAGACTTGTGAGAAATAAACTCCTCGTGCAAGCTCGCTAGCCTCCTACACAGCACTGGATACTGCTTCCCTTCTTCAACCCGTCTATAATACAACCTATTTCCACCAATCGAACCAAATCAATGTCCAATTGCCAAAAAAGGACGAAAATCTCAAACTAATCGACGAGTATGCACCAAAAAAACCAAAGCTTTTTGCCACCCTTTGTTCTCAAAACTCGTGAAATCTATTGAATTCGATGAAAGATGCTAAGATTACTTCGAAATTCGCAGAATAAACAAGAAAAACTGTTGATTTCAATTGACCCACCAAGGTCCCCAACGAAGCGGAGGCGTGGAGAGCTCAAAAGACAAGCGAGAAGCCATCTCAGACTGAAGCTTGGTCTGAATCCGATGAGTATCTGCCAAAACGGCCTCGGTATACTTTTCTTCTTGCTCCATATAGATGTCCATATGCCGCATCGCCACTTTATCTTCCAGCTTAGACATCCAACCGTAAGGATCCTCCCACGTCGCGTCATGTAAGGTGAAACTCTGAGGCTTCTTCGGCGGTTTTGGTAACGCCGGTGGTGGTGGAGGAGGCGGTGGCGACTTCGGAGGCTTGTAACGGCGACATTGTTGTTGCCGGAAACGACAATTATGACGGAAGGTCCGAGAGAGATGGCTCAACATTTCCTCCGGTTACTGGGGGTTTTTGCGTCTCGGGGATTTTCATAAAGCTTCAAAACCTGAACCTTCCGAGTCATCGAGAGGCTTTTGTCTGACAAAAACTCTAAACGAGCCAGAAGGTTAGGAAATAATGAAAAACCAAAAAGGATGACCATTTTGGGTAATAGTCGTTACGGATGTTATCATCTCTCGCATACTTAAAATCATTATCCAAACTTTCATTTTATCGGATTCAAGGTTAGAATTGGACTCGTAATTCGGATCATTTTCATAATTTTGGATAGTTTTGAACAAATTTAAGTAATTTTATTTACATTTAGATAAATTTGACTTTGTAATTACCAGACGAGTAATTGGATTATCCTAAATAAGTATCTGTAATTACCAAGTCCTGACCCTGACTTTGTTATTACCAAGTCTTCTCTTTTTTTTTTTCTATTAGTTTACGAATAATTGGATTTTTTTTGCGGTACTAATATCTTTGTGAATTGCCTTGCAAAAACGGCAAAAACACGAAGTTTCTATTTTTCCATATATATTTGCCGGTTTTAGATTGGCTTTTTTTTAGAATAGTTTTTTTTTCGAACGTTAATAAATAAAGATCGACGATCTATTTCCCCTCAAAAAACTATTATATAACACCAAATCTATACAGACTTTGAGCCTCCGTCTATTTTTTCATGGAATGAAAGTTAAAGACATATTTCCACACAGAATGAAAGTTAAAACCTTAAATCCACACGGAATAGAAGTTCGAATCCAATTTACACAACAGAATACGATTTATTTCGGTTTACTTTTTACCAATCCATTATTAACCATTTTTACACCAAATAAACCGAGACTAAACCTGATTAAACCCGACTTCAACCCGAGAACTAACAACCTACACAGATCGGCCGACTCCGATCTATGGCCCAATCAAGGCTTCTACGTCCAGATCTCCGATTCCCTCAACTCCACCTACAACGTCTCTCTCTCCGAACGCGATACAGATCTAATCCCTCACCAACCGTATGAAATTCGCGAGCCACCGCTTCTTCGACTTCGAAAGATTTGCCATTGAAGCTTGTCAACACAATCTTGTTGTTTGAGGAAGATGAAGAAGAAGCCATTGTTAGGTTTCTCTGGAAAAGAAGATTTTAGGAGACGAAAGTCTTAATCACACAATTGATAAAACGGCAAAATAAATCACATACACTAGAAAGAGACGAATCAAGTCATCAAACAACCACAAAAAAAAAAAAAAACACTGAAATCAAAATTAGAAAAAATCTAAGAAATCTACAATTAGATAAAAGTTGAGTTTTTTTTTGGTGAAATCATTCGAAGCCCGTTTGTGCTCTTCGTGAATAGCTACTTCTTCTTCGCAAAACTATATTCACATCGATTTATTTCATAAAGTCTGAGTCCCGGATCTGAAGCTTCTTCTTTGCTTCTTCTTCGCTACTTCGTCTTCTTCAGTCGAAACAATCGGAGATTTGTATCGGTGCAGTGGTGTGAGAACAGTTTCGGTGTAGTGGCGGTTGAGAGAGATCCGTTACGGGCGGTTTCTGGGAAAGAGAGGAGATCTGCCTCACCGGTTCCGTCGAAATGCGTGGTGCCAAGTCTTGCGGCGGCGTGTGAGGAGAAACAAAAGATTGAGGTCGGGTTACGGGTCCAGTTACGAATCGGTTTCTAATTCAATTTATTTTCGATTTTATGTGGTTTGGTATCGGGTTTGACTCATAAACCGATATAACCGATCACTGTGTGGATTTAAGGATTTAACTTTTATTCTGTGTGGAAATATGTTTTTAATTTTCATTCTACGAAAAAATAGATTGCTTAAAGTTTCTGCAGAGAAAATAGAAAAAAAAAAAAAAAGAAGAAGATAAATTTGACTTTGTACCAAACGAGTAAGGATTATCCTAAATATCCATCACTGTACATCTAGTTTTTATAGGTCGAATATTTTTCAATTTCCATAGTACAAATCTTCCAAGAGCCTGGATATTTTGTTTTCATATTTGTTTTTTTTTTTCATTGGAGTGCATAACAAAAAAAAACATAATTTAAAAACTAACTAAAAACTTTCTACGTAAAATCTTAGCCATTTAGTTTTAGGGTTTTTGATTAATTTTTTAGGTTTTTAGTCTTTTTTTTTTTTTTTTTTAGGCAGCAAATTAACTTTTTCCTTAATTGGTTTGGTTTTTTAATTTGTTTCCATAAAATATATTCCGGGTTGTTAATGGAGAGAATATCTTCGAAACTATCTTTATCGAAACGGTAAATAAATATAAATATTAAATTTATTTAGATTGTAAGTTTGTTAATTGAACTAGAGACTTGAATACAAATCGTAGTCAGTCATTCATCGATTGATTTGATTAGATCTTTTAAAGGTGTTAAGTTGTAAAAATCAGAAGTTACGTGGCTTTACACATAAATAATAAGAAACTAGGGGAGAAAAAGAAAAACTCTTAACTTGCCTTTTTATTCTCTATTAGGTTTTCTTCTTTAGCCTTGTCAGGCTCGAGAGTTGGAACATCACATAAAATAGATTCTCTCGTCTTTTCTTATCAGATCTTCTTGTTTCTCAGATCTTCTTGTTTCTTTACCTTCTTGTTTAAACTTTAATCAATCACTACCAAAAACCCTAATCAAAGAAGAGAGAAATCAAGAATGGTTGAAACTGGTGAAAATATTTCTTCTTCATCTTCTTATGCGCGTAAAGACTTAGATTTTTTCAAGGTTTTTCTTCCTGATTTCAGTTCTCACGAACTGGTAATGTTTCTCTTTATCTCTGTTTCTTCTCTAAATGTTTAAAAAATCATTTTTTAAAAGAAATTAATATCAAAATTAACTTGCAGGTGATACCTCCAGCATTCATCGACATCTTAGAGAAACCATTACCTGATGAAGTTTCATTACTCGATGAGATCGGACGGTTATGGTATGTGGAAACAAAAACAGAAGACACAGAAGAAAGATTTCGTGTAATTTTCGAAAAAGGTTGGAAAATTTTCGCAAACGATCAATCTCTTGAGTTTGGAGACTTTCTAGTGTTTAGTTACGACGGAGATTCGAGATTTTCCGTTACGATTTTCGCTAAAGACGGAATTAAAAAAGATCTTGGTGCCGTCACAACCACGGATAGATCTAGGGTTTCTGTTGAGAAAGAACCGGTTGGTTTTAAACCGGTTGATAGTTTTACCAAACCGGAACGTAGGAATGATTGTTGCGAGAGGGTTAAGCGGAAAAAAGAGCCTCGTGATCTGGTTGACGATGAACCGGAGTATGTTTCAACTAGCAAAACCAAACCGGAACATCGTGAAAAGACTCAGAGAACAGTTAACCGGGCTGGAGGTAATTAACATTATTTGGTTTAAACTTTCAACTTTTTATTCATTCAAGTGATTTTAAATCATATATTATTGTTCTGTTGTTATGTAGATCCTTGTGACATATCATCATGGGTTCCTGGGAAGAAACACAAAGGATTTGAAGAATCGAAGAATCCGCATTTTGTGAGGAATATTACAAACAGTTCACTCCAGAAACTGGTGAGCTTAAAGAATCGTTTTTATAAATCTTTCTTAATGGTTTTTACATAATAAAAACCAATATCAATCTCTATATGTGTTGCTAGGAAATACCGACAACTTTTCTGAAATCGAACGGGATCGAATTGGAGGAAGATATCAAGCTTTGCGATGAAAATGGAAAGAAGTGGCCATTGAAGATTGTCAATCACGATAGAGGAGTCAAGTTCTCGTATGAATCATGGTTGTGTTTCTGTAAAAGCCAGAAGTTGATGAAGAAGGCCAACAAGTTTTTATTTGAGTTTATTGTCCCAAGTAATGGGAGATGCAACGAGATTCAAGTTCGTATTGTCAGTGGGAGATTGCTTACTATTATGACCAAAACTAAGTACCAAGTTCTTGCTATGTAACCTTTATAAGTATACAACTTTATGTTATGTGTTTCGGTTCTCTTATGAATGTTACTTGGTTCAAATTCCAAATTCCAAATTAAAGAATATTGTCCAAATTCCAAATTCTTTGAATGTTACTTGTAAATCAATTAAAGAATATTGTCCAAATTCCAAATTATTTGGTTCTTAGTAATCCTATCTATTTTTTTTTTCCATTATTCTCTACTATTCTAACTTTTGTAAGAAAATTGTTTAAAATGTTTTCATGATCTGTCTATATACGGATATCCATATTTGTGAATTTTAACATTTGATCATTTACTTCTAATCGGTTCTACTCCGTACAACTATCCAGATTTTTTTGATCGAATTGGTGCATATAAGATATCAAAAAGCATATTATGCGTAATTTGTTTATTTGTAGACCTGACCACCTCAACAGTCGGGAAAACGCAATTTATACGGTTTGTACGGTTTATCAGATTTCTTCCCAAGCCTCTCCTCAATCTCCATAAACGTCTTGGCCTTCCTCTTGTACGTTTTCATCATTTCCAAAACTTCTTTCACATCTACCTTGGATGCTTTAGCTATCTCCATCATCCGTTCCTCGCTCTTTACGTTTGATTTATCAAGCTCTACCCCAAACACCAAGATTGTTATTAATCATTAAGGGTCAATCAAAAAGAAGTTTTGATCGATAACCATTTCATATAACTTATTTACCTTCATCTGTCATGGAGTCCATTATTGTCGTGTACCGCCTTGTCTTCTCGTAGTTTAGCTTCGAACAACCAGACGGAACAAAGCGGAAAAAATTCTACAGAGAATTTGGAAGAAACTTACGGGTTACAATGTCTTGTATAACTAAACAATTGTTGACTGAGACATGAGACTAAAGCTGGCTTGAATCCCTTCTCCAGGTGGTAACGAGCATACTTGGCACACGTAATCCGACCAACATAACTATGCTAGGTTCACGTTTTCCTTGAATGAGTGCAGATTTTTCCGGATCTAGCTTACTAAAGAGCTCAGCTAAGATAATCTGTGAATCGGTTCCCGAGTTAAAATCAAAACCCTGAGGAACACAGATTACAAGAATCAATATAATACCTGGTAGATTAGTTTGCCCTTGTTGGAGGCGGCAGGGAGATTGATAATTTTCTGGCTTTTCATCTCCAACTCATTCACGAGCAATGTAGGAAAATCGGCGTCAAGCAAAGCGCATGTGATCTCGTTCAAGCAACTATTCAACATGATCTCATCCATCATGTATGTTTCACGCATCTGTTCAAAGGACCGGGCTAGCCGACCTCTCAGTTCCGCCAACGCCATCGACGCTAATTGATTATTCGTTTGGTATGGGAATCCCGAAACCTTAAACATTACTAGACTATTTATATTAAAAAAATTGAAAACTATAGAAAACTCTAATTAAAATTAAAATAGTACAATTACTAAAATCAATAAAAATTTTAATAAATTTTTTTTTTAACGATTCGTGGGCCAAATACCATATATACTAACTCTACAAAATTTGAGAACCTAAAATCTAAGCTTTATGTGGCTGTCCCGCAGGCCGGCCCTGCTTTCAAATCGCCATTATCAACCCTCTAATTTCTCTCATGTCGAATTTCATAAACAAAAGCTTATTGATTTTAACCGGAGATGTTAGGACAATCACCCATATGTGGTTTTAAAACCAAAAAAAAAAAAAACACATGGTTCATGTCTCTGAGAAGGAGTTAGAGAAAAGGCATAATAAGTTCATGTCCCTCACACGTGGTTTATGTTATCAGATCATTCCACTATTCCGTTATTAAACTACTCCTTCCATTTTAAAATATAAGATGTTTTGGCTAAAAATACGGAAATTAAAAAAAAAATTTTTACTTCAAAAAGTATCATTTAATACATAAATATAAAAACAATCCAGTCAATTATAAAAGAAACTAAAAAATACTATTGGTTACACAATATCCAATTTCATTTTGCTAGAGAATTGAAAATATAATGTCATTTTGTCTCGTGGTGATCAAATGGTTGTCACGGGAATCGGCCGAAATTCTCATTCTTTTATCGCCATTTCAAACATTTTAAATCACATAAATATATGGTGTTTCCATGTATTTTATAGAATTTGATAAAAACTACGTTTTGGAATCTCTCAGATTATATAAAAATGTGTCATTTTGTCTCATTATGCAAAGAGTTATAAAATTAAAAACCATTTGTAAGGCATGAAGAAGGCACTAAACGCATGGAAACGAGTCATTCAAAGCTAAAGCTATGGCACGTAGGAAAGCACATAGTTTGTGTCCCTTTCTTTTATACCAATGAAAAGCCAAATCAGCCACCGGTTTTCACAGAACCAGGGGGACCAAAGCCCAAAGTAATAAATATATTTCCTTAAAAAAAACAATTTTTAATATACAAGTTACAATATCTGAATGCGAAGTTTCACCAATCCATTAACCTATGCTCTGTTATATAAATACACACGAGTGTGTGTTGTTAAACTACACGATATTATCTTCTCTGTTCCATCAACAAATTAATATTCAAAGAGCTTTTTATGGAGTTTATGGTTTCGAAACGAGTCCAATCGAAGGAAGAGGAGAGTTTGAAAGAGGAACAAGTGTCGAAGCAACTACATCTGAAATCGTCCGAAATGCAAACGCAAACGCTGAACAAAAAAGCGGTTCTCAACCGCCTCCGCAACCACAAATGTATTTACAAAATCAAGAGTTTCCTTCACACCACCACCGCCGGTAATAACGGAACCACCGTCGATGCTGATTACCGGTGGATTGATAGCGGCGATGTCTTCTCTTGTCCGTGAGATTATGACACGTGTATGGCAACGTGTCTGTTTGTTATTCTCTTGTCTCTTCTTCCTGTATTGAAAATTAATACAAGCTGGCTTAAATGTAATTCTAATGATCATCATAATTTTATTAGATTTCGATTTCAATGATGATCACCGTTGATTGATCTTTAGCGATTAGATTATTGGGATTCGGATATATGCAATGTGATAAACTGGGCCATGAGTTTTAGTGGGCTTTAACTAAGACCAATCAAAGCCCAATAAGTATACTTGACGGTCTCGGTTCGAGAATAACCAATGAGTAATTTATATAGAAACCATACCAATAAAACCTACCTGAAAATCAAATAAAAATAGATCGAATTGTTTTATTTTTTCATGTTACATTGTAGCCAAATCGATCTAATTAAAAATAAACCATATAAATTCTTCTTCTATATGCTTAAATTAAACTAAATCTGAAAAAAACATATAACAAAAAAGAAGTTTTTTATCGTTCAAGTATTTCTACTACGATTTTAATCATTTTTAACCACCCTTTGCATAATTTTCACAGGTTTCGTGAGTTAGTTTAGATTTCTATCTACGAATTCCTTGGCTTATAATATATATATATATATATATATTATAAGCCAACAAAATCGAATACTGAAAAACAAAACAGATCAGAGTGAAACCCGGATTAGCACCCTTGTACACGCAAAACCACCTTCATCATGAGTATTGATCATCATCAAAAGAAACTACTACAAGACTCATATAACAGTAACCTAGACTGCTAGACATAGTTGGTTGGTTAGTTCTCTCTTTCTCTAGACAAGCTCTTGTTTTGGTGAAACAGACGATGTGATAGAAGTAGACGAGAAGAGCCGTCTCCGTTTGTAATTAGCCTTGAAGCAAGCCTGTCTTAACTTCTTAGTCTTGTCCCTAAATTCCAAATCAGGATCCTCCTCAATCATCTTCTTCTCCATCTCCAAAAACTCCAAAGCGTTCCTCAGCTCACTTCTGCTCATTTCTCCATCCATCTTCCATACGTCCTTTCATAAAAGACCATCACATATAAGTGTATAAGCAAGTCCATTGATTATTACGTAACTGTGTGTGTGGACGCACCTTAACGTTAGTTTTTAGAGTATTAAGGCTCATGAGCTTACGGTGAGGCCAACGAGGAATACCCAACTCACGACATCTCTTCTTCAAGAGGGTTAATCCAATGTTAAGCGCCTTGGCTGCTTTAGTTATCGGCATGTAGAAGTATTGTTTGATTTTTTCCCTCGATAAAGTCTTGGTGACTCCATCTTCTCTATATCTCCTCTTCTGGCTTGTTGTCTCTTTCATTGTGTTATTACCTTCATGCAATACTATCTCCATATTTGAATATCCTATGCTATTAACTCTTGAGATTTCATCGCTAATTGGTTCTACCTGATTATCATAACTACCAGTATTCTCATTCCACGATCCACTCAATACATCTGCGACACAACATACAACATTAGTATATATCACAATCCAAGCATGTATATGTATACACATGCATATATGTATACATCATATATATATATATATACCTTGAGATAAAGTAGAGATGGGTTCAAGATCAAGTGATGCCATAAACATATGATCATCAGCCACAAAACTAGTAGAGATATGATTAACAATGTTGTCTAGGGAAGAAAACCAAGTTTGAGTAAAATCCTTAAAAGGGTTAGGGAACGAACTGCAAAAACTCAAACCACAAAAGAGCATATTAGATTTGCTCACGAAAACAGACCACTTTCTGATTAATTAAACAGTAAACCCCCTAATGACGTACTTGTAATCCAAGGAAAGTGATTGATCGAGGATAGAGAATAAGTCTTCTTCTTGAAGGAATAATAGATAGTCGTCGGACTCTGACCAGCTCCTTAGAGGTTTATGATCAGCCATTACGATTGAAATGGGATAGATAAATAGTAATTCTTTTATATATGTCTTAGAGAAGAAAATGAGCCGTGTGAATATATATGTATTTGGAACGTATAAACACTTTAACTTATATGTATAGATAGAGGTACATGAGTCGTGGGAAGTGGGTATTTAGTTCTTGGAGATGGTAAGCCGTCAAAATCATTATATGTATTCTGTAAGTTACGAGAGAGATAGTAAGTAGAAATTAATGATTAGTGTTGATTGTTTTGGTTAATAGAGATAACTCATTAATTAAAGCTAATTATATCTACTAATAATAGGCCCCTAAGTTGTAAACGTTCGAAAATTGAATAGGTTTAGGTTCCCCATCCCATCCCATCGCATGCAATGTGAGTTCATGATATCTTGCTTATTGTCATCTTTCAAAATCTTCCTTTTTCCAAAAATAATCATGAAAATCTCTTTACTCTTTAACGACGTATATTTGCGTGAGTATATAACCGTATCACTTTGTAATATGACTGATAATTATTGATATCTAACGTAGATTCTCATTTTTTGGGGGTGGAAATGGTATGTTACATGCAAGGTCAACTCGGAATAAATTAGTTGGTGCGATCAGTATAATATACACTATACTATCTACATATTAAATGGTAAATGATCAAACAGTCGAATATATTAACTAATTTTGACTTATTTTGTTAGAAGTTAATATAGCCAAAACAATAATCTTCTGACATAATCATTTGGATTAGTCATATCATACTACCAGAACACACTTCACCATTCATAACTATTGACCAAAATGCCCAAGTCCAGGGATTTTATTTGTAGACTAAAATAAAGGCGTGTGAGCCGCGAGCTCACTGGTAACCCTGTTATCACATATAGGCTTCTTCATTTCATCGGGTAATAGCATACACTAAAAAAAAAAAAAGTTATTGTGACTAAAATTTGAGACAGAAAATATTTGTCATAAATCTTTGACATTTTAAATTAAGAGTCTGAATAATTTTCTATATTTTTGCTATTTCATATTCATATAATTTAATTAAAATTGAAATTTTATTCAAGCCTTTTTACATACGCAATTCTAGGGTGATAGTTTAGGAAATCTTAACTGTATTATATTAGTTCATAATTTTAATTTTTTATTATTATTTTAGAAAAAAGCAAATCTAATTTGCGAAAAAAACTCAGCAACATAGGCAGCAAAAATCTAAAATTTTGAGTAAACCGTTTTAAAATTTTCCAAAGCTAAACGTCTCATACCCTAAAACTACCGTCAGCATTTAATTCAAGGGGCATCTCCAATCCACCTCTATTTTCACTTCCAAACTTTATTTTAGAGAAAAAATTTATCCAGCCCATCTCTATTTTCACCTCTAAAGTAGGAAAATGATATTTCTTCCTCTATATATAGAGGAAAGCTATTTTCCCCTCTATTTTAAAGTCAAAATTTTTTATTTACAAAATAGTTCTTTAAATTTTTATTTTTATTTTTATTTATGATTGAAAAAAAGAATTAGAGAATTTAGTGAATATTATGATAAGTTAAATAATATTTGTTAAGTATAAAAAAACATGAATATTCATTAAGTATAAATAAAGTTAATATATTAAGTTATTTATAACTTAATGAATATTTATGAAGTATAAAATAAAGTATAAAATACACTAATGTTGATGGTTAAATCAAAATCTACCATGTTTTATTATTTTTTATCTTATGTAATGTGATTTTATTTGTATAATAAATGTTTAATTTTAAAAAAATTATAGTTTAGTGAAGTTTTTTACAAGAATAAAATAAATGGGGTCAATTTGTAAATTTTACAAATAAAATAAATTTTATAATAAAATAAAAAGAGAATATACTTTAGAATATTCCTTTTTAGAAAAATAGAAGAATGCATCGGAGTAAAACCCACCTAGATTATAGAATTCTTCTATTTTAGAATAAAAAATAGGGAAATACATTGGAGATGGTCTAATAATCTAAAAACCCTCTCACTCTCACGGGTAACCCTTTCTCTGTGGGTCTTTTGGTTTTACTTTCTCTTCCGCCGACTCTGTTGCACAGCCAGAAATTTATGGGGTTTCTGCTTGCAATAAATCGTTACTTTTGGTGCTGATTTTCTGTCTGAACAAAACGGAGGAAGGTTTTCTTATTTAGGTGTAGTTCATAGCCAAAATATCTGCTCCATTGACCTTATATAGTAAACAAATTTGTTTCATTTAATAGAGTTGGATCCAACATTTGAAGCTGCGCATATGAACCAAGCGAAGATAGGAAAGAACTTTCAAGGAAATCTTGAAACTAGGGAGAACTTCTTCTCCACTAAAGCTCCCAAGAGGTTTAGTTCGTTTGTTCGTACTAGGGAGAACTTAATTGAGTTTTAGTTTTAGTTTGTTCCTGCTCTTGCTACTGCTACTTAATGTTAGATCATATCTATGTATTTGATAAGATATTTCTGATGAGAACAAGTTTATTTTGGAGTGCTTTTTGAATGTACGTTTCCTTTATTTAGTCAACTATTAATCATCAGTTTTATAGTTATATACTTCTAATCGAATCAAAACATAAAACATAATGAATGGAAGTATATAAAAAATATATACGATTGCGACAATAACAGTAAAGAATAGTGATAAATTTGAGACCCAAATATGTAGCTAATTAAGATGGAATTGTGACAGAATTTTAGTAATAAAACTTGACGGAATTGAGACATTTAAATAGTTTCAAATTAAGACGGAAAAACGTTGATTTTTTAGTCATTATTTGTGACGATTTGAGACTATCATAACGTTTTAATGAGTGACATAATTGGGACATTATAAAAGTCACGAAATACGATAGTTTTAAGACGATGTTTTTAGTCACTAATTGTAACGACTTTGTCACTCTTATGTTATGTCACTATTTGTGATGAAATAGTTACTAGATAATTCGTTGCAATGGTTGTGATGTTTTTGTTACAAATAAAAATTTGTGACGATTTTATTGTTACCATTTACAAATTGTCATAATTGTCATAAATTAGTCACAATATTTTTATTGTTACGAAATAACTTTTATTGTGACGAAATATATAGTCACAATATAATATTTTTTGTAGTGATATACGAATTGGGTAAATATATTATCTAAAGTTTACTTTTTAATTAACTGGTCGAGAAAATAAGAATAACAGATATAGTACAGATAGTTTTGGTATTTAAAATCATTTCACGATAGAAAAAATTCGGATTCGAGTTCAGGTTATTACGATAACTTCGGATAATTACGATTTTACGAATATTTGGAAAATGTTTGATATTTTTTGAAAAATTTGGAATTTCTAAAAAAAATTGAGTATATTATTTTTTCTCCCAAAGCATCTCTTAATTTTTCTATATAGTATACATATGGTTTTTATTTGTTTTAAATATGAAATCAATAGTAAATTTAGCATTTCCACCTCGCCATGTATGATTCACCGACCAAAACTTCCCTTCTCAATCATCTCCGACGCCGCTTAATTCCTTCTCCGTTCTCTGTGCCACGTCTCGCTGATATTCTCCCGACAATCTCAGCCGCAGCCTCGTCGTAAGAACGCGCCGCCATCTCCGCCGTCGGAAACGTTCCAAGCCACCTCCTTGCTCTCAAACTCGGATCCCATATCTCTGTCGACCATTTACCCGATGGCTTCTTCCTCACTCCTTTGTATTTCTTCTCTTTCTTTGTCTCTTCTTGCCGCCGTGGGAATGCGCAGCCGTAGCAACCGGTGACGCCGCAGAGAGGACAAGGGCCAGCGTCCGGAGTCGGAAGAGCTTCGACGGCGATCAAGTTTGATGATGACGTGTCACCTCCGGAGTTGGATATCACTTGTCGCAGAGCAGAGACCATGATCTCATGCTCTTGATCTCTTGTCAAGTGCAAATAAGAAGGTGGTGAAACATGGGTGGGAACGGGATTTTCGTTTTGATCATTTGAGGGAACATTTTCCATTTTCGTGGGGTCAAAACTCAAAACTGAAATTGAAAATGTTCGTGGGGTGAATACGGTGAAGAGCTGCAAAGGATCGAAATTCGAAAGTGGTGTGAAGATTTGAAAACAAGCGGACCGAGTAAGGTTTTATATAGGCAATGAAAGGAGACGTACTGTGTGTCAATTTGATTCTTTATTTGCGGTCCCGTCTCATTTGATTCGCCGTGGAACAAGTGCAGGTCGGCAAAATAAAAAAAAATCAAAATCATGGGTCAAGCGGGTTGGAGTGGTATTGGGTGGGGCGGGTACGGATCATAGAAATTTAGGATGCAGGTTATGCGGGTTACCCGCGGATTTTTTAATTTTTTAAAAATATATTAATTTTAAATATTTATCCTAATTATATTACTAAATTATTAAAAAATTATATAATATATATAAATTTAGTAACAAAATTTTAGTTTTTCTAAGAAAATTATGTATTTATATTTTATAATATTAAAATATGTATAAATTAATATTTTTTATTTATTAAATTAATTAAAATATGTATACATTAATTTTTTTTTTAAAATATCCGCAGGTACCCGCAAAATTAAGCGGGACGGGTGCAGGTTCAACATTTTAGTTTCGAAATTTTTGCGGACAAATTGAGGCGGATGAAAAAAAAAACAAACCTACCACAGGACGAATCGAACGGGACCAATTGACCCGCTTGACAGCTCTAACTGTGTGCTACCTTTTTAGCTTTTCTTCGTGACCCTACGTTTACATGCAAATATATATATATTCCACATTACTATATAGAAAACTGATGGAAAATATTAAATATTTTTAAGTTGAAAAAATATGCTAAACTAATAAATAAATTACATGGAATATAAATTCTTATACAATAAATATCAATTAGTATATCAATTTTTTTGAATAATTATTATATTCACATCACGCTTATTATAATTACGATTCGGTTTTTTTTTCATTCGCTTTGCATTTTGTTTCCGACCGTTCCAAACTAACAACACTAATTATATTTGTATCACACGATTCGTTTGTTCGCTAATTTTAATGTCACTATTCGTATAGTAGGAAGGAAAAAGCCACGTGGTGGCCGCGTCATTCTCGTAAAGGTGGACATTGCGAATATACATGTGGATTCCGGAAATAATGTCCACGCGGCGCGAATTGACTAATTCTTCTTATAAAAAACAATTTAACCCTTTTTAGAATGGTCCTGCATATAAAAACCGGATCCGAATATCCAAATCTCGAATCGACCAGAAATACACGGTTTGAATCGGATTTGGATAAATATATTTTATCCTATTGGGTATATCAGACTGATAATTGTAGGTACAGATTCAGATCCGGTTCTTATCCGAGATTCGAAAGAAACTCGAATATACCCGAATGAATGATATTTTATTAGTGAGTTTTGAGTAATTAGGGTCTCGGGTAAAATCAGTGGTCCAAAATCAGACTGATACCCGCGGGTACAGATTCGGGTACATGTTTTTTGTTCATTTCAGGTAAAAAAAAGCACTTTCGGGTATAATGGATCCGAAAATACCCGAAACCGAATGATATCCGAAAATGTTCGGATATTTACAGGTACAATTTTTTTTGACCCGAACCGACCCTTATCCGGTAGAAACCAACCCGAAACCGAACCGAAATTTAACATGTATCTATATAGATAAAAAATTCCTATACCCGAAAGAACCTGTAACTGATAGGAACCGACCCAAACCTGATCCGAATACTCGAATGTCCAGGATTAATTAGTAAGTTAATTTCCACACGATAAGTGGTTAATTTATTTAAAAATATTTTTGATTTGTAAATATGGTTTTATTTCATTATATAACATCAAACTTAAGTATCAAAATAGTTTTGATTTTACATAATTAAAAATGTGCATGAAATAATTAGATTTAAATGTTGAATTTTTGTATACACTAGACTAAAACATTTTGGGTATTAAACATCTTCAAGCTGTTTTTTTCTTTTCTTGATAAAGTTAGTCATGAGTAGTATTTCTCTAATTCGTTTGGCGCAAAAGAAAAATCAAAGTTTAAATATTAAAACGATTGTTGACATTAGTTATATACTTTTTAGTGTTGAAAAAAAAGTAAATGATGTGACACTCTAATTGGAAAGTGTTTGTTTTGAATTTTGATATTATTTATATGATACAGTATCATTTTGTGCCGAGGGAACCAATTACACTTCTTAAAGTTATGTCACTTTCGAGTTTCGAAACACACATTGTATGCCGAGCTGGCTTGTACAGAACATACCATTTTTAAAATTATACATATAAGTATTTATCCAAGTCAACATTTAAGTATTTATCCAAGTCAACATTTAAGTATTTATCCAAGTCAACATTTAAGTCATTCTGTACGTGTTCGCGATTGAGCTGGAGTTGATTAATTGTAGTGTTTCGAGCCGAGTATTCAATAGAATCAGGTGGACTAACAGACAAATAAACGCTGATTTCAGATTACTGCGCATTGCACAAGGCCATGTGAGATTTTATGAATATGAAAAAAATTATTGTTCATCGCAGCAACAATATCCTCTACGTACGTACGACGTGACGTAGTCAAATCCGATTTCAAGAAGCAAAATACTCTCTTTTCTACTTTAAAAAAAAAAAAATCTTTATTTCATTTTCTATCACGTTGAACCCAAATTAGCCTTCGGTTTTCAGCTACACGTTCAATATGTAGTTTGGATATATCACGTTTTTTTTCAGGTCATTTGCTATGGTCTTCGTTCTCGTTTGAGCAGAAAATATCGATCAACGTCAAATTATCTGGTTGACATATTTCTAAATACACAATTTCGCGAACATTCAATAAATATCCATTCTTAATACATATACTTTGATATTTAAGTAATATACCACATTATTAAACTCCAAAATACTGGTTTAGTGATATTGTAACGCAAATTTAGCGATGCAAACAAAAAAAACTAGCATTACATACGGGAATATATTTATTATTGTTTGAAAAATAATATGACAAAATAAAGATTATACTTTTAAATTTACTTTCCCACCATATATGTCATCGAATATATAATAAGAGGCCATCACTCTCCGGCAACTGCCACGTCAGCATGGAAGAGTGTGACACGTGTCCAGTTAAAAAAAATCCAAACGCATTCGCTTCCGAAACTTTTCAGTTTTCAAGCTTTTCGATAGGGGTGGGCATTCCGGTACCCATTCGGGTTCGGATCCGGTAATTCAGATTTTCGGGTTTTCGGGTTTAGGGATATAAGACCCATTCGGGTATTAAAAAAATTCGGGTCGGGTTCGGTTCGGGTTTTGTCGGGTTCGGGTCGGGTTCGGGTATAAGTTTGAAATCCGCTAATACCCGAAATATGTTCGGGTTCGGGTTCGGGTATTTTCGGATTTTTTATCCAAAATACTCAAAAATTACCCGAAATACTCATAACTACCCGAATTTTTTTTACGGATTTGATTCGATTTAACTATTTTTAACTCGAATTATTCGAAAATACCCAGAAAATAACAAAAACAAATTATAAAAATTCAAATAATATACATAAATTGGTTATTTTTACCCAAATATATCCACAATACACAAATTGATCGAAAAAACAATGAAAAAACTATAAAAATTACCTAAACTATATGAACATACCCGATTTTAAATCTAAATATCTTTAAGTTAATTTATGTTTCGGGTACTTCGGGTATTCGTTCGGTTCTCGGTTCGGTTCCAGGTTCGGTTCGGGTTTTTCGGTACTATGTGTTGAGGATCCATTCGGGTAATTTTAGAGAATCGGTTCGTATTCGGTTCGGGTAATTCGAGTCGGGTTCGGTTCGGTTTTTTGGTTCCGGGTTTTTTGCCCACCCCTACTTTTCGAAATCCTTTCTAGGGTTTATCTTCGTGCCTTCTTGAAAATTTCCATTTGGATTTTCTAAATTTTCTGCGTTGGTGAAAAAGAAAATCGCAAGTGAAAAGAAACGAAGGAGTAGTTTTTTGCAGAGCTATGGTTTAAGAGTCTATCTAAGGGATTCACGGAAATGGAGCGGCTCTCTTCTACGGCTTTGTTGCTTTTCACCGTAAGAAAACCTTCATTACCCTTTTCTCTTCTTTAAGGTGTTCTTCGATTTTTCAGTCGAAAGTTTAAATTTCAATAAATAATTTAGTTCATCCTCTACCTCCTTGGTGGTGTTGAAATTAGTAGTGGATATTCTCATGTGGCTTGGATGTATTCACATGTATGTGAAATTGTGAAAACAGAAACGGCTCTTTCTCTTCTCAATTCCATAAATTAGATGCTTTATGCTTTTTATTCTCTCCGTTCCAGTTCTGAAACCATTTCTTATTACAGTTCAATGATGTTGGGGTCTTTAGTTACATCAAAGATCACCGATGTGCAAAGGATTGATGTGAATGAGAGGATAACAACGACTTAATCCGACTCCCAGACCAACCACGTAGGTGCTGAACTCTTCATGTGTGGTTACATATTTGTGAACACAGTAAAGTACCACCATAAGCATTCTTTGCATCTCCATTGCATTAAATGAAACTAAACGTCCAACTGAAGAAGAATGTCTAATTCTCGTTTTTAATTTGATGTATATCAACTTGGAGTCTTGGATAGTGATACCAACAGATGTTGGGAAGTGATAATTGCTCCTCTGGTTCTTGCTTCTTCATCTAAAGGCCTTTTTAAAATCCTCCTCAAGTAATGACATTCTTTCTTCAAATAACTTCTGCTTATGGCCTTTCATATCATCCGACTTTCATTTCGGGTTGATTTCATCCTGTTTAAATCCTTTTTTTTATTAGAAATATTTATCTTACATTGGCTCTTTTGTGTCCAATTGCCTTAGATCGTTAAACCTGAATATTATCAGGCGGCACTTACTCCCAGAAAATCATATACTGAATTGGATGGTGACACCAAATTCTCAAGTTTTTCATCATCTCTGCTACCTTCATGGCACCCCCTCATCCCGCTGATTGCATGGCTTCTTTCAAGTCTTTTCCACTTTGCTGGTAAGATCATCTCTTTCCGCAGCAAGATAGTTATTGCAAGTACCATATGGCTGCGAAGTTGTTTTAGTAATGTTAATTGACTCGCTCAAGTTGTCTGATTAATCTCAATGATCATGTTACTTATTTTTTATCAACAACTACTTTGATCGCACTTCATAATCTTGGAAGCTTTTGACTTTCTAACATGCGTTCTTGAGATTTCAATCAACTAATACTACTATTGATGAGAAATATCACTGTTATTTGTGTGCTCGGTTAGGAATTATACTGAATTATACTCTAGTCCTATAAAATAATTGATTGTTCTGAAAAACCAAACGTCAGATTAAATCTCTTTTTAGTTTCTTTTGTTGTTTGCGACGTTGAGTCAACTTTGTGCATACTACATGGGGTATATGAGAAGGTTTTAAGGAAATGATGAGTGACAGATCAACCAGAGAAGAGGGTAGACAAAAAAATGTATTAAGAGAGAATGTAAGCACTTGATATTGGAGAACGTCATTTTCTTTTCTTTATTTTGTAATTGGAAATATTTTTTTCCCTTACATATAAACTATGAATATATACAATTAGTTTCCCTCGATTCATTTGAACCTTTCAGTTTCATCGCTCTTCACCACGACGTTCCTTCTTGGTAAACGATTAGGAGCCTAGCCCAAATCCCGCTATATATAAATTGTCACCAAGTTCCTTCGCCGCCGCAACTTATGTCGCGTAGTCATGCAATTTATAAACCGCTATATTCGCCGGAAAGCCTTCTCGTCTGTGAGATCTCCTCCGTATGTGGATGTATTTTTCTTCTTCGCTTATTCCTTTCGTGTTTTGCACAAGTTTTTATTACTCATTTCATTTATCATCTTCGTTTCAAAATGCTAATGCTAATTTAATTACATTTTTAGTTGGGTAAACATTTATATCTCTGTTATTGTTTTATCAAATCTGCACAAAAGAAACAACTCATATGATATGATATGTGTTCGGATTGATTTAGAACTTCCTTCTTCCATTCTGGAGATGTTTCTAGCACTATGGCTCTATTGACCTTGCTTGGCATTGATAAGACAATGTTCTTGAGTGATTTCCTAACTCGCTGATGTAATTAACTCTTTTTGTTAGTTTTTTTTGGGTATAAGACTGATCAAGAATCCTTGAATTGCAGAGAACAGAACTATTTCTGATGTTGCTGAACCATTGGTCATTCTGGACAAAGTGAAGGTATGAACATAATTTTACCATCAAGCTATCAGTTGATGCTAATTTACTTAGAGAGGGAAACTTAATTGACTAACACTTGTAATAAATCATGTCCCAAAGTACCAAGATATTTTTAATATTCGCTTAGGAGATGGATCAATGAGACGTGGTCAAGTTTTGAATTTATCTGTTAATATCTGTTGAAATTGTTAATTTTTTCAAAGCTTTTCATCATTTGTTTATATTTTTAACGAACTTGTGCTCCACATTGCCCCTTCAGATGGAAGAAGCTTTGTTAGCCAGGTTTGTTTACTTTGTCTCACAAGGACTATATATATATGTTAAATAATGCAATGATCTTTGGATAACATCTTCTTTCTGAAGTTTTATTTAATTCCCTGCTTTCTCCAATGTTGAGCAAACACGTTTTATATGAGAGTCAACTACGTGTCGTTTTTGACATATCGAAACGGCATGACGTTGGAAGAAAGATCGTCTCTTTAAGAAACCTATAAAACAGAACAATACCGAAGAAAACAAAACGTCATCAAAGGCTAGTACTTCCAGCAGCTTGACACGTCAGTATTGAAGAGGTTGACACGTGGCCTTCTAATTTCCAGGTCATCTAGCTTTAATCCTCATGTGAAATTTAAATAATTAAAGGGTTGATTGGTTCATCCGCTACCACCTTCAAACGCTACGTTTGCGGGAGGTTGCGGTTGGTAGCGTTTGACAACAATCACAGAAATCGCTCTATACCGCTCCGTACCGTTTTATATCGCTTGGAACAGCTCTAAATCAAAAGCTCATTCCCACAAGCGTTTGCGGTTGCAGACGGTTGCAGGTGGTTGAAAAAATATTTAAAAAACAAAAATATTATATTAAATAATAAACTATAAGTTACAAAAAAAATATTTTAAATTTTTTACTTTTTATATTGAATATTATCATCTAAAATTATATACACTTGATATATATTTTAATTAAACTAAAAAAACTTGTAATTGTAAAATAAATTACTGTAAAAATATTCCAAACCTCTTTAAAAAATACTATTTAATTATTCTATGATTTATTTTAAATATATAGTTTTATTTTTATAATTATATATTTTTCATTTCAATTTTAATTTTAATTTGTAATTATAAAAAAAAGTATTGTATATATATAAAATGTTCCAAACATCTTTAAATTTTTTATTTAATTATTCTATGATTTATTTAAAATATGTAATTTTAATTTTTTTATAATAATATATTTTTGATTTTTATATAAATTATATATTATGTGTATATTGGTAGTTTTATGTAAATTCACTATCGCACCCGCTGTAAACCATTCATAAACGTCCTGCAAACGCACCCGTTTCCAGTCGCTTACTAGTCGTATAAATTGTCCAATAACGCTATAAATCGCTATCGCCCACTTACGCAAACTACCGCCCGCTGCGTTTAAACCAGTCAGGCCTTAAATCGCCAAAAAAATCTCCGTCTCCCCTCTTCAGTCTGTTCATGTAGCCTCTCATCGATCGTGATTCTCACCATAATGGTGAGTCAAACTCTATAATCCTTCTACGCCTCATGATTCGATGGATTTCTATTTCTTCTGTGCATCATAAGATTCATAACAGAACTCAAAAATTGCCTAACCTTCGACTGGCCACCTCCGTCTCCGATTTCGAAGTCTGGAATAGTAAACTCAGACCCACTCTCATCGATTTTCCTTCTTGTATCAACGGTGCGTCAATGTTTGAAAACTTCCAAAAAATTGTCCTTATAAAACCTCGTACAGTTTCATAGACGTCTTACGATTTCTCCCAAGGTACAGCCGTCTGTTGGGGTCATCAACAAAGGTTATGGTAAAGTCATTTCAATTTTCAGGTTTCTATGTTCAGCAATTCCAAATTTGATTTCATTATGATCTACTGTGAAGTGGGGTATTGCGCTCTGTGATGGGGACAGTGATGTGTTTGTCATTGTTTGATGCTACATGAGTTGGTGTCAATGTGAGTTTGCTTTATGTTTATAAATTTTTGGTTTTTGGTTCTACTTTACTATCAGAAAATTCCGTACACACACTAATGAATGAGTTAATCTCACATTAACAGAGTTTGATTATTTGATCACCAAGAAGAAGGTAAGAATTGGTTGATGCATTTCTCCATTGTTTTATCTCTCAAAATTTCTGATTTCTTTTTGGTTGCAACATAGCTGGAAGAAGAAGATGTTAGTACAGTTGTGAATCCTATCACGAAGAAAGAAACATTGTCACTCAGTGATCTGAATATGAAGAGTCTCCAGAGTGGAGATGTGATTCAGCTTGAAAAGAAAGGTTATTTCAGGTGTGATGTGCCTCTTGTCAAATCGTCGAAGCCCATTGTCTTATTCTCCATTCCAGATAGAAAGCAACAACAGACAATTGGCTCGCTAAGTAATCATGAATGAGAGGCACATAAATAGTTTTTTGATTTTCCCATTTGATGAAATTGTGTTGAGAATTTTTGTTTTTTTTAATACTAATTGTGTTGAAAATTTGCTCTCTTTTAAGACAAGGAAACATAGCTTGTTAACTTCTTTGCTTTTTATCAGTTCTTTGCTTTTAAGTTTCCATCTCATTATAGTTTAATGTTGTGAACTTTATCTTTCTTCTTCTTCTTCGCTTAGTAGTGTTTACAATTGTGACAACAAGAAAAGAAAAATATTGATAATTTCAAGACTTCAAAGTTGATGTTAAATTCTCATTTCTTGGGTGGGAATCTAGATTTGATCTTCTTAACCTGTTTGGATTTGATCTAGAATGTCTTAACGAGAATGTTGTCAGGAAGAGCTCCGAAGAGAAAGGCGACAAGTGATTGTGTACCGGGCAATTGGGTATCGAAAGCGGCAAGGACAGAGGCCGGAGCTGATTTGGCAGTGTCGAAGCAACTACATCTGAAATCGTCCGAAATGCAAACGCAAACGCTGAACAAAAAAGTAGTTCTCAACCGCCTCCGCAACCACAAATATATTTATAAAATCAAGAGTTTTCTTCACACCACCACCACCGGTAATAATGGAACCACCGTCGATGCTGATTACCGGTGAATTGATAGCGGCGATGTCTTCTCTTGTCCGTGAGATTATGACACGTGTATGGCAACGTGTCTGTTTGTGATTCTCTTGTCTCTTCTTCCTGTATTGAAAATTAATACAAGCTGGCTTAAATGTAATTCTAATGATCATCATAATTTTATTAGATTTCGATTTTCAATGATGATCACCGTTGATTGATCTTTTAGTGATTAGATTATTGGGATTCGGATGTATGCAATGTGATAAACTGGGCCATGAGTTTTAGTGGGCTTTAACTAAGACCAATCAAAGCCCAATAAGTATACTTGACGGTCTCGGTTCGAGAATAACCAATGAGTAATTTATATAGAAACCATACCACTAAAACCTACCTGAAAATCAAATAAATATAGATCGAATTCTTTTATTTTTCATGTTACATTGTAGCCAAATCGATCTAATTAAAAACAAACCATATAAATTCTTCTTCTATATGCTTAAATTAAACCAAATCTGAAAAAAATGGTTCAAATATTTCTAGTACGATTTTAATAATTTTCACAGGTTTGTTGAGTTAGTTTAGATTTCTACCTACGATTTCCTTGGCTGATAATATATATATATATATATATATATATTATAAACCAACAAAATCGAATACTGAAAAAACAAAACGTGAAACCCGGATTAGCACCCTTGTGCACGCAAAACCACCTTCTGTAGGAACTCAATTACTACAATATAGGCAAACTGATATTTGTAAATAAATTGCATAAAATAAATCGATAATACAACAAAATACTGATACAAGAATTAGGAAGAAGATGAATTTGCAGAGGCAAGATATGATCTTTATCCTTAATTCTAAAAACGTCCCGTAGTGTGACGGTTGTGTGGCATTCCGAATCCCAGGATACAACTGCAATCGATTCTGTTTTGCACAATTCAAGAACAGAATCTAACGAATGCTTTTTCTGCGTTGTAATCTCAGACACTAATAAAAAATAAAATGTGAGAGGATGTTTTTGTTGATCTTTTTTTCATCATGTTGATGATTAGATTTTGATTGTCTTCATGAGAAAAAGAATGGCTTATTTTATAGCCAACACTTCAATGTTTAGAAACAAGAGGAGTTACAAAATGGAGTTATGAGAATTAATCTCATCATGACTATTTTAACTTGATTTAATATTTTATAAGTTACAAAATCAATTCACAATTGATATTGCACTTAATTGCCAATATTAATTTGTTAAAACATATCAAATAGAGATGATATTTTGTTGACTTTGTCAACAATCAAATTCAAAAAGAATTTAGCCCAAAAGAATAATCTTTTGATCCGTTGGCCCATTAGCCAAATCCCGAAACCCAAACCGAAGTCCGGTCCGAGATTCTTCTCTCTCCAATACACCAAAGTGTATCCAAGGTTTTGAGTCTTGTTATGATTTCTCCCTTTTATATACTAGAGATATTTCATCTCTAATTTCCAATGTGGGATATCTGCTAGTTTTTACACTTAATCAAATTTTTGGAAGCTTTATAAGTTTTCCGAGTCATCCACTTTGGAGCTTTATTTCTCATTCAAATCAACTTCGATTTTGACAAGTAAATACACTATGTTATAGTGTTTACGGCGACGATTCTATCGTGCCTAAAATCCAATTATTCTGATGAACGTCTCCACCGGAAGATGGTGTAAAACCATATTGTCAAAAACGAGTTCCAACACATCATGAGTATTGATCATCATCAAAAGAAACTACTACAAGACTCATATAACAGTAACCTAGACTGCTAGACATAGTTGGTTGGTTAGTTCTCTCTCTCTCTCTTTCTCTAGACAAGCTCTTGTTTTGGTGAAACAGACGATGTGATAGAAGTAGACGAGAAGAGCCGTCTCCGTTTGTAATTAGCCTTGAAGCAAGCCTGTCTTAACTTCTTAGTCTTGTCCCTAAATTCCAAATCAGGATCCTCCTCAATCATCTTCTTCTCCATCTCCAAAAACTCCAAAGCGTTCCTCAGCTCACTTCTGCTCATTTCTCCATCCATCTTCCATACGTCCTTTCATAAAAGACCATCACATATAAGTGTATAAGCAAGTCCATTGATTATATACGTAACTGTGTGTGTGGACGCACCTTAACGTTAGTTTTTAGAGTATTAAGGCTCATGAGCTTACGGTGAGGCCAACGAGGAATACCCAACTCACGACATCTCTTCTTCAAGAGGGTTAATCCAATGTTAAGCTCCTTGACTGCTTTAGTTATCGGCATGTAGAAGTATTGTTTGATTTTTTCCCTCGATAAAGTCTTGGTGACTCCATCTTCTCTATATCTCCTCTTCTGGCTTGTTGTCTCTTTCATTGTGTTATTACCTTCATGCAATACTATCTCCATATTTGAATATCCTATGCTATTAACTCTTCAGATTTCATCGCTAATTTGTTTTACCTGATTATCATAACTACCAGTATTCTCATTCCACGATCCACTCAATACATCTGCGACACAACATACAACATTAGTATATATCACAATCCAAGCATGTATATGTATACACATGCATATATGTATACATCATATATATATACCTTGAGATAAAGTAGAGATGGGTTCAAGATCAAGTGATGCCATAAACATATGATCATCAGCCACAAAACTAGTAGGGAAGAAAACCAAGTTTGAGTAAAATCCTTAAAAGGGTTAGGGAACGAACTGCAAAAACTCAAACCACAAAAGAGCATATTAGATTTGCTCACGAAAACAGACCACTTTCTGATTAATTAAACAGTAAACCCCCTAATGACGTACTTGTAATCCAAGGAAAGTGATTGATCGAGGATAGAGAATAAGTCTTCTTCTTGAAGGAATAATAGATAGTCGTCGGACTCTGACCAGCTCCTTTTTAATTAACGGGTCGAGAAAATAAGAATAACGGATATAGTACAGATAGTTTTGGTATTTAAAATCATTTCACGATAGGAAAAATTCGGATTCGAGTTCAGGTTATTACGATAACTGCGGATAATTACGATTTTACGAATATTTGAAAAATGTTTGATACTTTTTGAAAAATTTGGAATTTTTAAAAAAAATTGAGTATATTATTTTTTCTCCCAAAGCATCTCTTAATTTTTCTATATAGTATACATATGGTTTTTATTTGTTTTAAATATGAAATCAATAGTAAATTTAGCATTTCCACCTCGCCATGTGATTCACCGACCAAAACTTCCCTTCTCAATCATCACCGACGCCGCTTAATTCCTTCTCCGTTCTCTGTGCCACGTCTCGCTGATATTCTCCCGACAATCTCAGCCGCAGCCTCGTCGTAAGAACGCGCCGCCATCTCCGCCGTCGGAAACGTTCCAAGCCACCTCCTTGCTCTCAAAGTCGGATCCCATATCTCTGTCGACCATTTACCCGACGGCTTCTTCCTCACTCCTTTGTATTTCTTCTCTCTCTTTGTCTCTTCTTGCCGCCGTGGGAATGCGCAGCCGTAGCAACCGGTGACGCCGCAGAGAGGACAAGGGCCAGCGTCCGGAGTCGGAAGAGCTTCGACGGCGATCAAATTTGACGACGACGTGTCACCTCCGGAGTTGGATATCACTTGTCGCAGAGCAGAGACCATGATCTCATGCTCTTGATCTCTTGTCAAGTGCAAATAAGAAGGTGGTGGTGGTGGTGAAAGTGAAACATGGGTGGGAACGGGATTTTCGTTTTGATCATTTGAGGGAACATTTTCCATTTTCGTTGGGTCAAAACTAAAAACTGAAATTGAAAATGTTAGTGAGGGTAAAGACAGTGAAGAGCTTTGAAGGATCGAAAGTGGTGTGAAGATTTAAAACAAGCGGACCGAGTAAGGTTTTATATAGGCAATGAAAGGAGACGTACGTTATTAGTTTACATGCAAATATATATCTTTGTTCGATTATTTTCAGTGAAGTCCATTCCGCGCTATTTAAGTAGTTATCAAAAAACAAAAAAATGTTTATTCCACACTACTATACAAAAATCTGATGGAAAAATATTAAATATTTTAAATTTATAAATTATATATCATGATTTATAAAAAAAAGAGAATATTAATGGAAAATCTAAATATGTTTAAATTTATATAAAACTATACTAAACCAAAAAATAAATAAAATATAAATGTTTATAAAATAAATATCATCAATTAATATATATATTTTATTAATTATTATATTTACGTCACGGTTATTATAATTACTATTCGATTTGCTTTTTCCTACCGTTCCATATTAACAAACACTAATTATATTTGATCCACACGATTCGTCTGTTCGCTAATTTTAATGTCACTATTCGTATAGTAGGAAGGAAAAAGCCACGTGGTGGCCGCGTCATTCTCTAAAGATGCACATTGCGAATATACATGTGGGTCCCATTCTGAGTTAATATCCACGCGGCGCGAACTTACTAATCCTTCTTATAAAACAATTTACTAATCTTTTCGATAGTTAAGTTTGATATATAAATCCGAGATCGAGGAAGCTCGAATCGTGCCATCTCCGACGAACCGAGCGACGGAGAGGCTCCTGCGAGAAATCAGATCTCGAAGAAGCAGGAAGCCTCTGGATGTTGACGCTGGATTTTGTGTGGAAATATGGCCACGTGGCATATTCACCCACATTCCAATTTGCAAGCTATCGGGCTTGGATTTCAACGTGGGCTTGGGCATCAACGTGATGTCTTCAAGATTTTACGCTTGCTTTTGCCTTTTTGTGTATGTGTTATTATAATAACTTTATATAAAACTAGATAAAACATCCGTATATATGCGGATTTGTAATCTAATATTTTATAACATGTAAAAAAATTTAATCAATTAAAAGTAGAAATTAAAATTAAATCATCCGTAAAAATAAATAAAATAAAATTGAAAACGCTGATACAAAACCAATAATTCAGAAGTCTAACATTTATTTATTTACTTTGATTATTTGATTTTCAATTAAATTTTATCACATACTTTCAAATGATTAGTTTTTCTATTCTATTTGAATTAATATTACTTTTTAATCCATTATAAAAATTTTGATGAATTTATTCTCGTATTTTAGTTGAATTATTTTGACTACTTTAATATTTTATAAACCGCACAAAAATGGAAAACAAAATCATATCATCCGAAAAAATAAATAAAATAAGATTGAAAACGTCCATGTGAAATCACTCGTAGAAAAGTCTACAAATTATTTATTGATTTTGATTCTCCTACTTTTTTTTATATATTAACTGAATTTTCAATTAATTTTTTCACATATTTCTAAATTATTAGTTTTTCTTATTCCTATTTAAATTATGTAACTACTCATATATTTTTTTTTAACTCTTGACAAATCGATTTACATATTTTTATTTGAATTAAACTTACTAACATTTTTTAATCATATTTGAATTTTTCTTTTTCACTTATGAATCAAGTATTATATTTCTTCCAATGAAAAACCAATTACATGTGTTTCATCACTTGGTTTCTTACTTTTTATAATATTCACAACATGAGAAACTTTCAAAATAATTTTCTTCTCATACATCGATTTTACAATATTTAGGATGTCTATGTAGTGGTAAGTCTTTAAACAAAACCACAATACAATGTACATTTTTTTAGTCTGATTTCAAAATATAATGATATTAGATTTTTTTAAAAAGGAAAATTTTATTTTGACATCTGGCTAAAGCTAATTGGAAACAAAAAATTTAGAAGAGGTTATTAAAATTTTAAATTGCTTGGTGAGAAGATCGAGATAATACAAAATTGTTTAAATAAAAGTAAAATATTATAATCCTTAAGAATTTGGGTATGTAAACCTAATTCTATTCAAAAGATTTTTACACGTATATTTAATATTCTAATGAGAAAACGTGTTTGATTTTTTTGTCATATCTATTTCTATTTAAAATCAAAATATATGTAAGCGTGTTTATATGTAGCTTATTTACTCTCTTTTTTATGAATTACTAAAATAAGCTAATTGAAAAATGTTGAGATATGTTGTTTTTATCGAATAAGAGAGTAATCGATGGTTATTTATAATAAAAAGCTGAAATAAAATTTGTGAAAGAGATTATTGAATTTTGAAATTTTTTTGTGAGAAGATTGAGAGAGCACAAAATCTTGTTATATAAAGGCAAAATATTATAATCTTTGAAGATTTGGGTATGTAAACTTAAATCTATTTGAATTCAAAAAAAAATTACACGTGTATTAATTAATATTCTAATGAGAAAATTTTGAAACCTAATTCATCTTAATAAACGTAAACGAAAAGAGAGAAAAAAAGAATGGTTGTACGAAAAAAACAAAATCGAGACATATAATAAAATCAATATTTATAGGAATAGACCATGTTTATCAACTAACTATTTTAATAAATTATTTATTAGAAACTAATTAATTTTTTTTGATATATGTTGATTTTTATAATCTACTTGATGAATACAAATATATAAGTTTAAAAAGAAATAAGATTTGTATGACAGATGTCAAAATCTAATTGAAAAAAAAAGTACATGTGTTAAAATCCGATCGACTGACTGACACGTGTCACGATCGTGTTAATTACGAAATTTGACACATCAAGCTTTATATAATAAAATCTTAATATGAATATTTATGTCTGCCTTTGTTGTATTACTAGGACATTACCCACTAAGATATATTTTCCATGGTAACATCTCGAATCAGTTTTTACCTAATATATGGAATGTAGCGGATTTCTCTGAATATGGTGTTTGGGATGACATCAGACTATGTAATCCCGTCTTACGGGATTAGTCTCTTTCTCTATTAGGATATGGTTCTGTGTTTCATAATCAATTAGTTTTTTCCTGCGGAAGATATTTTCTACCCTATAATAGATTATGTATTTATCTTTGTGGGATAGATGTACTCCTAGTTGGATTATTTTTCTGATCTAATATAACAATTTGGCCATAAAAAAAACAAAAAAAAACTGTTTTTTCTTGTTTTTTTATTTTTCCAAAAACTAATTAAGCAATATAATTATTTGTAGTTTATTATTAATTTATAAATTAAATATTTGAAAATTAGTTGATGGAATGACACTCTATAGGATATATTAGATACAAATTTAAAATAAAGTTACTTTTAGAATATATAACTAATGAATTTAGTCATAAGTAGTATTTCTCTAATTCATATTTGGCGCAATAGAAAAATTAAAGTTTATATATTAAAACGATTGTTGAGATTAATTATATACTTTTTAGCGTTAAAAAAAGTAAATGATGTGACACTCTAATTGGAAAGTGTTTGTTTCATATTATTTATATGACACAGTATCATTTTGTGCCGAGTGAACCAATTAATTACACTTCTTAAAGTCACTTTCGAGTTTCGAATTAGTACACACATTGTTGCCGAGCTGGCTTGTACAGAACATACCATGTTTTAAAATATACATATAAGTATTTATCCAAGTCAACATTTAAGTCATTTTGTGCGTACACCGTTCGCGATTGAGCTGGAGTTGATTAATTGAAGTGTTTCAAGCCGAGTATTCAAAAGAATCAGGTGGACTAACACAGTAAAACAAACGCTGATTTCAGATTACTGCGCATTGAACAAGGCCATGTGGGATTTTATTAATATGAAAAAATTATTGTTCATCGCAGCAACAATATCCTATACAGAAGACGTGACGTAGTCAAATCCGATTTCAAGAAGCAAAATATTTATTATTCATTACATACGGAAATATATTTATTATTGTTTGAAAAATATTATGACAAAATAAAGATTATACTTTTGAATTTAATTTCCCACTATATGTGTAATAACATTGATAAATGGTGAAATACAGAGTATCAAATTTTTCTTATCTTAAACTTCTATTTTTATTAAACAATATATATAGTTTTTATTTTACATTTCAGAAACCATATATATTTATACGTAAGAACTGTAAAATTAAAAATTTATTCAAGCTATTAGGGTTATCTTGATTTTGAAAGTAAAAAGAAAAACTAAAAATAATTAACACAAAATAATTAATTTTACCTAACTTTTACGTCATAGCTCTTTTAATACATAAATATATGTTGGAAAACTAAATTTTCTAATTGAAATAGCAGACATTACAGAATATATTTTCTGATAAACACTCGATTTAGAGTAAACGTGCAAGAAATAAATATGCTTCTAAACAAAAAAAACTAAGCATGTTTATGTTGTGGAAAACTGAAAATTATGATATGAATTATTTAATTTTCTTAAATAAAGCAAATTGGGAAGTTAGGTGTTATGGAGAACTCTAAGGCTTCATGCATTCGCTGTTACGCGGCTGCTGGCTTGATTGTGTTGTGGTTTTTATTGGCCTTTTCCCCTTTGTGTTTATGTTAGTGTATATTTTCAAAAACTAATTTAGTAAAATTTTATCGATTATTTTTGGAATTTATAAACACACGGCGCCAAATACAAATGTAAACAACATGATTTATAAAAATATTTGATAAACGAAAAGTATACTATTGTGTTAAAAGATATACTTAGCAAACATCTAAAACATATCGGACTACATCTGTCCAAAATCCGGTTCCATCTATATACTGAAAAACCATAGATATAATCCGAAACAAAATTGTACTCTCTCACGATAAGAGAGCACTGTAATTAACATGGGTCTAATTTGTCAGTCAAAATTGGCAATCAATAAAACTACAATTTTAATAAATTAGAGAAATTTACTAGAATCATGAAGTATTCCATCTGTGATCAAATAATTTTGATATCACACGCAATCTTTAAAGGGGAGTTTTTTTTTAATGTATTTTTTAATTGTTTGTCTATATATGTAGGATTTAGAAATCCTTGTAATTTTATTAAAATCAAACATGTGAAATGTTAATTATTATTTTTAAATCTGCTCAATATAACAAAGTTTATCCGATCCCGTGTGAGGTGGTGTCGGTCCTTGGTGGACTTATGAATATCACTAGACCGCGGTTCTCTTCCTTACAAGTATATGATTATTAGGTTAATGGGTCACCATGTTGTGGTCCAAATGATGACAAAAACAAAAAACAAAGTTTATCTTCATATTTGAATATTTGTATTTTTTTTAGCTTTAAAACACTCACAAATTTGTTAAAATCCAATATAAAAATAAATTTTTGTCAAAATCCAAAAAGAGAAATAAAATATTGAATAATATCAAATCTCAATTAATATTTATAAATCACCAAAAGAGAAACAACTTTTTTGTAAAAGAAAATCAATAAGCTAATGATACAAATTTTTAATTATAATTTCTAATCAGTTCACGTCACAAATTAATGGTAATAAAAGACTAAAGAGCGAGCAGTGAAACGGGTCAAACAAAGCCCAAGATAATGGGGGAGGGGGGCAATGGGCATTGTAGCCTGGTCGGGCTATTCTTGCCCAATAATCACACAAGCTGATAGAAGACCAAACCCCAAACCCTTATTTCCCTCCATAATTATCCTGATTTATCTATATACCTATAGTTTTATATATATGATATAGATTATAGAACATCTCTTCATCGCCACCGACCAAAACCTTTCTCAATCATATTCGCCCGTCGCTTCATTCTCCGTTATTTGTGCCACGTGTCGTTGATCTTCTTCCGACAAGCCCAGCCGCCGCCTCTTCGTAAGCCTGCGCCGCCATCTCCGCCGTCGGAAACGTTCCAAGCCACCTCCGTACTCTCGAAATCGGATCCCATATCTCTGCCGACCATTTACCTTGTAGTTTTTTTAAAATATATAAATTGATGCAACAAACTCAAAAAACTGTCGGAACATAACGTATCGAAAACATAATTTATTTACCTGATGGTTTCTTCCTCACTCCTTTGTGCTTCTTCTCTTTCTTGATCTCTTCGTGTCGTCGTTGAAATGCGCAGCCGTAGCAACCGGTGACGCCGCAGAGAGGACAAGGGCCAGCATCCGGAGGCGGAAGAGATTCGTCGGAGATTAAGTGTGATGATGATGACGTGTCGCCACCGGAGTTGGATATCACTTGTCGCAAAGCAGAGACCATGATCCCATGCTCTTGATCTCTTGTCCAGAACGAATAAGAAGGTTGTGAAACAGGGGTGAAGTTTTCGTTTTGATCATAAGAGGGAACATTCTCTGAATAATCCATTTCCGTGGGGTCAAACTGAAATTTAATTCATTCCCGACGGCGATTTTTTTTTTTGGGGTATAATATAAACTTGACGGGACGGCGAATTATCTGCAAAGGATTGTGAACATTTGAAAACAAACAGACGTGGTGGGGGGGTTTATATAGTAGGAAGGAAAAATCCACGTGACAGCCACGTCACTGTTATAAAGAAGAATACTGGTGCACGTGGGTCCCATGTAATCAATGTTTGGAGTTAGGACATGTGGCATGAAGCTGTTACATGCACCCTTTATTCCTATAATACATAGCGAACTTATAGTTCATATCAATTATTAAATTTATTCGTTTCCACTTAAAAAATTTGCCAAATTTTTAAAAAGGCCACTTTTTAAATACCCCACCATTCTATATATATATTTTTTTAAATATCAATAAAATTATATTATTTATCCAAAATAATTTTTAGATTTGTGTTACTTATTTTAGGTTTATGATTTAGGGTTTGTTAGTGATCAAAACTCTTTTTTAGGGTTTAAGGTTTTAAGATTTTAAAACCATAAACTATAATCTCTATAAAACCATAATTTCAATAAATAAAAATAATTTAGTCAATTTACAGTTAATGAATGCATTTTTAAAAATAATAACTTATGGTGGCATTTTTGAAAATGAACCCACCAAAAATTGCATTTTTAAAATTGTCCCCTTTAAATTTTACCAATTAGAGTAGACCTGGGAGTTTATTGGGGTATTTCGATTCGGATAGTTCAGTTATTCGGTTCGAAAAAATTCTACGAAAAATAACCGAATTAAATTTGGATTCAGTTCGGTTCGAATATCGGTTAATTCGGCTATTTGTTTTTACCGAAATTAACCGAAGTTTTTTTTGTTCAAATTCGGTTAAAAACAGTTAAATTTAGGTAGTTCGGTTCTTCGGTTCAGAATTTTAAAAATAGGTTTTTTTGAATTTTGGTTTAAATTTTGGTATAATTCGTTTTTAGAAAAATGAAAACCCGATCGAACGGAAAAAAACCGAATCGGTTTTAAAATCGTGCCTATAAATTCGACTGAAATAACCGAATCAGAACTGAAAATCAAAAATTTTGGTTTGGTTCGATTTTTTATCGCAGACTCAATTAGAGTATAAGTCGTTTTCCGGTTAGCTTCTATAACTATATAAAATAATTTAATATCATTCCATCGAGTAAACCAATTCACTTCTTAGTTTGCATGTCACTTTCGAATCAATAATGCCGTTTTATGCCATATCACGTTTTAAATATATATATATATAACCACATGTAAATTTTGACCTTTGTCCCACATTTAACTCAAAAAATTTCATCACCGTCAAATGAACTGGTTGACATATTATCTATTTTCTAGCTACACAATCTCGTGAACATTTGATTTTCCGACATTTACGCAGTAACATGTATAATTAAATGGTGAAATCCAAAGTATCTAATTTAACTATCTTAGACTTGCCTTTCTTGATGTTCAAAAATATTAAACAATGATTCAAGCTAGATAAACAACAACAAAATAACAGAACATACGATGATATTTTTTTGATTAATTAATTTTGCCTAAGTTTTCTGTAACCGGACTTTGAATATATAAATATGGTATGATGGGAAAATTAATATTTCTAATTAAAACACTGCAAATTAGTAATTATAGAACAGATTTTCTGATATAACATTCGACTGGAGTAAACGTGCAAGAAAGAAATATGCTTCCGACCAAAAAAAAAAAAAAGAAACAAGCATGTCTGTGGACTGGATATTGTGATTTGAAATAGTTGATTTTTGCTTGCAAAAAGCAAATTGTGATTTGGGAAGTTAGGTGTTATGCAGAACCATATTAAATTCAGAATTTAAAGCTTCTGTGGAGGGTACACACCGCCTTTATGCATCCATTGGCCATTCACCCTTTATGCATTCAGTTGTAATGCTGCTGCTGATTTGATTCTATATATTGTTATTTTTTATTGACTTTTCGCCATTGGGTTTATGTTTGTGTGTTTTAATTTTTAAGAAACCAATTTTTTTTTTTTTTATCTATAACTAGTTTTGGAAATTATAAGCAAACACAATTTATTGAAATATTTGATAATATATATCATTGTGTTTTAAAATATATAAATGATATAATATCTTAATTAGCAAACATATAAACATTTTAAAATATCGAGGTAATCTCTGCAAAATCCTTTTTAATATATATGCTGAAACCGAACAAATATTTGAAAAGTACGAATTACATCTTCATTTTTACAAATAACAATGAAAATCTATATTTTAGCTAAAGAACCTATGTAACAACACATACATAAACATACCAAGATAAAGTCACGTGTTGAAAAGACAACCATGTGTGTACTCGTTTTCACCAGAAAAAATGATTCATACTAGTTTTTGTGTGTATTGATATTTCAGGATAGATGGTTTTGTTTGGTTTAAGAAACCTCCAAAATATGAAGTTCTTGGATTGTTTTCAATTATAATCCTATAAAATTTGCTGTCGAAAAAATTGAAAAGTCAGAGAAAAAGAAACATGATTTTATGATACTTACACGACTGGAAGCCAAATATAGGATACACGAATAGTCTTATAAAACTTGAATATTGAAGTCTAATAAAAAGTTTACCTCAAACAAAATATGTGAAGAAGTAGAAGATGAACTAGAGAGGGATTCCACATAAAATCAAAACCAGAGTAATCATATATCTACATTTTCAAGACATGTTAAGTATATCATGTTCCAAAATTAGATTACATTTACAAGTCATGTGACTATGACATGTTTTGAAATCAAATTATTCAATTGAGGTTGATTCTAATTAAATTTATATTTGTTTTGGTTAAACTAAACATGATCCATATAATTTAACATCTAAATAATTTGAACCAAAAGAATTTAGTTTTATTTTGGTACAAATCTGGTTCAAAACAAATTAAGTCAGTTAAGAAAAAAAATTCAATCTAAAACTTAAAACTATCCAAATCCAAAGTATGATTTTAAATTAATCACTTATTATATTGGATCATTTTTGTACACTACAATGCGTTCTGAAAACAATTAAGATTTTCTTTTTCATTTGTTTAATCTACTTTCATTTGTATATTTAAAATTTTGAAAAAATTATCTTTGGGTCAATGTAAACGACATAATAATTGAAATTGTTGATAAATATGATTATACCTTTAATAATGATTGAAAGATGGAAGATTGATTTTCGAAATAGTTTCTAAGATTAACCATAATCTCTCATGATCTAAATTTCATACATCGATGATAGCGATGTCAAACTTATTCCTATCATTGCAAAGTAGATACATGGCTCTCTCCTACTCGGTGCATCGCATTTCTATTATTTTCGTGATTCTACGTCGGAAGATATATGATCTAACATAGGTTTTATTTTTTTGAGGGTTTGGATGGTTTTCATATGAGTTTAATTATTCATTTTTACTATAAAAAAATGTAAAATCAAAAACTCTATTCGCATCGAAATTTTAAGACGTCAACTTTTCTCATGAATATAAAATGGTTTGATTACTACTATTTGCCATTGCGCCTGTGAATGTAAAATTTTAAGTCATCAATTTTAAGTCGTCTCGATACTAAAAATGATATGGTTCAAATATTAGATCTAATAAAATTTAACTAGAATAATGAATTATTCGACTATATATTTTTTTTTTTTACAATTTTTAACTTCACTACCTTAATATTCGGAGATACATGGAGAAGAAGAAGAAATAACATCATCTTTGATTACTACAATAAAACAAACTATATTAGAGAAAGCAGATAGATCTTCATAGAAGATTGACAGCAAATTTGAGGCGAAACTCGAATGCATCGATTGAAAATTCACGGCATAGCCGGAATGTCTAAACTTGGTCACTTTAAGGTGTGACGTAATCCTCACCTCCGACTCTCGTCGAAACGAAACCGGTTGCTTCTTCTGGTCCCGTGGAGACTGCTACACAAGAAGACAAATCGGTGAATATGTTGGAAATTTTTCCCGGTATTGCGACCGAGCAAGGACCACCTTTCATTGAAAAGAGAAAAAATAGAAAATTTCTCTCCTCGAAGGTGGAAGCGATCTCCTCCCGGAAGGGAAGAAAGGTGAAAAAGATCTCTCCATGCCCAATATGGAGAAAAATTGAATAAAGGCCATGGGCCTCAACGGACTGGGCAATGATAGGCCCACTTGAACTTGTGAGGAAATAAAGAGTTTACAAAACCCCAAACCAGGAGAAACCAAAATATTCTCGGCATAGGAGCAACGAGAGTTAACAACAACTATGAGCCTTGATATAATTGGGTTTGGGCTTGAAAAGAATAATGCTGAAACATAAGAGACATAATGGGCCAAGCCCATAAATTTATAATACCATGCGAGGATGGTGGGAGTGGTGATGAATCCATCACCGACGAAATAGATCTCGGCCGAAGCGGGGAGGGAGGAAGTCGGCGAAGGAGATGGTTTTGAGGTCGGTGGAGAAGAGGTTAAAGCCGATGACTGCGATTGAGAGTCTGGGTCCGGTGGATAAATGCGGTTTGGTTTCACCGGAAGTGTCGCCACCCTAAAGTGGGAGAGGTTCTTGAGCGTGTTGCTTTGAGATGCCGTCGCGGAGAGAAGGATATGGCTCTGGAAAACAATCCTCGACATACCTTCAAGTAAATGAGGAAGAAGTCGAGGCGGAGATAAAGCAACTCGGAAGAGATTTCACCGGCGAAAACCAATCCGTGGAGAGAGGAAACGGCTCTTCGGACTGGACCTTGGTTTAATCCGAGAAAGAGAGGAGAGGCGCTTAGGCAAAGCTCCGGGCGGAGGAGAATCGTCGGGGACTCATTCTAGACTCGTTGCGCGGCTATTTTAGAGGTCGGGCCTGGGAGAGAAGCTAATTAGGTCTTTCTTATAACTTTGATTTAGTTTCTCACTAAATTATTCGACTTATAATCAATTAATCCATGATATCAAACTCAATCCATGATATATTGATATCAAACTCAAGGTTTAAACAATAAATCAAAATGAGTCAATTAACGGTGTCGAAAGCAATGAGAAGGTATTTGGTAGTAAAGGACAAGTTAAAAGGCCTAATATCATACGGCCCATGATAGTCCGATCCAATGAATCATTACACTTTATTTTTCATTCTCTCTCTGATTATCATGAACAACTATTTTTTATTTTATTTTTTGATAAAACCATGGACAACTACTATTTTAGAAGAATATGGAGTTGGATGATCTCTAAAGACGGTTCACGCATTCAACACAACAAATACGTAACATGGTATCTGTATTCTTTTCAATAAGTTTTGTTTCGAATATGTATATTAGTGAAAATATAATGTTTGAAATTTTTAGAGAAACTATATAAAAACATTGTAGAATAGTGGGCTTACACCCTTACACAGTAACACACTTACACGGTTACACCAACGGTTTCGACCATTTTTCTCCAATGTATAATGAAAAATGATCTTTAATTCATGTGTAATTGTGGACTGAGACACTATTTTATCATCGCTGCATTTTCTTGTAAGGTTGTTTAATTTCATTCTTGGTCAAATATTATATAACGCATAATAGGACCCATCAACGTATAGCTATAAATACAGTATCTCCTCCTTTTGTACTTCGAAGTCTCTCTCTCTCTCTCACTCCAAAATTTTATTTTCCTCCAATCATCTTTCTCACTTCTCAGTTACACAAACTCTCAAAATGCAACCATTTTTCTAAAAATCTGCTCTTTCTCTGTCCAAGGTGAAATATGGTCGACGTTGACCGGAGAACGACCGGTCTATCTCCGGCTCACGCAGCCGGTCTCCGCCGTCTCTCAGCCCGCGCCGCCGCTCCTTCTACTCCTACTGTCAGAAACAGCCTTCTCTCGTTCTACCCTTTCGCCGATAAAGTAATCACCCATCTAAAGAATTCCGGTATCCAAATCCAACCGGGTCTCTCCGACGCCGAGTTTGCCCGAGTCGAAGCGGAGTTTCGTTTCACCTTCCCACCGGACCTCCGTGTTATCCTCTCCTCCGGTCTCTCCGTCGGCGCAGGATTTCCCGATTGGCGATCTCCCGGAGCTCGTCTCCACCTCCGTGCCATGATCGATCTTCCAATTGCCTCTGTATCGTTCCAAATCGCGAAGAACAGTCTTTGGTGCAAATCATGGGGCCCGAAACCATCCGACCCGGAAAAAGCATTACGGGTCGCGAGAAACGCCTTAAAAAAGGCTCCTTTGATGATTCCCATTTTCGATCACTGCTACATTCCTTGTAACCCGACTTTAGCGGGTAATCCGGTCTTCTTCATCGACGAGACCCGGATTTTCTGCTGCGGGTCGGATCTATCCGAGTTTTTCGAGCGTGAATCTGCCTTTCGCAGCTCAGATTTCTTCCCGAGAATCATCACCAAGCAACGTTCGGTGAGCGAGAAATCCGCTGGATCATCCTCGAATATCTCCCGGAGAAGCTTAGATTCGGGTCGGGTTCACGGGTCGGGTAAATCGAGATGGGTGGAATTTTGGAGTGAAGCGGCGGTGGATCGCTGCCGGAGAAACTCCGTCTCCTCATCATCATCGTCTTCTTCCTCTCACTCTTCATCACCGGAACTTCCAAAAACGGAGACTCCGAAATGGGTAAACCACTACGTAAACCGAATCGGTTCGGTTTTGAGAGGAGGCGGGTGGAGCGAATCCGATATCGACGAGATTATCCACGTGTCAGCATCAGATTTCTTCGAGGGTGAAATGGTAATTATGGATAATCAAGCGGTACTTGATGTGCTTTTATTGAAAGCGGGTCGGCTCTCGGAGTCGCTCCGTAAATCCGGGTGGAGCTCCGAAGAAGTCTCGGAGGCTCTTGGTTTCGATTTTCGACCGGAGAAAGAGAAGAAACCGGTTAAGAAACTATCGCCTGCGCTCGTGGAACAAATTGAACAACTTGCTGAATGGGTTTCCCGGTCATAAAACTATTTCTTGTTTCGAATTTAAAACAAACAAAAAGAGATATTAGTTGCGCCTTGCGCGTACTATAACAGGCCGTGCCTCAATGCAAAAATATGAAACATTGGCTTATGGCATCAAATTTTTTAGAAAAATCAAAAACATATTTTTATTAGATTTCATTTAGTTAAACTCAAATAATAGACTTAAATGTTGAAAACTTTATGATAATTAAAATAAACAAAACATGGGTCTATATGGTAAAAACTATAGGTTTCTAATGGTTAATTAAATAACTAAAAATATATAGAAATACTTCTTAATTGTTAAAGAATTAGAGTAAAGTAAACATAGAATTAGTTTGTTACATAAAAAAATGAGTGATTTGACTATCTTATTTTTGTTATATCAAATGAAAATTTAAAAACTTTAGTTAAAAAATATTGATTTTGAAAATTTGATTGACAATTTTGTTGAACAAAAGAAAAAGAATTATGTTTTATAACTAATATTTTGTTTGCTAGTTTTTAGTTCTATATTTGTTTTATTTTTTTATATATGATGATATTTATTATTGTAGATAATTTTTTTTTATGAATTGAAGCATTTTTTTAATAATGTTTATGGCATGCTCCAATATTGTCACGGTTCTGTTTATGAAGTATGAACACATACATTAGAATCATGATGACGATGATGATAATTATAATAAATTCTGAAATTTGTATATTAATTACTGATAAATCAGTATGTTTTGCTACGGAAGTACGGATGGGGTTAATTTAGTAGATTTCGTTTATGTGGGGGAGTTTTTTAAATAATTTATTTAGGGGTACTAAACGCAGGTGTGACGACTTTCCCAAACGAAGACTGATGGGTCCCGCAAACTATGGCAAAGACGGCGTCATTTATACGCAAAGTTGTTCTTTTTAACTCGCATGTTACAAATTCGAGTTACGTAAAACTATGAAATGATCACTTCTTAACACATAGATAAAACAAACACACATGTTGGTGAAAACATAAACAAATCCTATATATATATGTCCTAGCTAGAGTTTGTTTTGACCCAAAATATTGTAAAGTGGACGTCAACAAAAAACGTTGTATGATAAAAAAGAATAAAAATGGAAAACCTAACAAAGGGAAAAATCATCCGCACCGTTGAGATGATGAAATGATTCAATGTACAATAGAAAGAAAAAACCATTGAATTTAAATTTTTATCAAGTGACATGAACAATTATTGGAGAAACTATACGAATTAAGCCAAAATTACAAAGATGTGTACCTAACCAAACCCTTAATAATCCATAAAATAATTCAGTTAGATGAATTGAATCGGACCAGTCTATAGCTGGATACACTTCGAAACAAAATGTCTTTGTATGTGTAACGTATCGTATCAGAAAAAAGGCAATGTCGTTGGTTACAATTATTATGTTAAGCAATAATTAATGTCCCTAACTAATACTACTGCTTTTGTATTATTGTATACATCACCCTTTTCGCTATATATAATACAATGTTTTCTTTTATGTCAAAAAATCTTTTTCTTCACCGTTTCTGAGAACGAAAAACTAACAAACCTAATTAGTAAAGTAGTATCAACCGTTTAAGAGTTGATTAGTGTATATATATTTTTACAATCAACATGTGATATCATATCTTCTAGTACTATATATGAAATCGTTCTTTGTACACACATCATCTACGACATTAATGTTGTTGCTCCGATCACGTGGGAATCCCACCGTCCATCACGTGCCTTCCCCATCCGTCTGATTTCTTCACGAGAGAAGTCCACAAAGAACAACGCAAATAATTGTAAACAACAAAAATCACAAAGAAAAAAACTCATCCATAAACCACATGAATATACCAACGAAACTTAATAACAACCACATAATAACTTTATTATTTGAAAGGGTCACATCTTAGAAAATATGCATAAAATCGCAGCCGTTTTACAGATGCAAAGTACAATCGGGTGGGCTGTGTTGCAGGAGATCGGTGAGCCAAGAAGTATCGACCAGTGTTTTTCATCAAAAGGCTTTTCGAATTATATATTTCAGGAGGTTGTTGTTGACTTAATGTTTGTAAATTTTAATGTAAATCGTGAAAACCAAAATAAACTAAGATTTTTCGAGAAGTCAGACCAATGAACAAGTTGCGTGAAGTAACTACAAAACTATATGGTTATTATTGACTTTATGAAATAAGAGAGGGAGAAAAACAAATGCAAAACACCAAGTGGAATTGCACACTGAATATTAATGAAGATGGGACCTTACCTCAAACACCAAAACATGTCAGTAAAATTATTGTTTCCCACTTTATAATTTTTCTTTTTTTACTTTCACATTTATTATCCACGTGTTTATGAACCTAAAATTACATAAGAGTCAGTGGACATATAAAATCTCCGAAGACAAAATGGGCCGAAGACAAACATTTGCCAGAGACAAAGCCCAAAGCCCAAAGCCCAAAAAGAACTAATTTTCAATAATTAAAGAGAGAGAATATTTTACTGTCAACAAGTTTTTTTTTTTTTTTTTATCATCTAGAAATTTTATTTATAAACCTAGAGTTACATAGAGCCAGTAAACATATAAAATCCCCCGAGACAAAGTAGGCCGAACACAAACATTCGCCCGAGACAAAGCCCAAAAAAAGAAAATTAAAGAGGTTACTATGACAAAAAAAATTAAAAATTGCATAAAAACAAACTCCAAAACAGAAATAGAACGAAAAATCAAATGATATGAAACATGGCTAGAACATCAACTTCCACGACTTCTAAACTCCCGAAGAAACTCTTTCAAAATTAATTACCGAGGGGCATTGGATCGAACAACCCAAAGATAACGAAAACCTCCTATAGTGAATAAAGACTACCTCTCAATGCAAATTTACGCTTCGTAACTCGACAAAAGACTCCATGAAAAGAATTTGGAGTAGATTTTCGAAAGCAGCGATGTCGTCCATAGAAACCTGTAGAAAATCCTGCTTTCAAACAAATTTGATCGTAGAGACAAGGAGCGAATACACACCACCGAACAGATCTCAGCAAACTGAGAGACCACCAAACGAGACCGGCGAAACATCAAAGAGACACCGAGAAAGAAGAAAAGCCAGTTGGAAAAAAAAGAGACAAGCCATACTAAAAGATACACTCAAAAAGATACACTCAAACCCTTTTTCTGTAAGGAAGATTTCCCTATCAAAAGAAAAAGGTTACTGTCACCGACAAAAAAACATATATCAAATGCGATTAGCTCCACCGAAGCTACCAGAACTTTCGAAACGGTGAACCACGACAACCCAAACTATAAGCGAAAACTAAACAGCGAAAAGAAACAGATCTGGAACCATGGAGAAAGACGGAAAAGAAACCATGCGTTTGAGGCATAGGCGAAGCCGAACCAAAAACCTAACTCCGGCCAAATCCAAAACGTCCAAGCACCACCACCTCTAACTAAATCTCATGCGACCATAGCAAGAAAATAGGCTTAAGCGAGGAAAGACCGGCGGCGACACTGAAGAAGCCATCTGATCTAGTTTTAAGGCATCATTGCGGCTGTACTCTCGAGAGAGGAGAAATTTCTATAGTTTGTCAACAAGTTAAGCAAATGAAGAGTAACGTCTTGTATAATGATTATCTTTTGTTTCAGAGGCCTATATACACATTGCAATGCAAGGAATAGCTGAGAGCAGTTTTTTTGTTTTCATTTTAATAGAAAATTACTACACAAATTATCTGCCAAACTGAGAAAATATTTAAATCCCACCGTAGCTTTTACTTATTTCAAGCTGTCTGAAGTAATTGACCGTTACTCTCATTCTTACTCGTCGACTTGGGAGTTTTCCTGATCACTTTGACCCTAAACGCCGCCTGATAATTTTTTCAGAAACCAAATTAAACCGGTTCATATGAAACAGTCCGGTTAATATCAAACCGAGATGTGGTACCATGTGTCTCACCTTATTATCTGAACCAAACTCGATGATATCGGACGGTCTAAACCGAGCCGGGAAATTAGGTGTCACTCTGTATCTTTTTCCTTCGTTACTGATTGACACATTCAAAGATCAAATATTGATCAGAAATTTCACCGAGTCAAAGAGATAACCAAATGTCTATTGACTTACTCGGTGACATAGGTCCCGTGTTCGCTTCGGAGATCCATTAAGAAGAAAGCTCCATCTTTGTAGATTACACGTGCATGCATTTTCGAAACCTAAAACCAAAGATTTGACAGAAAATTTATGTTTCTTGACTAGTCCGAAGCTTCTCAGGTCACAGTTAGATAACAGAGTTTATATATACCTGAGACGAAGGGATCACAATGTGCATTCCAGGGAAATCTTTATCAGGTTCGCTTCTGCAATCAAATAGAGTTTTCAAAGTTTGAAACTTTAAGAGCTTATACATAGTTCCTCGGCAATCATTGATTATAAACGGTTTAGAATTAAGATATCAAGCTAAAAGACATTGATGGGCGACTTTTTTTCCCGTACCCGATAATGCAAGGTTGATCCTCATCTTTGGTTAGACATACGGTTTCTGAAACGCAGCAATCGTTGCTGTGTGGAATCAGATACCATCTGCAAAGACATTAAGACTCAGACCAAAGCAGTTTAAGAGGGCAAAGCTGGTTTTTGGTAGGTGAAGAAATATATAGAAGCGAATGTCGAGTTTAGGGATTAGTGGTACATACTCTCCGTTTATAGTACGTTCAAGAGCGTCGTCGTCTTCAAACCACTCACGAAGCCGGTCATCGGCCTTCGAACAAAGATTTACACTTTCACATTAGTCATTAAATTATTATTTTTTTTAACGCGAAATGGAGGACAGAAAGAAACATACTTTGTCAGTGAGTCTGCAACTAGGCGACCTTCCTTTGAGTTTTTCACTGCAAAAGCATTATATAAGTTGGCTTTACGTGCGGAATGTTACTGAAATCTAAACATTAAAGGTCTCATCAGATGAATACAGAGAAAGATCTAACCTGTTACCTCCAAGGACCCAGTTAAGCATCAAAGGCATAGCAATGTCAATGAAGAATCTCCCACCAACTCTTCCGGGATGTGGTACTCTAAACTTGGTCAAGAACTGCAAATGAAAGATATGAGAATTGGGTGTTTGACGTCATACAAACAACAAAAATTATGTTTTTTGCATATCTATCATTGAAAACTATAAGAATACTCACAGACAGAGGACCAAGCCCAACACCTAAGTATGCTTTGTAAGTGGAAGCCATAATTGCAGCCATTCTTGCCATTCCATGAATAATAGCAACTCTGAGTCTTCTAGATTCCTCATATCTAAACCAATTCAAGAGCATGTTTAGTATTGATCAGAAGCTCAAACTAAATAACGTTGAGTTTTAGTTTTACCTTTTCAAAGAGGAAACAACATCAACAGGTGTATTAGTTTCAACACTCTGTTTCCATGCTTCATCAAGCTCCATTGCTAGTTGATAACTATCCTGCAAATACATCGAACATTCCGCTCAACGCCACTTTTCAAATCAAGTCTATTGTTGAATTGATTCATATAGATAGATAGATACCTCAATGGCCATGCATCCGCCTTGACCCATATTTGGTTGCATCGCATGAATAGAATCCCCGAGCAGCGTAACACGCCCTTTACCCCAAGTAAAACTAGGAGTTCTATCATAAATATCTCTTCTCAGAATCGCATCCTCCTCTGTCGCATGCAATAAGTCCAGCACATTGTCGCACCAACCTTCAAATATATCAAACAATCTTTTCTTCATACCTGCAAAATCAAAAGAAAAGAAGCTTATGTGATTTAATACTAAATGCAAACCAGAGAAACAAATCAAACAATGCAAGATAATTTACCATTCGGAGCATCGACCCCACCAGCTGGTTCCTCGTGAAATGCATACCATTGCATTTTTCCACCACCAACATCCGAAGAAACAAAGTACTGTTTGTGTCCCAAGAAAACCCGGTAGCTTCAAGGCAAGAAATTTTCCAATATCAGAAAATTTTCAAAACACAATCTAGCAAACAGAGGAGGTGCATAAGGCAGTCTGAGATTTACCCAACAGATTCGATATCAGCCGGTACAAAATCTGCAATGCCAGTATAACAAGTGTAGCCTGAATAAGTAGCTTCACTTCGACCGAACAAATTATTTCTCACCTACAAACAAAAACAAAAGGCATAATTTTTATGTGTTATCCTTCAGCAACAAAAGGTATTTGTCAAACCATATTCACTTAAAAACATACTTTAGACCATATCCCATCTGCACCCACAAGCAGATCACCTTCATAGCGTTGACCATTCTCGAGCACCACGGTGACCTAAACGAACAAACCCATACAGCTACATTGGAAATTTTCCTCATACATTTTGGCAAATCAATAGTCTCGAGGTTATATATCATCTCATCACCTTATCTCCAGAATCTTCAAAATCAACAACATTACTCTCGTTTCTAATCACTTCTTCTCCAACCGCGCGTGCTAAGATCTGCTGCAGAGTCATTCTACTAATTACCCGAGTCACAGGAAGTCCCCGTGACGCCGCAGGAGTGAAAGTGTCAAACTTGACATACCTGATTGATTTACAAAACAAATTCACCAAAAATTTCCAGTGATATCACAATCTATAGACAACACATTTCTCAATCTATATATACCTGACAATGAAATCAAAGGGTTACTTCACGAGTCCTAAGCAATCTAACAACTTCTCAACTCTTCAAGCAGCAAAACATCAAATTACTGAATCCAAGCAGAGTGATTCACTGATCGAATAACTATGTAAATTTCTTCGGATTGGTTACTCAATTAACGATTACTCTGAAGATAAACTCACCAAGTACCAGAGGCACCGTCGACGAGACCGTTAATCCGATCACCGGTAATGCAACCAGCTTCCATAACTTCTTCTGCAACAGCAATATCAATGGCTTCCAAAGCAGCCAAAGCGTTGCTCTGTATTTGAATCGGACCTCTGTATTGTCCTTCTCCTCTTATAGCACTCAAATCCTTCTCAAACACCAAAACATCGAACCCTTTCTTCTTCGCCGCAAGAGCAAACACTAAACCTCCGATTCCACCTCCGGCTACCAAAACCCTCGATTTCTTCTTCTCCGTCGCTGTCTCTCGCTTCTCCTCCTCCACCAACGCCGTCGCCGCCTTTACTCCGACCACGGCGCGACGGTTCCTAAACCCCGATAATCCTCCACCCGATTTTCTGGAAAACGATGATAAATCTAGATAGAACTGTTTAGCGACGGGACTAAACACATGGGTCTTCGTGAAATCGAGCTTTGATGGAGAAGGGTTGATTGAATAGCAAAACGGAGTCGAACCCATCTCGATTTTCCCCGGCGAGAAGAGCAAAAACTCCGTTTGGAATCAAGAAAAAATCAGTGGGTTGGTAACCAAAGTTTGTCTGTAATGATGCGCCTCTGACTCGAGGCAATATAGAGAATCAATGGTTTTGAAGAAGAAGAAGAAGAAGAATGATGGAGAAGGAGAAGACAGGTGGCATCACCACCGCTTCACACTTCATCTCTCACTGCCTACAAATATCGCTTCAGATGTTGACATATCTTTTCTCTCCGCCATTAGAAATTGAGTAATACACTAATTATATATTTTATTATGTTTATGTAATAATTTCGAATGTGACGTTATAAGAGCATGCGGTGGATTTTTAAGGATTGTGTGAATGGATAAATCGTCACTTTTTGAAGTTTTTTTCATTCTTATCTCCATTTTAAGCCACTAATTTCATTTTGATTTATTTTTTGGTTGACGTCTTTCAATTTTTATCATAGATAATAAATTGATCATAAATCCAATTGTGTCGTGTCGACGAAAATAAAAATATATAATTTGTGTTTTTCTTACATCATCACGATTTATTTGATAAAATCATCAAAGTAAATTCAGCTATTGTTTTATATTAAGCCCATATAATTTTACCGTGTTATTGGGCCAAAACCAGTGGGTCATTTAAACTAAACCCAAGCCCATTAAAATGGATACGATTGGGAGATTTTGTTCCTAGCACTTTCAGTTATTACACATATTCCTGATACTATCGGTTATTGACCAAAGTATCCGATACTGTTGGTTATAACATGTATTCACAATACTTTTGATTATTTACACAAGTACCTAATACGTTTTGTTATTCCTTACATATCCGAATCTTTTTGGTTATTTACATGTACATCAGATATTTTCACTTATATTTACACGTGGTCCGATATTTTAGTTTATTTACACGTATACCCCATATACGTGGTCAGATTTTCCCATGAACACATTTAACATAGATTCCCTGAATAACTCATGCTTTAATCATATAACCATTTCATTCAACAATCACAGTCACAAATTCAATACAATATCCACACTTACATACACACACAGAAACTATAAACCGTTTATGATATGGATACATCTCTATGAATTTGGAAAACATGAGGAGGGCTTAATCTAGTGGCATTCACATAATCTTGAGGCGTATGATTCGAAACCCCAGGGAATATAATCCCCAAAACCCTAACAGATTTCAACAACCATCCTTCTCTAAACTCCCATCCCTTCTCAGTCACAATCGTGAAGCTTCTCGTAAACTCCAACGCCGCATTATACATCAATCTTATAATCCCCCTCAACGAAAAATACATCTCATCCGATTCTTCCCTCAAAACCTATTAAAACATTTTTATAAAAATCAGAGAATTAAAAGTGTGTTTTTTAATAATTTTACCAATATATAACGAAGTATGATTATTATTATTTACCTTTGCTTGATAGTCTCGATCGTAGTAGATGCAAGTGCCAAAGTGTTTGAACAACAAATCCTTGTCATCGTACGGCAACCTCGGAACAATGTCGTTATTATAAACGAATCTATAATACTTTATATCATATTCTTCTAATTTCTTATCCATAAATTCACCAAACTTCGAATCTCCAACCCTAGGTTGTCCATAAGTATAAATCCCTTGAATCCTCTCCAACAACTCGGTCTCATCGTGCATCACGAGCACGGCCGCGAACAATATCGCGAGAGCTCCTCCTAAGCTGTGACCAGTCAGAACGATTTTAGTATTTTCGTTCTGAGCGGTTAGAGTTTTCAAGGAGTCTCTTATTGAGTAGTAAGCTAGAGGGGACAGTCGTTTCGGGTTTGGGATAGGTTTCTTTGGCCAACTGCAATTGTCTTGAAGCCCTAAAGCTTTCATGAAACCACCATGGATCCTTCCAACGTTTGGGAGCTCGTACCACGTAATGTCGAAATCCGAACACCAATCTTCCGAGTTAAACGGCTCTGTACCTCTAAACGCAACCACCACCGTCGTTTCTTGACCGTTTGATGTTGTTGTTGCTTTATGATCAGTAGACATCATCATGAAGGCTTGTGTTGTTTCCTTTTCTTGATACTCTGCCAGACAATCAAACACCAAAGAATTATAAATTGATTTAAGAGTAATGTGGATATGATTTTTATTTTAGTTAATACATACCGTTCCAATAGTCCTCGAGACCTAAGTACTTTATATTCCAATGATTCTCGACGATATGTTTAATACGGGCTGAGTTTTCGTAGGCAATTTTTGAAGACATAATGGACAATGCAGCATAGTATATGTCTCCATCTTCGCGATTCATCGTCTTGTCTAAACTTATTCTCCTGTCTAAATGTCCGATAAATGATATGTAATTCTCGGACGTAGTTTTCGGCATCACCACTTTCCCTGCATATATATCCACAAAATTTATATAAATCTATAAAATCAAATCGTGTTAATACATGATTATCATTACATAGGGAAAAAGGAACTGATTGACCGGATTATCTAGCCTAGTAGTTTGCATTAGTGCTGATTTCGTGTCAAAAGCCGGATTTAAACCCAATAGTGTACGCATATGAGTAATAGATGATAAAAAAAAAAAATTAAGACCTCGGAGGAAGAAATCGGAGAAAGAGTTATCGGAGAGGAAGTTTAAGGAGAATTCTAAGGCGGAGCCAAGGAGAGCTAAAGGCTCGTAGAGAAATCGGAGAAGCTTGAGGAGGACGAGAGAGACGAAGATAAGCCATCGATGTCGGAAACTTGGTTCTTGGGTTTCGGAGCTATCAACTAATCTCGGCTTCTCGATATCGCCGGAGAATAAGAGACGGAGAAGTTCCCATGGCCGGAGCTCTTCCGGTCTAAGAATTAGATATCCTCTCGGAAACTCTTTGTCGTCGTCGTCGCTGCTGATCATGTTTATTCGATTCTTGTTTGTGTATTATAATGTGAATGCGATCATTCATGTACGTATAAATCTATATATTTATATATGGGTGTGTGAGGATTATAATGGACCGTATTGTAGATTTGGAATACTTGGAGTTGTGGGAAAACGAGATTTGGATTTTTTGTAAAGGTGATCTAGAATTTTGGTTTTGGAATATGAATTGTTTCACGTGGGGTTTATAATCGTGATTATATGGGAAAAAAAGGAAACTTACCTAACTAGTCTTAATTCCCTCGTTTTAAAGATGATCATTAGCGGTAACCATTTAGAAAGCGACCGACGTTGCTTTTTCTTTATAAATGCAATGGGCCGTGAATACAAGATACGAGGCCCATTGAATAGTGATCTCTAACCCCTATTGTCAAATGCATTGTATCTTCCTTTTAAAAGCATTGATAAAACTCAAAGATCACCCACTATCTATTGAATTATTGATATATATTTGTCTGTTTACCGAAAACCACGAAAATAATATACACAATGTTGTTGTAAGCTTGGAATAGCTTAAAACCCAAGTCAAGTATATTTAGGAGAAATCTAAATATACAAGCTTTAAGTGTTAGGAGTTATCTAAAATCATATGTATTTAGGAGTTATCTAAAATCATATGTATTTAGGAGTTATCTAAATATATCTCTAGATAGAATAGGATTAGGACAAGGGTTTTCTTATATAAGAAGATGTCATGTTTGTGACATAACTTGTGAGTTTAAAAAGCTTAAAAGTTTTGAGTTATTTTCTTTGAGCTAAGATTAATAAGAGAGTTATTCTTGTTAATTGTGTGTTCTTGTTGTTTTTGATTCTATATTTGGTATCAGAGCCAAAAGATTTTTTAAGAACATTATGAGCGAATCAAAGAAGGAGGATGGCGAGTTGAATTCAAAAGAGAACGGACTCTCTTCTATTAAGTGTCCAATGCTAAACTCTTCTAACTATATCGTCTGGGCTATGCGAATGAAAATTGCTCTCAAAGTGAACAAGGTATGGGAAACTATAGAAGATGGAGTTAAGAACGAAGATAAGAACAACATGGCAATCGCCCTATTGTTCCAATCCATACCAGAAGCTTTAATCCTCCAAGTTGGAGACCTTGACACATCAAAGGCAGTTTGGGATGCGATAAAGTCGAGACATGTTGGAGCTGAAAGAGTAAAAGAGGCAAGACTACAAACACTCATGGCGGAATTTGATCGAATCAAGATGAAGGATACGGATACGATTGATGTCTTTGTGGGAAATCTTTCCGAAATTTCATCAAAATCAGCATCTCTTGGAGAAAACATCGAGAAATCGAAACTAGTTAAGAAATTTCTGAAAAGTTTGCCATGGAAAAAATACATCCATATTGTTGCAGCTCTTGAACAAGTTCTCGATCTAAACACAACCAGTTTTGAGGATATCGTTGGAAGGCTGAAAGCATATGAAAAAAGAATTGGTGAAGAAGAAGAAGAACAACTAGAAGATCAGAGCAAATTGATGTACGCCAACACCGACTCGCGGATGTTTTGGGAATTACCAAATTGGATCATATAGACAAGGACGTGATAAAGAAAGAGAGTCTATGGTGACATGTTACCGGTGTGACAAGTTAGGTCACTACGCATCCGATTGTCCCGATAGACTGCTTAAACTCCAAGAAGCTGTTGAGAAAAGGGTGGAAGAAACACAAGAAGCTGATGGCTTGATGATGCATGAGGTGGTGTATCTCAACGAGCAGAATGTGAAGCCAAACAGTTTTGAGACCGCTCTAGACACAACAAACGTATGGTATCTTGACAATGGTGCAAGTAATCATATGAGTGGAAATCGCTCCTTCTTCTTTGATCTTGACGAAACAGTTACGGGGAAGGTAAGATTTGGAGATGATTCCCGTATTGATATAAAAGGCAAAGGATCCATTCGGTTTATGTTTCAAGATGGCAAAAGCAAGATTTTAAAGGCTTTACACAACGTATACTACATACCGGATTTAAAGAGTAACATTATAAGTCTTGGCCAGGCCACAGAAGCAGGATGTGAAGTACGAATGAAGGAAGATCTACTTATGCTTTATGATCGAATAGGTCAACTATTGGTAAGGACAACCAGGTCAAGAAACCGGTTATACAAGGTTACATTGGAGGTTGAAGACATAAAATGTCTGCAGTTAACTACATCAAGTGCGTCGTGCAAATGGCATGCGCGTTTGGGCCATGTTAATCTGGACACAATGAAGATAATGATCAACAAGGAGTTAGTAACCGGTATACCAAGCATCAAAGTTGAGAGAGAAACTTGTGTGTCATGTTTGCTTGGAAAACAGACAAGGCAATCATTCCCGCAAGCAACCTCGTACCGAGCCACACAAACACTTGAGCTTGTTCACGAAGATCTTTGTGGACCGATCACACCCTCCACACCAGCTCACAAAAGGTACATATTTGTGCTCATTGACGATTTCTCACGCTATATGTGGACAATTTTGTTGAAAGAAAAGAGTGAAGCACTCGATAAGTTCAAAAATTTCAAGTTACTTGCTGAACAAGAAACGAGAACTACAATCAAGACATTCCGAACGGACAGAGGTGGAGAGTTTACATCTCATGAGTTCCAAGCCTACTGTGATAAATATGGCATCAAGAGACACTTAACTGCACCGTATTCTCCACAGCAAAATGGAGTAGTCGAAAGACGAAATCGGACTCTCTTGGAAATGACTAGGAGTATCTTGAAACACATGAGTATACCAACTTATCTATGGGGAGAGGCTGTGAGACACTCCACCTACTTAATCAATAGGATTGCGACAAGATCTCTTGCGGAAACAACCCCATATGAAATGTTTAAAAGAAAAAAACCGTATCTTGGTCATCTTAGGGTCTTTGGCTGTATCGGGTATACAAGAACAGAGGTTGCTGGAAGAAAGAAACTAGATGACAGATCAAGAATACTGGTGCACCTAGGAATCGAACCTGGTTCAAAAGCATATCGTCTCTTTGATCCTACAAACAAGAAGATAATCGTAAGCCGAGATGTGATTTTTGATGAAAATAAAAGCTGGAGCTGGAACACTGGTATAAACACTGGAACGTTGGTGATCAACATAGGAGAGTTTGGTAATAACGGCATAAGGGAAAATGAAACTAAAACTGAACCAGAAGATAACACACACATCACTCGAACTATGAGTGAAGACGGTGAAGACACGGTAGAAGATGAGAACAATAGCGATGAAGATGAGATTGATGAAGATGATAATGGTGATGGACCGCACGAGCCATCTCCAAAATTAAGGAGATCAACGAGACTGAAAACTAAGCCAGCTTATTTAAATGATTTCGCTCTTCTCGCAGAAACAGAGTATGAGCGACTCTTGATGGTAATAAATGAGGAGCCATTGAATTTTCAAGAAGCGAGAGTGTTGAAAGTTTGGATAGAAGCATGTGAGGAAGAACTCTCCTCGATAGAGAAGAACAGAACCTGGACTCTTGTAGATCTTCCCGTTGGAACCAAGCCAATCGGTTTGAAATGGGTGTTCAAAATCAAACGAAATTCCGACAGGAGCATTAACAAGTACAAAGCAAGATTAGTGGCAAAAGGATACATACAAAGACATGGCATTGATTATGACGAGGTATTCGCTCCAGTGGCACGAATTGAGACAATCCGGTTTATCATTGCCTTAACAGCGTCGAATGGTTGGCAAATACATCATCTTGATGTGAAAACCGCGTTTCTTTACGGTGAATTAAAAGAGGTAGTATACGTCACACAACCAGAAGGATTTGTAAGCTTAGGAAGTGAAAACAAGGTTTACAAGCTAAATAAAGCTCTTTACGGTCTAAAACAAGCCCCTAGAGCATGGAATGAAAAACTAAACAAGATACTCAGAGAGTTAAAGTTTCAGAAATGTTCTAAGGAGCCGTCTTTGTACCAAAAGGAGGAGAAAGGGTCTCTGCTTATTGTGGCCGTGTATGTGGACGATTTGCTTGTGACGGGATCATCTTTGAAGTCCATACTTGATTTTAAAGGAGAGATGGCAGCCAAGTTTGAGATGAGTGATCTAGGAAAACTAACATATTATCTTGGGATTGAAGTAAATCAGTATGAAGGAGGCATTAGTCTAAAGCAAGAGAGATATGCACAAAGAATATTAGAAGAAGCTGGAATGGAAGCTTGCAATTCTACTCATACACCGATGGAGATGAACCTGCAACTATCTAAATCTCAAAAGGAGAAAAGTATTGATGAAAAGGGATATAGAAGAAGCATAGGATGTCTTCGATATCTGGTTCACACACGTCCGGACCTTTCCTTTTGTGTTGGAGTACTTAGTAGATACATGCACGAGCCGAAAGAATCACATGGGGTAGCTTTAAACAAAGTTATGAGGTATCTACGGGGTACTTCCTCACTTGGTCTCATATTTACTCGAAACAACAAAACGAGTTTGGTGGGCTACAGCGACAGCAGTCACAATCTTGATCAAGATGATGGTAAAAGTACGACGGGCCATATATTTTATCTTGGTAACAGTCCAATCACGTGGTGTACTCAAAAGCAAAATACGGTGGCAATGTCTTCATGCGAGGCTGAGTTTATGGCCGCCACCGAAGCAGCTAAACAAGCAATATGGCTTCAAGACTTGCTTAGTGAAGTTACTGGATCGCCTAATGAGAAAGTTACAATTCTAATAGATAATAAATCGGCAATAGCTCTCACAAGGAATCCGGTGTTTCATGGTAGAAGCAAGCATATACATCGAAGGTATCACTTTATCAGAGAATATGTAGAGAATGGACAAATAAAAGTGACACATGTTCCCGGAACGGAACAAAAGGCGGATATACTAACAAAGGCACTTGGAAGAATCAAGTTTGAGGAAATGAGGAGTTTTATCGGAGTTCAAGATGTAGGAGCAGACAACTTCAAGCTTAAGGGGGAGAATGTTGTTGTAAGCTTGGAATAGCTTAAAACCCAAGTCAAGTATATTTAGGAGAAATCTAAATATACAAGCTTTAAGTGTTAGGAGTTATCTAAAGTCATATGTATTTAGGAGTTATCTAAATATATCTCTAGATAGAATAGGATTAGGACAAAGGTTTTCTTATATAAGAAGATGTCATGTTTGTGACATAACTTGTGAGTTTAAAAAACTTAAAAGTTTTGAGTTATTTTCTTTGAGCTAAGATTAATAAGAGAGTTATTCTTGTTAATTGTGTGTTCTTGTTGTTTTTGATTCTATACACAATACATATAATATTCTGATATGATCTATATATATATGGTTGCATATTTAGTGGTATATGATCCTTTTTCAAATCTATATACGAAAGAAGAAACTGTTCAGATTAGATATCAATATCAATATTTAGTGGTATATGATCCTTTTTCAAATCTATATACGAAAGAAGAAACTGTTCAGATTAGATATCAATATCATCGAGATATGTAAAAAAATCAATATCACCAAACTAAAAACATTATCTTATATCATATACATATATTTGTTTTTCATATGTGAGAGGTGCACTGGGAAAATTATTAAAGAGTACATTTTAACATAGCACAAGGGGCCGAGGAGTCAAAGAATGCACCAACATATCAAAAATCAAACCAACAAACAAAATATTGAAAGCGGAATCAAATAAATAATATAGAAAACAAAATTAAATAAAATAAAAATGGGATCTGCACTCCCAACACCTACCCATTTTAAAAGCATACTATTTTATATTTAATAAAACAAAATCTTTATCAATCCACCTATTTGCTTGTCCCCATTCTTTCCCGAATTTTTCAACTTTTTTTTCTTTCAAATTACTTTAAATGAGTAAATCTATATTTTCGGTTTAGGACTTTCCTACCTTCTAAGGTCTAGATTTTGACTTTTGCTGCATTTCGAAATATATAATTGGTTCAGTTTTAGTTGGATTCTACTAGTATATATGTAGTGACTTTATAATGCCGTTAATTTGACAATCTTGAAATAATTATTTGTTCCCATCTTTCTAAATCACCTTTAAGTTTTTTTTTGTTTAATAAAGTAATCACCTTTAAGTTTCCATGCATTTGATATAAAATAGTAAATAGATTACAATAACTCCAATAATAACAAAGAAGGGTGCATGAACTTTATCCTGTCACAGAGAACATGAGAATTTATCCGAAATAAAAAAGAGAGATAGAGAAGAAGAAGAGGAAAAGGCATTGAAGAAAAGATAATACAAGGAAAAACAAAATTCAATTTCTTCGACATTTAAAAGAGAAAACAAAAGAATAATAAAAAAGGTAAGATGATAGAAATGTGTCAGAAGAATACAGAGCACTTGCCCAAGAAGATATTATAAGAAAATGTCTATATAAATCTAATCTTAAGGATATTGTAATGATATGAGACTCTCTGTGGTGATGTTGGGACCTTTGTGGGATATCTCACGTGGGACGATTTTTTAATCTTTTCCAATAACCAAACAACAATGTAAATTTTTCTATGGAGTGAATATTTTAATTATTTACTAGATTGTATGAAAATAATTGCATTGATTTAATTTAATTATTGATATAAATCGGGTTGTTAGTGGAGCAACGAGCATAGATGATGCTTGAGACATGAACACGATTGTATTGCTACCTTGCCTTGGGAGGCAACCTATCCCAATTTTGGTATCTTACCCATTAAAAAAAAAATCAAATAAACCTATTTGTTTCCAATAATTCAAATTTATTATTCTAATATAATTAGCGTTCACCCCACAACATTGTGCAAGAAAGTTGTTTAAAGTTAATGGGATATGTATTTCGATGTATTTGAAGTTCTAAATAGAAAATATTCGTCACGTAAACAACCGTCGAATATCCGAAATGTCCACATTTTCTTTTTCTGCTCATTTCGAATGAGGTATGTGAAAATGTTATATTCTTAATTGTCGTTTTAATTAACAATAAGCTATGTGCATATTTTTTATTCAGTTTCATTCGAAATTTTAGTTATTCTGGTAATTGTAAAACTACACCAACTAAAAATAATAATCGGGTTTAGATTTATTTTTGACAATTAAGAAATTTGTATCCACTAGACTTTAATTCATAAAAATGTGTGATTCGCTATTGTACTAGCCAATAAAACTCAAATTCGAAAATGTATTGATGTTTTACATTTTCAGATGACCGGTTAAGCTACTAATCAGTTGCACCGCTTTAATTACCATTTGCATCCAATATCCGATTAATATCAACATACAATGGACTAAGAGACAGCTTGGCCACTACAATGCATAGGTTAACCAATCATATTCATATCTTTTAGACGACATGTATATGTATATATGTTTGTGGTCCTTTCCTCTGAATTTTTATTTTTATTTTCTTACTCATCCTTTGTTCTCACTTTGCTGTCACATAGATTATTCATAGATCTTTCGAGAGAGAAAAATGGGAACAACAAATCGAAAGTTTTAATAAAGTCCCAAAACTACGAATTAATAAAGCTAGTGAAAAAAAATTCTGAAATTTTAATAATCGTGATGGAGTATTTTGAATTCCATGAGCTTATATATACTACATATCCTTCAAATTTTGAAATTTTTAACGGTCGATTATAATTACAAAGTGTTTTAGATCTGAAATAATATAAGTTTAAACATGTAACATTGCAAAATAACAGAATTATAAAAAGAGCTGTAAAACATAATAAAATCAAGAAATAACAGTTCTGTTTCCCTTTCAACTCGCTGAATAAAATAACACAATTCATGATTTTACAACATTACGTGATTGGTAAAAAAAATGAAGAACAACGAAATCTTTTGGATTTATACATCTTGCTGATCACGAACATAAACTATGTTGATTGACTATTATTGAATGTAACGATAAGCGGGGACAATTTCACAAAGATGAGTATTTATTGCTTGTAGTGTGTAGGGTAAAAGTGAAAAAGTGGATAAAATCAGTTTATTGATTGAGAGAGTGAAGGCAGTGAAACGTCTCCGTTTCGTAGGATTTTGCATGTTTTGGTGTCAACATAAGATGGAAAAACCAAGATCGAAGCACTTGCTTTGTCTGCTTGTTTTTATCTAATTATGGGGAAGAACCATCCAAAAAAATCAGAGTGTATATATATATTTATAAATAAACCTAAAACAAAAATCAGTCTTAAATGTGTTAAATGTGATTTTGTACAAATAAAGCGAGACAGATCTTGAAAGAACAGTGAGAGCTTGTGGTGTCTTTTCTGGACTTGTGTGTTTTTAAGGTAAGAATCATTTATTACTATTTGTTTAAATTAATTAGAATCCTGTTTCTTGTTACCTTTTTAAGTTTATTTTTATCATTGTTTAATTATTCACAGATGGCCATTTAAATATTAAAACAACTAATCAGATCCACCTTAAATGATACTAACATACTCCTACTTGCGAGGTTTTGACATTCCATTTCCAAGATCTTACGGTTAATAAATAAAATTATCCTCTAGATCGGGATAAAACTTGTTTCACCGAAAATATATAACTTGTGAGAAAATAAAATAGGATAAATATGACTTATTTTCTATGCCAATTGCGCAATTGGGAAAAAAAATTTCTCCTCCTTTTTGTTGGGAATGATATTGGCTTGTCAGATACAGCAGATGATGATTCTTTAGATTACGATTTCATCATAAATTCTTTGATCAAAAAAGCAATTTACAAAATGATTTTTTTTTTGTTGACAATTTTCATGGAAACTGAAAAGCACTTCCGCCAGAGGGAAAGTCAGTGACGATAAACAACAAAAGTATTCAATAAAATTAAAAACAAAATAAATAAATGCGTACAAAAAGACTAGGGCAAAAATGGTGAACGAATAAAAAAAATAAAAACATAATCAAGTCGTTCTCTGATCGGCTTTGAGAAGCGTGCCATACGCTAAGGCTCGATGTCAATTGAGATCCGATTAATTTTCTTGGAATATTAGTATATATTTTATTTTCTATATATATAAAAAAAATACATATCCATTAACCATTATCGTATATCAACAAGAAAACTTATTATTTAGCAGAAAAAAACAAAAAAAAAAACAGGAAAACTTATGAATGAATGTTTCAATATATATTTAACCAAAAAAACTCTACAAAATAAAAGTATTGCTCCCTGGATTCTGACATATCTCATGTGGATGTGGGGTAATTACACAACCAGAATATATAAAATTATACGACTCTCTCTCCCTCTCTCATATTATAATTTGTTGCTAAGTTTTTCGTTTTTCTTGGATTAAATAAAATATTTATATTAACATTAGAAACCAGTGGATCCTCTATGCATACTCCAACTTATATAAGAGAAATAAATGGCTTTTTTACACAAACATTGATAGAGAAATAAGGGGGAATAAAATTTTGAACTATGAAACGTATAAAAAACAAATAATGGTGGAAAATGGAATTCCCGTTGTTGGACTGATGAGAGTGGTTCATGCACCTTGTTTGGTCGCGTAGTTAAAGCCATTAGATGTAAAACAGGTGTCTGAGACAAATGATCCGGACCGTCCATATGTGATCTAATATCTCGTGGTCAATCCTTGCGTTAATCGACGGTCATTATCGATCCTAGTAAATGACGATTTTTGTTACTTCGTTTGGTCTTTTTTAGTATTTTTTATTTATTTTTAGATGCAAGTTAAGTTACGCAATAATTCTACTTATGGTAGCTCCTACATGTACACGCTTTTCCATAGCTTCTCTTAGCAACCGAACAAAATCTTCGCGACCTAGTAGCTCATTTTATATAAATATATAATAATTTTACGGCATTATATATATAATGATTTGTTTTCTAAACTGTTTGGGAAATTTATCATTACATATACTACTTGGCTTGCTACCTGTATAGCTTATTTCATCAAAAAATCATGCATAAGATCATGATAGGATCGTCAATAACCAATAAAAATAGATATATTGTGCATAGATATAAGTTATGGTTGACAATGGTAAACGTTTTAGAAGATAAGAATATTCTATAAGCTATGAAGATTAGTGAGAGCTTCGTCTCGGAATATACGGTTGTAATTTAAATAAATAAAAATAAAAAACTAACCTACAATAGTTAAAATATGATATTACATTATTACATTATTAAGTTCGTCCAAATGCATGTGGAAGATTGCACTTAGACAAGAGAGGACAAATTTTAACACTGAATATATATATACCCATAAATGTGAGAGTTGAAAATACGAAGAGTTTCTTTACAATTATATATGTGTATATTTTTATATAAGCAATATAAGTTAAAGAATGGATGGGCCACAAGTTGCTATATAAATCCTTCCCCTTCTTGTTATGTTGCTTGAGTTCTGATTGGGCAGTCCATTGCCATTTCTCACACATACCATCTCTTTCTCTCATCAATCATCAATCATCTAAAAGAAAAACCCTAAATTTCATTTTTGTAAGCTTTTTATCAGTTTCTCTCCATACCCATTTCACCAGCTTCTCCATATCTCTCTCTCTATGGATTCTGACATAATGAACATGATGATGCACCAAATGGAGAAGCTTCCTGAGTTCTGTAACCCTAATTCCTCTTTCCTCGACCACAACAACAACAACACCACTTACCCTTTTCTCTTCAACTCAACCCCTAACCTCTCTGATCACTCAATGACCAACGAACCAGGTTTCCGGTATGGTTCCGGTTTACTCACTAACCCTTCTTCTCTCTCTCCCAACACAGCTTACTCTTCCGTTTTGCTCGACAAAAGAAACAACAGCAACAACAATAGCACGAACATGGCGGCGATGCGAGAGATGATCTTTCGCATCGCCGTGATGCAACCGATACATATCGATCCCGAGGCGGTTAAGCCACCAAAGAGAAGGAACGTTAGGATCTCTAAAGATCCACAGAGCGTGGCGGCTCGACATCGTAGGGAGAGGATAAGCGAGAGGATTCGGATTTTGCAACGGCTTGTTCCTGGTGGGACCAAGATGGACACAGCTTCGATGCTCGACGAAGCTATTCATTATGTGAAGTTTCTCAAGAAACAGGTGCAGTCGCTGGAGGAGCAGGCGGTGGTTAACGGCGGAGGAGGAGGAGGTAGGGTTTTGATCGGCAGTAGTGGAATGACGGCGGCGAGTGGTGGTGGTGGCGGCGGAGGAGTGGTTATAAAAGGGTGTGGAGCAATGGGGACTCATCAGATGGTGGGCAATGCACAGATTCTTAGATGATGATTTTTAATTTTATTATTATTATATTGATGCCCGAGAGAGAAAAGTGATTCTAGGGAAGGTGAAAAAATGGAACTATGAGAGTTTTTTTAACTTTATTTTCTTGTGTTAGATCACGTGTGTGTGATGGTTTTAAAAGTCAAGACTCCATGGTTTTGGAGTGGGTTGTAAATTAGGAAATATTATCATCGTATCTTTGTTAATGAAATAATTGACTGTTAAGATATGTTTCAGCTTCAGGCTTGCACTACAAAAAAAAGGGCCATTTCCGGACAAATAAAATGGTTGAAAATTTGTCGAAAACAACTGTTTTCGACGGATTTCCAATCAAATCAGCGGTGAGTATCAGATTGTCGAAAATCGAAAATCGGCCGAAAATCCGTGACAAATTTCGGACGAATTTTCATCCGCAATAATCCGTCGTAAATATCATTAGAATTTCAGACCACTTAACTCTAAATTAAGCTAAACAATATGAAACTTATAATTATAAAAATTAATACTTTTGCTAAAAGAAAGATATAAAAATGTTTTTTAAATTTATAAATTTAATATTATCACTATATCTATTTTGTAAAAATGTTGTTCACATGTATAAATTACAAAGTATATGAAAATTATATATATAATGTATTTGTACATACATAAACGTTTTTAACATGCAAAACATTTGTAATATGAAAATTACAATAAAATAACTAAAATCGACAATATGTAAATGAATTTTGTAAACTAAAACAACAATTTAAGGCTAAGTCATTACAAATCTCACTAATTTACTACACAAATTCATCATTTCTCTATCTAAACCTCCTAATCTAACAAAATAACATTCATATATATATAATTTAATAACTTATATATATTAAATAACTAATTTAATAAAAAAATAAGAAAAAACTTACATATATTTGGATTAGTGTAGAGAAAGAGGAAAAGAAACATTTAGAGAGAGATAGTGAAAATTGTGAATGAAGAGAAAAAATTCGTGTGTGTTTAATTTTTTGATATTTTTGGACGGATTTCCAACGAAAAGACCGTTGGAAACGAATTCCATCGAAAATCCTTCTGAAATCCTAAAATTTGCCGCGAAATCAAAATAATTTGAATTTATTCCTCGCCTTCTCAAAAATTTAAGCGGTCAAAATCCAAAATTCGTCGGAAATCCGTGGAAAATTTCCGACGGATTTTCCACGGCATGAAATAAGTGAAATTTTTTTGGCGGTTTTCCAAAAATTTGGCGGTCAAAATCCAAAATTTAAAATCCGTCGAAAACCGTTGGAAATCTGTAGGAAATTTTCCGCGGATTTCCTCGGGTTTACGGTATAGGGTATACAAAATCGATGTAAACGACGTCAGTATGCATTATACTGAAAGAACAATATCATCACTCAACTATAACATGTTTAAACTTATGTATGTGTAATGTACAAAATATATATATACAAACGAGAATAACCCTAGTGATATATACTATAACTTAAACTAGAAATTGCAAAATTCTTATGTAGAAGTTATGACATTCTAAAATGAAAGAAGTTAAATGTTTATCATATTGTTTGATCAACTATATTTTATATATAACATACCTTGTAGGATTAGCTTTCTGAATATTATGATTGAATTTTGTAACTCTAAACCATATTCCCTAGAAAATCTATGGGAAAAATTTCCACGAATTTCTGACGGAATATGCAAGCCGTCGGAAATCCGTGGGAAATTTCTACGGATTTCATAGGGAATATGGTTTGTGGGTATATCTGCTATTTTTTTCTTTCCGATTTTCGACGGATTCAAATTCCCATGGAATTCCGACAGTTTTTCCGACTAATTTCTAACGGTTTTAATATCCGTCGGAAAATTTCCACCGATTTATGATGGTTTTTCTACCTTGGGAAATCGATCCGAAATCCGTTAGAATTCGGTCTAAATTTTCTAGCGATTGAAAATTCGTCCGAAATATCGTCCAAAATTACCTTATTTTCTTGTAGTGTTGTGTCGACCCTTTGGCTTTTGTTATTGTTGTCAAAATGCTGTTTTCAGCATGCTAAATATCTCCATTCTTGTTTATTAATTTTAAATGTCCGTTTCAAGAATTTAGTTCTTGTAAACATAGAAAGCGACAAAAAAGCGAACATTCCCTTCTCATTGGAGGTCCTAAATGTTTCCTTTTAAATTAATTTATATATATATATATATTTAATTTGGTGTATTTAAAGAAGAAAACATAATTATATAAATCGAAATATCCTAGCACAAAAATTAGTTTTTAAAATATCATTTATTTCATCATTTTTTCTTGTTCCATGTATATTTTTTGGATGTTTGAAGCGTCGACACAAGATGTCAATATATAATCATAAAATTCACTAAAATAAGGACATCTACTCGCAATTGCACACACTTTTTTTTTTTGTTGTCGAAATTGGTATTGATCATGATTCTAAAAACTTTAGTTTTAAATCACCAAAAATTATTTTAAATCGAGTAGCACGTAGGATGATCAGGTTTCTTAGTTTGTTTTTAGATACTCTAGCGTAGCAATTATAAATTTTATTTAACAAAAAAAAACAATTATAATGTTTATAGATCACATATTGTGGTTTTAGACAATAATTTAAATATTTTGAACCGGGGATTGGCTATATTCTCTGTGCTCCCAAAACAAAGTATCCCGAATGTCACTTTTGAAATATTTAAAACAAGCTCAACTATCACAAAGCCCATTATACGACGAAGAACAGCTTATCAATGTTTTTACAAGATAACCCAATAATAAAGCCCGGCCCATTAATCTTTCGTAAATCAGGCCGAATGATCCAACGGTTCACAACCAACCATTCTCACATCTCTTATCCTACACCGTGTCCCACCAGATTACTCATCGTCACACTCACACACCACAAAAACCCTCACAAAGCTCGAGGTCCATAAATGGCGCATTAATTAAGAACCCCAAAATAAAAAGCGTAGCTTTCACAACTGTAAAACCCAATCACCTCTTCACATGTGACTTCTCACTCTCTCCTCTTCTTATCTTCTTCCTTCTTCTTCTTCGCTTTCGTCTCCAACATCGTCATGGCAGCTCCGTCTCTGAATCTCCTCATCATTCTCTCTCTTCTCTTCATTTCACTCCCGAGATCTGAATCTCTCCCCGAAAACCCATCTCTCGTTCTTCTAAGCGACAGATTCGACTGGCCGATCTCTCACGGCGACGCATTCGACATAGCCGGAGAAGAAAGCTTCGACGACGAAACGGAAGTAGAAGAAGACGACGACGGAGGAGCAGATCGACGGTCATTGTACTGGCGGAGGAAGACATACTATATCTCGTACGGTGCATTGTCGGCGAATCGAGTACCTTGTCCACCCAGATCTGGAAGATCTTACTACACTCATAACTGTTTCAGAGCTAGAGGTCCGGTGCATCCGTACAGCCGAGGCTGCTCGTCGATCACTCGGTGCCGGAGATAGAAAAGGAAAGATTTTGCTTCCTCTATGGGCATTTTCGTAATTTCGCACCCACGGGACTCTTGTTCGTAGTGTTTTACTCTTCGATGTGTATTGTTTGTAAACCGTGATTAATTACGTTTTGTTTAAATTAATTAAACCCGGGGATTTATCATTCCAGTGATGTGTAATGTAACCAAAAAAATGGTAATTAGTGAGATCGGTCATGAGGGTGGTTTGGTACTGATCTTGTGTTTTTTGTCGGTCGGTTTTAATTTGTTTTTTTGTGTACTGTTTTATGAGCTTAAATCCGGGAATCACATGTATTTGGATTTATATGAATCTTGATAATGTTCCACTTTCCAAATTTCAATTTAATCTGAAATCTAAATAGGGCTCGAATGTGGTTTTTGTTTAATATTTGGGCCGTTGAAATTATTGGCCCAATTTATGAATTTGAGTTATGGACTCGTGGACCTGTCTGAAGATTACTACAGTACATAAACAACTGATGAGTTGTTGTCTTTATCGTCACGTGCTGAGATGGGAACGCAAATGGGTAGAAACTGTACAAAACACCACAAATCACAAAACACGCACGTTTTATAAAACTCTTCTTATCATGAATGGTCAAGAGACGGCTTTTTATTTGTCTTTTTTCGTTTAAAATTCCAAACTTGGAAGAAAAATAAGAGAACTTGGATTTGGTAATGTTTTAGGATGGCCTTTGACCCAACTTTATAGTTAAAAACTAAAAGAAACATAATGAAATGCATGAACTTAAACTTACGTTTGGCGGCTGATTATGTGTTTGGTTCTAAGGTGACCTAAACAAAAAATATTGGGTCTGATTGATAATTTAAAGCGGTACAAGTTTTTCAGCTGTAAATTGGAGTGGTAAGCGGTTACTGAATAGTGCAAAGATGTAAAAAGTAACTGTAAAAAAAACGGTTGAAAGAAAGCTGAGTATAACACTTTTGGTAAAGTTTTTGGTACCGTTTTGTGATTGATAACTACAAAAACGGTATATTTTATATCGCAGCGGTACAAAGTTACCGATCAAAACCATTATATTTAGTTTTGACTTTATTATATACATTAAAAAAAGGATTATGCAATGATAAAGGGTGTGACTTTGACGTTGCCCTCTCTTCGTTCAAAGGGGTCAATCTAAAATTCCGTATAATTAGACGGAATATTCCAAAACTTTGGATTGTGGATATCTTCAAAGGACCCCTATTGACTTGCCTACAAGGTTAAAATCCACTTGGATGTTGAAGAAGTTGAATTCGAACGTGGAATAAATCAACTATTCTGATTCGACTTTTAAAATAGCTTGTGTATGAACTCAATCGATATATAAACTCTTTTCTATTTTCATTTCATCTCAACTAAAGGACATATGTTCTGTTATGAAATTGTGCTTTTTCCAATATTTTCTGTTAATTTTATATTCTACCGATGCAACGTAAAATTTGCAGTGGTAACTAACAAAGCTAACGTCCAGCATAAATCAATCACTGGTCTCAACCATTGATGAACTACCATCATATCGTTTGAAACTCTTTTTTTTTTTTTTGTGCGATCTCTGCAAAATATTTAGGAACGAGTCGACATATAGTATGATACAATTACACGACATGTATTGTCGTATTGCGGAATTAGATCTATAATTATGATTAATTGTTTTTGGAATATAGCTATTTGTAATAAACTGGCATTTGAAATTTAGGGTTTAATTTAGAGAAATTAAAAGTATATTGAACTGTTGTACAGAATATAGAGTTATATTTTTCTGGTACCACACCATTAAAAGATCTCAAATTTGACATGATCTATACGTATATAGGAAGATGCCTCGCAAACTATTGGAGACCCACGGCTATAATTTAATAGAATTCATTTGTTAAGTGGCTATTTCAACAAAAAAATGCAAAATTATTTGATGAAAATCTCCAAGAAAGAAAGAAATTAAAGTGGGCCGCCGTATTTGTTTCCTTTATTAAATTGCAAAATTTTCCGGATTAATAATATACTAATAAATTACCAGAAAAGAGGATATATAGCAAGTCGTCTGCTCTTCCTCGGATTCAGTGAATCTTCAATCCTCCAAGTCGCCTGGGCGGTGTTGGTTCATTATATACATTAATCTTCACCTTTTCTTTGTTATCCAATAGTAGTTTTTTTTTTTATATACCTTTTTCTCGGATAAATACATGCATCTTTCTTTTCTTATTATCCTTTTTTGAAGTCATAGATATTTACTTCGTGTGACGAATTCAAAGTTGTATCACCTAACTAATTTATTTCCTACGGATTGTATTTTAACTATCAGAAACATGCATTTATAATATAGTTTTAATTTAATAGCCAAAGCAAGTTGTAGTAGACAGTAGACAGGCTCGTAGAGATCGCAATTCACCAAGAACTCTAATGGCTAGGGATCACGTCCATGTGACCCTTTCTTACAGTATATTCCCATAAATAATAATTTGATATTCATATATACAAAAAAAAGGAATATCTGATTGGTTCATATATTGCCTTTTTATATTTTCACATATTAAAAAAAAGTTCCTACTCGGATACTCCTATATTGTATTTTTTTGTGGAAAATGTTTTTTGTAAGAAGAACATGGAAGCATGTGAAGGTCACGGAGTTACGGCTACTGTTGTTACAAACTAACTTCCCCTTTCTTCCATCAACTTGTCTCCGTCTTGATTTTCGTTAGGCTCCGTAAAAAATGTCTATTATCTTTCCTTATTACCAATATATCACAGAGAATAATTATATTTAATTGATTATAATATTATTATTTATGTACTGAAAATAAATAAAATTCAGAGCCGCCGCAACTTGCGAAAGTCTGTTGGGGTCGAATGACTTCAGTGCGAAGCACCTCTTCCCACTCCCGCGCTTTTCTTGGTCATTCTTTATTATTTAATTGTTATTAAACATGAAAATGAAAAACTATCAATTTAAAATTAAAGTATATTAAACGCTAATGTTTTTTTGGTATGATTTTATGAAGTCATACACATAGGAATCCAGACTTGGGCAGGCAAGTTGGCCATGAAGTAACTACATAGAAGATTATAATAATAGATGTGATTAATAAAATAAGAATATTGATTGGAAGATATTTCTTTATGCTTTTATTGAAGAATGAAAATCAGTTGCGTTACTATTGGAAATGGTAAATAAAAAAATAGAGTAAAACTATAGAGATCAGATGTGAAGCTTTGGGTACTAAACTATTTTACACAAAACGTATATAACCAAGATTCGTAAGCAAGCATCTAAATATGGTCTAATTAATTAAGGTAAAAAAAAATGGTCTACTTAACCGTAATTTGTCAACCACCGTCTAAGTTAAAATTTATCTAATTAGTTTGGTTAGATTTATCATTTTATTGGACATGGCTATTTATAGGCTTATAGCACACGTATTTTCTACGTGTGTTACCAACTGTTATTTTGTTTTTGTATGTTAACAAAATAAAACAACTCAAAAATTTAGCTAAAAGACCGAATATAACCAAAAAATAAAACAACCCAGAATTTTAATTCCAAACCGTAACATATACTGTTAGACTTGCATTCTGTAAGGAAAACAGAAACTGCCTCAAGCTCTAAATTAGAGTTCCATTTTGCGGCTTTTCGCAGTTGGTGCCCATAATCGAAGGTCTCTTAATACTATATTTTATACCTAACGTAACTATTCCAATTGGTAAACGATATCTACGAGAGATAACGGCAGAAAATATCAGAAAAAGAAATGTTGAAGCGTTTCCAACGAAGAAGGATTTGATTCTTGGATTGACCAAAAAATATTCAATTATATTTTTATATTATCGTTGGTCCAAAAAGAATATCGACCTAGCTACTTTCTTAATAAAAACAAACTGATATTGGATATTGGTCGTAGACAAACAGTAATTGGATGGCCATGATTTAACTACAAATTGCATTAGTATTCTTTTGTAAATATAATATATACACCTCTAATTTGACAACACTCACGAGATCGTGGTTGCATCATTTTCTTACTATAGTTTTTCGTGAAGAATCTTGTTAGAATTTAGCGGCAACGAAATATAGACGATGTAATAAAAAAAGTTGGAAATACCATTTATTTCTATACACAGAGCCGTGCTTAATGGGTTAAAAAAATATGTTTTTAGGGGCCTCTTAATTTTGAAAATATGTTGTATCCTAATGGTATTAAGAGAGTAAGATTCATTCATAAAACCTAGGTTCAACTCTTGGTTGTGTTTTTTGTTTTGTTTTTTGAATTTAGATTTAAAAAAAAAGAGATCGAGGTTCCAATTAAAAAGAAAATTTAGATCATAAATCTAAAAAAAAAAATTATAATCACAGATTGAAAATGAATCGATTGTAAATCATGGTAGTTTATAAATAACTCTTACAATTTACAAAAAAAACTAGTTAAGAACTTAGATTATGAGAGTTTGGTGAAACACTTTGTTGAAAAAAAAGAAAGAAATATTATGTCTTAAACTTTTTATATTATCGTTTACCGTTTTGTTTTGAACACTTTATATCATTTAAAAAATATATATATTAAAAGGATCTTTAATTTTTAATTCGCATCGAGCCCCTATGTACCTAAGCACGGCACTGTCTATACATCGGTCAGATTTGAATATTAAAATCACAAACATGACAACCACGCGATTATTTGTGTACGTATATATAGATTTCGAGTGTGATTAGAGAATTACGTAGCGTGATTATAAATTAGTGACAGCTACGAAGGAGTGGCATACCGCATATGCGAGGATGATTTTATTCTATGCCTATTAACACCACATATGAAAGGAGCAGAGTACAGAGCAGAGGCGAAGAAACGAATATAATCTCTGTTTATAATATAGTTTTTTTATCACAGCCACAATCGAAAAAATATAAATACCAAGCATACAATTCCTCTTCATATCTACACATTGACGTGGTAATATTGATTTATCATTTTGATTGTTTCATTGCAATATTTTAGCAATACGTTTTCAATATTTTTTAACACTCTAGTTATCTCACGCATAGATAATTTAGTGTTCTGAAACCTACATGAGTTACATACACACTAAAACTTGAATTTCAACGCAAATTCAATAGAAAACTGACTCCTTTTATAGCAAAAGTAACGATCAATTTATCTCATTGAATATCAAGCATGTTACTAATTTACTAGCGGTCAAAAAAAATATCTACCTCGTGTGGAACAGAGAGATACGATAATATAGTGTTATCCAAGTTATTGCATCAAAACAAAACAATAGTCGTGCGATGATATTTATTTATCCAATTTAATAATGAAAAAATATCACGTAAGTAGCTTAAATTTTTCATTTTGTTAATAAACAGCCCAACAACAATGAAAAATCTGCTCTCGTCACGTGCATTAATTACTTCCAAGTTGTTTCCTTTTTTTTTTTTATAAATGAAAAAAAAAAAATCTCAGTATATATATCGAGAAACTCTCACCAAGAGGTACCATTAACCGTCACGAGCTTCGTGCTCTATTTCTCCTTCAATTCCTAAACTATTTTTGATTCCACAAAAAAAAAAAAAAAAAAAAAAAAAAACAAATTTCCTCGATTCTTCGAAATTTTCTCAGAGCTTTGCTTCAATGGAGTGGGTTCGAGGAGAAACAATCGGATACGGAACTTTTTCTACAGTCAGTTTAGCGACGCCGTGTAATAACGATTCCGGCGAATTTCCTCCGTTTATGGCCGTGAAATCGGCGGACTCATACGGCGCCGCTTCGCTCGCGAACGAGAAATCGATTTTAGATAAACTCGGAGACGATTGCGACGAGATCGTACGGTGTTACGGCGAGGATCGGACGGTCGAAAACGGCGAAGAATTACATAACTTGTTTCTGGAATACGCTTCGAGAGGAAGCTTAGCGAGCAATCTCAAGAAATTAAACGGCGAGGGTTTACCGGAATCCACCGTGCGCCGCCACACAGGATCGGTGCTTCGTGGTCTACGACACATACACGCGAACGGATTCGCTCACTGCGATTTAAAACTCGGGAATATTCTGTTGTTCGGTGACGGAGCCGTTAAGATTGCGGATTTCGGATTGGCGAAGAGAAAAGGAGAAGTAACGGAGTCAATTGACGGAGGAGTGGAGATTAGAGGTACGCCGTTGTATATGGCGCCGGAGTCCGTTAACGATAACGAATACGGATCAGAAGCTGACGTTTGGGCTTTAGGATGCGCCGTAGTTGAGATGTTTAGCGGTAAAACGGCATGGAGTTTTAAAGAAAGATCAAACTTCATGTCGTTGTTGATACGTATCGGTGTTGGAGACGAGCTTCCGATGATTCCCGAGGAGTTGTCGGAACAAGGAAGAGATTTTTTGTCAAAGTGTTTCGTTAAAGATCCCAAGAAAAGATGGACGGCTGAGATGCTTCTAAACCATCCATTCGTAGCCGTCGATCTTGATCACGACGATCTTGAAGATGGAGAAGAAGAAGTCGTTGTTCAATTGAAAACAGAGGAAGTTTCGACATCGCCGAGATGCCCATTCGAATTTCCCGATTGGGTTTCGGTTTCGTCCGGTTCACAAACGCAGTTCGATTCGCCGGAGGAGAGAGTTACGAGTCTGACGAATGATTTGATCCCTGATTGGTCTGTCACTAATAACTGGGTCACCGTACGGTGACGTTAGTAATTGAAAAACAGAGTAGCAGAGAAAGGCTAGAGCTTTTTTTTTAATTCCTAGTCAGAGATCCAACAATTCTAACTAAAATTCGTTGTATAAAATATTTGTTCATTCCAAAATTTTAGTATTTGTAAATACTAAATACCAATGTTTGTATTCATGATCCCTGATGTTGATTCTCTTTAGTATATGGAAACACCAATTTTTGTATTCATTAGCCCTAGTCTTAATTCTCTTTCTCCACTCCCCAAGAATGTGAATTTCATAAAGATCGTATCTTTAGGCACAATCTCATCATGGTTGTCGACAAATTTTCAAAGTTGCATCTTCTATGAAAGAAGAAACTTAAGAATAGGTCTATTTTGATTTCGGTTTAATTTAGCTTCTATCTCATTTTGGTTTTAATTTTATTTGACCACTTGTTTACTTTTAAGTTTTTAACTTTATATATCGTTTATGTTGTAGACAATCTTAATGTTTATGTGTCAAAATTTATTACAGTTTTAATTTCAGCATTTGAATTTGAATTTAATTATAATAATTAAATTAATAATTAAAAATTCTAATTAATTTTAACGAATGGTCAGAAACACATCGAAAAAAATTATCGGAAATTCGTTAGAAATTGGTCAAAAACTTTCTGACTACTTTTCGACGTTATTTCTAACCACTAAATTGGTCAGAATATTCTGATCATATTCCGATCAAATTTATTTTCCGACGAAGCTTTATCAATGACTTTTGCGTGATTAGAAATGGGTCAGAAAAAGGTTTTTCCGACCATTTTCGTTAAATGGTGGTCGGAAATTGAACTATTTTTTGTAGTGTTAAGCCAGGGTTCAAGACTCTGTTCGTACTCACATGTCCTGCTCCAACGGCTAAAGGGTTGTCTAAAGTCAAAGCCGTTGTCATAATTGCTATTTTGATAGCCGAAGGACTCCAATCTTGATGGACTTGCTTTATAAGCGCAGCGACTCCAGCTACATGAGGTGCAGCCATTGATGTCCCGGTTAAGAGATTGAATCCGCTGAATAACGGCCGTGCTCAAGTTCCCGCGACTTGTTTAACCGGTGGCCAAGCGGAGAGTATTAGTGTGCCAGGGGCTAAAATGTCCGGTTTGAGGATTTGAGGGAAGCTTGTGAACGGACCTCTTGAACTGTATATGTCTACTTCCGGTGCTGGTTTGATCCCAATTACTGTTTTCCGGAACTCCAGTTGCGCGGTCGCATTGTTTTTGTAGCTAGATGCGTAGTTTTTGATAGCTCCTCGGTGTTTTGAGCTGATGAATGCTACTGGAAACTGGAATATGACCGTGTCTTGTTCCGTAAGTAACCTATCTGTTATGAAAACTGCTGCTGCAGCTCCGGTAGATTTGGCTTGTTGAAGTTTGCTTCCGATGTTTACGTTTTCGCTACAAACAATGATTCTGTTCACAAGAGTCTTGTTTCCCTTTAGGTCATTGCAAGATTCGATGTACGTTACCGGAACTGAACCGACGGGAAATCTCCGGGAAACAGAGACGGAAAATTGAAACTAACTCCGTTTCCTAACGTTAGAATCCCTTGAAACTTTTGACCAATTGTGCTCGCTCCAACCGTCATAACCCACGGAGCTCCGTTAATCAAACTCCAGTAATACGGCCCGTCGTTACCACAAGAAGCAACAACGAAAACGCCTTTTTGAATCGCTGCAAACGCTGCGACTGCGATTGGATCATTTTCTAGACCCACATCACCATCATCGTCGTCAACGCTTAATCCCAACGACAGAGATATCACATCAACTCCATCTCGAATCGCTTGATCAATCGCTGCGATTACATCTGATGAGTAAATCCCTTCTTCCCAAGCGGCTTTATAAACCGCTATATGAGCGTGCGGTGCGGTTCCTGAAGCGGTTCCTTGCGCGTAAGAGAAGTAAGACGCGTTCTTAACGTGATTCCCAGCCGCAATGGCCGCAACGTGAGTGCCATGTCCGATTGTATCGTAAGGGTAAGAGTATTGACCAATCTTGGTGCCTCTCAAATCAAGGTTGTTGGCAAACAAACCCTTGTTGAAAACCCTAGCACCAATGAGTTTCTTGTTGCACAAGGAAGACGAGTTGAATTCACATTTCCCTTTCCATTTAGACGGAACCGAACCTATCCCATCGTCGTCAAAGCTGGGACTATCAGGCCAAATCCCGGTATCGATTAAACCGATTACTGTACCGGCTCCATAATTTGAGACCGGCAATGTACTACCGGAATTTGAATCGAGACCGATGAATTGTGGAGAGAAAGTGGTATGAAGCTTAACCGGGAAATCTTTAGTGAAAGAGACATACCCGGGTTTGTGTTTAAGACGTTGGAGCTCGGAGTTGGTGAGAACCGCGCTAAACCCGTGAACCGAATCGGTATAAGCGTAGAGAATCTTTGGTTTTCTGTCGGTTATAATCGAAGTAAGAGTTGTGGAAAATCAGCTCCGGTGATCGAAAAATGGCAACGGTTTGGCGGATAAATCCATGTGGATTATGTATGTAGAGGTCTCCGTCGTCGTTGCATTCGCTACTACGAAGGAGATGATCAGAAGAATCACGACGGTGGTGGCCATGTCTCATGTCTGAGCAGCTTTTTCTCTGGTCCGAAAGATTTTTGGTGTTAATTTTGTTAAGAGATATTTTAAGTGAAATGTTATAATGTTTAAGTATGACACAAAAGTTGCAGAGATTGTAACCTTTGCTTCCCTTTTGCTTTTGTCAAAGTGGTTTTAGGTGGTGGGCGATACATCTTCATCATTGTTTCTTTTACTTTTTTTTTTTCTTTTTAATATATTGGGCTTTATCAACGAGGACAAGGCCCATTGGGCTTAAAAGGGATAATTAGGGTATTAAAGCGTTTGTCGAATTTGGATCTCTAATGGATGGCGCCAAAATCCTAAAGCTTTTCCCGCCATCTCTATCGATCAATTTGGGATCTAAACCCTAAATTGGTTGCTCAGCTTCGCAAAACCCCCCAAAATTGGCAAAAATTGAAAATGTCGGGCGATAATTCGACGGAGGTTGGCCGAAGACGCAGCCGAGGCGCGGAGGCGTCGACTCGTAAGGACGCACTCGAGCGGCTGAAGGCGATTCGACAAGGAGGACTCCGGAATCTATCGGCTTCAGGTGGTGGGTACGATATTAGGCTGGAGGAGCCGATCTTCGATACGGTTGATGATGACGAGTATGATGCTCTTGTTTCCCGGCGGCGGGAGGAGGCTCGCGGGTTTGTGGTCGACGACGGGGAAGAAGGCGCTCTGGGATATCTCGACGAGGGTGAGGAAGAAGATTGGTCGAAGCCGGGTGGACCAGAGTCGACGGATGAATCGGACGACGGTGGTAGGTTTAGCGGGAGACTTAGGAAGAAGAAAACCGAGAAGAAGAAAGGAAAAGAACAAGCGCAGCAACCTCAGGTTAAGAAGGTGAATCCGTCGCTTAAGGCTGCGGCTACTATTACAGGTGAAGGGAGACTTTCTTCGATGTTCACATCTTCGAGTTTCAAGAAGGGCAAAGAGACTGATAAGGTAAAATGCGAGGATATTCTTGACGAGGTATTAGCAGAGGTTACTCCAGATGATGTGGATAGAGAAAGGTATAAGAGAAGGAAACAACCAGGTACTGTTCCTATTACTATCTGTAGGAACAAAAATCTGGTTTCTGTTGCCTCTAGCATGGAAATGCAGGATTCAGATCCCACACCTGCAATTTATCAGGGTGATTGTGTTTCCATGGAGAAGGAGTTGATGAAAGAGCCGAAAGAGGAAGATATGACAGAATCTGAAGTCATCCCTCCGTATAATGCTGAGAATATGGAATTACCTGCAAGTGATAGTGTTAAGGAGGATGGACCAAACATGATAAGACAAACTGAGGCGAAGACCGAGTTAGGCGTAAAGGAGGTATTTACATTGAATGCAACAATTGATATGAAAGAGAAGGATTCGGCTCTAAGTGCCACTGCTGGTTGGAAGGAAGTGATGGGCAAAGGTGGAGGTGAGAATGGAGCTTCGCATGGTTCTACTTGTGAAGAGCAAACGGAATTTGATTTGGATGCTGATGGATCACTTCGTTTTTACATTCTTGACGCTTACGAGGAGGCTTTTGGCGCGAGTATGGGCACAATTTATCTGTTTGGGAAGGTGAATTCCTTGCGATTTTTCACTCATTTTCTTCTTTTTCTTTAAACTTGTTCTTTGACGTTCTGGTTAATCTAGAGATGAATTCAGATACCTTTTATCTACAATTCAGGTTAAAATGGGAGATACATACAAGAGTTGCTGTGTGGTAGTTAAGAATATCCAGAGATGTGTTTATGCTATTCCAAATGATTCAACTTTCCCTTCCCATGAACTAGTTATGCTCGAACAAGAGGTGAAAGACTCTCGACTTTCTCCTGAATCCTTCCGCGGGAAGTTACATGTGAGTTTGGCTACCTGTGTTACATAGAGGAAGCAATATCCTTTCCTCTGTTATTTACTTTTTTTGGCCGTGTCTTGTCAGGAAATGGCATCAAAACTGAAGAACGAAATTTCTCAGCAATTGTTACAACTCAATGTTTCAAATTTTAGCATGGCGCCTGTCAAGGTTTGGATATAAATTTATTTTTCTTGTATTCTAGCAGCGATACTTTTCTTTTGACTCTCTATGGACGAATATCAGAGAAACTATGCTTTTGAGAGGCCTGATGTTCCTGCCGGCGAACAATATGCTATGAAGATAAATTATCCATTTAAGGTACATTTCAGCCGTTCAAAATCAAACTAAAAGTCGTCTGTTATTTTTGTTAACCTTCTTACATCTCAGTACTATGACATCCTTTGTTATCATAGGATCCTCCACTTCCAGAAGATCTTAAAGGGGAGTCTTTTTGCGCTTTGCTCGGGTCTCATACCAGGTTCTAGCTTCTTACTGCTGAGTTTCATTACGTTTCCCTGTATTTGGTAGCTGGTCAGTTAAGTTTGCATTTGCTGGTCTTTTGTATGCCGGCTATGTCCAGCACAGTGCAATTTTTCTCTTAGTATTCAATTCATTTATATGCAGTGCTTTGGAGCTTTTTATCCTTAAAAGGAAGATCATGGGACCTTCTTGGCTCAGAATTTCAAACTTCTCTACTTGTTCACCTACTCAACAAGTAAGGCCCTAAAATAGTGCCATGATATCATCTTATAAGTGATATTTAGTTTTGTTTATCTCCAATAATGAGAGGACTTGACACTTGTGCAGGTGAGTTGGTGCAAGTTTGAGATTACTGTTGAATCTCCCAAGGTTATCACTGTTTTAGATTCGAAGGAAAAAGTGGTTCATCCTCCTGCTGTCGTAACGGCCATAAATTTAAAGACTATAGTCAATGAAAAGCAGAACTTCAGTGAAATTGTTTCTGCCTCTGTTCTCTGCTTTCACAATGCCAAGGTTTGTTCTACAACATTTGATCAATGCTTCTTAGCCGTTGTTTCTCTTTTTGAAGAATATGGATGTGTGATCCTGACATTACCATTAGTTATTCGTACCATGTGTTTTTGTGTTAAAGTAGGTTCGTGGACGATTTTTTCTTGCTCAATCGACACTCTCTTATGTCTGCATGAGTGGCTTGACATTTGATGTGCGTGCTCCTTGATATTTCAGATTGATGTTCCAATGCCAGGTCCAGAAAGAAGGAGATCTGGTATTCTGAGTCATTTCACTGTTGTTAGGAATCCTGAAGGAACCGGTTACCCAATTGGTTGGAAACAAGATGTGGCTGACAGAAATTCAAAGAACGGCTGCAGTGTTTTAAGTTGTGAAAACAGGTATTTTGCAGTTCCGTTGCTGTATAAGCTGTGCTTATGAGTTAGATCCATATATATCTTTTTGGCAATTCATGTTGCTTCGTCCAACATTTTTTTCTTTTCTGACTGCAGTGAAAGAGCATTGCTGAACCGATTGTTTTTGGAGTTGAACAAATTGGACAGCGATGTTCTTGTGGGACATAATATATCAGGTTTTGATCTGGATGTCCTTCTTCAAAGAGCACAGGTAAAGCAAATCCTCTTCATACCATTAAGAAAAATGGCTGTCTTTCGGATATTTTTCCTATGATGTTCATTTACACGTTCGACGAACCATAATGTGGTCTAGAAGACGTGCTGCTATATTACTCGTATTAGTTTGCAAGGCCTTGTCTTCTCTGCAGAAGTAACATGTTCTATTTCAAGGCCAATTAGATGATATTTAACGTTAATAAGCCAGCAAGCTTTTATTTTATGCATTGTACATCCTTTAGTCCCTTTTCTTAGTCTCTCCTGTTGTGATGGTGACGTCTTTTTTCTGTAAACTGAATGATTACTACTGTGCAGGCTTGCAAAGTTTCGAGTAGCATGTGGTCCAAAATTGGCCGTCTCAAACGCTCTTTCATGCCAAAGCTAAAAGGGAACACTAATTTTGGATCAGGAGCTACACCAGGGCTCATGTCTTGCATTGCTGGAAGGCTCTTGTGTGATACAGATCTATGTTCTCGTGACTTGTTGAAGCAGGTATGATGCTCAACTCTTACAAGCAGTGAGTTGAAAAGTTCAGTCCCTCATGTACAAGCATTTGGTTCATGCAGGTTAGTTATTCGTTAACGGACCTTTCAAAGACACAGCTGAACCGGGACAGGAAAGAGATAGCGCCTAATGATATTCCCAAAATGTTTCAGTCATCCAAAACACTTGTGGAACTTGTAAGTTCTTCAGTTAGCCCACTCATGTCTGTTTTATGCGTATGAGTTGATACTGCCTCACTAGGGACGATAGGTTATGATTCCTTGCAAGTGAAATAATTTAGTGCATACTGGATAAGAATATATGATACAGTCATACGTAGAAGTAAAGGAATTGCATAAACATTAGTTGAGGTAAGGTTGATGAGGGACGGCTGCATCTTAATTGCTCGCTTGTACCTTTTGGTTTTCTTCTGTTCAGATTGAATGTGGTGAGACAGATGCATGGTTATCCATGGAGCTCATGTTTCATTTAAGCGTTCTTCCTCTCACTCTCCAGCTTACTAACATAAGTGGCAATCTTTGGGGGAAAACTCTTCAGGTAACGACTCCTTTTTCATCTCTCCTCTCTCTCTCTTCGGATAGTTATGCGCTGTAAACTCATGCTTTTTTTCGTTACCAGGGAGCCAGGGCGCAGAGAATCGAATACTACCTACTACATACATTCCACTCGAAAAAGTACATTCTCCCAGACAAAATTTCGCAACGTATGAAAGAGATGAAGTCATCAAAAAGAAGGATCAATCATGGTCCAGAGGACCGCAATGTAGATGAATTGGATGCTGACCTGGCTCTGGAGAATGATCCGTCTAAGGGCAGCAAAGCAAAAAAGGGTCCAGCCTACGCTGGTGGACTGGTCTTGGAGCCAAAGAAAGGCTTATATGACAAATATGTGTTGCTTCTTGATTTCAATAGTCTTTACCCTTCTATTATACAGGTTAGCAGACTGATTTCTATATTTTCAAGCTTTTGATGACTGATTTCCCCTTGCTTTTTAGATAACGGTGATGGTAAATCTCAGGAATATAATATCTGTTTCACGACTATACCACGATCAGAAGACGGAGTTCCTCGTTTACCTACAAGTCAGACACCTGGAGTTCTCCCAAAGGTATATTCCACCATTACACCTGATATAGGTCTTCAAACATGAAATCTGAAAATTATTCCAACTTAATCAGATTAATTGAAAGAAATATAAATTCAACAAGCAAACATAATATTTTTTGCCTCGTTTTCTTTCCCTTACCTCTGAAGGTATATGCGGAAAATCCTCAGAATACTGCTGCTTCAGTATTGTATTAGTGATTGCTGCTTTCTGTGGTTCAAGTAAAATATTGCTCCATGCATTTTTCAGTGCCACGACTATGATTTTCTCTCCTTGTTCTGTTATGTGCAGTTTAATAGAGATTAGATCATGAATCTAACTATCTGTCTTTGTTTTAGTTGATGGAAAATTTGGTCAGGCTAAGGAAAACAGTCAAAATAAGTATGCAGAAGGAAACAGGTCTCAAGTACTGGGAGCTTGACATTCGGCAGCAGGCATTAAAGCTCACAGCCAATAGGTTTGTAATCTATGGTTTTAGCTTGTGTTAACAATAATTGCCATTCACCACATTTCGATATTAAAGTGTTTTTATTCATTCTAAACACAGTATGTATGGATGTCTGGGGTTTTCTAATTCAAGATTCTACGCTAAGCCTTTAGCAGAGCTCATAACACTACAGGTAAGTTATGCTTTCTGTGTTTTCTAGCGATAGATTTTTCTTTTTTCTCTATTCTTCATGTGATCAGGTTAATTCCCTAACATTGCAGGGAAGGGAGATCCTGCAAAGAACTGTGGATCTTGTCCAGGATCATTTAAACCTGGAGGTATTTCCTATACTTTGAGTCTCACAAATGCATTTCAGTAGAGATCTCTATTAATGTAATGTGTCAACATCTCTACTTTATTAAGTGTAGAATTGAACATCTTGCTTTTACGCAGGTAATTTATGGTGACACAGATTCAATCATGATTCACAGTGGACTTGATGATATTGAAGAGGTGAAAGCCATTAAAACAAAAGTCATCCAAGAGGTAGGTTAGATAGTAGATTTCTCTCCAGCCTTTCACCTTATGAAGCGCCCTTAATTCAAACCTTTATATGATTAAAGCCAATACGCATTAAATGTTTGGAACTTTGATGTTCGGTTTCTTGATGCATGAAACATCACACAATTGAGAACTCAAATTGGTATAAACTGATCTTGGGGAAAAAGCTAATCTGAGCAAATTATAGAAATTACACTGCTAAAAAACAGACATTTGATTTTTTGGGTCTCACTTTCTCTCTTTCAATTTCTAGGTCAATAAGAAGTATAAATGTCTAAAAATTGACTGCGATGGCATATATAAGAGAATGCTTCTTCTTAGAAAAAAGAAGTATGCTGCCGTCAAGTTGCAGTTTAAGGACGGGAAGATTTGCGAGGTAATCTTTAATTTACACATTCTGGCCACCTTATCTTTTAGAAAATGTCTGGGTACTAGATGCATTCTCAACGCAGGACATTGAAAGAAAAGGTGTGGACATGGTTCGTCGAGATTGGAGCTTACTCTCTAAGGAAATAGGAGATTTATGCTTGGCTAAAATCTTGTATGGAGGGTATGTTCTAAAACATCCACTAAAGAACATTGTTTTTACTCTCTAATGCAAAGCACAAACAAGCCTTGTCTTCTTTGCAGGTCGTGTGAGGATGTTGTTGAAGCAATTCATAGCGAATTAATGAAGGTAATCTTTGCTATCATTTATTAACCTTCGTTAATTATTTTGATCTTCTTTATCATCCAATACATGTTGCTCTGTCGATGCAACAGATAAAAGAGGAAATGAGAAATGGGCAAGTTGCGCTTGAGAAGTATGTCATCACCAAGGCATTGACTAAGCCGCCTGAAGCTTATCCAGATTCCAAAAGCCAACCACATGTTCAAGTGAGTATGAGAGCTATCATTCGCGTTATTGCTCCCCGAAATTATGCTTAATATTATTCACTGAACTCTCTGATTGTGCGGTTGAATCGTTCTTCTCAGGTCGCACTCAGAATGAGGCAACGTGGTTATAAAGAAGGTTTCAATGCTAAGGATACTGTTCCGTATATAATCTGCTATGAACAGGTTCCCAACACAAGACTAGCTTAATTTTATTAGATACCAAATCATCTTTCTACTAAATCTTTTACCTTTCCTCTGCACAGGGTAATGTGAGCTCTGCCAGTTCAGCAGGGCTTGCCGAACGTGCTAGGCATCCTGATGAGGTGAAATCAGATGACAGCAGATGGTTGGTTGACATAGATTACTACTTGGCACAGCAGATTCATCCGGTGGTGTCTCGTCTATGTGCAGAGATTCAGGGTACAAGTCCCGAGCGTCTAGCCGAGTGTCTAGGACTTGACCCATCAAAGGTAAAAAACAGCTTTCATTCAAGCCATTTTCCGATTCACATCCATGATCCTCAATTCATGATAACTGATTTGCAATAATTGTTTTTATAGTACCGAAGTAGATCAACTGATGCTGTGGGCAGTGATCCTTCTACCTCCCTCTTTTTTGCTATAAGCGATGAAGAAAGGTAATGATACATTGATACCTTTTTTTCTATTTGTAATTTGCAATCATATATTTTCTCCAGAATTTTAAATATGCTTACAATTTAAGACCCGCAACAACTTAATTTACATGTGAAAAATCGCAGATATAAAAGCTGTGAGCCGTTAACAATAACATGCGCCAGCTGCTCTGCTGCCTTCAACTGTCCATCTATTACTAGTTCTGTTTGTGCGTCGATCAGTATGAAAGCTGCAACACCTGAAACAGAGGAATCTGATTCTACATTCTGGCTTAAACTGCATTGCCTGAAATGTCAGCCAGGAGGTAGCACGGGAAGTATATCTCCTGCAATGATAGCTAATCAGGTATGCAAGGATCCTAATTTCAAAGTTTCTAAGAGTAAAAACTCTGTATCCTTCTGATTTGGTTATTAAACTCATTCCCATGCCCTTTACAGGTGAAAAGGCAGATTGATGGGTTTGTGTCAATGTACTACAAAGGCATAATGATGGTACTTAAAACCTTCTCACTTCGCCTTGTTTGTATCCATAAGTCATGCTTATGAAGTTGTACATTTTGCCTTCAAACAGTGTGACGATGAGTCTTGCAAGCACACGACTCGTAGCCCCAACTTTCGTCTGCTCGGTGACCGTGAACGGGGAACAGTTTGCCCAACCTATCCTAACTGTAACGGAACCCTCATAAGAAAGGTATATTCCTTCATCAACATTACAAAAACTCTGTTGCTTCATAGACAATAGTTTTGACATGAAGCCTTGGTTCTTTCTTATTACAGTACACTGAAGCAGACTTGTACAAGCAACTGTCATACTTTTGTCACATCTTAAACACACAATGCTCTCTAGAAAAGGTTGGTTTCTACTTTTACAATTTTCTCCTACCAGTATTATCCCAATCGATTTTCTCAAATCGTGTATTATCGCAGATGGATGTTAGTGTCAGAATTCAAGTAGAGAAAGCAATGACAAAGATCAAACCCGCGGTTGATTCAGCAGCATCCATAGCTCGAAGTATCCGAGATCGTTGTGCTTATGGATGGATACAACTCACAGACATAGCCATTTGATAGATTGTAAGAATCATATGTAATTAAAATTAGTCTCTCTTCACATCATTATAAATTCAAACTACTCAGTTCCCTTTTTTGTCAGTCCTAAAAAGCTTATTCGTTTACTTTATATCCATGTCATCCTACTCAAATGGTTTCATCAAGGCAATGATTCTGGATATTAAAGTTATATTTTATTAATGAGAAACAGAGTCAAAGGTAAATTTAATGCAATGAGGTAATGTATCTTTTGCAAAAGCCTTTCACAAATTACATGAAAAAGAGCAAAAAGAGGATGAAAAATCTAATAGAGGTCAAAAAAGTTTTCAAGAGGAGACTTGCCTCGTTTCAAGGGAAAATTTTTACATTCATCGAATCGCCTCTTTTTTGGAGAAGGGAACATATCTTTCAAATATAAAGATAGACGATTGATGAGTGTACAAGTATGAGGCTGCACTTGTTCTAGCACCGAGTCTATCGTTCCCATCAAGTTGTTCAATCCTATCACAGAGGACGAAGACGGTCTTAACTGAAAAAACTCTTCATTATTATTACAATTTCTCAACCCTTGTACGATTGTCCACCTGTTTGCTCTCAAGTCGTACTCATGAACCACCGTTAGATCCTTGGTAGCCTCGGTCACAACTAGAAACTTCCCGTCGTAAGCAGCCACTTTCCAAGACGACATCATCCTCTTGTTTTGGTCCAACACTACCGGAATCCGTCTCACTAGTACCCACTTGGTGGTGTTCTTGAGGGCATAAACAAAGATAGCTTCCTCTGTCGGCGATAACAGAGTTAGCTCGGGGGCGGCGCAGAGCAATGATGAAGCATCTGTGCTTTCTCAGTTACGGTATTGAAAGCTACGATGCTTCCGTCGTTTCTTAACCAGTAAAGAGTGTGGTCCAAGTAAACAGATCTCATACCCTTCACCAGATCGCTTGAGTGGCAAGTAATGGTCGTTTTCGATAATGTCCAGAACGAATCTCCTGAGCTAAACTCAAATTGATACATCGTTTTTGCATTCTCCTCCTCCTTCGCCTCGATTAAGCAGAAGATTTTGAATCTTTGCGTGTTTGTATCGATCTCATCGACCGTAAACCCGATCCGCGCCCGTTTCTCCGGATCAATAACTCCATGGCTAAACATATTATTAGCCAAAAAAAGGCTTGACCAAGTATAGTTCACGAGTCGATACTTCCTTGTGAAAGGGTTTACAACGAAGAGTTTCTCAAGGAAGATTAGAAGAAGGCCGGAGCAGCAACCGAGAATCTGAAACCTAAAGTCGCCGTCGCCGGAGTAGGAGAGGTTCTGATTGTAGATGGGAAACAAAATTGATTTGTATTCCTTTTCAAAATAAGGTTCTTCGGAAATATGCCGCCGGAGATATCTATTCGTGCACCGCATCATGCCATATCTCTGCGATCCAACCTGAAGAGAATCTCGTTGAGCAGAAGCCAAGGTAGCTTGTCCATCTCGGAGGAGAGAGAGAGAGATTTCTCTGCGACTGCGAGTAACTTAGCTAGGGCTTTCGTGATTTCTTGTTTCGCAAACATAATCATATTCTCTCTATATTAATTTACAAAGCAAAATAAAACTATACTTACATTATTTTTTATTTTATTTTACTTAAGTTATCAAGAGGTGTGTGAGTTTGTGTTTAATCCTTAAGAGACTTGCCTCGTTTAAATGGAACAACTTCTTTTTTCGGAGAAGGAAACATATCTTTATATTCTTTGCTGCTCAAAAATCACATTAGCAATCCATAAATTTTCTATGAAAAAATTTAAACAAAATTATGGATCTACTTAGACATGGCAATCGAAATCAAAATCAAGCAAAGGGTAAAAGAAAATTACTCAACAAAGTTAAAGATATAAAATATGAGTTTTTTTTTCTAGTTTCATTTGTTGTGACTTTATTTTTACACTTAGTGTAATCTATTTCCAAGAATTATACGACTTTAGTCATCGTTTGTAACCGTTTAATTAAAAAAAAAATAGACGTGTAAGGATGAAAATAATAATATTAGGTCCAATAATAGGACTTGTTGATGTCAGGTTTGGTGAATTTCTAATTAGATTATGAAGTTTTCCTTCTTTAGACGTGTAAAATCTGTCACAAAACAAAGTGTTTTGACCAATCTTTGCACATGGGCTAATGTTTGATCATTCAGTTACACGGTTAATGCTTGAAGTGTTTTGACCAAAATTTTAGCATATAGATACCAATTTTTGTATTCATGATTCATGATGTTGATTCTCTTTAGTATATGGTAGAGGTGGAAGTAGGAACTTTGATGACTTGAAGAAAGTTCTCATCTTTGGCTTTAGACAAACATACTTCTCTCATCATGTCATGTATTTGGCAATAATCACTCCAACTCGAATAGCTTTTTTAAGCAATAACAACATTTCTCCTTACTAGCTCTTCTAGGTAGTTTTCTCCACTTTTTCGAATGGTCGCTCCATCGCAAACTATCGTTATTATTCCTTCTACAGCCTAATAAATGAACAATTTCTCCAAATGTATTTTGTAATCTTCGAGGAAATGAGCTAGGTAAAGGAAGCAATGCTTTAACTGCATTGGCAAATCCTCATAGCTCAGAGATAATACCCGGTAAACTGAATCGAGATTGTTGTCATCTAGCCTGGTGGATTTCCCAAAGATTGTGATAAAGGAAGGCGAACACCCCGAGCTTCCATTCCAGGCTTTTCTCGGTGATTTCAGTTTGAAAGATCAGACGCTTTGCCTCCCCATCTATGATGATTGGTTGGATTGTGTTTCTTCGCACGACGCATGTTCAAGACTCATTCTGATCCTCCGTGCTCTTAACATAGACAGTGAGAAGACAAATGCAATACTGAAACCCAACACGTCTGTTGTCACAGCGCCACAACACTTTTGGCCTTCTCTCACTCTACCGCAATGGATGAAGGTAAGTCGCCACACTCCTTTCTTTCAAATTTAACTTGTGTTTCTTAGATTATACATGGAGCTATTGTTTGGTATGTGCAGGTGGAGTTTTATCTGAGTGATTTCGTATATCCGGGCTACGTGAAGGAGAGCGATATTCTCCTTAGATGAAAACCCCTACCTGAATAGGTATACACTTTTTTTTGAGTAAAAACGATTTCCTTGATAAATAATATACCCATTTGATGAATATTAAGAAAGTTATAACTACTTTGCGTTCATTAGTTAAAAAATAATAAATCCAAACGATAAACAAAGCAATCTCAAAAGAAAAAAGAAAAAAAAACATCACAAGTCTGAAAACCAAATCTGTAGAAACTTAGATAATATGACTCGGCTCTAAAAATCCCCAAAAACTAACCATGACACTAGCCATAAGGAATATGCATCGAAAATGCTAATCCACTAATAATTTGTATTCCTTTTCTCAAAATAAGGTTCTTCGGAAATATGCCGCCGGAGATATCTATTCGTGCACCGCATCATCGCCATATCTCTGCGATCCAACCTGAAGAGAATCTCGTTGAGCAGAAGCCAAGGTAGCTTGTCCATGACGGAAGAGAGAGAGAGGTTTCTCTGCGACTGCGAGTAACTTAGCTAGGGCTTTCGTGATTTCTTGTTTCGCAAACATATATATATATATATATATATAATCATATTCTCTCTATATTAATTTACAAAGCAAAATAAAACTATACTTACATTATTATTATTATTATTATTTTAACTTTAGGTGATCCGGTCAGCATAACAACAAGGACTGATTAGCTCACCCTGCCCAGAGCGACTTGGTGTCAGAATTCAAGTAGAGAAAGCAATGACGAAGATAAGACCTGCGGTTGAGCCAGCTGCATCCATGACTCGAACTACTCGAGACCGGTGTGCTTATGGATGGCTGCAACTCAACAGACATAGCCATTTTGATAATAATTGTAATAATCATCTCATGTAACTAAAATTAGTCTTTTATATTATCTTCTTCTAACATGATTATAATCAAACTACTAAGTTTTATCGGTCCTAATAGCATAACTTTGAAAATCTGACCAATACTATGACTCAAGAAACATTTTTGACTCCTGTGTTCTGTGGGCAGGTACTAGAGGAAATCTGACCAGTTTTCACGCCGAATCATCAATTTTTTCTAAAGCAGAGTGGCTGTCGAAAAGCACATTTCTTGACTTGCTTGGGGTGGTTCACGGTGAGCCAGCGAGTGAGAAGCACCAAGCAGAGTCTCTAGGTTCAGCTCTGGCTCTAAGGTCTCATTGATCCTTGTCTGTGTTGGTGGTAGAACTGGTGGTAATCGCATAGGGTTTAGGCCTAAACCATTCATAACGGCTAAAGTCTGCATTATGCAAGTCATTAAGTTATGATCAAAATCAAATGATAAAGTTTTACAAATTAGGCTTTGATTGTATATGATCTTAGTAAGCAAAAAAACCTGGACTTGAAGTTGAAGCTGCTTCAGATATTCTATAGCTTCATCAAGCATTGAGGCTTTATCAGTCTACAAACAAGAATCAATCAAAACAGTGTTTCTCAAGAATCTAACGAAAATTAAAAAAAACTTTTTATTTACCTTGTTGGAATTGGGTATTAGTTTCTGCAAAGTTTTCATTTTCTCATTGATTTTGCTTCTCCTCCTCTGCAAAATTTCAGATTCTACTTATCAAAATCTTAAGGGTGTTTTTTTTTCAAATTAAGAATCTTAAAAGGATAAAGAAGACAAAAAACCTTTTCAGACAAGTTGTGGAATTGTGCATCAATGTTTCTCTTCAACGAATTTTTCTGTTTAGCTCCGTTTCTCTTTAATGTTGTTACCATTACCACAAAAACAAAAACTAATTTTTTAGAACCAAAAATAAAAATAAAAAAACTAATTTTGGTTTTTTTTTTCTTCTTAATCGAAGCGACTCAAGCGAGTGAAGTTTTTCTCGGCAACTAAAATTGTTAGTTTTACCTTGTTTTCATTGTCTTCGCCAATTTCAGCGACTGCATCGCCGGCGGAAGGAACAGCTCCGCCGTGAACGGAAGGGAAACTCCGGTCGAACATCTCAGCGGCGGAAACGATTCTCTTCGGTGGCTGCTGCTGCGGCCGAGTCGCAGTATCCGGTGCTGACAAAGGTTGATTTGTCGGAGAACGAGACAGAATCTGCCGGAGAAAGCTCGAGAGTTCGTCGGAAGAACACGGTGGAGGAAGACGATCACCGTCGTCGGAACTACCCATCTCTCTCTCTCTCTCTCTCTCTGTAATCAAATCCTCTCTGTGGCTTTTCGTAATAAAGGTTATAGGCGGGGATGTAGGCGCGTGAGCTCAAGCGCTTAGGAGAAGCGCGTGGGATCTCTGGAGTGTGAGTGGCGAATATCTCTAGACATAATCTGGTGTCTCAACATCACTGTATGTGAATCGTGTAATTAAAAATTTGTATTTAAGTTCACAACTTTATGGTTATGAATAAATTAATAATTGATCTTAATTAGCTTATAATATAATAAGCCGATTTCTTACACACACAAAAAGAGAGAACAGGTTTTTGGACCAGTGTGTAAAAGTGCATAGATTTTTTTTCCATATTTTCCAATGTGATAAGTTAAATATAGAGTAGTGACGTTGGAAAATCAGTAAATGAACGGTTGACAAAATGAAAGAGTATTTGATAAGATAGGATATTGATAGTCATAAATAATAATACGGTACTATTTAATTATTATTATGACTAAACATGAAAATGGACAATCACTTGAAAAGTAAGGTCTTGGTAGAGTTTCACCATTTTTGACAAATTACAAACAAACAAATAAAAGATCTTTTTTTCCCACAAGTTAATTGCGTGTAAGAATTAAGGTTCGCAGATGTGTAATTGTAATGGTAACACTAGGTCTCGGCGTTTTAATCGGAATCGAAAAATCGAACCGAAATCGGTTTAAAAATATCCGAATCGAAATCGATCCGAAAATCTAAAATACCCGAATAGTTCTTATATTTTCAAAGTGCGGATACCCGAATCGAACCGAAACCGAATCGAGAACCGAACGGATACCCGAAATACCCGAAACATAAAATAACCTAAAGATATTTTGGTTATAGGTCGGGTATGTTCGGTTAGTTCGGGTAAATTTTACAAGTTGTTTTTGTTATTTTTTCGGTTAGTTCGGGTAATTTCGGAGATATTCGGGTAATTACCTGAAAATTATCCGAAATTACCAAAAAATATCCGAAATTACTTGAAAAGTACTCGAAAATTATCCGAATTATCCGAAAAACCAAACCGAATCGAAATCTGAAAATTACCCGACTATTTTTGGTTATTAGCCGATTCTCAGTAAACATACCGAACCGACCCGAAAAAACCAAATCGAAACTATTGGAATATACACCAAAAAAAAATAAAAAAATAAAAATCTCAATTTCGTGTGTTAAACAATCAAGCTCTAAAAGGATTGGCTCATTTACAATAGTAGTTATGGTATGACTGTATAGCACACATATGAAAGAGATGACTTTTGATACAAACAACTTCTTTTTTTTTGAAGAGAATTTTTTTTTTTTAACCAGGTGTCTGGACCCCACCTTTGGTGGTCCCAACTAGTACAGGTGTCCCACCTATGGTGGTCCCCGTGTGGTCCTGGCAGCCTGGCGATGACGCTGATTTTAATCCCCCAGTGGCCAACAGGAATCGAACTGCGGGTACCGTATTGGGTGTTCTCCCTCAAGTACCACTAGCCCAACTCACATTGGTTACAAACAACTTCTTTTTCATAGAGCATTTAATTTAACTCGCTTTTTGCTTACAAAGAGGATACAAGTTCTTTGATAACTAGCCATTTCTTGATGCATTCGAAGTGAAAGTAATGTATGTTGGGTAAAATAATTTTATTAGACGATTATCATATAAACCATACTAGGTTAGGTTTGCATGGGTAAATAAAGTTTATAAAATAATTTATTTAAAATTAATATTAAAATTGTGATTTATATATTATTTGTGAATTTTGATAATGTCTAAGTATTTTGTATAAATTTGAGTATGATTTGTAGTATAAATATGTGGTTGTGTTAGTTTAGTGGCATGAATAAATATGATGTTGATATGGTTTTCTATTCACGAATTCATATGTCGATTTTGTGGTGCAGGTTAAATACATTTAAAAAATAATTTATGAATTTAAATATTTGTCATTTGATATTTAGAATTAGTAAATATTAAGATAGATATAAAATATAATGTTTACTCTCAATGATTGTCATATTTTTGTTGGTTCTTTTATAAGTTTACAAAAATAAAATTATAAAATCTTGGGAGATTAATCCTAAAATCTTTCACCCTAATTGACACTTGTTTATTAATGGTATTCTTCGAAAATTTAAAATTAATTGATACCACCATGGAATTCTTGCTCCCACACCAAAGACAAAGAAGTTTCACCATGTTCCTCAAAATAATCCGCCATAATTACTAATTTTTCGAAAATTTTGAAACTGAAAAAGTCTGAGATTGGAAATGTGTTGAATATGGTGTTCTTTATATATAAAATGAGTAGGTATTTATTTGTTTCTAAGTTAAGTCGATAATATATCAAACAATCACTGCATCTTTATCTAAAACGAAATTAGTAGTTATGATAATTAACTGTTAAATATTATTGTTATCATAATTTTGTTTGAATTTTAGGAATATTCCTTGAAAAAAATATCCGCTCCAAGATTACAATCTTCGATAAACTTATTTAGAATGTGCTCTATTTATTTTTTGATTGAATGATAATTAAATTAGATTTTGAGTTTTTGGTAAGATATTTTAATGATTGCGTGGAAAATAAGTTAGTTATAGTAGTTACCAAAATTTTGAAGATTGTTATTGAATGATATCCGATTTTTTTATTTAGATCGAAAAAATTAGTATTGATTATATAATTGTTTGAGAAATGAATTATTGATCATGATTATTAAATTAAATTAAATAAAATGTATTCAACAACATATGCCATATAAGATGTAAATTAGTTTCATATTTCATAAATTTTAATTTTCATATCTTATAAATTATATAATAATTAATGAGTATTTTAATTATTTCATAAAAATATGGTGTGAGTTTATTTGTTTACAAACATATAATTTTATCTATTATATTGTTTCATAATAATAAAATCCGAAAGATAATTTTTTATAATAATATTTTTGCAATATGTTTCATACTGTATAAATATAAATATATAGAATTTAATCTTATAGGTTTAGGATAATTATAAGAGTAATAATATTATTTTTTATATACAAATTCGAATTTAGCTAGTTGGTAATATTTTCTATAAAATATTCCTCATTTAATATGTAAAGATTTAAATGGAAGTATAAAATTCTGTTTGACAATAAGTATATATTTTGTTTGGTAATAAGTCTAACCAAATTAAAAAAATCAAAAATAAAAAAAAACTGGAAAAATTGTGGTCAGCAAAAGTGATCTTCAAAACTTCTCTTTTAATATATAAAGGATTTCCACGTCAATTATAACTTTTGTGGAATTAAGAATTAATAATAATACATCATTATTAATTTCAAATAAATTAGGGTTTGACGTGGACTTATAAATATAAAAGTCTTAAAAATAGAGAAGGAGATCCAAAAAAAAATGCATGAAACCTAAGAGCTTCTAAAAGATAGCGACGAGAAATTAAAGAGAAGAAGCCAGAGCCGATGTAGAAGCTTTTCGACCAAGAGCTATGAGAAGTATCTTTACGAGCAATCCAAAAAGCTATGCATGAATCCTTAAACGTCGATTTGTAGAGTTGTTTTAATAAGAGTCAGTTAAAATTTTCCCAAACAATGCCTACATCTAAGTTGGTAACTTAAAAGCAAAATTAGGGCTCGCAAATGTGTAACTATATAATAAGAAGTAACTTGTATATTAATTTACACTATTTAAATATTAATAGTTTATAAGAAGAAAAAAGGACAATCGAGAGTGTTAAACAGGAAAAAGAAGTTTCTGTATTATAACGGAAAATATATTAATTAATGTATTTTCTTATAAATAGCTAAAATAGTTGGTGATTTTATAAAAAAAATTCTTTGATATTAATCATAGCAATGGCGACACGGTAACTTAAAAATAAAGTTAAACTAAGCAAAGGTTTTATAATGGTAATTCAGAAATCAACTTAAAACCAAGTTGACTTCTAATCCATGCAATATTTTTACTCCATAAAACAATTAAAGAACCTTTTGCTTACAAAGAGGACACATGTTCTTGGCCATTAGCCATCTCTTGATGCATTCGAAGTGAAAGTCATGACCACATCCGAGTTTAGAAGCTTCTTCATTGTACTTAAGTTCGTCCAAACAAATCACACATTTTTCCATTGGACCACAACAATCTTCATATTTTCTTCGGCTTAGATTTTCATCAATGATTTCGATGTTTAAACCAGTGCGAACATCTCCTATCTCTTCTGTGATTTCCAATAGCTCCTGAAAAAAGTTTCATTAATAAAATTTTGGATATCTAAAAAGTTATAAAGTTTACTACAGCTTATACGACTCTTTCACCAAGAAACCAAAATGGTACGTACATATAATTTTTACCAACGAGAGAGTCATTCTAATCTTCTACATTTAGGATTCAAATGCATATTCTTTGAAGAAACCTAACAAATGCAACCAACTAAATTTCTTATACTGGAAGCAATACTTTTGTATGGAAACTAAAAATATGTATATATCTCGTTCTATATAGTTGGATATGTTTTATGTTCGATGCATAGGTTTTGATTATGACACTTGATATATTTTAAAATAAGTTAAATAGTTAGAGTAAATAATAAAAAGAAAAGTATTAAAAATTCGAAATAATTATCATGGTCTTTTTGTTTTTAATATATATAAAATATAAAAATATATTATTGATGAAGTAATTCACTGTTTTATCTCACAAAGACATTTCTAGACTTTAAATTAGTTATAGTAGTAATATTTAGTGATTTCCTGCGTTTGCACGGGAAAGTTATACTTGGTAAAATCTTTATAAAAAAATTTGGAAGTCTTAAAATATCGAGACAGAGATTATTTATTACATATAACTTCATAAAATATTGTTTTCTTCCATATTTTAACAAAACATCCCACTTCAAAATATATAAATTCATGTAAATTTTTTTTTAAAATATGACGTAAAATGTAACAGCTTTTCATCTTTTTCTATTGCTTTCCATCTTATTGCTACGAATATATCTAAATATATTAGTGTTAAAATATTTACATATATGCGCGAATTTTAATCTAGTCTATATATTGTACCTCATACGTGAAGATTTCTTCATGGTCAGAAAACATTTCGATATCTTCATAGTCAGACAATATTTCGATATCTTGTTCTTGTGGTGGTGTTTCAAATTGTACGTTGGTCAGCGACTGTAACCACTGCTCGACCTCTTCTTCCTGTAAATTTTCAATAAGTCAGTCTATATATTATATGGTACGTACATATAATTTTTACCAACGAGAGTCATTCTAATTTTCAATAAGTCAGTCTATATATTATATCTAAAATAAACCATGAGATAATAGACTATAACCCTTGTAAGTGTCATTAGAAGTGGATCAGGCTCTATTGTCGGACCATCATGGCTCATCTCAGCCGTTAGATCTGGTGAGTTGGCACTAACATCAACGATCGGAAAAGTGTCCCAGCGATGCCAGTCGTCTCCACATAGTAACCATTGGAAGCTAAAAGAACTATCCGGGATCGGAATATTCTCTCCGTTTTGGTCCATAATTTCTGAAAAAAGAAAATTATTATCTGTTTCAAATAAAAAAAGAAAGGGTTAAATTAAGATAAACCGATAAAGATGATTGGCCCTTGCAATTTTTTACCATTAATTCTTCCACTAAAATGCAAATACTTGTAGGGATTGGAGAGTCTTTATTTGGATAAAATATATCACCAAAAAATACGTTATAAAAATGAAAATCTCAAAAAATATAGTAAAAACCCACTAAAAAGAAAAATCATATCCCACACTAAGTTAAAAACATAAATGAAGAACTAAATTTAGTTTTCTTGGAGACTGCTATAAGGTGCGACTTAGAAATTACCTTTAAATAACAACGGAATATATATAATTAAAATATACTTTTATGTAAACTTAAATTGTAAAAAATGGAGAATAAAAGCATGACGAAGTCACTCAAATAAGATTGTGGTTATATAATCATAGCTTTACTATATTTCACTTACAATCTAAAATTTAGCTAAATTATATATATAATTATTTACTATGTTTATATAGGATTGTGTATACCCGGAATTTTTTCTTCATATGAAAACTAATAATGGATAAAGTATTATAACATGAAATAACACCAAGAATGGATAACGTATTTTAAACAATATCAAAAATTTAAAATTTATTGGCCTTATGCATTATGCGAAAAATCATCTAGTATAACAATAAATAATCTACCAAGTATTTTTTAATCGAAAACCAACATAATTTACTCAAATAGTCTACACGCATATATATATATATATAATATATACACACATATATGTTACTTGAACAATACTAGCGACAAAGAAAAGCCTCGAGCAATATTCATACCTTGCAGATTGATATTGAAACGATAAGTTGTAAGTGAGTGTTTGATTAACAAACGCTTAATTTATAGGTCTAGAGTGCTAACAAGCTTATAAACACATTTTGTGTATCCATAGTTAAAGGATTTAGCTACTTTAAGATAAAAAGGTATAACAATAAATTTAGGGAAAAAGAGGATTTACACTTGTTGGTTTGTTGTAATCCAAAAATGTTAAGAAATTCAACCAATAATTCAAGACAACTAATAAAAGTGAAATTATTGCTGGATTCTGGAAATTTTGTTTTCAATTTGGAACGTGCTTTAACACTCTCTTTAATACAATTGAAATGGGTTTTTATAGAATATTATTTATCTAATACATTTCCTTCCATGGAAATATATCAATTTATAGTGAATAAGTATTAAAATCAATAAATGCTGTGGCTGGCTTTTTATTTCTGCTTTCAGCTTCACTAGAAACGCCTTTTTAAACCGGAAACGCAGGTTATTTTTTTTTCTGATTGAACACAATTTAACATGAGTCTCATTTAGGGTTTTGATGGTTCCATTAGTTAGGGCTTAAAAAAAAAGATATTCTTTTAGGACCAACTAGAAGAGGCCCAGTAAAATACATAAGTGGGCCTAACGTGAGAGAGAGGATTCTGAACGACGTCGTATTATCGTATATATAGTTGTCAACTTGTCACATGTCAAAGGATAATCTAGTCATTTAGTAAGTTGGGTTTTCTTCTTCGACTGAGAATGTGACTGCGAGAGATGTCTTATCTCAGACGAAGTAGCCGTTAAGTGTTTTTCATCTCAAACGAAGTAGCCGTTAAGTGTTTTTTTTCAAACGTCTAATTTTTCTTAACGGCTAGTTTTGTTCTATAAATATATATTAATGTGCTGGTTTATTCCAATTCTTTGGCCGAGAAAAATTACAAATTAGGTTTTATTTTTCGTTTAATGTCTACTCTCTGTTCTCGTCTCTTCTCTGTTCTCGTCTATTCCTTCGATGTTCTTCAATCCAACAAAGATTCATTGGTCAAGTAAGTTTTTTTACTGTTGAATCTTCTTTCTCGATCGTTATGTTTCCGTTTCTATGATTTTGCTCTCAGTTTATCAAAAGATATTCGTTTTACTTTACGAGCTGAGTAATTTCGATTGTGACTGGTTTCGATTACAGATGTTGTTGGAGAAGTTTCTGGGTAAAGTCTTAATCCGATAAATGTGGAAGCTTTAGACGCAGTTGTAATTCCAACATAGAGATGAGAGATCGATGTCTGTAGAAGTTTTTTTCTCAAGCCAAGTCATGTAAATTGAAATCGGGTAAGTTGAAACCTAGAATCTTAGACTTGTGTTCCAATATAGATTTTTAACGTTAATGAATAAATTAATAACAAATAATGATAATATATGCTTGAACGTGATTGTTTTGAAAACAGAGCTTTCTAGAGAAACCGTTAATCGAAAAATGTGGAAGATTTTGTAAAAGCAACTCAACAAGGAGATGAGAGATGTTGGTGAAAGCTTTGTTTTTGCTCAAGCCATGACATTTGCTATGTTGACTACAACAGAAGTAACAGAGTAAGTTTGAATAAATATTTATTGCATTTTAAAGTATGATCTACGAACCACAATGCTTTATCAGATAATAAAAAAATGTAGCAATCAATAACTAAGAAGCATACTTAGATTTTTGCCTTGAAATAGATGTGACTGGAGCAGTTTAAGTTGATTCTCTGTATTTTTGTGTTTGTAGATGTGATATGTGTAGCAAATCTCCATTGGCACCTATAAAGCTTCAGCAACAAAGTTTATCACAGTCATGGACAATTTACCTTGAAGATTGGTGGTACAAGTTCCATTTCCAGTGACTATAAAGCCTCTCACTAAATCCACGTTTTTAATCTTGATGATGTTTTCGAGTTTTCAAATTATTTTGACATTTTTTTTTTCACCGAATTTTTTCAATTTTTCGGATTTTTTAGCTAAAGAAACTTAGAATGCTAAAATTACGTAATTGTGAAAAAACTATTCGGACGTGACATCCTGTCTTTGATCGTTAGTGGTGCCAAATTCGTTTCGTCATACACAATATAACGTTAATTTAGCATTCGAGTTTCTAACTATTATTTTCTTAACCAAGTTTCAAATTATTTTGACAATAATTTTATTTCCATCAAATTATTTTAACTATTCTTTTATATTTTAACTAAAAAAATTTAGAGTGCTAAAATTACGTAATTGTGAAAAAACGATTTGGATGTGGTATCCTGTCTTTGACCGTTAGTGGTGCCAAGTTCATTTCGTCATACACAATATAACGTTAATTTGGCATTTGAATTTCTAACTATTATTTTTCTCACCGAATTTCAAATTATTTTGACAATAAGATTTTTCTACCAAATTATAATATAACTATTATTTTAGATTTTTGAGATTTTAACTAAAAAAACTTAGAGTGCTAAAATTACGTAATTGTGAAAAAAAACTATTCGGACGTGGTATCCTGTCTTTGACCGTTAGTGGTGCCAAGTTCGTTTCGTCAAACACAATATAACGTTAATTTAGCATTCGAGTTTCTAACTATTATTTTTTTAACCGAGTTTCAAATTATTTTAACTATTATTTTAGTTTGTTGAGATTTTAACTAAAGAATCTTAGAGTGCTAAAATTACGTAATTGTGAAAAAAACTACTCGGACGTGGTATCCTGTCTTTGACCGTTAGTGGTGTCAAGTTCGTTTCGTCAAACACAATATAACGTTAATTTAGCATTTGAGTTTCTAACTATTATTTTTTTAACCGAGTTTCAAATTATTTTAACTATTATTTTAGTTTTTTGAGATTTTAACTAAAGAAACTTAGAGTGCTAAAATTATGTAATTGTGAAAAAAATATTCGAACGTGGAATCCTGTCTTTGACCGTTAGTGGTGCCAAATTCGTTTAGTCAAACACAATATAACGTTAATTTAGCATTCGAGTTTCTAACTATTATTTTTTTCATTGTTTGACAATAAGTGTTTTTCCACCAAATTATTTTAACTATTATTTTAGATTTTTGAGATTTTAGCTAAAAAATTTAGAGTGCTAAAATTACGTAATTGTGAAAAAACTATTCGAACGTGGAATCCTGTCTTTGACCGTTAGTGGTACCAAGTTCGTTTCGTCAAACACAATATAACATTAATTTAGCATTCGAGTTTCTAACTATTATTTTTTCACCCGAGTTTCAAAATTATTTTGACAATAAATTTTTTTCCACCAAATTATTTTAGATTTTTGAGATTTTAATCAAATAAACTTGAGTGCTGAAATTACATAATTGTGTAAACCATCCAAACGTGGAATCTTGTCTTTGACCGTTAGTGATGCCAAATTTGTTTTGTCATCACGATGTAATGTAAATTTAGCACTCAAATTTTTGATTATTGTTGTTTTTCACCGGATTTCAAATTAATTTGACAATATTTTTTTTCATCGAATATTTAGATTTTTGGATTTGAATTAAAGAAACTTAAATGTTAAAATTACATAATTGTAAAAATCATTCGAACGTGGACATAGAATCTTGTCTTTGATCGTTAGTGATGTCAAATTTGTTTAGTTCAATGCGATATTACGTAAATTTAGCATTCAAGTTTTCGAATATATATTTTTTTTCACTAAGTCGTAAATTTAATTGACAATAATTTTTTTTTTCCACTGAATAATTTAGATTTTTGAATCTTATTTTTTTGTACCGTTGTGTAATAAGTTTTATTTATTTTCAGAATTTAATGTAAACTTAAAGTTTCTAATTAATTTTTGTTTCTTCCACTATGTCTAGTTTTAAATGGTCTAATAAGTCTTAAATGTTAAATTGCGTAGTTAAAAACAATTTGAATAATTCTAAAAACAATCTGAACATAAAATCTAATTTTTTGATCTTTAGATGAGATGTCACCACGAAACTGTAGTCTGAGTTTTATTATAATCTTAAAAACGGTGTTTTCGCTCTAAATTGAACAACTTTCCTGAAGTGGTTTATCTTCTTTACTATAGTTTCTTCAATTTCTATCTCGAAAATTAAAGATTGGTGGGAAAAAGATTCAACCTTGTCGAAGAAAACAAAAAAAAGCTAAAACCTTTTTTCTTTTGATTTCTTTCTCTCTCGGAGAATATTAAGTTTCATTAACAAATCGGTGAAGCCCGCGTTTTAGTACCTAAACATCCTTTTGTCTTGTCTTTAGAAACCCAAAAGAAACACAACAGTAGATCGAAACATCACTCATCTCTCTCTCTCTCTCTGCATAAGCCAAGGAGCGATGTCGGCGTGCACCAACGGCTTATGCAGAGCCGTAACAGTCTCTCTTCTTCTACTTTCTTTCTTCTCCGTTTCATTCGCTTGCTCTAATGGAAATTGCCAGGTCTCGAAAACCGGGTTCTTGATTCTCTCTGCTTATTTCTCCGGTTTATGGTTATCAAATTGGGTCTAAATCTTTAGGGATTTTGCTTTTTTGTTGTTGTTGTTGTCTGTTTTCTTCAGATGCTGGATTCATGCTCGTCAGCCACCGACTGTGTCCAAGGTTTATACTGTGGAAACTGTCCTGCTGTTGGAAGAACTAAACCCATCTGCACAAGAGGCCAAGCCACAATTCCAACTTCCATTGTAAGATTTGTTTCCTCTAATTGGTTTTTCTTCTCTAGATTTGTCAATTTTGAAGATGGGTTGTATCAGAAGATAGTCTGATCATTTGGTTGTATGAAAAGTTTTTAACTTTGAAGATTGGTGATGGAATATGGTGTTTTTTTTGTAGATCAATGGATTGCCTTTCAACAAGTATACATGGTTAGTGACTCATAATGCTTTTAGCAATGCAAATCAACCGCCTTTACCAGGTGTTGAGAGGATTACATTTTTCAATCAAGAAGATACTGTTACCAATCAGCTAAGAGTAATGTCCTTATTACCAAGTCTCTTATTTTGGAATCCTCTTTTTGTTGGGTAAAGCTCTTGAATGTGGTTTTTCTTATTTGCTGTAGAATGGAGTTAGGGGACTAATGCTGGATATGTATGACTTTGACAACGATATCTGGCTTTGTCATTCGCTTCGAGGGCAATGTTTCAACTTCACTGCCTTTGTAAAATTTATCTTCAGCTTACCTCACTTTTTTGGATCGGAAGCTTGAAACACGGTTGGATTGGTAAATGTGAAATTTCTTTTTCTTTTTCCTTGTATCAGCAACCTGCAATTAACACTTTGAGGGAAGTTGAGGCATTCTTGAGTCAGAACCCAACAGAGATTGTTACCATCATAATTGAGGATTATGTGCACAGACCTAAAGGCTTATCAACTCTATTCGCTAACGCTGGTTTGGACAAGTACTGGTTTCCTGTTTCGAAAATGCCCAAAAAGGGAGAAGATTGGCCTACTGTAACTGATATGGTGCAAGAGAATCACAGGCTCTTGGTTTTCACTTCTGTTGCCGCGAAAGAAGATGAAGAAGGCGTTGCGTATCAATGGAGATACATGGTCGAAAATGAATGTGAGTATCACAAAAAGTTTATATCTTTACTTTTTTGGAATTGTCTTTGAATAACCTTTCTTTTGCCAATTTCCTATGATTGTGTATAGCTGGAGATCCCGGGGTGAAGCGAGGTTCTTGTCCAAACAGAAAAGAATCACAACCTGTAAATTCAAAAAGTTCATCTCTTTTCTTGATGAATTACTTCCCGACATATCCGGTTGAGAAAGACGCTTGCAAGGAGCACGCAGCTCCACTTGCTGAGATGGTTGGAACCTGTCTCAAGTCAGCAGGAAATAGAATGCCAAACTTTCTTGCTGTTAACTTCTACATGGTACTGAATCAATCACACAACTAAAATATGACATTTTCTGCGAGATTTACTAACAACCCCATGCGGAAAACAATGCAGAGAAGTGACGGAGGAGGCGTTTTCGAAATTTTGGACAGAATGAATGGACCGGTAATTTGCGGTTGTGAAACTCTTGCTGCATGCCAGGTAACAATAGCTTCTCTACTCGCGCTAACTTTATGGATATGAAATGAGATCTTACAAGCCTAAACCATCTAAAACATGCACCCGGATTTTGGTTCTTGATGTTGCAGCCAGAAGCAGCGTACGGTACGTGCAAAAATGTTACTCTTCAAACAAGACCTCCAAACATGGATTCAACGTCTGGAACCTACTCAGGTTCAGTTCAGTTCTCAAAATCCTTAGCTACTGTTGTCTATTCACCAAACACAATTGTTGTCTTCTGCTTCTCATGGCTTCCATTGCTGATGCTTCTACTATGACACAACCAACCGACCAACCCACTTGGAGAGATTCTTAGGTTAGAGAATCTTGATCACTTCTTTAGAACGAATGAGAGATCCTAAGATCGGTAAAAATGATTTGCCCTAGAAAGAGAGTTTCAGATTTGATTCTTGTATGGTAGCCTGCAGATTTATAGACAAAAATCTTGTGTACGTGTGTCTTCAGCTTATGTTGAATGTTATGCAACTTATATATATAGATACAATTCTGTTTCAAATAGAAACTTTTACTGAATAATTTATATATGTTATTAAATTGAGAATACAAAAGATATATGGAGATCCAATTTTATGAATTACTATGTACGAGGCGACGCAACAAAGAAGAGAAATGTTGGGGAAAACACTAGACAGCATGCAACAATGGTGGTGGATTCTGAGCATTGAGGAGCAATTCAATGGGTTTGATCTGAAGTGCAGGACTGATAGAAAGTAAAGCAATGAAGCAATCCACAGGAACCCTAGTTCCCCATAAGTTAATCGATTCGAGTTTTCTGCATTTGTTTACAAGGACAAGAAGGCCTCTCTCTGTCACATGGCGGCAACACCACATGCCGATTGTCTGCATAATAGAACGGTCTTAGTGATTTCAGATAAAAATGGGTTAAAATTATTGTTTACCTTAAGATGATGGCAGCGTTCTGCAATAGCGAAAAGAGACTCATCGGTGATGAATGTTCCTCCTATGTTGAGGTGTTGCAATGAAGAGGTTCTTGATACCTATCAAATCAATTCAAGAGATCAAAAGATGGATTCTTTGTGGTGATGATGATAAACAAATCTGCAACATTTCAATTAACCATTACCAGTTGAACAACACCAGAGTCGGTTATGGCGGTCATGCCCCATAGAGAGATTGAGTTTAAATTGGCTACACATCTTGCAGAAGCTATTTGGTAAAGACCATTATCAGTTATATGACAACCCCATCTGCTTCGAGATCTGTAAAACAGAGAAAACATAAACTATGTGAAGAAAACAGAGCTAAATTCACCAAGCCAGTGTCCTCAAAACCCCAAAGGTAAAGTTGGAACTTGACCAGAATTTCAGACAATCTTCACAAACCCACCAAGGTTTCGACACTCGATAGGGATAAAAATCCGCCATTGAAGGTCAACTCAAGCTCAGAAATCGCGATCATAGACAACAATCAAACACAGAGAGAGAGAGAGAGAGAGAGAGAGAGATTGAGATTACATGTCGAGTTCTTTGAGATTGTAAGCAAGATGTACGAGACGAGAAGTGGAATCGTCGTCCATTTTCCAACCAGCAAAGCTCAGAGATTCTCTTCTCACCATCGATTGATTTACAGCTTTTCTCCATTTCTTACAAACCCCACTTGCCCTAAAACCCCCAAATTCACCAAAAACTTCAATTTTTGTTCTTGAATTAAAGAAAAAATAAAACTTTTCGACGATCATCAAAACACTTACTGCGCCAATTCGGTGAAAGAAGTAACCAACGAGAATATATAAGCAAGAAGGTCTAACGGTAAACGATCAATCGCTGCTTCTCCACCCATGATTTTATGAGTTTAAAAGCTTCTTGAATCAATATTTGCAGAAAGATTTATATATATGCAGAAGTTTGTATATATATGCAAATTTCTTCATAATTGCAGAGGAAGAAGAAGATGTTGTCATTTTCATAGTTTTAACTACAGAAGATGTGGTCATCGTTCCGTCATATTTTTGAAGAAGCTTTTGTCGTTATAATTTTTTTGAATTGATTTTATGATTTAATTAATTTTTTTAATTACGCAGTCCAACATTTTTGCGTGGGAAAGTACTCTCTAGACTCGGTCTTTTTCTTTTTATACGCCACGTGGCACGTGCCACACCTTACGGATCCTAATAAAATCTTCTTCTTTTTTGTTGCTTCGCAAAATATTTAAATGTTCAGCCAAATAACATATACTTTAATTGCTAAAATTTGACGTGACGCTATCTGTAATTTCTTTTTCTCTTCTTACATTTGTACTTTTCGTGTTCAATGTGTTTTTGCAAGAAGAACACGATTGGTCAATAGTTTATTTATATGTAATTTATTCTTTAAGAAGAAAAAAAATTACCTACTTCTTTTCACATTCTTCAAAATTTCAACATTGGTCCATTGGTTCGCTTATGTTGACGGTATGACATGACATGAGCATTTTCAATCCAAATAAAATTTGAGAGTTTGCCACATAAAAAACGAATTACATTTGATTTCGATTATTTTACTTAGACAACACATACATGCTTTAGAAACTCTGCATCAGTCGATAATTTTTCCAAAACGTGAGACGATAAACACGTCTGAATCTCGATGTTTCCTTCTTCAATTCCCGGGTAAACAATGAGTTTACCATGGCTGGTATTACCCGGTCCAGCTCGAACCGCAATCGGTTTACCCCAACCGAAATCATTTCCATACACATTAAACCAAGGAGAGCTAGCAACAATTATAGAATTACTCACAGCCACTTGCTTCGATATTTTCGGTTTCTTCACCCAATTCTCAGCGAAGTTTCTGAAATCTTCATTCGTTTGTGACCCCACACTTTTATTTATTTGGAAAGCAGCCCAACCTAAACCACTGTTAAGCATTTCTCCGGCGGTTGTCGTCGCCGTCGCGAATCCGACCACGTTTCCGAAACACTCTTTCTCGAGCGGAGGGTTTAGTCTTCTTCTCATATCCATCAGTAACTTGCAATGAATCACTTCTTCCGGATTTAAATCACTGTTTCTGACTATCGATCTCCACATATGCGCTGAAATCGCTTGAAGCGACGAGATTTTCCCATCATCGGAATTAACTTCGTCGTTGGCTTTCGCTTTAAGCTCAGAGATATCTCTACTCGTGAATCGAAAAATCTTCTCTTGTAATAACGATGAAGTAACAATCCGATTCGGTGTTTCCGTCTCTGAGATCGGAACTCGAATCGGATAATCAATCCCGTCGAGAAACCACCCACGGAGAAGCAAAGGAGGAAACTTTTTCCGGTCAAACCCTGTGGAGCAAATCTCCGACCAAGTATTGAAAAAATTCCAGAACGAAGATCCATCTGCAACCATATGGTTATAACCAAATCCAATAAAAACTCCATCTTTTAACTCCGTTACTTGAAACGCGATCAACGATTCCGAGATCCCTTCACAGCTCTTAACTCCGTTCGCCGGAAAAAATCGATCCAAGAAACCGGGAACATGGCCATCGACCGGTTCCAAAACATCACTAACCGAAACGGTTTTAGCCGAAGCGTGGACGAATCTGACACCTGAGCCACCGCAATCGACGTAAAACGACGCCGTTCCATCATCTTCGTTCTCGATCTTGACTAAACGACCAGCGAATGGGTAGAAAATCTTCAAAGCGACGGAGAGAGAGGATTTCAATTGAGAGATTATATGGGTTTCCGGGTCGGGTTGAGGAAAGAGAAGACCTCTTTGTGGGTATTCGGATCGAAGAAAGAAGAGATCCCATGGAGTAAGATGGATCTTAACCCGATCCGATCCGTCGTTGTAGCTCTCGGGTCGAACAATGGTCTTAGAGATCACTACAACTTCATCTGCCATTTTTTGTTTTGTCCTTTTCTTTTCTCGAGAGGATGATAAACACTAGTAGTACAGTGTATATTTTTTATTTTTATTTTTGACCCACGTGTGCCACGTAGACATTTGTTTACTTAAAACATGGGCCGGCTAGGATGTTTATAAGGTTATACATTGTTGGGCCAACTAACAGTCCCTAGGCCCATTATCAATCTTTCTCGAAGTATCATCGATCTCGTGTGGATTTTAACAGAGGGATTTCAACTCCGGCGAGGATTACAGGCGATCTCGGACTCGAACCCGCCGCCGGTGATAAACAGGCCTGAAAATCAATCCCATCAAATTATAGGCTCGAGGTTGTCCAGACATGGTGTTCTTTTGAAACCCGAGGATAAGACGAAGGGGATCTTCTCCGTCTTCTTCTGTGATGAAACTGTGTCGGCGACTTTCTAGGGTTTGTGATTGGCATCTGTTTAGGCTTTGATTGGGAGCTCAATTTGTTAGATTTAGATTAGGGGTAATCTGTTCAACTTTGTTTTCTTTCTGGCACGTCCCGCTTGGTCATGGCGTCGAAGCTGTTGAATAATATCTGGATTCGGAGTCAACAGTGTCCTTGTGGTGATTGGAAATGCTATATTAGGGTTGAAGGAGATGAATCAAGCTGGCAGGTAAGTAAGAGCGAGATAGAAACAACAACAACAACAACAATATCAGCATCATTGTGTGATACTGTGTTCATGCCTTATGTCGGTCAAATATTCAGAACAGACGACGAAGCATTTGAATATTACAGCACATTCGCAAGGAAGAGTGGCTTCTCCATTCGGAAAGCTCGGTCCACGGAAAGCCAGAATTTAGGTGTCTATAGGCGTGATTTTGTTTGTTATCGCTCTGGTTTTAACCAGCCTAGAAAGAAAGCCAATGTGGAACACCCTCGTGAGCGTAAGTCCGTGCGATGTGGATGCGAAGCCAAGTTATATCTGACTAAGGAAATTGCTGATGGAGTGACTCAGTGGTATGTTTCACAGTTCAGCAATGTTCATAACCATGAGCTTTTGGAGGATGACCAAGTCAGGCTGCTCCCAGCATATCGGAAGATCCAGCAGGCTGACCAAGACAGGATTCTTTTGCTGTCTAAAGCTGGATTCCCCGTCAATCGGATTGTGAAGTTGCTCGAGCTAGAAAAGGGTGTTCAGACAGGTCAGTTGCCCTTTATAGAGAAGGATGTTAGAAACTTTGTTAGGGCCTGCAAGAAGACTGTTCAAGAGAAGGATGCTTTCCTTACTGAGAAACGAGAGACCGACATGCTGGAGCTCCTGGAGTCTTGCAAATCTTTGGCTGAGAGAGACATGGGTTTTGCTTATGACTGTACGTCGGATGAAACCCACAAAGTTGAAAACCTTGCCTGGGCTTTTGGAGATTGCATTCAGGCATACTCTATATTTGGCGATGTGGTTGTTTTCGACACCACATATCGGTCAATCACTTATGGCTTGCTCCTTGGGGTATTTTTTGGCATAGACAACAATGGAAAGGCAATTCTTTTCGGATGTGTTTTGCTGCAAGATGAGAGCTCTCGTTCTTTCACATGGGCTTTACAGGTTCGTGCATCCAGTTTATCGTAATTGTCAATATTGGAGTACATATATATGCTATTGTTGTGGTCATGCTATCTGTTTTGTCTTATTTTGGACAGACCTTTGTTCGTTTCATGAGGGGACGACATCCTCAGACAATTTTGACGGATATAGATACAGGACTTAAAGATGCTATTGCAAGGGAACTGCCAAACACAAACCATGTGGTATTTATGTGGCATGTTATCTCCAAACTAGCAAGCTGGTTTTCTCAGGCACTTGAATCGCACTATGATGAATTTAGAGCTGGCTTTGAGATGTTATGCCGGGCAGGGAATGTAGATGAATTTGAACAGCAGTGGGATCTCCTTGTCACTCGGTTTGGTCTTGTTCCAGATAGGCATGCGGCTTTGCTTTATTCGTGCCGAGCATCCTGGTCGCCTTGTTACATTAGAGAACATTTTGTAGCTCAGACTATGACTGCTGAGTTTAATCTATCTATGGATTCTTGCTTGAAAAGAATTGTCGCTGGACAGACATGCATGCAAATATTACTTGAAGAGGTTTGTGAATCATATGGAACTTACTGTTTTATTTAATTTCTATTTTATTTCATTGCTGCATTGATTTCATTATTCTGGAGAGCATTGCAGGTCAGTGCTGCTGCAAGTCTAGCCAAGCAAATCCCGCCACGATTTCCTTATCCGAGCATGAAAACATGTATGCCTATGGAAGATCATGCAAGGGGGGTTCTGACGCCTTATGCCTTTAGTGTACTACAAAACGAAATGGTTTTGTCTGTGCAGTATGCGGTGTCTGAGATGGCCAATGGTCCATACATCGTACATCACTTCAAGAAAATGGAAGGGGAGTGTTGTGTGATCTGGAACCCGGAAAATGAGGAGATCCATTGTTCATGCAAGGAATTTGAGCATTCAGGAATCTTGTGCAGGCATTCTCTCCGGGTGCTGTCCGTGAAGAACTGCTTCCATATACCCGACCAGTATTTTCTGGTACGATGGAGACAGGAAAGTCCTCTTGTTACTGCAGAAAATCAACATGGCCAGGGCATTGGCGATGACTGTGCTCAAACGTTTCATTCGCTCACAGAAACTCTCCTAACAGAGTCTATGATCTCAAAGGATCGGCTTGATTACGTTAACCAAGAACTCTCTGCACTTATCGATAGTGTGAGAAATATGGCACCAGCTAATGTTTGTATCAGCCATGACTGCTAATCCAGTTGGAACCCTACTTCTTTGACATGGAGAAATTGGACAAATGGCTTTTGGTTTTATTACTTCTTCTGTGGTCTTCAAATACTTTGATCAAATAGTGAGCGAAATGCCGGCAAGGTGAGTTATATTCTAATATCCGAAGAGTTCTCCCTTATGCCCTATCATATGAAAGTTCTTATATGTGTACATGGCTACTATGTTTGAGAATACCTTTGTAGGAATGAATTCTGCAAATAAATTCGATACGCTACTTACGCTTTCTCTGTTCGATTGATGTTGATTGTTGATCATGAAAGAATTGCGGAAGGTCACTGTTGTTGTCTTTGGTGTTACCAATTAGGTCGGATTTCAATACAGATATTTATTATTACATAAAAGTAGGAGAATCTTACAAACAAAGGCAGTAGAAATCACAAGAGAGAACTATGGAATCTAGAGGTGACATTTTAGATTCGATTCGTTTGTGAACTAAATCATCATATAATGCTCACATAATTCTTAAAATCAATATCCATTAATAGTTTTTCCACTACTTCAGGTGACAAACATGCCTGAAAATCAAGACTTCCTTCTTCGACTCCTTGGAAAACAACGAGTCTCCCATTGAGATATGGTGGTCCAGCTCTTGCAGCTATCGGTTTACCCCAGCCGAAATCATTGCAGTACACATCGAACTGGTGAGAGTTGGTGACAACTAAATCTTGGCTACCAACAGAAACCGGAATCTTGACATTTTTCACCCAATTCTCTGCAAATGCTTTCGCATTTTCATCTGTTTGTGACCTCTCCATTTTGTTTATTTGAGCAGCAGCCCAGCCTATTCCATGGTCCAGCAGCTCACCAACCGTGACTGTGGCTATCCCCGTCTGGCTCACATTCCCAAAACACTCTTCTTCGAGCGGTGGATTGAGCCTGCGCCTCATGTTTTGAGGTAACCTGCAATTCGTCTCTTCTACTCGGCTCATGCCATTGTGCCTAATCATCGAACGCCATATATGTCCCAACACCGCTTGTATAGAAGAGATCTTCTGATCAGCCTCACCGTTAGCTTTACTTTCCAGTTTCAAAACATCCTCCTTTGTAACATGAAACATCTTCTCTTGCAAATTGGTTGATGTTGCATAACTAGTTGCCTTTGTTTCAGGGTCTGGAATATGGATTGGATAATCAATCCCATCAAAGAACCAACCTTTGAGGACAAGACGACGCTGGAAAGTTGCTGATCCCGAATCCTTCGAGCAAATCTCAGACCATGCGTTAAAGAACTTCCAGATTGAATTTACGTCAGCCACGGTAGAGTTATAACCGAAACCGACAAAAATCCCATCTTTCATCTCGGTCACTTGAACCATAAGTAAAGATCTTGAGACACCATGGTAGTTCTTGACCCCGGTCGCAGGAAAGAAGGAGCTGAAAAACCCGGGGACAGAACCGGGCAACCGAAGGACATCACTGACCTCGATGTCTCTAGCCACTGCGTGAACAAACTCCACACCAGAACCATCACAGCTGATGAAAAACGAGACAGTATCGTCGTCGTTCTCTACCTTCACAAGACGACCAGCTAAAGGGTAGAAACGATCGAGTGCAACAGAGAGTGAAGTTTGTAATCGTGAGATTGCTATGTCAGTGTTGGGATCAGGTTTGGGAAAGAGAAGACCTCTTTGAAGATAACCAAAGCGAAGACGAGAGAGATCCCATGGAGTAAGATGAATCTTCTTCTTCACAAAACTCGATTTCTTAACATTTCTGGGATTTACGATGATCTTCGAGATCACCACCAAATCTTCTTCCATGGCTTTAATCAATGAGGTTTTTTTTGGTTACGTGAGGCTCAGTTTCTTTTTACGGTAATCATTAATTCTCAAATGAATGAGTCCATATTCGAAGTACTAAATAAAAAGACCAAGAAAACAGGTTACATCTTACTTTATTGTCTTTTTGTTGTGTGGCCCAAACTTTTTTATATTTTTCATTTTGTGAAATGTATTCGCGTGCATAATAATAACAAACTTTAAGAGAAGGTTAGGTAAGTGAATATGGAATCTATATGATTTGTTCGTATTTCGCATCACTTTATCTTTAGTTGATATTGATCACTAATATTAAACTCTAGTGCAATACACATGTATGTCAATAATTTCAAAATTATAAAACATATTTCTTTATTCAATTCAAATTTATATATAATATTTGTTATTTTATTAATGAGCATATTAAATCCCATGTTTAAATGTGTTAAGATTTGGACTTACCATAAATTATGTAGAATAGATCTATTAAAAATAGTTATACATGAACAAAAATCATAAATTACGATATTTTTATTGACTGACTTTTGAATGTTTGTATTATTATTATGAAGCATAACATTTATTTATTACTATCTTATTAATAGAAATAAATATCTAATATAAAGTTTTTTTAGGCCTATTTAATATTGGTTCGGTCTAGTGTTGAATAGGAAGAAACGACAAATGAATCATTATCAAAGTTTAATCTGGATGTGTTACAGTTTACCAAAGATGTCAATAGAAAGATAGTCGGAACAGAAAGTAGTTTTGATAATCTTAACACAACGGAGACAATAGAAAATCACAAGACAAAACACACATAAATCGTGTAAAATGTTGACAAAAATCATGAAACCATGTCGACATACTCCAAAAACTCAGCATCCTCGAATAGCTTTACGACTACTTGAGGCGGAAAACAAGCTTGAAATTCAAAATCTCCTTCTTTAACCCCTTGAAAAACCACGAGTTTCCCATCCGTAAATGGCGGTCCAGAACGTAAACCGATCGGTTTACCCCAACCGAAATCGTTTCCATACACATTAAACCGGGGACAGCTAGTAACAAGAAGAGTAGCACTAACAAGAGCTGGAATCTCAACGTTCTTAACCCAATCCTCTGCAAATGCTTTAGCATTTTCATCGGTTTGTGACTTAACCATTTTGTTTATTCGCAGAGCCAACCAGCCTATCCCATGGTCCAGCATCTCCCCAACGTTGACTTTAGCTATCCCGGTCTGAATCACATTACCAAAACACTCTTCGTTTAGCTTTGGGTTTAGCCTTTGTCTCATGTCTATTGGTACTCTGCAATGTGTCTCTTCTTCTCGGCTCATGCCACCGTGCTTGATCCTAAAACGCCATATATGACCTAAAGCCGCTTGAAACGAAGAGATGATCTCTCGATCTTCTTCGGATCCAATCTCTTCATTGGCTTTAGCTTTCAGTTTCAAAACATTCTCTTTTGTAAGACGAAACACAATCTCTTGTAAAATGTTCGATGTTGTTGAAGCACCACCGTAACTTGGTGGTTTTGTTTCCGGATCTTGAATATGGATTGGATACTCGATCTCATCGAGGAACCAACCTCGAATCGTCGGGGAAATTTCCATCGAATCCTTGGAGCAAATCTCTGACCATGCATTGATGAATTTCCACATCGATTTGCCATCAGCAACGGTATGGTTATAGCCATAACTGATTAAAATCCCATCTCTTATCTCGGTTACTTGAACCATAAGTAAAGGGTTTGATACACCTTGATAGTTCTTGATTCCGGTCGCAGGGAAGAATAAAGAACCGAACAAACCATCGACAAAACCGGACTTAACCAGATCCTTAACCGCGATGGTTTTAGCTACGGCGTGAACAAATTTCACGCCGGTATCATCACCATCGCAGCTAACGAAATACGAGACAGTGTCATCGTTTTCGTTGGCTTTCTTGACAAGACGACCAGCTAAAGGGTAGAAATGATCGAGAGCAATAGAAAGTGAAGCTTTCAACTTTGAGATTATAATATCAATATTTGAATCAGGTTTGGGAAAGAAAAGACCTCTTTGAGGATAACAAAAACGAAGACGTAAGAGATCCCATGGAGTCAGATTGATCTTCTTCTTCACACGACTATCTGATTGGTTAACAACATTTCTGGGATGAACAATGCTCGTTGATATCACCGCCACCAAATCTTCCATGGCTTACTTCTTCTCTTTTTTTTCACCTAGTTTTGATGTAATTGGTTATTTGGTGAGTTGATTTTGTTTATTTTATTGTCATTTCGCCGAATCTTTGCACATGTTTGTACACATGCTCGCTAATTACATAAATTATAAAATTTGATGCGTGTGCCACGTTTCCCTTACATTAATCTATAGGCCCGATGATTATTAAATTAAAATTTAAAAACATTATTGAAACTTGTAAGTAGGCCTGTTCATTTCGGGTCGAATAACCCGATCTTACTCTTACCCAATTTAAATTACCCGATCATTTCGGATAAAAATAATTGATATTATCCGTTCGGGTAACGATAATTTATTTTAACGAATAAAGGTAAGAGTCGGGTAATTACTCCGGATATTCGATTATCTATTTGGGTAATTAAATTTTTTAAATTATATAAATTTATTTAAATGTATATATATAAATGATAAATATCATCCATTTGATAATTTTGGAGATGGGTTCTTAGAACATTTTTCAAAATAATCTCCAAATTAAAAAACTATTTCAAAACTCAACAAATTATTTTTAACATTATTCGTAATTATTCGTAATTTATTGTCATTTTGCTGAATCTTTGCGCATGTTTCTACACATGCTCGCTAATTATATAAATCTGATGCGTGGGACACGTTTCCATTGCATTAATCGTTAGGTCAAAGTGATGAAAGGGCCTAGTTTCGTAGCTTAATGGGCTAAAGCCCATTTTTATATACAGTTCCTTTTCGGTGAAAGACGTTACTCGGGCCCAATAATTATCGTACATGGTTCTATCTACCGGAGAATCGGCGGCGACGACAATGTTTTGATGCTTCTCATAGCGCCGCCGCAACTATCCGACTAAACTAGCTTTCCTATTTCTTCTTAGATCGGTCCGAGAATGGCGAAAGCTAAGCAACAGAAATCTAAGCTTAAGAAACAACCGAATCATGTTGGATACTTTTCATGATTCTCCGAGTTTCTAATTTCGATGTTCTCTGTTGCTGCTGTTTTGGTTCTAAGGTTTTCGATTATTCGAATGCATATTATGCGTTTTCTGATTCGATTAGTGTTTGCCTGTTTTGCTCTGTTGAATATTGATTGATAGGCGAAGAAGCAAGGAAAAGATTGTCATCTCTCTCAATTTCGTTCTCAGCTTGACGCCTTAGGGCTTAAGATAATCCAAGTGACTGCAGATGGTAATTGTTTCTTCAGGTCTGTGTTTCTTTGATTGTGTTCTTCGTATGGTACAGTAGCTCCGTGCTCACAAATCCCTAAACATCATCGAATTCGATTTATGTTTGAAGACGAAGCAATTGTTGGATTGAAATGGTTTTCGCTTGTGATTCTCTTCACAGGTCACTTGCCGATCAATTGGAAGGCAATGAGGATGAACACAGCAAATACCGTAGCATGGTTGCACAGTATATAGTGGTAAGTGCCATTTCGTATAAGATTTTAAACCTTGATGGTTTTTTCTTGCAATCATGTATACTCAATTTTATGGTATGGATTTTACAGAAAAACCGTGAAATGTTCGAGCCTTTTATCGAAGATGATGTTCCATTTGAGGATTACTGTAAAACCATGGACAGCGATGGCACTTGGGCTGGGAATATGGAATTACAGGCAGCTTCTCTTGTCACACGCAGTAATATATGTATCCACAGGGTAATAATAATGCTTGTTTGCATAATCTGCTTTTGATAGCGGGACAATATACAGTTTGTGTTCTACGTGAGAATCATAAGTATCTAATCCCTGTGAAATAGCTGGAGTAACATAAGAGACAAACTTCTGTTTGCGGATTGTGTGCAGAACATGTCACCGCGTTGGTATATACGCAACTTTGAAGATGCGAGAACCCGCATGATCCATCTGTAAGTACTTGATTCTGTTCATCATTGTTTTATTGGTTAATTCTCTATATGGAGATGGTTGAATTTGCCTCTTTCAGGTCGTACCACGATGGGGAACACTACAACAGTGTGCGTTTGAAGGAAGATGCTTGTGGAGGACCAGCCAGACCTATTGTAATAGAGGTTTTACTTCAAATTTTTGCTCCATGTTTATTGTATATATAACTGTTTTGTTGCAGTGGCCCTAATAAATTCCAGTTTTGTGAAAGGCTGATGCTAAAGTTTCGGCAGCATCAAAACAAGCGAAAGCCACGGAGAGCGAGTCCAAAAACAGAGTTGATAAGTGTAATGTGGATGCTGCGACTATCAAAGTAGTCATGTCGGGTAGTTGCTGTGACAATTCTGAGAAAGCTGAACAGGTGATAAGCTAATTCTTGGTTAATGTATGAGAAAATATGATCATCAGTCCTCTCTTATCTGGAATCTTTCTTTAGGTTCTAGTACAAGTAAACGGTGATGTGGATGCTGCGATAGAATTCCTGATAGCAGAGCAAGGAATGGAGTCTTTGACTGAAAATGATTCAGAAACTGCCTTTGCAGCAGATACCACAAATCCAAAGGAAGCAAGTGAGAGTACAATGGAAAGCACCGAGCAACCCAGAGAAAAATTGAATGAGAGGATCAATGAGGAGGAATCAGCTAGCGTCAGCAACATTAAAACAGTCCATGCTAAGTGCAGTTCGCAGACCGATGATCAGGTTCATTGGCTCGCTTAAACCATGAGATCGCATATTTCCTTTAGATTGTGTAAAAACGTGATTTAAATATGATTTTACGAAAGTGATTTTGCGAAAACTGCAGAAGATCCCAAGGAATAAATCCTGTCCATGCGGTTCAAAGAAGAAATACAAGTCCTGCTGCGGAACAGCAACTGGGAGATCATCAGTTAAACTGTTAGTATAAGTTTCTTAATTCGGTTATACACTCCAACAGAACTTAACTAAAGATGAGTGTTTGTTAACCAATCTGCAGGAGCCAAACAGTTGAGTCAAAGAAGGGGAGAAAGAATCTGAGGAGAGGAACATCGAATGAAGTCGAAGCAAATGCACCAGATGTTGGTGCTCTTTGTATATAATGAAGTCTCTCACTCACTTAACAAACAAAAAAGGTGATCACTTTTTCACTTGATTCATTCACACCAAACTCTTTTGTCTGTTGATAAAGAATGGTAATTGGTTAGTAAATCCGGTTTGGTTTATCTCTTGTTCAGGGGGGAAATATGATTATTTAAGGTTCCATTGCAAAGTTCACATAACAGCTTGCTCAGGTATGGGATTAGTTATGAATTTCGATGGTTTAGATTTTGTTGTATGATTAAATTACCGAAAGAAAAAGTCTTACATAGTTCGAGAACATGTATGATACATACACACACAGCCCAAAAATAGCTCTTGAAATAACACCCAAATTCTCTAAAGCATATCTTGAGTCACACTGGCTCAGACGATGATGATGAATTAGGGACGAGAGAAGTGGAAGGTGTTGTGAGGATTGTGGTGGTGCCAAGAAGAATGGTGAGGAGAGAATCCTGATGATACTGCCACTATCTCTCGCTTTCCTCCACCGTCCGATTGTCTCTGTCGCATTTCCGATCCGATGGTCGTCGTTGTCGCCATCGCTAGCGATAGATCGCTCCCTAATAAACTGTCTTCATCTCTAATCCTATTTCTTATGCTCGCAATCTTTAAAATATCATAAAAACCAAAATCACAAGTCTAATTATTTTCCAACAAAACCAATATATGAACATGAACATGAACACTTACCTCGGATTTTAGTCCAAGCTCTTCCGAGTTTGATTCTCCTAGACTTAGATCAAGATTATGATCATTCCACTTCTTCTCTGTTGATTTTTTAAGAAGATTAAAAATGTGTAAATTTGTTTTTATCTTTTAGAGAGAGGAAAAAAAAAAAAGTAAAATCAAATTACCTGGGCTAAGCTCTTCATCGTATACTCTAGGGTCAAAATTGGTAACTGCGTCTTTCCCGTTACTCTTTATTGCCGCTTTATCATAAGCTCTGTATTCAAATTTCACGAAAAAACATAAAATTTATTATTTCGTACCAAGAAAAATAATATTTATTTTTCAAACGTGATGATGAGACATTGAACAATAAAACAATACCTAGCAGCTTCAATCTCTGTATCAAATAGGCCCAAATAAACGTACCTGAAAAAAAAAGCAAACAACAGAGTACAAATTTAAACTCCATAAGAAAAAAAAGTTAAAAATTACCCCAACTTTTTTTAACTAATTATACTTTTTCCCCAGAAATTGACCCAATCGAGCCTCCCATCTTCCACATTTATGCAAAGTGACACCTCTAAATTTAGAGCTGCCTCTTGGAAACCCAGTGCTTTGCCTCCGAAGAACATGCATAAACTCTTCTTTAGTCAAATTGGTCATCTGCAAATAATATTTGTTTTAATTTGTTCGAGTAATAATTATATTATTACTGGAACCTATAAAATAAAATATCTATAAATAATAGTTAACCTGTTTCAAATCTTCCACGTAGTCTTCAATGTCGAAATTGATATCTGCATCTACACCTCTAAATTTAATTGCAGCTCGATCATAGGCACTGTCCCAAATGGTTATTAAATCACCCAAATTAATTGTATAACCAAAAAATATCAAAAACATATATACTAATATTTGATATTTGGATTAGGAAAACATACCGAGCAGCAGCATGTGCTGTGTCAAATCCACCTGAAAATGTAACAAAGCTTTAGTTTGTCAGATAGATCGAATAAAAATGGACAGACATGAGTAAAATTGGTAATTAGTTTCTCGAAAAAACGAATTTTGTTTTAAAACAACATATACCTAAGTACACTTGCTTCCCACAATCCCTGCATAAAAAATCAAATATGCATTGACTCAAATGATAACATAGTGTGTATATATATATATATATTCAAGGTATATTATATGGTTTCGTTACAAGATTATTAAATTACCAAATATGTGACTCCCATCTTCCGGTTCGTCGGTAAAACGTAACTCCTCTGTACTGAGAGCTCCGTGAACGAGGACCACGTCGGCTCTTTTTAACCGGCGGCGATATCTCCGGCTCTGTCTCTTCCGGTCGACCCGACCCGCTCGGATCCGACTGACCGACACATTGGCTTCTAGTGAAACTGGACCCAGATATTTCTCGAACTTCCGGTTCCATGCTTTGACCCGGAAAGAAATTCCGGGTCACCGGAGGCACAGACAACAGCCACGTGGCTGATTGGCTCATCGAGCTTGACACGTGTCCAACCTGATTCCCTCTACCGTCGGATTCTTCGCGATGATCGGGTGAGTCGTTAAGGTTCCACATTTTTTTTATTTTAATAAAGAGTAAAAAATAAGAAATTTGGGAGAAATAAGAGAGAGGACTCTAGAGAGGTGCGGAAGAGAACCATCAAAGCAACAAGGTGTGTTTGGATAAATAACTAAACTACGAGGATCGATATGAATAAAAATCATATTTTTATATAACATAATAAAGATATGCTATACCCTATTCATTATTAAAGAGGTGCGGAATTTTTTTTATCAATGAAAGGAGTAAAGAAAAATTATATAAAAAAACGTTTATTTTTGTTGAATAATTTTTGAAAATCGATTCTTTCCCAATACAAGTGCGTTAGACTGTTTCCTAGTTTTTGGTCTCCTTGAGTATTGACACCACAATTTTCTTTATATATAAAGGGAAATAAATTCAGAAATTCAAAATTTAAGGGAAATTATTGATGATTAAAAAAGTAGGATGTAGATGGTGAAGTATCTTATTTAATTTTGTGTACTACATAGTTTCTCCAACTCTAACTGCTCGCAATTTATCACTTTTTTTTTTTTTTGTATGCGACTTAGAAAAATATTGAAAATTCTTTTTTTCCACGGTTTAGATGATTTCCTAACGAAATTTGATTTGTCCTTACGAAATTCTCTATATATTAAAAGAATAACATTGCAGGTTATTTTTACTGATGTGTCAATCCCACAATTTTTTTTAGCTTTTTTATTTAATTAATTTTTATATTTAAACTATTATTATTCTAATTGCCAAACACAAATTTTAATCATTTATTTATGAGAAGGTTCAAGTTAATTTTATTGCCAAATATAGTTGAAATATCTATTAATATTTAACGAACCAATCTAAACCAACCATTAGAGAGAAAATGTTATGAACGTAAATAGTTACTGTTCATATTATTCTTTAACAAACTAAATTGAACTATTATAAAAATAATGCAATTGCAGAATATTATGACTCATAATTTTATATTTCACGGAAGGTTGACATAACCGGTTGGTTTACTGTGTAAATGTCGACTAGATTAATTTGTTATGATTATTTTCGTTTATTATTTGTTTATTATCACCAATTTTGTATCCTTCTTTTTCGAAGGGTAACGTGTTTTTTTTTTTTTACTAAATACATAATTTTATTTTATTTTCTCTTGTTTTCCTTGAATTTTAGTTTCAATCTTAATTAAATTAATTTATATTACCAAAATATGGTTTGAGGATATTTTATTATAATAATATTTGAATTTGAATATATTTAAGGTGACCTAAATCTTAATTTTAGTTACGAGATATTGTTTGAAAATATTTTTCAATACCGTGTGAAAGTATGTAGGCTAATTCTCTTTAAAATGTAAATTAAATATTTTTTAGAAAGTTTTAAGTAAACTCTACATTACATTTTAAATATAACAAACAACGAAATGGCATTTAAATACTTTAGAAGATTGTTTATATCTCAAATAATATATGTTCAATGTATCCAAAACTTTTTCTAAAGCATTTTATTAATTTAAGTGTTATATATCATAGACATTTCACACAAATTTATAGAAATAAATATATTAAATGTTTTGAAAATGTTTAATGCTCACAAATTATGATTTATTTTATAATGTATATGTATCTTTTTTATTGACTAAGAAATTAAAAACCCATTGTTTTGAATTATTTTATGGATGGAACATATTTCTATACAAAACAATCGCAGATTCGAATATACACAAGTGGATCTTAGATTCTGTATAATAATTCCAACCAATAACTACAATTGATTTTTTAGCTAAAACTATACCGGTATTAATAATATTTAATTACATTTATAATTTTAATAAACAAAATAAAAATCAAAAACACATATACTGATCCAAAGTACATATACACAATTCATTCAATCCGATAATTTTGTTGTCTAATTATATCAATAATCTTTAGTCATATCTACATTTACATGTAATCAAATAATTTTTAAATTATATTGACGGTTACAATTAAATTCGTGCAAAACACGGATACTAACCTAGTTCTACTATGAAATATGTAGTTTTTGTCAACCGAAATTTACAACAACAAAACAAAAAACAAAAATAGGATGAACAAATCCGTGAAAGAGTTTGGTAGGAGAAAAAATGGAAACGGAGATAATGTGAGGGGAAAAATAAAAATAAAGTATTACCGAAAATGTCCTCAATCCAAGAGTACGGGAAACACCTTTATTACAATCCTCACTCTCATCTTTGCCGCGCGTGCTCTCACGTCAATGGCATAATTAATTATCCAATCTATCCAACTTTTTTAGTTCAGAATAAAATGTGAATACAGACTTTTCACAAGCTTTCTGAATAAATTTTCACTATTTAATTCAATCGAAGATGTAAAAAGAAAAAAAATCTGAATGAAATATATTTTGTAATATATACGATTATCAATAATTTACTATTCATGTTATATTTCAAGAAATCATGTTTTCGGTATCTATAAGAAATTCAGCTATGAAAACAATAGTGTATAAAATGGAGATTTTTTTGATAAAGAAAATTTGGATTATTTTTCGATTTGTTTATGTGTAAACCGGGGATTATTGATATATACTTAAGCACGCAAAGCAAATTGTTTTTTTTTTTAAGCAAAGCGAATTGTTTCTACTGTTTTTTTTAAGACAAGTCCAAGTTTGAAAAATAGAAGAAGAAGAGGAGTGTCTGCCGACCAAAATAAAATAAAAATAAAAAGAGGAGAAGAAAATTGTCTATATTGACACAGATCTTTATGTTTTTTTTTTGGGTTTGAATTTAAAAGAGCATATTTCTAAATACGTGTTTAGTAGTGAGTAAAGCAAAAAAATAGGTGTGGGTAAAAGGAGATCCAAAGCGTGAAAGAGGAATATTACAAGTGGGGGAGAAAAAGCCAAACCTTCCCCTAATGGAACTATGACGATGCTTTGATGCTCTCTGTTTGTTTCCCTAAGTAGTAATTAAAAAACTCTCTCTCTCTATGTATATATATCTATCAATAATGGAAATCTTATCCCCACCGTTTGTTTCTCTAACAAATCATATCGAATAGCTTCTTTCTTTCTTTTTCTTTTTGATTGTTGATGGCTTTTTCCCATATTATGGATTCCAGCCAAATTGAAGTTGATATACAAGAAGATATGTGTATATATTACCAAAGATCAATCATTCATTAGCATAATACATGTCTGTTCAATAGTTTTCTTTTTCTTTTTCTAAAACGACAATGTGAATCTTGGGCTCATTTTGTTTTGCAAATATTTACTTGGTGGAGGTTGAATTTTTGTTTCTAACTTCAACTCTTTGGTTTAATCATCAAAATCCAGTTTCGAATTTGTTACATCATGGACAGAAAGACTCAAATTTGTTCATTATATTAAAAAAAAACTGTAACACGAAACATGCGTAACGAATATTATTAGCAACGACGTTTTAAATTATGTAAGTGCTTGTACTGATCTTATTCAACCCTATCATTCATATCATAGCCAGTTTTTGACTACACAACAGTAACTAAATATTTAATGAAATTAAATTAATCTGATCTTTTAGATTCTGGACATGATAAACGTGGCTTGTATGAAACTTTTCACGTATAATTAGAACTCGTACAAATTTTAAAATATTTAGAGACACATAACACCAAAAGTGTGTCGGCACAATCATCTCAAATTAGAAAATCTATAGTATTATTTATTATTATATTTTGTTTTTCAAATACGATGACAGCTTGGAAACATCGGACGGTGTCCATAAAATCATCCTCGTACTGTCGGTGAATCTAGACAGTTGAAACTTGTGGGTCCCACTTTTTCATTAAGATCACGGAAGCTGATCTCTCTCAGCAACGTGACTCACGTGAATAACCTTTTTACGTATTTACGTTTTTTTCTCTGTTTAAATTTTTTAAATGTACTACTAACATATCTACTGTTCGAATAATCACTACATGTTTACATATCATTACTGTAGTTTATTGGTGTGTGTATATGCAGGTATAATTGCATAAAATCTCGGAGCAAGATTATAGAAGAATTAACTTTTCCTTTTCAAATACTTTTCAACCAATAATAAAATGTTTTTTAGTCATATCATTAATCACTTAAACTAATATAATACGACTCGGGGCATTGTGATATAGAAAGCAAGGATGAGGAGCCAATGGTGGTGAAAACTTTGCCTCGAATTGGATTTCAAGAAAGTGATGGGTGCGTTAAAGCCAAGGTAATGTATACTCTTATTCGAGAAACTTTCTATAAATAAATTGTTTTTTTGGTTTATTCTACCAATGCACCAAAACCAATTTCCAAGTAGTACATACCAAAATGGTACTAAAGCATCGCGCAATAAATTGACTAAAATATATATATATTCAAAACTATATCAATAAGGTCACATCGATATGCATACAAATCTGATTTTTTTTAAAGACAAAATATTTTCATATCTGTCACAAAGAAAAAAATCTTTTGGAATCGTTTGTTACAAACAAAATAAATTAAAAGCACTTTAGTTTAGTCACAATAATACAGCTCAAAAGTTTCTCATGGGCCGAATCTCGAGCAATAAATGTTTTTTATGGGTCAAATTGGGCTTACGAAATGAGGTTAGGCTTTACCGAATGTTACCAAAATTTGTGCTATCTTCAAACAGCTTTTTCTAAGCCTTGTTGAAAAAGCCCATTTATTGGGCTTTACTGCGATGTATGGCCCATCATTTATCAACGTAGTGGCAGAATATCGTGATTTTCACATTTTAGCAAAAAAAAGAGAGAGATTTTATATCCTGGGAAGCTTGTTAACAGTCAAAAACTTGGACTAGAGACTGAGAATCAGAGAAAAACTTGATTAATTAAAATCTCTGTAAAGACAAATCATTGTCTAGTGAAATACTAATTCCATGGATGAATGTAATTAGATGCCAAAAAAAAAAATGTCGGTTTGCCTCGTGTGGTGATGAAAATGTAAGATCAGCAGAATTAACAACAATCGAAGTTTTGTTTAAAGAAAACTACGTATCTTAATTACAAGAAAAAAAATCATACATATGTTTAAGAAATCTCAAAATCATATAATAAAGGGGTGTTTTGTGTTTTTGATGAGATTTGTGAAGAATTTCGATGATTTATGACATCACTTAATGCTTCTATATATGTAGTAAGAAAGATATATTCCGGTAATGAAATGTTGTCTATTATCTCATGATTCTCATCTGATAGTTCCAGAGGCGTGCCTCGTTTATTAAAGATAAGGCAATTCAAGGCCAATAAAAAAATAAAAAAATTATAAGCCACATTTTTTTCAAAATTAAGTTTATGTATTTAGGTTAATATTATGTGTTTAGACTCTTTGTTTTAGAAGAGAGAAAATTAGTTAGAAAATTCAAATATGTGAACTTCAAGACGATTTTGTAAGAAAAATGTGTTTTATAATTTATATATATTATCGGTTTTTACTATTATTATTTTGTATAATTCGATATTATAATTTTTAACATATTTTATTTTTATAATAAAAATCACATTTTTTTAATATGTTTTAATCTCCATAAACTTAAGCACGGCACTGGATAGTTCCTATATGATTATGGCAATTAGTGTGATATATCTTTTCAGTTTATAAAAAATTAACAAATATAACTCAAAAATGTCATTTGTTTTCCAATAAAATAAACGAACAATAGCTGCAAGACGCTGGTTAATTTAAATATACAGTTTCTTGATCTTAAACTTGAATACCAACTTATAAATCAGAATTTCGCATGCCCCATTACCATGCAAAATTTGAACTCTTTTGATTTGATTGTGGTTTCAAATAATTTTGAGAAAACTCCAAAGAGATAATGACAACGAGAAACAAGGATCAGACAGGGAGTTTGGGGAAGATGGCGACTTGGGCAATGATTTTAGTTTGATTAATCAAACCGTGTATTGAATTGGCCTTTGTCAGATTCAGATTCAGATTCGTGATTAGGGTTCAATTTCAGTACTATAGTCGATTGGATTTGATTCATACATTTTTTTTTCTGATAAATAAAAAATTAAAATAAAAAAACCAAAATTCTCTCACCTATCATGAGAGCTATAAATAAGAACACCTGTTTTAATTAAATTTTAAATTTGGTTCTGTTCAAACAAATTATTCTACTAACAGAATAAAAGTTGAAGGCCCATCAAATATCAAATCAAAGCTCCACTTTTGCTATTCTTGTCTTGGAATTATCCACCTGTACTCTTTCTTAATTTGGTATCTTGGTTTTTTTTGTTCTTTCCTTTTTAACAAGAATAACAAATAACTAATAATGATCATAAACAGTAAAATTATAATATAATATTTTTAACGTAAAAAATCATAATATAAAGTAAATATGCCAGAGTGTTATGTTTTTTCGTTTTCTTTTTCCCCAAGAAACAGCATTGGCATGGTTAAAACTCCGAACACGATCTCAAAGAGAATTTATCAAAAGAAAATACATATAAATACAACTTACTTGTCCAAGGCCATTATCACCTATTAATAATAAACAAACCGCATGGTGAAGGAAGATTTCAACCTTCCATATATATATATATAACGTAACTAAAGTTTATTAAAAACAGATCTCAAAATAAAAGCAACAACAGTAATAAATTGTAATAATAGAACTTGAAAAAGATAGAGCATATAAAATCTAAATGGTACCCACCGAACAAATAGAAATGGAGCAGAAGACAAAAACAAAACACCCTAAGTCCCCGACGACCCAAAATCTTATCCATGTTATACATTACATATGTATATAACAAACTTTATGAATTAACAGAAAAACAAAAAATGTGGACGTAATTAATAGAGATAGACTATGTCAAGTTGCTTTATATGATATGCATGTAGGTCATACTTTGTCCCGTTATTATTATTCAACTTGATATCATTATCCCATCCTTTCGATTTAATCCTCCAAATCCTTACAATCCCCTTATTTTAAATCAAACGAAAGAAGTGGACATTCTGAAAAACACCACAGATTAAATTTTGTTTGTTTGTTTTTTGTTAAATTTTATTTTTGTTTTTGTATTTTGGATATTCCCCTTTAAACAACTAACTAAAGTTTAGTAGACATATTATAGAAGATAACGCGAATTACATTAATGACTATTAATGAGTAGTAATATACATTTTTGCATTCTTTAAGCAATTGCCTAAAATCCCATAAACCGCAATAAAGGAAAAAAAAAATGCGAAAACAAAAATTAATAACTAAAAACCCTAAAATCTTCAGAAAAGTCCCAGAAAAAAAAAAAAAAAAAATCATAAACGGCGCTAATGATTTCGCAGAAGTAAGCCATGGCGTACGTTAGCAACAGCCACCGCTCCAAAATATATATATTTATTTTATATTTTATTTGCTCTCCCAATCTTCATCGGAGCTTTCCGGGTCGGGTATCTTATTCAAGTCAACCCGATCCAATAACCAGCCGCCACTCTTCAACCTCTTCTCATCCTCGTCTTCTTCTTCTTCTACTTCTCTCTCACCGTTTTGATAATTCCGATGAAAATTCTTATTATCACTCTCTAAACTCTGACCAAAAACACGGTGGCGGTTATTTAGCACCGCCGTGCCTAAAGCGTCAACCTGAGCACCGACCTCCGTAGCTTTTTTCCTAATCGTCGCAGCCGACATATCCTCATCTGAGAATTTCTCTCCGGGAAGAAGCTCCGGGAAGTTAAGCCTCGCCGTGGGTCCTCTGAGGTAGAAAACCGCCGTGTCGTAAGCTCGCGCCGCCGCTTCAGGAGTCGCGTAAGAGCCGAGCCATAACCTCGACCGCTTGTTCGGCTCACGAATCTCCGCTACCCATTTTCCCCACTTCCTCATCCTAATTCCTTTGTAAGGTCTCTCTCTCTTCCTCGTCGCTCCGGCGATTGCCACGTCAGTTGCTCCGCCGCCGTCCATGGAGGATCTTAAACCCTCCAAAGAGAAAGACTTTCGAGGTGGGTTTTGAGAAAAAACGATTTTTCGATCTGGGTTTCGTCGATGACAGAGAATAAATATGTCGGAGAAGGAGAGAGAGAGAGAGAGAGGTTGCAGGTGGTCTTATGGTGATGGAGGAGAGAAAAAATCCAAATTCACCGACAAAAGAAAAGAAAAGGAAAAAAAAAGTAGAGAGGAGAGAATTTTGGTTAGTTGGATTTAGAAGATAAACTTGTCATGGTGGTGGATTTGTTTTGAAGTTATATAACGTTTTTTTTTTTTTTCGGAATTATTAGTTTAAAAAAATATGAATAATAAATTAAATGAAATTAAATTGGGCCGATGATGAAAGCTGTATCTTCTGTGATGATTTTATTTTAAATGGAACAGAAACTTTTTAAGAGGATAGGCGGAAGAAGAGGTGGTGGAGATGACATGCGCATGTATAAATAATTATTTTATTTCTTCTCTAATAATTTAAATTAAAATATATTCTACTATCCCATATGTATTATAATACAAACCTGTGTGTGTTTCTATTATTTAATTATTTTTCTCAGCGAATATACTCCAATACAATATATTATATTTGTACATATTAAATTATTATTAAACCAAATTCTGATAAATTTATACCAAAAATACCTGAGAGATAGACAAAAGCAAGCAAATAAAGTTATAATCATCGCCAAAACCTTGTCGATTATTAACTGAAATGATCTATCATATGTAAATAACAGCAACCATGACTCTGTTATGTTGTTAAATAGGAGACTAAATGCGTACTAACAAAAATTACGAGACTAAATGCATGGATGGTGAAAACTTTACAAACAGTAAACGATGCATGAAAACCTAATCAATTAGCTTATGTATTGCAATCCAATTAGTTATAGTTTTATTATATGTTGAGTTTCGTGACACGCATTCGATTTTATATAATACAAAATTTATTTAAGTTCTTATAGATTTTTAAAAAATTATATAAATTATTTTGTTGGCGTAATAACAATTATCACCATCGTATGTTTTGTATAAATCATTATAACTATGGCCAAAAAGTATATATATATATATATATTAGGAATTAAAATATTTTTTTTAATTATATACGGAATTAAAATATTTTTTTTAACTATATACGGAATTAAAATATTTTTTTAATTGAATTTATATATATATATATATATAATATGTTTGTAAAATTTTGTAATGTTTTTGTCAATATTGGTTTGATATATTTGTAAAATATTTTTTTTACTAATCATATTATTTTAAAGTTATTAACAATTTTATTATATCATGTTAATAGATAATGTATATTTCTCAAATAAAACATCATTAATGTTAAATAAAAAATAGAAAAATACTGAATGTAATGGTAAATTTCGGATTCATAGTCTATCAATGTCGGTTAAATAAAAATTATTTGGATAATAGTCGTATATTTATATTAAAAATTGGTATATATATCGGTATAGATATAAACCGACGATAAACAATTAGTAAATTAATAAATATATTATTTGTTTGAGAATGTAGATAAGTTTATTATGAGATTAGTGCTGTTTGGAAAAATAATTGTTTAACAATTAGAATAGTACTAAAAGTTTAATTAATTAAATAAAAAATAAAAAAACTGAAAAAATGGTGGTGCAGACACATCAACAATTCTGATTTTCAATATTGATAGATGTTGATAGAGGATATATAAATCATTATACTTAATTTATACTTAAATATTGCCGAATATATATATCAATAACACAATATTGCAATACGTCGAAAATGCGGTATACGATATACGAAAATACGGTATACGACGGTATAGGAAAGTGGAGGAAGGAAGGTAGGTCGGTGGTCGGTGGCTGGATACCGTTAGGAATTGACTTTATGTGTACTCAAATTACGACACGTATTTGTGTATTGTCCTTTTTGTCCCTTTCATTCCCCCGTTTTTTTATATTCTCTCTCTTCACTTTCAATTGATATGATATTCTCAGGGACAACTTTGGTATATTTCTCCTATTTGAACCCACTTACGCTCCATCATCATATTTTATTTATACAAACCAATCAAGTGTTTTGAAACAAAAGTTAACAATTACAACAAATAAAGAAAAATAGCTATAATATTATAAATTTGTTAATTTCTCGAACACTATTTAACCACAACAGCAAACCAATAGTATGATCAACAATATTATACTATATAACAAGGGTATATCTACTATAGTACAACTATAAAATAGTAAATTTGTTTCACAAGCAATATTAACTACTACAACAACAAACTAATAATATGATCAACAATATTTTACTATACAACAACAGTATATGCACTATATTTCATTACTTTATTTGCAAAAATGAAAAATTACAAAAAATTGATTTATTTATTTATAGTATGTGTTTTTTAAAACAATATCGATCTCATGAATGTTTAAAACAAATATCGTATTATTTATCCGATAACACGTTATTTTACATAATATCATATTATATATCTAAATCACATGTAATACGTGATTTTTGTCATAATCTGAATTTAGATTCGAAGATGTGTGCGAATTGTAGTACAAAAACAAAACATATTAATTGACCTGGTATATAATACGTACTCTAATATGGTAAATAAAATGTTTTGTCCAATGTTATAGTTAATCAATATAATAGTACAAGCACAGTTGAATAATATTTAGTTAGCGGGATATTGCCAAATATAACATTTGATTGATTTCTTAGTAACCCTATTTACCAATACTTAAGTGCACGGTTAAGTATGACAAGTAACAGTTCACAAACAAAAGAAGCATGAGTAACAATTGTTTCAAAAGAAATAATATCTAAGATATTTTGTATACAAACATGTAGCTTTTGGTCATGCCATTATTATTATTATTATTTTTTTTTTGCAATACCATTTATCATGTGAAATTAAATATGAATATACAACGATAACATTACCACGAATCATTATATTATATGTGTGGATCGTTTTATCGTTATCCAACATAAACAGTATATGTACATAGATCGATTGGTATTATTAAAATCACGAATATTATATACAGCAGGTGGGAGATTTATTATAGCTACAATTTGTCAATCCCCCGAAAGAACCGATCTTTCAATAATTATTTTATGTTATTTTCAGGAGTGTAGAGTTGTATTTGCTTCATTAAAATATGATTTGGATATTGATATATATTCTTAAAAAATGGATTATCTCTACAGCATATATGTGATATTACTATAATCTTTATTATTAATAAGTTGGACCATATTATATGATGTTGCTGCTCTCTTGACTTGTTTCTCCACGATTTCAATAATACGCTTGTGATGTGAACCCATCTACTATATACCTCCATAAGTCATAATTTTATAAATGAAAGGGACTTTTTTTTGTTCTCTTCAAAAATTTGTTCCGTGGTCCTTATTATCTATACACGTCAGTTTAATATCATAAGTTTATTCAGATTATATTTTATTATTTATGTTAAAATTATTAATTGTATTGGAGCCGACGATGAACAATTACAATATTTTAACGATGTTAACTAGCAATTTATTTCGGAATCGTTACACGCAAAAGAAATTTAAAAAAAACCCAAATTATTGTAGAAAAATCCGTAGGGCAAGGAGTTGAGTGATATTTGGATTGTTCCCACGACTTTGGTTTACATAAAATACAAATAACAATACTACAAGAATAATTACAAAATAAATAATTTCACTAGGGAAGTATGAGATTTAATAATGAAACTTTTAGCTGTGACCCAGTTGGCACGTGAACATGGTGCCAATTACCGCGGAAAAGCAAAATATTTATACATTTTATAGGAATTGGACCACTTAGTTACATGTTTCTTTTCAAAATATGGGGTTGCCATTTATTAAATATCGTTTTGTTTTATATTTTTGTTGTTATATGTTTATATAACATACAAAAGAACCAGTCCAATACGGTTATGTACCCTTTCATAAATCATTATATATGATCTTCTATTTAAAATCAATAAAACACATCGTAAAAGTATTAATCCCAAACCGATTTAATAGGTTAAATGTGGCAGAACTTATTATAGAAAAAGAAAGAGATTAAACTTCGCACGAACATTAATGATGTTAAGAAAATCGTTAAAATAATATATGCTTATGTAACGAACGGACGAAAATGCATATTTTGTTTATTTATCTCCCTAAATCGGAGTCGAAAAAAAAAAATCTTCCTAAATTCTTTAAAAAAAAAAAAAAAAATCTTCCTAAATATTTATGCAACGAGGCGGCTTATTATCTGGAAGTTCTAAATTTCTAATGGGATAAGAAATCAAGTCAACACAGTGTATAATATCAATCCACTAGTAGCAAAGATAATAAATCAGACACTCGAATTTAAAATTAATAAATAGATTTTGGTGTATTTCAGATAAATAGATTGTCGTTATTAAAAAGGGCCACATGCAATATGACCCCGAAACTACGTATAAGTAGTGAAATATTTATGGGCCGCTAGTATCAAATTGGGCCTCATACGATAGCTGTAACTTAGATATGGGCTTTTGGTCATGAACTAATTATGGGCTGAATCGTATAATGTTTTGTCTCTAATCCAAATCTGCGTTGAATACTTCCGATTTTTTTGGTTTCCGCCACTTTCCAATTATGGATTCATACGATTTTAAGATCTGTTCCACTATTTTAAGAGGTTTATAAGGAGATTTTTTGTATGAGGATTAGAATAAAACATAAAATTCATAATAATATCAAGAAATTACATCACAATTTAAACTTTGTATAAAATATTTATCAATGCTGGTATTGGTTTACCACTTCTATTACATATAGTGCCAAAAATAGGTAGCACAAATCAAAGAATATTCCCTTCATTTCATAAAGATTGTCATTTTAAAATTTTATTTTCGTTTCACAAAAAATATAATTTTATATTTTTAATGTAGAATTTTGATTAAAAATCCAGTTTTAACCCTAGTGTTTAAATGTATTTATTAGAAAGAAAAATTTATTTAGTGTATTAATAAGGGGTAAAGTAGAACTTTTAATTATTTTTTTAATATATGTAAAAATGTGTAAAATATTTTTTTTGTGGAATGGAGGAATTATATATTTTTTTAAAACTTACTCTTTTTTTTTAACTGAAGAATATCAATTGTGAATTTTGGCCATCCTCATTTCGGATGATAAATATTCTGACAGAGATGGGGCCCAATTCCACAATTATTTCTGGTATAAAAACAATTTCAACGGTTGATATCATCCACGGAGAAGAAGAAAAAAGCAACTTTCATTGACTTTTGTCCTCCAACTTTCAACGGTATTACAATTCCGATCCCACATCCTAAGAAATTTTCATTTACGCACCTATATTCTTCTTTCTCTAACTGTACCCCCTCCCATGGGAAAATTGGTCGGAGGAAACCTACGTACCGAGTTTCATTTCACCGGAATGGATCATTCTCTTCAGCCACAACACTCTCCTTAATCTCCTGAATCATCTTAATCACCTGTCTCATCGTCGGTCTTTGTTCCGGCGATGTCACACGGCAAAGACAAGCTGTTTCAGTCATCATCCCAAGCCTATTATCCTCTGATCCTTCTTCTTCTTCCCTCATTGCTCTAACCCAATCAAGCATATCACGAGGCGCCATAAACGGATGCCTCGATGAATTCTTACCAGTCAAAAGCTCAAAGATTAAGACACCAAACGAATAGACATCACATTTGGCAGTTGGTCTGCGTGATGATTTTCTAATCTCAGGGGCTTTGTAAGAGGAAGAATCAGCATCATCAGGGGAAACAGAAGAAGACGAGCCAGTTAAGACACTGAGGCAGTAATCTGTTAAACAGGCTTCGAAATCTTGTCCGAGGAGGATGTTTGTTGATTTTAAGTTTCCATGGACTAATGCTGATGATGATTGGTGAATGTAATACAAGCCTTGAGCTACATCTTCTGCAATCTTTAAACAAGATGTCCAATGTAATGGCTTTGCTCTCGAGGATCTTGAACCTGGAAATTTTGAGATTAAATCAGTCTCATTTGATGCAATATGGGTCCAAACATGGATGGGACCAAGAAGCAAATCAAGCACCACAGAAACATTCTTATGTTTATAATTCTATTTCAAAAAAGGGTTTTTTTTCCCCGGCATTTAAGCACTAACGCAAGGTGTCTAGAGACAAAAGCCATGGCAAAAGACGAGTTTTTTTTCACGTGAGAAAACAGCACAGAGTTCCACCCATGTTTATGTCTTCTTCCACTAGAGTAAGTAATTGAACGAAAATTTCAAAAAAGAGCAAAAGAACAAAACTTTTTTGTATAATAATAAAATTAAAACCCGCGATTGTCGCTGTGTGGTCATGTTCAATTTCAACAAGTTCTCACTAGCTACTACTAAGTGATAAAAGCTTTGCACAAAAACCGCTAAACAAAAAGACTCGTGCTTTCATGATTTGGGTTTAAGCTTAAAATAAACAAAGAAATGGGTCATTAGGGTCACTCTCTACTACCTCAAAACAAGTAACGGTTAGTCATGTCATGATAGAGACTAACACGATTAAACAAATGGTGATTAAAAAAAAAACAATTAACTCGGTGGTGACTCAGTGAGCTAGAACTAAAACCCTAATTCCTAAAGATGTTTTCAACAGTGAGGATATGACATTACCGTGAATGAGATTGAATAGACTTCCATTGGGTTGATAATCGTAGATTATGAGTCTTTCTCCGTTTGATTGAAAGTAAGCTCTAATCGGAACAAGATTCGTGTGTCCGAGTCCACCAACAATCTCCATGTGATTCTCAAACGCTTCTTCACTTGTCACCGCCGTTTTGGCCGCGTCTAGTCTCTTCACCGTCACGATAAGCTGATTATCAAGAACCGCCTTGTACGTAATCCCCACCGATCCTCTTCCCAATAGCTCTGCGGAAGCTCGCATTAGCTGCTCCAATGTGTACATCCCTCGACTCGATTCTTCTCCATCGCCGCAAAAAACCAGATTACCGCTATTGGGTATTCGGCTTTGTGGCTCCGTTGCTTGAAATTGAAGCTTCTCTTCTTTTTCATTTCCTCCTTCGCGTTTCTGAGATTCGGAAATCGAAACGGTTCTTGTTCTTGGAGTTTGATTTTGGTGTTGTTGTTGTGATGAGGATGATGTTTCTCCTTTTTGACTCGGTTCGTAAATCACATCATCGTTTCGTTTCTTCATCACCAGTGAGAACACGACGAGGCAAAGACCAAGAACAATAAGCGACGAGAGACCGACGGTGAAACCCAGAACCAATCCACTCTCTTTACCTTTCTTCTTCGAAACCACCGGCGATATAACTACCGCTCCACCGTTCTGCGCCTGAGCGCTTTGCCCCAACGGAGCTTGCGACGTCGATGAAGACGACGTCGTCTTGTTAGTAGACCCGAAGAACGGAGAGCGTGAAGCGCAAGCTCGGTTTATGATCTCGCCGCAGAGTCCTGGGTTAGACCTAAACGACGACGAGTCGAATCGCGACAGAGTCGGCGTAGCGGGGATTACTCCGGTTAGATTGTTGCCGGAAACGTTGAACGACGTCAGAAACGACTGATTCAGCGACGGGAGAGTGCCGTTGAAGCGGTTAAACTCGAGATTCAAGGAAGTTAGCCGGTCAAGAGCGTTGATCTCCGACGGAATCTGACCTGTGAAGTTGTTATAGGAGAGGGAGAGAACCATTAACCGGTGAAGAGAGAGAATCGAAGGAGGGAAAGTCCCGGAAAACTCATTCCGGCTAAGGAAAAGGGATTTTAGGTTAACAAGAGCGGAAAGATCAGGAATCGGGCCAAATAGCGAGTTATTCTCCAGACTCAGAACTCGGAGCTGGTCGAGACGGCTAAGAGTCGCGGGAGAAAAGTAGCCACGGAGATTAACACCGGAGAGAACAAGGCGAACGACACGACCCTGTGCGCATTTTACGCCGCGCCATTGACAGTAGTCATAACGCTCTGTGAGTGAATACAAGAGCTTGTTGTCGAGATCGGCGGTGGATTTGAAGGAGAGTAAAGCAACGGCATCGGAGGGAAGCAAGGAGTTGAAGTAATTCGGCTCCGGTGATGAGAATACGGCGGAGACACGGAGGAGAATGAGGAAGAAGAAGAAGAAGAGAAGAAACTTCAGTGTCATTTTTTTGTTTTTTTTACCTTTTTTCTTCTTTGTGTAAAGTCACTACAATTCAAATCAATATTAATTGCTTCTGGTTTTTTTCTTTTTAGTTATTTTTTTTTGTTTTAAAACTTTCTTTTAATTAAACAAAATAAAATCAAAACAAAATTAGAAAAATGGGAAACAGCTGTATCTCCGGTGAGACGAGGAGAGATTTTGGGACTGTGAAGTGGATCACGTGCTTGTGGTGATTTTTTTAGGTAATAAAAATATTTATTTGATTTTATAAGGATTACATATTTAAAAATTTCAAGCATATCTTATGTTAAATAAATAAATAAAAGTCGAGATTGAAAACGAAACTAGAAATATAACTTACGGTGCAAATTATACCTAACGTTTATACGTATTGTATAAATTGGTATATTCTTTCTGATCACGTAAATTGTAACCATAAAAGAGTCATTATGGAGGTTAGTAAGAAAAAACATTGGGAATCATAGAAATCCAAAAGTTACTGCGCTGTTAAATAACAGAATCATGCATAGGAGTTTTGTTTTACCCGATGCGGTCAAATTAGGTTTCCGAGAATAATCGCACTGAAGACTGAGAGTCACGCGCGGAGCAAAGCGGGTGGGAATCAGCGTCTTGAGCCGTTAGTGAGAGCCTGACCGAGTCCGTGAGTGGTCATGACTAGACTCGTCGTAGCAAAGTAGGCGTGGTCCCTTTTTGTTTTCCTCACAAATATTTATTTAACAAAGCAAAATCGTAGTTTATTTTTTACTGGGTTTATTAACATAAGAGACATTTTTTAGAAGTTAATAACCATTATAGACATTTAATTTATATGGCACACTTCTATGAGAGAGTAGATTACCATTATATATTTTTTCTTCTATTTGTCGGTCAAATCTTTTTTTCTCGTGTAATATTTTTTTTTTATCATCATCGATATCTTCATTTTAGATCTGTCCACATCTTCATCATCTCCACTAATTTTTTAGATCCGAAACACAACACATTGTTCTCTCCCTTCGATTTTGATTCATAATTGCTTTTTCAATTGAGAAATTTTTCTGGATCCATGAGAACGAAAATCGAAGATCTTCGCTAGACGCTTCCAGATCCGCTCGAGCAAGTACACATATGCTTTAAGCTTTTGTTGAGATTCTTGCAACGGAGCTCGGCCCCCAAAATTTGTCTCCGAGATTCTCGCAATGAAGACATATATATAGTTTCATCAAGAAAAAAATTACGAAGATGATGAGAACCAAACTGAAAAATTGTCTGATGGCGACTACAAAAGACGGCATAGGTTCCATCAATGGTTGCAGCGGCAGGGAGTGAGGTGGGCATGAATGGAAAATGAAACCCGGAAAAATGTTGGTTGGTTCGGGAACGGGACCCTGATTCGGATCCTATCAGAGCTCCACCGCTGCCGATGACTAGAAGTGATGTTTTGTGTATCATTTGTGTTTCTTGCAATGGTTGCGTCAAACCAATGAACTCCAAGTAAACTCTTTCAGAAATCTTTCATTATTTCTGAAACTTCTTCGCGAATTCGAGATGGTATAATCTAGATGTCTAGCTTGAAGTTTCTCGACTTGTCTCAAATTGGGTTCGCCGCTGAGATTCCGGTTTCTTTGTTTAAGTTCTTTGACAAGACGAAGTTCGTTTCTTAGTCTCATAACAATCTCTTTGGATCAATCCCTACTTCAATTGTAAACTGTAACAACCTCATAGGATTTGATTTATGGTCATTATTTTTATGGTTAGTATTTTGTGGTTACCGTGAACTTGTGTTTGTAAAGAGTGATTTATGGTTAGTATTTCAGAGTTATTGTTTTATGGTTAGTTAGAATATCCCTGCCAACGAAGATTTCTTCAACAATTATTCAAATGACTAACAAAATTCCAAAATTAGAGTCAATAGTGTTTTAAGCTATGTATAATCCATCATAAGTAAATATCATCTATATAAAATCATCCATAAACACTATCCTCGATGGACATTTCTAGTACAACTGTCGATCGAATTTCTTTGGTGTATTTTATGTTCTTTACACACAAAAATTGGATATTTGGCTCCTGTGTTCAACAACAAATTCACATATGCATGTTCAAAAAGAATGAGTACATCATTTATTGTCCACAAAGACATGCACACTGAGTACACTTTATATGGACACTCGCTAAATGGTCAGTCCTTAAATGCAGTTTGGGTGACAAACAGCGTGTTTGTGTGCAAGGTCTGTTTATGTCTATGTTAAGCTTATTTTCAAGTTGTGCTTTTTATACTTTCTTGCTTTGCCGGGATGAAATTTTAACTTGTATGATCTTTTGGATAAAACGGCGGTTACTTACTCATTCTAGTATAATTATTTCCAAAAGTCCTCATAGCTCGCATTAAACTCCATGTATCAGATTAGGAATTGCTTGTTTTTATTGACATGGAGACAATTAAGTGATAGAGAAGGTTATGCAGATTCTTGATGCACATCGTAATGGATATTGTTTTATGGACAATTCGCAGATGACATTGTGTCATGGACTGATTTTGTGGCAAAGATATTGGTTTCAAGCTGTTATGTGAAGACATAGATTATCCACAACAAAGGAGAAGGAATGAGTGCATCATTATTGTCCACGAAGCCATATCCATACAATTCATTCCATATGGACATATGCTAAAATGGACAATCTTTGTAAAAGCTTTGCTTGTTTTATGATCTCTCAATTGTAAAAACTTTGTTTGTTTTGGTGATTGATCTCTCAATTATAAAAATAAAGTTTCATGATCTCTTTATTGTAAAAGCAAAAAATTGTGGAGCCAAACGATAGAATTATGTTTTATATATCAATCCATTACAAGCACCATACATCATCCATTACATATCAAACATGTGGTCATGCGTAGAATGGTCTCGTATGTTTGCTCTCTAGAATGTTACATAAGTGTCCACGTAAGTGTTCTCTTGTACCTTTCTCAATTAGAGCTTGAACATGTCTGACCACATTTTTCATGTAAAAAAAAGAACCAACGAACTACCTCCACAAACCTATGTGCCACTCGTGAGAGCTTTAATGGCTTTCTTAGCTTCGGTAACCTTTAAACAAGGTCTGTTAGCCATGCCACCAACAATGGCTCTCGGCAACACTCGTACTGCCTAATCTCCAATCAGATTAATACAACTACCAGAAAAAATACCAAACCTGAATCGTATGAGGATTCGATGAAGAGAGAGAGAGAGAGAGAGAGAAAGAGAGAAAGAGAGAAAGAGAGAGAGAGGGAGAGAAAAAAGGAAAAAAGAGAGAGAGGGAGAGAGAAAAGGAGAAAAGAGAGAGAGAGAGAGAAATTTGAAATTGAGTTTCTAATAAATGAAAGGAAGATTCGTAGATAAACATTGATTTTTATACTCGCGATTCCGACGACTAATCGCAACACCGATCAAGCTTCTGACGAGCAAAAACTCAATCACTCAAAATCCTAACAAACAATTTTTAATGGAAATCAAGCCTAAAAATATATTTATTTGGTGGCTCGTCGAAGCTACTAATCAGAATATATTTATTCATAATCGCCGACAATTCAATGACTGGAGAAGGTGAAGAGGAGAGAAAGCACGTCTTAATAAAGAGAGGGGCAAATTGGACTTTTAAAAATAGAATAGTTGACAAAATGTGTCATTTTTAAAGTATCTATAATGTATATTAATTTCCAAAAAGTATTTATAATGATTATAAATCCTTTTTTATTTTTTGACATAACAAAATCGTGTAGTTAATTGGAAAATTTGGGAAACAAATAGTAAGACTTATTGACATTGTGGCAAAGTATGGAGAGTTGTACGAATTTGGCTTCAATCGCAAAATCTCTACAATCTCATTCTTCCACGTCCATTTATATATATATAAATGATGAAAATCTTGTTTATGGATACTCACTTTTTTATTATTGCACTTTCTTTACAAAATATTCAAGATAAACAAAGCGTGCTCTGCTTTTGTGATTCGAAAACAACATCTCCACTCTCCATTTATGTCATTTCCTTAAAAATATCGAGTTTAAATAGTACAATAAGTTCTCTCTTTTTCTTATTTTTGTTTTGTTTTAAATCTCTTTTTTTTTTGCCATCAAACCCCATACACCGCGTCCCGTTGACGTAATACTCACCGACTCATCGAGATTTACATGGGAGAAAATACAGTCACGTGCTCGTGCCTCTTTTACGAGTGCATCCGCACGGATATTAGAACAACGTGGAATAAGGGATATATGAAACATTACAAAGTTATCTCTAAGTTCGAACAGGTAGTCTAACTCTGTCTTAAAAACTGGCCAATTCGTCGGATGTTCAACCATTTGTAGTATATCTGAGCAGTCGGTCTCAAATCAAGTCGATAAAATGCGTTTCTCCTTGAGGTATTCCATTGCCCATGTAAGTTCTTTCATCTCTGCATGTAAAGGTTATAGGCTCCTCCGACATACTCGCATTTTGGTGTGAATCTGTCCTACGGTATCAATGAAGCACCATCCAAGGCCACTAATGGGTCCATGGTCAACCCATGAAGCATCCACCTGACATAAGGGAATGTGGGGGGGTCCTCGTGAAGAGCCATTGTAGCATCTTGGTGAAGGCCTCCTCCTTCTTCATCATCTTCCTCTTTTTTGTTTGCAGTGCTCTAGCTTTCTTCCTCGAGCCTTGCTAGTTGGATTGAATCCACAAGTGATATATCTTTTCCATTGAATAGCTTAGCGTTCATTGCTTTCAATATGTACCAGATGATCCATGGGTATGTATCCCATTGGGATATGGAGACCTCTTTCCTCTGTCCTCCAAAAAAAGAAGTCCATGTTTTGAAAAAGGGACGTACTCAGGAAGTTACCTGGAAGGGACGGGAATTCCAATAAGGCCCACACCTGGAGGGCTGTGGGGCATTCAAAAATCACATGGTTGATTGTTTTCTCCGATGCACCACATTTGGGGCAACTCTTGTCATTCCCAAGGTGGCGGAACGTCAGCCGTGGACAAGTGGCCACACATCCTGCTAGAGCTTGCCACATAAAGTGTTTGAGCTTTGTAGGTGTCTTGATCTTCCATACTTGTCTTAAAAGGTATGTAATGCTCGGCTCAGGGATCTGTCGATTCTCCTGGAGTGTATTTGAGTTGTGAACTAAGTCATAGCCTGATTTTACTATGTATGTCCCAGATTTTGTGTAGCTCCAAGCATATCCATGTAAGTTGAATCTTCGACTTGGCCTTATCCCTAATATCTGGACGACATCTTCAGGATGGAAAAATTCCCGAATAAGTGTTTCATTCCACTCCGTCGAATTATGTCTCATGAGATCCCTGACAAGAAGCTGGGAGTTCTTCATGGTATGTCGATGATTACTCCTTGGTAATCGTATCAGTTTATCTGGAATTAATGGTTCGTTCCAGGCCTTAGTATTGCAGCCAGATCAAATGGTCTTCTGGAGCCCCTGTTTGAGGAGGTTTTTTGCCGCTATAATGCTATTTCACCCACATGAGGGGGAATATACATTTTGGTCCTGTAGGAGGTTGGATTTGTGATAATATCGGCTCCGAAGTACCCGAGCGAGAAGGGATGACGAAAAGTGAAGTAGGCGCCACAACTGCTTAGCTAGGAGGGCTAGGTTGAATTCATGTAGATCTCTAAAGCCCAGATCACCCAAATCCCGAGGAATGCAAATCTTATCTTATGCAATCTAATGTAGTTCTCTGCTACTTTGACGTGAGTTTCACCAAAAATTAGATATAACATTCTGTAATTTATATGTAATACTCTCAGGAAAAAAAAAACATGACATGATGGAGGGTATGGAGGATTTGGACAACTGATTTAAGTAACACTTCTTTAAGTCTAAAAGAAAGGTTAAAAAGTTTGGTGCTTGGTCGCTATATGGAAAAAACTAGCTAAAGTGACTTTGACTTCATCATTTTGTAAGTAAGACCTAAAAAGAAGCGTCCACCACTACATTTTGAGGACCTTTTTTTTTTTTTTTGCCGGCACATTTTAAGGACTTATGCGTCAGTTTGTCACTTGAAAAGTGTAATTTCGTATTTAATGAACTAATCCTCGTATATAGAAATATATGTATTTTTGTAAAAGAAGTATATAGTATACGTAAGTTGTCAAAAGAAAAAAAAAATCAGAAAAGTTAAAGATGTATATATAACGTATACGCTAAAACCAGATCTAGAATCGGGATGGGCCTAATAAAGCCCAAAATAAACTAGACCTTGTTATATGGGCCATATTACATCAGTTGGATTTCAGTCAAGGCAAAGTCCAACCTGAAAAAATCTGAGCTCCACGTGAATATTGTTTTTTGTTTCTCCAAAATTGGAAATGAAACCAACTTCAAACTAATTTTCCGGATATGCATAAAGATTTTGTAATGATTAAAATATATAAACGTTAAGTGAAAATCTATTTACAGTTTTAGCTAACATGTAATAATAAAAATTCGAATAATTTTTTTAAATACCATTAAAATATGTTTTTGTTCCAAGTATAATCATTGAGTTTTTTTTTTTCAAAAAGACCACAAAAAGTTGTTTTTCCAAAAATATCACAAACATTAAAAATGAGTTTTAAGAATTTAAATTTTTTGGTGTGAGTTTAGTATTATGTGTTTAGGATTTAGTTTTTAGAGGTTATGATTTAGTTTTTAGGATTTAAGGCTTAATTTTGAGGGTTTAAAGTTTAGTTTTATTTTGTGGTATTTTTGAAAAAATAAATCTTTTATTAAAAGAAAAAAACTAGTAATACTATATTTAAAAAAAAACTTATTTTTATGATAATTTTGATAATTACCCTAATAAATATTGGGTTCGCTCAAACCCACAGATAACTAATAATAATCCAAGAAAGCGTTTACTAATCGTTTTCAAGAAGAAATATGTTAGACATACTATTTTTTTAATAGAGATGATGATTATATTTTAATATGATTCCTTAGGAAATAAACGAAAGAAGAAAAAGAAGAAGGGACAAAGACTTGTTGTCTGTAATTAGTTATGGCGTCACTTTGCAGTAACCAAAACGCCGACACCTCTCTCTTCTTCTTCTTCTTCCTCTCACCAGCTCCATGCAATGTACGGTACAACCACCTCCTTAATTATTTACATTTTAATCATTACTATTCTATCAAAACTATTATAACCAAGACAAAAACATTTTGTGTTTTGTTTTATTATATTTCAGTTTCGCCAATTTTGTATTCTTCCCAACAAACCACAAACCCGCATGATAATTTAGGACTTGATCGTGTATAGACGTCATTTTTATTTATTTTATTAATTTTACATATAGCTTAGATCGTTTTTCACAAGTCTTTTTTATACATTTTTAATGATAAGTCTTGCATCCACTGATCCACACATGTTTTGCAGTCGATGCAATAGTCGTAAAAACCATTCTACAATGTTTTCAACTTGAAATGTTCATTTTTTTGCAAATTTCAACAACCTCATTGACATTCGTTTGAAGTAGTCGCACTTTTAATTTTAATTTTTTTTATAATGAATATTTAAAATTATTCTGAACACGTATACAATCGGATGAATTTACTGTGGTTTGTGTTCTTATAAAAAAATGTTTTGGTATGGTTTGTGAATTAGGTGATAATTAATGTCCGTATTAGATAAATGTTATTTTCTTCATAGAAAAATGTCACCTTCAGAAATCTCCCAAACGAACAAAATTTGAAGGAAATGTGAAGAAAAATGAAGGGTAATAAGATTCAATAGCGAATTAATCTTCTAGAATATAAGAACTATACATTATAATATTTCTACCACATTGTGAAGTCGTCATCAGTCTCTAATAGGTTTCATTTCATATAATTGGTTTTTTAATACTTGCCAAAACCAAAACACTCGCTTTTAAAACAGAGTCAATCTCTCCGTCTTCTTCCTCTGACCAAAAGAAAAAAAAAAAACCAGAGGAAAGAAAAATGAAAAGCGGAGGGAACACAAACACGAAACTGATACTTCTTCATCCATACATTCAAAAACAAACAAGCACAAATCGGCTATGGCTTCTCGCTTTTGTCTCTTTCTTCACAATCGCTTTTCTCCTAACTCTACTATACACCACCGACTCCATCATCACTTCTAAAAACGGCTCCGTCGTCTCCTCCGTCGTCAACTCCGCCGTATCCTCCGCTCCCAGCTCTCAGTTACCAACGACCGCCATCAATGCTCTGCTTCACTACGCGTCGAGATCTAACGACAGCTTCCACATGTCATACGGAGAGATGAAATCGATCTCCGACGTACTCCGCCGCTGCGCTCCGCCGTGTAATCTCCTCGTTTTCGGTTTAACACACGAAACCCTTCTCTGGAAATCGCTAAACCACAACGGTCGGACCGTATTCATCGAAGAGAATCGATACTACGCGGCTTACTTCGAAGAAATCCACCCGGAGATCGAAGTTTTCGATGTTCAGTACACGACGAAAGCGCACGAGGCGCGCGAGCTCGTGTCGGCGGTGAAAGAGGCGGCGAGGAACGAGTGTCGTCCCGTGCAGAATCTTCTCTTCTCCGATTGCAAATTGGGTCTCAATGATTTGCCGAATCATGTCTACGATGTTGATTGGGATGTGATATTAGTCGATGGGCCACGTGGCGACGGTGGTGACGTACCGGGAAGGATGTCGTCGATTTTCACGGCGGCGGTTCTTTCCCGGAGCAAAAAAGGCGTCGGTGGCGGGAATCCGAAGACGCACGTGTTCGTTCACGATTATTACAGAGACGTCGAGAGGCTTTGCGGCGACGAGTTTCTTTGCCGGGAAAATCTCGTGGAATCTAATGATATGCTTGCGCACTACGTGTTGGAGAAGATGGATAAAAACAGCACGCAGTTTTGTCGTGAACGTAAGAAACGCTCTGCTTCTCCGTCGCCTTGAGTAAAATGTGCGCTAAAATCACGTTGAGAGTCAATCAATCAACAGACAGTCGTCGGTGGTGATTGACACGTCAATCGCGGAGGAGTTTGTATAAAATAAAAACCACTTTCTTTTTTCTACCTTTGAATATTTTTTCTTCTGCTGTAATTTTCAATCTTTGACCCATGTGAAAATTCGATCAGATCAATTAAAAATTTTATTAAAAAAAAAGACCGTAATCTTGATGGTATTCAATCAATTATATGGTACAATGTAATGATTTTTTTAAATAGATTTCCAAATATCGTTTAAAAAAGAAAAAACAATGCTATGACTAATGATATAAGTTATTAGAAAACTTTTAAAAATTCACGATCAGATAATAACACAAGACTCTTTTCAAATGCTTGATTCAACACAATCCAATAAGAGTAAATCATTTACTTGAGACAGTCTCTGCAAATTAACTAAAATTTCAGAAAAAATAATAAAAATTTAGTTTATAAGTGAGTTTTTACTTCAAAAAGTATTCGGAAACTGATGATTGGTGACACAACATAAAATCCCAATGAATCAAGAACGTATAAATCCAAGTCTTTAAAACAATCTAAGGAGACTCTTGTAACTTCGGAGTATCTATCTTTCTTTTCTTGTAGAGTGGGACTCGTCCTCCAAGCTCTTTTAGCTGATCCACAAGACCGTATAGAAACTCAAACGTCAATATGTTTTGAGCATTAAGCTGTTCTCTAACCTGTGGATGAACCCTAAACCAATCTCCCAACATCTTATGCACGTGAGATCGAATCATCCTCCATGGAACAGGATGTTTCTCACATAACTTCAAATACTCAACAACTAAATCTCCCTGATCTAATCCTCCATCGACGAAACCCTCTTCTTCTTCGCTATCTTTTGCCCATTCAGCTGTTCTAAACCCAGCAAAGACCGCCGGGTTTTCAAGAAGCGTCTCAGCGGAAAGAACACCTTCAACACCCGTCTCTTTGATGCAGTCATCGACATCTTCAATGCATCTTACATTCCCGTTCGCTAAAACAGGGATTCTCAGAGCGTTTTTCACTTCCTTGATGGCGCTCCAATCAGCTCTAAACTTTTTCCCGTCTTTCTCATCTCTCGTTCGGCCGTGAACTGCTAGCAGCGAGCAACCGGCATCTTCTAGCATCTTAGCATAATTGAGTGTATCTTGAAGGTTGGGGAAAATCCGGATTTTACACGAGACAGGAACATTGAGGTTTTGGACTAACTTTTCGACAAGTGACTTCACCAAAGGAAGATTATCCATCAAGAACGCACCATAGTTTCCTCGCCTCGCTATACGCTGAGGACACCTGACACCAAAATCCCTCAAACATTTCTACTCAATAGTCCAAGATTCAAATTAACTGCTCTTTCGATACACAAATCACTGTATTCAAACTACCAAAGCTATCATTTCCAGAAACCTTGGAACCCAAATCATTGAATTCTACATTGCTTATCAGAAAACTAACAAACTTGAACAGTGATGAAATAAAAACTCCAACTTTATTGAAGAACCCTAACATAAAAAGAGAGAATTGTACTTACCCTAAATTGATATCAACATAATCGCAGTAAGGTTCGACTCTTTTTGCAGCTTCCAATAGTGTATCAGGGTCATTAGCACAAAACTGCACAAACAATGGCCTGTCCTCCTACAATTTTTAGAAATTCAATCAAAAACCCTAAAAAAACCTCAATTCATCAAAACTGATAAAATCACACAGAAACCAAATCGAAATAATCTTCAGTTGTCTTACCTTACAGGTTGTGAATTCCTGATTTCGATACTTCTCAGTCTCGCTGAAAATCCTAGAATGCAACATCGGTGTATAAGCCGCTTGAGCTCCGTATTTCTGGCAGAGCAATCGAAACGGCAGCTCAGAGTTATCCACCATTGGAGCAACGATATATTTTGGTCTACCCAGTTTTTTCCAGTGTGCCCAAGCTCGCTCCACCCTAGTATCAATGCTTAGGACCCGACCTGGAGAGCCCAAACTCGCCGGCGCTGCATCGACCGTTTCCGCAATCTGCCCATCACGCTGCTGCTGCTGCTCCGAGCAGAGGAGATCGTCGAGTACCTGCGACGGATCAGGGTTTGGAATCGGAGTTTGGGTCATTGTTCGGATTTGTAAGATTAGCGATTTTCGGGTCCGAAGAAATCTGAGAGGAGAAAGATTCGAGAGATTTAGTTTCATGAGCTGACGACGGAAGACGAAGCCATCGCCGCCGCCATAAATTAGGGGTCGAAGTGAGTCGCTTAAAACTTTTGGGTTTCTTCTATTAAAAAAAAATGTTTTTTTCCCCCTGACAGTGTTTGGGCCTTAATGGGCTTTATGTATTCAAATTAAAGCCATGGGCTTATATATCAATTTTAGTTTGTAACCCACTTGGGAAAAAGACTATTCACCATAACATTAATGCGAAGAAAAAACATGAATTTAAAAAATAATATTTTTGTCGGAAGGTTTATTTATGATTTTTAAATAGTTTAATGTTTTTCCATTTTATTGGTGATATATAAAAACGAGGAATTTGTATAAAATGATGTGCTTATACATAAACCCACTCGTAGTTTTTGCTTAGAAACAAAGGGAAAAAACGATAACCTAAATCGTACGACTATTATTCTTCAGTTGACTGCTGACGTAATCAAGCACCAATCATTAATTAACGTCAGGTCTCACTAATTATACACGTGCTTTACCCAAATCTCCTCCTTAATCATCACTCTAGCCCCAGGGAATAATTTCTTAATTACGACATAAACGCTTCAACCTCTCACTAATATCTCGCCACGTGTAACTCATTTATATTCAAATCCAACATTGCTTTTTCTTTTCGATTTCCCTTTTTTTTAAATAATGTCCGTTGTACCAGCAGAAGGGTGGTAACCATAATAATGATATTAATTAATATAAATTAAACCTTAAATGCAAAGTAATTAACTAATTTAATTATTTCTTAACAGACATTTTTTTCCCTCTTTTATGTTCGCTCTAACTGTTCAGAAAAAGGAAGAAGAAGAAAAGGAGAGAAACGAAGAAGATGAAGCTCTCTGTGTTTCGCTTGAGTTATTGGAACCGTCGAGGAAGCAGTTTCAGATCATCGGCGTTGTTGGATCCGTCATTCGACGGAGGTTTCGTCGGCAAATCTCCGTCGTCTGTGTTTTGGCTAATCATTCATGCTCTCTGCTGCTTGATCAGCTTGATTTTAGGGTTTCGTTTCAGCCATTTAGTCCTCTTCTTCCTTTTCTCGACTTCCGTCACCAATTTATACACTACTCCTTTTCTTTCGGCCGGCAACGGCGGCGTAAGCCAGCTTCTCCGGGTGAAACCTCTGGAAACAACTAACAGCAGCACGGTGATGAAGAACTCTCGAGTGGTGGTTGGAAGACACGGGATCCGGATCCGGCCGTGGCCTCACCCGAATCCGATTGAGGTCATGAGAGCTCATCAGCTACTTGAGAGAGTCCAGAAGGAGCAGAAATCGCTCTACGGTGTGAGGAGCCCTAAGACTGTGATTGCGGTGACACCGACTTATGTACGGACTTTTCAGGCGCTTCATCTGACCGGAGTTATGCACTCGCTCATGCTCGTCCCGTACGATTTGGTTTGGATCGTAGTGGAAGCTGGTGGAAAAACCAACGAGACGGCTTCGTTTATCGCAAAATCAGGATTGAAGACGATTCACATAGGGTTCGACCAGAAAATGCCGAATACTTGGGAAGATCGTCACAAATTGGAGACCAAAATGCGACTTCACGCCTTGAGGTAAAAACCCTTATTCACTGTTTTGATTGATTCGCCTGTAGAACAGAGATCTAATTGTTCTTGTGTGGATGTTTGCTCATTGATTCGAGAGCAGAGTCGTGAGAGACGAGAAGTTAGATGGGATTGTGATGTTTGCTGATGATAGCAACATGCATAGCTTGGAGCTATTTGATGAGATTCAAGCTGTGAAATGGTTTGGTGCTCTATCTATTGGAATACTTGCTCACTCTGGTAATGCAGATGAGTTATCATCAGTTTTGATGAAGCAAGGGAAGAACAAAGAGAAACCTTCAATGCCAATCCAAGGTCCTAGCTGTGATTCCTCTGAGAAATTAGTCGGATGGCATGTTTTCGACACACAGCCTTATGCCAAGAAGATGGCTGTTTATATCGATGACAAAGCGAGTGTGATGCCTAGTAAGATGGAATGGTCAGGGTTTGTGTTGAATTCCAGGTTGCTATGGAAGGAATCTGTAGATGATAAACCAACATGGGTTAAAGATCTCATCTTGTCGGATGATAATGAAGAAATCGATAGTCCATTGTCTCTGGTAAAGGATCCTTATATGGTGGAGCCGCTTGGAAGCTGTGGCCGTCATGTCTTGCTTTGGTGGCTTCGTGTTGAAGCCCGAGCTGATAGCAAATTCCCACCTGGGTAAGTTTTGTTCTACACTCATTCTCTGTGAAAGCAAAAGCAAAATTTCTCATCACATTATCCCATCTTGACTTGCAAGGTCTTCTACTTGTGTTGTATGCAGCTGGATTATAAACTCGCCTTTAGAAATCACAGTGCCATCAAAGCGGACACCATGGCCAGACTCTTCCTCAGAAACGGAAAGGCGTTCCGCTAAGCCAAGAGGATCAAAGAGCAAGAGCTCTAAGGGGAAACAAGAACCGGAAAGCTTTTGATGGTATCAAAGTATTAGCAACTCGTTGAAGAAGACTGTGAAAAGATACAAAACTATAAATAGTTGAGAGTTTCATTTCATATTCATTTTCTCCGTAAATATCGTAAAATTGTTTGGTGTGCATTGGCTTCATCGTAATACAATACAAAATCATGAGATATTTTGAGTTCTTCAATGGAATACTTAAACCCCTAAAACAAAACTTGGAAGACAAAATAGTCTCGACTTCTTTTAACCTTTAAATTAGCCAAAATTTCAGACAACAAAAAACAGGTGCAGCGAACTAACCCAACTTGAGCCATGGTTTGATTTTGTAAAATCATGAGCGAGTCTTTAACTTTTTCTTCTCCAGTTGCTTTTTGAGCTTAGCTATAATCTTGTCTTGGGCCTGAACCTCAACTTCCTTTGATTTGAGTTTCTGCTTCAGTTCTTCAATTTCCTTTAAATGATCGTCCCCGCTCTTCACAAAGTCGTTAGCTTTGAGTTTTTGCTTCAGTTTTTCAATCTCCTCTAAATGATCTTCACAAAGGCTCTCTTTGCTGCTATGGTTTACATTTGCTTCTCTGCTCTCCTCAGAAACATCTTCTTCTCTCTTCTGTCTCTTAGAACTCATCACATTGTTCTCCTCTGTGTTACTTCTCTTTTTTGTAGAGATTTCACCATCCTGAACCATTTTACGAACATATAAACTAGCTCCTGATCCACAACTCAGCTTAAACACAACCAATTTTTGTGGCAAACCCATTCTATCCTGAAAGATAAAAGACAACAGAAACTTGTTATATCGATTTTCTTAAGATAGTTTCAGATCCTGAAATTTGACCACAGAGATGATCCTAAATACCTTGGCTAAGTCTCCATCAACGTTTTCAAATGCTTGATTTGCTTCTTCTATACTATTAAAAACAATGACTGCGCTATAAAAACCTCCTTGCTTTTTTGATGGCTGCCCAAAAACAAATCACAAAAAAACATAATCCTCGATATCTCGTGAGAAGAAAAATGAGAATAAAGAGTACCATGTTCGGGTTTTATAATATTACCTTAACTTCGAGTGTGAAATCCCCGGTGATAACTCCTTGTAACTCTTGAGAGGGAACATTGTTAGGGATTCTATGAAGGAGGAGTTTTGCCTTCTCCGACTCCATTCTTGTCTTCTCAGCCTCCAACATCTTATATGGATTTTGCAGACAATTTTGTAAGTGTTTCAGAAAACTATAATATACATTTGTTTTGGAACTTAAATGAATCGTAAAAATCCGCCTTACTTCTTCAGATTGTGCAATCGAGGTGTCTACTCCCTTTTCCACAACAGCAAGTACAAGTTTCATAGCAGCTGCTGCGTCATGAACGCAATTGTGAGCAGAACCGTCCTTTCGCACTTCATGACCCAAAACAGACTGGAGAAAGCAAAAAAAATACACAAAACACTTTATCAAATCATACACATATACGGGATTCGATTTTCTCAATGAGCAGAGAATAAAGCTTCACATGCTTGCCTTGCATAGATTATTCAAAGAAGGTCTTCGAGAAGTTGTTGCACCGGCATACTTAAATACCATCGAAGTATCTATTACTCTCGCATGATCTATCCTCAACACTGTGATCAAAGTGACTCGTAAGCACGAACGAAATTAATGAGATCTCAACACATATAGAGACAATTTGGAGCTTTTTGCTTACCGTTAAGATCATTGTTCAAACTGTGACCTACCAAAATAGTTCCCTTAGAAAGAAACCTCCGCAATTTTTTCTGTATATCAGCAACAGATAGAGTAGCTTTCTCAAGATCCTCAGCAGTAACTCCAGTAATCTCTGTCTTATAGTCAACAACTAGTTTGCTCGGTTTCACATATTTGTCAAGAACCACCTAATTCATGAGCATCAGATTAGAAAACAGCATGGTTACAATGCTAGATCACCGAGTATGGAAAATCTAAAAGATTAAATTACTCCAAAGCTATTACGTCTAAATCACGGTCCACTGCGCCAACTCTAACTACAGCTTCACTTCCATCTTCACAGAGAACCATCTCACAATCAATAGCAAGCATTCTGGTCGATTTCATCACTTTTGACTTCTTCTTTCCCATCTCCGAAACAAACCAATCCTATTATGCAACTCAAAAAAGGTGTTTTAAATAGCTTCTTCTCCATTCCCTCAAAAGACAGAAGCTAATCAATTTGATCGAAACACAAACCTCGGCGTAGGAGGGGAACGAATAGTCTATCGGGTAGTCGTGATGCGCAATAGTCATACGAACTAGCCTCTGCACTGCCAACAATATAGTTAAGAACCAATTACTTAAAAACTAATTGCATTACACAACCAAAACCTATAATTTACACATCCTAAAAAACATGTTTCTTGATATCCCCACAAAAAAATGTTCCCCACCTGCTCAGGAGTCTCTTTATCCGGAGATTCTTGCTTGAATTTCTCAATCAGATTACGATTAGTATCACATTGCAGAACCCTAGCGAATAGCTGAGAGTAGAAAAACCATCAACCAAATATATATATAAGAACTAAGAACAAAGTAAATTACTTCAAAGAAGATAGATATCAAACCTGTAAATCTTCTTTCTTTTTGAATGTAGTAAGAAAAGCGACCAAAACATCATTGGTCCGTCTCGAAGGATCACTCAAACTCGATCCGATTTTTTTGTCGTAAAAGTTTAGAAATTCCTTCCATCCTCCATTTTCTCCTTCTAAACCTCGTTTCTGCACTACCTTCACCAGCTCTACTAGCACCTAAAATCCCATTGATAGTTTCAATTCACCAAAAGTTAAAAATCGAAGAGAAGGAGTTTTTTTTTTTCTTAAAGAGTGATTTAAGAACGAAAGAGACGTACCTTTCTCTCAGCAGTGGCTAGTTTATGCTCCATACCCAAATCCTGAAAGTGTAAATGAGCTATTACCGTCGAATAGTAATCGGACGGTGGCTCTGTGAGTTTTCAGAGGCGGCGAGTTGAGGAAGAAGAAGAAACGAAATTTAGGGTTTTATTCTCTTTATTGCCGTTTTTTTGTTTAATTATTTATTTGGGCAGCTTCAGCGTTTAATTACATTTTTGTCCAAGTCAATTATCCCATACATTCAGTTTTTGTGTTTGTTTTTCACTTTTTTTATTTTTTTGCACAAGTACATTTTATCAAATAATCCAACTTTATTGACATTTGTAAGAGAAGTTGTTTTGTTAAATTATAGATCTATCTTGAAAACACAAATAGAGAGGATTTCGACAATTTTCACTTACCTTGAAGATCATTTGTTTAACTTTAACCTGTGTGACCTACAAAAAATAGTGACACATATTTCTACCTTTTACTGGTTTTACATATCTTACAAATACAAGTCAAATATTTCAACTTAAAGAAAATTCGTTCACATGATTGACGAAAATTCAGATTCCAATCAATAGTCAATACAAGAAAACAAATACAAATAAATATTCTTCCTTGTAAACGACTTTTCAAAATCGACAAGTCTTACACACAGATGAAACATGCAAAGAGGACCAACAAAGAAACAAGACTTAAAAACAGATTTTTGACAATTACCGTTTTTTTAGTTGTAGCTGATCAAGTAGAACTACTAGCATTATCATTATGAGACCATCTCCTGAATGTGCAAGTTACCAAGTTTCTTCCACCAAGAAACCCTAGCTTTGACCTAATCGTCGCTAATCTACTTCCTCCATTGTTGTTGCCACCACCGTTACCTGAACCAATCTCCGTTGCCACAACACCACCGCCTCGAGCCACCCTCGGCTCATCCACAACGGTTTCAACCTCGCCATCCACCGCGACTGTTGCTTCGGTTTCATCACTATCCATACTCACCACAAGTGTTCTCCTTTGTTCGCGCAGCCATTCCCCGATTTCTCCAGTCACCACTCTACATTTCTTCACCTTCAGTTTCACCAGATTAGGACAACCAACAGCGAGCGCCTCGATCCCTAGATCCGTTACCGGACATCCTTTGATACAGAATTTCCTCAATGCCCCGCATTTCTTAGCGATGCAAGCGATCTCTGTATCGCCTATGGTTTTACTTCCGCAAAGTGCTAATCGTTCGAGTTTCTCACAGTTTGAAGCAATGACTGCTAAACTCATATGTGTTGCGTTAACACCAATCAGCACAAGTTCTTGTAAGTTTAAGCAGTGTTTAGCTACAGCCATTAGACCTTCATCACCAATCCTATTAGTTCTCAGACCATCAATATGAAGTTTCCTAAGCAGCTTACATCTCTCAGCTACATCAATCAGACCAAAGTTTGAGCATTCTAGGGTTTTCACTATATGCAATGTCTCCACATTTGAGCACTTTGATATCGCAGAAAGACCAATGTCACTCACTTGGAGCCTCTCGAGGTGAATTTCACTCAGAGAACTATTTCCATCACCGATCATTTGAAGAACTTTATCCCAATCACCCAAACAACGAATGATTTTCAGTGTTTTCAGTGTTCTTGTAGTAGCAACCAATGGTTCAAATACCTGGCCATTAACGAGCTCCTTCAAGCAAATCGATCTGAGCGAAGATGATGATGATGATGATGAACCAGCTGCTGGAAGCTGAATCAGCTCGGCTGCTTCGTGGATTCCTCTAAGTCGCTTCACCGACAATTCCTCGAGAAGCTTGCAATGTTCGAGCATCGCGTTGACGCCTTTTGCTCCAAAGTTGCAAGATCCAACTGAAAGCTTTTTTAGATTTTTACAATTCCGAGCAAACTCTACCATTCCCAGATCCGTGATCTCGCGACAACCACGAAGCTTAACACGAGTCAGATTCGAACAACGAACAGAGATCATAGCCAAAGCTTCATCGCTCAAGCTAACAGACTTCCGATCACATCGGAGAGCGAGCTTAGTCACCGAATCGAATCGGTTGAACATGGACGTGAGGAAAGAGAAGATCTCGTCTCTAGCATCGAGAGATAACCGATGACGATTCTGACCGTCGACGAACAACCACCGTTTACAAACAAGAGAGCATCGTTTCCGATCTCCAGCTCCAAGAAACTGAAACACATGAGCCAAACACTCATCCGGCAGATCTCCGGTAAAATCCCGATCTCTAATAGCCGCAACACCATTTCCCAAATCCATCGATTCTCCACCACCAACAATAACCGGAGACCATAACCTCAAATCTATCTCTCTTCCGTTCGATTCCGCCGTAGACGACGGCGCTTGGCCCATCACCGAAGAAGGGTTTCGTTTTCCTCCTTTCCTTTGCAATCTTTTTTTCTTTTTTTTCAATTTCTGTTTTTTTTTTTAATTTCGTTGGGTCTTTTTGGAATTGAGGATTATAAAGTAAAAGTAACGGCCCATCCCGTCAAATAATGGAACACGTGTCTTCATCGTAGTCGTCACGCTCAACCCAACTCTCCCTCGCACGCGCTTCTTTAGTTTAATCTTAACCGTCCGATCTAAAAGAAATGTTGATCCAATCGTGACCGTTGATTCCTTCGACTTTTTTTTAATAACCTCTCTTCACGCTCTTCTCAGCGCATCATTACTTATCTCGTGTTCAACGGTCAAACTTCAGGTTCTCTAGAGACTTGGACTCTTTTTTACAAGGCCATGAATATTCAATATTTAAATTTAATATTTTCTAAATATATTGAAATGTTGTAAAAATTGTCAAATACGTTAAGACAGGTCGATAGGCACCAAATGGGGTATCTACGCATATGCGTGGTTTTATATATGTTTTTAGTTTCTTTAATGTTTAGACAATTCTTGTTTTTCATTAAATATTTGTCATTCGGATGTCAGTCATATATAGATGAAACATAACGTTACTACGTTTTCGCTAAATGAAGGCCATTTAAAAATATATATATATATATATATATAGATATATAGTAGGAGTTCTAGAGCATATTGTTGACCAAGTCAAAGATTTTCCCAGTGACACAAGGTCACACCTAAAATTATAATCTTACTACGACATAAAATAAAATATCAACTTTCTAGAGCATATAGTTAACTTAAGAACATCTTCAATATATTATATTATTTTTTACATTTTATGATGTAATTCTAAAATAGTATTGAATTTTACTTCAATATATTACATCATTTTTTATATCAAAAGAGAATATTTTCAATATATTATTTTTTTTTTAATTTCTTTATTAATTATTAATAATACACCATATTTTAAAAATTTACGAATTGATCCTAACTATTTTATTTTTTTTAAAATTTCCACAAAATTTAATTGATTTAATGTTGTTTATTTTCAATTTCGGTACTTTCTGTATTTTTAAATTTATTATCAATCTATATCTTTATATTTTCTGTTAAATTTATGTTATTTTGCAACTTAAATTTTAAATACCTATAACAAAAAGTATGATTTATATAAAATTTTGAAATAATGAAAAACTTTAAAAATATATATAATTTATTTCTTTGTACATCAATTTTATATATCTAAAATTTATTTATTATTATTTATTTTTTATAATAATCAATTTTAACTTAAATTTTGAAAAATAATTTTATAAATAAAAAAAATTTTAAAATTTTAACTTATTTTTTACATTAAAATAAAATTTTAATTTAGGATTTGATGTTGGATTGGAGATGGACCATACCAACGAAAAAAAAACTTAGAAGCCCATACTAGCAAGATGGGCTGGATGGAAATAATAACGAAAAGCCCATATTTAAGTTTGATGGGCCGAAGCGTATCAACGAAAGGCAAAACACCTTTCTCTAACCATCTCTTGTTGAGTTTCCGAAGCGTATTAACGTCGTCTTATGCAACGGTAACACTAATATGTTAGTAAAAAGTAAAAACTAAAACCTATCATTTGCATATCTTAAAATTAAATTATTTCAGAAATCTTTTCTTAAGGGCATTGTCAGCGAAAAGTCCAAAGTTTGTATTATGCTTTTAAATTATCGGTACATTTTATGCATCAATATTAGGACACTATTATTACGAAGTTTTTTAAAAGGAATGTACCAAAATTAAATGGGTTTGTCCCTTTTTCTTCAACCGAGAAAGCAATAATAATGATGTATAAACCAAACAGTACAACTGTTTCCATGTTTGACTCCATCTTATTATGTTCAATTGATAATTCCATGATTTGATATATTTTTTCTATAAAATTCTGACACATCTTTATCTATTGTAATTTAAGTTCCATACAATATTTATATCTATTTACATATAAAAAAACTCATAATCGAATACTTGAACTTAGGTTTAAGGACATTGGATTATGTAATAATGAGTACGTTCGTATAATGTAGGAAGGTTTATTCCCATCTTAACACTCTATTTTACCTTTTCATTAATTTCGATTTTTGATTGACGCTTTTTTGTTTTTTTACTATATATTGTCTTGACCATATTTTTGAACGAAGTTGATGAATTCGGATATCTCTAGGTATTTTGGATCTATCAAATAAGTTTAAAAGTTTAAGTAAGAAAATCGAAAAGCAAAAAAGTCGAGAATTTATGTGTATTGTATTAATAATTTGATCCTTCTCATTATTAAAATTAGATGTATATTTATACAAGATAGTAATCGGTCTAGAAATCCTAATAAAATAAGAAATTCTCTTATTTTCTAATTTTTTTTTAATTGTCATTTTTTCTTTTTTCTTCGGAGTTTTTGGGTCGGCGAAACTTTATGGATTTATTCAGTCGTCGAATGGGCCAAATTCAATACTGTAGGTCGAGTTTTGTCAAATTCAGTCGTTGTTGTGGGCCGAAGTTGTTTAGTGAGTTTTTCGGCCCATCTGTGTCTAGCTCATTATATTTTTTTGGTCGATTTTCAGTATTTTTTCGGATCGATTCAAATCTAAATCAAAATTTTTAGGGGAGTGTTCAACTGGCTCTATCAAAAGTTAGGAACACAATTACTTTTTTATGCCATATGGAAAATAAAACAATACTCTCTCCCTTTTCAATAACTTTTTTTTTTAATGACTGATTTACAGCTACCATCGTTTGGAATTGGATACGAATAATAAAAGATTGAAATGCTGAGAGGTGGGGACACTTATAAAAAGAAAAATTAAAATAAGATGTGAAAGGTGGAAATGAGAAGTCGCTTGTTTCCAATGGGCCTCACATCTTTCCCTCTCAAAATTTGCTTATATAAGAATTGAGAAATATAGAGGAATTTAGAAAAATTTCAAAAAAAAAAATTCCAACACTATTTGTGTTTTGGAAAATTTTAATAAATTTTAGTTTTTAGTTTTTTTATTTTATTTTGTGAAAACATTTTTGTATAATACATTAGGTACTAAATTGACATTAGTTAATAAATTAAACATAGTATTTTCATATTTCTCTAATATCAACCTTTAATTTCCTACTAGTAGCAAATTATTTTTGTTAGTGTCTTACTATCTTGTTAGTTTGTGTTTAATAAAATTATTAAATATATCAAATATAAACTTTAATATTTTATCATTTATTTAACTAATTTTGTTGATAAAAATTATTTTAACTATTTTTTTATTAGTTTATTTAATTATATTTTCAACAAAAATTCAGCTAGATTCAGCCAGATTCAACCGTTACCATTTAAGTTTTAAGTAATTCCGTCAGATTTCGAAAAAAATCACCAAAAATTCAGTCAGATTCTGCAATTCAACCAGATTCAATCGATACCATTTAATATTTGTTGTATTAACTATATAATAACATCCGAAATCAGTAATTATAAACTAAGTTTTTTTTTGCTAAATAATTATAAACTAGGGAAAATTGGCCATAGTTATAAAAAAACTCAAATCTAAAATTTAACCAAAACTTCTATGTGCCTTAATCCTAGCCACTAATTTTAGAAGTTTTGATTAGGTTTTTTTGTTTTTTTTTTTTAACCATTTGACAAATTCTCTTAAGTTACGAGTTTGAATATATAGAACTTTGTAGTATTTAGATATTGTGAACTATAAAGCGACCATTTTTAGTCCGCACAATATGATAGATAATGGGGCACTTAAACGATTTTGTTTTTCTTTTGTTTCCACTTCATTTTTTATTTATGTTTATATGTTTCATGTTTTATGTCAACAATATTTTTAAATGGATTTATCTAAAAGAGCTAGAAACTAAATTATTTGTATTTTAACGAGGTTTTCAGGTTCGAATAAATATATTTTGACCAGTAATGTGGTTGTTAAAGTTTAAAACATCATTTTCTAATTTTATTGTAAAAGGAGAGTATATATAATTTTTTTAATCTGCTCAATCGCATTTTTTTGTTTGCCTAAAATCCGAGTTTTTAGCATATAAAGCAGGCAGACAAGTTGGAAATTAAATAATCGCCTTTTTAAAGATATCTTTATAGGATACATAAAAAATCAAATTATTTGTAAAGAAAATATAAATAAAAAAGCTCGGGCATTTTAACGGGACGATTTTTTTTTATCTTGCTTTAAATTTATGTACATTGGACCACAGAGAATCTGCAAAGCTATGATATCAAGAAAGACGTGACTATAATAAATACGACGAACAATAAATAATTGAGATTCATATTACGAATCTGTATGTATTTCCAAAAATCTAGCATACATATTTCCTAAAATACTTGTGTGATCTTTAAAACTTACTTATCCCGTATTTAGAATCTTACGCACGGTCGTGCTTTGCTGACATGTTCACAATTTACAGTAATCCTTTTTATTTTTTATTTTTTGTATATGGGAAGTGTATTTAATCTCGTATTTAGAGTAATTTAAATTTTTAAATTTTTAAATAATTTTAATAATTTTGGGTGATTCTAATAAATTTATTATTAAATTCTTTACAATCCAATATAAAATCATGAGATTTGACTTTTTGTATTTTTAACTAAATTTTTTTTTAAAATACCTTTAAATCATTAAAAATTCAATTTTTAATATATATTTTTAATAGGTGTATTTGAATGTACTTTTTCAAATCATTAGTTAAATAACAATGGATTTTAATAGATTTTTAAAAACTCATGACTAAATAAACTACACATAGATATATTTTTGGTAGATGTTTTCGGATAACATATTATTTATTTAAAAAAATTGAATCATATAAAAAATTATTGGTTAGCAGATCTATGTTGTAATAAATGATAACAATATCTTAAATAATTAAATAAAAAAAAACGACTGGTATTAAACAACTCAAATCGCTACACAAGAGGAGAGCGTAATCATCACGATCCGATCGAGAAACATGTTTGTCGCCATCGTACGGACAGGGGAAATGAGCGTGTAAGTCACGCGTGACAAGTCGCGTGGGATAAAATACATAAATACTTCGCAGGAATCAATACGTATTTCTTGCATCTTGTTTAATTAAATCACGCTAATTAACTCAAATAAAACCCAGATAAATTAAATAAAGACATGATTTACTTAATAATCTGTGAATTATAAATTAAAATTCATGAATTTTCTCAAACAACAGAAGAATAAAAGAGAAGAAAAAATGATAACAATAAAGTAAATCGGACACACACAAAAAAAAAGACAAAGCGTGAGATAAAATAAAAACCATTGGCTTTCTTAGCAATTTGTCCGGTCTCTTGGTCTTCTTCTTTTTTGCTTTCTTTCTCACTGTAGAATCCGTCGACGAAACTTAGCTTCAATGGCACAATGAGCACAGACATTTGCAATTTCTTCTTCTCGGAAGGAGAAGATGGCTTTGGAGAAAGAAGAAGAGGAGTCTCAAAACGGTCAAAACGCACCGTTTTGTGCGCTTGATGTGCTCTATTGTGATGAAGAGAGTGGGTTTGTGGAGGAGGAGGATCTAGTGGGGATTGATAATGGGGATTTAGATTTTCTCGAGAAATCCGATGAGAGTGTCGGAAAGTTTCCGTTTTTACCACTTTTGGATATGTTTTTATGGGATGACGATGAGTTGATGAGTCTAATTTCAAAGGAAAATGAAACGTTTCCTTGTCTTGGCGAAGAAATCTTAGATGGGTTTCTTGTTTCTTGTAGAAAAGAGGCTTTGGATTGGGTTTTTAGGGTTAAATCTCATTACGGGTTCTCTTCATTGACGGCTCTTCTTGCTGTAAACTACTTCGATAGGTTTATCACAAGTATAAAGTTTCAGACAGATAAGCCATGGATGTCTCAGCTTGCAGCTGTGGCTTGTTTGTCTTTAGCTGCTAAAGTTGAAGAGATTCAAGTTCCATTGCTCATAGACCTTCAAGTTAGTTTCTTTCTTACAATGTCGTTTAAGTGTTTGTTGAAAAGCCGGTTTCTAAAGAAGTTTATTGTGTTTGTGGTTTTAGGTGGAAGAAGCAAGATATGTCTTTGAAGCTAAAACTATACAAAGAATGGAGCTTTTGGTTCTCTCTACTCTCCAATGGAGGATGCACCCTGTGACTCCAATCTCTTTCTTCGACCACATTATCCGGCGATTCGGCTCTAAATGTCACCTGCAATTGGAGTTCTTTATGAAGTGTGAGCGTCTTTTGATCTCCGTTGTTGCTGGTGAGGTCTCCATTTTATAACTTTTTTTTATGTTTAAGCTGGATTCTTGGTGCTAAATTGTGGATCTTGGTTGCAGATACGAGGTTTATGAGTTACATCCCTTCTGTGTTAGCTACTGCAATAATGATTTTTGTCATCAAGGATTTGAAACCATGTGAAGAAGTTGAATACCAATCTCAGCTCATGACACTACTCAAAGTTGATCAGGTCTGGCGCTTTAAAAACCTTTGTAATTAGTCCCAATACTAAATGTTATTATACTGTTAAGATCAAAATCTGATTCAGCATTGACTTCACAGGAGAAAGTTAATAAATGCTATGAACTATTGTTGGAGCACAATCCGAGCAAGAAGAGGATGGTGAATTGGCTCGATCAGGACAGTCCAAGCTGTGTATTCGACCCTGATGACAGCTCAATTGGCTCCTGGATTGTCTCGGCTACTTCGGTGTCTTCATCTTCTTCAACTCCAGAGCCTCTGCTCAAGAGGAGAAGAGTGCAGGAGCAGCAGATGAGGTTGCCTTCAATAAACCATATGTTTCTCGATGTGCTTAGTAGTCCTCGCTAGTACCTTTTCGTGGATCGAATGTGTCGAATTAAAAGAACATAAATTCAATCTCTCTTTTGCGTATCATCATCATCATCGGATATTGCTAGTTTTGCTACAATTTTAAGGCAGACCATTTTGTTTGTGTTAACTCTAAAGCTAACTCTGTCTCTTAAATTCTATTATTCATACATCATAATGCCATTGCATCTTGATAAAGTGTTAGCTGATTATGTTCCGAGTAAAGTGGTAAAGAGAGAACTCAGAAGTCAAAAGTAAAGAGTACTACATTGTCTTTGAAATCTCAACAAACACTAGATGCAGCAACATAGGGCTTTAGACTTAGAATTGACTGATAAATAACCATCACTAACTGTAATAGTAATAACTAATAAGTAAAAAACATCTCTCTCTCTCTCTCTCTCTATCTTTCTACTGATATGTCAATTGTTTTGATATAGAAAACTCTTGGACCTCTTTAAATTTTGGGAGATAAGATTTGGAAAGAGAAGAGTGGTTGATAAGTAATAATAAACCTGAAACATCTGATTTCTTCTGTTGGGTTAGTAAAAAACATGTGAAAGACAACCTTTTGAGAGACCCCAGCAGAAAGAAGAAGACTTTGGTTTTTTTCCATAATTCCTTCAAATTTAGTTTCTTTAATTTTTTAGGGAATTTTGATTTGAAAGGAGAGGTTTTAGAGACCAGACAAAGGGTTGTTCAAGTACTTGTCTTGTTTTTATCCTTGAAGGTGAAAGAAATCTGGTGGACATATATATATAATATATATGTAACACTCTTATTGACTTGAATTACTGTCTCATGTCTTGTCAAAGACAATAAATATGTTTATAGCTTTTAAGCACCATCTGGGAATAACACATTGGACATACATCAGAGCACCAGACATATATAGTTTCTGACATATTTTTATGTATTTGAATTATTGTAATGGTTTTTACTGGGATAAGTGATTTAGGGTCAGCCTTATAAAAGAATGGTAGTTTTGCCAGCGGCATCAAGAGACCCACCATTACCAATTTACCATTACAATCTATTTTTAAAATAATATTATATATTAGCTGTGAATTTTTTTTTGATATTTGTTTTGAGTTGTTAGAAAATATGTGACGGGAATCTGGGAACCAAAAATTTGCGGAAAAGAGAATGGGACATGGGACGGAAATTTAGGAACCAAAATAGTTGTTTCATTTGTGTTTCATTTTAAATTTGTGATGGGATGTGAACGGGATGGGACGGGACGGAACGAAAATGGAATGGGAATTCCAAAAAAAATAAAAAATACGACAATTGTGAAATCTAAACATATTTGTCTTTCATTCAATGTGATATAGGTTAACCGATAAGCAAATAAAACAATTTGGTCGTATATAGTGTTACTTAATAATTAAAAACTTCAAAGTTAAAGATAAACCAACATAAGTCACAAGGTTATAATAAAATTAAAATATAATATTAAAATTTTTTAAAAAACTTAATATCAATATTTCCAATTTTATATTATTATAATATTTTTTCAATTGTTATTATTATGGTATAGATATTCAATTCTATATAATATTATATAGTTAATATATAATTTGTTCCGAATGGGACTTCGGGAATTCTCGTTCCCGTTCCGTTCCCAAACGGGAATTGATAGCTTCTATCATTTGAGATCTCATTTCAATATGAAACATGAATTTGAAGACCAAAAATGAGATAGAACGGGACGGAAATTATGCTGACTCTTAAATGAGATGTTAGCAATTTTCGTAATAGATTTATAGAAAATAAAATTAAAAATTAAATCGGTGAAAACGAATACCAGGGGTCTGATTATCGTGGGATTACAAATTTTTACAATTATTACGGACTATATAAAACAGAAAAAACCGACTCAATAATTTTTCTAGGTTTTAGAGATGACTTCTTTGGCAGATTCAAGGGTGGATTCGACGGCAGCGGCGGCTCCGACGAGAACGCCACCGCTTGTTTTAGGATGAGATTGATGAACCACCTCTACTTTCCTCTGCTCTGAGCTTTTCCCCGCCGAAGAACGATGCTCCGTTGTCTCCACCACCACTTTTGATCCATCCTCTTGTCTTTTTTCATTGTCCTTTTCCTTATAAAATTCAAAATAAAAATCAAATTACAAACAATTACAATTAAGATAGCCAAAAAGATACAAGGGCTAAAGAACAAAATTTCATACATACCTGCATGGCTTTTAGGTTCATATCTGATAGAAACTAAATTGTAAGAGAATTTTTTTAATTATTGGATTTTAGGGAGCAAAAAAAATAACTTGTATAAACAAAAAAAGAAATTTATAAAAGAGAGTTTTCAAAAGAGCGTATATATCGTTAAATTTGGGTAAAGGATTTGTCCGGTTCTTGGGTTTGGTCTTTTCTAATTTTTTACAAAGTCTTGGTTGGCCACCCTGAGTCGTAGGGACGGACCTTTATGCTTCTATACATTTAACTTGTAGCATAAAAGATTATACAGTATAATCATGATTCCCTAAACTACTTACCAAAACTATTTTATTTCTATAAGTCATTTCGTAGTGTTGCCAAATCAATAAGATCTCAAAACTGTAGGAGCCAAAACATATAATACCGTAAGGATCATAACAAACATCACATGAATGTGATATTTTTTAACATAGAGGTTTTTTATAGAGCGTCAAATTCTCTGAGAGAGAAATGTTTTTTTTTCATATAGAGAGAGTAGTTTTTGATTTCAGCAGGTCAAAAGAGGAGATGATCCACTGCATTTGACATCAGAAGAATCAGAAAGGCGTTGTCTCGGAGAGAGTGTAGTAATCGCTGCAGCATCAACGTCGAGATTCACTATGAGTTTTCTCTTTTGTGACTCTATCACACTGTTCCTTCTCTCTTCTGATCCTTCAGCAATGGGGCTTAAGGTCGTCTGTGTCTCTGCTGCTCCTACGTCTTCTCCATCTGCTGCGTATAGTATTCTTTTTATCGAACCAACAAGCTGCAGAAGAAGAAAAAATCAGAGTGGTGATTCAAAAACACATTTTGAAATGGAAGTTTTTCCTTTTTTTTTAAATTGAGAGATTTTTGCATACAGGCAAGTGTTCAGTGTCTGGGTTTTGACAGAGAATCTCTACATCTCTTAGTTTAGAGAAATAGAAATCTCTCTCTTTTTCCAAGCTGTCTATGTAGAGTTTCAGTTCTGTGATCTGTAATAATAAAGGAAGTTGAGTTTAGTGAGTAGAGACTTTTGGTGTCATTTCAGAAACTAGTGTAGTTGAAAGAGAAAAAGTACCTTTTCATCATAAGCAGGCACTGGTTTAGATTGTTTAGCTGAGGCTTTTGTAGAGTGAAGATTCCCAGTGTATGAGGATTGTTGTTCGTGTTTACGGTTTCCATTTGAAGATGAAGGCCTAGGTGCAGCTGAAGAAGAAGAAGTCTTGCCTGATTGTTGTGTTGCTGCAGCTCTCTTGGTTGCTTCTTTTCCTCCTTTGCTGGCTTCTCTCCTCTCCAATGCGTGGTAACTATCAGATGAAAACCAAATACAAGAGAGCAGTTTCAGAAACGAGTATATGATTTTCGATCAAAACGGTTTATGAAGTGATCTATTCAGCAGAGCCACACAGATACTCAATCTGGTTTTTCTCTCAATAAATTGGATTTGAGTGTCACACAAAACAATCAGAACCAAGAAGCCAAGTTTCAACAGATTCTGGAATTTTGATTGGTAACAAAAAACTTACTTCTGAAGCTGACCTCCATTGACAGAATCGAAGTATTTCTTCATCCATTGCATAAACTCCAAGTTATCCAGTGGTCTACCCTTAACGAGTTTGCTCACTTCGATGTGCTACAAATCCAAAATCAACCAGACAAAGTCAGTTTTTGATTGCAAAGTCTATTATTATAAACAAAGATCAAAACCCCCAAAAATCGAGAGAAAAAAAAGGTAAGAAGATGAAAGAGGACCTTAGTGATCTTGAGTTTGTTAAACACATCCTGAAGCACCTTGTAGTTCTGTATCATCTCGTATTCACTCTTAGCATCAAAATTAACCTTGTGCATCGGTACAGTCCCAGGGTGTACCGAATCCATGAGCTGACAATGAACAGCTCCGGAACAAGCCTATACTCCATAGATCCGTATTCAAAATCCCCAACAACAAAATTAAAAAATAAAACAGATCAGAATTCATCGAATCCGTATATTCCAGAACCATAATCTAACCCAAAAACAAAACAAAAATCATCCGAATCCAAAATTAGGTTCGTAAAGCCAAGAGAAATCACTCAGTATTCAAATCCAGAACAACAAAACAAAACAGATACACAAAATTCATCGAAATCTGATATTGTAAGATCCAATTCCAGATCGAAAATTAGGTTTCTCAATGAGAAGAGAAATTACTCAATATAGATTATTACCTCTTCAACTTTGGAGAGATTTAGTTGCAGAGTTGAGTTGATCCACGCGAGAATCTCCGATCTCCCTACGAAATATGCAGAATCCATCATCCCAATGTTCGTAGCCATCTTCGATACACTCAGATCTCTCTCTCTCTCTCTCTCTCTCTTTATCTCTCTCTCTCTCTCTAACGGCTCTTTTGAAATTAGAGAAGACAACAACTATACAAAAAGGAGGGACGAGAGCGGAGTCTTCAATTCAAAATCCAAATCTTAACCCGCTCTGATTATTTCGGATCCGGATACTTTTAACGGGTCCGAAATTATGCTACTTATGAAGCCCAATAGCCCAAGACGTTAATCTTATTTATTTCCCCTATTTCTTAAAAATTTACATAAGTTCACGACTATTAAAAAAAAAAATCTAGAGAATAGGAAAACAAATTGGAACACAACAGAAGATAATTTTGTAACTATCCCAGAGAAATTATTGTCACTAAATCATAAAACCAAAAAATAAACTCAAAAATCAGATGGCCACACGAGAATTTGAAGAAGATAAAATCCGCCTATCAATCTAACTCTAAGTAGTACACAGTCAAGTTATTTAACTCTTTCTTGGTCTTATTAATTATTATCATTACTGTTGACTAAAATGAACAGGGAATCTATCGAGAACTTGTAAAGCCTCTTTGATATTGGGCCTTCTCTGTGGTATTGGAGAAGCACAAGCTAGGCCCATTTTCAAACAGGCCAACACAGCTTCTTCTCTGCCCTCTAACTCAGCCCGTATAGCCGCGTCAGCCATTCGCATCGCCCGGTCACCGTCATCGATTACAAGACCATTAACCTGTCCAAGCTCGTCTACCACCACGATCTTTCCCGTTAGTAACTCAAGCAGAATAACTCCGAACGAGTACACGTCCCACTTCGCATTCGGTTTTATGCTCCGGAGAGATTCCGGAGCACTGTATGGTAACCCGACTGAACTTGGACTCGGGCTTGGGCTCGGTCCAAACTCATGAGACGCTGTCGATCTCTTGCTTCCGAATATTGGAGCCGATCCACCGTTTCTGTAACTCATGTCGCCAATTAAAAGCTTCTCAAGCCCGAAATCTGCAACTCTGGGCTCCATATCTAAGCCCAAAAGGATATTACTAGGCTTGAGGTTACCGTGCACGTGCTTCTTATCGTGGATGTATGTTAGCCCACGAGCTATACCTTTTGCTATCTTGAGCCGAGCTTCCCAAGGTAAATGACAAGGCGAGGAGCCCACTTTCCCTGCAATTAGGTGAAAGACGGACATGTACACGTTAGCAAATCCCCCACTGCTTCTTATCAAATAGAAAAAGACAAAAGTAAAGCAAAGCACTCGCATCTATCAATACAAAAATACAAAATCTCTATATATGGGCACAACAGAGAGATTTCACAGAAATAAAACTGTCGCTATCGTGCGCTAGATATATAGCTTACGATAAGAAAGAAAAAAACTCAGTTTTGAGAATTGCCGTTGACTCTGCTCCGATCATTCACTGACATACTTTTTTAGTTGGAACCAACTCTCTGACTCCGAAACCGACACTTTTTACTCTTTCCCGCTCATGTTAGCCAACTAATACATAATCCTACTAACGTAAGCGTGTTCTAACAAAGAGAACGGAATAAAGGACTTACTGTAACGGGCGTTAGCGAGGCTTCCGTTAGGGACAAAATCGTAAATAACAAGCTTCTCGTCGGATCCCCAATAGAAACCTCGAATACGAACCAGGTTCGGGTGTACCAGCTTAGCCACGGCTCTAACCTGAGTCTCGAAATCTCTAAACCGTTCTAAACCGCATTCAGCGATACGTCGAACCGCCACAGCCGTACCATCTTGAAGAACCGCTTTATACATTATGCTCGAACCGGTGGCTCCCAAAATGTAAGCCGAAGCTTTGAGAAGCGTTTCGATCTCAAGCTCTTTCTCTGAATCAAGATTCACTAACGTCCCTTTCTTGTCTTGATCATCTAAACCGGACCGCCTATTTTTCCCCACCCGGTTCTCTTCGTCGGATTCGGATCCCGATGTCTCGGATTCGGATTCCTCCTCGTCTTCACAGTCGCCGTCAACGTAAACGGTTTTGCGTAGACAGTACCATTTCGATACCTTGGAATCTGTTGATGACGTGGACCATTTTGACGTAGCCGTTACGGTCTTCCGTTTCCTCGACTGGTAAATGTAGAAAACCACAATCCCGAGGATCGCTAAACCGGCGATGTCACCGACAACGATGCCTACGATAACCAATGGTTTAAGACCCGGTTTGGATTTTTGACCAGTTTTGGAGCTAATTGGGTGATTGGTTAAGCCAATGGTATTGGGAATAGCGGCTAAGGCTGGTGGAGAATTTGGGGTTTGCGATGGAGGCGGAGAGGTGGCTTCGCCGTCACGGCAAGGGTGTTTTGCCGAGTCGGATCCGCATAGACCCGGGTTACCCGAGAAAGAGATGGATTCTTGGTTATCAAGAACTCGGAAACCCGGGATTTGACCCGTCAGTTGGTTAAAGGAGAGATCAACGGTGGCGTTCTCCGGAATGTCGTCGGCGAAACCAGACGGAATCTCGCCGGAGATTCTGTTGTACGAAGCGTTGAAATAACGTAAACGATTCCCTCCGAAACCTAACGGCAACGAGCCTTTGATTAGATTCGACGACAGATCAAGATACTCCGTGGACATAAAACCTCCCGGAATCTCGCCGGAGAAATAGTTCTTCTTCAGTGAAATCTCCGTTAAGTTCCGATTCCAGCCTAAAGTCTCCGGTAATTTCCCGACGAAAGCATTGTCGGAAAGATTCAACACACTGAGTCTAGAAAACGCGCCAAAACTCGCCGGTAACTCGCCGGATATGTAATTACTCGACAGATCAAGAAATCGAAGCTCCGTCGCGTTGAGAAGCGAAACAGGGAAAGACCCATTGATCGAATTGTTGGAAAGATCGAGTCTTTGAAGCGAAGAAAGAGAACCCAAATCGGAAGGAAGAGTACCGGAAAGATTCGAGCTCGGAAGTGAAAGAACAGTCACGTGCCGGGAAGATTCATCGCACGTGACTCCACGCCAAGAACAAGGAGTGTCGTCTTGGAATCTCCAGCTCCGTAAAACGGAGAGAGGATCGTCGACGATTGAGTAACGGAAAGAGAGGAGAAGAACACCGTCAGTGTTCAGAGCAATAGAATGGTCGCAGAGAAGAAGAAGAACGAAGGGCAAAACGGTTATTACGAAGAAATAACGGCGGAGATCGGCGGCGAGTGTCGTCATGATTGTTCTTCAAGGTGTTACGCATCGTCGCTAAAAGAGAGATTTTAAAAAAAAAGCCATAATGTGATTGTGAGGGATATGAAAGTGTTTATCTTTTTATGGAATTCTTGATTTTCGTAAAATTAAATTGTATCCTATGTAAATTGCACGGAATGTGATAACAAAAATTAAAATTATTTTCCTATTTTATGCTGACGTCGTCTTTGTCGTTTTTACGTTTATAATCAAGGTGGACCCTATAAGGTTCATCATTATTTAATTTGATTTTTCAAAGAACGTAACAGTAACAATGTATAGCATATGAATCTGGATATTTGTTTTTTGATACAAATCTTTGCTAGATCACAAAAACTATATAATATATTATTTATATATTCCTTTTGATCTGTGCGATGTTCTAAGAAAATTTGACGTGAGATGATTATGCATGTCATGTGATGTGTGTGAATAAACTTGTATAGTTTGTATTATTAATCAATTAATTAACATTTAAGAAACATAATCATATGGGAGAATAGTATCTTTGCTATAAGACATTCGCATAAAGTTCGAAATTTTGCAGGTCTCTCACTGACTTGGATTTACTTCTATATGACCGTTTATTATTATAGATATAGGCTAATTAAAAATAATAGTAACTTTGTTATAATATTAATTTTGTGCAGGAAACACATAAGAAAAATAGGTGTAACGTTACTAGCTAGATACACTAGCTAACTCTCTACATATATATTTTATTACATTACTTAATAAGTGTTTTTATATTTAAAATTCAGCAAAAATGATATTCGTTTCATTTAATTTTGTTTTTGACTAATTTATAACTTTGCATATACCCCGAAAAAATCAGAAGATTATTGTCAATGAAGTGGAATTATACATTGAATGTTTTAGTTATATGAAGATCAAGTCCGTTTAATTAAATATTTTTTTAAGCTTTATATAGGTTAACATGTATGGCAATAATTCCAATGGATCACGAGACTAAAACTGATTGAAAGAGGAAATATCAAAAGACTATACAGTTATGTGTTGCATCAAAAAGATATAAATGTAGTACTGAATCGACCAGAGGTCAACATCACACGTAAATTAAATGAATGTCAAGATTAATGTACAACCGGTCAAATTAATTAAAATCGGTCCCCGTTTTAATTAAATTTCGCGAGCGTCACTGTGGTCCTTATCTGACGCCAAATCACAAGATTTATTTTATATACATGCTGATTTTTACTTATTTTTGGATGAAGATTAAAAAATGTTTGTAACTCCATTTGTCACGATTGCTGAAACATTGAAACTAATCATGAGATAAGCATGTTTTTCGTTAAAGCAAACCAATGAAATCAGTGGACCGAAACAATAGATAGGGTGGTCCTAATTGATAGATTGAAAATTTAGAAGTGTAAAATCTATGGCTAAACTCTACTTGCCAACTGCGATAATCCATCTGTATTTTGTAATGTTAAGTCATATAATTCGGATTTATATTATTGTATTTTCTTTAAACATAGGATGGTTTATGTGTACGTAAATTAAAACGGTATGGTTAATGTGTCGGTAGTCAATATCAGAAGATTAAAACCATTTATAACGGTTATTATGTTAAAGTAAAAAAGAATTCCAAGTTTTGTTCTGTGGGGTGTGAAACAATAAAACATATGAGTGTCGTGTAGTCCAAGTTTCACACATTTCATTAACTACCATGTTATAACGATTTAAGATTGACACTAGTTATTCAATATTTTATTCTGGTTATAAAATTTCCAGTATATACTTTCTATTTCTTATTATATATTTTATTTCGAGTACTGTTTAATGACTAAGATTATCGACACAGCATATTGATGTGTGAACAGTAGCCAGAACACATTTAGCTATAGTCAAAATTCATGTTATACAGTAACATTAGACAAAAAAAAATTATTTTTTTAATAACCATGGGGATCGAGTTTTTTACCACCGACTAATTTTTCAGAATAAATGTATCCGTTGAATAGCCTATTCATAGAATTTTTAATAGATGTAAAGTATGACATTATTTCGACTGATCAAATAATTATTAGATAATTTCACGTTTAAAAAAAAAAAAATTATGACCTAAACTTACATAATAACTCTTTCCCAAATAAAATCAGCATTAGACAAGGTTAGTTTCGAGATTCAAGCCACAAATTATTTACCATTTGTTTTTGTTTTGTTCCTTGTAAACATGAGCAGGTCGCATACGTAACAAGACCTGTAAAATTGTAACAAGAAATAATTAATTAGAGAATGGCTACTAGTTTGGCGGTGGACAAAGACGGGAGATGCATAAAAGATGGCGTTTTCTACTTACCATTTTGCAAAACTCCAAACCTGTTATTGTCTTACAAAATTATAATTCGTTCCCAATTCGACAATTTTTCAAACAGTGGAAATATAATAATAGAACACTGAGCAATGTCACTTGATCGGTCGGGTGTTTTTGGATATATTATGATATCTGTTACGACTTTGTGTTCTTTTTTTTTTCCCTCTCAAAATAACGAAAAATAAAAATTTGCGGTCGAGAAAATTGTTTCTCTTAGAGTATTACCAATTATCCCAATTATAATATGTATATTTGTTTGATTAGTCTATCAAGTGAACACATCGAAGCCATTTTTGGTAGTAAGCTACTATCTAGTAGCTTTTAACAACGACGTATGATTAGAATGATCAAGTGAAATGGGTCATGATTATTTAATTATATATTTGAGATTTTTAAAAGACAAAAGCTTAAAACGACATTTGCTTTGTTAATGATGTGACAGAAATAAAGAGAGATATGGCCTTTTTTTTTTTTGATTAGTTATCATGTTTATTTTAGGTTTTATAAATAACTAATCGAACAATTTTAAAGGGATAGACATTGGGAAACAGGATAGAAAATATGTAATAGTTTTTTTAATATAAAGGTGTACTCCATACATTCATCATATTTATTACATTCTGGCGAGTAATAAATTTTGTAACATTTATTATTTAGCTTTTCAAAGAGGTGCAATGTGTTGAATATATATTTTTAATCCCTTAAAACTAATATTTTTTTGTCTAGAACCTTTCTAGAAAGCTATAAAGGAATTGGGCACAAAATTAAAAGCTCGAAAAGCTTCAAATATGAAAAAGCTATGGAATAAAAATTTGCAAACCACGTGTAAGAGGATTCCAGGATTATGAAAAAAAAAGATAAGATACATCATACTTTTATGATAATGTCTTTATACACTATTTTAAAGATATTATTCTCATTGGATTGGTTATGTGCGTCCCTTAACGAGTAAGCAAAAAGTAACGCGAAGTGAAAAAAAGCCCAACAGAATTGAAAATCTTAAGCTTCAGTTTAAATTATGGTCAGTCAGTCCATTGGTCGGGGCACAAGATTCTCTGTTCGTCTTTTTATTTAGCTTTAAAATAATTATATCAAACTTATCCAGTTATCTATGAAGCACACAAATAGATCTTAGATTTATAAAAAATAATCGGTGAGAAAGCAAGTTTAATCTCACGACAAGCAAGCAGAGAATTGAATACTAATTAACTATTTTTAGTTTTTGAAGAATTTTGGATTAAATAAAAAACGTTGACACTAAATCTCAATCAATATAAAATAAAATTTTGGTTCGGTCCGCCAAATCTTAGTTTTATTTGGTTGAGTGTTAGATTGGTTCGATGCGGTAAGATATCTCATATCTCTAAAATTTGGTTTACTTACACAGTTTGGGTTTAGCTTAACCAATTCGAAATGCTTAACAACCACAAAACATAATCACGCATCATTATCACATTAAAGGATTCAGTTCTATGAACAGACTTATATACTAAACAGTCTAAACCTTTCCTCTTCGTTTGCTAAACCGGGAAGGACTAAACCGGCTAAGATCAACAGTAGTGGCTACACCATCTACAATAAGCTCAGCCAATGCAGCACCAGTGGCTGGACCATTAAGAATTCCCCAGCAACTATGTCCAGTGGCTACATAACAACCCTTGATTCCCGGAATCTCTCCGATCACAGGGATTCCGTCTTCCGTGCTGGGCAAGAAACAAGCTTGCTCTGCTATCACTCGAGCGTTTTCTTCGTCTAGATAGCTCGAAACTGTTTTCGCTACTCTCTTGAGAACAAGGATGGATTCAGGATTGCTTGTTACTTGATCTGGATCATCAGGTACTTCTTCCTGTGATGACATTCCACACAAGTACACTTCACCTGCCAAAAAAACAACAACAAACCAGACCAATCACTTCTCATCTTCCATTACTTGTATCAGTTTTTTTTTTTTTAATCTCTGTCAATTCATGAAAATCCAGATTAAGTTAAAAGTAATATGGTTTCTCTCAACTTCGAATTAACATTTACAACAATCATCTCACCCTAAACCTAACCGATGACACGAAAGAATCAGACTTTTGCAGCAATTCTCACTCCTCATATGTAGAAAGCAAATTGTCCAATTTAAACCTAACCCAGATAGAAAAATCACTCTAAAGAACCGAAATTTACCTGTTGGACGAGGATAAACTTCTGGGTCCAAAGCATCACCACCATTAGAAGGATGATAAGTTAAGAAAAGAGCATGAGGTGTTATAGCGTTTGTTTCCTTAGGTTCCAAGACTATGCTATGAGCTTTCGTACCACAAACCCTAAAAATCGAAGACAACATCTCGAATTTCCCCGACCATTGACCCATCGCCAAAACCACCGCGTCAGCGTCGATAACTCGCCCACCTTCAAGCACAACAGAGTCGACTCGCTCTAATTCCACTCTCACCTCTTCCAATTTCCCGATCACAAGCTCAACACCGTACTTCTCCGTCGCCGTCGATAACAGCTTCCGAGTGAATAACTGAGGATGCACTTGTGCTGTGGTTTCAGTGGTACCAATCGTCGATGGGCTTTTAGCTGGGCCGTCGACCCACGCCGGTAAACCCAAACCGCCGGAGACGGGCTTCGATTCTGTCACGGTGAGGCTAAGAGTCGTGAGTGGTCTGTATCCATACGATTCGACGCCGTTTAGCTCCTCGGCAAGCGATCTATGGAGGTTAAAGCTCGCGCGTGCTAAAGACGAAACTGGGCTTCCATCGCACCAATCGAAAGCGAGAAATCCGCCAGCTTTACCGGAAGCGGCGCAGGCTACGGCTGATTTCTCGACGAGAGTGACGGCGATTCCCTTTTTGGCGAGGAAATACGCCGTGCAGACCCCGATTACGCCTCCGCCGCATACAACGACCCGCTTCGACGTTTCTCCGTCTCTAACGTTTTTCTTCGTCGCCATTGATTCTGATGTGTTGGAGAAGATCGTGATTGTTCGTCGGGAGAACGGCGGAGGGAATAATAGCGATGAGATCACCGCCATTAGCGAGATGAGGTGGGTGACTCGCCGAGTCCACACGTTCGTGAGATACTATTTATTGGGCCTAATTTATTATTAGGCCGATTGTTTTAAGCCCATTAATTAGGTTCTCGTTACACTCTTGTGTTTGTTTTCCAAAGATATTACAAATGAGCCGTGTTTATTTATGTGGTCCAATTAATTTTGAAATTTATATAGTAACATGCTCTGAAGTATGAATGCTGTGTATACGGAGACTAATGTTTGTGATGGTCTGTTAATTCTCAAAAGTACATTTAATTTACCTGTTTTAATAAGTGTATTAGTTTTCGTAATTTTCAAATACGATAAACAGGATATGTTCAATTTAAAATATAATGTACTAAACCAAATTTTGTTAGCGTATTCAAAAATATGAAAACAATATAGAAAACTAACTCGTGTATAACACTCATCCATGATATAAGTTTTTTGTTATAATCATAGGTGAACATTTTAAAATCCATAGTACTACTAACTGCTGGTTTTCTTTTCAGAATGCTAGTTTCAGTATCTATTTGATATTATATTACTTCATTGTTTGTCAGATAATTATTTTTTAAAAATGTGATTTATTTGGATATTATATTACTTCGTCGAAGTTTTAGAGATCTAGGTCCCGCGACCGGCGGCTTCCACAGCACCGTGTTTTATATTCTTTGATGTATTCTCGTCAGCTTGTTTTGTCTTGGATATGTCGGAGGTTATGAAAGATTGGGGTTTGTTGCAGTTCAAGTGGTCGGCTTCGGTGAAGGTGAAGGCTCCAATCGGTCGCGTTTCGAAAGGGGATAAAAGTTTCACCGGTTCTGGTTGAAGATTGGAGTGGTCTGGTTGGGTCTGAATGGATTGAACACGCGATCATTGTTCTTTGTCTTCCGTACCGGTATTCTTTCGTCGGCTCTGATGCTGCCAGACGTGCAGTTAGGTCGACGGTGGTCCTCCGTGGTGGGTTTTGAGTTATGGGCTCGTCGCGTCTCCGGTGGATGTATGTGATTTGCTCGTGGACATCAATCGCATGTTGTTTCGTCCGATTTGTTTTTGTTCTCCTTTTGTTTGGCCGAGCTATCTTTTTGATTTTTTGATTCGGGTCTGGTTTAGTGAATTAGTTGGGTTGAGTTTTGCTTCTGCGGATTATCAGTTTGATCTCCTTTCTACCTTGGGTTTTATCCGTTCTTCCCAGGTTCGATCGTGTGCCGTTTTGGTTTCCATTATCGGTATAGTTTGGCTAGTGTGGGCTCATTTTTTCTCTATTATTTAATTTCTGGTCGAGATATTCGTTTCATCAAAGGAATCTACATAGGCATCGTCAAGTCGGGGTATCTCCGGCATCGCCGTTACCGGAAGTTTTGTATGAAGTTTTAGTCTTTTCTGGATCTTCCATGCCGGTTTAGTTTTTCTAGATCGTCTGGTTTGATGAGGTAGATTTATTCGCCATAGAATGAGCCGTTCATCGTCTTCTTGGATCTCTTTGGCCTTCTCGATAAACTTTTGCGGTTGAGCCAGCAAGGTATCGGTTGTCTTCTTGTTGCGGTTTGTGTTGGCAGAGCTCTTTTCCTAGTTGTGATTCACTTGTTATCAATTTCAGGGCTGCGTTCCCTTTTTGTTTATAACATATAATATATTTTGGTTTTACCCTTGTCTCTTTTGGCTTAGACTCTGAGGTTTTTGTGATCCGTCGGTTTAGGTTTCGAAGTTTTGATAGTCCTTCGGCTTAATTTCCGCGACAGTTTCTATTAGCTGCCGAATTATGTATTTCACCATATATTTCTTCCGTTTTAACTCAACAAATTTAGATGGAAAAAAAAGAGATGAAAATGACTTTGATAAAACACCGGAAAGGAACAACTGACCTAATCACAATCACACAGGCCATTCCAAATTTGGGCTCCACCACTTTGACGACAAAAGCCCATTTATAGGGCGGCTCTTCTTCGGCCTTTCTTTAACCACACATACACTCCTAATGATTGTTTAATATTTTATATTTATGAACAATAGACATTGTTGTGCTGTCAGCTTTTTTTTTTTTTTTTTTAACTAAAAAGTTCTGTGCATAGATCCATACATCCCTTCGGTTCTCGAAAACGGCTCTCGAAAACAAAAACATTTTATATGGTCTCTTCTCAAATGTTATTCGAATCAACGATCTCTAAACCTTACCTCAGCAAATTTAGTTGAATTAATGACTTTTGGTGTTGTCAACTTTCAGTTAGATCCGCGAACACTTTTTCTTATAATATTAACACATTTCATTCTGTGTATAATCAATTATTACATTTCGGTACTAAAACAAGTGCCTCTTTGTGTTCATTGAGCTGGTTCTCTCTAATACAAAAGTTTATGCAATTCTAGTTAGAGTGACACGACGAAATACTCACCTAATTAGTTACCAAATGGAATCCTATCAAGTTTTACATCAACAGTTGATATTAACAAAATAATATATCCAGTCAGATTTTTAACACGAACAAAATAACAAATGTTCAGTCTATACGTTATTATTGTCTAAATAAAAATAAAAATAAAAAGTAACAATCGTTTTGAAAGACATATTACAAAATAGATAATCAGATATAGAGAATTATGGATCGGTTTCAACTTGTTAATAACTTATGTATCATAAAATAGAATATCATTGGCTTCTTATATAATTATACTTTCACAAATTGTGGTTTTATTGATGTGCTTTTTTCTCTTTTACATAATTTAACAGTTTTTTTTTATAAACATATTTAACAGTTTAATCGGATATAATTTATAAATCAATGGTTTATATTAATATTGTTATCATGTTACAGAATAATACAAAATAATTTAACTATGATTTGGAAAATTATTTTCTTATGCTTTTTAAAAATATTTTTAACATGTATGATTCCCGATCTCTTGTGCTTTGTATACACAACTTTATAATGTGATGTGGTCGATAGGTTTTCCACAAGAGAACTTTTTTTTTCTGAGTAAAATAATAACAAAGCAATATACTAAAAGAGAACAATGTTTATTATATAGTATTGACCAAAAAACAGTGTAGAAATATCACTTTTATTATATTATTATTATTATAGTGTTTTAGGTTTCAAAACTACTAATATAAAGTCAAAAAAAGCCGGCGGCCAATGTGGGGAAAAAGTTTCACACTTTGATGTGATCTGACAATCTGTCCTTTTCTTTCTAACTTTTGTATATTGGCCTCACTTTTGCCTGTTCATGACTCTTATGATGCTTGTTCGTAAAACGTGATTACATGCATTGCATTATCATAATATTATCAAATGTTCAAGTTATTGATTTTGATAAATTCATCATAGATACTTTAATTTTGGAGTTATGAATTTGATGAACTCATCGTTAAAATTATGTAAACCATGCAAGTCACAAAACTTGTATAGTTTTATATTACTAGATTACTGCTTGTTTAACCAACTTGATTATCTTAGATTATTTTGTTTGATTACCAATACATTCATAGGATTCGTCATAACCTTGTTACGTATATATATACGCCAATAAAAGACTTAGGAAATAATCGACTGAGATCAACTTTTTACGATATTAAATATGCGTATAAATTTATCATATAATGTTAATTTGTTGTATAAATCTAATTTGCATGATCAGTGGCAAACGTAGGCGAGAAGTAGAATGGACAGTTGCCCCCATCATTTTTTTAAACTAGTGTAGTTTTATAAAGTCCTTAAGAATACCCATATTGATCATTCTATTTTATAAAAATATATTTGATAATTTTTATAATTCTGCCCCGGACAGAAATAATTTCTAAATTTGTCAATGTGCATAACTGATTGTAACCCGGACAATTCTTTGCATGAAAAAAAGTTTATATATCATATGATTTGGGGATTCTAAAGAATGTAACGAATCGATCAAGTTTAACATATAAAATGAAATGGTACTTGGTAAGTTGGTAGGTACCGAAACAAAACATTTTGATTCGAAGCATAAATAAAAAAGAGAGTCGCTTTTATTTTTTCGTCCAACAATGAATCGCTTTTGAAGATCTTATCATGTGTGTGTGTGGCTTAAGCACGAAGGTCGCTAAACGCCGTCGTTTCAGCAACGACCATGACCATTAATGCAAATGTGTGCGTGTGGATTAACACATGCACACGTGTGGAATGAGAAGGTACAAAATGTGCATACGGCTTAAGATAAGAGCGAACGGAAGGATCTTTTTGCAACAGCATCTTTTTATTCTATGCAACTAAGTAAAAGAACCACATGCGTCTTTTTATTTATTTATTTTTATAATCAAATGACTCTATGTTGCTAAAAAAAGAAGAAGAACAAAGATCATTGAATGTGAGATAATGATTTAGAATTTGATAACAAGTAATTTTTCTGTTTAAATATCGTTTTAAAATTTAAATTTTATTTTATTATAAATATTATTTTTACACTTTTAATTCAGATTTTTAATAATTTTTTTTTTGGAATCAAATAGTATACTACATTATTAAGAGGTAAAGCAATTTTTTTTTAAATATGTTATAAAAAAATTTAAACGACGTTTATATTACAACGGAAGGAGTAAAATTTAGAGCATCATTTTAAAAATATCCTGACATATATAATTACTACATTCATCTACTTTAAATTTAATGTATATATTGTTCGGTAAATATTTTGCTGAAACACACAAATAAAAACTAGTATATTTTGCTTGGTGTAACCGAGTTGAAGATAAATTAATACATTCAGTAACAAATATAGTTTTAATCTGAATTGGCAGAAAATAAAATTTAATAGAAACAAATTTTGGTCTGAACATCGTTTTACATCAATCGGCATACATACCGAAAATTAACAATTTGATTGGAAAAAAAAAAAAAATTAGTTGAGATATGACTTACTAATTTTGAGTTTTTTTCTTCTAAATCAACCACTCTTCCAATTACAGACTTATAGTAGCTTAATTTTAATAAAGTTATTCTGTTAAAACCCGTATAACTCCGTAAAATATCAATCAAATGTTACAATACAATCAAGTGGAAGAAATAATATCTAATCGCGTAGACCAATCGCAATTTACAGTCGCAGCTTACACGACAGGAGGAACAAAACAAGAGTAGTTTTGCTTTGTTAAGAATAATGAACATGACACGTCATCGAAACTTACACGTGGCGTGATAAGACATGTACACGTCGACTTGCTGGGAAACAGCTGTTTCATTTTTGTCGGCTTTTTGTAATTTTAATTTAAAAACTATATTTTGCCGAATTAGGTCATGTTCCACGTGCCTTTTTTCTGCACCACTCTCTCTTTTCCACAAGAGGGGCAATGATTTTTTGGACCAGAAATATAACAGTTGTAATCTTGGACGGTGTGTGATAAATAAAATAATATATGGACGGTGTTTTATTTAATTTTTTCAATGTTCATGTGATATTTTTTTTTTGGGTAAAATGGTAAGATATCTTGTGATTTTTTCTGGCGGTCATTTCATTTTTTTGTTCAAATCACAAATTATGTTGTAAGAAAATAGATCATAACTGAAAAAATATCTTCAGACCAATAATTGACTATGTGCATTGTGCGTTGTGTATTCAAGTTTTCATAGATTTTTGTATGTTATATTTTGAATTTACACAGTTGTCTCGTGTACTATGTTGTGACATTCATTTATGAATACTCAACTTACTGTTTTCGTTATAAATTTATAGACTGTTGGATAAAAGAAAAAAGAATTGGATGTTAACAAAAACAAAAGAATTGATCACAGTAAATTTATTTTTAAATGAAATAAATAAATTAAATCTTTTACGATATTTGGATGTGTGCAATCTTTGAGTGAGTAAAGACATCGTCAATCAACCATCAATATTATATATCCGTCAATCAACCACCAATTATTTATCTATTTTTTAGTTTAAGGAAAATAGTAACGTAAAACAACTCCAATAAAAATACATTGACAACTAGCAGACCAAAACCGACACTCGGACCATTGATCATAACAACAACGAGCAAAGAAATATTTTGTTAGGTTTCGCAAAGAGAAAATTCACATAACCAAAACATATATTTTTTCGGATTAGTGACATAAAAAATAATGGTGCTACATAGTTTTAGAGTGATACGCAATATAACAATACAAACAAAAATGATATGAAAAATAGTTGTACAAAATGATGTTACGAAAATGTAACACTTTTTTAATTGGTTATAAAATAATTTGTAATACTTTAGATTAGTGTAACTACTAACCAATCAAAGCCAAATCCACAAATACAAGGTAAAGCAAATGATCCATAACCTCTTGTTTCACATCACAATAACCTCATACCTTTGTTATTCACAAACTCACTCAAAGTATTTAATACCACGTCGCTATATATATCCACAAATCCATAAACGTATATATATACCTCAAAAAGTATAAATATTTTTGAGCAAATGATCTTTAAATTGGGTTTTGTACACCGATGTTTTCTAACCGAAAAGAAGTAAATAAAAACTTATCCTGTTTGATTTATTATAACCTATCTTGCAAGCAAGATTTTGAAAAAATGTTTTGCTACACCATATATTATTAGTAAGCTAAAATTCGAATCTAACCACGAATAGATATGATGGAGAAAACATTTCTTTTGATCAAATTGCCATCCTCATTTGATGACATAATTTTGCATACATCATGATAAAAGAAATACAATTTGTGTGGGCTGTTACTCCACATGAATGTTTTGTCCACAGTGTATAGTTGTTATTTCTTTTGTGAGAGCATCTTGTTAATAACATTAAAAGCATAAAAATGATTAATAATATAAGAAAAAGTTTTAAAAGAGAATTTGTTGTTAAACCGTTGGAGGAAGGTTAGGGAGAAGGTGCAAATGGCGTTGGGACCCGTGCGGTTTAACATTACCGACCTTACTCCGTACCGTACCATTATCCCGCGTTTTATGACCGACACGTGGCGGTTAGTAGATGGATTACAGTTATGAGTTTTATTAACTGTTTTTTATTTAATTATCAACGAGTTTACAGGCTAGATTTTACTCATTTTCGAGAATAAATAAATGTATTTTTCAGAGAAAATAAAGGCAGTGATGATTTTGCGTTCCAATTCGGCAACCTGTCTTGTCGTTTTCCGCCACGTCACATACGCCTATCTTTTGATAGCCGCTCATTTACATCACGTTTCTTAAACTGTACATTAATAATATCTAACCATATTTATACACTCACATAAATCAATCGTACTGTCACAAATAACAGACCATTAAACAAAAATTTCACACACGGTTTTGTAGTAAATGACCAATCCAGATCTTGATTCGGATCCGTAAGAAATTATTGAATTTTAGATTTCCTATTTCCTTAGCAAAATTTGATTAGGTTTTACATTTGGTTTCCTTAGAAAAGTGAAATAGAACAAACAGATCATAACCGTTCGATTTGTTCAATTCCAACCAAATTAAACATTAGCTTTGTCAAGAACGCTGATACATATGAATTAGGCATTTTTTTGATCTGTCTACTTATTATCATATTTTAATGACAATTTGTATATTTTTAATACAAATTAGTCAAATAATTTGATAGTTTTCTAACCCGGGAAATCGGATATGTAAAGTAGATATGATAGAAATTTTGTGAAGTGGTATACAGCCTGTCTATCGCTATTCTAAAGTCAGACTAAACATATAAAAAAAAAAACTGTCCTTACCCAAACCTAACCGTTATCGTCTTTATTTCAGATTTTTTTTTTTTTTTTTTAAATTTCTCCCAAATTTAAATTCACCTCAAATTGTGCGAATATTATCATAGCTTTGCTAGTTGGGTTTCGTGATTTTGTCTCTTTAACTTCCCATCTTCACCACGCGCTATATAAGCGCGTGTACTCACATCCTCATACATTGACCTCGATTGATATCCACGCTCGACTTGTACGAATTTGAGATCTAAAACTTTTAAAACAAACAATAAAATCATTACGAAAACGACAAAAAAATAACACATCGACGTAGTCAGGCATCGACGCGTGTCCATTTACAGCTGTATCGCAAAACTTTGAAAAACCGCTTGCGTGGAAGAAGCGTTGCCCATGACTTCTCCACCGTCTAAACCGGTTTCCGGTTACACTCTCTTGTATATATAATTTTGTCCTCTCTTTAATTTCTCGAACTTCTTTTAATTATTCGTCTCTCAACCAAAAATCACTAATAACATACAAATTTATCAAAAATCAATGGCGGATCGGATTAAAGGTCCATGGAGCCCCGAAGAAGACGAGCAGCTTCGTAGGCTCGTGGTTAAATACGGTCCCAGAAATTGGACGGTGATTAGCAGATCGATTCCTGGTAGATCGGGAAAATCGTGTCGGCTACGGTGGTGCAACCAGCTTTCGCCGCAGGTTGAGCACCGGCCGTTTTCCGCGGAGGAAGACGAGACGATCGCACGTGCTCACGCTCAGTTCGGTAATAAATGGGCGACGATTGCTCGTCTTCTCAACGGTCGTACGGACAACGCTGTGAAGAATCACTGGAACTCGACGCTCAAGAGGAAATGCGGTGGTTACGACCATCGTCTCGATGCTTCGGCGGAGGATCATCGGCCGATGAAGAGATCCGTTAGCGATGGATCTCCTCCGGTTACTACTGGGCTTTATATGAGCCCAGGAAGCCCAACTGGATCTGACGTCAGCGATTCGAGTACAATACCGGTTTTGCCCTCTGTCGAGCTTTTCAAGCCCGTGCCTCGTGCCGGTGCTGTGGTTTTGCCGCCGCCGCCGATGACGACGACGACGACTATCGAAATGTCGTCGTCTTCCGATGACCCACCGACTTCGTTGAGCTTGTCGCTTCCTGGTGCTGACGTAAGCGAGGAGTCAAACCGTAGTCACGAGTCAACTAATAACAACACTTCGAGCCGCAAGAACAACAATACGGTGTCGTTTATGCCGTTTTCTGTTGGATTCAGAGGTGCGATTGAGGATATGGGGAAATCATTTCCCGGTAACGGCGGTGAGTTTATGGCGGTGGTGCAGGAGATGATTAAGGCGGAGGTGAGGAGTTACATGGCGGAGATGCAGAGAAACAACAACGGTGGTGGTGGTGGATTCGTCGGAGGATTCAGGGATAATGGAATGATTCCGATGAATCAAATCGGAGTTGGGAGAATCGAGTAGAGAAGTGAGATTTTAGGAAACTGTTTACAAGAAAAACATCAAATCGTCATGGAAAAATTGGAGAAGAAAACAAAATGCTCTGTTTCTTTCTCCTTTGGATTAGACATAAGAATTTTGGGTTTTTTAAGAAATGTATAGAGGAAATCGAGCGAACAAGCTTTCGATTCATGGAACCTAGTGACGAAGACGAAGATTAAATTTAAAATTTCTCTTAAAACTATTAAGATTAAGAAAATTAAATAAAATTTTCTTTTATTAATGATAATCGGTAAAGCTGCGATATTTGTTATTAACAGGAATAGTAAGTGGGTTTAGGTAGAGCTAATGACCCATTTAGAGGATAACTTTGTCTAGGATTGGACAAGACTTGCATTTGGCAACTAAAGGCACAGCTTTGGGCATGGTAAGACCCCTTCCTTCCGACATGCAACCGTCATCATCTCTCTCCCAATCAAAACACTGGATTAATGAGCCTAAAGCTAAGCCCAATATAAGTTGGGCTAGGCCCATACCAGGACATGCTCTTCTACCCATCCCAAATGGTAGAAACTTACCACGATGGGTCTCAGACTCGAACCTCTCCGGTTTGAAAACCTCTGGCTCGTCCCATACCTTCGGGTCTCTCTGAATAGCCCACGCATTGACGAATAGCTAAGTGCCACGTGGAATGTCATATCCAGCAACCGTACAATTGTCGGATGACGCGTGTGGGACTAATAATGGCCCTGCGGGATACAGACGGAGAGTCTCAGAGATCACATCGCTGAGATACGTACACGTGTCGACATCAGATTCCTCCATCAAATGACCTTCTCTCGAAACGACGTCGTTTAACTCCATCTTCGTTTTTCTTAACACCTCTGGATGATTTAGAAGGTTAGCCATAGCCTACTCCAACGTCACTGCCGTTGTGTCCGTCCCGGCGAGCAACATCACCTGGGAAATAGTAACATTCAATCTTCATTATACACAGTTTATAACTATTCGAAATTAAAGGAACTAAACAATTTACGAACCAGCACAAGTCCTTTGATGATGTTGTCGGTGTAATACTCAGGTTCTGATTCTTGAAGAGATAGCAAATGAGTGATCATCGTCTTCTCCCTCTGTTTTTCCTCTGTTTTCCCGATGCTCGTCGACCAATTTCTGCATAAACTTGTCCAATTTCGAACCGAGTTTCTTCCCTCTCTTAACGTATCCATCGAAATCGAAAAGCTTCAAAATCGGAAGAAAATCGCCGACGTAAGTAAAACCTCCGAGCTCGAACGTTTCGCTAATCAGCTCCCGAACTTCTTTAGCTTCCTCGTCTTCATCGTTTTCCTCACCGTAGTAAGTTTTTCCGGCGACCATCCTCATAACGATGTTAAACGTGAGCCCGGAAAGCAACGGTCTGAGCTTCAATGTGGCAAAGTTATTTCCTCTTCTTGTTGCTGCGTGGATCGTCCGAAGCAGAGCTCTCACTTCGTCTCTCCGAATTTCAACCGAGTCCCTGAGACGAGCGGCGGAGAAGATCTCGACGGTGCATACACGGCGGAGTTTGCGCCATTGTTCGCCGTACGGAGCTACGCTAACCATCGTGTTGTTGTAAGCAACGTATTCGCCCAAAGTACTGATTGGCCTGCTGGCGAAAATGACATCGTTTTGGTGAGTTAGGAACTCCTCCGCCGCGGAAGCTGACGTCACGACTACGGCTCGACGACAGCCTAGCCGGAGAGAAAACACAGGACCGAGGTTTTGAGAAAGGTCACGGAAGCAACGGTGAGCAGGTTCTTGGAGAAGGTAGAGATGTCCAATCACCGGAAAACCCACCGGGCTTGGAGGTAAATTCTTCTTCTGCTTTGATCGGAAAAGATACGCCGCTGCTAGTAATCCGATGATTAGAGAGAATAAAACCAAAGCAAACATCTCGCCGGTTATTCTGATGTCGTGGCCCAATAGAAGACGATTTAAACTAGTCAAGGATTTAGATGAGGTGGTCCCACTGTTATTGATTGTGCCGTGTTAAGTGGGTTTGGTTAGGTAACGGAAAAACATGAACACTAAATCGAAGCGGAAGATTCGATCTTGTGATTTTTTCTTTACATTTCTGTAATCTACTTCCCAAAATTAGATGACTATGATTATCTTTGTAACGGTTGCATTAATAAAATCTATATATATATATATATTTTTAAAAAAGTGGGTTTGGTCCAAAATATAAAGTTATTGGATCATGTTTGGCCCATTAAGACCATCTTGCGATTGTATAACCTCGTTAAGGTCGGAGATGAACTATCATGTGAGAAGAGCTTAAAAAATTAAAAAATCTCGAGAAATTTTTTCAGGCGACGGTTGTTTTGCTACAAGTCTTTCTTTCGATTTTTCTATCTTTTCATGTATTTTCTTTGTGATTTGAAGGGAGAATTTGGCTTTAGAGATGTCTTCACTCACCTCCGTCGAATTGAATTTTCTGATTTTCCGATATCTTCAGGAATCAGGTACGATAACTTAGCCTTTTCTTACAAATCTCTGTTTTTTTTTTTTTTTTTTTTAAATTTGTATCTGTTCCGCTAGCTGAGGGTTTTGGATTTGGTCTCTAATTGTGAATGTAGTTGTCTGGTTCTACGAGCTTAAACTTTTTTTTTAGGGGTTTCCTAGATTCGTCTTAGGGTTTCAGCGATGGTACGAAAAATTGTAGTTTTTAAGGTTTTTGGTAATGTTTCAATGGCTCCGGATCCTTTAGATCTTCTAATTCGTACAGCTACTCGCGACTCTAGGTTTCTCTGGACATTCGTTTTTCTTTTGTAGTTATATGCCATGTCGAGGTCTGAGAGCTTGAGTTTTCTGCAGTTAAAGACTTTTTTTTTTAACAATATTTCACTAGAAGCCATGTTAGATGGTAGTAATAGTTTATGCTCTTATTTTTTGTTTGAATCTTATCTTCGTTTTTTTTTTGCAGGGTTTACACATTCTGCATTTACACTAGGGTATGAGGCAGGGATAAATAAATCCAACATTGATGGGAATATGGTTCCACCTGGTGCTCTTATCAAATTTGTTCAAAAAGGACTCCAGTACATGGAGATGGAAGCAAATTTGAGCAATGTTAGAATAGTTTATTGACTTTGTTTTTTTGTTTGATTTCTTGTGTTTCCTACACTGTGTTTTGGTCTGGTTAGATTTCAGTTATGTTCTTTTTTACTCGCAGAGCGAAATGGACATTGAAGAAGATTTCTCGTTCTTTCAACCGTTGGATTTGATTTCAAAGGATGTGAAGGAATTGCAGGAGATGCTGAGGGAAAGAAAGAGGAAAGAGAGGGATAGGGAGAAGGAAAGAGAAAGATCTAAAGAAAACGATAAAGATGTTGAACGAGAACATGAAGGAGATCGCAACCGAGCCAAGGAAAAGGATAGGCACGAGAAACAGAAGGAACGAGAGAGGGAAAGGGAAAAGATGGAACGAGAAAAGGAGAGGGAAAGAGAGAAGGTAGAACGAGAAAAGGAACGGGAAAGGGAGAAATTGGAACGAGAAACATTCGAGAGGGAAAAGGAAAGATTGAAAGTAGAGAGGGAAAGAGAGCTGGAACGGGAGCGAGAAAGAGAGAAGATAGAGAGAGAGAAGAGCCATGAAAAACAGCTTGGAGATGGTGATAGGGAAATGGTTATTGACCAAACTGACAAAGAAACTGCTGCGGATGAAGAGCATGGGCGTTCTTCGGGTCAGTCTTCATAATCTTTTCTTTGTTACTGTTGAAACTCTGTGAGATGCAACATATATTCTCCAATATGAATCTGTGTTTTTTTTTTATCCGAACAGCTCCAGAACCTATGGATATCGTGATGACTTCTACTTCTCAGCCATGTCACATTCCTAACTCTGATGTGAGGATTTTAGAAGGGCATACTTCTGAGGTACTTTACTAGGTGATTTTATCCGTTAAATGAACATGTTCTATAGTTGTTTTCCATCTTCACTGGTACCTATTTTATTAATCCTAGTCACCCTTATGCTGAGATTACGATTCTGTCTATATTACTGATTTAGGTTTGTGCTTGCGCATGGAGTCCGTCGGCTTCACTTCTTGCATCAGGGTAAGTAGTTTTGCCGAGAAAGATGAATGCACTTGCAAATAACCTTGTTTTCTTATTCCATTTATACATCTTTTGCAAAATATCAGGTCTGGTGATGCGACAGCACGCATCTGGAGTATTCCGGAAGGATCATTCAGATCTGGGTTGCATACTGCTCGTAGTATCAACGCTTTGATCCTGAAGCATGCAAAAGGAAAATCAAACGAGAAGAGCAAGGACGTGACCACTCTTGACTGGAATGTGAGGGTTGCTGCATTTTTTACTTTTGAAAAATATCTATACCCGAGATACTGCTAATTACTGGTTGTCCTTTATTCTTCAAAAGCTAAAGAATATATGAAGCATTTCGGGATTCGTTTTATGTGCCTTAGATTCTGCTAAGATGTGTTTTTTTTTTCTTTTCTGAATTTTCAGGGTGAAGGGACTTTACTTGCAACTGGTTCATGTGATGGCCAAGCTAGAATCTGGACTACAAATGGTATGTCGACGTTTGGTTACTCTGTGCCCCTTGTATCACTAGCATCTCTATTTGCTGGAAAAAAAATCTTATTTTTATTATGAATTGATGAAGATGCTCAGTCATTTGTATCTCTGTGTTTCCTCCTGGCGCGAGCTACAAATTGTGAGGTTCAAGTTATGTGGGCTTTGATAGTAACACGATTCTGTGATTGAAAAAAACAAGAAGCTATTAGCTAGTAGAAAAGATTTTGGCCAAAATTTATTTTTGCTCCCCTTTTGGTTATGTTTTGAAGAGTCAGCTTCTTAAGTACAAAATTACTCTCTTAACATTTCCAGGTGACCTGATAAGTACTCTGAGCAAACACAAGGGACCTATTTTTTCCCTAAAGTGGAACAAGAAGGGTGATTATCTTCTAACCGGAAGTGTCGATAGAACTGCTGTTGTTTGGGACGTAAAGGCAGAGGAGTGGAAGCAACAATTTGAATTTCATACCGGTACATTTTTTTTTTTTTTTAAATATATAACATCATTTTGAATCAAGTTTTCTCATACATATGACATTGGATGAAATTGAGAATATAGGCCCAACACTTGATGTCGATTGGCGCAACAATGTGTCTTTTGCAACTAGTTCAACGGACACCATGATCTACTTATGTAAGATTGGAGAAACTCGGCCTGTCAAAGTCTTTGCTGGGCATCAGGTTGTGTCTCTCATCCAAGTTTCTCCCATACCTTATCATTATGTTCAATTTTTTTCAGTCTTCAAGTCCTATATCAATCGACAAATGTCTCGCACTAACCATACTCGGGGATTCAATAATTGCAGGGTGAAGTTAATTGCGTGAAATGGGATCCTACTGGTTCATTATTGGCCTCTTGCTCAGACGATAGTACTGCTAAGGTTGCTGAATTAACCTCTTCAAATAATTTTCAATATCCGTAGCTTGAATTTACATTTGTATTCAGTTTTTCTAATGTCTCCTTTAATCTAATGTTTCTTTTTCCTTTCAGATATGGAATGTAAAACAACACACCTTTGTTCATGACCTCCGAGAGCATACTAAGGTATTCCGTAAATCCACAAAGTCTTTAGATGTCTTCAATAATGTTTTTGATTTTTTTAATAGCTCAATATTCTACTTCTTCAGGAAATTTATACAATCAGATGGAGCCCTACGGGACCAGGAACTAACAATCCTAACAAACAATTAACTCTTGCAAGGTTAGAAAACGCTTTAAAAATGTCATCCTTTTATAAAGCAAAGTGTCATTGTAGCATATCATTCATCATCTCTGTGTCGTTTCTTTCGAATGGAACAGTGCATCATTTGACTCAACAGTGAAGCTATGGGATGCGGAACTCGGAAAGATGCTATGTAGTTTCAACGGACACAGGTAAACAAACTAACTAGCTCCTTTTGATTTAAACCGATTTGCGGTTAACTGTTAACCATTGGTTCTAACTAAAGATGAATTGTTTGATAACCAATTTGAAGGGAACCGGTTTACTCGCTGGCGTTTAGTCCCAACGGGGAGTACATAGCGAGTGGGTCTTTGGACAAATCGATACACATATGGTCGCTAAAAGAAGGCAAAATTGTGAAGACATATTCCGGAAATGGAGGCATTTTCGAAGTGTGTTGGAATAAAGAAGGTAACAAAATCGCAGCTTGCTTCGCTGATAACTCAGTTTGCGTTCTTGACTTCAGAATGTAGTTTTTAAGTGTAACACTCAAGCCCAAAGCCTTATTTTGTTGTTTGCACATATTTATAACCCTAAATTCTAAAAACGAAGGCGGCAAAATTGTACTATGAGATTATTTTACTATTTTAGGGTAGTGTATTCAAAGGATCATTTGGAATGGTTTGCTAAACTGACAAATCTTATGTTATTTAATCATGAATTTTAGATAGTCTTCAAAAATTCGGAGGGATGATAGCATTTTTTTTTGGGTCATCTGGTGTTTTATATTAACCGGAAATGAGTTCAAAAATTACAATACGATGCTAGCCACACAGAGAAAGTGCCTAACATTTGGCCAAAAAATTGGTGGATCCAACTGATCTCAACATTAACAAAGATGAGATGAGCCTTAAACATTAGTCACACCAAAAAATAGCATTTAAGGAGAGGACCTCCTTTTCTCATTGTCAAATATATAGAGCAGCCATTGTAGAGGGTCTTTAGCCACATGCGATGACACCGATTTCCACAAATGACATTTTGAGCAATGAGAAAGGTTCCTCTATTAGATGCTCGGATTTCAATTTCAAATTTCCAAAAAGTAAGGAGATGAAGTTTATGCATAAGTTCACCTAGTTGGAAATGGAAGGATGGCCAAACTTGTGGTCGATTGATGACCCCAACAAGATTCTTGGCTTCATAAGCAAATGTGACTATCGACTTTGTGCGTAGCCATGCTTTCAATCGCCTACAACAGACTTTGAAGCTCTGCTTCTTCTTTAGAGTTAATGTTAGAGATGCTTCTTCTGCTATGTAATAGAACTGATCTTCCATCATCTCTTAACACTTATGCCATACATGCCTTGAGGCTCACTTTGTCCCAAGATACTCCAATGTTACACTTCAACCAAGGTGCAGGAGGGAGTTTCCATTTGATCCGATCAGTTTTCCCACCCTGACCACTGTTATTCCTACTATTGCAGGCCGATGATTGAGCTAGAAACCAAGTGGTCATCTCATCCCTAATCTTCACACTCATATCAGTAGCCAAAAAGGTCTTGCCTTCGATAACAAAGCAGTTTCTATTTTTCCACAAATACCATAATATCCACGGGTAGCTCCTCCTCACCTCCACATTTATCTCTCTATCCTTCTCATTTGACATCAATGTATACAGGTTTGCATACACAAAATTCTGGTTAAACCCATTCTCAGGGAGAGGATAATGAGATAGAGCTCATACCTGTCGAGGCAGAGTGCATGTGAATAAAATATGGTTGCTTGATTCACCTTCTCTTCCACAAATTTTGCATCTGGTATCACTTTTCATTCCTCTTGAAATAATCAGATCGGAAACTGGTAAGATTCCACTGATGATTCTCCACAAAAATGTCTGAATCTTACGGGATGTGTGAACTGACCAGACCTTGTTTTTTAGTTCATTTAGGGATGGTCTAGCCTCTGCTTCTCTTATCATTGTAGCCTTGTTCCTTTGTATGGCTAACCAATAGGCTGATTTCACACTGAAGTCCCCACTTTTGTTAAACCTCCAAATCCAAAAATATGCTTTCCTTACCACTGGTTTACTAGCCATGATCAAGCTCACATGAGCTGGGTAAAAGTAATGATTCAATTTTCCAACATCCCATCTCCTGCTTGTATGATCAATCAAATCCTTGACTTTGAGATCTAGGTCCACTCAAAAATGTTTACTTAGTGGTTCTCTCATCCCATCATCAAAAATCCATTTATCTCTCCACACAACGGCTGATTCTTCATTTCCCACATATCTTCTGATTTCATGGGAGAGTAGTTCTCTACCATGCATGATGCTTTTCCAAGCATAAAAGGACCTCACTCCATCTGAGGCCTCCATAAAGTTATCCTCTGTAAAGTACATGCTTTTAAGAATTTTAGTAAACATGCAATGTGGACTTTGCATGATTCTCTAGGCCTGTTTGGCTAGCAGGTATTGATTAAAACATTATATGTCTTTAATCCGAGACCACCTTGATCTTTAGAGAGACAAAGCTTCTCCCAACTCATCCAATGGGTCTTCCGTTTATGTTCCACAGAGTTCCACCAAAAAGATGCCATTGCACTGGTTAAACTCTCGCATGTTGCCCTAGGAAGCTTAAAAAAGGACATTGCGTAAACTGGTATAGCCATGGCCACAACCTTGAGTAAAACCTCTTTGCCACCCAATGACAAGGTCCTAGCAAACCAACCAGTAAGTCTAGACTTGAGATTCTTATGAATATAAGCTAGCATATCAATCTTGGAACCATTAAAACATTACGGAAGTCCTAGATAGGTTCTAGCACCACCTTCACTAAGGATTCCAGTCAAGCTTTTAACCACCTTAGTGCTATCCTTTGCCTTATAACCAAAAGAGATAGAAGACTTACTGATGTTAACTGTCTGTCCAGTCGCCTTTCCATATGTCTTTAGTATCTGATTCAATCTTGAACTGTTGCTTTGCACAAAAAAAGACTGTCATCAGCAAACAATATGTGGTAATAGCTAATCTACTCTGTGAAAATTGAATAAAGGTTATTGAATTAGTGATTTAGAAAATATACTATTATTATTATTTTATTTTATTTATATTAAAAAAATACTTTTGAAACATATTTAATAACAAATCACAAAGATGTCTTTAAATTCACTCAAAATCATCAAATTCTTTTTTAAATTATCAAATTCGAATTTGAAAATAATTAGTTTGAATGCACTCCCTTAATCTTCACAGTTTTTGAGCTGACTGGGAGTAGAGCAATAAATTGAAAGAAAACAAATTGCATAATAAAAATTTAGAAGATTTACATCCATATCTTCGAATTTAGTCCACAAGGCTACTTTGATTTATTGCAATTGAGCATTAAATATTTTGGAGACAAAAAAAAGATCTGTCTTGACGTCGTTCGTACACCGTTAGGGGAAAAGTTGAGGGCACGTGTCGAGAGCGAGGGAGTCGTGCTAACCCCCACGCCAAGCATACTTCTTCTTATTTTGTTTTGTGTTCACCACGTTGCAACTTTTTTACTAATAACCAGAAAATCCAAAACTAAAACCTACACTAATAGTAATAATCTCCAATATTTATTAAAAATTATGTTTTTTTTTCTCCCTTTTTTAACATTACTATATATATATACTCTCATCTTAGATTCACAAAAATATTACTTATTCTATTTTATAACATAAGATGTTTTAGATATTTTTTTTATTCAAAATATAAAATATTTTGATATTTTTATGTAATTTTTTATTTTATTTAGATATTGTATGACCAATAATATTATATAATATTTTCCATGATTGGTTGAATAATTTTTATTTTATATACTAAATGATATTTTTTGAAATTTTTTTTTTTTTAATCTTTGCGCTTTTATCCAAAATATTTTAAATTATGAAACGGATGAAATATTATTGTGGAATTGAGAAATTACGGTTCGAGTTTCCTCACAAATATACCTAGACTTGTTTTAGTGAAAATTACAAAATTTTATTATTTTCCCCCAAAATCGTTAAAAACTACCATTTTTCTTAAATTTTCAAAAACTACCACAACACCTATCTCAACACTTTTCTCTCTTATAAATTTACCAATTTACCCCCACATATATATCATACTCCATCTTTTTCTTTTTTCTCTCCATCTTTTTCTCTCATCTATGTTGACGAAAAAGAAAATGATAGATAGTGGTGGACAAAAATGAAAATGGTGGTGAGTGGTGGACAGAGACGATGATGGATAGTGGACAGAGACGATGGTTGGTGACGGTGGTGGATGTGTGGATAGAGACAACGATGAAGTATGTAGTGGGCAAAGACAATTGTGTACAGAGACGGTGATTGGTGATGGAGATGAAAATGAAGATAGTGGTGGATAAAGACAGTGATGACGATTGTGGATGAAAATGTATATACCGTGAAATCATAATTAAAGGTATAAACATCGTTTTCATTCCGTAAATAATGTCATTTATGGTAATTTTCGAATGTTTTTTAGAAAATGGTAGTTTAGAAATATTTTGCTTAGAAAATGGTATTCCTGTTGTTTAATTTGTTTGATAAAAATTTAATTCTCTGAGGATAGTGATACTCCCAAGAAGATTCGATAATCCCAAGTTTCACACGATCTCACGATTTGCTTACAAATCTGTCCCTGCGCTTCTTTACAAATTACAAATAATGCCACTTATCAACATTGACGTGGCATAATATAATTGGAAGAAGCTGAAGTATTAAGTTGATTATATATTAAGCGAATATAGTCAGTCACTCAAAAAAGCAGTAGCAGCAGCGGTTTCGAATTAGCATTTCGGAATTTCTGACGGTGGAAGCGACGTTACCGGAAAAGATGTCGGAGACGGATAGAGAGCGTCCGTTATTAGCATCGGAGGAGAGAGCTTATGAAGAAACTGAGAAAGTTCACATAGTCGGAGTCGACGAAGAAGAAGACGCCGATTACGACGAGCTCGGAAACTCTCCACGATTCTCGTGGAAGAAGCTATGGCTATTCACCGGACCTGGGTTTCTGATGAGCATCGCTTTTCTAGACCCAGGTAACCTCGAGAGCGATCTTCAAGCTGGAGCCATCGCTGGTTACTCTTTGATTTGGCTCTTGATGTGGGCAACCGCGATTGGGCTTCTGATTCAGCTTCTCTCTGCTCGTCTCGGTGTCGCGACGGGTCGACATCTAGCTGAGTTGTGTCGGGAAGAGTATCCGACTTGGGCGAGAATGGTGCTTTGGATTATGGCGGAGATTGCTTTGATTGGTGCCGATATTCAAGAAGTTATCGGTAGTGCAATAGCTATCAAGATCTTGTCTAATGGGTTGATTCCTCTTTGGGCTGGAGTTGTAATCACTGCTTTGGATTGGTAAGTCTTCCCAATTTCGTAATTTTAAAACTATGAGAAATCCCTAATTTTGGAAATTAGGGTTCTTAATCGTCTGTTTGATCCTAAATACTTACTCGAGGAATGAGAGATTGGTACTGATTTCAATCATCGATGATGGATAATGGTTGGTTTCGTTATTTACAGTTTCATCTTTCTATTTCTGGAGAATTACGGAATAAGGAAACTAGAAGCTGTGTTTGCTATTCTGATTGCAACAATGGCGCTTGCATTTGCTTGGATGTTTGGACAGACAAAACCTAGTGGAACCGAACTCCTTGTTGGTTAGACTTTAAAACATTTTTTTTTATTCTTTCCTTGTTTTGGCTGGAGAGGAGAAACCAAAAATGGTAACTTTTTGATGTTTTGACAGGAGCATTGGTCCCAAAACTCAGTTCCAGGACTATAAAACAAGCTGTTGGAATCGTGGGGTGTATTATAATGCCTCACAATGTGTTCTTGCATTCCGCACTTGTGCAATCGAGAGAAGTTGATCCGAAAAAGAGAGTCCGGGTCAAAGAAGCTCTCAAATACTACTCCATTGAATCCACTGGGGCTCTTGCGCTTTCCTTCATAATCAACGTCTTTGTGACAACGGTGTTTGCCAAATCGTTTTACGGGACAGACATAGCGGACACTATCGGTCTTGCAAATGCAGGACAGTACTTACAGGACAAATATGGCGGCGGGTATTTCCCGATACTCTATATATGGGCGATCGGAGTCTTAGCTGCTGGTCAGAGTAGTACCATCACAGGTACTTACGCCGGACAGTTCATAATGGGAGGGTTCTTGAATCTCAAGATGAAGAAATGGGTTAGAGCCTTAATCACAAGAAGCTTTGCAATCGTCCCCACAATGATCGTTGCGCTCGTCTTTGATTCTTCGGATTCAATGCTCGATGAGCTTAACGAATGGCTAAACGTTCTTCAATCTGTTCAGATCCCTTTCGCCGTCATCCCTCTCCTTTGCTTGGTTTCGAACGAGCAAATCATGGGCAGCTTCAAAATCCAACCTTTAGTCCAAACAATCTCATGGATTGTAGCCGCACTTGTGATTGCCATTAACGGGTATCTAATGGTGGATTTCTTCTCAGGAGCTGCGACGAGTGTGGTTTTGCTCGTGCTAGTGATCATATTCGCTATTGCGTATGTTCTGTTTGTGCTTTACCTCATCTCAAGAGGCCTCACGTACACTCCTTGGCAATTAGTGGCTTCACAGAAAGCAGCAACACAGAGGGATGATGATGAGTAAGTAAAGAGACCTTTCCTTGAAGGAGAGAGAGAGTGAGAGATGGCTCTTTTTACTTGCTAGTAAAATTTCTGGAATCTGAAACAAACAATAGAAAGTTGGTTTCAGTGTGGTGACAATATAATGATGTATGTTGTAATTTAGTGTTTTTTTTTTTTCTCCTTTTTAGAATCTGAAATGTATCTTTTGTTGTTTCTTGGAATTTTGGCAGAATAAAAGGGTAAAACGAAGCTCGTTTTTCAATAAAAAAAATCTTCGTGGTGCTGCAAATATTTGTTAGTTTTACCTTTTTTTTTTTTTTACTTGGGTCGGCTTACTATTACAAGACACTACGACTCAAACCCCGCGAAATCGCGGGGAAAATGTTATTTATTAAATTTTAAATAGAAAATTATTTAGCACAATAAGCGTATACAGTGAAAATGTAACAATACAAAAATATTAACATCTTAAATATTTTTTAAAAATATTTTTCTGGTAGAAGTAAAAAGAGAAAAAACACGACATTGCAAACTATTTTTTAGAATTATAGAAAATTGGTTATAAATGAAAAGGCACCAAAAAATTATGAAAATATAACGCAATCCTAAAATGCATTAATAATCATAAAACGGAATTTTCAAAGAAGACGCAACTATATGATCCATTAATAACTATAAAACCATTTTTTTGAAAAGACGCAATCCTAAGATTCATTAATAACCATAAGACATAATTTTTCCGAAAAGACGCAACCCTAAGATGCATTAATAACCATAAAACGATTTTTTAATGAAAGACACAACCCTATGATGCATTATAACTTACAACAGGTTTTTTTTATAAGACGCAACTCTATGATGCATTAATAACCATAAAACAGTTTCTTCGAAAAAATGCAACCATATGAAATATAATAACTATAAAACAGTTTTTTGAAAAGATGAATTTTTACATAGACTAATTTTTTGAAAAGACGCAATTCTAAGATGTATTGATAACCATAAAATGAAATTTTTCGAAAAGACACAACCCTAACCATAAAATCTGCATTGTCAAAAGAATTCCAAAATTCTTTATACAAATCAAGAATTTTTGGAACTTCTACAATAGTAAAATGATCAAGAAATATATTGACATGTAATAACAGATAAATTAAGAAAGAAAGAAAAACATATCAAAGTAATCATCACTAATTATAGGATTAATATATATATATATATATATATATATATATATATATATATATATTATATTATAGCATTATAGGATTACTTAAAACTTAAATAATTCACAATCATAATTCATGTCAATTGCATAATTGATTATAACGAAAGAGATAACCCAGAAACTCCAAAACAGAGAAACGATACGTATGAGCGATGAACTTCAGAACGAATTGCAGGAGCATAACCAATCTGAAACAAATATAAAAATTGATTGGAGATAAAATGATCCAGATTCATGTTCTTATAACAACAACATTTCACAAAAAATCAGTTTTCGTTAGTGCAATAATGCATAAACGAAAAATTTCAGAATTAAGATTGTAAAATGACATTAAATAACACCTTGTTATACTCATTGATATATTATTATTTAAAAAAATTGTAGAAAAAAAAATACAGATTACATTTACACATATTTAAAAAAATAACCAATTTGATGTCGTAAATAACACATACTACTACAAGGAAACAAGCACTCACAAGATGATACAATTTTATATTTAGACAATTGAATCATGTCTGAGAAAAAGGTTTTTTCTTCCACTTGCATTTCACGAATTGGAACCATAGCTCTTCGTCTGACCAAGAGAACAATTTCTGGATTGGTACGCCATTTAAATCGATTCATTTGTAATTTGGCATATTTAAGTCGTCCAATGCATATAAAAAATATAGTTGATAACCAGATCGCTTGTGGGTGTCTTTTCATCTTCGAATCTTGTAACAATGTTAACGCGGTTTCAATATTTCGATGTATACAACCCAAAAAAACTGCTTTCAAATATAAAGAATCAACGTTTCCATAGAGAATTGTTAAATCTAAAAACTCACTACATGCACCACCCATTTTCGAGAAAAATATAGTTGGAATTTTCATTAATTTATTATATTTGAAACTACTCATAAAATTTGCATTGTCATTAGAGTTTCAAAATTCTTTACAAAAATCAAGAATTTTAGGAAGTTCTAGAATAGTAAAAAGATCAATGCTTTTGAGTAATAATAATTTAAAAAGAATAGAATGACATTTTCTATCATCATAATGCTTTGAGTAAATTTTTAAATTAGTAGTCATAAATCAGCAAAATGGTCAACGAAACAAATATGTAAATGGTAAACGAAACATATATATAGCGTTAAAAACACAAATGCTAGATAACGCAACCTTAAATAAATACACGAGAATTTTTCCGAAAAGACGCAACCCTAGGAAACGAAAAGACACAAGCATATGATACAAAAAGATACAAATCTAGAATACGAAAGGACACAACCCTAGGATACAAAAAGAAACAAATCCAGAATACGAAAGGACACAACCCTTCGAAAAGACGCAACCCTAGAATATAGGATACAAAAAGACACAAATCTAGAATACGAAAGGACACAACCCCTCGAAAAGACGCAACCCTATGATATGAAAGGACACAACCCTAGAATTCATTTTTTAGGATTGTTCATTAAAGTTCCAAAATTCTTTACACAAATCAAGAATTTTAGGAAGTTCTAGAACAGTAAAAAGATCAATGCTTTTGAGTAATAATAATTTAAAAAGAATAGAATGACATTTTTTATCATCATAATGCTTTGAGTAAAATTTTAAATTAGTAGTCATAAATCAACAAAATGGTCAACGAAACAAATATGTAAATGGTAAACGAAACAAATATATAGAGTTAAAAACACAAATGCTAGAAAACGCAACATTAAATAAATACACGAGAATTTTTCCGAAAAGACGCAACCCTAGGAAACGAAACGACACAAGCATAGGATACAAAAAGACACAAATCTAGAATACGAAAGGACACAACCCTAGGATACAAAAAGAAACAAATCCAGAATACGAAAGGTCACAACCTTTCAAAAAGACGCAACCCTAGAATATAGGATACAAAATGTCACAAATCTAGAATACGAAAGGACACAACCCTTCGAAAAAACGCAACCCTAGAATATATGATACAAAAGGACACAATCCCTCGAAAAGACGCAACCCTAAAATATGAAAGGACACAACCCTATGATTCGTTTTTTAGGATTGTTATTATTAATAGATTAACTCCACCGTTTTATATGCTTTTAATAAAATGAGAAAAACAATGAAAATTAAGTTTAATCCCAAATAAAAGTTAGTTAATGATATTATTGGGTGCGTTTGAATTATCAATTACACCATTTATATAGCTTCTTCTTTTATATTACACCATTTCTATATTATGAGTTTTCCCGAGTTTTTAGCTGGAATGTTTTTTTTTAATTGTTTTATTTTCGGTAAACAGAAGGGAAAAAATGGGAAGAATTGGTCAAAATTTTAAGGAAGTGGCCTAATGGAAACGCGCTCGCATTTAATTTTGATGTTTTGTAGTCAAACATTCCTTAGTCGTTTAGGGAAATTCATGCACGAGTTCTTTAATTCGACGATTTTTTTGTTTTCTAATTATTCGACGATTTGATCATTAGAAAGCTGTTTTTTTTTGTATAATTTCTGAAAGCTACTGTGCTACTTTTTTTGAACGAGAATTTCCTGTAAACGACTTGGTAGTAGTATATTTATACATCACGTAACGTTTCGTTAATTACGAAATTATCAACATAAATGAATACCAAAAGACGAGCAGCTTCTCGTAATCCAAGTCCAAAAAAAAACATGAAAAGTCAAGAATAAAAATATTTGAATAATACTCCCACCTAACAATGTTTGACGTAAAACTCGCTACATAATTGTTAATTAAACGATTAGTTATATCACTAAAGCAGACCACTGGTATAATTAAACATTTTCAAGAGGAAAAATAATAAATTGCTAATCTTGGTGATGAATGATTTGGTCTTCTTACCGCGCTTCCACTGTTCTAATTTGCGTCCTCTTCGACACAGAAGACAGAGCTGAAATTGCCATTTCCGCGAGGTGATTCATCATCACTAACTGATTCGTCGTCTTCGTTTTCATCCGAATCAATCGAGTTTCGAAGCTCAAATTGATGTTCTATTCAGAGTTTCTATGGGGTTTTATTATATTGACTTGAGGGATTGACTTAGCATCTTCATTCTTAACTTCTAGGGTTTATGCAGAGTCCTTGTTTGCTTCTGTTTTGTATCTAAATACTGAAGAATCTCTGGGTTTTGCTGGGTCCTCAGCTTTATAGCTGCTTTGTGTGTTTATGGATAATCATCAAACTGAAGAAAAGCATATGTCTTTACTTACTGTATTTAGGGTTAACCCATGATTGATCTTCGTCGTGAAGCTCATGTTAGTCGTATTTTCAGCTCAAGTTTGAGGTGGTTTTTGAAATCTTGAGTGAAAAGTTGAATGTCCTAAACTTTTTCTTACTTGGTGTGTTCTTGCAGTTCTTGTTTCAGGTGCTTTGATTACTACTAATTGATATATTTTTGCTTCAATCTTACATGATGGTAAGTTTCTGAATGTCTAGGATGCCTAAGATTACTAACTACCTTTGGTTTTGTTTTTCTTGCTAATTATAAAATCTCATTGTTGTTCGGTTTTTTTTTTTTTGGTGACTGAAGGTACATATGGAGGTGTCTTGGTTAACAGTTCTCCAGAATAACATCTCCTCGTTTCTAAGTTTATCGTCGATGGACAACTTATATTCAAACCCAGCTCATAAGTACTACACCAGAGGAGAAGAGATAGCAAAGCTTCTTAAGCCTGTTCTTGAGAATCTTGTTGGCTCTGATGCGGCTCCAAGCGAATTGCTCAACAACGGGTTTGAAGAGTTAGCTCAATACGTTGATGAACTAAGAGAACAGTTCGAGAGCTGGCAACCTCTTTCAAGTAGAATCTTTTATGTAAGTAAAGAAATGGATTTTAAAATCTTGAATCTCTTCCCCATTTAACTGTTTTCTGAGCTTATAACTCCTTTGCTTCTTATTTTGATATCTATCTTGTGTTATCACCAGGTTCTTCGAATTGAATCATTAGCATCAAAGTTACGGGAATCCAGTTTGGAAGTCTTTCAGCTGCTGAAACACTGCGAACAACATTTACCTGCCGATTTTATTTCGCCATCTTTTGAGGTAAAATCACAATGTTAGCTTCATCTGAATCATCTATTCACCAGTATTGTTCAAGAATCTGCGTGTAGTTTTCTTTAGGATCTAACAATTGATCAAGCTCTTCTATGTTGTGACATTGTTCATATTGCAGGACTGCATAGAGTTGGTGAAGTTAGTGGCAAGAGATGAAATTTCGAATACTATTGATCTAGCATTGGTAGATCAAAGGGAAGGTTTTGGACCTACTTCAGAAGTTCTGATGAAAATTGCTGAGAGTGTTGGTTTGAGATCCAACCAGGAGATTCTGATTGAAGGTGTGGTACTTTCAAATTTGAAGGAGAATGCCGAGCTTACTGAGAATAACAAAGAAGCCGAGTTTTTAGATGGATTGATCTCTCTAATAACCCAAATGCATGATTACCTTACCAAAAGAAAGCAGTCTCATTTACGTTGTCCGGTCTCTGTACCTCCCGACTTTCGCTGCCCTCTATCGCTTGAGCTTATGACTGATCCAGTCACTGTGGAATCTGGTCAAACATACGAACGGGTTTTTATCGAAAAATGGATGGATATGGGACTCATGGTTTGCCCAAAGACAAGGCAGGCTTTATCTCATACCACTTTGACACCTAATTACATTGTCAAGGCTTTCATTGCCAATTGGTGTGAAGCAAAAAATGTCAATCCTCCTGATCCATTGGAGCTGATTCGGTCAAGTCAGCCATTCCCTCTTGGTGATGACTTGGGTGGTTCTCTGCCTCTCTCTGGAACCAACCAACCCATGCTGGATGAGCTCAACTCAGAAAGAGCTTCAACTACATCAGAGAATTCATCGCCGGTGAAGATTGACGGAAATGGCCATAGAGAATCTTTAGATGCTACCAAACGTGAGGTCATAAGTAGGTCTACTTCTGCGCCAGGCATTGTCTCTGAAGTGGTTTTTAAAACCGAAATAAGCATTGCTGCTGCAGCAGATTCATCAATCTCACAGGCTCGCATGAAAACCGCATGGGGAGTTCCATCAGAGAGGCATTTTCGTCACCCCGGGATCATCCCAGCGACCATAAGAGAAACTGGAAGCAGTTCAAGTATCAAAGCCGAGGTGAAGGAACTGATTGAGGATCTCGAGAGTCCTTCGTTCGATACACAAAGAGAGGCCACAGCTCGAATCAGGATACTATCAAGAAACAGTACAGACAATCGCATTGTGATTGCGAGGTGCGGAGCAATAAATTCGTTAGTCAATCTGCTTTACTCCAAGGACGAGAGAATCCAAGCGGACGCAGTGACTTGCTTACTAAACTTATCCATAAACGACAACAACAAATCCGTCATCGCGGATAGTGGAGCTATCGAACCGCTCATTCACGTTCTGAAAACAGGAAGCCTAGAAGCCAAAGAGAACTCAGCAGCAACTCTATTCAGCTTATCTGTAATCGAAAAGAACAAGACAAAGATAGGAAACGCAGGAGCTATAGAGCCACTTGTTGATCTCTTGGGCAACGGAAGTCTCAGAGGCAAGAAAGACGCAGCCACGGCTCTGTTCAACCTCTCAATACACCATGAGAACAAAACGAAAGTAATCGAAGCTGGTGCAGTTAGATACTTAGTTGAGTTAATGGACCCTGCAGCTGGAATGGTGGAGAAAGTAGTTGTTGTTTTGGCGAATCTTGCAACCGTAAAAGAAGGAAGGATTGCGATTGGCGAAGAAGGAGGAATACCGGTATTGGTGGAAGTTGTCGAGTTAGGTTCAGCTAGAGGCAAAGAGAATGCAACTGCAGCTCTTTTGTTGCTTTGTACGCATAGCCCAAGATTCTGCAATCTTGTCATAAGAGAAGGAGTTATTCCACCTCTTATGGCTCTTACTAAATCAGGAACAGTTAGAGCCAAAGAGAAGGTTTGTTTATTTTGTTTCCTCTTCGTGTTTGGTTATGTCTCCATGATTCTTCTACTCATAACTCTTCTATGCTTTGTTTTCAGGCACATAATCTTCTTAAGTGCTTTAAAGCCCATAAACATGAGAATCAGAGGAGAGGATGATCTTGGTTTACTGCACATGTTGGGAACAACATGATATATCATTTTTCTTATGGAAATCGTATAATATGTTGTATATAACGTGAAACTGTGAATCTCTAGCTCAACATTTGTATACTGTTTTCTACTACTCATTATTTCATTGAAGCAAATATTTTGTAAATTATTAAGAAACATCATTTTCGTAAATAATATTGTTTTTTTTCTTCTATCTTATCTCTATTCTTGGGTAATTTTAGCCGCCTATGCTCTCACAAGTCACAAGTCACCTTTGAGCTCAAGATTTGATTTTTTTTTTTTTTTTGGTTAAAGGTTTGATATTAAAACTATAATATGTATATATAATGAGAACAAAAAACATTAGATTATACGATATATGATGGTGAGAAATTGACGTCCAAGATATAAACATTGCTTTAATCATGCCAAGCACCACTCCTTATAAGAATCTATTGCGGAAAAACCAAAATTAAAAAATAAAGTAAAGACACCCATATGATATTTCACTTTCACATCATTCTCGTTTTTTAAATGATGTTTCGCTTTCATATACCATCATACGTGTATGCCTCTCTCATGTCTATTCGTATAAACTAATCCAAAGTTTTATATTACATTGATGGAATGTGTGTATCGTTACCATACGATGAGGTCTTATAAGAAAGACTGTCATATTTTTCTAAGTAAATGCATGTGTGTGTTTTTGTTGAATGTTAAATTGGGATTCATTTATGGGTGAATTTGACAACGAATCAAATTTTTTTTAATAATTAAAAAAGTAACCAAATTAGCATATGTGGCAAAATATCAACCATTAGATTTAGGTTAAATGGTTAGAATTTTAATTATAGTTTTTTTTTTGGTTATTGAATGCAATTTTCCTTCATTTATTTATATTTGAATATCAAATTAAATTCGAAATGAGCTAAAACTTACTAATTTATTTGAAATTTTAAAACGCAATTTAATTAGAATATGAAAGAATACCGAAATAGTATTAAATCTAATCATACAAGAATTAATTTTTGTTAAATTTTTATCTTTTGTTCAAAAACCCTAAAAATTCGAAATTGAACTCAAATATAAGATTAGCAGGTACTTACATTAAGTCCAAACTATATTGGTTGTAGAATGAAACGAAAAACAAAAATATAAATCATTGGGAAAAAACTAAAGTATAATTGCAATTAACAACACTAACATACAAAAAGAAAAATACGTACGAAATGATTAAAAAAACCAAAAAAAAAAAACACATTTTAAAACAAAAAAACAGAGAAACATGAAGTTTTTGCTCGACTTCATCACGCCAAGCTTCTTCTTCCATGATCAACGACAAATCCTACCTGTGATAACTCTTTTAACCAATCAAACGTTCTCTTACGAGCCATCGCCGTTTTCTCCTCTTTCTTCGCCGTCTTCTTCTTCTCCTCCGTCTCACCGGAGACATTGATTTTCGTGGGCACGATCGTCTCCGTCGAAACCGAACATTTACAATCCGAAAACAAAAAGCTTCTTCTCCGATTCCTCGATCTCGTTTCTCCTCCTGATCCTGTTTTCTTCGAATTCGAGCTCGTGCTTGTGCTACTACAGCTACTGTTTCGACTCACTGATAATCTCGCGTTTGAGGCGGTTCGGAGCTCGATCTCCGGCGTACGGACGAGTCCTAACCGGAGAAAATCCCAAATCGAAGATGATTTAGGGTTTCTGATTGTGTTCACTCTCGCCGTCATGCTCGATGATCTTCTGATCTGTGGTTGTGGACTCGGTTGACTGTAATCGATGAAACTGTTTTTGATTTGATTCCGGTCCGATCCGACTCCGGTTCGCCGGAATTCGACAGATTCGGATCTTGTGATTAACCGGGTCGACCCGGGAAGCCCGGCGTCTAAACTGACGGAGTGACGAAACGGCAAAATTCGACCTTTGAAGAATAATTCGTCCGCCGTGCTCATCTCCGGAGCCGGTTCACACGAATCCGACCCGACCCGAAACGATGACCCGATTTCAAATTCGAACCCGGAATCGAATTCCTCTTCTTCTTTCTTAGATTGTGTCGGAAACTGGACTTTCTCATTTGATAAATTTACCGGCAAATCACAAAGAGACAACGTTTCTTCTTCTCCTGATTCGTCGTCTTGGTTTTGATTGCGATGAGAGATCAAAAGGGTTTCTTCTTCCTCCGTACATGTCCTCGCCATTTTTTCGAAGCTTCCGAGTTTCCAACGAGAGAGACAGAGAGGTAAAAAAATTAATTTAAACACATAATGAAAGAGTGGACGACAAATTTGAATATTTAAAGAAGAAAAGAGAAGTTTCTGTTGAAAAGTCAAAATGATATCGACTCGACCTTTTTTTTTTTTTGCACTTAACCTATAGTCCTTCATACATATTTGTGGTAATTTATACTCATAACTTGCAACCAGACATAAACCATAAAAAAAAAAAATATATATATATATATTTTTTTTTTTTTTTTTATTACACCGAAAGTTGTTTTCCTTTATTTATTTTTCTACAAATCATAACCATAAAAATAATCATGAGAAGTATGAGATCTAGTTTACTAGACATGTTTTTTTTTTTTTTTTTTTTCGAACAGTATCGTGACCATTTTCTACAGTAGGTGAGCATGGTCAATATAATTATTTATTTGATTTATTTGCATCGAATAAAATTTATTGACGTTTTTGAATTTTGGTTTGTTTTTTTTTGTTCTTGCCTAGTTTTGAAATCCTGAAAATAATGCTTTACTGTTTATTTTTTTAAATGGTCAACTTGCATAGTACACAAGAGTCCATTTCAAAACCGTCCGTTATGTGATTTCAATTTTTAAACCTAAATTTAGCCACAAATTATTATAACAAAACAAATTAAATAATAGTTTCTGATCCTTGTTTAATGCCCCTTTATATTTATAACTTCTGTTTTTTCAAGTAATAAGAACACACATGATAAAGCTGTGACACTGTAAGATATGGCAGGCTTTTTCTTATATCTCTACTTACTTTTTCTGATACAAGAAAACATAAACATTTAAATAAATAAATAAAAATAGAAATACAACAAACGAAAACCAAGAAAATAAATAATAAGAATAGCTTAGAAGGTTGGGTCTGTGGAGGAGTGGGCCTAGGCCACTATTTTTGGCACGCGATAACTACACTTTACCCAGCACCATCACCATCCATCTTCCACATGCATACATTTATCATGATTATTATCAAAAATCTTATCATTTCTTTTGCTGTTTTGTTGTTAATTTTGTTTCTATATATGCGTGAAGAACAAATTATGCATCCTTTTACTGTTTTAATAATTTTAAACTACTAATTTCTAGCTACAATTCAATTAGAATGATCTATATAACGTCTATTTTTCTGCATAACTTGTTGTCTCCTCTCTTTTGTCTTTTCTTTTCTTCAAACGTGTATTAAGGGTCTACAATTGTTTCCTATAATTTTATAAACATTAGACTTTGACCACATACGTAGTCACAAACAATAAAATGAAAACGACTCTTTCGCATTGTTAAATAACTATGTATCAAATTCTAGAAGGATATAAGCTAATAGCCTAATAATATTCGTCAAAAAAAAACAAAAAAACTTTACTCCTGGTCAAGACAATATTTTCACCTAAGAAATAAAAGGTAGCATGGATTTGAAATCATATGATAAGTCTAGGTCGAATTGTATAATTATAAAAGCTGTTTTTGACATAAAGCACTATGAAAAAAAAAAGTGAGGGTGGTACCATAAATAGTTGAGACTTGCGGTGCAAATCACAACTATATATGCTTTTGTCAACTTTTTTTTATTTTATTTTTTTATCAATTTTGTTAACACAGTTTTTTTTAATGGCCACAACTGTTAATTACTTGTGACTCATGCGTGGCTTCTGCCATTTTTTTTGTTTTGTATGGATAAAGGGCCGCGAGAAACGACGTATAATATTGTCGTTTTTTACTTTTTCTTTATATTATTATTAATTCAAACTCATTATCACATTACTGTTTTATCTATCATCCATTGGAGGTACTTAATTAGTCATATTTTCCTATTAGATAACTATTTATTATGTTAATTTGCACAAGGATTTCGTTAAAAATGTTTTTAGGCTCCTAGTTTTCTTGACTAGATTGCTTGAACTTTACACATATAAATGTTGACGAATGCCGTAACATCAAGACTTGAGCGTAGGCAAGTGAACCGATCGCTTATAATCTCACATGTTTAGACATTAATTTTAGGAAAAACATTTCATTAACAAAATAACATAAAAAAAAGCACGATTTTTTTAATTTCACGTGGAGTATCCAAAAACATTGGACCGGCACTGCGTAAAATATATAAATATGTTAATGCATATATATATATATATATATATATATATATATATATTTCGCATGTGGATAACCTTAATCGTGTACGCCTAATATTTGGTTTTAAAATCTTAAAGATGTTTTACAATCATGCAACGTGAACCAACATTGGCCATGGAAGGCTTGATACGAAATAGACTTGTGCAGTGCCTAATCATCTTTGAAAATCGTTGATTTAAACATGTATTAAATTCACTAATTCGTTAAAGAAAACGATAATGAATAAAATACACACACATACACATACGTACATATAATTCGATTTTATGTATTGATTCGATTTTCCATTTTCTTGAAGTGGGAAATAATAGACTATAGTAAACAAAAGATCCACAAACGTTTGGGGAAAATACCGTAAATTTAATAATACGATGTCAATCCCAAATGGGCCCGGTATGATAAAGCCCATTAAATTATACCGTCCTCAAAAGCCCACTATTCAACCAAAATTTAATAATGCATTTTTTTTTTGGGGATCAATAATCACGAGTTATCAATGAATGCGTGCCTAGGATAATTTCATATCTCAGAAAATTTAGCTATTTTCGGTATGTACACTTTGTTACAGCCTAGTAAATCAAAATAATCATAACACTAGTAGCTAAATCAGAAAATGATGGTTAAGTAATAATTTATCTTTTGACTTTGTTAAGTTTTAAAAAAATATTCTACTTTCCCCTTCATTTAAAATATTCAAGTCACATGATAAAACACCTAGAGACCCAGCTGTTGTTGTGGCCGGATAATATATATATATATATATATATATATATATATATATATCTATTTTTTTGTTTTAAATTAGCAAAGAGAACAGAAATTTCCATATAAGCCCTTAAAACAGACTGCATGCCGTTTTTGCTAAACAGAGGTCTTATATTAAAAACGTCATTACAATATCTGTGACACCTTTTTTTCCATAAGAGTCCTTTTGATTTTCTCACAATTACGACTATGTCCAGGTAATCGCCACGGGGCTTCTCACCACGTGTTTTCCATCTGACCATTCAATGCTCCCAAAGCTGTTAGATCCAGAAGCTTTAGACGAGTCTACGGTGAACGTCACCGTATACGATTTCTTCTCGTTTGCTTCCTTGAAATTCAAAACCGCCGGTTCAACCGAAATTTTGACCGCTGTCGTCTCCGAAGATATTTTAACCGAGTAGGCCCCACCTCCTCCCACGCTCGTTACGGTGCGCGTGTACTTGTACGCGCCGGCTCCGTCGACGTTAACGGCGAACGACGGGTAGTTTAGATCGGCGACGGAGTATGATTTGGTCAGATCGCAAGTGTAGTTGCGTCTCGAGACGCTTCTGATCTGCGACGATGTGTAGTTCAATGCGCAGAGGAAACCCAAGTAATCTTCCGTCGTGAGATCGTAGATGAGTCCTGGATTGGTGGCGGTTGTTGGTGACACGTGTCCAGCACCGTGATCGAACGGCGTTGAAGGTTTCCCCGTCGCGATGTCGAGGATTGGTTTTCCGTCTTTGTAGGTTACGTAAGCGGTGGTCATGAGAGCCGATCGAATCGCCGCCGGGCTCCATTCTGGATGCGCCTCCTTGAGAAGAGCCGCTAAACCGCTTACGTGAGGGCAAGACATGGAAGTCCCTGAGATGATGTTGAATTCCACGCGACGATTATCGGAAGCGAGTCCGGTGGGTCCTTGCGCTCCGGTCCACGCGGCGAGGATGTTGACTCCCGGAGCGATCAAATCCGGTTTGAGAATGTTCGGAGTGATCGAATTAGGTCCTCGAGAGCTAAACGCTGCAACCACCGGAGATGGCTGGACGTTAACGACGGTTCCTTGGATCAAAATCGAAGCGGTGGGATTCGGATCTGTCAAAACGTAGTGCCGGATAATACCACCGGCTTTCTCCCCCACCGCAGTCGCCGGTAACAAATGAGCATCCGCTACAAGCTCTTCTCCGTTCGCCGCCGTATTCGCCAGAATCATTCCGAGTCCACCAGCCGCTTTCACCACCTCTCCTTTCTGCACCCTAGCATTCACTCCTCTATCACACATGACGATCTTCCCCTTTACTTTCTCGGGAATTAGGGTTCCGGTCATACACAGATTACCATTAGTGGCGTTACTAGCATTCCCGGCGTAGACAAACGGCAACAATTTCGCCGGAAGAGCATCTCCTTTAAACAGAGAAACTCCGGAATAGTTTTTCCCGTTGCCGAGAATCGCAAGCGCCGGGAAATCACGATCTAGAGTACCAGCACCAACCGTAGTAATCCACGGAGCAACGTTAGATAAAGTGAAAGTGCTGGGACCAGCATTACCAGCTGAGCAAGAAACCAAAATCCCCTTTTCCATGGCGGCGAATGCTCCAATCGCAACACTGTCTCTATAATAATCCGACATTCCACCGCCGAGAGACATGGACATAACGTTAACGTTATCGTCGATTGCTTTATCGATCGCAGCTAATATATCGGAGCTGAAGCAACCACCTAGCCAACAAACTTTGTAAACCGCAACACGAGCGCGTGGAGCCATCCCTCGAGCCGTTCCGTTAGCGAAGCCTAAAAGACTAGCTCCTTCGACGACGGATCCAGCCGCGGTTGATGACGTGTGTGTTCCGTGTCCGTCGTCGTCTCTAGGAGATCTCGATTCTTTAGATTCGTCGATTGGTCCCATCGTTGCTTCGTAGCCTCGAGCGAAGAATCTAGCTCCGATTAGCTTACGGTTACATAGCGAAGCTGTGAAATTAGTCCCAATCTCGCATCCGCCTTTCCATGTAGCCGGAATCGGACCGAATCCTTCGTCGGAGTAGCTTCTGCTCTCCGGCCAAACACCGGTGTCGAAAACTCCGACGACGACGTCGCTGGATTCGCCGGTTTCGGGGTATAGATATGCGTTGTGTTCGTCGAGTCCGAGGAAGAGTGGAGTCCGAGTGATGTGTAACTCGTAACGGTGCTCCGGTAAAACGGAGATGACACCAGGTTGAGTCATGAGCGAGTCGGCTTCTTCTTGAGTTAGCCGAGTTGAGAAACCGTGAATCGCGTTGTTGTAAGTGTAGAGTAACTCAGCAGAGTCGGAGACAGATCTGAGAGAGGAATCGTACCAGTTAGAGTGGAGGTCGAAACTCGAAGGCATCTGAGATTTCGCCATGTGAACGATGAAAGTTTTTTGTTGAGCTCCATCGGACACGTGGCAGAAACCCAGATGAAGTAGAACGAGAAAGAAGAGAGCAGTAGTGGAGGAAGAGAGAAACGAAGAAGAAGAAGACATTTTTATCTTTTGTGAAAATTTGTTGTCTGTGTGTCTCTCTCTCTCTCTCTAAATCGAAGAAGAAAAAGAGAAGATGAGAGAGTGTTTAAATACAGTTGGTGGATGCGTACGAATGTATCACTAAAGACTGTTGTCTCCACTCAAAGTGATGACTATTTTTTTTTTTTCTATTTTTTTTTTTTGTTTTTTCGTAAATTAATTATTAATCTATGAATTTATACGTTTTTTTCGTATGTTTCTCGAGGTGATGTTTGCCTTATCATCTCGAGATTCTGATTCTGTTTATTTCGCTTTTTTGCTCTAATTTTCACTGTAGTTTGTTTAGTACTGTAAATTTGGTATATATATGTAATACTTATACTGTAAAGTTGCTATTTTGATGTTTGTTTCACGTCCGAAAACTATTACGAATAATTGAAGATAGCCTCTTTAATTTCATATTAGACGATTATCTGTTTGTCCTGTCAAATGTTTCCGAATCAATCAGGGGGTATGAATATACATGAAGCTTCCTCGTTTGGTGGTGTATTTATGTGAAATTCAAAGAAATCGTGTCTTTTAAATGTATTTTGAGTTCATATGTTACGTTGGTTTCCACATACACATTCGATTTTTTATTAATCTTATTATGCGTTACGAAACAATCGACCATGTAAAAAAGGAGTTGGAAATCACTAATGAAGTGGGTCATGACTCACCAAGGCAGTATCTTGCGGTAAAAGGGTTTAGCAAAAAAAATCACTAAACAGAAACTTATGGTAATTATTTGTATAATGCAAAATGTTAATGTGGATGAGTCCAAACTCTTTATTTACTCGATTTAGAAATTAGAATAGATGTTATATTGAGTTAATACAATCTAATCTCGGTTTAGTCAAATCTTTAGTTCGGATCATCAACCGTTCCGGTTTGATTTATGTATCAGTGTCCTCCTTGTGAGTAAATATAATCAGTCATGAATGTATTAAAATAGCGAAAATAGTGAAAACAGCGACACATTAAAAATGTATAAATGATTTTCGTTGCACTATTATATTTGGTATTAGAGAGGAAACAAATGTAACCGAAGCTACGAGTGAGAACACGCATAAGACTGGATTTGGATCTAAGCACAAGTTTTGGGATTATGGCCCACGTGTCATAACGTGCCATTTCTCAGATCTCTTATTTCGTGTTATCGAACCAAGATCTCCACTCTGCAAAAGACAAAAGCTAAAAGCAAACTCCAAACCATCCTTAACCGTCCGATCTCAAATATATGGCATTTTATGAAATCTCTGTAACCTTTTTCTAACCGAAATTGACATTATTAATTATTTGGGAACTATGTCCTAAAAATAAGAAAACGTCGATGACTTTAGATTATATCCTACTGAAATATGAAATTAGTAACTTTGCTATTTTTTTTCTCAATCAACGGACCGAGGTGCATTATTCGTTGATCCAATTATGACAGTTAGGACAGATGAGTCGCAACAAGTAGATATTAATTCACGACATGTGACGATAATTAAGTTTAATTAATTATTAATCAATCTTTCAAACATCATAACTACTTTTTTCTCAACTACACTTCATTCCAATTTCCTGCCTAATACAGCTTACACTAGTGATTTAATCTGTTTCCTCACTTATAGATACCATCTTAATAATAAATTCAGTTGTTTCGATATTCATTGATCTCAGCAAAAGATAAATAATCATCAAACCGACTAGTTGTTATCGTCCGGTTCGCTCGAGTACGGTACGGTATACGTGTCGATTCCGGTCCAATTCCCAAAATAACGGTACGATACCCCACATTCGATGTATCTATTAGGGGGCGAGTCAACAATTTTGTCTAGACCTCGAACTACGTTTATACGAGAATCTAGGTACTCGTGACTCTCTTCTGTTTGTATACACAACACTGCATTTACGCATGTCCACATTTATACATCAAAATGTCTTTATGTACACACACCTTATACAGAGCAACGTCTTTTTATGTAAATATACTTTTACATCAAAACGTATGTCACGGTCCGTGGATACCATTAAATGCTTCGTATTTTTTTAAAAAATGTTCAGCAAGTTGTTTACTACTTTAGATTTTCATGGTACATCGATGTCGTGAATTTGTAGATTTTTTAAAAATATCTGATAGTTATTTTCGTACATAATCGTGTCTACATTGTTTATATTTTGATTGGTATGGGTAACTTTAAAAAACAAAATAGTAGTTTAATGTTAAGAAAACGAAAACGTAGTGAAAACCCCCTAAAACATCTATCTTAAAAAAAAACAGAAAATACTAAAGTATATCAATAATTTTCACACACATTAATATTATCCAACAATGTTACGTATGAGAACGTACATAACGAACTGCTTTTCATATATCTCTATGGGTTTCGTCGAAGACATCAACTAACCAATGCTTTTGACGGTTGGGATCCAAATCATATGTGCGGCAATTAGAGACTTTAGTTCTTATGGTACGACATGAATGAACGTGTCTTTACATCAGACCTAAGCTAAAGTCCCATCTAAATAATTAACCATTACAGTTATACATTTTTTCTTATTGCATAAATTTATTTTTATAGATATAACAAATTTATTTATATAATATAGCAACGGCAGAAGCTGGCAGGTTGGTCCATTTTATTGGATTTTTAGGGATTGATTGATTCACCGTTACTATTCGTAAATACTATGTTTGTGAAAGATTACAGTTGATAGCGTTTGACAACAATCACAAAAATCGTTCCATACCACTTTATATCGCTTGAAACCGCTCTAAATAAAAAATTCATTTCCACGAACGTTCGCGGTTGCGGGTGGTTGAAATTTTAAAAAAAAAAATATTATCTTAAATAATAAACTAAAATTTACAACAAAAAAAATTATTTTAAAAAATTTAATTTTTATATCGAATATTATCATATAAAATTATATACACTTGATGTATATTTTAATTAAACTAAAATAAGCTTGTAATTATAAAAAAAATTATTGTAAAAATACTATTTAATTATTCTATATTTATTTAAAATATATAATTTTAATTTTTTATAATAATATATTTCTTATTTCAATTTTAATTTTAATAATTATAAAAAATGTTATTGTATATATAAAAAATGTTCCAAACATCTTTAAAATTTTATATTTAATTATTATATGATTTATTTAAAATATATAATTTTAAATTTTTTATAATAATATATTTTTGATTTTTATATAAATGATATATTATGTGTATTTTGATAGTTTTATGTAAATTCGCTATTGCATCTGCTGTAAACCGGTCATAAACATCCCGTAAATACATTCATTTTTATCCGTTTTACCAATCATATAAATTATTTAATAACTCTAAAAATTACTATCGTCCACTTTTATAAACTCTTGTAACCGTACTTGCATTTAAACCAATCATGTCTTTAGTGATAATGTCACGATGAGTATTTGACTCTTGTCCACGTCACTGTTTTTTTCTCTATAAAAATGGGAAAAAGCATAGTATATATCAGGGTTTTAATTGGACCACGCTTTTTCTTGTTTTGGAAACTGATTAAAATTGAAATGTGTGCCTACCAGAATTTATTTTAGGAACATTTCTTTTTTTCTTTTGGGGTTTTGAATGATTTAAAAACTCACGCAATCTATCAAAAGAGTAAATAATAATAACAAACTCGTGTGCTTTTTGCCTTTAACCGTAAAAGTTAAACGAGCCGTTAAGCGAAGATATTACATGCTTAAACTGGGCCTATTACTTCTTAGCATTTACAGGCCCATGTAGCCCACTCGAACAGAACAAAACGATTTCAATTTTCATATTCCGGTAATCTGATGGGAAAACTGCCTATTCACAAATAAGTAGTTTCTGATTATTTATACATGATCTATTGACCAATGCATAAAAACACATGAACTATCGATATATTTGAATTTACTACATGATATTTTAAAAAATGGTCAATTCCAACAAACCGTAAACGAAGTGAATTTTCCGTTAACGGCTGCTGACGTGGATGACAGGTGAAACACGGTTTTCGTCTGGTTTATTGAATTTTTTTTTTTTAATAAATCTGACCACCAAAACGACGTCGTTTTGGTTTTAATTTATTTTTAGAGTGCCTTAGCATGGATCGAACCCTGGTGGTAGACACGCATGTGAGGAGTCGCAACCACTAGGACAAGTACGAATTATTAATCAAGTGTCAATTTTAGATGTATTTAACCATTGTTTTTTGACGTCTTTTTTTTCTTTCTTCTTCATCAACTAATTATTTTTCGGTTATATTACACCAACTTTAAAACATATCCATTGAAAGGACTATTAGTGCCTCTTAACTTTTTTATTTTTTAATAAAAAATATTAATATTTAAATAATAAATAATATTAAAATTCCGAAATAATCAATAAAAATCTTTAAAATTTTCTAAAAGTTCTAAATTCTTTTATAAAAATCTGAAAAAATTATGTTAAAATTTTAGGATTAATATATTAAATTTTTGAACTTGTCATTTGATTCAATAAAATTTCGATACTAAGGCTTTAGACAAAAATTTTGAACTTGCCATTTGATCAATAAAATTGACTTTGGTGCTGCATAGTGAAAACACCAATCCAATGCTTTCGTTTGGGTAAATGTCAAATTATTGATCAAATTTCAATTTTAGATATACCTAACAATTTTATATTAAGATACATAGTTTGATGCATAACTTTTGCATATTTTTTTCTAATTTTTTAATTTTTACAGCAAAAAATATAAAATAATGTTAAACTTTAAAAAAATTAATATATTAATCCTAAATTTTTACATAATTTTTTCAGATTTTTATAAAAGAATTTGAAACTTTTTGGAAATTTTAAAGTTTTTTATTGATTATTTCGGAATTTTAATATTATTTATTATTTAAATATTAATATTTTTTATTAAAAAAATTTAACGGCGCTAATAGTCCTTTCAATGGATATGTTTTAAAAGTTGGTGTAACCGAAAAATAATTAGTTGATGAAAAAGAAGGAAGAAGAAGAAAGAAGAAGAAGAAGACGTCAAAAACAATGATTAAGTACATCTAAAATTGACACTTGATCAATAATTTGAACTTGTCCTAGTGGTTGCGTCTCCTCACATGCATGTCTCCCACCAGGGTTCAATCCAAGCTAAGGCACTCTAAAAATAAATTAAAACCAAAACGACGTCGTTTTGGTGGTCAGATTTATTAAAAAAAAAAAAATTCAATAAATTTTAAACCAGACGAAAACCATGTTCCACCTGTCATCCACTTCAGCAGCCGTTAACGGAAAATTCACTCCGTTTACGGTTTTGTTGGAATTGACCATTTTTAAAAATATCATGTAGTAAATTCAAATATATCGATAGTTCATGTGTTTTTATGCATTGGTCAATAGGTCGTGTATAAATAATCAAAAACTGCTTATTTCTTAGAGGAATAGGCAGTTTTCCGTAATCTGATAAGCTATTTATCACCTGATCAGATTGTTCTTCATCTGAGATTCCGATGTGACAAAATTCAACAATCTTTATGGATATCTCAGTATTCAGTAATGATGAGGCTTAGTAAAGCCAATTCTAATCAAAACTGAGAAAGTTTTGATTAAAATTACATAGTTTGTGTGTGTTCTTTATTCTATTTTTGGCAATTATTTAACAAGATCTTCCCATTTGCAGTATTGACCACCGGCCAATGCACGGTAGTAACGGTCTCTGCAATACACAGGTCTTCCATCAGCAGCCTCAGCCGCGGCCGCTGCCAAGTCATCGTCTGTCACAACATCTATGGGCAACCGAAGCAATTGTTCTTTTCTGTATAACGTAAAAAGGTGGATTTTGCTTTCAACAAAAGCAAAGAGGTATTTTGATAGTTGTAAGATTAGGTTCTTTGATTGATCTCCTTATTACCTCATATTGAACCTGTTGTTGTTGTTGGTTCTTGAAATGGAAACTTCTGGTTGGTTATCCTTAGATCTCAGGGTGGTTTTAAAGAAATCCTCGACTGGTGTTGCGAAAACGAATAGCACGAATGCTGAAACGAGTAAAGCTCCTGTTCCGACTAATGTTTGTTTGAGCATCTTGATTACTGGCTTCACCTGAAAATTCACAAAAATAGTTACCTGATGATTGCCTTTTTCAGCATTGAATAAGAAACATTGCCATAAAACATTGTTTGTGTAATGTTACCTTGTAAGAACCTAACAACCGGTCGCGAGCCAATACCTGAAAACACAAATGCATATAAAGATGAGAACTTTCCATATGAAGCAACCACAAAATGACTAGTAGAACTATGGAAACTGGTGAGTAACTTTGTAGTGAGTTTAAACTTTTGGGTTTCATTTTTTTGTTGTCTTCTCTAAAGATTATCAACGGAAAGGGACTGTAAAAATGCTAACCTCTGGTGGTTTCACCCACATTTGTCCATCATACCATCCGCTCTCTTCGTATGGCACAACTGCAGAAAGTAGTCTATCACCAACATAACTCCATCCCTAAAAACAAAACAGAGTCAAGAAACAAATCAATCAACTTGATTGGGGAAATCGTAAAGCTGAGAGAAGTAGGGAAAGTCTAATAACAATACCAGGTAGATTCTCAAGACAATCAATGAAACCAGGAATAAGGTTCCTGTCCCTGCAGCTAGAACAAACCTCAAAGGCTCCTGCAACAATTTTCAAAAGAAAATATAATCTGTAAAACAGTGTATAAACACATCTTTTCTTGCAGAGGCTGGGATTCGAAGCTCACTCTGGAAGGATTAAAGCTAGCAGCTGCAATAGGAGCTCCAAGAACAGTAAAAGTCATCAACCAAAGACCACCGAGACGAATAAAGAATTGGGTTGGACCTAATTCTCCCCATGAATACAACATCCCTTCCTTCAAAGACGAATACTCATTCACCTAAAAAAACCCAAACCAAAAGGTATAATTTTTTGCTCACTCAAGAAAGCTAACCATTACTTATGTTGTTTTACTTACGGGTCTTTGGTCTGAAGGAACTTCAATCTCGGAACTTGGATCCCAGCTTTGTCCAGAGAAACTCATGCTTCCACTGCCATTACCTTCGTCCTCTATTGCTTTCACCGAAACGCTTAGAAACAGCTGCTTCTTCTTCGTACCATCACCACCACCACCAATTCCGCCATATTTGACGATCGACGAAGAACCATAGTAATTCCCGAGCTTACTGTTACAAACCCGGTGGGATTTATTCGGAATAAAAGGGTAATTAGCGTTTAATCTGAGCATTGCTCGATCTGATTTTTCCGATTGTTTGAGTATAGCGTTGATTTGAAGATTAAAGGTAAGTGGAGCAGAGCACCTGAAAGACGGCAGAACGAAACAGAGCCATAAAAATTAATAAAATCAATCAGTTTTAGTTTTGGTTCCTTCTGATCTAAAGGTATGTGGCGTCTCTCTCTCGCCATGTGGCAGATGCTCCCTTCCACGCAATTTTCGTGGGCATCTCCTCGTTTTTCCACGAGCCTTCTCTCTTATCTTTGTTCAGTGATCAACCCGAAAGTAATTACATAACAGAGATAAAACATAATTATAGACTAGTCGGCGACCAAAGTAACAAATTGAGGGTAAAACCATAAATATAGACAAATCTTGAGCCAAAATCACAATTACCGATTAATCTGAGGTAAAACCATAACTACCAAACAATCCGAGTCAGTGTCGGTTTTCAAAACATTGACCATAATGGACAAATGAGGGTAAAATCACAATTATTGACCAATCTGAGGGTGAAAGTGAAACAATTAATTATTCCACAAACTGAGGGCAAAATCATAAATATGGACAAACCGGAGGGCAAATTTAGAATTACCAAACAATCCGAGGGTAAAACCATAAATTTAGACAAGAGTAAAATTATGATTACCAAACAACCCGAGGATGTAACAAACTTAGAGGGAAAACTTAGAATTACCAAACAATCGGAGCGTAGACAAGCAATAACAGAACAAATTAGGGAAACACCATAATTACCAAACAACCTGAGGATAAACACATAAATATGGATCATGCAGAGGGTAAAACCATTAATATGAATAAACCAGAGGGCAAAACCATAGTTGCGAAATAATGAGGGAAAACCACAAAGATGGACAAAATCATAATAACGGATAACCCGTGGGTAGAACAATAAATACGGTTCATAAAAATAATAAATATGGAAAAATCAGAGGACATTACCATAATATGGAACAATCCGAGGGTGAAACAATAATTACGAAACATACCGAGGGTAAAACCATAAATATAAAGAAAAAGGTTAAAACTATGAATATTAGACCAACTAGGGGACAAAAGCATAATTGCTAAACAAACCGAGGGTAAAGAAATACGGAGCAGAGGGTAAAGATAAGATGTTGCTTCTATAAATAAATAGTAGTAAATTTCGTGATCTGTGAGTTCGTAAACGCAATCTTTATCCTGATCAAATTTTTATTTCTTTCTTTAAAAAATATATAAGTTTGATACCATAAAACCTAAATTAATAACATACGTGGAAAAATATATAAAATATTAGACGTTTCAGACATTGGAAATTCACGACAAAGTGATTTAACGTTGGACAAAAAGAAACATGACCGTTGTTTAAAATACTTGGAAGAAATGATGAACATTACCATATCATCACCACAAAGTTTTAAGACAGATCTCTGAGTTTCATTGACTTCTCATTCTGCTTGTTTCTGCTGCCCTAACTTGCGCGAAGTAAGCGTGCGCCTGTCATCAAATCAACAAAACATATTTATTTATTTACCTCTCAATATGTGATTGAAAAATAATATGAAGAAGTCGGTTTTCTATGTACCATGGCTTCTCTTGCAGTTAATCTGTCTTGATGATCATACCGGAGTAGCTTGTCGAGGAAATCAATCGCCTAAACGGTTTAAGAGACGACCCGTTAAAACCCAACTAAACCATTTTCTCAACAACAAAAAAGGAAACAAGAAAAAGAGTAAACCTCGGGCGAGACTAAATGCTGATTGTCTGCGTTGATGAATTTGGACCAAGGTTTCCTGCTATGCCTGTGTTTATGTTCCATTGAACCAAAATTGATTCAGCAGACTATTCTCTTAGCTTTTTAGCTCATTACAAGGAAAATCAGAAGCTCAGAGATTACAACATAATGTTGAAGATTCACATACCGCCCAACGAGTGCTTCGAGTTGCGGTTCAAGTTCTAACTGGTACTTATTTAGATACGCATTTAATTCATCTGTCCCAAGTACCTAGGAATAACAAGTAGAGATACGTTCATGACGACAATGGAATCCGGAGATCTGACAAAAATTCTAAAACTGAGTTTACAAATTTTACCTTGGCGATTTTCACTAATTGATCCTGATTGTCGTGGCCGTAGAAGAAAGGTTCCTTACGGAATATCTATACGAGGAATGAAGAATAATTGGCCAAATCAGATCACCACAATACACTTCAGAAACATTCTTTAAAAAAAAGAAAAGGAAAGTCTTCCAATTGTTAAATCATGCACTCACCATCCCAGCAAACATACAACCAAGGCTCCACATATCCAATGAATAGTCATAGTCTTGTAAGTCCACAAGAAGCTCGGGTCCCTTAAAGTATCTGATACACATTAGGAGATAACATCAGAGTGAAGCTTGGCTACAGCGAAAAGGGAAATAGAGGATATACAGTAAAACCATACCTTGAGGCAACACGGACATTATACTCTTTTCCAGGGTGGTAAAACTCAGCGAGACCCCAATCTATCAGACGAAGCTTACGCAGCTCATGGTCAATCATAACATTGTGAGGCTTGACGTCTCTGTGCATTATTCCTTGAGAATGGCAGTAGTCCAGTGCCTGCAACAAGTAGTTGAACGAAATGTGAGTGTGAAGTCAAATGGAATATTTATAATCCAACCGATACAGAAGTTTACCTTCAACAGCTCATAGATGTAGTAACGAATGTCGTAATCAGTCAACGTAGGATACAGAACTTTAAAGTCTGTGCTGTTAACATATTCAAATATCAAGCTTGGAGTTTTTGAATGTTGATCTCTAACAACATCAAGCAGCTTGACAATATTTGGTCCACCACAGAGGTTCTGAAGTATTTTAATCTCTCTTCTTATCTGCGAAAGAAGCATCATAAAAATTCAAGAAACCACCGCAAGCATCAAAACTAAAACCTTCTTAAGACAATTCACCTTCTTTTTCTTAACAGGTTTGAGGATTTTGATTACGCACTTCTCCTTGCTGTTCACATTAACCCCCTCGAAAACTTCGCTATATTTTCCACGCCCGACCTTCCTTACTACCTCATAATCATCTTGCTCCCTGAGAGAGCAAAGAACAAAGACCAAAACTTTTAACACAAGGATCATTGTTTTACCATAACAGAGGACTTAAAGCAAGATGTGTAACACTAAAAACAAAATTCATCATCTAATAGATCCAAATTCGTGAATTTGAGTCACAAATTTTCTTTAGCAGATATAGAAGCTAATTGTCTACTCTACACTAACTGTATCAATTCCATTAGATAAAGCTTTATCTGGAATCAAATTCCAGAGCAAACTGAAGTCAAAATCACTACAAACCCTAGAAAGATCGATTATTTTCCCTAACCCTCTACCAATTCAGCTGATCTCAAAACGAACACAAAGCCAATATAAAAAGGGAGAGCTCCTAGGGTTTTACAATCTTACCCCCATTGAACATTGAGCGACTCGTAATCCCAATAATCTTTGGGTCGAATCACGTTAACGTCGGTGTAAACACGAGCTTTAGACATCCCTCGCCGCCGGCCGAAATCAGAGATCTCGACGAGAGAATCTGGATCGATTCGATCGATCGTAGTATTACCGGAGACGTCAGAAGCAGCTGTCTCTGAGGGAGTAACGACAGGTAAGCGTAGGACAGGAGAGTGCGCCAACGGCGCACGTAAGGTCAAGACGGCGCACAGTAACAAGAAACGCCCAAGAGATGATTCGAAGAGGAGCAAGCAGGTGAAGAAGAAGAAGAAGAATAGCGCATGTATCATTCACTACACTCTTCCGCACCAGATTCTGTTTTCTTCCTTCTTTTTTCCGTTTGCGTTGTTTTTGCGCAATAAAATATACCAAAAAAGGCCTGACAGAGTCATATGGGCTTTTAAGGCCCAATATAAATAGACACATTTTTAGGGTTTTTGTATTGGGGAATTTTTTTGATTTTGTGAATTTCGATTTCTAGGGTTTAAAAGCGAGGTTTTGATCTGAGTGTCTAGAGCCATGGTAATGCCAAATTGGTGCTGTTCCACGTGAAAATCTGCAATAATGGGGAAGTTACTAGACAAGAAAAAGGTGGAAACTTTCTATTTGTGTCCCCACGATTCGTCTGACTAAAGATTCAGGGGGCTCGCAGGGCAGCGACAGAGTCTTTTTTTTAAAAGATGTGATCATAATCTTATCACTATCAATGGGTTCACCGACAAACGACAGCTCATTGGTCGTAGTAGATACGCTCGAAGATCACTACAACTATGATTAGATTATATGCATTTTAGAGATGTTGAGGCATGTGATTGGATGCAAAGGCTTAAATGAGAGGTCAATGTATAATTTGATTCCAATTTTGAGGACTTTGGGGGGAAGATTTTGTCATTTTACCAAGCCATGAAAACAACTAGAGGTGATAACTCAGATTCATGTAGCCATTTTCTGTTTTATTATTATCGTCACTGTTGAAAAGTTTTGAAATTTTCGTTGTGGACGTCTTATATTATTCAGTGGCACCATTTATTGCAGGATTGAGTTGAGTCTCAATCAAAATGTTGGGGGCATATAGTGACTTCAATTATCAGGAAAAAAAGAGGAAGAATTTAAAGATGATAAGACTCTTGTAGGGACAAAGATCCATGGTTCTGTCACAAAATCAAGATTCTCTAACTTACTTATACTTTAGCCTTCACTCTCTTCTCCTTGCCATAAAACCAATATATAGCAAACATTATATTATATTTGTAAGAGATATCTACATCTGTGGAGAGGAATCAATACTCTTTTTTTTTTTTTGATGAATTTGGAATTATTTGTTTTGGTCCAAAGATGTGTCTGATCCACTTGGACTTTTTTTTAAATCTTTAAAGAAAACCATTACCACACACACACACACTCCTCAGACAACCTCTTTATCTTGTACTCTCCATGAAATTTACTTAACTACCCTTCATTTCTCTGGTTATCTCTTGTTCATTGCTCTTGGTGTTAAGGGTTGTTTGTGGTTTTTTCTTTGGTTGGGGAATTTTGGTTTCTCTTTTTCTGTTTGGTCGCAATTATTAGAAGAAAAGAGAGGAAGAAACTCCTTTTGGTTGATCTCATTCTCTCTTTTTTATTACGTTACGGCTCATTCTTGTTCATGAGAAAGACTTGACATAGTTGTTCCATGGTGGATTTCTTGAGTGAGAAGAAACCGCGAGCTAAGTGTTCGTAATATGTCAGCAAAGAAGAAAGATCTTTTGTCCTCAGCCATGAAGAGAACTAGTGAATGGTTCTTCATTCTCTTCTTTTAGATTGTTTTACTTCTCTCAATCCATTTTTTTTTTTGGGTGATAAAACATAAAAATCCAATCTTTTTTTTACATCGTTTCAGGATTTCTTCTCAGGAAGTCTCTAGTGATGTCACCGTTGATGTAGGGGAAGCTTCGTTTTCACTGCACAAGGTAAACTCTAGATCTAAATTTACTGATCAATCTCTATGATGCAAAACCAATGACATGATCATTGATTTTTCTCGGTCTGAATCTTGCAGTTTTCACTCTTGTCAAAATGTGGGTTTATAAAGAAACTTGTGTCGGAATCAAACAAGGATTCTTCAGATTCCAATGTTATCAAAATCCCAGATATCCCCGGAGGCTCTGAAGCATTCGAGCTAGCAGCTAAGTTCTGCTACGGGATTAACTTCGATATGAGCACAGAGAACATTGCTATGCTGCGATGTGCAGCAGAGTATCTAGAGATGACAGAGGAACACTCTGTGGAAAATCTTGTCGTAAGAGCCGAAGCTTACTTGAACGAAGTAGCTCTCAAGAGCTTATCGAGCTCGATCACAGTCTTGCACAAATCAGAGGAATTGTTACCCATTGCTGAAAGAGTGAAACTTGTGAGCCGTTGCATCGATGCAATTGCTTATATGACTTGTCAGGAGAGCCAGTTTTGCATCCCTTCTTCTTCTTCGAGTAATAACGGTAACAATGAGGTTGTGGTTCTGCAGCAGAGCAAGCAGCCTGTGGTTGATTGGTGGGCTGAAGATTTGACTGTTCTGAGGATTGATTCGTTTCAACGTGTTGTGATTGCGATGATGGCTAGAGGGTTTAAGCAGTATGGGCTTGGTCCAGTGCTCATGCTCTATGCTCAGAAATCTCTTCGAGGGTTGGTGAGTTTCCTGCAAAACACGGGACACATACCATTTCGAAATTTCGGTTTTGGTCGGTTTAATCGGTTTGCATTGTCGAACTAAAACCAAAATTTTGTTCATTCTAATGCAAATGCAGGAGATATTCGGGAAAGGAATGAAGAAGATTGAGCCGAAACAAGAACACGAGAAAAGAGTGGTTCTTGAAACAATCGTAAGCCTTCTTCCTCGGGAGAAAAACGCAATGTCGGTTAGCTTCCTATCGATGCTTCTACGAGCAGCAATATACCTCGAAACAACGGTTGCTTGTAGGCTTGACTTAGAGAAGAGAATGGGATTACAGTTAGGACAAGCCGTGCTCGACGATCTCTTGATTCCTTCTTATTCATTCACCGGAGATCAATCATTGTTTGATACCGACACTGTTCAACGGATTCTCATGAATTATCTCGAGTTTGAAGTCGAAGGAGTCCGGTTAAGCAACAATGGTGTTGATCTTGCTGGTGATATGGAACGTGTTGGTAAACTTATGGAGAATTATTTGGCTGAAATTGCTTCTGATAGAAATGTTAGCTTGCAGAAATTCATCGGTTTAGCTGAACTTATACCTGAACAGTCTAGAGTTACTGAAGATGGCATGTATCGAGCCGTCGACATCTACCTTAAGGTAAAATATTAAGTTAGTAAACATTTACATTCATTTGCAACTATATGATCAAATACTACAATATAAATCTTGAGTCTTTACAACTAATAAATCTTGTTTTTCTTTCTTTCTTTGTAGGCGCATCCGAATATGAGTGATGTAGAGAGGAAGAAAGTGTGCAGCTTAATGGATTGCCAAAAACTATCTCGAGAAGCCTGCGCTCACGCAGCTCAGAACGATCGTCTTCCTGTTCAGACAATTGTTCAAGTCCTTTACTACGAGCAACAACGTCTACGAGGAGAGGTCACTAACGATTCAGATTTTCCAGCACCACCACAAGCACCAGCAACAGCTGTTCTTCCTCCCAAACTCAGCTCATACAACGACGAACTCTCCAAGCTTAAACGCGAAAACCAGGACTTGAAGCTCGAGCTTCTCAAAATGAAAATGAAGCTTAAAGAGTTTGATAAAGAGAATGAGAAGAAATCATCATCAACCATGAGCAGCAATCCGAGTTCTCCAAAATCAACTGCTTCCATGGATAAGCCTCCATTGCCAAAAAAGTCATTCATAAACTCTGTTTCAAGAAAACTCGGAAAGCTAAACCCTTTTGGCATACCACCATACAACGCTAGAAGCAGAACCAAACCACCCAAAGATCGGAGACACTCTATTTCTTGAAAACCATATATATATTATAAACATAATAAGTATATGTGTTATATTTTTGTTGGAACTTCTAAGTTCTGATTCATGGATTTTTTTTTTCACTTATATCAACATTTGATTTTTTTTGTTTTTTGCGTGTTTATAAACTGGTAATATGTTTTCGAAAATTATGCCAAAATAGCACGAAAATAAGTGTTTTTTTTCTACTTCCAAAAATACCAAAGTATCACAAAGTTTAGGGTGATGAAAGATTCTTATAAAATTATAAAGGCTACTAAATCAGTTGCCTTTCTAAACTTGTTGGAACCATTTCTAAACCTAAAATTTGTAGTTTTTTTTTTCAGTTTAACATAAAAAAGGGTAGTTTTTTCTGAAATGTTATGATTTTGGTGGTAACTTTAGAAAACAAAACATGAAATGTGGTAAACTTTATCTGTAGAACTTATCACTTATGAGGATAGATCATATACATACAACTTATATATGTATTATGATTATATATAGATAAACTTTATCTGTAGAACTTATCACTTATGAGAATAGATCATAGATTCAGAGAACATGGAATTCTAAAGCTGATAATGATCAGACAAGATCGTGGGGTCATGTATCAAAAATTACTAATAACTTTTAAAAATTATTTTGGAAATTAGAAAGAAAAAAATAGATATATATCAAAAGTAAAACAGAGGAAGTAGGTGATGCTTGAAGCCTGAAGGGAACATGCCAGCAGATAGTGCATGTTATTGTCCCATAACTAATTCATCATTGGCCCCTTTTATAACTTCTCCTCTATTATTATTATGAATAATAATAATTATTCAATTTTTTTTTCCTTTTTATGTGTATATAAAATGTTAAGATCAACAAACCTTGTATAGATACTATATACGATAATTTTTGGCAAAGCAAGAACGTTGAAATCGAAAATAATTAATATCTATCTTCGAAAACAAAGTAAAACATCAATATTGATTGTATTTACAAGAGACCTAAAAAGAACTAGTATATAAGAAAATTACTGATAGGTTTTAGGGGAAAAAAAAAAAAAAAAAAGGATGACCTGATAAGAGGCGTGATAAAACACTCTTATCAGAAAAATAAAAAAATAAAACTAAATTGAAATTAAGAAAAAAAATGCAAATCTAATTCAGAATATAGTTAATATATATGGAATATTATCATTCATTATCAAATAACATTCAAGGTCAATGCTTGAAGCCATGGCTGCTTCTGCTTCTGATGTTTCATCAATCTCTCTTGTCTCACTTGTTCTTCAAGATTGTTGTTATTGCTTGATCCTGTAGAAGACGACGAGAAACTCCGGCGACCGGAATTTAAATCTCCGTCCATCATCTCCGGCAAAGAACTATTCTTCTTCTTCTTCTTCTTGTTCATCCTCATCAAATCACCACCGTAACAAGACGGTCCAAGCGTTAGCTCGATCTCACTCTCATCCATAATCTCTATATTATTACCTCCGGACTCTCCTCCGCCGGGAAAATTAGCCGTCCGGTCAATCTCATGGTCAACTCTTCTAATGAATGTTCCTGAAATTACATTATTCCCCTTCGTAGTCGATTTGTTGATCTCCATGTTCTTCATCAATATCTTCTGGACTTGATATAACCTATGAAGTTCATATACCTGAAAATGCATAAAAACCTTAAATTAATTTTTACTATAAATATAAATATAAAGGACGTAAGATAAAATATAGCAGAATCTACTAATTATTATTACCTGTTGCTTGAAAGTTTCTTCGTGTTTAAGCATAGCCATTTTCATGTACTGCTTATCGTACGGGTTAAGAAGCTTCTCCATGTTCCAAGACCTTTTAAGATTTTATTTCATCAAGATCTCAAGAAGATTGATATAACCTGTGAAAATTGAAAATTGTTAGGGAAAAAACAAAAAAAAGAAATATTGAATTTTTGTCTGATAGTACTCGATTTAGATTCTGCAAATTTGAGCCACCAATGTTATAAATCTGAGCACACATGCACAAAAAAATATCTTCATATATATATATATATATCTATACATACAAAAATTTCAAACACATATAATTATCGTACTTTCAAAATCAATTTGGTGGTTCATGTTCTTTCCCTTACACGCATGTCAATCTTGTCTTTTCATTAATAAAGATTCTTTTACATTCTTATGGACTTTTCTGGTTTTCACAGTAAGAATTGATGTCAAGTTTGGTGGGAATAATAATAGAGGTGTTCAATCGAAATGAACCAAACCAATCTGAAAATCGAAGTAAATTATATTTTGTTCGAAACCATTATTTGTATTTTGATTATTGCTTTCTAAAATACCAAAAAACCCTGAAAATTCGAAATCCACATTCAACGCTCCTAAATATTAATTAACTCTTATGTTTTTTTTTTTTTTTGCATTACTAAAGTATTTTCATTGGAGAAAACAAAATCAAAAGGATATAGATTTTTAAGAAAACAATCTAAATAACGGATTTTTTAACCATTGACTTATATATAGTACAAGCTGATGAAGAAATGATAAGCAGATAAAATTAAATCAATATAGAGATGATTAGGAGGAATATCATTACTAACCTGAAACGATTAGGTACTTAGAGAAGCTGATTATATATGATGGAAGAAGATGATGAAGAAAATTAAAAGAGACTTTTTTTTCTTTTTGTTTATGAAGAGAATAATAAGCTTGAGAAGCAGATGATTATGAGCTAAGAGAAGAGATATGGATTGGTGCGTCACATTCTTCGTAGTTATATATACTGCATATAAATTATTAAACAAAAGCTCACTAGTTTAATGACTATAAAAATAGGGTTTAAGTAATCATTTGTTTAAAAATATATTAGTTAATCTCTCTCACATCACAAATTCACAAAAACCAAAGTGATTGTTCCAAACTCATGCCCAAACAAAACAACAGTGTCTTTAGCCAATAGCCTTCAAAGGTTCTTCTAAGAAATATGCCATTTGCCACCTCCCCAGACAACTCCAGCAAAGCTTTACTTACAATCCATATAATATATATATATATATATATGTATGTATATACGTAATTAGATATGCCTGCATAATCGTATACATGGATACATGCTTGACAGATGAGACAATACTAGATTCAATTTCGGATCCATCATCCATATATAGCATATTATTCACGGCTCGAGGGTTAATTATGTCATTAACTTTTATATTGGTCGTCTGAAATTATATATTTTATATCATCTTTATTTACCATGAATACCGAAATTGTTTTGGAATTTTTAGTACGTAGATGTTTTTTGGTAAATCTTCACATCCTATATACGTTCTCAACTCATAGAGAGCAAAAAACAAAAATAGTGAGTAAATATGTATATATAATGATGCATTGTCAAATAAATGTGAATTTAGTGGTTGTTGGAGACTTTATATCTAATAAACCTTATAATAACATTTTAAATTATGATTAAGAAATAACGGGGAACATCTTATATCTCGCTGAGCTTGAATCACATGCAACCCAGACTAACAAATCAACAAACCCAGTTGTCTTAATTATATATATATAACTATGCATTATACAAAGAAGCATGATTATTATTAATATTTAGTAAATTTTTTGTAGATATGCTAAAATAATTAGAACAGACTTTTGGGGGAATAATTTGGTATTTAGGGAGAGAGCGAATCAGAATCTGAAAATAGGTGGCATGTCGTGGGGTCCCACATGTATGTGAGGAGAGATCTTAGCCGTTGGATTTTGTTAAGGATGTCCTTTCGAACTGTTTAAAGGGCTTAAAACTGACCCAACAAGATCTGATCTCCACCGTATCTATAAAACACACATTAAAGTGACCAAATAATTATTCTACAAGTAATAATCACAATTATTATTAGTATTATTATTATATAAAGAAGTTTTCTGATTAAATGTTTCTGGACCGACTTTTTATTTTTCTAAAATGAAATTTTTATAAGCTCGTTGAGTTTGCATGTTATGTCAAATTTAAATTAATTCCAGATATGGCTTTAGAGTTGGCCGTTTTGCGTTAATTTTATCTTCTATATAAAGTCAATCTCTTGTGTAATGTGTAACGGGAACAATGTCAAATCCTTTACAACTCACTAATCATAATTAAATGCTACGATAAGAGATGGGTTACAAAAGAAATTAAACTATTTATATATAGAAGCAAAAATATGTGGGAATTAGCTAATTAATTATGCTATCATATTGAGTTGAGATTAGATTTAAAAACCTAGCCACTAACTATCTTTTCATTTTGTCAAACTAACAACTAACTCCATATATCAATTTTGATCGTTAAATACATATATGTAACCATCTGTTATGTTAAGATACGTACAACATGTGACAACTAGCTAGTTTTTTTATTTCTATAACCAAAATAAAGAAACAAACGTGCTTAGAAATGTGGGTTTGGTTAAATCATGCGATTGACAAGAGGCACGCGTTGCCGGAGAGAGGAGGGGCAATGGCATGGAGCCGTGGGTCCGATCTACGCCCGCGTTTGTGGAGTGCTCACTCTTTTCCTCGGAAATTGTTGTTACAATTTTAAAATCAATTATTTATATATGTTTTTTGAGTAGCCATATTAGAATATCAACGCTGGTTCCGAGCTTTGAGAATTTATGAATCGGACCCGAACAAAATTAGATAAAGACTGGAAAAGAGATGAGAGAATGATCGAGAGTTGTGAAGAGTGTTTTCGTAGGTTCTCGATGCAAACGAGACACTGACTTCTGCAGTCATGTCTTGTCCCTCCTACGCTCCGATCATGCCCTTTAAACTTTTTTATTTTATTTTAACTAAACCTCTTTTAATTTTAATTTCATATTTTGGTAGCTAAACATATCAAACCATGGTTTAGTGACTAAATAATTCACTTTGGTTTGAAAATTGGAGTACTAAGAACCAAACTTTTCCACTACGGTTTTAATCATTGTTAATAACTGTAGAATGTAGACATTTTAAATGGTTAAAATACATAACTTTTCTCACGTTTTAGGAATTACTCTGAATTTTGGATTGGAATCCTTCGGTCATATGAAAAAAAAACCTTATGATACTATTTATGTGAGAACAAGACTCTATATGATGTTGTAGTTTATAAGCTTGAATATATGTGTGTGTGTCCACACGTGTGTTTTAGTGTGCTTTGACAAAAAATTATTTGTTGAAAAAATAGAACACAGAAATGCTTGTGAAAATGTATACATATATTGCAACGTTTGTTAACATAGTTTGAAATTAATAAATTTCAACTGAATGAAATTTGATATTTTTATTTAAAAAAATTCAGTTATGATATCCACATCTATGAAATTTAATTAATAAAAATGTATAAACAGTATAATTTTAGTATATTATTAATAATTAAGAAACTGTACTCATGACACATAAAGACTATTCTCGAAGATTGGGATTTGAAACAAAAAAGAATCAAGTGCAATGAGAAAAAAAACAAAACTAAAGTTGCTCTTCTTCGCATTCTATTAATTTATTAATTGTATGTTTAGTTGTTTATTACTTTATTAAGGAAATGGAATTTTCGTATGGAGACATGTTGAGGAAATCAAGGATCACGGCCTTCTGAAATTCTGAACCTCGGGTTTCCCATTTCATAATCACGAGCTTGATTATTAGAATGTAAAAGTAAAATAAGATGATTAAAATTTAAAAACAACAAAAAGTAAAACAAGATGATTAAACAAGTGATTTTTTTTAGTTACGTGTCACTAAGTGCAATTATGATGACCAATGGGTGACATCTCGATTTTATAAAACATCCCTTATTTTAACTGAAATCAAAGTTTAGACTTCGAGTTTTTTTTTAAACAGTAAAAGTACTCTCTTTTTCACTTTTTATTTATAAAACATTTTGGTTTTTAATTGGTAGGGAAATTAATCGCCTATGAGTTTATAACTAACGAATTAAACTAATAAAATTTTGATGGAATCTTACATATTCACTCGATTAAAACCGCAATATATATATAGGTTTTCCAAACTATATATTTTTAATCTTTTAATTAATCCATATGTAATTTTCATCATATGCTCTAGCAAATAAATGTATAACGTAATTAAAACTAATCCATGGCGCTGAAATTTCAGTTTATTTGTTTTCTTTTGTCAACAATTTCAGTTAATAAATCTTTATTAAAAAAAAACAATTTCAGTTAATAACCTAAAAACATATTAACATATATCGGTTAGAGAGTTGTTAGGATTAAGTTTTCTTTTGCTTAATTATGATTTATAAATATAAACACAGATGTACATTTATTTTGGTTTAATGAAAATTATTTTCAATATTAGAAATTAAATATGGTATCAGAGCCTTACTTTTTCTCTCTCATTCATTTTCTAGGAAAAACAAATTGTAACTGATTTTGAGCTTCAATCCTCTTTCGCCAACACAAATTTCTTCGATTCGCATAGAATCGATCATTATGATCATCATTTCTTTTGATATGAGCTCCAATTTCAGCTCCATGAGTGTTTCATATCATCATCTCATCATCATCTTCTTCGCAAATTTCTTTGATATCCTCCTGAAACTTATTTTCATTGTGATTACAGTTTTTTCGAGATTTTCATCGATTTCACCTGTTTGTCCATTTCAAGCATCTTCTCACCTTCTTCGACTTCGACTTGAGGAAGGTGTATTAACATATATATTGGTCAGAGAGTTAATAGGATTAAGTTTTTTTTTGCTTAATTCTGACTTATATACACAGATGTACATTTATTTTGATTGATTTTAATGATAATTATTTTCAACATTAGAAAGTTAATCAAACAATTAAAAAAAAATAGACTTGAATAAGAATCTTTTCTTTTTATCCATATATTATTACAATACTTTTTGGTCACCGAGTGCTATAAACTCTAAAAATTTAGGTGCAAATTTTGCTCTGCACGAAGGTCACGTTTGAGTATCTTATATCCTTTCTTAAATTTCCAAAGTGTCAAATGTCATGTTTCATGTTGCTAAGGACCCTTTTAGATTCCCTGAGATGGACCTACCAGAAACGTATGATCTTTTTCCGTTGAAAATTGTCTAACTTACCCTTTTAAAACTACTTTTAACATTCATGGGCCTATCTATATACATAGAACAAGAAAAAGCCCATCAAAGTCAGATTTCGGCCCAAAACAGAAAGAAGCTGGAAGAAGTAAATATACGTATACATTATCCAAAAGTCAACGATTAAAATGTCATTTCCTTTACTAATTCAAATCCCAAATTAAAGGAGAAGCAAGTCGTCGTCCATCACCAAGATCGTGGCTCCAAGTTATATATATGATTCGGCCCAACTTGAAAAATTCTTCAAAACATGTACACGTTATAAAATTAGAAATATGTATGATAAAGTCTATTTCACGATTCCTATAAATACAATTCAATAGTTTCTTCATTTCCCACAACTCAGACCATCTCTCGGCTTTAAACACATCAACTTCTAATTCCCGACGAAATGGCGCGGTTCGGTATGGTTCTAGTCGTGGCTCTTTGCCTCGCCATCTCTGTGTTTCCGGACACAACCACTGCTCAACTCAGAACCAATTTCTACGGTAACTCATGTCCGAATGTTGAACAAATCGTGAAGAAAGTCGTCGACGAAAAAGTCAAACAGACCTTCGTCACCATCCCAGCTACTCTCCGTCTCTTCTTCCACGATTGCTTCGTCAACGTAATGCTCAAAAGATATTGGTTTGGTTTTTATATTTGAAACCTATATATATGATGATTTTCTTAAATTTTGGTTGGTATATATGATGTATATAGGGATGTGATGCGTCGGTCTTGATTCAATCAACGCCTAACAACAAAGCCGAGAAGGATCATCCAGACAATGTGTCTTTGGCCGGAGATGGATTTGATGTTGTGATCAAAGCCAAGAAAGCTCTTGACGCAATCCCAAGTTGCAAAAACAAAGTTTCTTGTGCTGATATCCTTACCTTGGCCACCCGAGATGTTGTTGTCGCGGTGAGTTATAAAGATTATTAATCAATCTTAAAGAAACTATAGGTCAAAAGCACAAATGTTATAACAATAACACAATTGGTTTACTCGATATACAACTATGATTAAATTTAGATTTCTCTGGGATGTGTTTAGGCCAAAGGACCGTGGTACCCAGTGGAACTCGGAAGGTTCGACGGTTTGGTGTCGACGGCTGCTAGCGTCGACGGCAACTTGCCCGGACCAAATGACAAAGTTGACAAACTCAACGCGCTCTTTGCGAAAAACAAACTTACCCAAGAGGATATGATCGCTCTTTCAGGTAACAATTCAATTTACGGTTTTATTTCGATTTGAATATTTCGGTTTAGTTTGGTTTGGGTCTTTCCGGTTAGGTTTTTTTTGCCCTTTAATCTAAACCGTTTAAAATAATTTCCAACGAATGCAGCCGCCCACACCGTCGGATTCGCTCATTGTAGCAAAGTATTCAACAGAATCTACAACTTCAACCGCACACACTCGGTTGACCCAACTCTAAACAAAGGCTACGCTAAGGAACTTCAATTGGCTTGTCCCAAGAAAGTTGACCCAAGAATTGCCATTAACATCGACCCAGTCTCTCCAAGAATATTCGACAACACTTACTTCAAGAATCTGCAACAAGGCAAAGGAACCTTCACTTCCGACCAAGTTCTCTTCACCGATGGTCGCTCAAGACCAACCGTTGACGCTTGGGCCAAGAACTCAGCCGCTTTCAACCGCGCGTTTGTAAACGCTATGACCAAACTTGGCCGCGTTGGCGTTAAGACTAGCCGCAAAGGAAACATTCGTCGTGACTGTGGTGCGTTTAACTAAGAGGGAAAACAGAAAAAAATGATTTTTCCTTTCGTTGGTTTTATTTTTTTCGAGATTTGTTTCTTGACGAATTATCAATTTCATTTTTTTGGTATTTTTCTGTTTGTTTTTCTGCTTCTTGTATTTCTGGAAAAACATTTAACAATTTTTATATTTCATTTGGCTGTAATATTATCTTATTTCTTTTAAACTTGTTTAACAAATTCAACCTAAGCATATAAAATCAACACAAGTAATTAAACACCAAGACATATCTATATACACAAAACCTAAAGATGTTCAACACAAACTCTGTAATTGAAGAATCGGGATCTATCTAGTTATAAAACATTAGTTTAGAGTTAGATTGTCTGAATTAATCTGCAGGCAAATCTTCTCAAGCTTTGCAGACCAATTATCCCCGAGTATCGACGGATTTGACTCCATAGCTACTTGAAAATCTACCAGAGAAGATGCTGAAGAACATACTTCTCCTCGGCTACTTGACCTTGAAGCCGCTAATTCTAGACACGGTTTGATTAATCTCTTCAAGAAAACATCGAGCCCCGCGTTTAAAGAGTTAGCAAACCCAACCGAAACCTCTAATCCTTCCTCCGTTATACTCAAATCGTCTTCGAGTTTCTTCTTTAAAGAAATCGAATCAGGAAGCTCACCAGAAGAGTAACATGTCCCTATATGATGTTGTTGCTTTATCACATCTCTAAGGTTAACACCAAAGGGTGCTTCAATGGGTTGACTTTTCCAACATCGAATCAATTGGTCAACTTCTTCACCATCTTCCATTGACCATTGTTGTCTACAACTAGAAGAAACAACCTCAGTGATTTGACTCTTTCCTTTGCTTCCATTACAATCCTTAAACCTCCGTTGAGTCCTTCCTTTACGAGGCGATTTAGGAAGATCTTTACACAAAGATTTGAAGCTAAGACTTGTCTGAAAAACACCATCCAATTGCTTCTTCTCTGATTCTTCAACGCCATTCTTTATCAATGGAGATGTCTTCGAGAGACATACATTCTTAATAATCCCTCTCAGCAGAGCATTGTGTAGACTGATATTCTCCTTCTTCACCGTCGCAATGATTAGCTTATCGAAATCAGATTTGCTGATTTTCAAGCTCAAGAATTTCGACAAGAGATTAAGATAACTCTCAGTTTTGACCCGACCAATCTTCTTCTCAATCTGAGATTTTAACTCCAAAATGTCTGTTCTAACGATATGATGCTGACCCGTTGGCATTTGGGTCCCTTCGAATTTCCCTTTAAACAAACAAAAAAACACAGAATTTCACACACGCAAAAAAACCCAATTGTAGAATACCGAATCTGGATCCGTATAAGTCAAATCACGAGAAGAAAAAGGTCAACCCTAGTTGCGAAACACGAAAATTGTTGAAATTGAGATCCCAATTACAAAACCCAGATTGCAAATCGTAGGAATAAGTAACTTTTTCAAGTTCATCGAAATGATTTCGATACTCAAAAAATCATATAATCCCCCGAACGAAAACACAAATGAACACTGTAACAGTAAACCTACCAAAATAAAAATCCCAGTTTTCGATTCCCGAGAGAAACAGCAACAACAGACAATTAAAAAAAACTTCATAATTTCTCAGTCGTTGGATAGTGAAACGCGATTTTCTTTCTACAGATTACCAGATTCAGCAAAATCCACGGAGAATTAAAAAAAAAAAAGTAAAATTTAAAACTGCCAAATTTGACTAACCTTGAAGAAGAAGACCAGAGAGGAAAAAACAGAGAATCGATTCGAGCTTAGTAATGACTTGATTTTAATCGCGACTTGGAGTGGAAATAAAAAAAAGAGGGATTTTGGGAAAACTTAGACGATTAGATCGCATATTCTAATTTCTTGTGGTTTTTTTTAGAAGCTTCTGCTTTGAGAGAGTCAACGTTTGGTCAACGTGGCACGTGCAAAAAATTACACAGCTGGAGATTTAGCTAACGGACCAATCATGTTACTTGATGTGCACAAAATAAAATGAGTTTGAAAGTCAGCACATTCAGACACAACGGGTCGGGTCGGGTTGGCTTTTGCTTTTTATCACATCACTACTAATTAAGTTACTAAGCACTAATCCTTAGTTAAGATAAGATAAGCATCATTAATTATCCAATTTAAGCTCTATATAAGACATCAACCCCATTAACTGGTACCCAAGCCGAGGCAAACACAACACTATGTCCCTTCCACGTCAGCACAAAACGGTCCACGTCATCGTCATCATCAACATCTCTCTTCATTCCCCATCCGGCGGCGTGTTCTTCCAGCATGGTTTTAACCTCCGTGGCCGCCGCCTCGCCCAACCCAACTCCGGCGAACTTAGCTTCTCTCATCCGCTCGAACCACCGGCTTTTCGGCTCCAATCTCTCAACTCTCTCCGCACCTTCCTTGGCTACCACGTTATCTATCTTCCAACCTATATCCGCCTCGTACCACCGCCTTTGCTCGTTGCCACGTGTCAAAAATGTGTCGGCGGTGTCGTAAGGAATCCACATGTAGTTGAAGAGAGACTGTAACCTGGAGATAAAGTTACTCGATGTGAAATCTGCGTCTTCGTCGATTAGGGTTACGATCGTTGGGTTTAGATCTCTGAGCTCTTTCAAGAAAACTGATCGGAAGGTATTCGAAGTTAGAGTTTCGTCGGGGATGTAATGGAGCATCATGTGGCAGTTAACGACGAGAGCTTCGTTGAAGACGAAAGGGTCGATTCGTAGCTGTTCTATAAGGGAGGAGAGGCCGTCTGAGTAAGAAGAAGAGATGATTCTAAACTCCATTGCTATGTTACGTGTGGTTGCAAAGTTTACCAGCTTTGAGCCAAGCTCTTCGTAGGATATTCCGAGCAATGGAGGCGGAGGAGACTCAGTGACGGCGACGACGACGGTGAGTTTGAGAAGCGGAGGAGGTTGTTTTTTGTGGAGTTTGGTTGCCATGGAGTCTATAAGAGTAGGGATTTGCATGCAATGAGTCAAACTTAAGTCAACAATGTGAACGGAGGAGTAACCTTCGACGGCGTCGAGAATCGCTGCATTCGCGGCGATAAATCCGAAACGGTGCCACGGTGTGAGGTCCACGAAGGCCGCGAGCTCCATGACCGTGAATCGGTGAAGCGTGACGGGAGCAGCAGCGACGGATAGAAAAGAGAATCCGGTGTTTTTGGTGGCGGCGCGTGAGATCAACGCGCGGAGGAAGGAGGAGGCGAGTCTTTGCGTGGAGTTTCCGTCCGGTGAGGCGAGGTTGTTGAGGACCCAAATGATCTGTTGAGCCAACGTGGCGTCGTTTGATTCGATGGCGTTTGCGCAGTGGAGGAGAAGCTGCTCCATGCGGTGTGCGTCGCCGCATAAGGATTTGGAAGAAGAGAAACCGGGCCAAACGGGTCGGGTCGGGTTAAAAATCATGGCTTTGTTCATAATTAGATGTTAGAGAAGGGAACAGAAAGAACATAGGAGGAAGAAGATGAAGGCAAACCAATGGGAATAAGAATAATAATAAATGCAAATGTGTGAGTTTTGAGAAGAGAGCAAAAGAAAACAAAAGCAAGATGAGAGTGTGTTTAAGACAAGAAGGAAGAAAGAGACGAGACATGTTGAGTAGTACCTTTTCAATACGAAACGCACCGTTTTGATCTTCAAAACAAGACAAAACGTAGGTGTACAGCTTTTAAATTTCTGGTCATGTGCTTTCGTTTTCGATTCTCTGGGTCTTAAGTTATATAGGCGTTAATATGTCTGAAATAGCTAAACTTAGGTATAGTAGTCTTCTGCATTTATGATGGCAATCTCTATTCGTTTGGACAAATATCTATTATTCGTAAAAGTTTGTACATTTTATTGACGTGTTGGTCTCTTTCCCTCCAAATTCTCGTACGTTCCATATATAGATTTTTGTTATACTTTGTAGTTTATACTAATTAAAATAGATAATGGAAACAAATAAAGAATTGCTTGTACTCTATAACCAAACCATTTTCAATTTTCTAACATGTGGCAAACTCGGAAACATTATTTTAACTGAAGGTTATCTTATCTATTTGCATACGAAATTACACATACATTTTAATTTCATTTGCGGATGTAAAACCAAAAATCAAGAATTTTGGTCTATACTCTTTTCAGAGTAATTATTTATTTTCTTACAACTGAAAATTGAATTCTTAACCTTAAGACTCACATGTTTTGAGGAATAATCGAATTCTAGAAACATTTGATTTCATTTGTGGATCAGCGGATGTCAACATTTCATTACTCGTGGATTTTTCACATCATTTGTTTTTTCACATAATATATATATATTTATAATTTTATATAGAAGAGCAAGGGAATGGTTGAAGCTTTGATACCATGTGGGAGTTGAAAGAGATTTTGTCATTTTTCGTATGTTAAAGTGTCCAAATTTTCATAGCAAGACACGTATATATAGCTATATATAGATCAATATGTGCTATTTAATACGTATATAGATGGAAATAGTTAAAACACCGTATATATATTTGGTTGTACAAGACAAAAAAAGGTGAGGAAAATTCCGAAAAAGTATATAATGAAGTGGGCACATGAAATCCAAGACATGCACACACACACACGCGCTCCTCAAAGAGGCTTGGAATCTAAGGGGGAAGGATTCCTTAGCCTTGAGATAACAGGGACTAGAGGACATGTTTCATTACCCGATGTTGAATTAGACGCCACGACAAATACTACATTTTCGACCATATAAGAGTTAATTTGTCATTATTATTAGCTACTCTAATCCTTGTCTAATTCACGTGTTTAGTTAGCAATTTAAAATGGTCACACTTAATTTAAGAACTTTATATGCCAAGTTAGGTGTTAACAAAACAAATAAAATAAAAACATTTCGTGCACCGTGCATTTTTGGCATGTAATAGTCTAATCTACGAGGCTGTCATGTTCTCGGAAATGTCAAAGATTATATCGAAAGATACGCATAAACATTCGGATTTATCAAACAACAAAACAAAACAAAACTAAGATTTTACAATCAAAGGGAAAAAAAGAGTATGGCATATATTAATGGACCCATAAATCCATTGGGCTTGAAATAAAGTAGCCGAAAATACATTAAAGAGCCCATAAGTGAATTGGGCTTTAATGACAGCTGATACAAATTAATAATTGTGCCCGCTTTTAAAAACACAAGACAAAATAGATCTAAACACTTGGTTACACACCATGGGGACATTTTTTTGTATTTTTGTCACAAAATATTCAGTTTGCTCGAAATTATTCTTTTTATACTGACGTGTATTATATGTAGTTAATTAAGTTACATCCGTTATATATATATATATATATATATATATATACGAATGTGAGAAGATTAGTCAAAGTTGTCAAAATCCTTTGTAGGGCCAAAGAGGGCTAAGAGCCTAAGACAGGGATATATGCTCCGGCGATGCGGGAAACAGTCACGTGACTTTCACGTGCTCGAACATCGTTCGGTCATTGTCTCGATCGCTCCTAAATCTCCCCTGGTCCCAAGTCGTCAGATTCTATACGCCTCCTCGTAATTTACCGAATTGCCCTCGACAGAACATTCTCGATCCTCTTGCATAATATGTTAAAACATGGTGTTTTTGATATACGACACAGGTGATTCGTGTTACATTATCATGTGTTGATTTTGTAATTATGTTTATTTATTTTTCATAATATAGACTGTGATTGGTAATCCACAAAATACGAAATGGTTCTACGATCATTTTTTAACTAAACAATACTACAAAATTATGATTGATATTCTGTCATGCCATCAATATTATCGTTGTATTGAACGATTATTGCTTTATTTATTCCATCATTTTATTTTGCATATTTTTAACTGTTTTTATGTCACCGATATGAACAATAATTGGTATATTACGATTTACGACAAAAAAAACCACAATTGAAAAAACATTGTACCCACACTCTGAAGTCAATGAAATTATAAACCTTAAAAATATTTATTAATTTACTTTAAATCAGATCCGACATGTGTGGAAGGAATCAATAAACAAGCGAGTAGATTAATAATTTAATTTCTCTTGATTGGATAATATCCATAGTGGATGACGTAACTTAATACAAAGTGCGTGGATTAAGAGATGGAAAAGAGTTTTAAGGGTACGACCAATAAAATCGTTGAAGGGGCATATGTCTCTTGGACTCTCCCACGACGAAGGATCGTTTTTATTTATAAAAACCCCTGGATTTTGCCTGTTCATTAGTGGCAAAAACAACACTAGTGACATGGCTTTTGTCTTTATAATCATCTTACTTCATATTTTATCAAATCTTTCAACGATTAAAATCCCTTAGAATTTTATAAACACAACAAAAAAAGGTTCTAAGATTCATTTATCTCGCTCCTAGGTCTAACTGACTAATGAATTTTATTGCCATTCTGATCATACGTGAAAGTAATTCAAAATTTTATAATCTATATATAAAAAAATATTTATTCATTATGATAAGTGATAACATTTTGCTTGAAACATTTTTCTATATATTATTGATGGAAAAGAATGGATAAAGCTAAATATTATTAAGTCGGCAAGTGGGCTCAAAGACGTAAGGTGAATGAAAAAGACTTTATGGGCCCTACCAAGGTCCAATTACAACTATGGCTTTTTACATCCAGCACGACGGATCATTCAATCCGTTTTTTTTTTAATTTCTTAATTATTGCTATGACTTCGATTTATATTTACAATAAAGTTTTATCTCATAATTTCTGCCATCTTGAGACATGTCGTTGATGATATCATCTTTATAGTTGTTCGTTCAGCTATTGTTTAATTGGAAAATTATGCTCATTTTTTAATCATAATCAAATACTGCAAATACTGTTACTGCTTCAAAGGTATTGTTAACCTCCGTAAACACCAAAATCAGTCATGTCATTATTATATTTGAAATCCTTTTTACCGTTGTAACTTGTAAGAGAGATTATATTTTAAAAACAAAATTAGGTGGACGTAATTATTATGAGTGGAACGGAAGGAGCAGATTGAAAGTTGGAGGATGACGTGGGACCTTTCTTCACGTTCCCAAGATCGGTGGAGTTAAATCCTCAGATGAGGGAAGATTCCTGTTCAAAAATGCGGTTGTCTGGCTGATTTATCGAGCGTCCAGCAGTGCCCTATTACCACGATTATCACCTAATCGCATAACTTATTCGGACAGTTATAAAATTGTACATTTAATCCGACTATTCAATTTTAAAATTGATTTTATCCGATTAATATGACCAAATCTTATAATTCAATAACAAACTTTGGAGCTATAGAAAGCCAACTCACAATTGAAATATCAAACAAATATATGAATATATAGACGAGCTCTATATACTCCTCTTCCTCTCTTTGTTGAGGTGGGATAACAATCTTCTTTTTTTTCTTTAATTTTTTTTTCTCTTTTTTTTAAACGTTATTTCATGTTTCTATTTATATTATTTATTATAGTTAACTATTGAACCTATATTATATTTGGGTCAATTTCACATCAATAATTAAATATTTACAATTATTTGACATAGAGTGATTATTTAATTTATATTTGACATGATATATTTAATTTTTAACATTAAATATTTAAATAAAATAAAATAAATCCTAGAACTAATCTCTAATTAATTCCAGTATAATCTCTGATTTATTGATTTGGCATTAAACTCTATCCAATCAACCGATTAACGTCTAGCAAATTTTTAACCACTGAAAAAGATAAAGATAATTTATCAACGACATCAATTTCTCGTATTAATGCCCATACAGAGTAATAACAATCGAGAAAAACGGAAATAAATGAAATAGCACCAACTAATTAGCCTTAAAATTCCGAGCTTGCTGAAATATTTTCTAATTTTCATATTTATTGATCTTTTAAGTTTTTATATATTAAATCTGTTTGATAAAAAAAAATTTGTGGATAGTGGAGGTAAGAAAAGAAACTGCGATGAAAAACAGGTAAATTAAAAAGAAGTCAGAGAAAAAAGGAAGAAAGCTGACGTGGACCACTGTCTTTTGCTTGCCATTGGAAGGTTGGCAGAAGAATAATTGTGGGTCCCACGTCATAATATCTTTTTTTTTAATATAAAACATTATCATAAAACGCCAAATATCGCACAAGAGCCGAGTTATATAAGTAACTTGCATTTTTTCGTCAACTTACAATATTTTTTTTTGATAACTCACATATGTATTCAGTTACTATATAAAAATACACAAAAAACCTCGCGAACACTTAAGCCTCAAAACTTTTTTTTTCCATTTTTGTGATAAAATTTGTAAAACAAAAATAACAAGTATAAAAACACAAATTATTTTCCGAACAAGAGTAAAGGAATACACATGCACAAGGACCCAAGAAATATTACCTAACAAACAACGAACAATAAAATATCAAGAAAGTCGACGATGAGGAAAAAAACTCAAAAGTGTGATTGAATAATGAATTAGTAGTGATTGTTTTGATTGTTATAATATAAAAGATATAGCAATTAATGGTATACGTATTATTATCACATTGTGACTATATATGATCGAATAGCCTCATCCGAGAGTCGATCCAAAACCACGGGACGATATTATTATAATAAAAATAGCCTCTTTCAAACATGAATATTAATAAATATATGAAGATATGGAGAAAAAGAGAGTGTGTTTTAGAGTATTCCATGGGTGAAAATGGCTCTTTGCGTCGTCCAAAAGCCGCCTCTAAACACAAAAGGCTTCTTCTGTGTAATGTGTGCCTCCTCTCCAACCATTTGGTCCAACCACATGCTTGGATATTGTATATCCACTTTTTTATTCCATACTATTTATGTACGGTGCTACTATTTTAATCAATTGTTTCGATATTTTTCCTTCCTTTTAGTTTATTTTATGTGTTAGGAGCCCATTATACTGGTTGGGAACAAAAATTGAGAAATTTACTTGTTATATGGTATCATTCATATTCTAAATGTTTTTGTTCTTCTTTATGTTTCTAAACGTTGAGTATCCAACAAAATATACATGGGATTTCTTTAACAACAACAAAATACATGGGATTTGCATATATATTACATGCAGCAATTAACTGAAACTTTTAAAAGATTGGACGTGAAGAATCGATCGATGCTTCTTAGATTAGATGTGTAACTATTTCGAGTTTATTCTATACAAATCCAAATAAAAAGTTTAAAATAATAGTCATTATAGGAATGAGGACATGAAGATACATTAGAGGTAAATTAACACCGTCGACGCTCGACGGTTTACAATTTTCCACTCAGTAAAGTTTTACATTAGTTAAAAACTCTAAACCGAGATTAACAAAAACCACGTAGTTAAACTCGCCGGTCCAAATATCCCAGATATTTTATCCACGAAAAAGGGTGAAGAAAATGTGTAAAATTACATTTTTAACCCTAAACTAAATCAGAGAAAAAAACACGACGCCGTTTCGTTAAACAAAAAGGTTAAGCAGCTTGCTGGTTTCTCCACCTCCGTTTCCGTACAAATCACCCGTCGCAGTGTTGTCCCAAAACGACGCCGTAGTCGTCGTCGTCGTCTCGGATTCCTCTGAGTTCATCGACGGTGTTCCTGATCGCCGCCGCGTGGAAGAAGGCGTTGTTTTAATGGGGAAATTAGGGATCATAGATAGATCGAGCTCCGAAGAAGGTTCTTGTTCTGTTGTTAATCGCTTCCGTTTAGTCGGAGAAGAATCATGCGTAGATCTGGATCTAGAGCTTGAAAATCGCGAATGGTGGTAGATGTTACGATCTGTGGAATTATTCTGCTGGAGATTTAACATTTCCGTGCAGATCTCAGATGCTTCTTCTGATGTAGCCGATGGAAACCCCGCGAATCCGCCGCCGCCGTGAGTTGAAAGCTCAGGGATCGGTCTCAAAGATCCGCCGCGAAGCACCGTCTCAACCGCCGCTTGACAGATATTCCAATTTCCAGTCCATAACATTCCGATTGCTCCGTTTACTGGATTCACTGTTCTTCCACAAGCTTCGTAGAGCAAAGACTGAAACAGAGCTGCGCAAAAATCGGAGAAAAAAAACAAAAAATCAGAAAACGAAATTTCGAAACCGGTTTGAGATCTGGGTTTGGTTAAGATTAATTACCGGGACGTTGAGATTCCGGTACGGCGGAGATAAAAGACATGAGACCGGCACGGCCGAAGAATTTAGCGACGAAGACGGTGGCGTGGCCTTGAGCATCGGCGGTTTCAATCCACTGAATACATGGCCGGAGAATGCAATTCTCGCTGCAACCTTTCCGGAGCACACGGCAACCATTGCAACTCATTTTTTTTTGGGTTGTTTTCCGATTAAAATTAAATTATTTTTCTCTCGTGAATTTTGTGTTATTGTTTAAGCTTTCTCTTTTTTTCTGCCTGACTGTTGCTGATGTCTGAGAGAATCACAGTTATAAGTGAAGAAGAGGAAGAAGAAGAAGATTTGCTTTGGGAGCAAGAAAGTATCTTTGCACAGAAAGAAAGAGAGATTAAATGTTTCTGAGGATAGAAAAGACCACACACATATATATACACACACACACACACATAAGTGCATATATATTAAAATCCAAGTTGGGTTTTTAAATTTGGATAATAAAATAAATTAGAGACATAGGAACGAACTTAGGTAGGCGAAAGCGTATTGGTGGGTGCGTGAGGCTCGCCGCCGTAGAAGATTCTTACACCAAATTTTTATTTTTATTTTTTATTAATTACTTCGATTTGTTGACAAGAAATTGAAACGGATTACATTTTTAATAATTTATATATTTACGAGAAAAATATTAAATAATTTGTATGTTTTTTTTTTGGTAACGTTTTGGAAGTGACCTTATAGAGAGAGAGTGGCAAAGATTCCAAGATGATGGGTGCGAACGGCTACGTGTCTCCGCGAAAAGTTGTGTGTCTTCTCTCAGCCGTTCATTTTTAAAAATTATTTTTTTCTTCTAATAATTTTCACCTCATTTTTTTTTTTTTTTTAACGGTGCGTCGACATTATCCGCAGCTTGTAATTGATGACAACTGTGAAGTTAAATTGGAGCTTCTTATTTGTCCAATAATAAATATATAAAAATCTTTTCTATCTTTCTTGTGTAAGTAGGCTATTTACGGGTCATTTTCTCAACGGATTCCTAATCCCTTAATCATTCAACTTTATTTAGTAGATCAGGGTAATTGAAGGTAGCAATCAATGGAATTTGCAAAAGAGCGACAATAATTGCTTCCATATCTGGTTAATGATTTGGTGAAACAATATCTTATAATGGTGATATAGGCTTTTTTTAGGAATCTTATCTTTTGCATTGTATGCTAATCATAACAACCATTTTATTATGATATTTAAAAGATCACATGCAACGCAATACAAGAGAGATTAAGAGTTAATTACTTGTTTTTTCCCCTAATTCCCACAAATTACCTAGCTTGCTATTAGTTTATGTTTTATATAAACACGTACCTGATATATAATAAAATATTATTTACAGAAATAGAACAACAACCAAAAACACCCTCCTCGTCAATTAACGTGTTAACATTTTATTTTTATTTCTACACAATCATATAACTATTATAAGAACATTACTAGATATAAAAAGGACAAAACTATAGGATAAAAATATAATAATTTAGGGGACTAACCTCTAAGTCGACCCCTGAAAGAAAGAAAGAAGCTATTGACCCTATAACATCCTTAAGAGACCTACCTATAATAATAATAATGTATAATTAAATATTATTAATGTCGCAATATATAAGTCTTCTTCTATTGTCACTCTCCACACAGCTAAAGAAGCGAGGGCTTTCGGCTTTGCATGCAATGATGTCATGGGTGACGCAATCAACGTTTTCTTTTTTCCCACATCCTAATAATAATTGAGACGAATCGTCGCCGTTTTTGTCAGACTTCCGTGGGCTTCAATTACTTAGCGGGCTTCAATTTTCTATATTATTAATGGGCCGTCCTATGAATTTCTCATCTATCTCATATGATATTGTAGGTAGCGCGGACCGAACCAATTTAAATTATCATTGTTACATAAGTGGGCTTAGGATGGTTAAGTATACGATGGGCCGCGATTTCAGAACGAACCCATTAATCTATCTTTACTTGGTTAAATAAATAAAACTATACAAGAGGTATATTGGGTTTTGTGTGGGCATGAATATAAAAAACAAACAAGGGATTATACTGTAAACTTGTTTTTTTCTTCTTAATTACGAATATATGTAATAAATTTAATTCAGTCAAAAATAAATATATATCAAACATCGTAGTAATTTTTTTTTAATTTGTAAAAAAAAAAATGTTGTATAGTGTAATGTTTGAGGCAAAAGAAACTGTAATGTTATTAAATTCGATTTTTTAGTTTATTTATTCATTGAGACATTTACTATTTTTAAATAGTTTTTTAAATTTGGAACAATTATTCGAAAAATCAATATATGAAAGCCGCGCGAACTGAAATTCTGATTTTGGAAAAATATTATTTTCTTATGACAAACCGTTTAAATAGAATAGAGATTCAAAAAATAAAACCACATTTCTTTAACATGATTTTCAGCTCAAAACTTAAAAACCCGAGCTGAAATTAACACATATACCTAATAGATTCATGATAGATTTTAATTCAATTTGAATAGAAAATCTTATAAACCGGATTTTTAAAAAACTTATACGTTTACTATGAATTTTCCACATGTCCATTTTTCGAAGTTAGATAAACTATATTAATAAACGATACGCAGATACATGCATCCAAGTGGATTTTATCCTACAAAAAAAAAACTTATATTTAATGTATACGTGTTTTGGACCGGGTTATTTAATTTCTATGTTATATATTAGGCTGCTTGACCCCTAAAATAAGGAAGAAATAAAATTTTAAAAATAATAAAATTTTTGAGAAGTAAGTGATGTCACAAAGTCCAATACATCAGCAGACATTTTATGTCTTTTAGCAGCGACGTTACATACGTAGCGTGATGTACAATTTTGGCATTTTAAACCTTTTTATATTACAATAAAAGGAAATACCCCAGAGGTTTACAACTAATCATACCCATTTGATTATGATTATCTCTAATTCGTCATTTCTTAAATCAATTTTAAACTCTTTAATGTGGACAACAAACAATATTTTTAAATAAACTTGTGAATATTCCAAAGTAATGCTCCAGGCAGTTGCTCGACACACCTAATTTTTTGATAAGATAAATAATCGTTTTAAAGGTAATATTTAATTTTAAACTGTATAGCAAATCAATATGCGTCAAAATTATATCAAACATGTAGCGTAACATATATAAAAATGTAAAGATAATTGTTTTTCTATATTCGATCATCTATCTTGTTCTCTAGGATGAATAAAATAAAGATAATCCATTATTATAATTCAAATCCGGCATCTTCATATTCATATGTATAGTGATTTTTTTTAGGGAATATTATTGAATCAATGATTTAAAGTCAATTCTATAAATTTTATAATTTTCAAAATTTTAAATTTTAATGGAATCTATGGATGTGGATTCTAAAATCTCTGAATTTTAATGATGTATTTAAAATTTTTATTGAATAATACCAGATTTTAAAATCTTTAAAATATAATTTACAAATATTAAATAACAGTAAATTTTGCTTAGAATTAAACTCTATTAAATATCGATATAGAAATAAAAATAAAAATACCAATGACAGCAAAAAAAAAAAAAAAAAAGTCATCAACAAAATAGCGAACAACTATAAGATTAATCAATAAATAAGTTATAGTATCGGATATATTAAAAATATTTGATCGAAATATAGTATGGTTAAATTGTGAAAATTAAAAGAATAAAAAAGTATTTATATGCCCCTTAAAATTAATCATAAGAAGTATATTTTCTCACTGACTATTCTATTATTAAAGAAGTGACTAGAAGTAAGGAATTGCGAAGAGATAGTGAATAAAGTGGAGATACGGATCCAATCCAAAGAATATGAAAAAAAGTAAAGAAAAAAACAAAAAAAAGTAAGAGAATATTGTGGAAAAAGCAAAGCCGTCTGATCACGTTCGTTATATTATGATTAGCGCAGAAAGATGATATTCCACCGTAGTGTGAAAGATTGCGAAGCACCTTTGCATTCTCTAAAATATGTGTTTTAAAAGGCAGAAAGGTAATCACTTTTATTCCAAGTCGAGAGAAAATCGACGGCCTAAGTTTCAGGGGAAAAATTGCAGGGCCACCACTCTTGTTAGGCCACGTTGCAGATTCTCCATGCTTTGTTCATCGGACCGATCCGATCTTTTTATTTACAAGATCGATTACGATTTAGTAATCAAGGTTCTGTTTTTTTTTTTTTTTTAAATCAAGTTTTGGTATTACGTATTGTAACCGAAAATATACCTTGTTCAGCTATTTTACGTGAAAAGCATGATAGCTCGTATTACCGGAGAAGTATGATTATAAGATTATGTGTGGTTTACTATTTGTAACCAGCAGAAAAAATGATTAAAAAACATACAAAACACTAAGGATTGAGTATTTGTTTCAGTTACATAAGCATATTAATTACATCTTATTGTGCATACACAATTTTTACTACACTAATAAATAAACGAAATCATATGTATATAATTAGGGAATTTCTCTCTCCATCTATGATGTCCACATCATCAAAAAATAATTATATTAAAACTAAAATTTAATGATTCAATTAATTTTAACATTTTTCTATTTATTGTCTTCTATTAATTACGATACAATAAAATTTAAATTTAACAAAGACGAAATTAAAAAATAAAAAATGAATAGAGATTAGAATAATTAAAATAGAAATTTTGAATAAAAAATCATGAAATTTTTTATATATAATTATATAAATTGTTCTAAATTATTATATTATTATATATATTATTAAAAGAAAACAATAATTCATAAAGAACTCTAAAATGTAAAAAAAAACTGATATGATAAAAATATAACACAAGAAAATATAATGTGAATAAAATTAGATAATTGTGTCTTTACATATAGTTAATGTGTAAATATTCGTAGATGACTATAAATAAAAAGAACAAACATATCACGATGAAAATGTATAAATAGAACAACAATTATTTTGCATTAGTTACATACTATTTAGGATAAAAAAAATACAAGTTTATTTGTAAAAGTAAATGAAAAGTTTTAAAAGGTTTTTACTCGGAATAAAAAACATTCATCTTCCAAGCGGAAAAATGTATTGAAAATTTGAGAATGTATTTGAGTTTTAAATAACATGTATTATTTGAAAATATTGATATGTTTACATATTCACGTAAGCAATAGCTCTAAAATATAAATATCTCAAAAAATTAAATATTGTATATAATAATATTTGAAATTAAAAATATCAAATGTAATATATAGAATTTATCTATATATACTTAAGATTAATGAAAAATATATAATAAAACTGAAATGGAAACATGGTAGTTTTAAAAGAATTAATAAAAAATATAATTTTCTATGGATTAGGAAAGGAAAAAATTAAGTGCTTAAATGTAATAGTAAATGTGTTTGAACTTCTGAACTGTTTTTAATTAAAAATAAAAATAAACTTTTGTTATGAAAAAAAATTTATATAAAATTTTAGACTATCTTTTAAGAATTACGTTACACATTTTAAGAAAAGCAAAATTAAAGATTAGGTGGAAATTTATATTTAGAATTATAATATACTATAAATATATAAAATAGATGATAAAATTATATATTTGAGGAAAAAAATTCAATTTCTTCAGTCGATCAAGTTATAGTGCAATGTTTGACGGTGAAATCCGATGTCTGATGGATATGAGTGTGTCCAAAGATGAGATATTATCTCTAGAAAGCAAATATTATATGCACAACAACAAGGTAAGATAAACCTCACGACGACAACTGGGTATTTCGTAAGTGATTATTTGACGCTCAAGTTAGAAAGAAGATCATGCAAGTGATAATTTTTTTTTATAGAAAGACGAAAAGGAGTAATATTTTGATATGATTGCATATCTATCAATCCATAGTCAAATATGTCCTGTGTGAGCATGAGAAGGTGAAAGAAAAGTAGATGACGAAGGCGGATGAGTGTATCTTCGAAAATGACGAAAGAATGGCAGTAAAAAGGTGTTCGAAGAGAATTTGACTTAAACTCGAAAAGATAAATGCATAATACTAAAGTAAAATCTTTCATATCTCATTCACTATCTAAAATGAATTAGTTTTCATAAAAATAAATGACATAGATTAATGGAGCGGGTCATCAGGTTCAAAGCCAAGCTAGACCGTTTGGCCATGTATGCGTGGTATGTGAGATGGGATAGGGACATTCATGACTTGGTCAAAAATTTCTTATGGCATGTTGCGCTTGCTTCGATGGATCATCCTCACCGAACCCATAGTAGCAGCACTGGTATTATATATGTACTTTTGCATTAAACGATGTTCATATTTGGCACACTCACATTAAATATGGGGTGGCGCTATGTTCACATCAATATTTACTGATATATACGATCGAGTCAATGGCCAACGTCAAAACCTCTTGAAGATTTTCTAATGGAAATTAAATATGGAAGAAACTCTCTCTGTAATAATGGATCGTAAAATGGTCGTCGTGGTCGTTTCCTATTCCCGCGAAATTCTCAATTGGCTTATGTTATAATTTGGCACCTAGCAATTCGATGCTTTTCAAAGAAAAAAAATTTCCTCGACTATATCTATATTGTATATCGCTTGATAAAATAAGTTTTCATTTCTATAAATGTTTATATAGATTTATCTTAAAAAATTTAAATGATTATATTTATATTCAACGATCCGTATTATTAGTAATTTCAAATTAAAATCTCGCGCAACGCGTGAGTATAAATCTAATGTTTCTAATACTTAGTAGATACTCCCAGTAAAACTGGTTGAAGTGTCAAATTTCTCCCGAATTCTCTATTCTGATATATCTATGAGTATTCATATAATATATATAAGCATTTTTCATCGATTACACACAAGTATATTTTTTATTCCGGAATATGAATTTATCAAATATATATAAGTAAACGTTCGATGTTTATTGGAGACTATTGAAATGTATTTTCTGGTTTACTTTGTTTAGTATAATTATTTGATTTCATAACTCTATAGGAGCGGTTATGAAAAAAAGAATTTCCTCGATCCAAGACAATATTTATTTATAGTTTTGTTAGGTTTATACTCTTCCTGTTTCTAAAAGAATAATGTTTTGGAGTATTTACATTTCTTCCGTTTCACTTTAAATGAGGTTTTAGACTTTTTTTTGTTTATTTCATTTTAAGTGATGTTTTCAAGTTTCTATGCAAAAATAATGATGTTTTTGTTGTTTTTGACTGTTTAAATTTTGCAAATTATTTTATTATTGGTTGAATTTTTTTGGAATTGAATAAAATATGTTTTATTTTGTAAAACTAAAAAAAGAAATAATTTATTAATCTGTTTGCAAAAACCTTAAACATCATATAAAGTGAAACAGATCGAGAAAAAAGTTAATATTTGATTATAAATGCATATTTATGTACTAAATAATTTTCTATAACTCTAAATCAATAATAATTCAATAAAATTTATTATTTTCAATTAATATGTCTTGAATTCTATAATCCATCATCATTACCTAGTAAAAAATGCATCAAAAATGTAAAAAATATATCTTTATGAAACAAAGAAAAAAATGTAGAAAATCAATATTTTACAAATGGAGGAAGTACTTTACTTTTTACATTTACACTAAGGGAAGAGAACTATTCTTATATATTTTGTGATATATTTTGTGATATATTTCTTACATTTACACTAAGGGAAGAGAACTATTCTTCTATTGAGTAAAGATCACGAATCATTATTTTGTGATATATTTCTTCTATTTCTAAATGATTGATGTTTTGAAAAAACAAATTATTTTGAAAATGATTAATTTTCTTATGTTTTCTATGTATTTTTATTATTTAATGGTAATAGATTGTAAAATTCAATTTTTTTATTGAAGTACTATTAGTTAAAAGTTTCTAAAAACTGTTTATTGTAAAATTGAACACATTTATAATGGAATATTAATCATTTTTTTTAATATGTGTGAAATCTCTAAATTTTTTTTTTTTTTTAAAACGGAGTATGAATCATACTCATTGTTAACAAAGATAAAAAGACTTCGAAAGGAAAGGGATATCGAGGTGATGACAGTGATGATCATTTGGAATCATTATGACATCAATTACCAAATTATATAATAAAATGTATGGTTTCTAATTGAGCTCTATGTTTATAAATTCAGCAAATGATATAGGCATATAGCTGACTATAAATATATTTGAACAAAATTTAAAGCAAATCATAAAAGGGATCGTAGCTAATCCTAAACCCACCACGTATCTCTCCGCCGCCATTTCAGCTTTATTTTTTTGTGCTTTATAATTGGTGGTCGCATTATTTGTAATACTACTAAAATTCCCAATTGCCATTATGTGTGTTTTCATTTGTAAAAGATTTCGGTCGAAATAATAATCAGCGGCATAATTGGTTGAAGGGTAAATAATGAAATGGATGAAAAAATAGAACTAACAAACGTTAATTATTTTTATCAAAAAAAAACAAACGTTAATTATGTATATACATATATTCTTATAGATGGAAAGCATAAATTGGCCTCTATCTCTCTCTCACAATATTTATATATAGAAAATAGTATATCAGGTTATTTTATTTTATTTAAAAGTTTGGGATGTAACGCAGTCGTCGCAATGCCACGTAAGTTGCAAAGTTGGAAGAACTATAAAATATGATAGTTCTATAGAAGTTAGAATCGTGGGTTATTAGTTTTTGTATTCGTCCATATTTTATATTATTTATAAACGGAATTAACATATGAGCCGTGATATTCCCGGAAAATATTGCTATACACGAATCGTAACCGGATCATCAACATAAAATATAACCAGATATGCGAATTAAATATGCACACATAATTTAAGAAGAATCGATAGAGCTCCAAAGAAAGAGCACTAACAACAACATTTAAATTTTTAAAATATAAAGAGAGAGATAGTGATAATTAAACAAATCGCTAAATCATATAATTAAACTAGGGAGAACAAAGCAAAATACTAACTATATATAGACTAATGACAAGACCAACTTTGTGAAAGAAACACAATCTGAAATATTTGGTAGAAGAAAACTTTTTGGTCTCCGTACGGTTTTTATAATACCTAAGTTTTGGTTGATTAAGTTAATTTGATTTAATCATGGGGAAAGGATTTCAAGTAGTTATGGTGAGAGAGTATGATCCAAACAAAGACTTAACGAGAGTGGAAGAGCTTGAGAAAAGCTGTGAAGTCGGATCTTTATTAGTGGATCTCATGGGTGACCCGCTTGCCCGGATCCGACAATCTCCTTCTTTCCACATGCTGGTACGTATACGTTATACATATATATACGTTTATGTTCCATGATTTTGATTTGCTCTATTGCTTATTCTCGTTTTTATGCAATGCATGTGACAGGTGGCAGAAATCGGTAATGATATAGTTGGGATTATCAGAGGAACGATCAAGATGGTGACACGTGGTGGAAACACATTACTTGATCCTCGTCTTCAACACAACGGCGTTTCACCGGAAATAAGCACCACCAAACTCGCCTTCGTCTCCGGCCTCCGAGTCTCCCCGTTTTACAGGTTCTTTTAATACTAAATCACTAGAACAAAAATGAAGATTTAAGTACAAATTTCTTGCGATCATTTTTATTTTTTTAAATATATGATGCTTACTAGTTAAATTATAATATTTTGATGATACATAACGCCTAACGGAAAAGGAAGTTAAGACTATTTATTTATTAACGACTTTAAAACAAAATTAACTAATTAAATAAAAATATTGTAGGAGGATGGGAATTGGACTGAAATTGGTGCAAAGACTCGAAGAGTGGTTTCGACGAAACGGCGCCGTTTACGCTTACGTGCAAACTGAAAACGACAACGCAGCTTCGGTCAAACTCTTCACCGAAAAAAGCGGTTACTCCAAATTCCGTACACCTACTTTCCTGGTCAACCCGGTTTTCAACCACCGAGTCACAGTCTCTCGCCGAGTCAAAATCATCAAACTCGCTCCCTCCGACGCCGAGTCACTCTACCGCAACCGATTCTCCTCCACCGAGTTTTTCCCTTCAGACATCAACTCAATCCTCACTAACAACCTCTCTCTCGGCACTTTTATGGCCGTGCCACGTGGCAGTGACTACGTTTCCGGTTCGTTACCCAACCCGACCGGTTCATGGGCCGTTATAAGTATCTGGAACAGTAGAGAAGTGTACAAACTTCAAGTCAAAGGAACGTCGCGTCTCAAACGCACGTTAGCGAAGACAACGCGCGTTTTCGACGGCGCGTTTCCGTTTCTGAAAATCCCTTCGTTTCCTAATCTTTTCAAGCCGTTCTCAATGCATTTCATGTACGGTATCGGCGGAGAAGGGCCACGCGCGGCGGAGATGGTAGAGGCGCTTTGTTCGCACGCGCATAACATCGCTAGAAAGAGCGGTTGCGCCGTCGTGGCTGCTGAGGTGGCGAGCTGTGAGCCACTCAGAGATAGTGTTCCTCATTGGAAAGTGCTTTCGCCGGAGGATTTGTGGTGTCTGAAACGTCTCAGGGACGACGGTGAAGGTGATGACGTGGATTGGACTAAGTCAACGCCTGGATTGTCCATTTTCGTTGACCCTAGAGACATATAGTCATTCCGTGTATACTATAATATTTTAGAGGAATTTAACCAGTGAAACCCCAAACACACACAAAAACAAAAAACAAAATTACGGAGCCCAATACTAAATCTCAGTGTTATATATACTTAATCACTCTTCTTACACTTTTTAGTTTTATTTGTAATTTCGTTCTGAATGAATTGTAAATAATTTGGATTACAAGCACAAGCTAGTAAAACATATATTTGTACCAATGTTTGTATAGTGTAACTTGAATTATATATCGTTGTTTATTTATGTATAACAGATTGTTGGTGTAGTAGGTATGATAATTCTTTGAATTGGGAACTAAAAAAATAGTGATTTCACTGTTTAAGTCAAGTATATAGAGCAATTCGTAATTTTATATGCCTTATAAAGAAAAGGAAATTTATATGTATTTTTCATTCCAAAACATGCGATACAAGCTAAATAATTGATGATATTTAATTAAATACTCAGAATGTGTATCTCTATCTAACCCCAGAGAAAAGGAAGTCAAACCCAAAGTCCTGGGTTTTTTGTTATAAAATATTTGATTAAATAATTGATCGAACTTTTTTTAAAAGGAAAAAGTTTATTTGGTCAACGAGGAAAAGGCTAATGAATCCAAAATAAATTGAGGAGAATTTTAAAAATGCTAATTTTAAAATAACATTTGTAAAAATGTCACCGTGAATTGTTCATTATAAAAAATATTACAAATTAATGATTTTTCAAATTCTAAATCCAAAAATTCTAAACTTTAAAAAAGATTTTGACCCTAACAAACTCTAAATCCTAAAAATTAAACCCTAACATAATATAGTTAAATCAAATTTTAATGATATTTTGAATAAATGATATAATATTAATGGTATTTTTTAAAATTATTATTTTAAAAAAGTATAATTTCAAAAGTCACAATCAAAACAAATTTAATAACAAAATGGAACAAACGTAAACTTTTTGAAAGTATATAATAAAATTGGATGACGTAGAACAAAGAAGCTGATGGAAATTTAACTGACTTTTCTTTATAGTTTTTATGGTCAAATCTGGCCGGCTAAAACCTTTTTATTTTTAATATAATATCATTTTATTGCAAATTGCTAGTATTATTTTTAACAAAAAGAAGGAACAGGTTCTATGTATTATTGATACGAAGTTTGCAAATATCTTTTGACATTCTTGTTTACCTTTAAAAAAAAAAAAAAAATTAAGGCAGCATTAGAATTTGGATTTCTCAAAACTGTAACGGCTACATAACCAAAAAACTTTGGGTTATAATTCACCAAAACAAAACTTTTATCTAAACAAACCCAAATTTGATCTAAAGCAAGTTAGCTTAAAAGAAATCCCTAATTAAGAAAAAAATCCAAATTGTCTAAAGTCAAGACGATGATCTTCTCCGGCGAGTCGACGGCGTCGATTTATCATCGACGGTGGTGACTGAGCCAGGACTTTCAGACGTATCTGAGCTACTAACATCTCCGACACCGTCTCTTTCTTTACCTGTCCAAAGCTTCGAAAAAATCCGAGACATCACAACTCCTTTAGCTTTCGTCTTCTCAGAAGAACCACTCGTCTTGTCTCTCGTCGTCGTCGTCGTCTCCTCTGTGACCGTGACTGAGTCACACTCTTCTTCCGTCGTGGTCCTCGAGCTCCCGTGAGACCCGCTCGGTGGAAGAGAAGGTTTCGTGGTGGGACACGTGGCACGTACTTGCTCGAAGAAGAGGATCTGTACGACGACTCGTAAAGGTAACCGCTCGTTTTGCACGGCGTGAGCACAAGCCTCCGGCGATAATTTCCGGCAATCCATTAATCGGCATATAGATTTCTTCTCGCTCTTTGTTATTCCTGGATGTTGCTGTAAAATCATAGAGAAAATTTAAGTTTCAATTGACAAAACAGAGATTTGAGAGCAGACATTACCTTTAAGAACATGTCAATGGCACGATAAACTCCATCGTGTGATGATCTTGGGAAATCCGAAACCTTTTCTGCAATTGTAAGGAACTTCAAAGGAGACAAATTGGGTTCGATTCTCGCGATTTCAGCCAAGTACTCGTCGATTAACTTGGCGACAACAGCTTTTGAGCTGTCTGAAACAAACCCATTTCCTTCGTTGATGTCTGAAGAATCAAGCTCGTCTCTTTTCTGTGTTTGTGTCACAAACTCATCGATTAAGGTTTCAACAATGTCAATGTCATAAACTGTTTCACATCCTTCTGGAGCTCTGATCAAGAGATCAGCCACATTTGCTTCCTCTAGCTTCTCTCCGATTCTTCTACTTAACTCTTTCCTCTCTTCTTCTCCACAATCCATAGAAACCGATGATTTCAACAGCTTGATCAAGAATCCACAAGAAACACTCTGTTTCTCACTAGGCAACAACGAAACCAATGTCTCCAACAAAGATCTGTGCTCGTCCGGATCAGAATCATCATCATCATCGGTTTGGATCATGAAACCGGGGATTCTCTTCGCTGCGTACACCTCAAGAGCTTCTCCTAAAACCTCGGGCAAAACCCCGCCTTTTCTTCTGATAGTCGAAATCACTCTTTTGTATAGATCAATGTTAAGCTCGGCGAGATCCTCGATCCACCAATCTCTAGGTACGCCATTGTTATGAATCTCGGGTGGAAGAAGCTTTCTTCGGTTATATTTAAAAGACCAATCTACTCTTGCTGGATCCATAGCAGCTTTCAAAGCGATTGACTCCAAACACCGTACATCGATTTTCACATCCTCGGACCACGGATAAAACGATCTTGTCGTCTGGAGAACTATGATGGAGTCTTTCCAGCTTCTTAAAACACTCGAGTTCAAGAAAACCTCGATTTTGTAAACAAGATTCCCGCTTTCAATCGATTCATACATCTCGAGATACTCAGCAGCGCAACGCACAGCTACAACATTGTACGCGTTGAGAGTCACAGTCATTCCGTAACAGAATTTCGCGCATATCTCAAATGCTGAAGGCCCTCCCGGAATATCGGGAATGCGGATTTCATCATCTGATTGTTCATCCGTTGTGGCGGCAATCAGTTTCTGAAGACGAGCACTTTTGGACAGAAGAGGAAACTGTTTTTAAACCCAAAACAAAAAGTTGTTTCATTAGTATCAATCAGTAAGCTAAGACCAATATGGTTCCAACGAGTTCTTGATTTACCTTATGTAGATAGAATTTCACATCTCCAACATTTACAGCTACATCAGTCGCTAATTCGGTTGCTACATACCTGTAAAACAGCCAGAAAAAGTAAGATTCCAAAGCAAATCATATGGAACAAAAAAACTCAATCTTGAAGACATTTTTAGTATTTTACCTTATGCAATCTTCATCAGACTGAAACGAATCCGGTTTGGATCCAAGTTTCATAAACTTCATTTCTCACAAATAAACAAAAACCAGAAAGAGTTTTCTGAAGATTTGTTCTGCTTTCTTCTTCTTCCTCCAAATCGAATCTGCGAAATAGTTGATGTCACAACAAGAGCATTAAGGATTCAAAATCTGAGATCCTTATTGGATGCAAAAGCATAAACAAGCAGAGTATAGTTAAAGCATAAGCTTTAGACTAAAAGACTTAAACTATAAGAGAAGAAACCTATTTTGCTTCTTCAGATGGTAACCTTAAGAGAGATTAAAGGGAAAAAAACATGAAAGAGCAAAAACAAAAGAGAGATGCTCCACTTGCTTTATAAATCCGACACGTTGCATATTTCTTTATTATCAGATTCTCTGTTTTTTTTCTTTCTGTAACCGAATCTTTTCAGGTTCGGAAAGCATCAAAGGAAGAAGAAACAAAAACCCAGAACCCTAGAAAAAAGTGCGAATATCCGATTTAAGAATAAAGCAGTTCTTGGTTTGTGTTGAGGAACAAAAAAAGTATTAAAGAACAAAAAAAAAACAATGGAGATCGATGGAGAGTTGCTAAACGAGCAAAAAAAAGATTCTGTTATGTTGGTGAGATAAACCAATTATCCAAAACCGGAGATTTTTCTAATTAGACATAATCAGATCGACCCATTTATAGAAATGATTGAAATCTTTTGGTCTTTAGAAACCAAAATGTGTAGAGATATCAGAAGAAGTTTACTCACAAACCCTAGGAAAAAAAGACATGCTTTTGGACCAAATCTAGATGCCCAACAGCAAGAAACTGCAAATTTCTGGGAAAACTCATACCTTTGGTGGAGAAAGAAACCTCCTTTAGGATCAATTGGATGAAACTATGGAGAGAAAAACAAAGACAGGGAGAAAAGTGTGGGCTATATTGCTGCTGTTTGCAGACAGATAACTCTAATCCAAGAGAAATCCGACAAAACACAAAACAGCAATCCAACAAAAAAACCTAAAAAGTAAAAAAAAAAAAAAAACAGATAGAATCAAAGAAGATGAGCTGTTTCTAATCTTACTTCTCCTTAGTGCAAATCTGAAACCCCTCAGAATGTTCTGTCCCCTTTCTCTCTCTCTCTCCTCCCAATGTCCCACTCTCTGAATCAGCACCATCGCCTCCACCACTCAACTTTAAAAACTTTATTTAAATTAGATTAAAGAAAAAAAACGGTTTTTTTTTTAATAATTACCCAGGATTTTTCTCACTGTTTTCAATCCAATTTTAGTGATGTGTTACTTTTTTTTTATATTTTTCTTGTGGATATATAAATCTGAAACAATGGTTTAACTTAAAACGTAGTAACAAGCAACGATTGTATAAATTCAGTCACGCTAATTCTGACAAGTAAAACTAGGCCTGTTTTGATTTTTTCGGATTTTTCGGTTCAAGTTATTCGGTTTGGAAATAAAAAATAACTAAATTAAACTATAGTTCGATTTGATTCGGGTATGTGGTAGTTCTAGGTTTTGAAAATTTTATTGTGGTATGTTCTCTTTATCATATCAACATTCTGACTTGCTCTCTCTCAATTTTTGTGTGTGTAAAAATTAATATTATCTCTATAAAAGGTAATGTCTTTAGTGAATATGATTATTATCTATCCATATGGTGAGTCAAGATTGAGTCTTTTCGAATATATGTTTAGTTCAATGATTTGTGCCAATAGTTTGGTTTGATGGTTGACCATGGATACCGATGTTTTTTTTGGTAATATTCATGGAAAAATAATTAATCGGATTTTATATGTATATAAAATACCAATAATCTATTTATATAAGTATTGGTATTTTATTAAAAAAAATTGCTATATCTTTTGTCTTCTTGAAAATACTGCAGTTTTCTTTTACATGTTTATTGCGATGAAAGAATACAGTAAAATATATGACAGATTATCTTCATTTTGATTTTATTATAAAGAAAAACAGACTATTCTACCCAAAAAAGGGAAAAATAGATTTTTATTATATATTTTCTTTCTTTCAGTAAATGATAAGACCGATAAAACAAGTGAACCCGTCTTTTACCCTAGTGGACGAAAGGGGACCGCACGCAACATTCTTTTCTTTTGCCATATATTAATTTAACGTTCAAAATTATATATTCTCTCCATTTTCTTTATCAAACCAAGATTATATTAATCATAAGCTCCAAGAATGGAAAGATTGTTCAGAGATACAAGACCAAACTTAGCTAAAGTATTGACGATAATATTTGCCGATCGCGGAATAAATATAAAGACGATAGAAATGAAATATGCACTTAAACAACTAATACCGTGAAGAAAAGATTTAAGCCAATATTTTGAAATCCGGACCAACCCGGCCGATTGGATCGGTTTAACCGCGATCTGGATATTATTATGATTTGGATAAGTCTTAAAATTCGGAGAGTTAAAAACTCGGATACAACCGAAAAAAACCGGATAAATCCGGAGAAACCCGGTGACCCGGCGGTTGAATCAGTATCGGGTCAACTCTAATTTACGAATGTTGAGTTTTGTATGCGTAGGCTTTCAAGCCCAATCAAATCTAATATTTATTGAACAGATAGTATATTTTTTCCTTCCTAGAATTCGATATGGGGACTCTGTGTAAAAAAAGTCTAGCGTTGGTTCAATTTTTCGTACATGAAAAATAATATTGCTTATATATATTTATTCAATTACAATTATTTGTCAATAAAAACTATGAAATAATTACTTTTATAAAATTCAAGTTGTGTGTTTTTTTTTACTAACATGTCTTATTCATATTTATATAAAAAAAAATATTACATTTATAAAATATATATAATAAACATTTATAAAAAAAAATATTACATTTATAAAATATATATAATAAAATATTTAATAAATATTTATATAAATATATATAAAACATTTTTGTAGAGTTTTTAAAGGATAAATTTGGTAGAGTTTTCATTCATATTTAAAAAAAAAATATATATATATATATATATATATTCAATCATAGATGTATAAAAAATTTACGCTAAAAAACTTCTTATGACTCTAAATTAATAGTAATACAAAAAATTCAATTACTTTCAATAAAATACTTTTTGATATCTAAAATTAATTTATTACCATTAATTAATAAAAATGCATACAAATTCTATATTAAAAAAAAAAAAAACTAGAAAATTTATCTTTTAGGAATGAAAAGAATATCTACTATATAAATACCAAGTAACTACGTAAAAACTATTTATATATCAATTTTGTTTTGTTTTTTTTTTGGTTAAAAAAATTGTTTATCTTTCGTCTGCCTTTTAATTCTTTCTACAGACCCCAACACTGAAATCCAAAAGAATCCAATGTCGATTAAAAAATGTTTTCAGCGAAATATTATAAATTATTCATTATAATATTTAACATGGGCTTGTACCACGTCACCTTCGCGCGCATCCGCATGAATGTGCTTCATAAACTTTGTAAGGTATTAAAAATTTAAATAATTTATTCATCTTCCTATAAGGAATCCGACGAACATCACCCTAATTTGTGGGGCCACGTAATTAAATCAAATATGTAAATGTTTATAATGCAATTAAAGAAAAGAAAAGAAAAAAAGAAGACGGACGTGAGTGAAGTATGGTTTGTTTTCTTATAATTTGCTTAGATCATCGGCTAGCTCTTTTAATAATTTTTTGAGGAAAACTTTGAAAAATATTACTTTTACATTTTTTAAAAAACACCACTAAAGTTTTTAACAAGATAACATTTTATAAACTGATTTATGAATGTATAAAAAATTTCTATTTTATAATCTGAAATTTCTTCATTTATACAACGATTTTATGAAAATGTATAAAAAATTGTATTTTTAAAATATAGACAGCAAACAAAAATATTTAGTAAGGTAAAAGTAATATTCTTGAAATTATCCCAATTTTTTTACTGCAAACATTGTGAAGAAATTATTATTATTTTTTAAAGAGCAAATAAATTAATAATTCAACTAAATAAAAAGGAGAGCACATAAAAATGAGGGTCACATGATTATTGAGAAAGATAAGGCATCCTTAAGAGTTTGGTCAGTTAGGGGAAAGCTGATGATTACTTCCAACGGTTTTGGTCAATTGACTTTAAACATTAGTACATATCACATGTGCTTTCTTGATTTTTCAACGTCCTATCTCGAATTTATATAAAGTCAAGGGTTCCAATTTTCTCAATATGTGGATTAAACACACATGCATAAACTGTTAACAGTTACTTCATAAAAAAGAACAGTAAGATTAACAATTTTATATATTTTTTGAATTAATATCGTTTAGTCTCAGCCTCGGTCTAGTAACATAACATGAATTAAATCAGTAAAACAAGATTTAAATTTGATATCAGGAAAGCACATGGGAGACGCAGATTCTTATAGACAAACAAGATCAAATGCATGCATATTTGCTGATTCACCTTCCTGTGTGGTAACATGCTCAAATCATTACGGTCAAACTTCTTATAATTTTCAATTTTAGCCTCCCCATAACAACTTAAAATATTAACTTTGGAACAATACTAATCTCAATCATCTGATCGTATGACATATTAGTGTCGAAATATACATTTTGTCTGCTTTTGGATATTGGGCAATTGGAACAAAAGCCCAGTAAATTATTATGTGGGCTAATTACACCCAATGGGCTTATATTTTCATTTTGAGATGGCTGAGGACCCGTTTCGTGAATACTCCATGACGGTCCACCAATTTTCATTATACATATATGAGATTTAAATTGGAACTAAAACAAAGTTATAGAATCAATACGATTACAATTCTAGATTTTGGATGAAAACAAAATTAAGATGGAAATTCGTTAATCTAGCAAAACTTACAGTTGCGTAATGTGACTCTTGAGAAATAATTACTCGATCAAACTAATCCTTGTTTTGAAACATCGCAAATATTTGTTTTTTTTTTGTGTGGGTCTAAAACGTTAAATACTGGAAAATGTGACAAGTATTTATTGACAATTAGTATTCTAATTAAATATTTAATGTGAAGGAACAGATCACTAGGAGCTGTGAGTAACAGATTTCAAGTGGCTTTCCTTTGCTTGCGGAAGTAAATGAAGTATAGATTACTAATTTTTTTTAGAACAATTAAATAAAAAAGAATTTCAGTATTACAGAACGGTCCACTATATAATAACGTGTACGATCCAATCATCCATCTCTGTATTATTATTATTTTCTTTAAAAAAAAATATATTGTCAATATCCCAATTGTTTCCTCTACCTATAAACAAATCCAACAACAAATAAACATTTCTTTTTAAAATAACAATAATAATGCAATTGCAATTGCAAGTCCACTCCAATCATTTTCAGTACAGACTCAGTCAAGCCGAAGCAACTGGAAAGAAACGACCGTTAATCTTCACCGTCTACTAACCCCATTCTTCGCTCGAACGTTGACTTTTCCGAACCGAGTCAACGTTAAGAAATCGTCACTGAGACTTGATCGGCCGGTAAATTCAAGTCAAATCCACGGTGGCCGATCGCGCTTTGTTCCGACGATCTCTCATCATCCACATCGCTGACGTCACTACCAACAACGACTTCTACACTGTTGCTGCTGCTTCGGTTACCGTTACCGTTATTACCACCGTCGTAGTGACACCGTTTGTGTCCACCCAAGGCTTGACCAGACGAAAAAGACTTGAAACAGATAGAACAAGTATGAATCTTTCCGCTTTGACTAACGGTATTACCGTTACCGTTAATAACAACGGAACCGCCGTTACTGTTACTGTGACTGTTATTAGACGGCTCGTGGTTACCGGGAGGAGTCGTCGGTTTCCGGTGACTCGTCTTGTGTCCACCTAATGCTTGGTAAGACGAAAACGACTTTCCACAGACCGTACACTTGTAATCTCGGTGATCGGACGGTGACGGACGTGAGGGAGTAGACGGAGGAAGAGGAGGTTGTACGGAGGAGCCACGAGCGAGCATGAGGAGACAAAGAGCGAGATACTCTTCTTCGGAAGGAGTGTTCGTTTCTTGATTCTGGTCAAAACGTTGACGTTTTGTTCGTTTTCTTTTAGCCCATTGCTCGAGATTCTCCGGTTCCATTTCTTCACGATACCGGAGAAGAGGCCGAGCCGTGGCGGTGGCTGAAGTCGGAGAATTGAGAGTCTCGAGAGCCATATTTATATATATATGGTTCTAATCTGAGATCGATATTTGAAGAAGAAGAAAGAGTGAAGTGTGTGATGTATTGTGAGCACGTCTTGTGTTTATGTTGTGTTGTGTTTTTAAGAGTTAGTTTTTGATTTATATATATATATATATATTTTTTTTTGTTAGAAATCTTTAGAAGGGATTGAGAGTGGGAACGTGGGCTATGAGTGATCAAGTGGTGCTGCTCTTGCTTTCCTTCAATCCATTAAATTCCTTTATTTTATATGTTGTCATTAATTTTGGAATATTAGAGGAATTTTATCTACCAAGTCAATGCAGTGTGTTTTTAGTTGGAATTTGCTTAACTGATTGACAAATTTCTGAGAAAAAAAATGTTGCATTGTAAAAGTTTTGTATTCGACAATATACATACATGTGTTTCTTGTTTACATAAAACACTTTCGAGTTTATCTCCTAAGCTAATTATGTCATAACTATAAACTTTTATCGATTCTATTACTTTTTTCTTGGGTGTTAATTGCAATAATGCTGGTTCAAAAGTTTATTTTATCCACTTGCCTATATGAATCACCCTTTAATTCCCCATACGTAGATGACGAAGTCTTCGCCAATTGATTGGGAACTCTTCAAATATATCAAAATTTGTTATGACTTTCAAGTTGATTCTATATCACACATTCCGCGGTAGTCATTTATTTGCTGGAATTTAATTAAAAACGATTAAAAATGTAAAAAAAATATATATATTAGGAGTGCCATATCTTCGGAGTTGTATTTAAAATTCTAAAAAAAAGAAAAAGAAAGAAGAAGCTTTTGCCACTCTGGAGTGTAATCTTTTTTTTTCGTTTTGTGATATGTCACCTGGCATTCTCTCAATGGCTAGAGAAGGCTGGATTCTTCTGTGGGTCCACGTGGCGTGATAGGAATGGTTCAAATTTTCGGTGGATAGTTAAAGTCGGTACGAGACTTAAGGCTCAGGCTAACATGACGTTGACACTTCGTTGCACCACCGTCAAACACCATCTCATACTTGGACTGCTCTGTTTTTTATTTTCAATTCACAAAAAAATAAACTCGATTTTCCCATAATATATATATCGATATATGTGTTCATTGTGTTTGTGTGTGAAACTTGCCCACTAGTCAGTAGCCACCAACTTTTAAACACAACAAAATGTTGAATTAAAAAAAACAAAATGAGATTATATAATGTGTTAAATAACAATTGGGGCCTCGTTGACGGAGATAAAAAAAGAAAGTGGAGTGGGTCTTAAGTCTTCGAGTTGTTGCATTATGAAGTGGGTCGTCGTTGCTCATAACAGTTTTGTCTACTTAGTCAATTCAACTGCCAAACAAAAAACGCTTCAACGAATCTAAAAGCTGTCGTTTTTGCTGCAGAATATTGGGAATTTTTCTACTCGATTTATTATGTTGACACAGTACAGTGTATAGAAATAGTCTTTTGAATATTCGTAAAGTTTACGAGATGAAAACTTTTAATCAGTGACATATTAAAAAAAAAAAAAAAGGAGTAATTAGTGATCAATTTGGCAATAGACCCTAATATGAAACAAACAACAAAGCCCATAACGATGACACAAATGGGCCAAAGGAAATACGAGTTTTACTAAAGCTATATAAGTAATATATATATATTCACCAACAATATCAGAGTGGCGCAGCGGAAGCGTGGTGGGCCCATAACCCACAGGTCCCAGGATCGAAACCTGGCTCTGATAAATTTTTATTTTTTTCCCATTTTTCCGTACAATATAACCCGTTAACAATAATAAATGGGCCGAATGATATTGGGCTTAAATTAAAAAGTGATTTAACTAAATTTTTGATTAATTAACCCTAAATGATAAAATAGTCCACACGAACTATGATTTCAGATTTCAAATTAACAAAACCAGAGAGATAAATTCGTGACTAATAAAAGAGATAAAATGTCGGGAAAAGCTTCCGTCTTCTTCTCGCTTCAGTAGTTTGATTTCATTCCAGATCTTCCATGTCTGCAAAATCTCAACTCAGAACAAACCTGCAATGCTGATAACCTGCGAAAAAAACAAATCGAAATGAATAAATTTTCAAGATCTCTCTCTATCGAATCTTACGGTGTAAAAATCTGATATTTGCTTTACTTGGGTCAGTTGTAATAAGCATGGCGGTGCCACCGAAAGAGCAAGTGCCTCCGTTTCGCTTAGTCTTTTGCCAGTAACTGTTGAAAGCATAAGAGGCGTGAGCCATGGCTGTGTCCGGGTAGAAACATATCCCATGAGGTTTAATCTCATCGCAATTTGCTCCTCCTTCTCCGCACGCAAAATCCAGAGCTTGTTGCAATGTCTCCGCCGCGACGCTAGGTTTCGCCACGCACCATAATCCTTCCACGTCCTTCTTCTTCGCTGGAGCCGGAGACGGCGCCGGAGGAGGATGGCACGGCGGAAGAGAGAGCCCTGGACTATAAAGAGGTGGCTCCGGCGGAAATAGGGAAGGAGAGGAAATCGGTGATTGCTCCGGAGGGGAGGAAATTGGGGGATTAGGGTTTCTGGGTATTGTGGGTGGAGAAGAAAATCCGATTGAGGAGTGAATTGGTGAGTTTTCCGGCGATGGAGAAGGTAATGTTGGGAAAGAGATTGTGATTTTGCTGCTAATATCGATTAAAGATCTTAAATTTCTTCTTCTCATCGTCGTTGTAACTTCTTCTGGCTCAGGGTTTAAGAAATTGACCTTGTGGAAGCTCAAAGATCCGATTTTTTCAACGTAATGAAGCAAATCAAGATGATTATCAGTCGAAGAAAGGAAATTTAGAGGTGGGTTTATGGTGAAAGTGGAGTTTATGGCTTTGAGGAAGACAAAAACATGCTTGAACATTTCAAGATGTTTAGGGCTTTCTGGGTTGTTTAAGCATTGGTAAGAGAAACCAGAGGAAACTTTGATGTTCTTCTCAAGACCCCATCTTGTAAGTGAATGGTATAGGTTCTTCAAAGAAGACAGAACCAGATCAAAGCTGGGTTTGTGTAGGGTGGTTTGGCAAGAGTCAGGGAAAAAGACAACAATGGTGGTGATTTTGGTGGAAGGGTAACGAGAGAGGACATGGGTTTTAAGCCAGGTTTCAGCTTTTATGATACTTGATGAAATCTCAGTAATGGTTTCGTTGTCGCTCACAGAAACAGCAAGATCAAGATCAGTAGTTTGACGAAGTTGAAGGAGTTTTTGTTGGAGATTCAGAGCTTCAATCGGTGTTGATTCTTGACCAGCTCCTGCATACAGATTAAAGCTATAAGTTTCAAAAAAAAAAAAAACAATCTTTAGCGTTTTTGTTTGTTTGTGATTTTACCTGCAAAACCAAGAAAGGGAACGAAGAAGAAAATGTAAAGAAGATGTCTCATTTTTGCTTTGGCAGAGCTTTTTTTTTTCTTTGCTTGTGTTTGGTTTCTTTTCTCAGCACATGAGAAGTTTATAATAAAAGATGGGTTTTTTCTAGAGTACAGAGGAAGAATAAAAAATATGGTAAATTTTACTTTTTAAGGAAAAAAGAAAGAAAAAGCAAGATTAATGTTACATAGTGACTGTTGTTTTTGCAGAAATATGTAAATAATGCCGTTGAGATATTGAGCTGTTCTGTTTTTAGAAACCGTACATTTCGACACGTGTCTTTAGTGGTAACAAACACTCTCAAAAGTTGGTTACTGTGTTTGACTGTGTTTGACTGTTCACTAAATACGTCAAAATTAAGTTTTGTTCAAATTTTTGAAATAATACTTTAGCTACTGAATAGATTCATTGTAAATTGGTTTGTTTGGTTTCTATTTGTGTTATAAAACATTTTATTAAAATTTCATAACAAATAAAGCTTTGATTGTCTTTTTTTTCTTTCTTCAATTCGATTAAACTAATATTCTATCTGTTTTATAATATAAGATGTTTTAATTTTTAATTTTTTTTTTCAAAATATAAAATGTTTTTTACATTTCTATACAATTTTTGGAGAAGAGAGAGTACTATTAAAACGGCATCGTCTTTGGGGAATCCATAGAAGTGGGAAATTCACGGAAGGCATAAATATCGTGGGCCCTAAATGACGTGGAACAAAAATAAAGCTTATAATTCGTATTACGGCGTCGTATCGTTAGTAGGCCTTAACTAGTTGAATAGAACGGCCCATACTGGGCTTTATTAGGCCCTTTAATAAGCCATACGCAGGGCCTAGTTAGATCATTGGTTCTTCGCTTCTTTGGCCTCCAAGATTTTATAACCACAAGCTGATTTCATTTCGAGTTATTTTATTTAAAAGGCTGTGATTAGACTAATATTATTGAGTGAAGTGGTGTGGATTCTAAAATTGCTTTGAACGTTTTGAATAATCCCTTCAAAATGATTATGACAGCACCAACAATGTATTTGTCCAGTAGCTTTATCATGATTACCACCTTAATTAATATTTAATTAACCAGATAATTAAAAGAAAACTAACAAATAAGAAGATGACAGTCAATTTAAAATCCAAGCATTGACCCATCCGACCCATGATCTTCTCGGATCTGTCGGTATCGTTACATGCTCCTAATAGTCTTATCCGACGTTAATATCTTGTACATCAAGAAATGAGTTTTTTAAGGAAAACAAAACTCGATTGGAACAATCCAAACAGAAAGTACAGTTGTTGGGATAAGCTTCGTACAAAAATGGATGTTTACACGAAATTAGTTTGCCAAATGCAATATTAAAAAGGTAATCATACCAGTGGCAATAATGACAGTAAAACGAGTACAAAAGCGTTGAAGAATATTTATTTATCTTGAGCTTTAAGTATATCTAACACAAGTGTTGGGTTTTTATGTTTACGTGGAACAGAAGAAAGCTTTTTCTGAGGAATTTTTTTTTTGCCAAGAGGAATATTTGTTTCTTCCTATTGACATTGTACAAGCCAATTCTTACAAAAAAGCAGCTAAAAGTTTCAAATATACAAAAATATAAACTTAGCATTACTAAGGTATTCGTTCGTAAAAAAAAAAAGATAGAGACTCATTCAGGACATTCGAGGGGAAAAAATGGGCATCCCAAGCAAATGAAAATGCAAAATAGTATATTATATTTCTTCCGGCAAATGAAAAAGGTATAAAAACAAGATGGGAAGTCAGTGAAACGAATCAAAATTAGACCTAGTTTTCTTTCTACACAAACGCGGCCACCGGACACCTTCGAAACTTCAGCGATCTAGATCCGGTGATCGACGGTTTCCATAGCACTGATGCCGGCTCCGTGTTTTATAGGTTTGATTTCTTTTCGTCGTTTTAATTTTATCGAATCTATCGAAGGTTTTTAAGAATTAGGATTTGTTTTGGTTCGTGAGGTCGGTTAAGGTAGTGTTGTGGCTTCCGATCTGTCTAGATCTCGGAAGGTGGTAGGATTTCGCTGGCTCTGGATGATGAGGCGTGTGATCTGGCTTGATCCGGTCTGGTCGAATTCGTGATCGCTTCACTCTGTTATCCGTGCTGGTCTTCTTCCGTCAGATTTTGAAGCTTCCAATGGAGCAGTTAGGTCGTCGGTAATACTCCACGGTGAAGTTGAGATATGGGTTCGCCGCAGTTTCTGTTGAGAGAAATAGTTTTTTCGAGGTCTTCTTCTGCCTTTGCTTCGTCGGGTTTGCTTCTGTTCTCCACTTCATTTGCTGATATATCTTCATGAATCATTTAATTCGGGTTGGTTCAGTGACCACCATGGTTTGGGTTTTTTCTTTACGGCTTAGCAGTTATATCTCTTTGTTGCCTTGGGTTACATTCGTTTTATCCGGTTTCGAGCGTGTGTCTTTTATGGTTACTATGTTCGGTATAGTTCGGTTAGAGTGGATTCGCTTTTTGTCTCTACTATTAAGATCTAGTCGAGATCTTCCTTTGATCAAATGATTCTATCTAGGCGTCGTCGAGTCGGGGTCTCTTCGGCATCGTTGTTACCGGGAGTTTTGTGTGAAGATCCAGTCTTTTTAGGATTCCTCCATTTTGCCGATTTAGTTTTTTAGGAACCTTAGTTTGGTTAGGTAGACTTATTCGCCATAGGAGGAGCCGCATATCGTCTGCTTTGGTTTTTTTGGCCTTTCCGATATGCTTTCGCGTTTGAGTCAGCAAGGTTGCGGTAGTCTTTCTGTTGCAGTTTGTTTTGTCACAGTTCGTTTCCTATTGGTGGTCCACTTGTTCTCTTTCTCGGGGTTACGATTCCATTAGTTTTAAAACTTACAATGTATTTTGGCTTTATCTTTGTTTTTTTCATAGGATTTAGATTCTGAGGATTTTGTAGTCCGTCGGTTTAAGTTATAAGGATTTGGTAGTCCGTCAGTTTAGCTTCCGAAACAATTTTTGTTAGCCGTCGGTTTTCGTAAGCGTGTGTATGTTTTAGTGATTAATATATAATTTAGATGAAAAAAAAAATGAAAAAGGTGTAAAGATGAAAGATAATGAAAAAGTTATTTGTAAAGAAATAAAAGAGAGAAAAAAGAAAAAAGAGAGAGAGAAAAAAGCAAAAAATAAAGCAAAACGCTAGAGAGCGTGTGCTTGACCCCTTTGATCTACACTTGTCACTTACCATTAAAAACATAAACAATAGAGTGAGAGTCGGTGGATCTATAAGCCATTTTTTTTTTTTTCATCTGTTTTTATTATTAAGAAACGAAGTACAAAGGAAGAGACTAATGCCGGCATTGAACAAGTAAAATGCTGGAGCTATAATCCTACTACAGAAGAACCATTATTGTGGAGCCATAATTCCCCAACAAAGGAGATAAAGTCAAAAGAAAAAAATGATATAACCGAAAATTAATTGATTCATAAATAAAAAACAAGTTAAAGTTGGATTAAATAACAAAATCTATTAAATAAATCGATGACCGAAAAATAAGTGATCTGAGAGAAGATGATAAGAAAACAATCTCCAAAGCCTTATTTGTCTTGAAAGCATAAAAACGAATCTAGTTTCAATCTAATGCTCATGTCTCAATCAATATGTGATCAGGGTGAGACAAAGGTTTTCAAAACCTGATCAATACCTTTCCAAAGAACCTCGATTATTTGAAACTGATTTTTTTTTATAACCGGTTATCGATGGTCCAGAGATGTCAAAACTTTAAAATAAAATTCCGATCAAGGATAAATCATTTATTTTATTTTACCCAAAATAAACAGAAACGAAAAAATGGATTAGGAATAAAAGAAAAAAAAAAAAAAAAAACAAAGATACAAGATAGGATGTAACGTTAATTCCGTCGTGTCACTTTATTCCAAAATTACATGTTTGGGTCTTCTTTCTTTCTTTTTTATTTACGGAGTATATTTTTAAATAAGTTTTCGATAGATTCGCTATAAACTCTTTTTTATTCTACGGTGGAATGGAGTGTACCACAGAGGATTGACTTGGTTTAAAACTAGGGTGAAAATAAAAATTCGGAACCGAAGAATAATAGAAACTAATTTAAAATTATCCGAACTAAATTCGAACCGATTTTTTTAAATATCTGAATGGGACCTTAACAGATAGTACCGAAAAATTTGAATTGAATCGAGAATCAAACGAGTATCCAAGTATCTGAAACATAAATTAACCTAAAGATATTTATGTTATAGGTCGGATATGTTCAGGTAGTTTGGATAAATTTTATAATTTTTTTTTTCTGTTAGTTCGAGTAAAAATAATCAATTTGAGTATATTATTTAAATTTTTAAAGTTTTTTTTGTTATTTTTTCGAGTATTCCGAATATTTTGGATATTTTCGGATATGTTCGGGTATAAAATAATGAATCCGAATCGGAATCAGAAAAATTTCGATTCTCCAAACAAATACTCAAACCGAGATGGTATCAAACCGAACTCGAACCAAAATTTAAAATTATCTGATCAATACTTTAATTTCTAATACCAAAACCCAAAATATTTGATCTGAACCAAACCAATTACCCGAACATCCATTGCCAACCCCTATTTAGAAGAGAAGTTGCTACTATTTGTAATCGTAAGAAGGTAGATAAATTAATTAATTAGGGAAAATGGAAAATACAATAAAACCGAAAAGTTGAATATGGAATGGTATGTACGTGTCTTTTTCCTCCGTCTTGGTATCAACGAAACAAAATCGGAAATTTTTCTACGTTGGACGGAAAAGGACAATCACATTCTCCCACTAACCAACATAGATTTAGGGACATTTTCGTCTTTTAAGCAGCTAATGACATATTGTTGAATCTCACGTGGTGAGGATTTTCCAAATTATATTATTATTCAGTAGAATCAAGAACATGAAATCTAATGTAAAGCAAACATGACCACGAGAGTCCATCCATAATTTAATTACAAAGTTGAAATTTTTATTATATCATCTAATAGTGAAATATCCCTGAAGCTGGATGTGAAATGTGAGGCTGTCTATTCTTCTTTTTAAAATGTCTTTTACCTCCAAATTGTTCACACTGTCTGCAACAATTAATTTTATTTGTATATTTATTTATTTAGTTTTTTTTTTTAACATATGTTTGTCCTCACACTAATAATACAAATACATTTATTAGGTTTTTAAGAACATACGTATGTGTAATTAGCTAATTACTAATTAACGGATAATTAAAGGAGGTTAAAGAAGCTTTAACGATCCGGAATGCTGACGTCAGCATCGTAAATCTCAGATCTCGAAACGAATTTTCGCTTCCTCTCCTCTGCTCTCCTACTTTCTCTTTTTCACTTTTGTTTTTCTTTCCCTTTTTTCATTTAAAACCATTAATTTTTCTTTCTTTCCATAGAAGATACGATCTGAAGAAATAAGGGAAAAAAAAAAAAAAAAAAAAAAAGAAAGAGGGAAGAAGGAAGAAGATGAATATAGAGAGAGAAGAGAATTGTGAAACAGTTAATCAGAATTCGCCATGAGTGTTCTTCAATCGAGTTTCTTCTTCTTCTTCTTCCTCTTCCTCTCGATTTCCGTTGGTGGCGTGAAGTTGAATCGATTTGGTAGTGAGATTCATCGAAGAATTCTTCATCAGCCGCTTTTCCCGGAGACTTCTACTCCACCGCCAGATTTCGAATCGACGCCGTCTCCTCCTTTACCTCCAGACGCTCCCGATCAGCCATTTTTCCCGGAAAATCCGTCTACGCCTGACCAGAGTCAGTATCCTCCACCTCCGCCTCCTCCTGCTTCCTCCGCCGTCAATGGCGGATTACCGATTCCCACGGCTACTACTCAACCGGCTAAACCTGGGAAAAAAGTTGCGATCGTCATCTCTGTTGGTATTGTTACGCTAGGTATGCTTTCTGCTCTTGCTTTCTTCTTGTATCGACATAAAACGAAGCACGCAAGCGAGACTCAGAAGCTCGTTAGTGGAGGAGGCGATGGCGGTTCTCGAAGATTCCAGGAAGATCCGAGACCACCGACTACTACGTCGTCTACATTTCTCTATATGGGAACCGTTGAACCTAGCCGTGAATCGGCGAGCGAGTCTAATGGCGGGAGTAGCGTACCGGTAAATTCGTCTCCGTACCGGAAATTGAATCCGGCTAAGAGATCGGATCGATATCGGCCGAGTCCGGAGCTTCAACCGCTTCCACCGTTAGCTAAACCGCAACCGTCTGAGAACTCTCCGTCGGCCTTGTCTCCTTCTTCGTCATCTTCCGACGAGGAATGCCGTGACACGGCGTTTTACACGCCGCACGGATCTACAATTAGCAGCGATGACGGTTACTACACGCCGTTTCCTCGGTCCGGCAATAGTAATGGCCATTCCTCTGGATCAATTCCTCACTCGAAGAGAACTTCTCCGAGGTCTAAGTTTGGCTCATCTGCGGCTACTGGAACCGCAGCTTCTCGGTCGCCGGAGATGAAGCATGTTATCATCCCGTCGATAAAGCAGAAACTGCCGTCGCCAGTACAACCTCCTCCTCTAAGGGGATTGGAAAGTGATGAACAAGAGCTCCCTTATTCACAGAACAAGCCTAAGTTTTCGCAGCCACCTCCGCCGCCGAATAGAGCGGCGTTTCAGGCGATTACGCAGGAACGACGGTCTCCTCCTCCACTCAAGACGCCGCCTCCCCCGCCTCCTCCTCCTCCTCCTCCTCTTCCTCCTCCTCTTCCCCCTCCTCTTCCTCCTCCACCCCCTCAGAAACTGCCTAGAGATTTCCAGATACCACGAAAACTCACCAATTCTGAAGCAACCAAAAGAATGTCAGACATTACATCAAGCAAAGAAGCAGTCAAGACTCCAAGTCCTAAATCGAAGGCTGTTGAAGAGGTCCATAGTGAACCAGCTTCTCTAGAGAAAACAGGAGACGGGGACACGGATCCAAGCAGGCCAAAGTTAAAGCCACTCCACTGGGACAAAGTACGAGCGAGCTCGGATCGAGCCACAGTTTGGGACCAGCTCAAATCAAGCTCATTCCAGTGCGTACCACTGTTTTCTACATACCTTTGAATTTGATATTTTCAATAACTTTTTATATCTTATGGTGTCCGTTTATCAAACAGATTGAACGAGGATAGGATGGAGCATCTGTTTGGTTGCAATTCGGGAAGTTCAGCTCCAAAGGAGCCTGTGAGAAGGTCTATGATGCCTCCTGCCGAGAGTGAGAACAGAGTGCTTGATCCAAAGAAATCGCAGAACATTGCAATTCTCTTAAGAGCACTGAATGTAACACGTGAAGAGGTGTCCGAAGCTCTTATGGATGGTAAGTATTTGCCTCCATTTTGATTTATTTTCGAGTGTAAGGTTCCATTTGCATAAAGCAATGAGCTATTTACATATACGTTCCTCTGTTCGGCAGTCGGCACTTAACCCGTTTTTGAGTGTTGATGCCTTGATGGGCTAGTAGACATCTTTCTGATAGTAAGAATAGTAATAGAGATGCTCATAAGAGAGGTATTAGTGGTGAAAAGCTAAATAATACTAAAAAGGCTTAGGCCACAAGATATAATCATTGCAAAGAACAATGACATATGAAATGATTATCTGTGCTTTATATTGCTTCTAACATGATTGTTCAACTTATGAAGGGAGAAAAAAGGGTCATCCTTTAATTTACATGACTAGCAAACATGGTGCAGAGCTATATAGTTGACATCCATTAAGATTCTCTACACACAATTGATTTTATTTTGCATTGTTCTAAGATGCATGAGCATCTGTGGTCCCTACTAATTCAGTTTAATTAAACCTGTGGCACGGTAATAGGTAATCCCGAGAGCTTAGGTGCAGAGCTTCTTGAGACTTTGGTGAAGATGGCTCCAACAAAGGAGGAAGAGATAAAACTCCGAGAGTACTCTGGTGACGTCTCGAAACTAGGAACAGCTGAGAGATTCCTCAAAACCATTCTCGATATCCCTTTCGCCTTTAAAAGAGTTGAAGCAATGTTATACAGAGCCAACTTTGATGCAGAAGTCAAGTATCTAAAGAACTCTTTCCAGACACTAGAGGTTAGTTAGTTACTCTTATTGGTGAAACCTTAATGATCTAATCGCTCAAACCAATTGTCCTAATTTTTTTCATCTCTTTGTTGCTTTGTAGGAAGCAAGCTTAGAACTAAAAGCAAGCAGGCTATTCCTAAAGCTCCTCGAGGCTGTTCTAATGACTGGAAACCGAATGAACGTTGGTACTAATCGCGGAGATGCCAAAGCCTTCAAACTGGATACGCTTTTAAAACTCGTAGACATAAAAGGAGTTGATGGCAAAACCACATTGCTTCATTTTGTCGTCCAAGAAATCACAAGATCCGAGGTAACAACAAGAACAAAAGACGAAACCATCCTCCATGGAAACATAGACGGTTTCAGAAAGCAAGGATTACAAGTGGTCGCTGGACTCAGTAGAGATTTGGTTAACGTGAAAAAATCAGCGGGAATGGATTTCGATGTACTGAGCAGTTACGTGACAAAGCTCGAATGGGGTCTTGATAAACTCCGATCTTTTCTCAAGACAGAGACAACTCAAGGGAAGTTTTTCGATTCGATGAAAACGTTTCTGAAAGAAGCAGAGGAAGAGATTAGAAAGATCAAAGGTGGAGAAAGAAAAGCTTTGTCAATGGTTAAAGAAGTAACAGAGTATTTCCATGGAAACGCAGCGAAAGAAGAAGCACATCCTTTAAGAATCTTCATGGTCGTGAGAGATTTTCTCGGAGTACTCGATAACGTTTGCAAAGAAGTGAAGACGATGCAAGAAATGTCGTCAGGGATGGGTTCGGCTTCGGCTAGATCGTTCAGGATTTCAGCTACAGCTTCGTTACCGGTTCTCCATAGGTATAAAGCAAGACAAGAAGATACAAGCTCTGATGATGAACAAAGCAGCCACTCTTCTACGTGATTGAAACAACAAGCTGTACAGTTTTTTTACACCCAAGAGAAGAAGTTAAACCGATGGTGGTGTTTCTCAAACCGGAGGAGATATTGAGGTGGTTAAATCGGAGAACACGGACCGGTTCAGAGAGTAACAAACATTATAAATGATCAAATTTTCGTTAACAAAATAAGGAACCCTTTCTTTGTCGGTATAAATATATATAGATAGATATATATAAATATATCGCAATTTCTTGATTTTTCAATTCGGCCTTTACAAGCATTATTAAATACAATTATACAAAGATTATCTTCTTCTGTTAGTTGAAAAAAAAAAAAGAATCGTGTTTTTTTTTTTCTTTCTTGAGAAGGAATAAGAATCCAATACGAAAGTGATAATAAAAGAGAGATTTTTCTCTTTTCATAAAAGACATTTTTAAATGGGTGTGTGACAATGGATGTTTCGAACATTACTTATTTAACGAAATAGAAACATGTGATGTGAGTGAGACCGATTCCGTTGTACACTTGTACCACGTCTCTCCTCTCTTCTCTCTCATTGTTATTGCTTTTGTCTGGTTCTGCGTCACTTTTTCCCAACCACGATCTTCTCGTTTCTGTTTTTCATTTTTGGATGTATTATAAATAACAAAGCAAGTTGGGTCCTATCAAAATTTGGTAGATTCCTCTCTTGTTTGTATCTCGACAAGATGACTCAGCTTATTATATTACCAATTTTGCCACCGAGTTAAAACGCCGAATTTACTAAACCGAAAACAACTAACCAAGCTCCAAAATCCTTAAACCGGTTTTGATTTTCCAGAACCAACTTATCAGAGAATTCGACCCATTCCCGATCAAATATGTTTGTTTTCTTAATTTCATTTATTCAATTTAGTAAGTTACACTTCTCTTTTTAAGGAGGGGATCACAAGAAAAGCTTAAAACTCGCCTTCTTGGGATTGAGAAAACGGTGAAAATCCTGAGAACGACGGTTTAAAACACGGCGGAGGAAGAGCTAGTCACCGGTAAAAAGAAAGGAGAGCCTCCGATTTTCTTCGTCCCTAACACATTCTTCACCAGAAGTTTCCATCTAGCTTCATCTTTCTTGCTCTGTTTCTCCATCTTCTCCTTAAAGTTTCTGTTCCCAAAAAATCCACACAACAAGCATACAAGTTAGAATCCGATCAGATTTTCTAGTCTGAATAGTAGAGTAAATGACACTAAAGTTGAGACACTTTTGGTGGTATTTTCAGTTTGGGGGTTTTTACCTGCATAGAGGGACACGACATTGATCAGAATCAGCGCAAACACGCGAATGCAATTCAAGGAGTTGCCACATTCTCTTGCAATGTACGCAACCACCTGGAACTCTAGGCTTACATCCTGCGAAATGCCGGATTAGTGATTCTAATCCCTTGCAAGCTTCATAGTTACACTTTGCGTGGTTCGGTTTGAAATCTTTATCGTGTGGTCCTATTGTTTTACATCCGTCTCTGCATATATGAACAAGAGCTTCCATTGCTTCGTATAGCTGCGAATATATCCTCTGCTCGTTTCGTTTTCTGATCCTCTCTTTTCGCATCTGCATTTTCAAGTTTTAGAAATTTGAGAATCGACTTGGACAATAGAGCAAGTGGAAATGAAAGTTTGTTACTTACATTTTCTTCGATGATCACAGAGTCTCTAAGTTCTTTCTCGAGAAACGGATGGCTTTTCTTCATAGCTATCCATGCTTCTGTAGCATAAAGCTCCTTAAAGTGTTTCATGATCATACGGTGAGATATAACGCTAAGCCGAGGGAAGTCACACAGCAGCGAAAGCTGGAACACATCAATTACATTCTCAGTGTTAAGCAAACCATGTTCTAGATGCCATTCACAGAGCTGTTTCAGCTGCGGAACCACATACGCGTGCGACAGAAGTAGCAAATGCATGATAAACTCATTCATTTCTTCTTTCTCATAGCTACAAAAAGAGAAAGTCAGGCTTAATCGATCAGTACTAAGATAAGACAACGTCAGAAGAGTCAGAGCAAATAAGCATAGAGGCAATTAGAAACAGATTTCATACCAAGAAGAGTAGAGAAAACGGATAAAAACTCGCACTGCATCAAAAGGGACACCACGAATCGAGATCGTATGCCACTTGCCATGTCTTTTGGCTTGCTTCAACATGCCTTTTATCACAGTGGAAGCAGTTCCCTATTAATTTCACAAACCATGCAAAGAGACAATGTCAAAATAAAACAAAGTCTAGAGCTTTACATAACTATAGGAACACGATTTTCAAATCCTAACCGCTAGTTAAAGTCTGTATTCGCCTAGCTAAAGATGAAGATTTTGATAAAAGTTTTGAAGGAAAGCTTACAATGATATTGGCATGAGCATAGATGATGCTGCCATTATCTGTATAGATCACAACATCAGCTTTGTATCCATCGTTGAAAAGACGATCCCACATATCTCTTGTGGCTGTTGAAACGCAGCTATTCGTGAGTCCTGTTGCAGCATCCATGTCGTGTCTTTTCTGGTGTCCATCAGATTTTGAAGGAACAGGTGGAGGAAGTGGCACAGAAGAATCTGCAGACTTGAAGGATTGATGAAGATCAACACAACCAGTCACCATTCTCATGCTGCATCAATCGAATGAAAATTTTGATTGTAAAGTCCCAAAAACTTCATTGTCCCTTCCATGAAATTATTGGAAGACGATTCGTAATATTAGCTCAAAAGTCATGACAGATCTTTGCTTTCACTCCAAAAAATGCTAAGGATTGATTCATTTCTACGAAAAATGTGATTCAGAAAACAAATTTCACAGCATATCTCATTTTGAAAATGTTCGATAAGTTTTTCAAAAAGGAAGAATCATATCTCATTTACATATAGGAATCGAACAGAATAAGAACACATTTTCACTTAACCCACGAAATTTTATCAATCGAAAACCCAGAATTGTTCATCACAAAATCAAAAAACAACCAATTTTCGCGATTGACCCCAGAAAACTCAAAACAGATCCAATGAAAAAAAAGAGTAAGAAAACATGATCAATCGATACTCCAATCTCACCGACATACCTTCAAACGAAACCTCGAAGAGCGAGTTGATCAAAAACACGAGAAAAATCTCCTCCTTCCTCGAAGAAACTCTATGGAGAAGCTTCGGAGATCACAGATCTCTTCCCATTATTATAGTGACACACTCTCACAAACACAAACAGAAGACGACAGATTTTTGAAAAAAAAAAAGGATTATTTATTTCCTTAATTTCTCACTTTTTTCTTTCTTCAATTATTCAAAAGATATTTTTCTTCTTCGAGGCGCGTGGAGCCCACGTTAACGAAACGGACGGCTGAGAATCCACGCGCCTTAACGCCTTTTTTTTCCTCCTCCTTCTGATTTTCTTTTAAAAGTTTTCGTCAAGTGGTTTTATTATCGCTTTATCAATTCAGACACGATTCTGCATGTTTTTTTTTTTTTTATAATTGTTAAAATATTTAAATTTAAGAGCCGTACATAAACAGATCAGTTGTCCTATGTTTTTGTTCTTGTTCGGCGCTTCACAGCTCATAAATTAGCTGTTCATTTTTTTGGATTTTTATCCATATTCTCATCCTTGTTTCTCAAAAATATAATCTTTAGATTACTTGTTAATTTTTTATCCACAAGATTTTTCTGTTTACTATATATAAGATTTTTTTAAATACATTACTCTTCGTTGAAATCCTGTTTTTTGCCATAATACATGTGAAAATAAATAATTCTACAATTGATTTCAGATACTTATCAAAATGTTAACTAATAGTGTAATACCTATATTTGTGGTCCAACAAATAGCGTTATAAAATATTAAACGTGTGATATTTCTTCTTAGCTTGCTTGATTTGATTGTTGCCCAACTTTTTTTCTCTCACTGTGATAACAACATGTTCTTTGGTCTTATAGTGAATTACTGTAGACTAACAGAACACTTTTTACTCCTCTTTCTCTACCTACCTAGTAATTCGATATAATTGATAATCCAACTGTTAATACAATGTTTGATATTTGATCCGGAATGAAATCCGATTTCAATTCAAAGCCAATACTAAATACGAAAACCAAAATCATGATAAGAGTATAACGTTATGGAATTTTTGTATTCAAATAAACATGTCCAAGCAAATTAAGCTCATAACAAACCCAGAAGAATGAGAAATCGAAGTTCTCCTTAATTTTTCTTAGCTGTGTTCTCCATTATTTGCAAATACATATAACCTAAAGCACCGAGATTCATATGGATCGATTCAGAAATCGGAGCATCGACCGTACCGAGTCGGCTCAGGACCTCTAGGCCCTCCGATCTCACCCGTGTCTTCGTTCACAAACTCTCCACCTCCTTCTTCTTCTTCCTCCACTTCCTCTTCCTTCCGCATCTGCAGATTCTCTTGAAGATTCTGATTTGGCTTCACGATCTGATCCTGATTCGGCGACGGAGATGGAGACTGCGGCGGCGGAGTAGTACCGGAGCTTAAAAACCGTGACACAGGCTCGATGAATCTAGAGAAGGCGGATCGGCTTGGTGCGATCAAACGCACGATTTTTTTCGTCGCCATTGTTAGATCTGTCGCTGAAAATCAATACCGATTTCTGATTGATATGCAAAGTAAATGGTTTTCGAAAGGCATTTATTTGGGCCGTAATTAGATAATATAAGCCCAATGGGCTCTATGCCAGAAAATATAACTGGCGTCATGATAACAAAAAGTGGGTTTGCGTCATCTTTTGCTTTTGTGCCACATCAACGGTTGTGAGTGGTTTGTCACTAAAGGAAAGTCACAGTCTGTTATTATAATAATTACACAATTATCGCTATTTATTTCGTCTACCAAAAACAAAAAATCAAGTCGTTATTCTCTATCTTCACCGCTCCTCCTCCAAATCTTCGCCGATCTCTCAACATCTCCGATCAACCATGAGCAAAGGTCCAGGACTATTCACAGATATCGGCAAGAAAGCCAAAGGTATTATCATCGTATTAGTATGGCGATTTCTTCTATTATCCTTCTCTCGTCGTTTCTATTCCGGTTGAAATCTCGCAGTTATTGCGTGCATTTATGGAATATGTCGCTGCCTGTTCATTGATTCGAAGATACTGTTGTTTTCGATACAACAGATTTGTTAGATTTTGATTCTGTTTGGGTGATTCTGAGCTGATTCTGGTGATTTTATGTTTCCCTTTTGTGTTAGATCTGTTGACGAGAGACTACAGTTCCGATCAGAAATTCAGTATCTCTACTTACAGTGCCTCCGGCGTGGTACGTATTAGATCGATGCATCCATTTTCCTGGTTAATGGCTAAGTTTATAATCGATTCTCAAGAGTTTTCGCTCGATTGTTTGCGTTTAGCAGCGTTTAGATTATACGTTCTTGGTCTGATTGATCTTATCCTTGTTAAAATCAATTTCATGAGTTATGGATTAGATCTTTGGTAATTGTCAAGGGATCTGAGAGACTGGACGTGTATAGGACTAAATTACTTCTGTTTAGAAACATAGGATGTTTGATAATACGTTGATATTTGGATACAAAAAGTTTCTCCCAGAAGGATTCTACTGTGTGATTCATTGTACAATTTCTTCTGTGGAGTTGCGTAGTTTGCGGTTAGTAGAATTCGGTTTCTGTGGAAGTCATGTCAATTAGCTAATAGCATGTCTATTGTTAGGCATTATCTGGCTACAAAAGCCTAAGGATTTTTTTATGAAGTTAATGTAGCAGCTTAACTCCATCGTTAATTGCATGAATGGGGAGAGCCTTAATTTTATGTCTGTGTTGTCTTGTTTTTAGGCCCTTACGTCTACTGCTCTGAAGAAAGGAGGAGTGCATGCTGCTGATATTGCTACACAATACAAGTACAAGAACGCTTTGTTTGATGTCAAAATCGACACTGATTCTAGTGTAAGTGTTGCAGTAGAGATTCAGTAAACACTTCGTTACTTCAAACCAAACTAGTCCGTCAAAATCGAGTTTGTATCTCTCTTTTTGGCAGGTCTTGACAACAGTCACATTCACCGAGATCCTCCCGTCGACAAAAGCTATTGCCTCCTTCAAAGTCCCTGACTACAATTCTGCCAAGGTTTAAAACTTAAGAATCCTTTTGTATGAAAATCACAGATGTTTATTTTTCAGAGATTTGAAATTAACCCCTTAACTTGTGAATTCCGTTAACAGCTCGAGGTTCAATACTTCCACGACCACGCAACAGTTACCGCTGCTGCAGCTTTGAAACAAAACCCTTTAATCGACATAACAGCCACTCTCGGTTCACCAGTCATCTCATTTGGTGCTGAAGCTGGATACGACACAAGCTCCAAAACCTTCACCAAGTACAACGCTGGAATCAGTGTGACAAAACCAGACGCATGCGCTTCCATAATATTGTAAGTAGAAAACCCCAAATCGCAAACAAAGCATTCACTAGCTGTGTCTTGTGTGGTTCTGATTTCAAATTTTTCAGGGGAGACAAAGGAGACTCGATCAAAGCATCTTACCTCCATCACCTTGACGAATTTAAGAGAAGTGCAGCAGTTGGTGAGGTTTACAGGAAATTCTCGACTAATGAAAACACGATAACGGTTGGTGGGTTATATGCGATTGATCATTCGACTTCAGTGAAAGCTAAGCTCAACAACCATGGCACACTCGGTGCTCTTCTTCAACACGAGGTGGTGCCCAAATCACTAGTGACTGTTTCAAGTGAGATCGACACTAAGGCTTTAGACAAGCATCCAAGGTTTGGTCTCTCTCTTGCTCTCAAACCTTGAGAACACACATAAAGACCTGCTTTGAGTCTCTCCGTACCTTTCTCGTATTCTCTCATTGTTGATTTCTACGGCAGGACCCGAGAGTTTGCGTTTTCCTTCTTCCTTTTTGAATAAATAGTTCCGCAGTGAAATTGACGGATAATTCTTTTCCAGATATGTTTGGTTTTTTCTGACGTTTTTTTACTAAGCAATATTCTTGGTACGCTAATTAGCAACCATTTTACCATTTTTAACCAAACCAAAAATTTTAAATAATAAGCTGATTTCATTACATCGAGAAAGAAAGAAATGGTTTCGAATCGTCATTTCTTTAAAAATATTTCAACGTCAAAGTTGGATTTTGCTAAGATGTGAATGAAATCAACACCAGATAAAGCACGACCAATTTCATTTTGTTTCATATCGGAGTCGAAAATAATCAAAAATCCATTCATTCATAGTTCTCGTTTTCTAAAGTTTGTTCGGTAATTTCAGAACCATCATTTCATCGTAGTCGTTCCAAAAGAGGATCATTTACATCTAAACAAGTCCATTTCTATGCTCATATTTGGTTTTTAACCTTGGCAGAATAATATAACCTTGCCTGTTCCGTCTCTCTGCTCTGATCTTCATATGATTGAAATCAAGATCAACAACAAATCAAACTAAATTTAGATCTCAGTCACTATCTAATCTCAAAAGCATAATATAAGCATAAATAAATGATGGTACATTAGTACCAAAACCACAAATTCGACTTCGAGTTCCAAAATCATCATTATCCTCACATCGATTTGGAATCAAAATTTCATATAACTTAAATAAAAATAGAAAACTTAGATCAAACCTGGGCTTCACTTTCTTTCTCAATCTACGCTCTGCATAACATCTTCCGCCGTGAACTTCGTTCCCTTCTCCTTATCCGCGACGGCGCGTCCATTAGCCTTACGCTCCAACAGCGATTTCCTGTCCTTGTCGAGACGGAGCTTGGTGATCACCACGTTCGACGCATTGACGCCGACGTTGACCGTCGTTCCATTGACTTTCTCCCTTGTGATTCTCTCGATGTGAATCACCCACTTGCGGCGATACACCTGCATCACTTTCCCTTCTCTTCCCTTGAACGTCCCACGAACAACCTGCACCTCGTCGTCCTTACGAATCGGCATCGATCTGACATTGTATTTCTGACGGAGATCGGTGGATAACGGCGAGCTCATAAGCACGCGTCTCACGCTAGAAGGAGCCGAGAAGTGTGCCTTTCTGTTCTTCCGGCGAGAAGAGGTCACACGCGGATTAAACTTCATCCTCGCCGAATTTGATGGCTCCCTTCTCTACACCTGCGAAAATGCAGAAATTAGGGGTTTTTTTTTTTGTGTGGCTGTAGAAAGTGAAGAGATGTGTGAATCAGTTATAATGAATATTGAAATTGACTTAAACGTCGCCGTTTTCTGTTATGAGTGTGAATTAGGGTTTTCTAGGTATTGGTCAGATGGATTTGTATGGGCTTTTTCAAACCATTACAAGGCCCAATTTAAAGCTTCCGCCTGTGTAGGAAGGTTCGTGGGATCTCAAGATTTTTTTTTCTTTGGTTATATACAGTTTTTTTTTTAAGACTCGTCTTTGGTTTGTTTGCATTTATATAAAACAAAGTTGATTGAAATGGTAATGGTTATCGACTTCTTTGGTTGAATGAATCTACACTTGTTTAACATGATTTGATAAGATTTATCTCTAAACTAATAAAACAAAACTTTGTCAAATCACAATTTGAGAATCTCTTAACAATTGGATTAGGTGAATCCGACAAAGCCACCAATGTCGTCACGCTCCTTAAATAGCGCGTCCATCGTGGCTAACCACTCGGCTTCCACAAGCCCAAATAAACAACAAAATTTTATTCATTTTTTTTTTTTTGCATAACCGTCTTAACAAATATTAGAGGAACATTAATCCCAAATAATCTTCTATGCATATGAATTTCAATTTTCCATTTGATTCACAGTCACACCGTTAAGCCTTGTTCAATCGAATCGTTGAATATCGCGGTGACGTAATCTGTTTTTCTTCACTGGTTTTGAGATATGGATGTTGCGGCGCTGGCGAGATGTTTGGGAAGTTGTCATGTTTCGCCGGCGTTCGGAGAGTTTGATTCGCTCCGGTTCTCGGAGCGGCGGTTTCTGAGATTCTCGTTGTCTAGCCCCCTGATTTCGGATCCCGCCGGTAGCCGAGGTCTGAAGTTTCGCGGGCAAAGTCACCGGAGACTGAGCTTCTTCCGTCCGATCATGGCGACAGATGAGTCGATTTCATCGCGGTCCTCTGATTGCGCCGGTAATATTCACCTAATTCCGACATGCTTCATCTGTGATTTTGCTTTTGGGTTTCCTATGATTTAGTCTTTAATCTCAGGACATTTCCTGTGAATCTTCCTCTTGAACCTTTTTTGGTATGCTAAGTTGCGTTTTCAGTGCAAATCTGCTTGTCTCTGTTATAGAATCTTCCTGAGATCTTTGAAAATGGGAGTAATTACCTCTCTGCACTTGAAAATTTTGTTTAGCTTTCAATAGCATAAGTTTGGATCTTATTCGATAAACTTGTCCATGACGAGTAATCAAATACGTATATTTGAATGAGACCTAATCTCAGATAATCTTTACTTAAGGTGAAACACGGCAAATCAACGGAAAGCAAATGAACATTGTGTGGCATGATTGTCCCATTACTAAATCCGACAGGCAAGATTTGGTTAACCAAAAGGGATGTGTTATCTGGATTACTGGCTTAAGTGGTTCAGGTTTGGTTCTTAAGTCTGATTGATCTCTCTAACTACATCTTGAGGTTTCTACTGGATTCCTTCAAATCTTTTTTTATAATTTTCTCAGGGAAAAGTAGTCTGGCTTGTGCACTTAGCCGAGCTTTGCACAATCGTGGAAAGCTTTCGTATGTACTTGATGGTGACAATGTTCGACATGGTTTAAACAGCGATCTTAGTTTCAAAGCAGAAGATCGAGCTGAAAATATTCGAAGAGTTGGCCAAGTGGCTAAACTGTTTGCAGATGCTGGAATCATCTGTATTGCAAGTTTGATATCTCCTTATCGGAGAGAACGAGCTGCTTGTCGTGCATTGTTACCAGAAGGAGATTTCATCGAGGTTTTGAAAAAAGTTCATAAAACTAAACGGAATGTGAATGCAGAATCTAATCAAAATCTATAACCATATGTGTTTGAAGTCTCTCTCTCTCTTTTTTAATCCTCTTGTTAGGTATTCATGGATGTGCCACTCCATGTTTGTGAAGCTAGAGACCCAAAGGGCTTATACAAGCGTGCACGCGCTGGGAAAATCAAAGGTAATCTCTGCATCTGTTTTCGACTTTCACCCGATCTTCTTAATTATAACCTTCGCGATCCAGCCATTTGATTGTAAGTTAAATTGTTCACCAAAACATTTCTTCTTCAGGTTTCACAGGAGTAGACGATCCATATGAACCGCCTTTGGATTGCGAGGTATATCTATATATATATATATATATATATCCAATTTTTGTCATTTAAGTTGGTATATTATTCATTCTCAAACTTGAATTTAATGGTTTTTCTCTGAATTATTGGCCTACTATGCTTTGCAGATTGTGATTCAAAACAACAGAGACAATGGTTTATCTTCTTCTTCTTCTTCTTCTTCTCTCTCTGAAATGGCAGAGATTGTTGTTTCGTATTTGGACAAAAATGGATACCTCAAGACATCTTAGAACTCCACAAAGTCACATAAGGATATGATTTATACTTCCCTCCCTCTGTATCACTAATCATTACCCGCTTTGTAATTGTTTCAATGCAAATAATAAAATCATTATTGTAACATTCCTTAAACCTTTGGATAATCATCAAATGGCAAAAACATAATTTACAGTTTCTAACTCACAAATTTCACAATCAATTCCTGTTTTTGCACAGCTTCTTAGGTTGGCGCCAACTTTCTAGCTGAAAAACGTTATTAATGGTTTGGGCCTATAATTTGTCGGCCCAATATGAACAAAACAGGCCTTCTTTAAGATCCGGGTCGGATTCTGTTCGGGCCGGATCGAGTTCTACGGCGGCGACTGGATAATAAAGCAATACGCGGTGGCGAGGGAAGTTGCCTCAGATCTCAAATTACTTGGAAAAAATCGTAACGTTAGGGTTTCAGCTACAAGAATCGAACTTGAAATCTATCAGCTCGTCTTGTTTCGATCCGAATTTGGATAATTCGTGTCATTTTGGAGGAATCAAAGTCGAAGAAGAAGAAGAAGTAAAAGGATGGGGAAGAAACAGCATAGCAAAGATCGTATGTTCATAACGAAGACGGAGTGGGCAACGGAATGGGGTGGAGCTAAATCCAAAGAGAATCGTACTCCTTTCAAGAGTCTTCCTTTCTATTGCTGCGCGTATGTTGTTGCTTTCCAACAATGATTTTCGTTTATCAATTTCGAAGTTTGGATTGAAATCGATTTCTCTGATTCAGGCTTACGTTTCTCCCATTCGAGGATCCTGTGTGTACAATCGACGGGAGTGTTTTCGAGTTAACGTGAGTGGTTTCGTAGCCATTGGAGCTTACTTTGTTTTATCTATCACTCTCTTTGATATCGGAATTGGGTTTCTGAAATGCAGGACTATAGTGCCTTACATTAGGAAATTTGGTAAACATCCAGTTACAGGAGAACCATTGAAAGGAGAAGATCTAATTCCTCTTATCTTTCACAAAAACTCTGAAGGTTTCTTCCTTTTTTTTCCTACTAATCTGATTCTTTGGTTTCATTGTGATTGTGATGAAATCATGAAACATATCTATGTGTCTGCCATTGTAGGAGAGTATCATTGTCCTGTTCTGAACAAAGTCTTTACTGAATTTACCCATATAGTTGCTGTGAAGACTACCGGAAATGTGTTCTGCTACGAGGTTTGTGTTTTTCTGTTCGTTTTTGTTTTTGAGTTATTCTGGTTTTCAGATGATTCTTATTGTTTGCTTTTATAAATTTAGGCAATCAAAGAATTAAATATCAAAACTAAGAATTGGAAGGAGCTTTTAACGGAAGAACCATTCACAAGATCCGATCTTATAACAATTCAGGTTACTAACATCTTTCTCTCGAGCTTGAAGCTTTTTGCAATGGGGTTAGTGTCGGTAAAGCGTATTTACTTGTTTTTTGGTAATGTTCTGCAGAATCCTAATGCAGTTGACAGTAAAGTAACTGTGGAGTTTGATCATGTTAAAAACGGCCTGAAGATCGACGATGAAGGTTTGATGCAGTTTTTTTATTCGACCAAGCAATTTATTATCACAATCCATGTTTTTATTTAATTGGTTATGACTCCTTTCTCGTGTTTTTTTTTTACAGAATTGAAGAAGATGAACTCAGACCCAGCTTATAATATAAACGTCTCTGGAGATATCAAGCACATGCTTGCAGATCTTGGAACTGAAAAAGCTAAGGAGATTGCTTTACACGGTGGAGGTGGAAACAAGGCACGTAATGAAAGAGCCGCTGCTATTGCTGCAATTCTAGAGTCAAGGTCGAAAATCAAAGAGGATTCTAAAGCAGACGAGGCTAAACCGAAGCAGACTTACAGTGTTGTGGATGCTGCATCTGCTTCGGTTCATGGAAGAAGTGCTGCTGCAGCTAAAGCTGGTTCTAGTGATAAAACAGCTGCAAGAATAGCTATGCATATGGCTGGAGATAGAGCGCCTGTTAATTCTAAAATGGTAAGTTTCTTGTATGGAATAAACTCGGTTTTGAGCTTTGTGTGTGTTGTTAAAATGTTTGGTTTTTATTTTCCAGGTGAAGAGCCGTTATTCATCGGGTGCTGCTTCTCGTTCTTTCACTTCCACTGCGTTTACTCCTGTAACCGAAAACGATTTTGAATTAATCAAAGTCGAGAAAAACCCAAAAAAGAAAGGGTATGTTCAGTTTCTCACAACACATGGCGATTTGAACATTGAGCTCCATTGTGATATAGCTCCTAGAGCATGTGAAAATTTCATCACTCTTTGTGAACGCGGTTACTACAATGGAGTGACCTTTCACAGAAGCATCAGGTACATATATGTCTTGGAAATATTTTTTGGTTTCAGAGACTTAATGGGGTTATTATCGATTTGATTAACGTGTACTCTTGACTTTCTTCTACAAAGGAACTTCATGATTCAAGGTGGCGATCCAACTGGCACAGGAAAAGGAGGTGAATCCATTTGGGGAAAGCCATTCAAAGACGAGCCTAACTCGAAGCTGCTTCACTCGGGAAGAGGCGTAGTTAGTATGGCTAATAGCGGTCCTCACACAAATGGTTCTCAGTTTTTCATCTTATACAAATCAGCAACCCATTTAAACTACAAGCACACAGTCTTTGGTGGAGTTGTTGGTGGTTTGGCAACACTAGCAGCAATGGAGAATGTACCTGTAGATGAAAGCGACCGCCCTCTTGTAAGTTCCAAAAACTCAACTCCCTCTGTTCTCGAGTAGTTTCAGCATCCTGAGACTGTATTTTAAATTATGCAGGAAGAGATCAAGATAATCGAGGCAAATGTGTTTGTGAATCCATACACGGAGCCTGATGAAGAGGAAGAAAAAGAGAAAGCTGAGAAAGAGAAGAACGAAGACAAAGACATTGTTAGTATCATCTCTTCCACCAGATACAATCTCCCCTCTCTCTCTTGCTTTCGATCGGTCTGATAAGATTGTATATATACATTTGTGATGTATCAGGAGAAGATCGGGTCGTGGTACAGCAACCCAGGATCAGGAACAGCAGAAGCTGGAGCTGGTGCCGGTGGTGTCGGGAAATACTTGAAAGCTAAGAGTAATATAGCCACTAAAGACACTAGTGGTGCCATAGACTCTGATCTTGCAACCATTGGAGTGTCTAAGAAAAGAAAAACAACTACTGCTTCAGCCTCCACAGGGTTTAAAGATTTCTCTAGCTGGTAGGTCAAAACATTTCTACCAACTTTGTAAAACTGTTGACCAGTCTTGATAGCCCCAAATCACAAAAGCAGTATAAGACAACATTGAACCTTTGATGTTCAAAAGCTGAAGCTGAGTACAAGATTTATTAGAAATTATAATCCTCACAATGGTGTGTATGAAAATCGCCTAATCTACAAAACAAATCAACAACAATGAATCAGCACAGAGAGACCGGTAAGAACATATTTAGTTGTCTGTTTTCGTCTGTTTTAACTTTTAAGGTAGATGCCATTTACTATGCCAATATATAGACACTCTCGACCACATCGGGAAACCGAAATTGGACTCCAAAGGCTGATCAGCGGGACCCCCTATAAGTAACGGTAACCACACATATCTCGAATCCCGCAAGTCAGCCGGGTTCCACCTATCTGCCATGAAGATAAATGCTCCGGGGACACCCGGTAAAGGAATCACATAGGTGCTCTGCGCAAAGAATGTTGTTAACCGAAAAACTTTGTTACCGCCAATACACGGATTCCCCAACTTCTCCCATGGACCCATTATAGATTCAGCCGCATGAGCCAAGGCTTCATTTGGTGCCCAACCAGTGCACCAAGAAGTGATCATGTAATAAGTATTATCATGCTTGAAGATAGCTGGAGCTTCCCTGTGCTGTCCAACCATTACTCTCTTCATAACCGGCGTCACATCTAGGTAATCTTCGGTCAAGGGTCCGATATGAAGCACGCTGTTGACTTCAGACGAATAAATTAGGTAAGCAACACCATCGTCGTCTTTGAAGACAGTCATGTCTCGACTATCGAACCCGTGTGGGCGTTTGCTGTATAGATACTCGAATGGACCTGTCGGGTTATCGCTAATGGCTACACCAACTGAAGCTTTAGTGTAGTTTGCATCGTCGATATGCATCCACATCACGTACTTTTCTGTCTTTTCATTGTAGATAACTTTTGGTCGCTCAAGAACATTGGATTTATGCAAATCATGGGTCTTGTTTGTTTCCTCAGCTCCGAGGACGATGCCTTCATTTTTCCATGTCCATAAGTCTTTTGAAGAGTAACAACCTACCCCTATAATATCAACCTGAAGACAAACACAAGATCAGAAATTTACCCCAAATTTTTTACAGAAGTTAACCGCAATAGACAATAAATCTTAAGTGCTACTTACTCTAGCTGGTCCTTTCTTGTGAGCATGGTAAGTTGGTCCATCTTTATATTCTCCATACCAATAGTATGTGTTAGATTTCTCGTCAAGCAAAATACCTCCGCCATGAGCTTGAATTGGATTTCCTTCGGTGTCCATCCAAATTTTCCCGGGGAAGTAATACAATGTCTCGTTTCCCATATCCTTGGTGGGACCAAAGGCGGCGGTTTTCATATCGGGAAAGAAAAGATGCCGAATTGGTGACTTCTCGTCAAGAAACTCGTCAACCATAGGGATCGGTTTTCTTGATTTCCGTTTACTTGTACGAGGAGAACGCTTCCTAGGTGGCGGCATTCTCAGCATCTCTTCTTCAACTCTAACAAGTTCATGAACAATAGGATGATGATGCAGATGATGATGTACTTGTAACTGATCAGAAGCAACTTCTTGATCAATGTTATCTTTTCGGGTATACATTGAGATAAGATGAGCCAACAGGAAGAATCCCACGACGGTCCATACAATAGTAAGCAATGAATATCTGCAACCTCCTGCATCATTGCAATGCAAAGATGTTGGTTTCTTATTGTATTTGTTCTTCTTCATCATTATCCTCTTTCTTTCTTTTATCTCCAAGAAAACACTGTAATTAAACAACACCCCAAACTCTGTAGATCCAAGCAAAAATATCTCTAATGCAACAAAATTAGGTCTTAGAAAACTCACAATCACCAGGAGGTTCAACAACTCTTATCAGAAAACCAGAAAAATCAAGCAATCAGAGATACAAATTATACAATCACACAGGCTTCAAAATTCATCAATTTTTTTCAATGGTGGAGTTATGTTGAAGCTGTTTTAATCGATCTAGCAAGTTGATTAAGCTCAATCCTGGATCTGACACTCAAATGAGCAGAAGATTAGCCTCTAAAAAACACGAAGCAGAAACAAACTAAACCTCTATTGTTCCGACAAAATCAGGATACGGAGTCATCGGAATCTTACCTGAAAACCCCCGGAGACCGACAGAAGCCGAATTTCCCGACATGTACACAGAAGATTCGCAACTCGCTTAGCTTTCTCCGAAGCAAACACCAAAATCAAACACTTCTCTCAGTCAGAAACTCGGTCTGGAAGCTGAATCTAGAAACCCAGAACTAGATTTTTTTTTGGGAAATGCAAAAAAATAAGTAAAAGTGACGTCTTGTTGAAATGGATCTATCGAGGTCTATGATGATTCCGACGTGCGAACGAAGACGAGACTGATGAGATGATTCTAGTCTCCTTCTTCCTCTGATTCAGGTCTGATCAATTTCTTTTCTGATTTCTCGGGAATTTTTTTTTTTTCCCGTTATATTTTAATGATTAAATACTGCACTAATTATTGCTTCATATTAATTAGTGCAATAATCTCTATTATCTATGTTTAAAAACTATATATCTAATGCATATCATTGATTAGTAATTTTTTTTTCCATTAATCATAAAAAGGATAAAAGTTCCAGTTGATTTAACACTAATTAGCAATTAATAATGATCTTAGTTTTGTTATTTTTTTTACTCAAAGTTATATTTTTATAGAATTCATGCACATAATATGTGCCTTCTAAAGTGGTTGACAAACTCATTTTCCACCTTTTTTCTCTCTTGCTAAGAGTGTATTTAATATAACATTAAGAGTAATTTGAGTTTTAATGAGTTTTTAGATGATTTTCATAAATTTGGATAATTTTAGAAAATTTATTATTAAATTATCTGTAAATACCACATAAAATCACGAGATTTGATTTTTTATTTTTAATTAAAAAATCTTCTAAAATATCTTGAAATAATTAAAAATCTAACTTTTAATACATTTCTAATAATAGTAGATTTGAATGTATTTTTCAAATCATTAATTCAATAACAATGAATTAATGGATTTTAATAGATTTTTAAAAATTCATGATTCAATAACATAGGATTTAACACTTAAAACAAATCATTCCAAATAATTGATATTTTAAAACAAATCACTCCAAATGTTAGATTCAACTAAAATAAACAAAACTAAACGAATAAATAAATGATAAAACATAATGCGGTAACTAGCAATTTTTATTATATATGTAGACAAATACTTGTTGAGTCACACTTATTACAAATGTTTGATAAAGTCATATGTATTAACATTTCTTAAAACACTCTATATTTCACTGATATTTAAAAAAACAAAAAATGTAAATACAGAAAAAGAATCAAATCCATTATATATATACACACTCATCGCTATATATTCACTTGTCGTCTTTCTGAAGAAGAAATTGGATAAATCGAAAACCAAGCAAAACTCTTTCCTTTCTCTTGGAAAGCTTTAGCGAGGAAGAGCAAAACCAAGACCTTCATGATAAGAGAGAGAGCAAGCATCGATGCCCAAAGCCGAAACATCGATGCCCTGAAAGGTTTACATTGGTTAGAGACGATGCTCGATAACGTGTCTTTCACGGCAAGGCATTGTGTTAGGTTTTGAAGAGAAGGCAATATGTCGAGCATGCCTTGAGCTGAGTTGCTGTAAGCATAGACCTTAAGGTAAGCTGCTTCCGGGACGAATTTTCCGGTGATTCTGCAAGTTTCCGGTGGATCTTTGTCGTGGCATGTGAATCTCGAAAGAATCTAAGAACACACAAAAAAGGGTTTTTTGTTCACTTATATAGTTATATGTCTAAAGAACACAAACCTAACCGAACAGGAGTTGCTGATTTTGGTTAAACTTGGGTACTAGCAAACGGATTTAAAAGACTTACATTTGGGAATTCGCCGATTGGAATGGCGCCATTAGAGCAGCTCTGTGGTGTGTAGCTGTTGATATGTTGTCCGACAAACGGATCACATATGAGTCCAGATTCCGGCGCCGACGAGACAGTATTGCTCCGATCAGTCAACGCATAAGAACGCATCGAATCTGCTACTTTCGAGTTTAACTGAGAAAAACAAGAAAACAAGAAACAGAGGATTTAGATTTTACCATTCTTGATCCTTGGAATTTTTTTTTAATCTATTTGTACCTCGGCGATGAAGTTATGGATCATTAAGCTGATTTCGATTAGGGTTTTATCAGAATGAAGAGGATCCATACAAGGGAAAAGGTTAGTCAGTGTGTTGTCTTGTGGGTTTTGTACGAATCCATTAAAAGCTGAACAAACGTCTTCAGCGAAGCTGCATTGCGTGGAAAAACCGAGGAGTTAGGGTTTAGGAACAAGTGGGGATTTTGGTTTTAGGGTTTGATTGGCTTACGTGTGAAGGAAGAAATCGAATCCAGTTAGAACCCAACAAAGAGTGGTTAAGATCCAACACAAGAATATCACCCTTTTAAGGAACAAAGAACAAAAAACAATTAATCTTCAAAGGTTTAAAACCTAATTTAACAAGAACAATATTTGATTCGATTTTTGGATTTGCTTACATGATGAGTCCAGGGTGCCAGTGAAGCAAGATAGGTGCTGAGAGAGATACAGAAGCAAAAAAAAGATCCATTAAAAACCCTAAATCACTAAACTTATAAATATCATAAATTGTTTTACAATTATAGTGAATGTTAAATGATCTCACCAAAGGCTAGAAGCAGAACGAACAAGTTGGTCGATGCGATCATCAGATGAGTTACATACCTGAGAAACAAGAAACAGAGCAGAACAATGTTGGATTTTGAATCAGAGAAGATTAGAAAGAACCAAAAACAGAAACAGAAGAAAAAAAGACGAGTCGTGTTTCTGAAGGTACGAGATTTTGATGGCGAGATCAATGGAACGACCGTGATGATGAACGAAGCTTTGGATAAGCCGAGAACCTTTTCCGAGTCGATGGGTAGTGACATTGAGAAGATGAGTCGTCTTCTGATCGTACGGAAGCAACAAGTACTGTATCTTCGTTAACGACACGATCACTGTACGGATGTTTTTATCGACATCTTCTCCAGCTCTGTCTATGGTTTCTTTCATTTCTTCTGTTCTGTTCTTCGAGCTCTGGTTCGCTGCTATCACTATCCCTGTCGTTGCCCTGTTTCAGTTTTTGGGATTTTAGATTTTAGGTTTTATTGATAAAAACCAAAATAAAAAAGTTTTAAAATTTCCTACTAAAAGTATTAGGAAACAAATTTTTGGATGGTTAAATAATGAGTTTTTTTTTCATTTTTGAAAAACAAAAACCAAGAACTTATTTAAAAACTACTATCAATTAATGTTTTCATTCGAAGTGTTCACTTTGGTTAGACTGATTTGAACCAAATAAATTTGTACTGATTGCCCTAGAAAAATTGATTCGAAAGTTGAACCGAGTAAGAAAAGATCGATCCGTTTTTTTGATAAACTATAACACAAGCCAAACCGCATATAAAAAAAACCGATAAAAATTTGAGGTAATTTGACAAATTATCTTTATACTAATTTTTTTTTTTTATATATAAAACAAATCCAAACCGAAATCGAAACTCAGATTAAATCCAAATAGAATGATATTTGATTTTTTTTTTTTTTTTTTATAATCATAGGGTGATCCGGATAAACTATAATGCAAGCGAAACAACATATAAAAAAACCGATAAAAACTCGATGTTTTGACAAATTATCTTTATACTAAATATTTTTTTTATATATAAAACCAAATCCGAAACCGAAATCGAAACTCGATTAAATCCGAATCGAATGATATTTGGTTTTTTTTTTCTTGGACATAAGTTTTCATGCAATTTGAGAGAGAAAAGCAGAGTGTTTTTAATTTAAAAGCTTACATGGCGAGAAACATAAAGAGGAGGAGAAGTAAGAACAGAGGAAGATAGTAACGGTCGAGATATCGGCGGCGCGTGGAAGAAACGCGTCTTCTTTTGTCGGAGAAAACTACGTAAAGTCCCAAACAGACGCCGGCAATAATCAACATTCCGGCAACGGCGTAACCGTGGATTCCGGTAAATGCCGTAGCCTGAGATTCCATTTAACACTTAATTACCATATTAAACCTCAATGTAAATCACAAAACTACACAAATTTAGAAGAGAAACTCTCACCGCCCAATAATGTTTGTCTCGAACATTGAAACCTCCATTGTAATACCTGAAGCTGTTAAGAGGATCACGTCTCTTAAACCTCTCATAATCTCCACCGTCGGATAAACTTGAAACAGCCGAAATCGGAGAGATCACGGCCGTTAAAAGGAGCTGAGACAAAACTCCGATTATTCTTGATTTTTTCATGGTGATGAAGCCGATGATCGAAAATCATGTTCCTTGTTTAGTTTTTTTTTATAACTTTTATTGGATTCTTGTAATGAAAAGTGATCTATGGAACTTATATTTTTATATATATTATTTTTGCCTTTCTTCTTCTTGTGTTTGGCTTACTTACTAAGGTAAGGATAGCTTGTGGCTACATTGTTCTTAAAAGATTTTTGTTTTTGTTTTTGTTAAATTGAAGAAAGGAGAGTGATTAGAGTAACGTATCTGGAGCCGTTTTCTCTGGGTTTTTATTTGACTCGCTCTTTTTTATTTTCTTGGTTTACCTTTTCACTAAAAAGGTAAAAAGAAAGGGGATAAATATCAAAATGTACCCTTTATTTATTACTAAAGTGTAAGTAAGTTATATAACACCCGAGTGAATATATATATACCAAATATTTTTTTACAAAACTTGACATCCTTCATTCCTTCTCATTCAAAAGAGATCGACAGAAAGTTGTCAAAGAAAAAAGAGAGATCGACAGAACAATGTAACCAAATATTTTCTACAAAACTCGACCAAATGTTAGTTTGGAAGTTTGGTCTTCTTTGTTTTTAAGAAAACAATTTTTTTCCCCAATAAAGAAAACTCAAAATGATATCGGTATTTATTGTGCCATCCGCTGGTCTATTTTTTTCGCTTACTCGAATCAAATTTTTATTTTATGTTCTCTATTTTTTTGATTTTTTAAAAATTAATTCAAGCATTATATATATATATATATATATATTTTTTTTTTTTTTAAACATCACACCACCAATGCTCCAATGCTAGTGTAGATTATTTGAAGAATTATTTGTCTCAGTGGACACATTACTAATGGGCCTTAAAAGCCCACAATCAAACCCATATAAACGGCTCTCAACTATTGGTCAAAACGGCGCGTGTAAGTGCATTTCCCAATCCCAAAATCTTCGATCCACACCGCCAAAATCTCCTGGAACTGCCATTTACCAACTAATCATTGGTTCGTGGTAACACGCGCCTCCATAACGCGAGTGGGTTTGCGTGATCTGCACATTCTTTTGTTTTTCTAAATTCTTCTTCCGAACTTCTCTCTCTCTGTCTCATCGAATCTTTCTTCTGATTGGCTAAACAAAAATTTAATAATTACAAAATAAAGCTCCATGATTTTCGCTCTGTCACACACAGCTTCAGTTTCCCTAATCAGATCCAGACCGTTAATCTCACGACTCAGAGGGACCCATATAAATTTTAACGGTCCAGATTTAATAACTCTTTTAGTTTTAATTCGCCGGCTCTCTTGGCTGTGTTTTTGATTTTGACAGAAACAAAATAAAAATCTTCATGAGCTAATATCAGCAGCGAAGAGCGGAAGAAGGCAATTAAAAAAAAAGAGAAGCTTCCTTTTTGCCCATAGAGATCCGTGGGAGGAGAATTTCTAGCAGACCGATCTGTCGTTTCTGTTTTACGAATCTCTGTCTCTGTCGGAAACTTGAGTTTTTCTCTGAATCATAAAATTATGGGTTTGTGGGATGCTTTTCTCAACTGGCTTCGTAGGTCAGTTCCTATTTCTGACCTCTTGGGATTTTGATTTGGGTTGTTTCTTTTTGGTGTTTGTGTTCAACGACAGGAAAAAAAATCGAATATTTCCGCCGAATTTAATTGTGATTTGTAATTTAACGACGAAATTAGGGCTTTTTTTAGGGGAATCCGTTACTGATGCATTGATGCATATTTTGATGGGTTTCTTTGAGAGTACCGAAAGAAAATTTCTGTTTACTTATTATCCAAATAGGGAATAGCAATACGATCACATCAATCTCTGGCCTAAGAAAGCAACAAAAATTACTCCTTTTTCCAGCTTTTGATGTGATTTTCAAATCTACCGTTTAGACTGGATAGATGGTTAATTAGTAGATGGAGATTGCTACACAAAGAGCAAAGTGAATAGGGTTTTGAGTAATGAGATGTATAAAGAATCATATGGAACTAGTTGTGAGAGCAAGAGCTATTGGTTATCTTAGGCGCATTGAACGAGTTTGGCAAATCTCAAATTGACTCTATTGTTTCAATATGCATTTTTGCAGCCTCTTCTTCAAGCAAGAAATGGAGCTTTCATTGATAGGTCTTCAAAATGCAGGAAAGACATCACTTGTAAACGTTGTTGCAGTAAGTAGTATGCTTTCCCGTAAACCGTTTCCTTCTATATTTCTCAACAACACTCTTTGATGGCTTCCTCTTTATCTTTTCTTGTTCAGACCGGTGGATACAGTGAAGACATGATCCCTACGGTGGGTTACATTACTCCCTATGATGCTTACTTTCAAGTAACAAAAGATTTGCTCGCTTTTTGGATTAATCGTAAAAAGGATTCTTTACTCTTTTTCAGGTTGGTTTCAACATGAGGAAAGTGACAAAAGGAAGTGTCACAATCAAACTTTGGGATCTTGGTGGTCAACCCAGGTTCCGCAGCATGTGGGAACGCTACTGCCGTTCTGTTTCAGCGATTGTGTAAGAATCTAATGATTTCGTTTCAGCTTTAGGTTTTCAGATGATTAAAACTCTCGACTCTTGCCACAATTTGGTTCCTGCTGATTCTGATTCAGGTATGTAGTTGATGCTGCTGATCCTGACAACCTTAGTGTGTCGAAAAGCGAACTCCATGATTTGTTGAGCAAGACGTCGCTTAGTGGCATCCCTCTTCTAGTCCTTGGAAACAAAATCGACAAGCCTGGAGCTTTGTCCAAAGAAGCCTTGACCGATGAAATGTAAGCCTTAAACCGAAAACACGACAGAAGACTTGGCTTTTTTACTCGATTCTCATAATGTGTTCTCCATTGTTTTGTACAGGGGACTCAAGTCACTTACTGATAGAGAAGTCTGCTGCTTCATGATATCTTGCAAGAACTCCACCAACATTGATCAAGTCATTGATTGGCTTGTGAAACACTCGAAGTCAGCGAGCTAAACTTTACGCCAAAAGAACATAACTTTCTGCAGTTCTTGATCTTATCTCAGTCTTCCTGTGTTTTGCTCCTTTGATGATGATGATGGTGATGGTGGAAGAAGACAATATTTTTCCTTTTTTATCCTGTGAAACAAGATTTTTCTGTTTGTTTTCTTCTGATTCTTTATCGTCCTTTCTTCTTCTGCGTCTTCTGCTGTTCTCTGTATATTAGATTTGATTGGTGGTCTATTGTTCTTCTTCTTAAGCAATGAGATTCAACTTTCTTCAGGGTCGGATTGTTCAATCTTACAAGTTCATTGCCTTTTTTGAAATAACGAAAAACATATGGCGTATTTCATAATTTTGAAAAACTTTGGGCCAAAACGGATATATAAAAAACGAGATGGGATAAAGCTAGTCTCAAGTCTCAACGCTCACTTGCACTATCCGAGCAACAATGGAGGCTTCGGTGGTGAGATTTTCCCAATCGCCGGCAAGAGTACCGCCGGAGTTTGAACCAGATATGGAGAAGATTAAACGGAGGCTGCTGAAGTACGGTGTTGATCCCACCCCTAAAATCCTGAGCAATCTCCGGAAGAAAGAGATTCAAAAACACAACCGGAAAACCAAGCGCCAAATCGAGTCCGAGGCGGAGACATCGGAGGTATATACGGAGGCGGAGAAACAATCTATGGAGGAAGAAGCTCATTTCCAAACCATAAGACGGGAATACAAGCAATTCACGAGGCCAATTTCGGGGAAAAGGGACGGCGATGGGGGAAGGATTGACGGTGGTTTGATGGTGGGGAATCCATGGGAAGGAATCGAGAGGGTGAGATTGAAGGAGCTCGTTAGTGGTGTCCAGAGAGAAGAGGTCAGTGGTGGTAAACCGAGGAAAGAGAATCTAAAGGAGCTGAAGAAGATACTCGAGGAGGATCTGCGTTGGGTTCTCGATGACGATATTGATGTGGAAGAGTACGATATGGCGGGGAACGAATACAGAGAATTTGATCCTGCAAAGCGATGGCGTAACGAAGGAGAAGCTGTCAGAGTTCTCGTTGACAGGTTTTTTTCTCTTTTCCTTTTTCATTTACATTTCTGGTTGACAAACTGATGCTTTGATTCATGAGGTAATTGTTTTTTTGTCTGTTGGATTGATTGCCATTAGATTGAGTGGTAGAGAAATCACTGAGAAGCATTGGAAGTTTGTGAGGATGATGAATCAATCAGGGCTTCAGTTCACTGAAGAACAGATGCTTAAGATTGTTGATCGATTGGGACGTAAACAGAGCTGGAAACAAGCTTTAGCTGTTGTTCATTGGGTTTATTCTGATAAGAAGCGTAAACATCTTAGGAGCAGGTAATGTTTCTTGGCAATTTAGTTCCTTTGTTCATTGTTTTCATGGAGTGTGGACTATTACTGGAAAGATTTTATTTTTCATGGCCATCTATAGAACTTGTTTTCGGATTGTATAACACTGATTTCTACAGGTTTGTTTACACCAAACTCTTGTCCGTTCTTGGGTTTGCAAGGAGGCCCCAGGAAGCTCTCCAGATATTCAATCAGATGCTTGTAAGTGACTTCTGATTAGAGCATTCAAGATGAGGTTGATGCAGATGAACATCATGCAATAGCATTTTTCGTTGCAGTTTTTGGATTAACTCTCATTCCTTAGTCACTTTAGGGTGATCGCCAGTTGTATCCTGATATGGCGGCATACCACAGTATTACTGTGACGCTTGGGCAAGCGGGTTTTTTGAAGGAATTGCTGAAAGTAATCGAGAGCATGAGGCAGAAACCGACCAAACTAATCAAGAATTTGCGCCAAAAGAACTGGGATCCTGTGCTTGAACCCGACGTGGTTGTGTACAATGCTGTAAGTGAGCATTTCCGAGTTGTGAAAATTATTCAATATCTATATGCAGTAAATCACCGTATCTAATTGCTATGATCCATTCTTGGCTTAACTGCTTCCCAGATTCTGAACGCTTGTGTTCCAACACAACAATGGAAGGCTGTTTCATGGGTATTTGTAGAGTTGAGAAAAAATGGTCTGAGACCTAATGGAGCTACATATGGACTTGCGATGGAGGTAGCGTTCTTGTTTTCCAACACAAACGAAAAATTTAAGATGATTTTTAAGTTAGATGCAGTGTAGTTTTTGTGGGTACCCTCACGTATGTATTCATAGCAGTCTTGAAGATAAGCTTGTAACAGGTTATGCTGGAGTCAGGGAAGTATGATCGTGTTTACGAATTCTTTAGGAAGATGAAAAGCAGTGGTGAAGCTCCAAAAGCAACTACATACAAGGGTAGCTATTGGTTACTTCTCTCTGTATATTTAGGTTTTTTCTTTTTGGTATTTGTAAGTTGATATGATTCTTATAGCGCGTGATTGATTCTCAGTTCTTGTCCGAGCTCTCTGGAGAGAAGGCAAAATCGAAGAAGCTGTTGAAGCAGTCAGAGATATGGAACAAAAGGGAGTTATAGGAACAGGTTCAGTTTACTATGAATTGGCATGCTGTCTCTGCAACAACGGGCGTTGGCGTGATGCAATGCTCGAGGCAAGTTCCCTCATACTTGAACCTTTTTTTGCTTCTGAGAGAAACCTGCGAAATTAACTTTCTTCATTAATGCAGGTGGGGAGGATGAAAAGACTTGAAAATTGCAAGCCGCTCGAGATTACCTTCACTGGACTCATAGCGGCTTCATTGAACGGTGGTCATGTTGATGATTGCGTGGCTATATTCCAATATATGAAAGATAAATGCGACCCAAATATAGGAACTGTGAACACGATGCTTAGAGTTTACGGAAGGAACGATATGTTTTCAGAAGCTAAAGAATTGTTTGATGAGATTGTCAAAGAAAAAGAACCTCATATGGTCCCAAACGAGTATACGTACAGCTTTATGCTTGAAGCTTCAGCTAGATCACTCCAATGGGAATACTTTGAGCATGTGTATCAGACGATGATTCTTTCCGGGTATAAAATTGATCAAACAAAACACGCATCAATGCTTATAGAAGCATCGAGAGCCGGGAAGGTAAAGAATTCTCCTAAAAGTTAATATATTAGGTTTTCTCTATTGAACCATGAGCTGTGTAATTTTGTTTGTTAATGCAGTGGAGTCTTCTAGAGCACGCCTTTGATGCAGTTCTTGAAGATGGAGAAATCCCTCACCCATTGTTCTTCACTGAAATGTTGTGTCATGCGACAGCTAAAGGCGATTACCAAAGAGCAATCACACTGATCAACACTGTGGCTCTCGCTTCTTTCCAGATCAGTGAAGAACAATGGACCGATCTTTTCGAAGAGAATCAAGACTGGCTTACTCGAGAGAATCTACAAAAGCTCTCTGATCATCTTTTTGACTGTGATTATGGAAGTGAACCGACGGTCTCAAACCTCTCAAAGTCGTTAAAGTCTCTGTGTGGGTCTTCTTCTTCTTCTTCAACACAGCCATTGTTAGCTATTGATGTAACAACTCAAAGTCGCAGCGAGAAACCAGAGGAAGATTTGCTTCTTCATGATACAACAATAGAAGATGATAACGATGCTAATGGTGAAGCTTGGGAATTTACGGAGACAGAACTCGAGACTTTGGGTCTAGAAGAACTCGAGATTGATGATGATGAAGAATCTAGTGAATCTGATTCACTTTCAGTTTATGACATTCTGAAAGAATGGGAAGAGAGTAGCGAGAAAGAGACTTGAAATGCTTGTAAATTTCTCAAAATCTTCAAGCTAGTAAAAGAATAGAACAAGATCTAAATTTACTTTGCTTATTCATCTCTTCAAACCAGTTTCAAGATTACAACGCAGATCATCAACAAACAGAAAAAAGACTCGGGTTTTACAGAATCTCAGAGTTGAGAACATACATATGATCAAACTGCGGATTTACACTGTTACTAACCAAAAAAAAGAGCAGAAAGGTTTCAAAAACTTTTAAACTCTGCAGGTGATGAGATATCGCCTGATTCAAGATCGAAACTCTTGAAATAAGAAACCGGTAGAACCGGAATGTGTATATATATATGGCTTGCTCTGTTATAGAGAAGTTTCCAATGATGGCTTTTTCCTTCTTATTTTTTCTGTTTTACCAAGTATGATTACGGATCCTGAACTTCAAAGCTTTCATGGCTGCCTTTGCAAATATCTGAGCAGCTTCGGCTTCGGCTTCTGCTCTCTCTGCCTCTTTTGCTGCTTCTTCAGCCTCTGTGATAGCAAATTCCGCCTCTGCAACTGCTCTTGCTGCAGCTTCTGCAGCTTCTTGAGCTGTCATGCCTTTTATCATAAATAACTCTCCATCTGCTCGGGACTTAGTGAGAATTTTGGAGCCATTCTCCTCAGGTTTTGGCGGGTCTTTTTTGTTGTTTCCTTCCAAAAAGAGTTGAGGAGACTTCTGTCTTGCTCCTACGGAAACAAAATTAGTAGAAAACCTGTACTTGTGCTTTATCTGAAAGAGAAAAATCCCCAAGTAAGCATTTGAAAAGGCCGAGAGTGAGTGTAATCATGAATTTAATCTTGAATCATAAGTTGCGAGTCTACCTTAACTAATGTTCCATTTGATGATAGATGCTTTAATCTTACTGCCACATGCCTTTTCATATTCGCAGGAGTCTTGAAATTCTCCTGAAATTTTTACAACTACTAAGTATGCAGCAAAACCCCCAAAGAAACATAGAATTCGAATGCTAGAGTTACCTCTATATACAGAAAGATCGATGTTCTATCAGAACCGCGTGGTTCCTTCAAGTTGGTAATTGCCTCCAAGATGATCTTATCCAAACTACAAGACCAGACAATAGCTCAAGATCTGATCTTTATGAACCGAAGATAAAGGAAAAAGTCTTTATGTGGTGCATGAGTCAGGACCTAGCATGAACCAAACCTTGTTATTGATCTCTTTGAAGCACAAGATTGTGGCGATCCACCACCAGAACCTCCAGGCGATGTTGGATTTGCCCGTTCTTCTTCATTAGCCAAAGGCACAATGCTTAGAGTTGTAGTGTTGTTATCATCCTGTTTAGGAGGAGGCAGAGACCTTTTAAGTGCAAGTTTAGCCTTCTTCCTTGAACCCCATAACGCTGTCACACTTATATTTCTCCACTTGTCCTGTTACGCTTTGAACTATCAAGATTAATCCGAAACACACAATCACAAACTCAAACAAAGCAGACATCTTTAGCCAAAACCCATCAATTAAGTGCCACGGTTTCTTTGTTTCAAGTTCTAATGTTTACCTTGAGATCAACATTTGAACGAGACTTTAGAATTAAACTAAACTCAGGATCCGAGAGTATTGTACGCCACTTCCCAGTCCCATGCTTAAGTACTCCAGCTTTAAGGGCTGCTTCTTCTTCTGGCGTCCACTTCTGCTTTGGGGCACCCATCCACAGTTATCAAAACTTCTCCAGAAACTTTAAGTTAATTTAGAAAAGTTGAAATTTTTCTTCTTTTTTCTGCCAAGAGATATAAACACTACACAAACTTAGAATCTGTGAAATGGGTTGTGAACAAAACAACTCGAATCAATGAAGCTTAACAACATCCACGGCATTGTTGAACATTTTAACTGCTATGTAGCAGCACTCTATTCTTATCCACCAGCATCTAAATTTGAAATTTGAACAAGCTTCATATAAATCCAAGAACCTAAGGTCATCTAACTAGAGATTTGTGAATGATTTTACCATTTTTTCCAACAAAATTTTACAACAATGGAAAATCAATCAAATTCAGCAGATACACAACGAGAAGAACAACATATATATATATATATATATATAATCACACAAATCGGAAGTGAAGAAGAATTAGATACATGTAACGACGTCGAAAATCAACAGATATATGAAAATTTCGCCAACAATCAAAATCATAAGCGAAAATCAGCCAATAGAAAGGGCAAAATCACCGACTAAGAATCAAATGGGACGGTCTAATAAAGCGAGATGTATGAAAATGGAAAACCCAGAGAAGAAAAACAAGAAAAAACAAGAATTTGAGGAAGGAGGAGAAGAAGCATGCCGGATCAAACGAAACCGAAGAAGAGTTTCCGAGAGAGACGCTTGAAGATGAAAGCTAATTGGTCGTGTAGATGTGTCATGGATCAAATGTGAATCTTTAGAATTTCGCTGAAACGAACGAAGAAGAAGAAGACCAGAGAGTGGTTACAAGGAAGAATATCCATAGAAATCAAACAAAAAACTCGAGCATTCTTTTGCATTCAACCATTCGGAGCATGTAACCCATTTATTTCTCCAGATTCACAAATTTGCCTCAAGTTGTATCAAATTACACAATAACTCCTATGATCTAAATATATTTGGAATAAATTTTATTTTTTCAATAGATATATGATTATTTAAGTTTAGAAGTTAAAAACTTTAAAATATTATTTGAGTTACAGTAAAGCTATTAATAATTCATTCATATTTTGTTATTTGTAAAGAATATATTTTATTGTATTATTGAATTTGGAACGGATTTAGGTTTCTCAATTTTATATTTTACTTATTTTGAAATTAGAGTAAGTCTAATTGTGTGTGGGTCGGATTGATCGATTTGATTGGGTTTGGATCGGATATTTTATATTGGGTTTGTAATTGTTAATTTTTTGTAAGGGTTTTTTCGACATTTAGTTCATCTTTGATTATAAAAAAAATTGTAAATGAAAATGCAAAATATAACAGTAGCACTTGAGAACATTTTTCCTCAATTAATGGCATTTCAGCCATTGATCCGAATATATTAGGAGTTTTATTTTAAAGAAAATCGAAGAAAAATAGGAGGTTGGAGTTATAGATAATTAAGGTAGTATTAAAGAGTAAGACCAATATGGTAATTTAGAAATTGTTTGATGGCTGAGTTGTAAATTTCTCTGTTTTTAACTTTTCGCCTTCCCTTGGCCATTTTCCCCAAAATCTACGGAAAATAGGAGAAACCGAAAAAGCTCAGAGATTTTCCAGATTTTCTCTTCTGCGTGACGATGGCGCTTCGTGCTACTCAAGTGACTGGCCGTATCGCGGTGGCGCTCCGGCGTGTCGCTCGTCCTTTCTCCACTGACGCGGTGGTTGAGTCGGAATACAAGCGTGGCGAGATCGGTAAGGTCTCCGGGATACCTGAGGAGCATCTTACCCGAAAGGTAAGTAAATCATTCGATTCTTGTGAATTCGGTTTTAGAAATTAGGGTTTCTGAAGTGCGGAAAAACTCAAATCGTGATCGGAGATTCGTCTTTGTTCTTGATTTGATCTTTCTTTCTCAATCGATTGGTCTTAAATCATCTGAGATGTTCAATTGGTATGAATTTACAGGTGATAATATACTCACCTGCTAGAACTGCTACCCAGCAAGGATCTGGAAAACTTGGAAAATGGAAGATTAACTTCGTCTCCACCCTAAAGTATGAAACTTTCTTCATTTTAATCTCCCTAATTTCTTAGTCGATAGTTGTTGGCTCATCTGTGGGTTAACCTATAGATACATGTTATATCGTCATATGAGTCCTATCTTTGCAATGCTAATTTGAGTCCCTTACTTGTCAATTACACCAGCCTTAACAGACCAATAGCTTCTGGTATTGGTTATTTGCTTGATTGGTTAAGGCCTTTGACATGTTTTTTAGGTGGGAGAATCCATTGATGGGATGGACTTCTACAGGTGACCCCTATGCCAATGTAGGAGACTCCGCTCTTGATTTTGATTCTGAAGAAGCTGCAAAGTCATTTGCAGAGCGTCATGGCTGGGATTATGTGGTATGTTGTCTTCTTCGTGGTTATTACCTCATTTTCCCCGTCACATTAACAATTTAAGAGTACTGAAATCTGTCTCATGGCAGGTCAAGAAGCCGAAAACACCGTTATTGAAGGTTAGTAACTATCTTCTAGCTGATGCCACTTATGGCTAACAGAGCACAACTCATAACAAGTGTTTAAAACTTTAGGCTGGCGACTGAATCTTCTTCATCGAAACCCCTAATTCACATGAACCAAACCCCTAATTCACATGAACCGTACAATGTCAAATGATTGCATTTTTCAGTCTAAACATAAATTAACCTAAAAATATTTAGATTTAACCTAAAGTATCCGAAACATAAATTCTAAATTAACCTAAAGATATTTTGATTTAAAGTAGAGTATGTTTATATAGTTTTGGCAATTTTTATATTTTTTTTTTTGTATTTTCGGTCTGAAATTATGGATATATTCGACTAAAATAATCAAATTTAATTAGATATATTATTTGAATTTTTCAATTTTTTGTTATTTTCAGATATTTTCGCATAACTCGAGTTAAAAATAATTAAATCGAACTAAATCCAGAAAAAAATCGGGTAATTATGAGTATTTCGGATAATTTTTGAGTATTTTGGGTAAAAAATTCGAAAATACCATAATCCGAATCCGAACCCGGAAAAAAATATGATATTTTCGGGTTTCTTACATAAAACCGAAACCGACCCAAACCCGACAAAAACCAAACTCGATCTAAAATTTTAAAATATCCGAATGGGTTTTATATCCCTAAAACCGAAAACCTGAATTAACCGACCCGAACCTGAATGATTACCTTTTGGCATAAACCCGAATTACCCGAATGCCCATACCTAAATTCACGACGCCAATTATATTTTCTGTTGTATTACTTTTTGGCATGAATGGACTTATTTTATCGGATTATGGCCCAAATAAATGACTTTGGGAAACCCTTTACTTTTTGCATATCAGAAATCGCCAAGATCGGTATTGATTTCACGGACAGATCTAACAATGGCAATGAACAAAATCGTTCGTTTGATCGCACCAAACCGATCCGCCTCCTCTAGATTCATTGAGCCTGTATCACGTTTTTTAAGCTCCAGTACTACTCCTCCGCCGTTGCAGTCTCCATCTCCGTTGCCGAATCAGGATCAGATCGTGAAGGCAAATCAGAATATTCAAGAGAGTCTGTCGATGCGGAAGGAAGAGGAAGTGGAGGAAGAAGAAGAAGGAGGTGGAGAGTTTGTGAACGAAGATACGGGTGAGATCGGAGGGCCTAGAGGTCCTGAGCCGACTCGGTATGGAGATTGGGAACAACGTGGTCGATGCTCCGATTTCTGAGTCGATCCATATGAATCTCGGTGTTTTAGGTTATATGTATTTGGCTATTTGCAAATAATGGAGAATACAGCGAAAAAATTAAGAGAAACTTTGATTTCTGATTTTTTTGGGTTTGTTGTTAGTTTAATTTGTTTGGACTACGTTTATTTGAATACATAATTTCCATAAAGTTTATACATTATAATTTTGGTTTTCGTCTCTAGTTTTTTGGCTTTGATTTGGATCAAATATCAATCACAGTTAAATTATAAAAAATTATCGAATTACTAATTAGGTATATCTGTTCCAAAACTCGTAATTATTCAATTGTGTTGGAAGAGAAAAATGAGTAAAGTGTTTTGATAGTGTATAGTAATCCAACCGAAAAAATATCAACACTTTTTACTCCTCTTTCTTTTCCAATACAAATGAGTAGTTGCGAGTTTTGGAATAGATCTACGTAATTAGTAATTCGATATAATTGATAATCCAACTGTTAATACAATGTTTGATATTTGATCCGGAATGAAATCCGATTTCAATTCAAAGCCAATACTAAATACGAAAACCAAAATCATGATAAAAGTATAACGTTATGGAATTTTTATATTCAAATAAACATGTCCAAGCAAATTAAGCTCACAACAAACCCAGAAGAATGAGAAATCGAAGTTCTCCTTAATTTTTTTTAGCTGTGTTCTCCATTATTTGCAAATACATATAACCTAAAACACCGAGATTCATATGGATCGACTCAGAAATCGGAGCATCAACCACGTTGTTCCCAATCCGTACCGAGTCGGCTCAGGACCTCTAGGCCTTTCGATCTCACCCGTATCTTCGTTCACAAACACTCCACCTCCTTCTTCCTCGACTTCCTCTTCCTTCCGCTTCGGTAGATTCTCTTGAATATTCTGATTTGGCTTCACGATCTTATTCGGAGATGGAGACTGCGGCAGAGTAGTACCGGAGCTTAAAAAACGTGACACAGGCTCAATGAATCTAGAGGAGACGGATGATTTTGTTCGTCGCCATTGTTAGATCTGTCCGTGAAATCAATACCGATCTTGGCAATTTCTGATATGCAAAAGTAAATGGTTTTTCAAAATCATTTATTTGGGCTGTAATCCGATAAAACAACTCAATGGGCTCTATGCCAAAAACAATTAAAACAGAAAATATAATTGGCGTCGTGAATTTAGGCATGAGCATTCGGGTTTATGCCAAAAGATAATCGTTCGAGTCGGTTAATGGGATATAAAATCCATTCAGGTATTTTAAAATTTTAGATCGGATTCGGTTTGGGTCGGAGAAACCCGAAAATATCAGAATTTTTTTCGGATTATGGTATTTTCGAATTTTTTACTCAAAAATTATCCGAAATACTCACAATTACCCGAATTTTTTTCGGATTTGGTTCAATTTAATTATTTTTAACTCGAGTTATCCGAAAATTCAAATAATATACCTAATTAAATTGATTATTTTAGCCGAATATATCCATAATACCTGAATTGACCGAAAAAAATATAAAAATTGCCTAAACTATATAAACATACCCGACCTTAAATCAAAATATCTTTAGGTTAATTTATGTTTCGGATATTTCTTATACCCGTTCGATTTTCGGTTCGGGTTTGGTTTTGATTTTTCGGTATTAAATGTTGAGAACCCATTCGGATATTTTAGAAAATCGGGTTCGGTTCGGGTAATTTCGAATCGGGTTCAGTTCGGTTTTTCGGTTTCTGATTTTTTGTCTAGGTGATAACAAAAGTGGGTCCCACAAAGCGTCATCTTTTGCTTGTGTGCCACATCAACGGTTGTGAGTGGTGTGTCACTAAAGGGAAGTCACAATCTGTTATTATAATTTCACAATTTTCGCTATTTATTTCGTCTACCACGGAAAATAACAAAAAAAAAAAAAAATCAAGTCGTTATTCTCTATCTTCACCGCTTCTGAGATGCATGAAAATGGAAAACCCAGAGAAGAAAAACAAGAAAAAACAAGAATTTGAGGAAGGAGGAGAAGAAGCATGCCGGATCAAACGAAACCGAAGAAGAGTTTCCGAGAGAGACGCTTGAAGATGAAAGCTAATTGGTCGTGTAGATGTGTCATGGATCAAATGTGAATCTTTAGAATTTCGCTGAAACGAACGAAGAAGAAGAAGACCAGAGAGTGGTTACAAGGAAGAATATCCATAGAAATCAAACAAAAAACTCGAGCATTCTTTTGCATTCAACCATTCGGAGCATGTAACCCATTTATTTCTCCAGATTCACAAATTTGCCTCAAGTTGTATCAAATTACACAATAACTCCTATGATCTAAATATATTTGGAATAAATTTTATTTTTTCAATAGATATATGATTATTTAAGTTTAGAAGTTAAAAACTTTAAAATATTATTTGAGTTACAGTAAAGCTATTAATAATTCATTCATATTTTGTTATTTGTAAAGAATATATTTTATTGTATTATTGAATTTGGAACGGATTTAGGTTTCTCAATTTTATATTTTACTTATTTTGAAATTAGAGTAAGTCTAATTGTGTGTGGGTCGGATTGATCGATTTGATTGGGTTTGGATCGGATATTTTATGTTGGGTTTGTAATTGTTAATTTTTTGTAAGGGTTTTTTCGACATTTAGTTCATCTTTGATTATAAAAAAAATTGTAAATGAAAATGCAAAATATAACAGTAGCACTTGAGAACATTTTTCCTCAATTAATGGCATTTCAGCCATTGATCCGAATATATTAGGAGTTTTATTTTAAAGAAAATCGAAGAAAAATAGGAGGTTGGAGTTATAGATAATTAAGGTAGTATTAAAGAGTAAGACCAATATGGTAATTTAGAAATTGTTTGATGGCTGAGTTGTAAATTTCTCTGTTTTTAACTTTTCGCCTTCCCTTGGCCATTTTCCCCAAAATCTACGGAAAATAGGAGAAACCGAAAAAGCTCAGAGATTTTCCAGATTTTCTCTTCTGCGTGACGATGGCGCTTCGTGCTACTCAAGTGACTGGCCGTATCGCGGTGGCGCTCCGGCGTGTCGCTCGTCCTTTCTCCACTGACGCGGTGGTTGAGTCGGAATACAAGCGTGGCGAGATCGGTAAGGTCTCCGGGATACCTGAGGAGCATCTTACCCGAAAGGTAAGTAAATCATTCGATTCTTGTGAATTCGGTTTTAGAAATTAGGGTTTCTGAAGTGCGGAAAAACTCAAATCGTGATCGGAGATTCGTCTTTGTTCTTGATTTGATCTTTCTTTCTCAATCGATTGGTCTTAAATCATCTGAGATGTTCAATTGGTATGAATTTACAGGTGATAATATACTCACCTGCTAGAACTGCTACCCAGCAAGGATCTGGAAAACTTGGAAAATGGAAGATTAACTTCGTCTCCACCCTAAAGTATGAAACTTTCTTCATTTTAATCTCCCTAATTTCTTAGTCGATAGTTGTTGGCTCATCTGTGGGTTAACCTATAGATACATGTTATATCGTCATATGAGTCCTATCTTTGCAATGCTAATTTGAGTCCCTTACTTGTCAATTACACCAGCCTTAACAGACCAATAGCTTCTGGTATTGGTTATTTGCTTGATTGGTTAAGGCCTTTGACATGTTTTTTAGGTGGGAGAATCCATTGATGGGATGGACTTCTACAGGTGACCCCTATGCCAATGTAGGAGACTCCGCTCTTGATTTTGATTCTGAAGAAGCTGCAAAGTCATTTGCAGAGCGTCATGGCTGGGATTATGTGGTATGTTGTCTTCTTCGTGGTTATTACCTCATTTTCCCCGTCACATTAACAATTTAAGAGTACTGAAATCTGTCTCATGGCAGGTCAAGAAGCCGAAAACACCGTTATTGAAGGTTAGTAACTATCTTCTAGCTGATGCCACTTATGGCTAACAGAGCACAACTCATAACAAGTGTTTAAAACTTTAGGCTGGCGACTGAATCTTCTTCATCGAAACCCCTAATTCACATGAACCGTACAATGTCAAATGATTGCATTTTTCAGTCTATAGTTTAAGATCAGTGCCATTAAGTAACTGCTTGAACTTACTCATTTTGCTTTATCAGAACTGGTTTCCTGCCTTAGACTAATCTCTAGTTTAAGATTAGTTAGTTTGGAGAACAACCGTCTCTTTGGCTACATCTGTTTCTTGGTACAAGATTCGTAAGTTTGCGGTTTTTAACATAACCTAACCCCATATGATGGTTCAACCACCATAATTGCAGGTTAAGTCTTACTCAGATAACTTCAAGTGGAAAGGCAATCCTCAACCAGAAAACTGATCTGACACCTTCCTTCCTTCCATTTCTCGAGCAAAAGGAGAAACCTCATTTGATAAAAACTCTCATGTTTCTTTGTTATTTAGCATCTGTGAGCTTTTGTATGAACGAATCATTATCCATGGTTGGATTATTTTCTCTGTTTTCCTTATTACAATAATATGATGACGACAGACAACACTCCTTTGAGATATTTCATCAAGGTTTTCTGATCATTTACTTGTTTGCTACTCAATAGTTTCGAATTCGGTGTGAATGAAAAAGAGAGAGATGATCATGGTCGAGTCAATAATCCATAAGATACAAAAAAAAACTTAAAAGACAAATTCGAAACAAAGGAACAAAAAATAACAACAGAAGAGAGATTGTTGAACGAGACAAAGTCTTGTCTTTTACATTACACAACATATAGCAAATAGAATCATTGACTAAAGTCAACGCATAATCCTCCGATCAGAAACAAGCATCCAAGAGACAGCAACAACAGAGCGCAGCCAAACTGTGATGTGTATATATATATATAAACACAGAGCAGCACGTATTAATATTATACGATTAAGAACTAAACAAAATCAAGAAACCAAATTAAAAAATAAAATAGAGAAGAGAGATGGGATCAAGAACGTACCATCCTTCTAGCATACCAAGTTGTTGCTTTTGCGGCGGAGCTTGAGAGTACTGCGGCGGAGGATAGCCTTGAGCAGGGTATCCCTGAGCATATCCCGGCGGCGGATAACCGGCCGGAGGATAACCGTCCTTAGGAGGATACCCTTTAAACCGGAATTCGAGAGCAAATCCATTAAACCAGCAGATAAGAAGATAAACCGAATAAAAAAAACTAAAGAAATGAAAGAGAAATAAATTACCTTGGGGAGGAGGAGCACCGACAGGATGTTGTTCTTGATGATACATCTTTCTTTCTCTCTTTCTTTCTTCTTCTTTTGTCTTCTTTGAGCTTTTTTCTTTCTCTCTCTCTTTAAGCAATCTCTGTTTCTTTCCTTTATAGCAAAGCAATGCCGGTGAGGAATAATATTTTTCTTTTGTCTAATTAATTGTTCTTAAATTTTTCTCCTTTTTTTTATTGATTAGTTATATAATAAAGCAGTAAATATTCTTTTAAAAAGTCTCTTACATCATAAAGTTTACGAATAAATTTCTTCAAAAATTAGGTGATCTTCTGTGCTTGACACTTGACTATAATTATTTATTCAATTACTATAATTTATATGTATATATATACTATAATTTCTGTATTCAATTACTATAGTTAATGTATATATATGTGTATATATACTATAAATTAATTATCAGAAAAAGCTATTACTGATTAAATATTTATAATTAATTACTAATCAATTATAAACAGTGTATACTTAAACTGTTTCATATTTTGTTTAATTTTTAACTAAGCAAATTGTAAACAACTAGATAAGATTTTGGCTAATAATAGTTTCAACTTGAAATCATCGTTTTCTTTTTTTTTATATAAAAATCATCGTTTAATAATAACAAAAACCAAATCAAATAGAACCTCCTCGCTTGAATAAAAAAGTTTTGAGGAAATTTCAGAATTCGATAAAAGATGACTTTTATCCACCCACATGCAAGTCCAGGTTCCCATGTCATTGATAATCTTATTATAATATTCGAATAATAATAGGAATCCATATTAAAAATCATCATAAAAAAATGTAGAAACCTCGTTAAATACCATAAGAAACAATGCTGGTTGCATTGTCTACACACAAACATGATAAACCCTAAAAAAACCAATTAGGATTCTTACAACAAATCGTGGTGGCAATATCATCCACAAAAGCTAAAACACTAAACAAAGTCATAAGAAGAAAGAAACCAACTTTACCTACACGAAGAGCTCTCTACAAGAGTTCTCTTCTCTCTCTCTAAACGGTTTGAGACTTTAAACCGGCTTGGTTCAGAACCAACGCAGCCATTGCCTTGGCCGGTCTATGCTACCGGACGCTTTTCTTGGAGTTACATTGATCCTATCCGCATTTGCTGCTGCCCATTTGCTAAACTCAGGTGAAGAAACCAATTCATTAACCGCCTTTGTCGTGCTGTCCTTAGTGAGCTTTTTCCAATCTTCTTTTGATAGTTTGCTCCTTTCAGGAGTTTTATGGAAAGAGGAAGGGAAAGTATCTGATTCAGACCGTGGAGATTGTCGCATCCCGTTGATTCCTGCAAAGAATCATTAAAGAAAAGCTTAAGTATTGGTTGCAATTTACGTTTTGAGATGTGATTTAAAGAGATATCACACAAATTAACCTCCTGATGGAGAAGCAAAGTTGCGAAATTCACAAGCATCAGGACTCTTTTGCATGAAGTCATGGAGATATCCCGGTACTTCAGCATAACGAACCGCCTCCCAGATTCCTAGCAGTAAATTCATTGGAATCCTGAGCAAAAGAAATCAACTTGAATTCAATACTGTGAATTTTCAGGGATATGGATGCGTAATCAAGCGAACAAGAACAAAAAGAATTCGGTTTGTTATAGAAAACGTATCAAAGAGATCGGTAGCAACTCACTCATATAAGCGTACTAGGAACTTCAATCTGGTGATCTTCTTTAAACTCGATGACATAAGAATTATAGATATCAGTGCTCCTCCAGCAAGCAAAGGGTCTACGGAGCTCTGGAAACAACAGATTCTTGTCAAATGATGAGTTTCGATTGGTGAAAAGGAAAAATGTATAGTTTGGGGGACACTGGAAATAACCTGAAGAATCAAAACCGCAGCCAAAATCCGGATGGACCACGACACAAATAGTGATGTGCTGATGTCAATGGAGCCATCTTCGGTCAGAACCAGTTTCCTCACAGTCCAAAATCCAAAAAATGCTCCAGCCAAAGATAGAAACACCCCCACAAAAATCGCTACCTGCAAAACCAAAATGCGAAAAAAAGTTTCTTCAACAATGTTTAAGATGGGAATTTCTTAACCAGCAAATATTGACACTATCAAAACTTACATACAGGGGTGTACATTTCTTCGTCGATTCCCATCTCCGTTAGCAGACTTTGAAATAATCCAGGTATGTAGCGAAGAAGGAAACCACCTAAACCAAGCTGACCGGAAGAATAAGGAAAAACTCTCGTGTTAGATAAAACAAGGAGGTTGGACAAAGTAGGGAGCACGATAAAAGGCAGATTTATTTAACAATCACCAGGGACGAGTATATGAACAATGCAAACGAGCTCCGCCCAGTTGGTAGAAGCTTCATCCCCTGTGTACACATCACATTACAAACGCGAAATTTCAAAGTAAATACCTCTCTTTGATACGTTAACACAATAGAACACACTGAACAAAAAAGCTGAAGTTACCTGAAAGAGGACAAGCAGCACAACAAGGATAATGCCAACAGCCATGGCACTACTATAGTAAAATGCTAATGACTTGCTCAGTGTAGAAGCCGAAGCCAGCAGAACGGTACCAAGGATTAAGAATACTATGCGGTACATAAATAATTCTGCATATCCGAAAACAGAGTTGATAAATTAGAAAGTAGAAACAATTGCAAAACCAGAAAGGGAGAAAGAAAGAAAATGGTACTTAAGTAAAAGGAAACAGAATAATCACCTTCTACAGCAGACATATCCAGAGTGACCTTGGATGAGCTAGCTATTCTTACATCAAGTATTTTGTGGTCGAAAGGTGACATTGTCTGAATCCATGAACCCTTAGAGACTTTCTCCCACCTGCTCTGAGGGCACATTCCAATTGCACGCGACAAATTCCTTCAAAACATACAAATCAAGTAATATGTTATAATTCTATATCAAAGAACTTACAGAAACTGATTTGGACAACAAAGATTAATATTATCGAGAAGTGAATTCAACCCCAATAGCGAGAGTTAAACGACTCACCTGTGGAAGCAAACGTCTATGTTACTTGTTTTCCCAGTGGTTGACGCGTTAACTATCAACTTCAGCGAATGTGCATACTTGTCTATATGTTTAAACCTTCGAAGTCCTTGGATACGTATCCTCTCGCATAGAGCTGTTCTATCTGGCTTCAATCCAGGAGAAGCCTTAACCTCTAAACTAGGAGTGACATGGATCTCTCCAGTTTCTCCCACAACTGTCCGTCCATAGATAGGGTTACCAAAAAAATTAACACATACAAAACACGCTTCAATTTGTGTGCATACACTGATATGTTCCGTGTAAAACCCAAAATTTCTTCGACTAGACTATTAACTTCTATACCAATTAGTCTTTAGTTACTTCCAAGAATCAAAATTTCTGATTCTTAGTCTCAACCTAAAGCGGAGGAATCCCCAAGTGGGACAGATACAAAACAATTTAACCTCCAAATTTCGAGCACCGAATGGAAAACTCAACTTACTGGATCGAGACAGAATCGTTAAACCCTAGATTTCTAAAATCTCAATCTGCAATTCCACAACCCAGACCGTATAATAAAGAAAAACTTACCGAACACAAGTTCATCAGATGAAACAAGAGATGAGAAAGCAAAGAGATGTAGCAAAATAATTCCGATAACGACACCGGAGTTTCGGAGAAGACGATAATCACCCATCGATTTCTGGGGTTTCGAGAGAACGAACGACGGAAAAAAAAAAAAAAGTTTCAGGGCGCGGATTTGAATCACAATAAAGCCTGAGGGCATTTATGGTAATTTAAAAGCAAAATCCGTCGAATCTCGGCTTTCTATATGGGCCTTTAGTAGCCCAATTGTGGCCCGTTCCTTATAAGTTATATGAATAAACAGTCCTTTTATTTTTCTTATTCAATTTCATTCCATGGAACACTACTTGTCACACATTTTCTTATTTCAACCAAGTTTTGAAATTTAACCGGATAAGATTTCATTCAAGAAATAAATAAAGCATAAATTATAATCTAAAATAAATAATCTGGTTATTGATGTTTGTGTGTGCATAAACATGTAGTTACGAGTTACGACTTGCGTCCAATGCGTGATGCTTAAAATGGTTGTTTCATTAAGCAAAATATTAGTACTACTAACCTAAGGTCTATTATTTATTAATGGAAATTAAAATTATTGAGCCGTTAATTACGTTACGTCTAGTTAACTGAACCAAAGGGAATTATGCATGAGTCATTTGGATTATTGACTTCGTAACTATGATTGACAAAAGAGGCCGACCAAATGAGCTGCCAAACAAATATAAAAGCAAACAACATTTTTTTTTTCTAACTACAAATAAATAAATAAATAATTAATCCAATGACCAAGAAAACAATATAATTCAACAAGTAACTAAATTTGTACTATGTAACATAATTACACCCACAAGATTTAGGGTTTTTGATTATTTGCTTCATTATTATTATTATTATTACTAGATTTAGGACCCGCATATATGCGGGTTTATAATAAAATATTTTATTATTCGTGAAAAAATAAACACCAAAAAGTAGAAAACAAAACTATATTACTCGCAAAAGTAAATAAAATAAATTTGAGAACACTCACGTAAAAACACTAATCGATAAGCATAATATTTACTTTTATTTTTATTTTTTTTGAATTAAAGTTTATCGCATCTTTTCAAATAATTAGTTTTTTCTATTCCTATTTGAATTACGTTTATTTTTTTTTATTTATGTACTTACTCATGCATCTATTTCTTTTAAAAAATCTTGACGAATTGGATCTCATATTTATATTTGAATTAGATTTACTCATCTTATAAAAAAATTCAAAATTTTTTTGAATTGATTCTCATATTTATATTTTAATTTTTAAAAATTGTAATATTATATAACCCGTGAAAAAAACTAAACCCAAAAAAATGTAAATCAAAATCATACCATCCTTTAAAATAAATAAAATAAGTTTCAGAACGTCGATATGAAACTACTGACAGAGAAGCCTACCCGTTTTTTGGACTCTCTTATTTTTATTATAGTTTCAGTCAAATTTGTCACATATTTCCAAATAATTAGCTTTTCCTATTCCTATTTGAATTATGTTTTTTTTAATATTATGTAGCTACTCATATATCTATTTTTTCCAAAATCTTGACAAATTAGATTTTATATTTCTATTTGAATTAGCTTTATTGATCTTCTAAAATCATATCTGACTTGTACTTTCTTATTTTCTATAATTTTTATTGATTTTTAATTTCTTATTTTTTATAATTTTCACAATAAGATAAATTTTCAATATAATTATTTTTTCTCAAACATCAATTTTAAAATACTTTACCGCATTCACATAATGGTAAGGCTAAAATAAATTACAAAACTCACAATATGCATTATATCGCACATAAATATAATTATATTAGGTTTTAAGTTGTTTTTTTATCTAATTCAAAAATATAATGATAATAGATTTTTTAAAATAAATAAAACTTTTTGACACCTAATTAATATTGTTTTTTGGGTTTGAGTTATCATTGTTTTTATGATGATATATATGCGGTAAACAATAAAATAAAAAGTTGAATTAGAAAAGATCTTATTAATCTCACAAACATAAAATAGATTATTAATCTTATTCGTATTGTATCACACCTATCGTATAAGATAGTAATCGATGTTTTCCTAATGAAAAAGTAAACACAATTTATGGAAGAGATTATTGAAATTTTAAATTGCTTGGTGAGAAAATCGAAATAACACAAAATTGTTTATATAAAAGTGAAAGATTGTAATCCTTGTTTCGACCAAAAAAAAAAATATATCCTTGAAGATTTGGATATGTAAACCTAATTATATTCAAACTGAAAAGCTTTTTACACGTGTATTTAATATTCTAATGAAAAAACGTGATTTATTTTTTGCCTTATCTGTTTATATTCAAAATCAAAATATATGTAAACGTGTATAGATGTAACTTATCTACTAATTTTGTTTTTATGAATTATTAGTTAGAAATTAATTGGAAAACATTGGTATATATTGCTTTTTATAATCTAATTGATAAATACAAATATATAATCTAATTGATAAATACAAATATATAATAATTTTTTTTCAAATAAAATTTGCTTCACACATGTCAAAATTTTATTGGAAAAAAAAAATTTACACGTGTCAAAATCTAATCGATTGATTAACACGTGTTACGATCGTGTTAATTACAATGTTAGATGCATCAAACTTTATATAATAAGATTTGTTATTGGGTAAATTAAACCATAAATAGATTCAAAAATGTGACTAATTATAAAAAAAAAAAATTACCGTTGGATTAAAAAACCGATTAACGTCTATCATTTGGTTAGTTGAACGGTGGTTTATGCCTAACGTCTCAACATGATACGTTATGATTGGATGTGATGAAAATTTATGGTACTGCGTAAAAATCTTATTAACGTAACAACAATATCCAAGTGTATAGCCAAATGTCGGTTTACATACATTTTTAAGGTATTTATTTTGCAAGTCAATGCGATTGTACTAACAGACGGGAAAGATTTTAATAAATGCTTTGTGGAATTTTGAATCTGCAAATGTTTTGTCCGGTTATACAATAAGGTCCAGTGCGTGACACAAAACATTTAAATCAAATAAACAATTATTTGGAAGGTATATTATGTCACAGTAAAATTGAATAAAGTAACTCAGTTATCGGTTACTATGTCACTATTTCAATTTTGGATGAGTAAAATAATAAAACCACAAATTTTAATTTCGGTTTGAACATATTTATTATCTTTGGATCGCCTTTGCATACAGTATAAAACCAATGTTTGTTTTATAAAATTTAGTTCTTGAATATTTTCAAAATGTTATTAGGACAATTAAAACGATTAAAGTTCTTGAAAATATTTTTAGAGACTGAATCTTCATTAAAGCATATATAATAATAATAACATCGCTTTACATAATAAAACTTTCAATGTTGTCGGATGATAGTTGCTTTAAGAAAATATCTACGCTTTTCAAGAGTTATCATGAAGATCCAACTTCCGGAATGCTGTGTAAAGCTGGCCTCCATCCACCACCACCACCTTTTCCTCCACCGTGGCTCCGCCTCATAAACCCATCTCCACCATCATCTCCGGCGACCTATAAAATCGGTCGAATTAAAAAGTTTCCGTATGTTAAAAGGACATAAGCACGTAGCAACGAGACCAAGACAGTCTCATTTTATTTGTAGGTCGTGTTTAAAAGTTATTAGACATATATTTGATACTTAAATTTTTTTTTTTTTTAATTAGAGATCATAATTTTTATAAATATTTAAGAAAATATATGCACCATGCTAAAAACTGTTCTGGATGAGACTATGAGAGCATGGACATGCACTTACCGTATCATTAGCCCCATCTACGTTTGGATCCGGATCCGAATTCGGGTTAACCCGACCCGTATCCTGATCCGTCTTCTTCCTATGTTTCTTCTTCTTCTTCAGCTCAAGTCCTCCTCCTTCTTTCAACAGCTTCCCAAGCTTCACACATTTCTTCGTCGCAAACTCGTTCAAAACCTCTTCATATAACAAAAAATATACCAAAAACATTTTTAATAAAAAGGAATTTTTAATTATTAAATTACAAAAAAACAGAGATAGAGAGAGAGAGTGAAAATATGAAATATTAAATGTATGCCTTCGAAGCTGACGAGACGATAAACATGTCCGATGAGTAAAGTGTCGTCTGGACGGAGAAGCTTGAGCTGCTTCAATGGCGATCCTTTCTCGTTCTTCAAAGTTGGTGACGTCACCACCACCGCAACGTAATGGCCAGGGTTAGATCTCATGACGTCACTCGCCGTAACCGACCAGTAAATCCTCTCAACCTTGTTCTCCGCCGGGTGATGGATCAAAACCGTCGCTGCCTCCGCCGCTTGACAATTCCCCATTTTTTTTTCTTTTCACCCAAATTGGTTTTAAAACAAACAAAAAACTGATTTTTTGTTTTTGTTTGGTTCTTGTCTGAAATTAAAACAGAAGAAAAGTTAATCTATATAAGAAAAAGTTGTGTGGTTTTTATTAAATAGTGACGTCAGAATTCTTCATCCTTTGGGGATTGTCAGGTTTGACAAAGAGGTCGCTGGAGATCGATAAAATGTTTTACTAAAAGATTAAACAAACAAAATTTGTTTTTTATAAAAAAGAAAAAAGAGGAAGAAGAAAAAGAAAAGAGAGTAATGTTTGGGGAAACAGAGAGAAGATGTAAATTAAAGATGTCGACGAATATTTAAGCAAATGGGATGAATAAATAAAGATGGTTGGGGTAGTCGATCTATTTTTTAATTATTATGATTTTTAATGATAATGACCGATGAATACTATGGGAAATTAATAAATCTTATTATGGATCTTGCATATCACAACCAATGAATTGATTAACGATATGTTTAATTCTCTTGTATTATTAAGTTGACCAGAGTTTATGGTATCTAATTAAAAACACGATTAGATTGTAAAATTAATAGTGGACCATATATTTTTACCAAAGTAATGAAAAAATAAATTTACAAAGTATATATGGATGATTTGGTAACTAATTCATAAATATATTTAACGTCTAAAAATAGATATTTGAAAAAATAAAAAAATATAGGCTTAAAAAGTTTCGTTATTCTGTTTTCTATTTTAGCATTTGTTTTTCAGATGGATGGATAACTGTGTTTATGGCTTTCAATGTGCGATATGACTCTTTGAAATGATATCTACTACGCAATTCACAAAAGTAGTCAATTTTACGTGTTTAAACGTAGTTGATATTTACAAATTATTTATTGGATATTCATGTGAACATAAGAAATCCAAATGTCATCAAAATATTAGTGTAATAACTATCCAAACGTTTTATGTGCACTTAAATATCACATTCAACAATATTTATTGTATGTGTTCATGTATATTTACCACTTTTCCGTTTTAAAAAAAAAGTGCTTTCTATATATCACTACTAAAAGACGATTTTTTTTTTTCAAACTTACCCAAATTTCTGTTGTAAATAACTATTCGAATATAGATTTATAGTTTATGTAGATGAGTGAAAATAGAAGAAAAAAAATATATATATATCATAGTAAATTCGAATTGGAAATTTACAAAGGAAGCGTAATTTACAAAGGAAGCGTGTTCGTTTGGAATTACGGTAACAGTAAAAGAGGGATAGGATGTAGCGTGTGGGACCCACAACGTGTTGAGTCAGATGGTTTTAGGACCGTTGGATTAACGTAGTTCTCATTATAGACCGTTGGATTAAGAGACAAAGGTATCTGATACCCTATCATATAATGACAGTACCAAAATACACTTCGCAACTCTTTAAAGTATAGATTTAGTCTCTGTATTTTCGATAGATTTGCTCCATTTTTTTATTACCAATGGTTTCTAATTGACACAAAATGTTATTTTTCTAATTTTATAATTTCTCATCTACATTTCGAAGCAAAAAAATATTAGTGTCATTACCTTTTGCAAAGAAAAGAGAGATGATATTAACTTGATTTTTTTCTTTTTGTCGGCGAGATGATATTAACTTGATTACCTTTGAAATTGGATGTGAACCAAAATAATTAATTACTTCAGGTGAAAAAATATATTCCTTGTGTTTTTTTTGGGTTAAACTCTAACGTTTTTCATAATATTTTCTAACTCAAACGTTTTTCTTATTATACATGTTTTTATATTTTTATAGCATTTGGTTTACGAAATTACATATATGCATTTATATCATTGAACTTGCCCGGAATCTATATTCTAATAGCATACGTTTGTAATACATATTATCATTTTCAAACTCAATTTTGATTTTTGATCAATTGAGTACAAGTATTATTCACCAACGTGTAATGTTTTTCTTTTTCAACTTGCAAGCGAGGTGTAAATGAAATCAACCCTTGAGTTTGGCCTTTGGATACATTTGTTTAACTCTATCATAAGCCGTTTGTTTTAATCTTTTTAAAATTTAAGAGAAAAAAAATAGAACACACGTTTTTCTCATAAAATTAGATAATCTTCACTAAATAAGTTGAAACTGACCGACCAAGAAAATAAATTCGTTACACCAAAACACGCCACCATAAAACCGATGAAGTCTGGTGAGAGAACACTCGTAATTAATTATTCTGATATGCGTGTCAAATTTGTGATGTCGAAAGTGGAATCACACGCATACATACATGTAAAGATACACTATGCTCGTGTATTATGGGCTTTAAGCCCATAAAATAACTTAATGGGCCAGCTCAATTTCAATAGTTAATTAGAAAACAAACCAGAACACAAATGTAATCCTTACTAAACCGATCCATAGTTGATCATCTAGTCTAACATTCGTCACAACTTTTTTAAAAACCAAACATAAATCCGAATCATAAGAGTTATGACAAAACATAATAAGTAGGCAAAAAAAAAAAAGATCGATCCTCAGATTTGCATAGCATCTTGTTGTTCTTCTTCTGTAGCAGTTTTATCGGTTACCGTTAGTTCGCTGAACATATACTGACTCTGATACTCAACAAGGTACTGCATCGATCTCCTCACATCCAAGAACAATCGATAAACTCTCTGAATATCCTCAACCTCCACGACTTTCCCTTTCCGTTTCTGGCAAGACAGTGCAGCTGCGGTTATAAGATGAATCGCATACCTTAGAGAAGTATCGCGTCCGATCAAAGTCAGAAGCTGTTTCGCGTCCTCGTTCATCTCGACGTCTTCTTCTTGGCAACGGATTTCTAAGATCTTCCTTATGTCTTCGTCTGTGTAAGGTTGGGTTGTGATGATGAGAAGACGGTCAAGGAGGTCGATCGGGATCCCGTGTGGTGATTTCTGGTTTGTGCCACGGATTGTTGTGACTCCTCGGTTTGTTGCCACGACGAGGATCGGTGACATTTCGTTCTCTAGAGCTCGGTTAAGGAATGAGAAGCATTCAATGTCGAGCATGTGGACTTCATCAATGAAGAGAACACCAGGAACTATTTCGGCTTTTCCTTCTTCTCTCCATTCCGCTACTTTTGTATCGATTTGTTCACGGACTTCTGATCGGATTTCTCCAGTATCGCCAGTGAAAAGGGCTAGAAACCCTTGTGTCCTGCGAAGGAACAAAAAAAAGATTACAAAGTTGCTTCTTTTTGTAAAACAGACACATATTTCAGACCTCACTTTTGCAAACTACCTAAATTGGTTCTAACAATACCACAAACAAAATGTCTTAGCTGTAGTTATAGAGATTTCTCTGACTACACACTGCGCTAAAGAAATAACATCGAACTTGAGAATTTCAAAAACATATAAAGTAACGAAGCAACCTCAAATTTGACACATCCAATCTGAAATTGGTGAACCAAATCAACTAAATTCCCAATCATCTAATCACTAAAAAGCCTCAATTTTGCAACCTACATTGGTCTTGTAAGTACCAAAAACAAAGATTAGCAATATCACAATTCAGGGAATGTAAAATTACCTGCTGTTGATAACATCAATCTCGTGAAGTGTCACACAATGCACAACCTCTTTCCTCTTCTGCAACTCACCTTCAGGGCACTGCACAAACTTAGTCTGTGCACCCATAGCATCATAATCTCGAGACCTCGAAAACGATCTTCCGAGCTTAGTAATCTTCCCAGTAGCCTTATCAATGGCAATAACATCTCCACTCTGCACTTTCTCCTTATTCAAAGCTTCAATCATCTTCGCACCCATATCATACACAGTTTCCATATCCGTCGTCTTCATAGTAATCTTCCCTGACTTGGAAGCAACACCAGAAGAAGCAGGCCTATCAATCTGGACCTCCACGACTTCTCCTTCGATAACTTCAGTCTCTTCTTTGATCCTAACACCAATCGCTTTACGGAAAGACTGAGTCAAAGCTTCTGTTTTCGACATCTCCAAGGAGAAAATCTCGCTTCCTGCAATCATCGCGAAAGGGGTTTCCAAGCCAAGCGATTTCGCCATACCCATAGCAATCGCGGTCTTACCGGTTCCCGGTTGACCCGCGATTAGGATTGCCCGACCCGCGATTTTCCCTTCCCTAATCATCTGAAGGATTACACCGGCGGCTTTACGGGCCTTCACTTGACCTACCATTCCTTCGGAGACGGCTCGCGGCTCCAGCGCCGAGTCGAGACCCAGTCCTCTGATGTGAGAGTGTGCACCGATTCGCTCGACTCTGGTCAAGTCACGACTCTCCGATAGCTTTAGTTCGGCCATGTTCGATTATCGTCTTCGGCGATTGAGGCAGAGGAAGAAGAGAACTCTTAGGTTTTAGGGTTTAGAGAGTAAGCTATGCAATGGCAAATGCGATGTAACTCAAGTACTCTCACTAAGGGCAAAAACGGAATTTCACGAATCTTGAAATTGAGAATTACTAATTTAGTAATTTGCCCTTGTATTATTAAAGAAAATGTAATTGACTCTTGCATAAAAATCAGTGCTTTTTTTAACCCTAATTAGGAATTTAAGTGATGATGAATTGGTTTAGAACTCTCATTGGCCAGTTTCTTTGCCTCTCTTCTCTTCTTGACTTTTTTCGTCTTATCATTGCCACCAAATTTCTCTACCAAACAAAAAAAAAGAGAGTCAGAGATTCATATAGTCAAAATATGTAATGTAATTAATACACAAAAAGACAGATTTGAATAATTGCGCAAATGAAACCAACAATGCCAACTTGAGCTATTAGATTTTGATCTCAAAGTCAAAACTTTTCATATCCCTCGATCTGAATTTCGTACAGATGCTGAAATCTAGTTAGATATGTACGAAATTTAAGGTTTTTCCCAAAATAATTTAATGGTTGTAACTTGGAAGTTGAAACTAATGATATGGTTGAAACTTGAAAGTCGAAAGCAGTAGTACCTTCTTTCTCTTGTGCATTTAGTCGAGCAGGTTGTGAGCAACTAGCCTCTTCTTCGCCATGAGAATCTCCTTGGCCATTGCTCCCACCAGCATCTTCTACTCTTGCAACACGGGTCTGAATCATTTCTGTCGGAAGTAGAGGTCCGATAACTTTCCTCCGTCGAGCTGCTTCTTCTTTGAGCATCTTCTTCCTTAACCTCTTTCTCTGCGCTCGACTCGGTTTCTCTGCTATCTCCGATTCATCTACGTTTTCGTTGTCATCGCCGTGATTTGATGTATCGACTTTCACGTAATCCTCTGAATAAATCGATTTTGGGTGTGGTTTTAAACAGTAATAAAACTCCAAATCCAACGCAAAATCAGGTTAAATTACATCGATCGTACCTGGGTTTATGAGTGTTACATCGAACGGCTCGTCATCAGCAACCTCTGCCTGAAAACTCCGAATCAAAACAATGGCGTAAACGTTGCAATTGAAACCAAATAGATAACAAACATATCGCCGCAGATAGAGAATGATAAAATACCGGAGACGGAGATGAGGAAGGAGACGGAGGCGATGAAGGAGGATATAGCGTTTGAAGAAGAGCTTCGTGTAACTTCCGTCGCTTTTCTTCTCGCCGTCGCATCTTCGAAGATCTGCTCAGCACTCGGCGGCGAAATCTCCGTCCGATTCCTAAGATGTGCAACTTTTCAGTTTTGTTTCTTCATAGCCCCAAAACTTTAGTAGTATTTATTTCATAGCCCCAAAACTTTAGTAGTATTTATGTCATAGCCCCAAAACTTTTGTTTATTGAGACGGAGTACACACGCAATACAAAGAGTTATTTATTACGTTGACGTTGTGTCGTATAGAGGAGAGAAAATAGTCGATTGATGTAAACTTTTGAGGTCATCTAAAAAAACGCCTACGAAGAAAAAAAAAAATCTTTTTTTGTTTGACCTTTTTTGGATTAACATATTCATTTCATGATCTCATATTTTCATTTGTCTCCAATATAATAATAATGTAGCTAAAGCATGAAATAAAACATACTAAAGAAAAAATTTCCCAAATAGATAGAAGAAAAAATTTAGGAGGTTCTGATCTTTAATGTTGTCAACAACCTATGTGTATTTCATATTGAAATGTATATACAAACAAGAAGTCTAAAAGCACAATTGAACAATGCACGCAAAATCAATCCCTTTTAAAACTAAAACTAACAAGAAAATAGAGAAAGAAAAAAACGAAATTTTAAAAGGGTCTTCAATTTTTTTTTACTGTTGACGAATAGTAAAAACTCCACCGATTTTCCTTTTTTTAAATTGATCAAATAACAAATTTTCTTCTTCAAACTCATCACAAGCCTTCTCTTCATCGATCCTTCCCATCACCATACAACTATAATTTCTCCGTAGATCCAACGGTCGTCCCATCGCCGCCGTTATTTCTCCGCCACCGCCGCCACGTGAGTAGTCTGAGACAAACCGGCAGCGTTCACGTGTCGCCGTCGTCGTCGTGGAAGAATTTAGGGTGAAGCTACGAGGGAGAGTGGTGCTTTGTGCTTCGCAGATTTGGAAATTACCGGCTGGTAAACCGAAACCGCCGGAGCCACCACCACCGTGGATAAAACCGGCGGAGCATGACGTCATGCTACGTATGTAGGCGTCACGTGCCCTGATCAAGAAACGAACAGGAGATTTCACCAATCTTGCTAAGTTACTCTCTTTCTTCATCTCTTTAGATTTCATGATTTTGAGTGAAATAAAAAAAACCAAGATTGAAATGAAAACAGTTTATATAAGAGAGAAGATGCCGTCCATGGACTTCGTTATAAATGTACCTTCCATTACGGAAATAAAATAATAAGGGTATATATAAAAAATAAATGTATCTAGTTGGATGTTTATAGTTTGGTGATACTTATCTTATTAAAAAAACTATATTATATGAATCTAATTTACTTCTATAAGTCAAAATGAAACCGAAGTTGCAATCTACGGGCCGGCAGATTTTTTTCTTAATAATTTATAAATTTTGAAGTATGTATGTTTAAGCTAGTAAAAAGTTTTTAAAAGTATTTAATTTAAACAAAAATTTATTGAAAATTAAGTTCCAAGCTGGGATTATCCATTTAAGCTTAACCTTGCTTGTTTGATTAATAGTTAAATAACAATGGCCAAGTACACGTCCATGTGTCCTTAAACACGTTATCAGAAAGTTCAATTATTAAATTATACAAGCCGAGATTATTATTATTGTTAGATGGATTGAGATATGACACCTAATTTCTTGTATCTCATAAAAAATAATGAAATAATGATAACTACGACTGTGGGTGAAAGATTCATTTGAAGAAAAAAAAAGAGTATTGACAATATACAAGATTGGTTACGGTCGAGTTAGTTTTATAACAGCGATACCAATTTCATTATCAAAACCAATTTGTCAAATAAGTGTTGCTTCAACTTGATTTTTTTTTCTAAACAGATATTTTACATGGATTAATGATGTTGGCAACTTGAAATGAAAGCAATAAATTTCCTGTTGGCACTTTATATTTTCTAATTATATCTTGCCCCACCTATGATAATGTTTCGAAAGTCAATTGTACGTATGTAAGAAATTAATTTTTTTTTAAAATTAAATGAAATTAAATTAAATTTTGCATCTTTGACAACAAATAAATCCCAAATTTGCCTCTTTATATTTTTTGGTATGACTTGGGCTTAAGAACCTACCATGTACGAAGGTCGCATGCAAAAATTCGATGTACCATTCAGGAAGCCCATTACAGCCCAATAGAAACTTATTATATAAATAATTAAAGGTTTGTTTTACATTTTAACTAACTTGATAACCATAGGCATACCAAATTTATAGTTATCGAACCCAAATGGTAGTATATGATTTCTGCAAATAGCAAATACATGTCCCGAAAAACAAGCCAGTTTCAACAAGTAAAATAGTTATACCTGTTAGACAAAAAAGTGTAAAATAAATCTATCAAATTACAATTTGTATCAATAACCTGATTTAACGAAATAGCAAAATGATATTGCGATTTGTCATTTTCTAACCAGCGAATCCACGACGACAAATACATTCACTTCATATTTAACATTAAACTTGACAGAGATTTATGCATCAGCTAAGCTAAAATTTAATATAAATCTGCGAAATATTTATTCTTTTTCTTTTGCCAACAATCTGTGAAATAATTATGTAGTATGTTTTACTGGTTTACAATATAGACGCACTGATCTAGAAATTTAGGGGGCTCACGCGACAGACAGTCTAGCTACAATGCTAGACAAATAAATATACGACGATTTGAATAACTCATTTCTAAGTTTAATAATCAAATAAGATGCCAAATTGCAATTCATTCATGGCAACCGTAGGCACAATAATATATGTCCTCATAGGTATTCTATTTTTAATTTTTTTTTGTTTAAAACAACATACAATATACACAGATTTGAATTATATATCTTGGTCGATCCAAAAGTATTTAGAATGATCCTACATACAAACTGCCATTTAAAAAAATTGTATTATCGTCTAATTGTTACTCTTTATTAACACGTCACATCGATTTAAACTCTTGCCGGTCCGCTTTAAGTTTACCAGTTTTACTGGGAAACTCATTTAAAGAAGGAAGAAAACATCAACAACACTGTTTATAGCTTGTATTACTGTCCGTTTTATATATGAAAACAATCAGAATATATAAATATAAAAAATAATATTTCATCGTTTCATAAAAAATGCCATTTTATATATTTTTACATATATTAAAAAAATAATTAAAAATTCTATTTTATTCTTATTAATACATTAAATAAATATATATTTTTAGTTAATACATTAAAATAATAGAATCAAAAGTTGATTTATTATTTAAAATTCAGTATTAAAAATATAAAATGACATTTTTTATAAAATAAAAATAAAGTTTCTGAATAACATTCGGAGGAAGTACATAATTTTAAGATGATGAAACCAATAAAAAAATATTAATTTTGATTGGAGATTTTTAACTATTTGTTTCAATCATACTTTATATCAATAACACAGTGCTCAACTCCAACAAAACAACACATGCTCTCAGATCTCTGCTGACACTCCCATCAATTTTCGCTTATTATTAAAAATTATCTTCATTTGGTAAACTTTTATTAAAAACATTCAAAAATAATTAATTAAAGTTAATCTCGATGAGTGGGAACTAACAGAACACGTGGAAAGATATAAGTGGTGACAGATCAGTCAAAGGCAAGACGGAGCCAACCGAGACATCGAGGGGCGTACAGTCAAAGCAACACACTGTCATGGTCAAACGTCTAGCTGGAGCTTTTGCATGTCATGGGATGGGCCCCACTTCCCAAGCCTTTTTCTTTCTTTCTCGTGCTAATTTAGGAATTAACTTACGCCAAAAATACAATTATATCACAATTATAAAATGGAGTGATTTTCGTCGTTTAAATTTTTTTCCCGTAGATTAAAAAACAATTCATTTTTTGTTTTATCCATATAATATATTATATTATTTAATTTTAGTAATTAATGAACTAAAAAAATATAGATAAAAATAGATATTTTGTCATAAATATATATTGAAAAGACAAAACAATATTTAAAATAAAATAATTTTTTTAATTTTAAAATAATATTTAATATGAAACAGAAGAAGTATTTGTTAAGCAACTAGTATTTTTTCATTTCAATATTCCCAAACGAGTAAGGGTAATGGTTTGTTTTCATAAATGTATTACAATTATTCTCCTAAAAATACTTCAGGAAAAATAAAAAAAGGGGATTTTCAGATTTTTGTTTAACAAATCGAGATTCCCTCGGTAGGCTTAATAGCAATGATAATTATTCAAATAAAGGTTAATTAAGTAATTAAGCCTTGAAATTATCGTCGCACGTGCCCTACACATGCTACACTTCCTCGTGGATATTTTAACAGCTTTTTTGACTGAAATTATTTTCCCCAGCAAAAAAAAAACAAAAGAAAATCTTTGGTCCAAACCAAAAGAAACGTTCACTTTTTTTTCTTTTTCGTTTTTATTTGTCCCTCTTTGTTTCTTCAATAATTTCCTCTCACGAAACAAACACTACTAATCCAGATTTTGGGTAACGAAAATAAAAAGAAACAAACGAGAGAGAGGGAGTGGGGCAATTGTGACCCATAACCATTCTTCTTCTTCCATCCTCTTCGTCTTCCTTAATTCTCACGAGCTCGTGAATTTCATCATCTGGGTCTTCTTAAATTCTCTTCCTTTTTCACTTGGGTGGTTTGATTTTATTTGATTTAACACTTTTAACTTTCTGAAATCCATTGAAAAATCCAGATTTTGGAAGCAGGTGGGGAAGCTTTAATCATGTATTTATGATACTTGCTGAATTATTGTTACGAGAGTTGAATGATTCCTTTTTGACCATTCAAAACAGCGAAAGAAAGAAAAAAAGGTTTTTGTTTGTTCACTTTTTTTCTGTGTGTAAATTTGTCGGAAATGCCGATGTTTCAGCCGTTCAGAAGCGGTGGGTTTGATGGGCATGTCTTAGATCTAGACACGGCGGTTAAAGACGGCTTTCTCGGCGGCTGCGGCGACGGAGATGGAAAAATTATGGTTGTTGCTGCCGACGAGACGAAGAAATTGGATTTGAAGAAGATGATTTCCGAGCTTGAATTACCCGAAATACCCTCTGTTTTCATCTGTCCAATCTCTCTAGAGCCGATGCAAGATCCAGTGACCTTGTGTACTGGTCAAACCTACGAGAGGTCAAACATTCTCAAATGGTTCAATTTAGGACATTGCACTTGCCCAACGACGATGCAAGAGCTTTGGGACGATTTGGTCACTCCTAACAAGACGCTTCACCAATTGATCTACACTTGGTTTTCACAAAAGTATGTTTTGACGAAGAAACGATCCGAAGATGTGCAAGGACGAGCGATTGAGATTCTGGGCACTCTGAGAAAAGCTAAAGGGAAAGCAAAGGTTCATGCTTTGAGCGAGCTTAAGCAAGTTGTGATGGCTCACGAAATTGCTAAGAAGACTGTTGTTGATGAAGGTGGAGTCTTTGTTATCTCTTCTCTTTTAAGTCCTTTTACTTCTCACGCTGTTGGATCTGAGGCTATAGCGATTCTCGTGAATCTTGATCTTGATTCTGTTTCGAAAGCTGGATTGATGCAACCAGCTAGGGTTTCGTTAATGGTTGATATGTTGAATGATGGTTCGATTGAAACCAAAATCAATTGTGCTAGATTGATTGGAAGGTTGGTTGAGGAGATAGGTTTTAGAGCAGAGTTTGTTTCTAGTCATAGTTTGCTTGTTGGATTGATGAGATTGGTTAAAGATAGGAGACGAAGAAACGGAGTTTCGCCTGCGTTAACGTTGCTCAAATCGATTTCGGTTCATAAACAAGTTAGAAACTTGATGGTTAGTGTTGGAGCAGTTCATCAATTGGTTGATGTTTTGCCATGTTTAGATCCAGAGTGTTTGGAATCAGCTCTTTTCGTGTTGGATTCCTTGTGTTTAGAAGCCCAAGGAAGAATGGCTTTGAAAAATTCGGTTAACACGATTCCTAATACCGTTAGGTTGCTGATGAAAGTATCTGAGAGATGCACAAACTACGCCATTTCGATTCTTTGGTCAGTTTGCAAATTAGCTTCTGAAGAGTGTTCATCTCTTGCCGTTGAAGTTGGTTTGGCTGCAAAGCTTCTGCTTGTGATCCAAAGTGGATGTGATCTAGCTTTGAAGCAGCGTTCCGTTGAGCTACTGAAGCTATGTAGTCTGCATTATTCAGACACAATGTTTATTTCCAAATGTAAACTCACAAGAACAATTCAATAGAATACTATAATAAAGTTTTCATCTTTCGGGTTAAGATCGCGCAATGCACAAAGAAAAGATTAGGAGCTTCTTGTAAGTTGTAGCTTATTTGCTTCGTCGGAATCATTGTTAGTGCACATAATTGGAAAAAGTATAGTTTTATGAAGAATCATTGTCTTAGTATATGAATTTGACAATCTTGCCTTTATTGTAGAAAGATCAAATCTTGATTGAATAAATAAAATTGTTTTTGTACAAATGATTATTGGAGAACAGTCATTTCTTGAACATGCATTGGTCTGATTTCTTTCACTGTGTGTGAATGAACAATTGAAAAGAAAAAGGATGATTTGACAAGTGAATCGTTTTTTAACTGTTAACTGTTTGTTTGTGCAAGAAGACACGTTTATCTCTGTTTGGGTTTTTATTATTTAATTGGATATGAGAGACTCAACATATCTCCATGAACATTGTCTCCATGAGTGATGATGTTTCACTGATGTGAAAGCTCTTGTCTGGAAATAAAATCTGAGCAGTTACCAATCTTGGAAAAAAAATGGTGTTTTTCGTTAGAAAAAAAAAAAAACATAATCGGCCGAAGATAAGCTATATGGGCTTTAGGCTCTGAGATATCTTCAAATGGGCCTTAGTTGAACTATATGTGGTTTTGTGCAGGCCCAGTAATATTTGACGGTCAATGAAACGATGTCGTTGCTTTAAATTGGAATTACTCAAAAACAACTTCGGTTTAGATTGGTTTTAACATATTAAGATTGATTAAGACGGAGCTCTCATTATCTCTCTCTCAAGGGTTACTTTGCTTGGAGCTGTAAAAGATCACAGATCGCAACTTGTGTGTGTGAGAGAGAGATCCAGACATGGCTTGGTTAGCTAGATCCATCGCTAACTCACTCAAGCTCGACGAGGACGATGAAGATGATGAAAAGCGACGGTCTGGTGATGAGTCTGTTCCGAATCAATCGGTGTCGGAGTCACAGTCTCCTCGAGGCGTTAAGGAAGACATCTCCGAACTTACAAAGACCTTGAGAAGTCAATTTTGGGGCGTAGCTTCGTTCCTCTCGCCACCTTCTTCATCTCCGGATCTTCAGGAGAGGAATCAGAGTCTCGATCATGCGGAGGAAGGTGAAGACGAGGATCTGATTGCTGGGATTAGGAACGATTTTGCGGAGATTGGCGGGAGATTCAAGACGGGGATTTCGAAACTCTCTGGAAACTTACCGGTGTCTGAGTTCACAAAGATCGCTTCGAATTTCTTACAATTGGGGTCGGAAGAAGTGGATCCGAAGGATTACGATGTTGGAGACGTAATCGGAGTTACCGAGGGATTAGTTGCTTTCGCGAAGGATCTTTCGTTGCATCCTGAGACTTGGTTGGATTTTCCTTTAACTTATGAAGAAGATAACTTTGATGGTAAGTTTTTGTTTGAGATCTTCCTTGGATATTGATAATGGTTTCTGGTTTTTTGAGTAGGAAAATCATAGTCTATACTTGCAGAGATTTCCTGTTTATGCTTAGGAGTTTGATCTAATCACTCTTAGGATAGTTGAAATCAGTGAAGATCAATCAGTCTGAGCAAATCAACTAACAATACTGAAGTTCCAGCTTCACCTTGTTTCAGATTATATATGATTTCATGATTGGTTTTTTTTTTATTTGTCTCTAATGTGCTTTCTATTTCGCAATTTCATTCTCCGTTCGAATGAATTTGATATCATCAAGTCTGTTTTCAACTCAATTTTTCAGACTTTGAAATGACCGATGCTCAGCACGAGCATGCTCTGGCCGTGGAAAGGCTTGCACCGAGCCTGGCTTCTTTGAGGATTGAGCTTTGCCCAGAATATATGAGTGAAAATTGCTTCTGGAGGATTTACTTTGTACTTGTGCATCCTAAACTCAATAAACACGATGCCTTGCTTCTGTCCACTCCTCAGGTAAGTTTGATTCTCAACTCCATTACTGACAAATGTTTGTCTGTTCCGTTGATCTCAAGTCCTGTCACATTGTATACAAATGTCTTCAATTTAATCGCTGATGTGAATCATACCCATGGTAATCAATTTTTGTATCAAAACGATAATTCTCATTAGTATATATAGTACCATATCAATTAAGGTTTGCTCAGCAGTTCTAAGTGGTGCTAAGTTAGGTTTCCTGGGATGTAAAGTTACCAACTTTTTTTGCGTTTGCATATAAAGGTACTCGAAGCAAGAGCAATGTTATCCCACGAGTTACAGGAAAAAAACAAAGCACGGGTAGAAGCAGAGAGTTCTGAAGCTAATACTGCAATTGTTGAGCCTCTTGCTGTGCCTTATAACCCTTCACCCGAATCAGCTACTGTCAAAACCGTAAACCCGAACGAGTCATCCGACTTTGAAACAGACAAGCACCCAATTGAGAGCAAGGAGATACAAGTCGTCGACAAATCTGTCATTGAAGAAAGAAACACATCAACCGCTTCTTCGTCTAGATTTATCAAAGTGCAAGTCGAGGACGAAGAAGAAGACGATGCAGATGATTGGTTGAACGATGAAGATACTTCAGAATCTGCTAGCGGCATGGAAGGAGGAGCAAACACTAAACATCCTCTTGGTGAAGATGAAGAAGATGTATCATTCAGTGATCTAGAAGAAGAAGACGACGAAGGAGACGCGCCTGCGAGCTACAAGAAAGTTACTAACTCTGGATCACCGGACTGGGTTCAGCTAAAAGACACCAAGACCGGTCAGGTAAAAGAGAACAAAGAAGAATCAAACGACTGGCTTGATGTCGATGAAATGTGATCTATAATTTTCTCTTGGTTATATAAATAAACATTAAACCTCTTCGTCTTCCAAAATCTGATCATATGTTAAAATTTGCTGTGAATAGTTTTTTTTTATATACGGTTTAATCAAAACCCATATAAGGGCCTTCCTTGTTAGAGACTGCAATATTTGTATATAAGACAGATTTGGTTTAATAATTATGATTATAACTATGTACCTAAATCGACTTGCAAAGTAACGAGAAATTGATCTTAGATCCTGGATTCGAACCATAGAAACCTAAAATGTTTGAATTAAAAAAAATTGACGAATGTTTCCAAGTATAAAGGACAAAACTGCTCTCTCTTGTCTGGTTTCTCTCGACCACTCAAGGTACGACTGTCTATATTTTACTTCTCGTTGTCACTTAGTACCTCTCGAACTTCCTTTTACCGTCGGTTCTACCACCACGAGCTCTGTTAAACTTATTAACCGGTTCTCTCTTGCTCTTGTACCCTCCTCCTCCTCTCTGATCAATCTTTAGAGCTACTTTGGGTGGTGATGAGAAACCGAACGAAGCCGCAATCTCCTGCAGAAAAACAAAGATTTCCGGTTTCCCCAAAATTGCAACGTTTAGATCAGACTGCAGAAACCAATTTGTATTTGCCATTTGATGACATTTGGTAATAGTCATATATACTGCAGATTTGGTTACCTTGAGATCGAGTCGGTGAACATTAAAGACATCTTTCATAGAGTGAGAATCATATCCTGAAATGTAAGTCTTGTATGCTTCTTTTGCTGACTGGCTTAATGCATAGTTTTCAGATATCATCTTCTCCTGTAATATTTTTTTTTTAACACAATTTAAAATAAATCACTATGCCTTTTACTCTTGAACGTTTAAAAGAGTGAATAAAGTTTCAGAGAGTGCAAAATGTTTTACCAGAAAAGACTGTACATTGATCAGTTTCCCTTCCTCGAATTCGTGTTGCTGAACAGGGATTTTCGCCGCCTGCATAAGTCAGTCGAAAACAAGATTCTTTATTCGAATTATAGTCCGCGCAACAATGTCAAAACAATCCTTTGGATGACAAAATTACCTTGAGATACTGAATAAACTGCAACTCATCTGGAGTTAGGACAAGCAGAGCTTTCCCTTTGGCTCCTTCTCCACGAGCTGTTCTACCAACTCTATGAATATATTCCTAAATAAATAAAAAGTATAAAAACAAGCACATTAGGCGAGATATCGAGTGATTTCTTAACCCTAATTCTCGCACGTGTTTGCTATATCGAAGCAAGTACTAAAAAACTAGCAATTATAAGTAACATACCGTAGGGTCATCAGGAGGATCATACTGCACAATCCAGTCCTAAACAAGCAGACAATAATCAAAGAGATTCAATTAAAGACCAACCAAATCACACAGATTATTTCAACATTGAAATGGTTAAGGAAGCATACCACATGAGGAATATCAAGACCACGGGCAGCGACATTAGTACACAATAAGACACCAGTTTCCGCCTTTATGAATTGGAAAAACGTTGAAGTTCTTTTGCTCTGGTCTATCCCTCTACGGATTTCAAGGCAATCTATTTTGATATATCGAAAGAGTTCGGCGTGGAACTTTGTCGATTTGCACGTAGAGAAAAACACCATGATTTTATTTTTCCCGTGAAATCTCTTCAAGAAAGTTAGTAAGAAAATTAACCGCTTTGCACTTGGCACAACGCAGTAACCTTGCTCCAAGCCTTCGTTTGTAACCTACAGTTTCCAATTTTCACAAAAATAAGAAAGACCTGTTTCGAGGAATGAAGTAAAGTGTGAGCACAGACAAAAGAAATTGTGTTAATCGCTACCTCTTTTCGTCCTTCATCCACATCAATATAAACAGGTGAGGCAAGTGACACCCGAGCAAGATCCTCAACCTGTTGGCTTAACCGAATGCTACCAATATTAATAAACCGGTACTAATAAAGAAATAAGTGACGGAACTATACTGATTGGTAAACAAACCTTGGCAGTCTGTGTGGCGGAAAACAGAGACGTCTGCCTTGTCTGCAGCAATATATAAAAGACGGTTTACCGTTCTTAACAACAAGTCGGCATTAAAAAGAAACATTTACCTCTCTATGATTCAGGTTAATTTAATTATTTAAGAAAAACTTCAAACAATGTCTATGTATTGGGAATATCGGTTACTTTACTATGCAAGACGCAAGAATACCTTTGGTAAAAGGTTAATAATCTTCTTCATGTCTTCTTCAAAGTTCTGTTCCAAAATCCTATCAGCCTCATCCATTACAAGAAACTGCAATTTAACACAGAATAAGAGTTGCATTAAATCAAAACCATGTCGATACCATTAATACCCGAAATAGGGGTTTACCTTCAAGTTCTTGTATACAAAACCATTTGTATTTTCAAGGTGGTCGAGAAGTCTCCCGGGGGTTGCTACTAATAAATTAACACCTTTCACAAGAATTTCAGCTTCTTTCTTTCTGTTCTCGCCGCCAATAACCTTTCCCACAGTCTGTGAATGATACCTAAGAAGTTCTTTGGCCACTCCATATGACTAAAATATTAATGATGTATGAGTTAAATCGCTCTGGACTTGATTCAAATGATATTCAAACAGAGAATATGGACCTGAATTGCAAGCTCTCTCGTTGGGCAAATAACGATGACACCAGTTCCATTGCGAGGAGTAAACCGGACATGGTATAGAAGTTCTACGGCCGGTATAAGAAAAGCTAAGGTTTTTCCAGAACCTGTTCTAGCAGCTCCAAGTACATCTTTTCCCATCATCAATGGTGGAATAGCTTTAGCTTGTATCTGCAAAACCAAGAGAGATCATTTGGAATTAGGCATAGTAAAAGGTTGAATCTTTGCTCTATATATTCGATTCCAAATTATTACCTGAGTCATGCGTGCAAATCCCATCTCCTTGATGGATTTAAAAGTGTTATCAGATAATCCCAATGACTCAAATGCTTCGTTAGTCATTATACCATTCCCAGTAGTTTCTTCCACTTCGTCCTCGTCCTTTTCGTCTTCTTCTTCGAGCTTCGCTTTCGCATCCTTCTTCTTTTTCTTCTTCTTCTTCGGTTCTTCATCGCTTATCGCTGTTATAGTCTCGTTCTCTTCATCCTCCATTGCTCGCTGCTTTAGTTTCTTCGCTTCGTCTCTATCTCTTTTCTTACTCTTCTTCTTCTTCTCCATCTCTTCCTTTTCGGATGAATGCTGCTCCAAATCCAAATTCGCCATGGTTGCTTATTCGCCGCCAAATCCACTACTCTGATCGGATTTAGAAACCCAAATTCGTGTGCTAAATTAGGGCTTCTCTCCCACTTCAGCTCAGAAATCCTAACCAAATTCAACAGATTAGATCAACACCCAAAGCGAGACTCTTAAAAAAGCACACTAAAATCACATCAAAAGAACAAATAAGCACCTGCAAAACTTGAGATGAGTGAGCTTATAGTGGCTTGGAGAGAGAGAGTCAATTCTAGGGTTTTCTACTTTTCTTCTCCGGGTGAAAAGGAGGAGAAAGCTTTTAAACCTCTTCGAAATCCAGAGGAACAAATAAGAATAAGTGAACAAAGAGATTAGGGTTTATAAAGGTCTCTATTTTTTTCAAAAATCTAGTTTCCGGTTATACCCTCACCGTGTTTTGTTAATTTATCTTTCTGTCTAATTTAGTAATTAAACCGAACAACCCGATTCAAACACATTTGCTTTCCTATTGGTTCGTATAAACCGATTTTTAGCATACTTTAATTTTTCTTACAACGAACGTAAAAAAAAAAATTTGTGTTACAGTTTTGGTTTGAATAAATCCATTTCATTATGTCACATCTAAAACCAATCATTTGAATATTTCATTTCATTCTGCAAATATTCCTAATTCGGCTATATTTACAACGATAATCACGAGAACGAGAGCCAAAAAAGAAAGAGAAAAAGTCTCTTCTAATTCAACAAGACACTTCACAACGATCTTATCGACGTCGACAATCTCTCTAATTTAGACCAAAACAATCTCCCAATAGACAACTTAGCTTTGTCTTGCTCACTCGACGAACCAAACCTCGCTGTCGTCATCCCAACCGCCTTAACCGCTGACACAACCGCTCCACCCAATTCTCGTACAACCGCTTGAACCGCAACCGCATCAGTCTCACCCCCATTCACATCCGTAACATAAAACGAACCAACCGCTAGCTCACCTTGCGTACTCATCTCAGCTCTCGTTATCGACAAACCGTTTTCTCTAACGACTCTCGTCACATCCGACAACAAACCCATCTTGTTCTCTGTCCGAACCTCGAGTTTCAAACCGCGTGAAGCGCGTCTAGAAATCGCAGCTACCAAACAATGCCTTAGTCTTTCTCTCTGCACTTCGTTCTCTAACGTGCAACCATTCTTCTTTCTTATGAAATATTCTTGCTCCGCCGTCGAGCCTTTAGCTCCGGCGACGGCGTGAAACACTACGAACTGTAACTCTTTTAACGCACACACCGTGTCGAAAAGTAGTTTCGGTCTGTCTCTACATTTAACGTTCACCATTGAATAACCGTTACAAGCTTCTATTGCCACGTGTATCCTCTCGCACCTTCCTCTCCACAACGCATCACACCTGTTACATCATGTAATGGGCATGTAACCGAAATTTTCGAACCTAAACTAATTATGATTGGTAACAATATTTTTATAACAAACAAAAAAATTAAATCAAAGTTTTGGAATATAGAACTTGGTATAAAAGAAAACGCAAACGCACCTGTCTCCACAGAAGCAATCGCAGCCGAAGCAACTCTCGTAGTCTCCTTCGGCGTACATTAGCTCGTGAAGCCGCCGCTCGGTGTGGGCCCAACCGACCGGTGCTCCTTTAGCCTCGACCATACTCACGACGATCCGTGACTCGTCGCCGACTCTATGATGAGCTTCCATGACAGTATCCAGATGATCCTTCACTTGGGCTTTTCTTATTGGGTCGATAATGGGCCCACCGTCAAAGCCGTCTTCTAGATAAATCACCATCGCCGCTCGCTCGTGGTGGGTCCACGCAACAGCTGCAGTCACGTGACATCCAATGTCTGAAAGTACGGCGGAGATCTCGGACAGTAGACCCGGTCTGTCGATTCCGGTTATCTCAAACGCTGTGTGCTCTGTTGACACGTGGCGCTGTTGCACTTCACGTTTTAGATTACTTTGCATCTCCTTTGTTATACCTCCCGTTCTACTAGAACAAATAGCCTGAAAATCAAATTAACACAGAAAACAACAATTAGAAAAAGATAAGTAATGATTAGTTAGCAAATTTTTAAATAATTACATTAGTCCACCTGTTGAATGTAGAGAATGAGGCTTCGGTCTGTGAGCTTGTTCCCGAGTTGGTCAGTCACGTGAAACACTAACAAAGAGAAATATTTGAGATGTGATGTCACATATTTGTCCCACCATGATGACATGTAATGATGATGATGATGACTTACCATCCATAAACCATTCACCATCGGATGAGATGTAAGATTTGGAGATAACGAGATCGAGATCAGCCAAAACTTGAACCATGTCCAGTAATATCCCGTACTTATTCGCGCTATCTACCTATATGTATATACCAAACACATGATTAATTAGTGCTAACTAATCATTAATCATGAGCATGGCAAAGCAAATTATCAAGAGCTAATTTTGAAATACCTTAACGAGTGTGCACTCTGGGTCTGACTCGTTGTCTACACAAACCCTAATTAGCGCACAAAACCAGCCATACATTAAAGATTATCAGAATAATTAGTGAAAAAATCGATGAGAAACTTTTTAAAATAAAAAACGAACCTGGGAGGATTGATTCTCTCGACGAGTGATTCGATCTCGGAATCAAGCCGAGGCTGATAAGCTATTTCCATCATCTTGTTAATTAGCTCTCAAAACACAACCTATATACACAAAAATATATAAACGCAAGTAAAGTATATATATACATATATTACTCTCTTTTTTTGTATTAGCAGTTGTATAATTCCACGAAGTAAACGAGGTTTTAATTAAAGAGCACCCGGCAAAAAGCAAAAAAAAAACTAAAGAGCTATAAAACGTTTAATGAGTATATTAAAGTTAACGATAGACAAGACACAAGAGGCCGCGACTTCTTCGGTTCATAAGCAAATCTAATCCCAATTTTTTCTCTTTAATTAATTTAAAACAGAGACAAATTGCTCGAGATAATTAGAATTAAGCTTATGCTCTGTTTTAATATCTCTCTAAATCAAAATTCCTTCTCAAAATTATCGAAAATTCTGGGTTTTTTGTTAGATTACGATATGTCAAACAGTTTTGTTTTTTTTTGTTAACCATATTCTTTGGTTTTTTGGTACATACATATAGGTTATGACCTAGGACTTCCACACAAAACATGGTTAGGAAGGCTTTCGAGAAGACGAGAAGAAGTCTCCTTCCCAAATATTTTCCAACGTCCAAGTCAGGTCAAAAAAAACAGATTTAATCGGAAAGCGAGTAGGAATTTAGTTTGATGCCATGTCCGAGGATCATGAACATCTTCTACTATTTCAGAGTATTTCAGAGTGAGAAAAGATAATATAAAGAAGCCTCTGAGAATAATGGGATTGGAACTAGTTAGTAAAAATCCAATGAACTAAAACAAAAATAAACTCGCATTGAAAACAACACTTCGAATATGAACAAAACAATTAAAAAGCAAAAACAAAATTGTAAAATCAGGAGAAGAAAAAAGAGAGCTGATATTTGTGCAGACGAATTAACAAACCCATATGAGAATCCGAATCGTCTTGAAAACCCCAGAGAGAGTTTTGTGTTTTTCTCAAGAAATTTCAAGACGAAAAAAAAAATGAATAGGAAGAAGAAAGATTTACCTGAGCTGAGATTCTGATTCAATATAGAGAAAGAAGAATCCTAAAAATGGAGAGATTCTATGAAAAAAAATATTTTTTTTTTGCTATAAAAGAGGAGAAATAGTTATGTTGGTGGAGGAGAAAAAGAGAAAGCCGAAACACAAGCGAAATCGTATCTATTTTGTATGTAATTATGTATAGAATGAGAAAAATTAAATCTATATATATAAATACACACATACATGATACATTTTTTGTTTTTGTCAAATGCATCACAGCTATTTTATACAATCTTTGCTTTTTTGGGGAAAAAAATATTCATTTCTGACAAATTAATTGATGATGACCTTATAAAGCTAAAGGTGTTAAATGTTATGAGATTTTAATAGTAAAGAATAATTATGATTAATGAAAATGAAGACAAATTCACTGAAAATACAAATATTTCCTATATTTGATTTTATTTTCAAGTTTTTTGTGGTATTAAAAGGAAAGGTAAAATATAGAAGAGAAAAAAAACAGCCGTCGATTCTCCGAACCCTGAGGATCTTGGATATTGCTCTTAGTGAAGTGAATAACACTTTACCTAACATTCATTCAAAAATAAGATAAATTTAAAGATAAAGATTCTTGTGTAATTTAAAAAAAAAAAAAAAAAAATTCAGAAATGCTACTTTTCAAAAATACTATATTTTCAAAATCTTTTAAAAAATGTCACTAATATTATATTATTTATTTAAAATATTATTTATATTTGGTTTAATTATATTATGTTATGATTTAGTTTTGAGAGTTTAAAATTTGTTCGGATCAAATTTTTTTTTAAAATTTAAATTTTAGGATTTAAATATTAAAAAATCATTAATTTATGGTAATTTTGAAAATGGACAATTGATTGTGCCATTTTTACAAAATAATATTTGGTATTTTTGAAATTCTTTTTAAATTTGCTAAGATGATGATGTGTTTTAGCCGGCCAACACAAGATATGCCACGTGTAATGATTTAAAGCCACGTGGCAATATGGGTGGACTCTGAGAGGCGCGACGGCTCGACTCTTCCGAATCGCAAGAAGCAAGCTGTCCACGTGTCTGCCTTCTATTTCGGGTGAATTTCTTTCAATTTCGTCTACAAGAAATAAAAAATAATTTCAAATCATTTTTACGAGGATATTGTTAAACTCTTCGTTATATAACAATTTTTTTTGTTTGTCAACTCGTTATATAAAAAATTATGATCATTCGACACAGAAAAAACCAAGTCTAAAAAGCTGTGTTTTGATTTCAATGATATCCGGGAAAGTGGAGACTGTAAAGAGAGAAATTTGATAAAATCGATGATGATGATATAACGATTTCGGGTTAAAAAGCTTCTCTTCTGTAAATTGTAATTAAAAATGGATTTGGGACACTTACATTATTGTTACACTTTCGTAAAAAAAACAATGGTTCCTTGTAGAATTGCAAAACATTTGTCCGTGATTTACATAACTCTGGTCATGTATATATATATAGTCCAAAATCTTTAGGGAGATGATGTTTTAAGGCTTTAATCTGAGTTTTTTTCAATGGCTTCTTTAGCAGCAGCTTCTCCTTCGAGCTTCTTCTTCCAGTATTGATCAAGCGGAGGCCCGAAAATCGCTTTCCCTGAAACCACACCAATCCTACACAAAAATCCAAAAACCAAACCTCTTCAGATTGCCACAAGAATGGGATCAGCCATTTGTTCAAAAAGCTTCACAAATCTCAGGACCTCAACACATTTGGGCTATATATATCTCAGATTTTGAGGCAATTTACACAAATCATGATCTGAGACGCTCAGAAATTTGAAGTCCCATCCTCAAAAATCTAACAAATCTTCAGATCAATTCTTACAAGACCCAGAGATTTCAGATAAATCTTCTACGAATCTAAACTTAAATGGAAAATAAAAAAACCCAACTTATCATCTACAATTCTCTAATCCCAAATCATCTGCAAAAGCCAATAAGCAAAAACCGACCAGATCTTCCCGAGGAAACCATAATTTAAGGAAGAATACCCAGAATCATAGCATTCAAGACCTTAGTTAGATTTTCGCCCAAGAGACAAATACTTACACAACGGCTCCGATCACCATCGGTAAAGACAAAAACCTGTTCCTCCGAAACATTTTATCTCAGGACGACAATGATCACCGCCGCTCGAGCTGATTTCCCGGTCGCCGTCGATCGCGACCGAATCTTAATACCTGAAAATCCTTAGGGTTTCAGATTACAGTTTATCACGTGCCAACTTCAAAATGGGTTTGGCCCAGACTATAAATCTAAACATTTCGGCCCATTAAGAAGCCTTTGTCTGATTCTTGCTGTAGTTGTCAATGCCTTCCTTACACACGAGGAAAAGAAAAGAGAAGGGACCGACCATAAATAATTGTCACCGACTCTTCTTTCTGCTCCACGTCTTTCTCTTTTTCGATTTAAAACTCGTGATCATCTGATTTTGACCCTTTAATTTCTCCAACCTCTTTTTTTTTTAATATATATAGATTTCATAATTTAGTTGGTTATACTCAAAAGGAAATCCAACAAAGTTTTCTTGATTTTCCGGTTTGATACTGATCAAAATTTTAACTAATATTGCCAACACACAAACCCAAGTATTTATAAACACTATATTTCAAATGTTTTTTTTTTTTTTCATATCACCAAATAAAGTTGCAGAATTTGCTAAATCATGTATAATTAGTTTTTTATTTTATAAACGGGATAGATTATGGAGCGAAACTCATACTAATTCCCAAAACTTATAGAAAACCGAATAAAATTGTCAATTATGGCGTCTATAGTAACAAAGAAAAAAGATGAACAACAATGGAGATTGTAGATTGTGAAAATTTGAACCATAGATTAAATCCACTAGACATCTTTCATCATTCGAACACGCACTGCCCCACCATTATATATGTGGTTGTATGATACTATTAGTATTTTACTTAGAATTTTATATTTAATTTTGTGTAAATAAAATCTGTGTATGTCATTGAGACGGTGACCTTAACCTAGCTAGTTGTAGATAAGTGCGTAGTTATAATTTTAACATCCACGCATAATCTCAAAGTATTTTTGTCGATATACATTTATAGATGCAGGTAAGTCATTATTCGATATAGTTGTATGCTTTTATTATCTTTGATGTGTGTGTGAGAGAGGTATGGGAAACTGGTGCTATCAAAAATAGGGATTTTAATTAGCTTGTGTGGTTTCAATTATAGACGAACTCAATATCAAAACTTTGTTATGAATGAAGAAGAAAAAAATACTCCTATTATTCCTTCCATTTCATTTTAAATGTCATTTAAGATTTTTCACACGTATTAAAAAATATATTAAAAATTCAAATATATTTCTATAAAACAAATTGTCTATTTGTATTTTTGTATTTTTCATGAAATATAAGATTAAATTATATATTTTACGATAAATATTACATTTTTTTTTTTTTTAAACATAGAACGACACATAATTTTAAATGGAGGGAGTAGTACGTAATTTTCACTAATTAGTTAATGCACATATATTCATCTCAAGTGACAATGATACAATCAAGTACAAATGTGAAGTAGTTTGATTAATAATTAAGAAAGTACAAAGTACACAGAAGAAACTTGAAGTGTCGAAAGTTGATTCACTAAATATCATTTAGCAAATGATTTCAACAATTACAAGCTAAGTAATCATTTAGGGATTGTGGTTTTGAGTGTAGATATAATCAGTGTGAGCAACTAAAGTTCTTCGTATCAAGAAGCATTCTTCTTCTCCTACACCTTCGCAGTTCTCATCTCCTTGTTCTGATTTCTGCACATAACAAAAAATTGTTAATCTCGATCATTATTATCAATTAACTATATGTACATACAATATATGTACGTATACAAGAGAATGAGGTAGAGAGACCTTGACGGAGATTTCTCCCGGATAGACGGAGGTTGGATTGGTCCGGGCTGATGCGTATGTTAGCGTGCAGAGGAGGAGAGCGATGATGAAGAAGAAAGTTGTGAACTTAGCCATTTTGTGATATGACTAAGTACTATAAAATTCTTGTTATAGTTATGAATTGAAGAGAGGTATTAAATTAAGATGAGGAGGAATATATTTGAGGCGTATTTATAGAGAAAGCATGAGATGAGATAAAAAGTTCTGCAGAAACGTGAGCCATATAATCTTTGAGTAAGTGCAAGTCATAAAACCATTACCTAACCAAACACGCACATGTATATTTATAATATGCTTAAATTGAGGTTTTTGTATATATATAATTAACGAGTAGTGTTTTTGGTTGGTTAAACAGGCAGTTCTGGTGAAATTGATCAATATGAAGTCAATTTTACATACAAATATTGAAGAAAGTTGGTGGCGGATGTATCTGTATACTGAGATTCAACTAATAATTGTCATGTGAAGTTAATTGCAGTATGCTATTCATGCTAATGAGTGTTGTTCTTACTTTAATTGTTTTTTGTATCCATTTTCTGGTAAAGTGAATAATTGCTAATTCCCACTTTACTCTTGTAAGAAGATGGGCCTCAGTCTTGGCCCAGATCCGAAGTCAAGCTTCTGTTTTGTCAATGGGCTTTAATATGTCGATGGCCCATTGTTCTTAATCTGTTTTCAAGTCAACGTTTTTCTACAAAAGGAAAATAGACAAAACCTAAGAAAGGAAACAGATGGGCAAAAGGAAACTTGCATTCTAAGAATTGGAAATTCAGGAGCATGTCTTTGGCTATATAAGGAGGGACTTCTCAACCTCAAAAATAATCCTACTATACAAACCTAAGAGAGAACAAGGATACAAAGAGAGAAAGAGAGAACATTCATAGAGAAGAGAAAAGTTCGAGTCTTTTTCTTTCTTCTTTGTTGTTTCTCTTAAGGGGTTTTGTACCTATAAACAAAACCAAGAGTTTGTAAGAACCTTTGCTATATAGTGAATTGTGAGAGACGGATCCCACCTGGGAGGTATTTTAAGTGGGAACTTGGTGATCAAGTTTGTGTCTTTAAGTTTTAAGCTTCGCAAATTCAAACAAACAATAGCACTAAAGGATTATAAAAACATCACAACTCTTGGTTTGTTTAGATGTTATATATATAATATATATGCGCGGTGATATATGTAACCATTATATTAAAACTAATGCAAACAAAATGAAAGGAGATACCGAGATAATACTGTTTTTTTTTTTTTTTTTTTTTGTCATCTAAATTTTTATTATGATAATTTAAATATTTGGTAAAATATAAAGTCGGTGGTTGCAGAAACAACCCCAAAAACATAGCCGGAGGAAAACAGTAATTTGCAAAGTTAATACTGTTTGTTGTGTTTGACGTTTTCAATGAATTAAAACTTTTCATGCATGTCTACACTTGCATTTATGTGATATTTTATCAGTTACAGTGTTTTAAAATCATGTTTCACTTTTAAAAAAATGGTTGATATGTCCATCGTAATGAAAATAACACTTTGGCGCATATTCTGCAGAAAAAAAAGTCTGGTCAATAAAAGAGGGAAAAAGGGCTCGCAAGATTCGTTTTCAAACATGGAAATAAGTTAATTACATCCACACACATACGGCAAATATGATATGCTTAATAGCCTTATTAAGACTGCTTTTATTTGATTTTTTGTTGTGGTAATGGATCTTGTAAATTAAAATCAAGATTAATCATCCGTGGACCATAGGCCTTCATTACATTTGGGCCTTTTTACTTTATGATATGAATTAGACTTCTGGCCCATGAAATGTTGATACCGGGGAAGACTTAACTATTATTAAGGTTTTACTTATGAATCCAGGATTTACTGGTTGAAACATATTTAGATAATCACGCATTTGTGGTCTGGTGATTGAATCTTGTAACTTTTGGAACAAACGTAAATTCACATTTTTTTTTAGATTCGTATTCCACTATTAACAAACATATATGTGTGTGGCTAGGTGTAATTGGGTCAAAAAGCCCAGCTAAAAATTCGGTGGATATAAATGTTTTGGCTATCTTGTTCACTTTTAAATAATAGTCATGTTCGTATGGATTACCGAGTTAACCAAAAAAAAAAAAATCATATCCAAATAGTAAAGGGTGAAAATGTATATGCCTATATTAAAAAAAAATTGTTGTGAATTTGTGACAAAAAAAAAAAAAAATCAAGTAAACAAAAATGTAAATAACTTCAACTTTAATTACTTGATATTAGGAAACAATATAAATATAATTTCAAATAGAAAGAAAGTTGGTGTGCACATGCATATGTATGCTTATAAAGTAGAAAGTGTAGTCTGTCGTGCTTTTATTTTGAAAAATTTGTATTTTTGAGGGTTACGTAGGGCTGCTTTGAAATTTATACGCAGCTTTGCCGTTAAGAAAACTACATTCACGAATGTTCTCCTTTTTTTTAATTCAGATAAAATTTTGGTTTAGCATTCCAAAATAACGCCTTTATACAAGTTAACTGATATATAGTTTTCTGTAAAATCAAAAGTCATAAAACCTAATAACATCGAAGTTATACTATGAAAAAATCCACTATATTTAAATATATGTTTTAACGGACCTGACACATGTGTTATGAGGTACATATATGAACGGGTATTCAAAATATAATATATAATTTTTCAAGCATGTGTTAGACTGTAGTTTATCGTTTTTTGCATGAAGTATAAATAGCGTTTAAAGAACAAAAATATATACTCCGCTAAACTAAAATTTCCAATTAAAGCACATTTTGTCAAACAATTCAGCATAAAAAATGACATTTTTCCACTATGAAAAAGCTGTTATCCAAACCAAAGCAAAACTCGTTTTATCCGCTCGTAAAAAAATATTTTATCATCGATAGATGAGTGTTATCCATAATTTTTTTTCATACATCTATCCAACCATCTAGTTATAAAGTATATATAAATAAAAAGTAAATGTCAAATACTTTAATGATAATAATTTTTTTTTTTAAATTAAAAAATTTATTTTGGTCAGCGACTTTTACAAGTACTCTATATTGTAATCGAATATTCGGAATAAAGGTAAATGCGTATGAGCAAGAATGATAAAGACCGGCTTGGCTTAGCTCTTCAAGTTTACTTTGAGCTACGTCTAATCCCATAATGACACGTGTCCAGATACTGTCGCTCTCCTGCTGACTCGAACCATCCCCAAATTTGTCCCTTTTATTTTCTGGAACGATGGAAAATGAAAATTATAGTGTAAAGACGAAAATAACCCTTACGTAGGGCCCATAAGCGCGCCCATAAATATGGGACTCCTACGATGCAATTCTTCCCTTTTCCCCTTCTACCCTTCCTTTCGTTTAAGTTTTGAAAACCATGATGTCTTCGATTTCTCCGGTTTGTTCATCTGAGCCGATTTTTACTAATCATGTACCGGCTTTGGAAACTGGATTCACTCCATGGGACGCATCTGATCTATTCTCCATCTTCGATTCACCGGTTAGTCTCATGGAAGTAAATCCCGGTTTAGAGAAAATTACAAACTCAAGTCAAATTCAAAACCAAAGCTATCCCACTCCCTGTTTGGAAGATAAACCCTTGAACCGTACCGGTTCGAACGGTGCCTTCTCGGATAAAGACGAGCGGCGAAAGAAACGAAAATTATCAAACCGGGAATCTGCTCGGCGATCGAGGATGAAGAAACAAAAACACCTGGAAGACATTAGAAGCCAACTTAACCAGCTCAAGACCGAAAACCGAGTACTAGTAAACCGGCTCCGGTACGTTTTGGACCAGTGTCAACGTGCAAAGGTGGAAAACGATCGTCTACGATTGGAACACCGTATTCTCCATGAGAATCTGTTCAATTTACGACAAGCTTTGATGCTGCGCCAAATCCAACAGAGCTCAACGTGTGCCACGTGGTCGTGTATAAATAGTACCGTTGTAACGGTTCAGCAGAATCCATCGATGATAGAAAACCACGTAATATGAGATTTCCATAAGACAATACTGCGTCGTTTTAGACAAAAGAAGGAAAGATATATTAAATATCTAGGAGTCTTTTATATTTATTTTGTACATACATTTCGCGAAATAAGAAAAAGTAAATCGTATGGGTTTCTAATAATCTAGTAAACCATAGGGTATAGTTTATGAGGGAAATAATATATTCTGTTATTTACAAATCCTCTCTTCTTATTTACCTATGTTTTAAACGGATTATAATAGAATGATATGGAGGATAAAATATTCACTTATCACTAATTCGCTGATAAAAAATTTGTATTTTTGCAATTTTCTTTTAGTAATCTAATTTTGACAATAGATTAATTGGTTAGAAGTATGTGCAGGGCCGTGACCACCTTAATCAAAATGAAACACTCGCCTATAGCACATGTTTCTATAAATTGTTTTTTGAAGTCTTGCTTTGATTTAAAAGTTGATGTTTAGCTATAGAAATAAGCATTTGGTGAAGTATTGTATTTGTACATGCATGAATTCAAATGAAAAACATTTAAAGCATTCTTCATATTCTATACTTTTAATAACTCTTTTTTTACTTAACATATAATTACTTAGAAGCCATCTCTCTCTCTTTTTCACTTAAAAAAATTAGACTACTTTATGTAAAAACTCATAATTATTTTTCATCTTTGTATATTTTTCCTTTTCTAAAGTATCTCTAAAAAATGTTATACCTGAATTTTTTGTAAATTTCGATATGTTTTATTGACTGAACAAATATTATATCAATAAGTCTCTTTTACACGTATTATTTTATATGTTTTTAAAAAATGAAGCATTAAATTTCTTTTAAAATAAAAAGTTTAGTGTGTTGAAGTAGATTTTACACAAAATTGTATACGAGTGATTATGATTTTATTAATATGTTTGAACTAAATATGAGTATTAAATTTTTATTTGAACTAGAATGGCTATTAATTTTTTTTTTATTAAAATGGTTTTTTAGTGGCTTATGGCCTCGAAAATGCTAGGAACGGCTCTGAGTATGTGCATGATAAAATAAGATTATGGACGTGGTTCAAACACGTGATGCCATCCGTTGATCTATAACCGTAATTCGTAGAAACGGATATGTGGTATATTGTCAATCTAAGAAGTCCAAATATTACATTACACATAAGTCCAAAATAATACATTACGCATAATATTTTGTTCTAAATTTACATGTTAAGATTACTTTTGAGTGGCTGTAAAAAAAAAAAAATATTTTTGAATGTATTTGAACTAGGATTTCTATTTTTTTGCTAAAATTGTTTTAATTAAAAGATCACATAGCATTTTAAAATAGTTCGAGACAACGTCAGATAGCATTTTAAAATAGTTCGAGACAACGTCGTCATCCCCTATCGTTTTACCTTTATTAAAGCTTTTGGTATAATGTTTCATTTTTACTAGCCATAGCGATCCACACTCGCCTTAATGTATACGAGTTTAACAGGTGGATTATTTTTACCAAGTTAGGATATTTAAGATAGCGATGGTTTTGATGACTTCGTAGGTCCACTAGTTATGTCTTAATTAAGGGCACTTAGACATTAGTTAGCTCCACTGTTTATTCGATGGATTTGAAAAAGTTAATAGAGCATATGCGGAAAAAAGAGAGTAAACCGTGGCCTCACATAGTCATTTCAAAACGTTCGATTTTTAAGTATTGATTTGATGGAATAATAGTTTATGAGGCTGTGATAAGATCAACAATAACGATCACTTTAAAGTTTAAATGCATCAAATTACAAGACAAGTTTTTGATAAAACGAGAGACTTTAAGGAGGTTGAACAGTTTTAAGATGTCCAAAGTTCGTTGAAAAAAATACAAAGAAAAGCAAAAGTTAACTTTCTACAAGAAATCTATCTCTCTCTCTTTTTCTTTTTTGCTTTTCAAATGCTTTTGCTTTCCTCCCACAAAACCTTTCGTGAATCCCTTTTATATTTGGATAAATTATTACGAAACTAATAAGTATATTTGAATCCATGGTCGAATTCACGAAAAGGAAATCAAATTGTGAAAAACATAATGACTTATCGACTTATAAACATTTACGACTATTACAAAAAAAAGGAGTACAACTATGTCATGTCAATTAGCTCAGAGACCATATGTAATCTTGTAGAAAGTGTAGCATTCACAACTATTATCACATGTCTCCGAAGAAACGAATTTGAAAGCCATCCTTATACAAGCAATTTGTTTAATTAAGAAAAAGCATAATTATAGGTTATTTTCACGCAAATATATAACCAAAATATATTGGAAATGTGAAACTTGGTCCTTATATATGCAAAAACCCATCTTCTTGCACATGTCGTATGCTATTTTTGTTTACCACATCGTCAATCCATCCAATCATCGTGTCTTTTTATGCTCATGCTTTGTAGAAAAAATAAATAAGAAAGAGAGCAAAAAAGAGATAATTCAAAGATACTGTTGAATTTTTCTTTTCCAGACAACTAGGTATTAGGAGAATTGTACAAACCTTTGACATGAACTTTGTAGAAAAGGAAGAAATTAATGTGATCCAGCTAGTCTTTGAGTTGTATATTACATAAACAAGTAAATTCAACAATTTAAAGTTACTTTATAACTTTTATTTGTTCATGATAAGATGCTTTTAAATTGATGTAGGATAACTTAAATTTTTGATTAAAATGTACGGTAGAACCTCTATAAATTAATATTTTATAAATTAATAATCATTATAAATTAATAAATTATTTCGGTCTCAAGTTAGGTCAGTGTAAAAATTAACGAAATTCGATAAGATAATAAGATAATAATTTTTTTTTAAAATTCCTATATAAAATATGGTCCCAATCATAGCATAAATTAATAATTATAAATCTCATGAGCATATATATCTAAGATAATTTAGTAATGTATAATTCTAGTGTTGTATATTTTCTTCTTAAAGTTGGAATCTTATTGGAACTATTCTCTCATTTTTCTTATTGCATCAAAATTCATGATGTTGTCATCTTGATCTACATCCAATTGAAGAGTTCTATACGTGATAATTGTTTTCTTATGATTAAATACTTCCAAAAGTATTGTTATCTCGTTTTCAACTTCATCATCAATACAAAAAACTTGTAACCGCAATTTTTTCTCATATTCATATGGATAGTTAAGTAGGCTATAAGTATCCATCTTATTATGATAACCGAGATTAATAACATAATATGAAATAAGATGAATATGTAAATAATATATAAGAAATTTTAAATAAAAAATAATTTTAAAAGAATTTGTATGAACTTTTAGGTAAAGTTTTTTATTTTAAACAAAGAAATTTTTTCGAAAAATCATGGACTAGAAAAATCACTCTATAAATTAATATTTTATTAATTTATCGATTAATTAATAACTCTATAAATTAATAAATTTTCAGAGTCCCAACATTATTAATTTATAGAGGTTTTACTGTATGTTGCCGGAAAAAAAAATTTAAATCTGGTTAGACCAATAAAAGATAAATCTAATGTGGAAAAGAAAAAAAACACGTAGTGGTATGAAATTATCGAAATGGAGTTTTCCGGAATATTTTTTTGAAAATTTGCATAAATTATATTATACGATTTTTGCAAACTATATGACATTTTCAGTCTAAACAGTAAACCCTTGTGTATACGAGGGAAAATGGCCAATTCATACACCAACAATTGGCCACGGTTACAGGCCGGACATGAACTGCATACATGTGCGAATTTATACATTAACTCATATAAAATAGCTAAAACATACATTGACAAGTCAACAAGTGTTGAGTCAGCTGCCACGTCACCGAGTCATCACCAGTCAGCTGTCACATCATCTGAATCATCACCAGTCAGCTGACACGTCATTAGAAAAAAAATCTAGATTTTTTAAGAAAAAATAAAAGAAAATGATATGTTTTTTTATAGTTTTTATTTTTTTTAATCTAAATTTTGTACTATCTTACATATTTTAATTATCCAACATAGATTTTGGTTTTTTCAACAAAAAATATTTTAGAAATGCTATTAATCATAAAAATTATTTAAATATCTTTTTCTTTTTATTTAAATATAATTTTTTTTTTATTTAAATATAAATTTTTTTTCTTAAAATATAATATTTCTATCGACTTCTGATAAATAAATGTACGTGCACCAGAAAGAAAATATCAGAGTCACTCGAAGTATCGAAATATGAGGTTCGAGACAGGGTTGAAAGAGAACGAGAATGCTAAACGTTAAAAAATGTACATGTCGTGTCTTATCACTAGCTTGCCATGGAGAAATTATACAAATACCTAGAGGTCTGAAAATTTCAAAAATCTATTATCTTTTACAAAAAGTCAAATTTACGTTCTCTTTCAACATTTTCTCGAATCTCATATGATTTGAACGACGAAAATCCTCGAAAAGCATACCTTTGATATTTTGAGTGACTTTGGCGGGTTTTTTCTGATGCACGAATATCTTGTCTCAAGAAGCCGATGCAAATAAAATATTTTGGAAAAGTAAATTTCTATTTAAATCAAGAAAAAAGAATTACATATAAAATAAATTAATTGTAATTTTATTTTTTTATGATTAAAACTATTTTAAAATTAATTGTAATTTTTATTTTTTATGTTATAGATTTTTTTTTGATAATGTGGCAGCTGACTGGTGAAGATTCTGGTGATGTGGCAGCTGACTGGTGATGACTCGGTGACGTGACAGCTGACTCAACACTTGTTGACTTGTCGATGTATGTTTTAGCTATTTTATATGAGTTGATATATGAATTCGCACAAGTATGCAGTTCATATCCGGCCTGTAATTGTCGATTGTTGGTCTAATTGGCTGTTTTCCGTGTATACGATAATGAGAATTTAGAGCATGTTAGCTTGAGCTTTTCATAGTTTCATCCAGTGTTCAAGAAAGCGGCCGCCTAGGCGTCGCTTAGGCGCTAGGCCCTCCTAGACCGCTTGGATTTTACAGTAATCGGTGGTATTAGGTGGAACGGGTCATTTGGCGGCTTGGACGGCCACTAGGCGGGTTAAATCCGCCTGTTTTTTTTTTTTTAAAATTCAAAACAGCACCGTTTTGATATTTGAGTCAGATGATGAGCAAGTTTAGAGGGAATAAGGTGAAGAGAAGTGTGAGTAGAATCATCATGAGAGTTTATTTATTTTTAAAAACTCAATTTTTTTATTCTTTAATCTACATTTACGTTTATTTTAGCTTTCATGGATTTTATTTTTAAGATTATTTCATTATGTTATATTTTATAATATATATATATAGTTTTATTATAAAACCGCCTAACCCGCCTACAAAATCGTCAAGGCCCCAACTAAACGTTCTAGGCACTAAGCTGATGATTACTGCCCGTTTAGCGCCTAGCGCTTTCTTGAAGACTGGACTTTCATCACAACCCACGACCATGAACGAACAAGGCCCATTTAAGTACAAGTTTATATAATTAAAAGCCCATAAAAGCCCAATGAAACCCTAGCTCTACAAGACTAGAACCACCTTCGGGTATATAAATAGCCACTGAACACCTTCTCTAGAACAGAAATAAAAAGGAGTCGTATCCTTTATGTATATTTTTTTCTCTGGTTATTTCTTCACTTCATTTTTTTTAATCCAATTTTTTTACATAATAACCAAATATCTTAAATCAGAGAAGAAATTGTTTATATAATAAATTTATGATTTGTCTTTCTTAGCCGGGCAATGTCTTCTTATGATTTGAGAAATTTGGTTATTGTGTTTTTGGTTTTCTCAAAATCGATCGGAGAAGAGAGCGGTGATTATAAAACATAAGATTAAAACTCTGATCTGCTCATTTTTTATGGGCATGATAGACTCATTATACACCCATAGAATATGAGCTCTCTTCTCAAACTTTTATTTTATTTTTTCCAAATCTTCGCCATTAACTTTAGTTTTTTTTATTCAAGGGAAAATTTGTTGCATAATTAAAAAAAAAATTATATCTAAAAAACTAATCAAAAATTTTTTATGTGGTAAAATCATAGCCATTAGATCTAGAGTTTTTTGTTAGTTTTATAGATATAATTTTTTTGTTTGGTTATGCAACAAATTAGCCCTTTATTTAATCTTATGTCTTGGTAAATAAGCGGATAATTTAATGAGGTTACCATGAGAAAAGAGAACATATCTTTACTTGTTTTGACCTATCAAGTAAAGTTATAAACAGACTGTAATTTAATTGTCTCTTGTCTCTGACTTTTACCGGACTTTAGATGTTCATATATTGGGCTAATACGTGCTTCCAATGAGCTCAATGGTAAAACGACGTCGAATTAAAAAAACCTTGAGACTTGCAATAATGCGTCAACTTATATAACTTGACAACGTATTAGTGAAAAACATAAGAAGACGCGAAAGAAACAAATCATATCCTAAATACTCTTCGCGAGTTTCATAACATTGTTAATCAGATTTGTATAAACGACAAATATTTTGGTATAGCTTAGAAGATTTTGTTGCATACCTGAGGATCCGAAACATTGATATATCATTTATCTAAACAATTAATCGGGGATTATTAGTCTTACTGGTAAAAATTCGAATAATCTTGAATTTAGATGAGATAAAAAATTAGGGAAATGTTAATTAACAAGGGTCGATCAAAAATAGGCCCATTTAAATACAAACCAATATCACATTAAAAGCCCATTAAAGGCCCAATGAAACCCTAACTCAAAATCCACCGACATATATATAAGTAGCCAGTAGACACTTCTCTTTTCATATTCGTCTCCAATCTCGACTCACACCTGCAACAAAGGCAAAGAAACCAGTAGCCTCCTTATTCGTTTTAAAGTTTTATTTTCGTTTACGATTTCATGTTTAGTTTTGTCTTTTGTTATGTTTTTTCTCTGAGTTTTAATTTTTTAGAGGCGATGATGACATCAAAGCATTTCTCGATACTGAAACTTACTCGAGAGACCAAAAAAACTCGTGTAATCTTTCATGATGTTTGTTATTTGTGCGTGTCTGAGCCCTTTCAATTTGTTTTCTTACCACTCTTAATTTTTTTAAATAATCCGTATTTGTGATTTTTTTTGTGGTTTTCGTAGATTAGATCTCAGAAGAAATCGATTTCAATAATCAATCTTTCGCTTGTGCTTGATTATCACAGATTTGCTAAAAAGGGTTTCACTTTTGTTGTTTTGTTTTGTTCAGTCTAATCACAATCGGAAGCTATGGATGAAGCAGAACAGTTATGTTTGGCTGCTAAATGCGGCGATTTGAAAAAGGTGAAAACTTTGATTGATTCCGGCGCCGACGTTTCGTACTTCGACGGCGACGGTCTAACGCCGTTAATGCACGCCGCTAAGATCGGTAACGCCGAGATCGTATCTGCTTTTCTCGAATCCGGAGCTCCATGGAACGCTTTATCTCCGTCAAATCTCTCAGCTGGAGATTTCGCCATGGAAGAAGGAAACCAAGAAGCTTTCGATCTACTTCTCAAAACCGGAATCCAATCTGAGCTAATCTTGGGAACAATCGCAAGAAAAGAAACCAAAAACGAATACTCGAATCAAGAATATCTTCAAGATCGAGTTAGTTTCAGTGAAGACAAGTTAATGGATAACGAGAGCAAAGGTGTAATGATGGCTTGGGAAAAACCATTAATGGAAGCTCACGCTAAAGCAATTTGCATCAATGGTGGATCAATTCTAAACATTGGGTTTGGTATGGGACTTGTCGATTCAGCGATTCAACGGTATAATCCAACGAAACACACGATCATCGAAGCTCATCCTGAAGTTTATAAACGTATGATCGAATCTGGTTGGGGTGAAAAAGAGAATGTGAAGATTGTTTTTGGTAGATGGCAAGATGTTCTTGATAAGCTTGATAGTTACGATGGGATCTTTTTCGATACTTATGGTGAATATTACGAAGATTTGAGAGAGTTTCATCAGAATCTTCCCAAGTTGTTGAAACCTGATGGGGTTTATTCGTATTTCAATGGGTTTTGTGGGAGTAATGCGTTTTTTCATGTTGTGTATTGCAATTTGGTGACTTTGGAGATTGAGAGTTTGGGTTTGACTACTCAATTGATTCCTTTGCCGGTTAAGGATTGTCTCGGAGATGAAGTTTGGGAAGGTGTGAAGCAAAAGTATTGGCAGCTTGATACTTATTACCTCCCTGTTTGTCAGTTTAGTGATTGAAGTTTTTATTAAACTTAGCAATTTTTGTAATACTTTTGATTATAAAAATTAATTTTGGTTAAATATTAACTTTTGAAAGTTTTAGTATCACACAAACAAAGTGAAATCTGTGTTAGAATCACTTTTCTCAACTTGTGAAACATCTCAAAAGTTGAGAACTTGAGATATCTCTTGCAACCGACTTTAGTGGGCTTGGATTTAAAATGGGCTTTAAAAATAGAGATGAGCTTTAAATGGGCCCATTATTAAAACGACGTCGAAAGATTTATCGGTCCTCTTTCCGCCACGTGTTTTAATTTCCTCGTCTCTCGTCTTCACCATTTTGTTCCATCGCCAAAAGTTAGGTTTTTGATTTTGGTTTCTGTCTCAACAATGGCGATACTCTCTCTACGATCTCCACGCTCGTTGCCGCTCATTTGTTCTTCAATTTCTCCTATGTGCTCGAAACCCTTTTCTCAATTACCTTCCAATTATTCATCTGCGATTGCTTCTGCTCCTTTCACCAGATTAAAATCCAATTACACTTCCGTTTCTCCGATCTTTAGACATCGTATGGTTTTCGCGAGAGCTTCCATCGGAGCCACTGATTCCGTCACTGATTACAGAGAAGACATCGGCGAGATCCTCGGAGATGTCTCAATCTTTACTGCTTCCGGCCAGCCCGTGCAATTCAGCGATCTGTGGGATCAAAACGATGTATGTTCTCGTGTGATTAGTGTAGAAGTCTTTTGATTCATGTCGGATATTAGCTTTAAATTGTGTTTTTTTTTTTTTTGTATACACAGGGAATTGCTGCCGTTGTGCTTTTGAGGCATTTCGGATGCGTTTGCTGGTAAATTGACTGAAACTCTCGAAAACAGTTGCAAACATTCTCAAATCAAGGATTGTTGCAAGACGTTTTTTCTTCTTTTAAACCACTGAATTCGATTTTTTAAATATGAAAGTTGGGAACTTGCTAATGCTTTGAAAGAGGCGAAACCTCGATTTGATGCGGCTGGTGTTAAATTGGTGGCTGTTGGTGTTGGAACACCTGATAAGGCTCGTATACTTGCAACTCGGGTAAAATTCCCTCATCTTTTTTTTTTCCATTTTGTTGGAATGTTATATATACTAACTTACTTTTGATATGTTTTCTTGGGATGTACGGGAGAGGGACTTGCTTTTGATTTTTGTTATGCTCTAGTGTTTTTTCTGTCCGGATGATATATGTCTCCATGAGTAGCCTATTTTCTAGCCATGAGTCGAGGATGAGCTCAAACCGAGTCTTCCATATATCTCTCTCTCTCTCCCTCTTCTCACTTTCACATTACTCAAATCTTCTGTCACATGTGTCTCCCACATAATGCCACCAAATTGATCATGTTACTTTACCAATAATCCATCTTTGGAGGACTTCTTGTGGTTTCGAAATCTGTTGCTTCTTAAAAGACCCAATTCATATATTTGACCACGGGACATAATCGTCTCCTTAGCTTATGAAAGTGTTACAAGAAGCTACGTGACACTTCTAGAAGCTAATGGACAATGGTATCTCGTGGTCAAATATATGAACTAGTTCTTTTCAGAAAGGCAACAGATTTCGAAACAACAAGTTTTCAAAAAATAGATTATTGGTATCTCGGGATTAAAAGATTTCCGGACAGAGTCGCATGAGTCGTAAACAGAGACTATACATTCCACAAAATTTCACATGAATCATCAAAATCTCCAAAAGTAGTCTCATATCCTTCGATCAATCTAGTGGCATTATGTGGGAGACACATGTGGTCGAAGATTTGAGCAACCGTAGATTCTTGGTGGCAGAGCTTCTCGATAACAGTAATTTCGTGATAAGAGACTCATATTTGAGATAATGCATCTTATTGTGTACATGTATTCTGAGTTAGATATAGGGATATTTCACTTGATGTCCTACTTGAATTCTTGTGGGACTTCCACTCGAGCAATCTCATGGCGATATACATAGTGTACTCTTGGAGGCTCATAGCTTCTGATCAGAATTACCAATTCGAAAGACTCAGACAATTGCAACTCACCATCACAACTCAATATTGGTCACTTGGGATAATGAATCTTAACAGTATTGTTTTCATTGCTTTAGTTACCTTTTCCCATGGAATGCCTTTACGCGGATCCTGAACGCAAGGTAAAGCAAAAAGAGAAAAGAAAACAGACTTAACTTCTTATTTTGAGATTTCATGGTGACTGAAGTGAAGAGGGCTTTTTCTTTTTATGTGCAGGCATACGATGTTCTTGGTTTATACTACGGTTTTGGGCGTACTTTCTTCAACCCAGCTAGTGTATGAACCGCCTCAAACATTTTATCCGTTTGATTGTAAATACTATTTCACCTCTTTGAATCTTTGATTATTACAGGCTAAGGTCTTCTCAAGGATTAACGAGTTACGAGAAGCTACAAAGAATTACACCATACAAGCCACTCCTGAAGACAGAAGCAGTGTGTTGCAACAGGTTTTGTTGTTGTTTGGCTCTTCACAAGACAAGATTTTTAATAGATAAAGATCTTGTCTGATCCTTTTGTTCTGTCTTCTTCTCAGGGAGGTACGTTTGTGTTCATAGGAAAGAAACTGTTGTATGGTCGAAAAGACGAAGGTACTGGAGATCATCCATCTTTAGATGATATCATCAATGTTTGTTGCAAAGCCACGGTTGCTTGAACGTCGGATCAAAGTCTCTCTGGTTTCTCTTAATACTTGAATCACTGTATATTTTGTAGCTTATATGTCTTTATTTCCTAAGTTTTCTAAATAAATTGGAAATAGTATCAGCACTAAGAGCAATATGTCCAAGTCCAATCTATCTCCGCTCGTGTAGATTTTGAAGATGTCGACAATTCATTGAACGACACAAATAAAAAGACAAGACAAGTGTTTTGGTTTGTTATTGGAATAGAATTTTGTCTTTTTCAGTAATGCTTAGAAAATGTGTTTGTATTATTTGAATACTGCACTCAGTTGAAATAACCAGTGGATATCACCTCATTTAAAAAAAAAAAAAAAAAAAAAATCCTATTTCAATTTAGATACTTGGGATGGGATAATCTTCGTTGTAATAGTAACCCACGTACTGTCAGAGAAAATGAATAGTATTTCGGAAAAAACAAATGGTTTCATAGTATTTAATAATTTATATAGGAAAGTAAGAGAGAGCGTTGTGGAATAATATTTTGACGCTCCGATTAAAATAGTAACGAATTCAATACCATTCGTCAATAATATAGCCAAACAATACAATTAAATTGCGAATGCGGTATGACATATGGCTAAGCATGAAACCTTGGTCTATATTCCTAACACTATTTTAATGGCTGAAAACGAGAACAACCCAAAGGTTTGAAACTTGAAATTATTCTATACAAAATTTGTACTAATTAAATCAATAGTTAGGATAGACCGTCCCGCCCCGCACAGAACAATAACAAAAATATATATTTATATATATATGTAAATATATTTTGTTATTTATATGTACATATATATGTATTTTTGTTACTATTTGAACCGTTCCATCCATATTTCATCCCGCACCGCATTATTATATCATTGGAAGTGTTTTAATCCGTAATGGAGAAATGCTTATCTATTAAATCTCTATCCTGCGCACAGCCCAAGACTCTACTAACGTACGCATTAATACGCGGCCGAAAGACGATCCACTCACAACTCGCAAGCAAAAATTCTCTTCCAAGTTTCAAAAACACATTTTCTGTTTCTTCTGCAACTTTTTAAATATATAAATTCTAACACTCACGTGAAAAGCTTCGTCTTCTTCAACCTTTACGAAAAAATCTCTCTCGATGCCGTTGAATCACCGGTTACTCTTCCTCCTCCTTCTGAGCTTCGAAACGGCGCGGCGTTTAGCTTCCGGTGACCCAAACGACGAGGCGTGCTTGACGAATCTCCGTCAAAACTTAGAAGATCCGGCGAATAACCTCCGTAACTGGACTAAACCATACTTCTCAAATCCTTGCTCCGGCTTCACCTCTTCTCTTCCCGGTGCTACTTGCAACAATGGCCGAATCTACAAACTCTCCTTAACTAATCTCTCTCTCCGTGGCTCGATTTCGCCTTTTCTCTCTAATTGCACAAATCTCCAATCCCTAGATCTATCTTCAAACCAGATCTCCGGCGAGATCCCACCGGAGTTTCAGCTTTTAGTCAACCTCGCTGTTCTTAATCTCTCATCTAATCGACTCTCCGGTCAAATCTCACCACAGCTAGCTCTCTGCGCTTACTTAAACGTCATCGATCTTCACGCTAACCAACTCTCCGGCCAAATCCCGCAACAATTCGGGCTTCTGGCGAGGTTATCGGCGTTTGATGTCTCGAACAACAAATTATCCGGTCAGATTCCGGCGAATTTAGCGATTCGAAACGGGAATTTCCCGAGGTTTAATTCGAGCTCGTTCGTAGGGAATAAGAAATTGTTTGGATATCCGTTGGAGGAGATGAAGAACAAAGGATTATCGGTAATGGCGATCGTTGGGATTGGGCTTGGAAGTGGAATCGCGAGCTTGGTGATTAGTTTCACAGGAGTGTGTATTTGGTTGAAGATCACGGAGAAGAAAATTGAGGAAGAAGAAGGAAAGATTAGTCAATCAATGCCTAATTACTAAAAATGGCTTCTTTAATCACATATTAGTTTAGGTTATTTTCCTTTTGATCACTTGAACAAAACAAAACGAAAGATACACAAATAGGAGGGAATTTATCATGCGAATTTTCACCGTTAATTAATGCTCTAAATCATATTTAGATTTTGATTTTTGTTTCACGTTTGGGAATTCCTCCTTATTTAGGTTTATTCCCTTATTTTAGTTTACTTCTACCAAAAAGTCTAAAAGAAATGTGAAACCAAAAAGCAAGATTTATTTACGGAAAATTCTCATTATACAATTTTTGTTTTTTTTACAATTCCGGTGAGATGGTTTCTATCATCGTACAAATGTCTAATTTAATTACTGCAGCATGACCGTCTCAAATTATTTGTAAATTATGTTCAAATTTTTTTTTTCCCCCTGAAAGAAATATATATTGATGAGGAACATTACAAAAGTTGAACAGGACACAGCCTTTCCTAATTACATAGTTGTAACCAAAAATTATCTAGTTACCACAAGAGAATCCGAGACAAACTCAAGCCAAGGGAGGAGGAGAACATTATATTACATTCACTCAAAAAAAATCACATAACCAAGATGGTGGACTCGAGGCTACATAAGATTGCCAACGATTTTCAGATATAACACTTGTAGCTATAAAAAAAGCTCCTTTGTTAGCAGCTCTCATTTCATGCTTAACTAACCAATGAGGGATGATATTCAAAAGTCTTAGTAACTGAACTGATTGAAACTTGTAAAAAGGCCAGGCTGGGGGACGATTAATGGCACCAATCAAGTCATTCGCTTCCAATGCAAAGACAATCTTAGGTACATTGATGCTGACCATATTCTCAATAGCCCAAGACAAGGAGGCCACATTTGCGTCCAAGAAACTCCCAATATTTGGGAAGGACTTCCTACTATGTAACATAACACTCCCATGTGATTCCTAAGGACCCAAGCTGCTCCACACTCTTGTTTTCTCTTATTCCAAACAGAGCCTATGTTACATTTCATCCAAAATCTTGATGGAGGGATCCAGTTAACCTTTCGTAATTGATCTGTAGAAGACATTGTTTTCAAATTTAATTCTTTCGCATTCATGAGCCAAGAACCACTGATTTGTATCTTCCTTGGTTTTCTCGATAGTGTGGAGTGCTAGGAAGCTCATTCCTTTTAAAAATGAAGTTGTTTTGATTCTTCCATAGTATCCACACCGTCCACGGCCAAGTTTTTAATATTTCCAGAGGGACATCTCTTCTGTTAGTAGTAACAAGAATATAGTGAAGGTTTTGATATACTGATACCTGATCAAAGCCATTCTCCGGAGTAGGGAAGTTTGAAAGAACCCAAATTTGTCTAGCCACGACACAAGTGAAGATCACATGGTTTACAGACTCTCTTTTTAGACCACATTTTGAGTCAATATTTATTTTCTTTTCTGCAATCTTATCTGCAACTGGTACAGCTCCACTCACCATTTTTCACATAAAAAATTTTATATTTGATAGTTTTATTTAATATGTATATTTTAAAAAATTTGAAAGAAATTTTTTTGATTTTAGATCGGGGTTCTGTTCGACCTTTTCATTTATATATTTATATGTGTTACGGTCTTGTTGTTCTATTTTTCATGAAAATGGGATTGGCTCGGACCGTCGAAGGACACTGGACCTGTGCTGATTTGGATATGTTGGTGGATTGTCTTAAAAAAAAAAAGAAAAAAAAGTGCGTTTCGTCACCATGACGTCATTGATCAAAGAGAAAAATAGGAATTTAAGTTAAGAGTCAAAACCTTGTTTAGAAAACTTAAAAATATACAATCAAGTACCAAATTGGCCCCCATATTATCATGGTGCGACCCCTAACTTGTCACTTCTGTTTTGATCGTTTTTTTCCCGTTTATTTTGGGCTTTACAAAGACACCGGTCCAATAGAAATATCTGGGCCATTCGAATAGTTCTAGTTCTTTATATAACCCCTTAAATTGGAGGAGTTTCGTGTAATCTCATCTAATGAAGAATTTGAGTTCGTCGATGAAGAGAAGACAAAGCCATCGAGTTTAGAAAAGAGAGAGCTTAAGGCAAAGAAGAAAGAGATAATTAACAACGACGACGAAGCTTCTTCCTCATGTTCTTCATCTCTTACCTCTAACTCTAATTCTACTCGAAGGGTTTCGCGAGTGGCTCATAGATTGCGAAACCCTACGGTGCGGTCACGTATGGCTCGACGAAGGGTTGGGGAACGACGAGCCGAAGCCTTGGCTCTTCCTTTGGGAATGTCATTTGCGGCTTTTACCAATCTGGTTCGATCAATTTCCAAACTTTATCTCTCTTTTTTCACTTATATCACATGGCTCTGTTTATGCTCTTTTGATACGAAATTAGCCTTTGATTTATCGTTTCCTGTTATGGGTTTGTTTCCCTTTTGTTCCTATAGTTGAAATTTAGGGTTTCTATGTGAAAAGTTGGTATCTTTACGGGAGAATTGACCTAAATCTCTTAATTTAGGCTTTCCTGAGGAGAGGATCTTCTCTTCAAATTCGGATCAGAGTTCTTCAAATCTAAATCAGAGGATCTATAAGTGGAGCTTCAGTGAAGCAATGCTTGAATCGATAGAAAACTCAAAAGTATAGGATCAAAGGTTAATAACACTTCCGAAGAGAACCAACCATTGCTCAGTTGAATTGTCTCGTCGTCACTTGTGTCTCTTAAAGCTCGGGCCTTTCGACACGAATTTGTAGCTCTGATTGTGATTTCACCAAACTTCAACCTGGCTCATTGCTGGTTAGCTACCAAAAGTCATTGACTTGCATTGCTCTGTAATTTTTACTGTTTTTTTTCTTCTTCTTGTTCTTTAGGTTCTTGAGAGAAGTGCCGCGGGTCAGAATGTTTATGTCGATGATCTTGCAGTAGTAAGTACTTTTGAATTTTCAAATGATTTCTGTTCAATCTCTCTTTCGTCATAGTTTTTTTTGTTTTTTGGGGTAGTGATACACAAATTTTCACTGATTATGCTCTGCAGATTTCTGCTTCTGCTGTTGAAGAATCTTTAGCCAATGTAAGCCAACCCGAATTTTTCGATTTCTATTTCTTCAATTTGTAGACTTTTTTTTTTTAATTATATTGATGTGATTTACAGGTCTATGGTGATAAGCTTGGGTCCTTTGCGACCAACTTTTAGAGATCATTTAAGAGTACTCTAAGGATCCTTAAATTGACCAGCGATTCCACATTTCCGAGTCATTTAAACAATAATAATGTTGCGAGTTTTAATTTAGAGCGTTCTACAATAGAGGGATGCTCAGACACCGAGCTATATGCAAAAGAAACTTCATCTGCTACGTCTGCTTACGAAGCAATTCAAGGCGGTGCAAGAACTGCAAAGGAAACCTCTTCGATTAATGAGATTGTCCTGCAAAAAGAGACTCGACAACTCTCTGCTGTCCCTAGAAGCTCAGCAATGTCCTTGACCACAATCGAGCGGTCTTTAGAAGAGTAAGCACGAGCAAACAACCTAAAAAGCACGGAGATTGGTCTTACAATGAGAAAACTAAGGTTGAAAGAGACGGAGCTAGCACTAAGCTACGAGTCAAACAACCTTGAGAAATCCAAGCTAGAGATGGGTGTTTCAAAAGCTGCTTTCAGAGCCGAGAAATTCAAAACCGAATTAGAAGTTAAAAGAAAAGCCGAGATGGTCACAAAAATGATGGACTGGCTCGTCGTAAACGTCTTCATCATGCTGGGTGCTATGTCATATGGCGCTTATGTCTTCTCACAACAGGGAATCAAGGAAGCTACTTCAATATGCGAGCCATCCGAGGAAAAAAGTTCTCCTTGGTGGGTTCCTGATCAAGTCTTGTGGCTAATCACAAAGTTTAACATCTGGATTTGCCAGCTTCAAGTTTGGGTTCAGACAATCTTGGGTGTCTCAATGATCATCGTCTTCACTTACTTCACAATCCGACACTCATCAGAGACGAAGCAGACAATGCCGGTTACTTACATCGTTCTTTTCCTTGTTATTTTTTGCGGTTTAGTGGGTAAGTTTTGCGTGGACACGTTGGGCGGCGACGGTAAACTTTGGCTAGTTCTCTGGGAAATGTATTGCCTTCGGCAATTCGTTGCAAATGTCTTCACGTTGGCTTTGTATGGTTTGATCTTTGGTCCAATAACTGTGACTCAAACTACCAAATCGAGCCGTTGTAACACTATGGTTCCGTATTGGGCACGGCGCAGTTTCTTCTCTGGGGTGATGTTTGTGCTTCCTGTGATTTACCGGTCTTTTGCCATTTGCGACATTTGGTGAATGGAGAGATCATTTTGTTGTATTAGTAGTTTCTTGGTGGGTGGGGTTTTGAAGTTTAAGACTAGGCATATGGGCGTTCGGGTATTCGGTTTTCGGGTATTTCAGATATGGAGATTTAGGAACCGTTCGGGTATTTTAGATTTTCGGATTGGTTTCGGTTCGTCTTTTTCGATTTTCGGGTCGGTTCGGGTAGGCTTATTGAGAACCGGCTAATAACCGAAAATAGTCGGATAATTTTCGGGTTTCAGTTCGGTTCGGTTTTTTTGGTAATTCGGGTAATTTCGGATAATTTTCGGATATTTTTTGGTAATTTCGGATAATTTTCGGGTAATTATCTGAATATATCCGAAATTATTCGAACTACCCGAACTAACCAAAAAAATAACAAAAAAAAATTGTCAAATTTACCCGAACTATCCGAATATATGCGACCTATAACCGAAATATCTTTAGGTTATTTTATGTTTCGGGTATTTCGGATATCCGTTTGGTTCTCGGTTCCGATTCGGTTCGGGTACCCGCACTTTGAAAAAATAGAAACCGTTCGGATATTTTAAATTTTTGGGTCGGTTTTCGTTCGGGTATTTTTAGGTCGGTTTCGATTCGATTTTTCGGTTCCGGTTAATAAGCCCAGCCTATTTAAGACGTATCCCTCTTTGTATTATTATTTATTGTTACATTTTTTGTCACAGATTATACACACAAAAAAATGTTTTGCCAAGTATAATTGTTAACTCGAGATGTATTTTTTTGAATTGTTATTTTTAGTAGAGTAAAAAAAGTAATTGCTATTGATATTTGTTTTAATTAAAGAATTTGTCATCCAATTAGGAGTGGCAAAATTTCCGCGACGAGCGAAATTTTTTGAATCCGAATTATAAAATAATCCGAACGAATAACCAAATCCCCCACCCATAGCTCCAATTACTTTAATGGGCCGCACAAGCGCTGATAAAAGCCCATCCAATAACTGAACCATGTCCGAATGTTCTTCTTTTCTCTAAAACGACAACGTTTGTCAGTCTGATTTCTTGTGGCGGCCGAGAAAATGCGAGAAAGTGGAGGAAAATCATAAATGGTGCCGTTTACGAAATGCGTAGATTCTCTTCCATAGTCGAGATTTTTCTCAGGAAACGCCAATACGTCTTAGCATCTCCCCAATTCAAGTCTGGGTTGTACTTGATTCACAGAAGTTTTCACATTTCTAGAGTTTTCGAAGATAATTTCCGGAGAAGTAACGGGCTTGGCTTAGTTTGTCTCGAGAAGAGCCACAACGAGCGCACGAAAAACTCCAAGTACGATGAATTCGCCGGCGACGTCGAGAAAGCATACAGAATTTTGCGGAGATTTCATTCTAGGGTCCCGAAGTTGGAGCTCGCGCTTAACGAATCCGGTGTTGAACTCCGACCCGGGTTAATCGAACGGGTTCTTAATCGTTGTGGTGATGCTGGGAATCTGGGTTACAGATTCTTCGTCTGGGCTGCGAAGCAACCTGGTTATTGTCACAGCTACGAAGTGTACAGATCAATGGTGAAGATTCTAAGTAAAATGCGGCAATTTGGAGCTGTTTGGGGTTTAATCGAAGAGATGAGGAAAGAGAATCCGCAGTTGATCGAACCGGAATTGTTTGTCGTTCTGGTGCGGAGATTTTCGTCTGCGAATATGGTGAAGAAAGCCATTGAGGTGCTCGACGAAATACCTAAGTTTGGTTTAGAACCGGATGAGTATGTTTTCGGGTGTTTGTTAGATGCGTTGTGTAAGAACGGTAGTGTTAAGGATGCTGCGAAGCTTTTCGAGGATATGAGATTGCGGTTTCCGCCGAATCTGAGGTATTTTACTTCGTTGTTGTATGGTTGGTGCAGGGAAGGGAAGATGATGGAAGCTAAACATGTTTTGGTTCAGATGAAGGAAGCTGGTTTTGAGCCAGACATTGTTGTTTACACTAACTTGCTAAGTGGATATGCTCATGCTGGTAAAATGGAAGATGCTTATGATCTTTTGAAAGATATGAGAAGAAGAGGGTTCGAACCAAATGCAAATTGTTACACGGTTTTGATCCAGGCGTTGTGTAAGGTAGATAGAATGGTAGAGGCAATGAGGGTATTTGTTGAGATGGAGAGATATGAATGTGAGGCTGATGTTGTGACTTACACTGCCTTGGTTAGTGGGTTTTGCAAATGGGGGAAGATCGATAAGTGTTATAGTGTGTTAGACGATATGATAAAGAAAGGGCTCATGCCGTCTCAACTTACCTATATGCATATCATGGCGGCTCACGAGAAGAAAGAAAAATTTGAAGAATGTTTGGAGTTGATGGAGAAGATGAAGGAGATAGGCTATCATCTCGATCTTGACATTTACAATGTCGTCATCAGATTGGCGTGTAGATTGGGAGAAGTAAAGGAAGCTGTTCGATTATGGAACGAAATGGAAGCAAACGGTTTGAGTCCTGGAGTAGATACATTTGTTATTATGATCAATGGATTAACAAGCCAAGGTTGTTTACTCGAAGCCTGCGAACACTTCAAAGAAATGGTAAGTCGAGGACTGTTCTCCGCTTATCAATACGGTACTCTGAAGTCGTTGCTAAATACGCTTTTAAGAGACGAGAAGCTCGAATTGGCGAAAGATGTTTGGAGTTGCATCACGTGCAAAGGCTCTTGCGAAGTGAATGTATCGTCTTGGACAATATGGATCCACGCATTGTTCTCGAAAGGTCATGTGAAGGAGGCCTGTTCTTATTGTCTTGAAATGATGGAGATGGACTATATGCCGCAACCGGACACATTCGCTAAACTTATGAAAGGTCTAAAGAAACTTTATAATAGAGAATTCGCTGTAGAGATTACGGAGAAGGTGAGGAATATGGCAGCTGAGAGAGAGATGAGTTTTAAGATGTATAAGAGGAGAGGTGTGGAGGATTTGACTGAGAAAGCTAAAGCTAAAAAAGAGAAAGAAAGGAAGAAGAAGCGTAGTAGGACTCAATAACACTTTTTGTTTTTGCTGAGTCGTCGTTGTACAGTGCATGTTGTTTTTGCAACTTGCTAGTGTCGGCAAAAAACGGCAAGAAGTCTATTGTTAGTTAAATACGCAGAACTAAAACGCCGACGTTTTTGGTGACGTGATGTTTGATTGATAATAACACTACGAAGCTCTTCGTTTAGTAAAAATTTTTAGCTTCGAGCTACACACGAATTTTCTCGGATCTGAGATTTTTTAAGATCCGAGCATCGTTCTTCGAAATCGTTGAGTCAAGGTTTGTTTATCTTCCTCTTCGATTTCTTCAGGATTGTTTCTGGGTACTATTTTTCGTAGCGTGAATCCCTCTGTTTCGTGGATCTATCCATTGTATTGATTTGTTTCTGTTTGATTCATGTTCGGCTTGGTGATTTCTTGCTATTGTGTTGCTGAAATGGTAGAACGAACTTGCGCGAAATCTGTTTTTTGTTCCAGATTCGGAATGGGTCGTCTTTCATGGATTAAAATTGATTCCATATCTGGTGAAATTTTGATGCATTACTGATTATCGCATCGCAAAATCAAATTCATGAAATCTGTGTCTTGAATTTGTTCGATGTGTTCTTTGTGGTTTTTTACAGACGTTTAGGTTTATTTTATAGAAGTTGTGGATTAATCTATTTCTATAATGTCTAATTTTGATTTCAAGGTCTTAAAAAAAAAAAAAAAGCTTTTGAGGGAACTTAGTCATGTCAAGAAGACAAGTAGGTTCGACGAGGCGTGTAGGGGATGGTGGAAGCTTTCCATTTGTAGGAGCTTTGCACTCGAAATCGCGTTCGTCTCCTCTGTTATCTATTTGCCTTGTTCTCGTGGTATGATGATGATTCGTGCTTGTTGTTTTCTCTTAAGTGATTCGTTTCATACGATACAAATTGACTGTTTTTTTTATCTTTTTTTCAAAATGTAATCCTTTTGATTTCCAGGGAGCATGCCTTTTGATCGGTTATGCTTACAGTGGTCCAGGTGTGTATATCTTCAACTGAATATGTTTTGCTTGTGATTTCGACTTGAAAACCCTAATTTGCAAATTCATGTAATAACAGGTATGTTTAAAAGTATAAGAGAAGTCAGCAAGATCACAGGTAATTATTGTTTCTCATCTTCAATACATATGCTTAAGATAGTTTTAGTCTTCGCTTAAATTAGTATCTCTTTCGAAATTAACCTGCAAAAATGCTTGACATTAACTGTCGGATTTGTTTAACAACTCTCTACAGGTGACTCTTCTTGTTCATCGGAACTCCAAAGAGCCATTCCTGTTCTTAAGAATGCTTATGGAGATAGCATGCGAAAAGTCTTGCACGTGGGTCCTGATACATGCTCGGTGGTCTCTAGTTTGTTGAAAGAAGAAGAGACTGAAGCATGGGGTGTTGAACCATATGATGTAGAGGATGCAGACTCTAACTGCAAAAGTCTTTTGCACAAAGGCGTTGTACGTGTAGCTGACATCAAATTCCCTCTGCCTTACCGGTCAAAGTCGTTTTCTCTTGTGATCGTCTCAGATGCTTTGGATTACCTCTCACCCAGGTATCTGAACAAAACCGTTCCTGAACTTGCGCGGGTCGCTTCAGATGGTGTCGTTCTTTTTGCAGGTAACTAAAACCAAACCTATCTGAGATTACTGAGATTAAGAGATGTAAATCCAGTCTGATTGTACTTAATATTCATCTTATTGTAGGTAATCCCGGTCAACAAAAGGCTAAAGGTGCAGAATTGTCGAAATTTGGAAAACCGGTAAGTTCCCTAAAACCATGGTCTTCTCATCGATTACAATAGTCAAAATTTTCACCAATTCAGAGATGTGGTTTAGGTTTATACTTTGTCCTGTTTGCTAACGTGATGCAATCCCGATGTTTTGCAGGCGAAAATGCGTAGCTCATCGTGGTGGATCCGTTTCTTCTCGCAGACGAGTTTAGAGGAAAACGAAGCAGCAAGGAAGAAATTCGAACAAGCAGCTTCCAAGATCTCATACAAACCAGCTTGTCAAGTCTTCCACCTCAAGCCATTACATTAGTACACTATTTATTATTACTGGTCTTAAAGCATCAAACCAGATATATCTCCTCTCTGTTATATGCTTCTTCTTTTTTTCTCTATAGAAAGAAACAAAAAATTCCACAAAATTGTTACCCATTCTCAACTATTTGATTCATAATTTAACTATTTAATAAATTAGCCTGCATTTATAATTTTATGTGATATGAAGACATCATCTGATAGAATTTACTACTCTATAGCTATGCAAGTGACAGATCAAATAATTATGAATGGTTTCATATTTAAAGTAACAGAATAACAGAAAAATAAAAACATCGGTAATTTGACGACATTGGAGTGTATCACTGTTCCTCACATTTGAAGGTTTTTTTTGTCGGAAGGTTATAGAGAAGGCTTAAATACAACTCTACAAGTCACGAAGGGGCCTGTATACTTTCCCACTTCTGTTTGATTTAGTTAAATGGGCTAGGCCCAATATAAAATCCATACGTTAATTAGATCGTTTGATATGTATACGCAGTATGAGAATGGCCACGTTACATTAGACATACATGATTCAGCAGATTTCAAGTTTAATATGTACATACGTTAATTTTTTTTTTTTTTTTAATTTCAAATTTTTTAGTAGCCTATAGGCGCTAAATGAATCATTTTTTTAATATATATATATGCAATCTATAATTGGTTTGGAACCATTTGTCAAAAAATAACATACGAACAAAAATACAGCATAGATTTATAAATATGGAAAACGAGAGGGGAGAGACAAACACAGACTGGTATAAAGACATAAACATAAGTTGACCATACTGTTTGTTAACTTGGTATCCAATGCAGGTGGGAGTTTTTTTCTTTTTTTTTTTGTCAAGTTTTTTTGGGTTTATTTATTGGTTTTGCCTTTGTTATGACCTACCCAATTCTAATATAAAACCAACTTGTATATATTCACAACAACATTTTTTATGGACAAAACTCTCTCATGATTTCAAGCCTTTAAATTCTTATTTTCTTATAACTGGAAGAATCCCAGTCTAAAACTTAGACTAAACTTTGAAACATGTAAAACCTCAAGTTATTATTACCATTTAAAATGTTTACATTCACACCAAAAAATAACTTTTTTTTTTTTTTTTTTTAAAAGGAAGCAAGCCCTTCCCTAGCCTTCTATGAAAAAATGTCAAATAACTTTGAAGACCGAAGTTATCCTATAGGGGTAAGTCACCAATCCCTAAAACGAATCTTCGGGAAAGCAAACACAGGTGGTGCATGGCTGACTTGATGACAGAAGAATCGGCGACCGAACCCCGGTGAAAGGCTAAAAAAATAAAAAAATCGACCGTTCGACTATTTTTTAAAATTTAAGGTCCATATTCTTGTTTTTTTTATCAATCTCTAATTCCAACCTGAGAAAAACGAGTGGATTATTTTTTTGCATGAAAAAAAATTATTTGATAAGAATCCGTAAACTAAAAATTTGATCTTTGATACCTACATAGAAAATCGCATCACCACTTAAAATCTCTCATTAGATCAATACTCATTAGTTAAAATCTTAAAATTCGGAAAAACAACATGTTTCTAACCTTTTTAGTTTATCCATCTTCGCCGTATAACATTATATATTTCCCAACTCATAAATCTTGCTTTTAGTGAACCATATTTTACTACTCATCACTCAAATTATATCAATGGCCTACTCATACATTCAAATATACAACCTCATTTTTTGTTATTTTTGTTGGCATCAATATACATCCTCATTTAGACGAGAGAGATCAGCCTGAATGAAGATTCGACCACCAAACAGGGCTAATACACTAACATTCAAGAAAATACAACAGCAAAACAAAAAAAATATATATATACATAATACACATAGGGTATAAGGTTTTGAGAGAGTGTTAAATGGGACCCACGTTTTCAATTCTTGGAACATGAATAGTGGGAATTAAGAAAAACAAAAATGGAAAAATAAAGATCACGATGGTTGTCACAAAATGTTGTTGATTGATGTAGGGGCTTTGAGGTGGGTAGGGTCTTATAACCTATACTTTTCACATGCATTCTTAAACCCTATTTCTACTGCATCTCCATGTGCCTTCCCTCACGTCTCTACCTCCTCCTCTTTTTTCCTCTTTTTTTTTTTAAATTACAATACAACCATATACATATATTTTCCCAATTGCATCATATCTTTAACCAGCTAAAACAAGTTTGAAATGATATTTCCATTTACAAAGTCCAAACTTCGTCCATTTCTATTGAATTATATTGAAGTAATACTTTTTGTGTGAAAATATCGCCATTAGTTAAAAAATATATTTATCAAACTAGTATTACAACGTTTTTTCTAACCTGTTTCGATTAGAATTATTTGAGTTTATGAAAATCATACTGTGAGACAAATAGTATTTTGGTCATGAAGTAAAAAAATATGTTTTGCGGTATCAATTGCCATATATATATTTCACAAGTGCTGTTTTTATTTTTCTAGATTTTTGTTTTTTATTGTCTATATATAAAATAGAGAATATAACAGCTCAAAATTTAATATTAAAAAATATATATGGCGTTCTATCTTGATTCTTAAAAAATAGAATCTAAAAAAGCTCTATGATGTTAATTATTCAATTATATGATTGCATTTATGAGTTGATATGATATCTTTTGGTTGTTTCAGGAAACGGAATCAAGAATAAGATGATCAATACTGATATATATGGCTTCATCATCAAAAATTATTTCACATGCGAATTTCAATGGGTCGTATTGCATTTTATCATTATTAAGAGTTGTTATACGAGGACCCATTTTTATCGCACCAATCAAATCAATTTGAGCTTTTTAAAATCTTGGAAAATAATCTGAGAAAATCGCAGCGTCTCATTAAATATTTTAAAATTTCAAAAGTGGGTCTATTAAATAAACTATATAAAATAATAAAGTTTGAAATCATAACGATTCCTGACGTCAGATTTTTTTTTAAGAGAAACAATAATATACATGTATATAACCTACCTTTCTACCAAAAAAGAGAGTATATAACCTACCAAAGAATATTCCAGTTAAGTTAGTAAAAAGTTGGAGTCAAACTTAAAATCGAACAACGTCGCCTAAAAATCTGGGGGCATAAGTTATAACCAACGGCTACCAATATTGGCTTTGATATCGTCCACCTGATCTTTTATGTTAATATAACTCAATTTGATGGACTAATTATTAAGTTATTATACTATTAATCATTCCAGTCCAAATCAATGAATCACTCATTTCAGATAATTTTTCATTATACTCTTCAATGTAAATTTTTAAAATCCGTTGTCAAAAGTTTATTTTAATCCCATGTTTCAATACATATTTGCGCATCCTATGGTGCTTAATTTCATGTAAATGATTTACATTTATATAATTAAAAATTCTGTTTATTATTGTCATTTATAAATTTTATATTTTCAAGATGAAAATATTTCAACCAAAATTACATCAAGAAAATATAATTTCCTCCTCTCAACTAGTAGGAATTTTTTTTTCTGCACCATTATGAAATAAGTATATCAATATATTTCTCCCATACGTTTGCTTTTTAAGCATTTTTCTAAAGTTTGTCGTTTTCAGGATATTAATGTACAATTTGACAAAACATATATAATTGGTCCTATTTAAATTTTATCCTTTTAAATAGGTATAATAAAAATAGCTTTTTAACGTAAAAAATGTTTAAAACGGAAAATATGTAATAATATGGTCCAAGATATACATAAAATTTTTACTACACGAAATTAAGGATTTGATTATTTATGCTAAAACATCATTTTTTACTCTCTTTTTTTTATAACTAGAAAGTAATTTGTATTTTTATAACTAGAAAGTAATTTGTACTGAAACCATTCATGATTAATGTAACCATCGAATAGTACATTCACTAGATTTTTTAATGGGTCTAAAACATAATACTATTTCGACTGATCAAACACTAATAAAAAAAGTTCATAGTAAAAATCAAACTCATAAAAAAATGAATTTACCCAAATCTTTTACCGTTAAACCACCGGTATTTTATTAAATATTTCTTCAATGGATATAAGATCAATAAATACAACATAACTAGAATGGAAATAACACGTCCGATAAATCTGTCAAATTACAAGACCGAAAACATTGAAAACATCCTGGTCAGTAAATATATAATATATATATATATTTTTTTTTTGCATGGACATTTTTTGTTAAAAGGTTTTCATATATTTTGCATGATCCCACCAAATAAATAAGTTGATGTCAGTGAATACTTGAATAGAGGATGAAAATTAAAAAATAAGGGCGGACCAAGACATTTGGGACGACCGGAGTTTAGGGAGCACAAATGGCCCTATATGACTTACCCTCTTCCGTATACATAAATGTATTTTTAGATGTATAAATGTATACATACGTATATGCATACGTATACAGGATCGGTTTAATGAGCCAATCCAATTTCTTAAAGCGATTTGATGTCGGTACATTCGATCCCCACTTGTCTGTCTTTCTTCCCTTTTATTATATGTCATTTTCCTTGTTTTTCAATTTTACGTTTACCATCCCTATTTTATTTTATTTATATTATATAAGTCAAAGTGTTGACATTTAAATTAAAGATTCTGATAATAACAATTTTGCTCACAACTTTTTGTTCAACAAAATGCACATATATATACTGTTTTTGATATTTTTACCATCTTTATATAATAATTATGATGCATTAGTAGTGGACCAACGCTAGAATACATTTTTCAGGAATTGATAATTAACTCCATAGTTTAAGCTGACTACATGAGTGGATTATCACTTATAATTCAGGTTTTTACAAAAAAAAAAAACCATTTATGACATTTGAGTTTTCTTTTTTAATTGCTATGTTTGGTCCCTAAAGGATGGTCATAATAAGGACGGTCCGGCGGTGACGGAAACGCGTAAGGACTAATCATTTTATTATACTAAAATATCATTATTTTAATCCATCATAACTAACTTTCCTTTCTCATCCCTTATTAATTTTAAAAAGTTAGTATTAATTAATAACCTCGAATCCTGGAAAAGAAACAAAGACATTAGAGAAATAAGCTCAAAGTGTGTTATTCAACTTTGTATGTATATATAATTTTTATTTATTTAAAACATCCAATACTAAGATTTATTGCTGTATGTGTGAATGCAATAATAAATAGAAGTTCAATAATGGATCATTCTTATTATTTGCAAATAATATAAAGAGATATTGCAATATACTCATTTATTTTCATCAAATAATAGCTGATTGATTATTAGAGACGTATTAAAATACAATAAAAAGAAGTTGTCTCACATGTCTTAACAAATATTTACTAAATCTATGTTAATGTCTGGACGGTCAAAAAATTCTCTCTAGTTTCTGATTCTGTTGTCAATTTTTTTATTTTTGGGATAAAATGTTGGAAGATTATTATCTATATATATCTCTCAACATACCCATCACTTCTCCAACCACATCTCACTCTTTTAGCAACGAAAACCCTAAGATCTCTCTCTTTCTTTTCCTCTCTCTCTTCCCACATTAAATCTTCTCTTCGACCAAATCTCTTGACTTAAAAATCAGAGAATGAAACAGCTTTCGACAAAAGTGACAAGCAATGGTCATGGACAAGACTCATCATATTTCCTGGGATGGGAAGAGTACGAGAAGAACCCTTACGACGAGATCAAAAACCCTAATGGGATGATCCAGATGGGTCTTGCCGAAAACCAGCTATGTTTCGATCTAATCGAGTCATGGTTAGCTAAGAACCCTGACGCAGCTAGTCTCAAGAGGAACGGTCAATCCATTTTTAGAGAGCTTGCTCTCTTTCAAGACTATCACGGCATGCCTGAATTTAAAAAAGTGAGCTTCTTTTATTGTCTCAACCTAACGTGTATCACAAGTAATGAATCATTTTCTCAATTCTCATGAACATGTTCTGTTTTTTTTAATAGGCTATGGCTGAGTTTATGGAAGAGATAAGAGGAAACAGAGTCACGTTCGATCCAAAAAAGATTGTTTTAGCCGCTGGTTCTACCTCTGCGAACGAGACTCTCATGTTTTGTCTCGCAGAGCCTGGCGATGCTTTTCTTTTGCCTACTCCTTACTATCCTGGGTAAATTACAATTATAGCCCAAATCCCACTTTACTTGGATTTCAAGTAAACTCATTAAAAACTCTCTGCTTACGTTTTGGCTTTTTTGATGATTACAGATTTGATAGAGATCTTAAATGGAGAACCGGAGCTGAGATTGTGCCAATTCACTGCTCAAGCTCTAATGGCTTCCAAATCACGGAATCAGCTCTGCAACAAGCTTACCAACAAGCCCAGAAACTTGATCTCAAAGTCAAAGGAGTTCTTGTCACGAATCCATCTAACCCACTTGGCACTGCCTTGACCAGACGTGAACTTAACCTTCTCGTTGACTTCATCACTTCCAAGAACATTCATCTCATTAGCGACGAGATCTACTCAGGCACCATGTTCGGGTTTGAACAGTTCATAAGCGTAATGGATGTCTTGAAAGACAAGAAACTCGAAAACAGCGAGGTTTCTAAACGAGTCCACGTCGTTTATAGCCTTTCCAAAGATCTGGGACTTCCTGGTTTCCGCGTGGGAGCAATCTACTCCAACGATGAAATGGTCGTTTCCGCAGCTACAAAAATGTCGAGTTTCGGTCTTGTTTCTTCTCAGACACAGTACCTTCTCTCTGCATTGCTCTCAGACAAAAAATTCACAAGCCAATATCTTGAAGAGAACCAGAAACGGCTCAAGTCCAGACAGAAACGCCTAGTGTCTGGTCTTGAGTCCGCGGGGATTACTTGCCTGCGAAGCAACGCGGGTTTGTTCTGTTGGGTCGACATGAGACACCTCTTGGACACAAACACATTCGAAGCAGAGCTTGATCTCTGGAAAAAGATTGTTTACAACGTGAAACTAAACATCTCGCCCGGTTCGTCGTGTCACTGCACCGAACCGGGATGGTTTAGGGTTTGTTTCGCTAATATGAGCGAGGATACACTCGATTTGGCCTTGAAGAGACTAAAAACTTTCGTCGAGTCCACAGACTGTGGACGAATGATTTCAAGAAGCAGCCATGAAAGGCTCAAGAGTTTGAGGAAGAAGACAGTCTCTAACTGGGTTTTCCGGGTTTCATGGACCGACCGTGTACCTGATGAACGATGAATTTATTCATCTCCCTAAGTTTGAGACGACAAACAAAATAAAAAAACTTCAAGGTTTTTTTTTCTTCTTTATTTACTTCATTTTTTTATATTTTGGAAAAGTATTTTTCATTTTCCAAGATATATATATATATATATGCTATCATTATATTTATATATATATGTGTAATATTCATATATGTTTGGGTGAGTTTTTAATGCAATTTTTCGGGTGTAAAATCTTTACTATAAGTGTTGTTATATGTGTTGAAAATGCACTCAGTCCGAATGTGGATTTGCAGTGGCTATTTTATATATATATATATATATATATATATATATATATATATCAAATATGTATCCCGTTGTAATTTTAATCAAAAGTTTGCATGTATTGTACCCATAAAATGGAACTCACTCTTTTTAATATATATATTTATATATATGATTCTATAAATTTGTGTTTCTTTAATTTGGAATAATTTCTCAATTGGCTGTGATACATTCTCCTTTGACTATAATGATCGTTAACATTAGTTAAGACATATAACAAGGAGGCTTAATTAATGTCGATTACCTAATTAATTAATCTTATTATTGCAATGGCGGGAATTGGTCAACTGAGAAAGCAAATGGGGAAAGTCAAAGGTAATGTCTCTTAAGGAAGAGGGCATAATCTCCTTGTCCAAAATGTTCCATGAAGCCAAACTAATTAAATGAATTAAGTAAAAGGACGAATAAATCTTCAATAACTTTTTTGGTAAAGCATAAATCTTCAATAATTAAGGGGGGAAAGTAGGTTCCTTCTACCGCAGTAAAGTCTTTGGACTAGCATTTGACTAGGTACGTTGCATTGCATACGAGTGCCACGTCACATCTTCTTCTTTGTGTTTTTTTAACCTAAAATCACCACCAAACTAGAATTTCTTTTAAATCAAACTAACTTGTTTAAAATTTATCTATTGATATAGTTAATGTTACAAATGATATATATATATATTTTTTGTTTTTTCTACAAGTTAGAAACCTAGCCTAAATTTTATCAGAAAAAATCGAGTCCATGGAAAATCAAAATTTGGCAATCGATGTACATATGATTAATAAAGCTAGTTTTGACTTTTTTAGCGGTTTAATTTGTATTTGGTTTTTTAGCTTAACTCAGAGTTAGATAGATGAACGATTTTTGATCAAACTGTCCGATTCGATCCGGTTTTCATTATATTGTTTATAAATATTCAAAAATTCATAATTTTTTGTTTTGTTAAATTTCTTAAAAACGACATTAATTAAATGAAAAAAATAGAAAATTTAATATAGCAGATGACAAAATGAACAATCGATTTTTACTCCATTTAAAATATATATTTGGACGTTGACAAAAAAAACATATATTGGGATCGTTTTACAACTGTTTAAAACTTATTCAATAATCAAAATTTAAAATATTAAGTTTGATGAATTTGTAATTTAAAATCATTTTACAATAAATAAATTGGTTTATCATTTTTATATATTTTTGAGATTGATATGAAATTTCTAACATAATTTTTTTTAATGTAACAAATGCCGTGGTTGATTAATATGTCCCAATGATTACAATGATTAAAGATTTATACATACAATACAATTCCAATGATAGCTACCGAAATCAATAGTTTTCAAAATTTTAGAAATAAAAAGGCTCCAATCATTTGAAGAGAAAAGGCGTCATAACCATTTTATTTCTTTTGTGTAATTATTTGTGGAGAGATAAAGTAGGATAAAGTGTCATATCATAGGCTAATCATTATATAAGATACGGGTCAAAGGTTATGATGATAAGCATATTATAGATAGATATATAATATCTACTACATAATAAAATTTTCGAAAATGCCATGAGCTTTGTTGGTACTACGAAGACTACGAACTATATAATACAACTTTACTAACCGAATTTTATTTAATTATAGCATGATACGCGGCTATACCGGTCGTAACGGCAAATGATCCTTACATGTGAAGAGCATTAATTTGGTGGTTGAGTCCCCAAAAATCTGTCTGAATGAATTAATAAATCGATTAGAAAAATTACTAATAGAGATATGTACGTACTTTGGAAAATATGAGGATGAGAATTTGGTTGGATTTGAGAATCCTTGATGAGTAATACTGATTGAGTATTGTACTTAAAAGTCTTAATTGCATATGACCGACCATAACTATACAAACCGAGATTATTTAGTCGTTGTACCAGAAAATTTTCGTCATTGATCATGGTCGTAGTACCACTCGCAAATATTTTAAGCAACATGGAATGTTAATATGATATTATAAGAAATCAATTGGTACGTCAACTTAGTTACATAATAATCATATACAATTTGTTTAATGGATAATGTTATGATCTTTTAAATTGTGATTTATTTATTTTTTTGTGAATGATAATTCCAATGATTAGTGTAAGACTAAACTTAGAGTAACATTGCCAACTATGAAAAAACTTAATATAGCCCTTGTCGTGAAACTTAAAATCATTTGAAAATCGAAGAAAACGTTGTGCGGTAATAATTAAAATTGATATGAACAAAGGTTATGATATAACCGAATGAAGTTTTTTTACAAACCGTTATAAAGAGATTGGCCTACATGACATGTGGATATATGTTGAATAATGAAATGCGCAAGCATGATCTCATTCTTGTTCCCAATTAATGGAGCTTTGTTAGTCATCTCCGGGATAATTAACTGCAATTATATATATATATATATATATATATGTATGTGTGTTTACACGTAATAGCTTTTTTCCTATACATGATTATCCATCAATGTAGTTATTAATATGATTGGGTTTGTTTATTTCACCTTCAACTATAAAAAAATAAAATAATCCCAACGGATTGTGAAATTTAAATTTATCTATATCATTGTATCAACGTATCGTGGGTTAGCTATAGATTATGTAACTAACATGTCAAGTTTGAACCAAGCTTTGAGTCACGTGGGCTTCACGAGTAAGGCCATATAACTGCACATGCCATGACACACACAAAATATAACATCTCTTATATATACATATATAGTGATCAAATTCGAATGCGTAACAAAAATGAATTGTAACGATTTGTTTTTTCTCCATCTTTGACTTCGACCAATAGGACAAATCATTTGGATTACAAATTACATAAATTATACGCGTGGACCCGTTTGATGTTCTTCATGTATGCATGAGGGGACATTTACGCATGGCATTGCTACTTACATTACACATACATACTTGATGCATACTGCATAGACAGTGAAAACAAAAAAAACCGAGTTACAATGTCATATATTATAAGCTCTAATATGGCATGTGGGTCACGTTAGCTTTTCTCGTACTTGATGCATAGCTTATAAATCGGGAAGTCACTTAACGTTCTTTCATATACGAGCATATTTTCAATTTCCATAAATATATAGTTACAATAGATACTTGAATTAATGATGTGCTTCGTATATCCACTTAATAGTGCACAATTAAGAAGATTCATCGCACATTTGTTACTTAAATAACAAGTATCAAATCACACAAAGATTTGGTTCTTTGGCTTAGATGCACCGTCATAAATTATAATATAAAGTCGATTTTATTAATGCTCATGGAGTTTATCAATGTTCATCCTCTTCTTCCCATCTTTTCGAACATTGTTTACTCCCAAATTAATCTCTATTTTTAATTATTCTTTATATTATTTGACTTTTTGTTTATTGTTTTGTTAAAGATATTAAATTTAGTCGGTTCTTGCTTGCCTTTTAACCTAAGTAATTTAATGACATATGATGCTTAATTCTCAAATTCAAAACCACGACAAGAGTATTTGTTTTTTAAGTCGTAACAAGTGGGCTTTTATGGGCCTTACAAGATACATATTGTTGATCTCTTATAAATTATAATGTCAAATATGTTTTCAGTTTAAAATGGGCTTTAATGGGCCTTACATGTCTTTTAAAGCGAAAGCAAGAGTTGGAGTCGATGGTAATTTGTAGGGATGTTTTGATCTGGATATTTTTAGTATAAATTATCAGAAAGATATTGCAAAAATAATTAGTGAAATATATATTTTATTAAAAGTAACGGAAATTTTCCCGTATCTATCTCTCTTTTTCCCATAAGCAGATAACAGGAAATCGCCAAATCTCCTCTACCTAATGATAATCTTATTATATAAAATTTGTTGGATCAAACTTCATAATTAACATGATCATAACATGTGTTAGTCGGTCAATCGAATTTTGACATATATAATTTTTTTTTTCAATTAGATTTTGACATGTGTCATACAATTTTTTTTTTAAAACATATATAATTATATTTATCAAATAGATTATAAAAATCAACATATATAAAAAATTTAATTAGTTTCTAATAAATAATTTATTAAAATAATTAGTTGATAATCATGGTCTATTTATTTAAATATTAATTTTATTATGTCTCGGTTTTATTTTTTCGTACAACTATTCTTTATTCCCTTTTTTTCCTTTAAGTTTATTAAGATGAATTAGGTTTCAAAACTTTTTCATTAGAATATTAATTAATACATGTGTAAAAAAAATTTGAATTCAAATAGACTTAGGTTTACATATCCAAATCTTCAAAAAATATAATATTTTGCCTTTATATAACAAGTTTTTGTGCTCTCTCAATCTTCTTACCTTGAAATTTCAAATTTCAATAATCTCTTCCACAAATTTTATTTCAGTTGTTTTTATTAGAAAAAATCATCGATTACTCTCTTATTCGATACAAAGAACATATCTCAACATTTTTGAATTAGCTTATTTTAATAATTCATAAAAAAGTAAATAAACTACATATATACACGCTTTGATCTTAAATAGAAATAGATATGACAAAAAAATCAAACACGTTTTCTCATTAGAATATTAAATACACGTGTAAAAATCTTTTGAATAGAATTATGTTTACATACCCAAATCTTTAAGGATTATAAATTTTGTACTCTTTCAATCTTCCCACCAAGCAATTTAAATTTTCAATAACCTCTTCTAAATTTTTTTGTTTCCAATTAGGTTTAGCCATATATCAAAATAAATTCTTCCATTTAAAAAATATATAAATCATTATATTTTAAAATCAGACTAAAAAAATATACATTGTATTGTGTTTTTTTTAAGATTTACCACTACGTAGACATCCTAAATATTGTAAAATTGATGTATGAGAAGAAAATTATTTTGAAAGTTTCTCATGTTGTGAAAATTATAAAAAATAAGAAACCAAGTGATGAAACACATATAATTCATTTTTTATTGGAAAAATGATAACACTTTCTTCATAAGTTAAAAAAAAAATTCAAATATAATTAAAAAATGTAAGTCTAATTCAAATAAAAATACGTAAATCGATTTGTCAAGAGTTAAAAAAAAGATATATGAGTAGTTACATAATAAAAAGTAAATATAATTTAAATAGGAATAGGAAAAACTAATAATTTAGAAATATGTGAAAAAATTAATTGAAAGTTCAGTTAATATAAAAAAAGTAGGAGAATCAAAATCAATAAATAATTTGTAGGTTTTTTAATTCATTTTTACGGACGATATGATTTTGTTTTTCATTTTTTTGCGGTTTATAAAATATTAAATGAGTTAAAATAATTCAACTAAAACATGAGAATAAATTCATCAAGATTTAAAAAATAGATTAAAAAGTAATATTAATTCAAATAGAATAGGAAAACTAATAATTTGAAAAAATGTGATAAAATTTAATTGAAAATCAATAATAAAATAATCAAAGTAAATAAATAAATGTTAGGTTTCTAAATTAGTGATTTTGCATTAACGTTTTCAATTTAATTTTATTTATTTTTTGCGGGTGATTTAATTTTTATTTCTACTTTTAATTGATTAATTTTTTTTATAATTTATAAAATATTAGATTACAAACCTGCATATATGCGGATTCTTTATCTAGTAATATTATAAAAAGTTAAAACACATATTAAACAATCAGACGGACGCGACATTACTCCCATTTCCACAATAAAACATATCATTATTTTATGTAAATAAAAACAAATTTCCTAACTTTTAAACGGACAGAAAACAGAAACACAAAGTTGAAAAGATGATAATTATTATAAAAAGGGGGAAAAAACCAGGATGAATAATATTAACGTGTTAGTGAGTGTCAGCATCAGCTGCATTATATAAAATTAAAATTATTAAGTACGTTGGTTCCTTTTTGACAATGGTCCAATTTTAATGGTTAAACAAAGAAAATAAATTATAAAAATATACAACAAGGTCGTCGCGGGGCTGATTGTCGTGAGGCTAATCAAGGTTTTATATGGTGTTGTTTTACTTATCGTCTAGAGGTTTGACAGAATGTACCATTAATCAATGGATTAAATTATTAATCATAATTCATAAAGTGATCCCCTATATCGTATATCTATAGTATCTCGTTCATATATCGTTTTGTTCCTTGATTTCTTCTCAACGATAATTATTCCTTTTTCCTTCTTTTCATATATTGCTTTATCTTGACCCAAGAAGGATATGAATATATAATAAGTTACTCCTGTTTTCCTTCTTTTCATATATATGTATAGTTGAATGATGATGTTAAATCCAGTTTTCGGTTCCATATTTCTCTTCTTTTTCAATTGTTTTTATTTTTATTTTTAAACTGAATTTTTATTTAGTTAAGTCTTTTAATGGTTTTGATTTCGATTTGATTCAAATTTTGCTTCATACGTTTTAGCTAAATCTAAACTAATAATGAAAAGACTAAATTTAACTTTCTTACCTTCAGTCTATTTTTTACTACTTTTTGTTCGTATATATAAAAACAAAACAGAATTATTTTGAATTATGAACGGTTCGTTTGTGCATGTATTTTCTAAATAATTGGCCAGTGTGGAATTGTGAGTAACGCTTTTCGTCAATTTGTTATTATAAATATATATGTATGTACATTTTTATTTATATGATTGGGTATTTTGGTAGGTAGATGAGAAATGCTTTAATAAAATAAAACTATAAAAGTTATACGGCTAAGCTTAGTATAGCATACAAGTCCATGGCCATGACACGTCTTGCCATCCACTGATGCAAGTGCTTACATACATAACCTTCATCACTATCTCTAGAATCTCCTAATTTTCCTCCATAGATTACGAATTTTTATTTATTTAATTATTTTACCTTAGTTTTGGATTTAATTTATGTATCAATTAGAGGTGGATAATTCTATAAGATTTGTCGCTTTTCTGTTTGTAGAGAATGTTTGGAACATACAAAATGATTTGTCTTTCAGAGACTAGTGTTTTTTTTTTCAATTATTCTTTCAAACACTTTTTCTGTTGTCCTTAAGCGTATATATGTATGTACAAAAATGAGATTAACAAAAACATTCTTCTTCTTATTCTTAATTATTATAAATTTACGTATCGTACATCAATCAAGCACGGCTTAATTAAGAAACCATAAATTAAAGGTCATTTTCTAGAAATAACAAATATAAAGGTTTGAATGTATTGGACTGTTAGATATTGTTTGGTTAACGGGTCGTCATCGACTCATACCATTACCGTTTTCTTTGTGTGCAATTAGTACATCTACATAAAATCTCCAATTTCATATTTTGGTTTATAAGGAAACTATATTTTGACCAAAAAACATTATATATATATATATATATGAGAGAAATTAACTATAACAATTTTGAAAAGTCTCATGTAGACTAAAAAGATGCAAATTTTTCAAAATTACTATAACAATTTATGGTACATTTTTAACTTTTATTTCTTTTGTTGACAAAAAAACGTATTTACGAAAATGATATTAGTTTTTTTTTTTACTCGTAGACAAAAAAATACGCGCCAAAACAAATAAGTCTACCGGTTTAGTAATGGTAGATTTTTATTTAAGAATTGATAGACTTATTTAAAGATTAGTAGACTTATTTCCAGTTGGTAGGTTTGCTAAAACAACGGTAGATTTAATATGAGAACAGTAGACTTATTTTGTACACTTATATTTCCGATGTGGTAGAGATATTTCGGAGTGATAGATTTTTTTAAAAATTGATAGATTTAAGGCCAACGGTGGTAGATTTTTTTTGGGTGATAGAATTACTGGTTGAATGGTAGACTTATCTAGTAGATTTATTATCGATCGGGAGATTTATTTTGTCTGATGGTAGATTAATTTAGCCGTGGTAGATTTATTGGTAATGGTGGTAGAGTTATCACGTGAATTGAATATGTAATGATGATAGATTTAATGTGTTTGGTGATAGATTAAAGTCGCGTGGTAGATTTATTGTCATTTACGATAAATTTACGCATAGTTTGCATATGATAGTGGATATATTTTTAGTGATGACAGATTTATAATACAGTATTAGATTTTGAATATTTATAGATGCCATTTATAAACGCCGATATATTTTTATTATGAAAATAAAAATAGATTTTGAATATTTATTAAACATATAATTTCATTTTTTCATTTTTTAAAAATTATTTTTTATTATTACTTATTATTATTATTATTTTTTTATATGTTAATGGCAGTCTTGTACTTAAATTTTTAATCAAGATTATAAAGACTTTTGTCAACTTTTGAACATTGTTATAATAAAAGCATCTACAAAATAGTTGTTATAGTAAATGAGCAATTTTCCAAAATTGTTATAGTAATTATCTTTACATATAAATTAAAATATCTTTTCTTACAACATATTTTTTTTTTTAAATTATACAAAATTAGAAAACAAGTGTAAATCATACATATAATACATATATTCATGTAAATAAATTAGGGGGAATTATGCCACTTTTTAAAAATACCCATTGTTGTTATCCATTTTCAAAAATATCACTTTTATCAATTTTTTATACAATTTTATAAAATATCTTATAAAAATATAGATAGTTATGGTAATAAAAGAATGTTTTATAAATATTTATAAGTATGTTTATAAATATTTAAGTTATTTTTAATGTTAAAATATAACTTATAAATGTTTATAAAAAAAATTATAAGAAATTTTATAAAACTGTATAAAAAAAATATTTTTGAAAATATTTTTAAACAGATATATTTTTGAAAAAAAATAGACATTTTTCAAAAAAATTCATTAAATTATTGCGTAAGTAAAATGTGAACACCATGTTAGTATGTTTGTGCCGTATATATATTAGATCATGTGAACTATTGAAATTTACATCTCGTAGGTGTATAGTATACTTATTTGTCTTTCTTTGAGTGGGTTAATAAACTTATCTATTTATATATGTTGCCTTTTTAAAGTCAATGTAGAATACGGATGTTTCGTCCCTATACATAAATCATGATTAAAAAAAAAAATATTACTGGCTACTTTTTATTTATAAAATGTTGGTTTATCTGAGGTATAGGCGTACGTATATCATATATAACTCATTAAATAAAATAAATATGAACTATACATGAGTTTTAACTTCATCCAACATTTGATGGTACGATAATTTCGAATATTTGGTAAAAATAAATTATCGTGACTAATTAATATTTGTCCATACAAATGATTAAATCTGATAAATAAAAAAACTATTGTATGACCGTAATATTTTGTTTACGTTAATAAAAACATGTAAATATAGGGTATTTTACTAAATTGCTTGATGGCAAGGGAAATTCTAATAGAAAATTTTATCAAACAACAATAACGATAATTTTCCAAATAAATGATACTCTAAATATTTTTCCCTGTTAATTTGGTAAACGAAAATAATGATACATTATTTTTTAGATAAAAATGGGTATATATGAAAAATGATTTTATTTGGAGGTTTGAATGGGCAAAGATATGTGCCAAACTCAAACAGAGACAGAGAATTTTGAGTGACATCATTTGATTCTGTGATCTTCAAATTCCCAAACTGACTAGAGAGAGTTTCGAAGCTGTACGTACACCTTCGTTGAATTGGTAAGACAACATTTTGTTAGGTATTTTATTTATTTACTTATTATCATTTACTAACGTCTTATTATATAAAGCTTGATATATCAAATTTCGTAATTAACATGATCATGACACGTATCAATTAGTCGATCAAATTTTGATATGTGTTGAAAAATATTTCCAATTAGATTTAGCCACATATATCATACAAATCTTATTTCTTTTAAAACTTATATATTTGTATTTATCAAGTAAATTATAAAAATCAACATATATCAAGATTTTCCAATTAATTTCTAATAAATAATCATTAAAATAATTAGTTGATAAACATGGTTTATTCTTTTAAATTTTGTCTTTATTATATGTCTCGGTTTAGATTTTTTTTTGTTTTCGTACAATCATTCTTTTTTCTCTTTTCCTTTACGTGTATTACATGAAATAGGTTTTAAGATTTTCTCATAAAAATATTAATTAATACACGTGTAAAAAAATTTTGAATTCAAATAGACTTAGATTTACATACCCAAATCTTCATGGATTATAATATTTTTCCTTTATATAATAAGCTTTTGTGCTCTCTCATTCTTCCCGCCAAACAATTTTAAATTTCGATAATCTCTTCCACAAATTTTATTTCAGCTTTTTCATTAGAAAATAACATTGCTTACTCTCTTATTCGATAGGTGAGATAGATTACGGCGATCTATTTTAGTTTGTGAGATTAATAAAAAAAAATTCTAACTCAATTTTGTTTTATTTTATTGTTTACATCATAAATATCATCACATCAATGACTACTCAACCCAAAAAAAATATTAATTATTTAACATTAGAACAGTTAAATAAAAAGCGTGTTTATCGTCTTATCAGAAAGTGGGAGGCAAAATAAGAAAAATAATGAGCTTCTAGGAATGGACTTTCTATTACTTGATGAAAAGGTTAGCGTTTATTAATTTTATATCAATAAGAGTCTTAATATATTACTAATTACTTAATTAATGTCTAACTACAATTTTGATTTATTTTAATGCAGGAAAATACTATTCAAGGCTTTGTGCATCATTTGCTTCTTGCAAAATTTGGAAATCAATTATGTGAAGGAAATCTTATTGAAATTTGCAATTTTAGTTTAGAACTAAAAATATGAGATTCAATTCGTCAAAGTTTTGGAAAAATAGATATATGAGTAGATACATAATAAAAATAAATCTAATTTAATTAGAAATAAAAAAGAACTACTTATTTAAAAATATGTGACAAATTTAATTGAAAAGAAAATAATATAATAAAAATAGTCAAAACAACTTAATAACGGTGAGGTTTCTCTATTAGTGGTTTTGCACTTTTCAAAGAAAATAATATAATAAAATATTTATAAAATGGAAAAATTCAAATATGAATATGAGAAATCAATTCAACAAGATTTTTAAAAAATAGAGTAGCAAAATAGTAAAAACTAAATTACTTCAAATATGAATAGAAAAAAACTAATTATTTTGAAAAGACGTGATCAAATTTAATTGGAAATCAAATAATAAAAAAATCAAAATAAAAAGTAACTGTTAAATTTATTTAATATCAACTTTTTTGATTTTATTTTGTTTACTTTCGTGGATGATTTAATTTATTTATTTTACTTTTTGTGTTTGATTTTTTCACCAATTATAAAGTATTTTATCATAAATTCGCATATATACGGATCTTTTACCTAGTTAATTTATAAAAGAGGAACAATTTCATGATATATTTTTTTAATTATTGTTAACACATTAATGGTTTCCAGCTGCATTTTGCATTCCAAACCGGAGATTAGTCCTATTGAACCAGGGAAAAAGATATCTGTAAATTACTTTAATAAATAATTAAATACTAATTATGTGAAAAAATAAATGACAATTAGCATATATAGTTGTGCACACACACACACATATGTGTATTCGAGTGTTTGTCGGAGTATCTCTGATCAGACGAAGCCATATAGATCCGACCATGTACGTGTCCATATTGCTGCATTCTTTTCAATTAATTATTAATAATTTATGTGATTGTATACAATGTTTCTTTTAGTTGTGCATTACACACACATATATGTAACTTTTATTAATTGTAAATTGTTATGATTCGTACGTAGCTCCTTCATAATATATTAAAATTCCAAATATCTCAGTGAGAATTGAAATAATTCAAGTGTTGAACTTTGAAGTGTCCGAAGTCATTCGTGAGTTAACTTAAACATAACTTTTTTTTTATATATTGATAACTTAAATATGACTTAAACAATTAAAAAAAAAAACAAAAAAATGGATTAGTTGTGTATATCTTGGTTTGGCAAAATTTGACTGTCAGAAATCTTTCACTGTTAAAAATTGAGAAATGTATCATAATACATGCATATATATATATATTATAGAGATACAGACTCAAGTGGAGTTGAATAGGAAACAGGGCAGAAAATCATCCTTGGATTCTCCATTACTAATTTACTATAGGCACCTAACAATTACTGTTTAATATTTTCCTAAAAACTATGTCATGTATATAAGATAAATAACACTGCTAACATTAAAATATTCGAATTTTAAATTAAAAAAAACTGGATATTTAATTAAGACCTATAATGAGTAATTGGTGATCGATGTTTGTGCGTTTTAAAAGACAATCCTCTTTTAGGCTCTCAAAATTAGATTTATAGTTGTTTCCTTCTTTTTATGTGTCAGATGTAATTTGCAAAGATTATAAAATATCAAAAGACCTAATTAATTAGGGGAAAAATGAAGAAGCTAAAAGGCAGAATCTCTTTCACATTTATAAAAGCATTAATCATGAAGAAAAACTCAAAAAGATCATATATTGTTCGTGAACAAAGCTAAGTTGAAACTAAAATAAACAAATCTCTGGATGAATATTAAACTCAATCCATATAATTTTTCGACAACCCCCTAAAAACACAGATTTATACAAAATAAAAAAAACCTCTATATATATATAAGTAAAAATTTATAAAAAAAGTTACACATGATTAATTTGGCCCATTGAAGTAACTTGCATCTTCGGAATTAACAAGAGAAGTTATGTCCTCCCAACTTATTGTGCTTTGATCCGCCGATGTACTCGTCGTTCCTCCGGCCAAAGCTGCTCCGGCTCCGGCCACTGATGAGTTTCCATAGAATTTTGTGTTCTCGTTGTTCTCAAGATTCAATATGTTGTTGTTGTTGTTTAAGAACATCTCATTGACTGCTTCTGTCTGAAGATTACTACTCCCGAACCATTGAAGAATCTCTTGCTGCTGATGTTGATTGTGATCACCACTTGTGTTTGGTAATGGTGAGTTTGTGCTGCTGCTCATGATAGCAAAATCTCCTTCTCCTCCTCCTCCTACTGATCCCAAGTAGTAATTAGGATCTAACAAAAGCTGAGAGAAGGAGAAATCAAAAGGGTTTGTGATAGAATCTTGGTGATGATGATGATCAGCGTTTGTCCTTTCCGGTTCTTCCTCAATCTTGACCATGTTCTTGAGTGTGATCAATGGCTTTTGTTCTAGGTTACAAGACGGTGTCGTTTGGTAGTAATTGCAGCTTGTTGGTTCCATCATCACAAGAGGTACTTGATGATGAGGAGGAAGCTGTGGTAGTAATGGCCATGGTGATGATCCAAACGTGTTAAGATAAAGATCCGTACCACCATTACTTTGACCTTGTCCTTGTTGTTGTTGTCTCTTCATCATCACCATCTCCTGCTTCATCCGAGCTTCTTGGAACTCTTTCCTTTGTTTGTTAAGAAGCTTCTTCTTCAGCCTTGTGTTCCAATAGTTCTTGATATCGTTGTCTGTTCTCCCCGGCAATTGTGCAGCAATTATAGACCACCTTAAAAACAAAATCATTGAACATATAAACATAATGATTCTCTAATTCAAGACTCAGTGTGTTAATTGAAAATATTCACCCATGTATGATCTATAAGTATTAGAGTACCTGCTACCAATAGTAACATAGAGGTTACAAATGATGTTGTCTTCTTCCTCGGAGAAGCCACCATGTTTGATGTTTGGTCTCAAATAGTTGAGCCACCTTAGTCTGCAGCTCTTCCCACATCTCCTTAGACCTATACCATGTATATACAAATATCAGCACGCACATGTATACACGAAAAAATCTATGTGCTATAGATTATACAGACCCTCTCAAACTATTTAATTTGGAAACTTTTGCGAATTTTAAATCAAAAAGTAAATTTGAATATATACCAATCTTTTGAGGCAAAGCGATCCAGTTGCCTCCTGTGCCACTATTCTCGATGTAATCTTTGAGTTTTGCGTCTTCCTCAGGAGACCAAGGCCCTTTCTTCACGTTGGCCTTATCACAACACGGTGCTCTTCCCATCTTCTTGATTCTTGATTCTTGTTCTTGATCTTGTTTATACTGTCTCTCTCTCGCTCTCTCGTTCTCTCTCTCTCTCTTTCTCAAGTGTGTTGATGATAAAGAGGAGGAGGATGATGGTGTGTGATGGTGCGTGTGTGAGAGGTTTTTATATATACATATATGGAAATGTGTGTTACGGAGAAAAGTATATGTGAATGAAGAAAATACAATGGAGAGAGGGTATATAATAGCTGGAGGAGATAGTCTTTCATGTGATGAAGATGTCAAAAAGTAGGGCATTAAAATAAAAATGAATCGAAAAGTGACTTTATGGAATTGGAAAATTTGATGATAATTTATGTGATTTAATATTACTAGAATTTAGAAATGACAGAGAAGGGGGAGACTAATGTTTTTCTCCTTTGTCTTTGTTCCTTCATCAGAATCTAGAGATTCAATTTCATTACTAATTTAACAAAGAAAAAACATTAGTTTAATTATAATGTTCTTACTCATAAAACCCTAAATGATAATTTTTGCTTAGCCGCCCGCCACCTTTTGACTCTTTCTCTCTTCTTCCCTCTTCTCTGATTTTATTTTCCCCCCTCTATTCTCGATTTTAGGCTGTGCTCATATATATCTAACTTCAAAATATTTTCTTATATTTCGTTAGGGATGATCTATTTAAAAAAAATAAAGAATGTGAGCAAGTTCTAAGTTGAATGAACAGAATGGACATATATAAAATATATTTTGTAATATGATTGCATGAGTTGCATCCAATTCTAAATTTATCACTTTTGAGTTTTGTCTAAAATAGCCTATATGTTTATTCGCAGTCAATTATTTTTAAAAATTTCCGCCATTCTACGTTTCTAGTAAATGTATACGCATAAATATGATTTATTGTATGATATTACACGCTATAGGTTTCCTCATGATTCATGTCCTAGCAAGTAGTGGATTTTTTATATATTATTTGATCTTAATGATTATATCTGATCCGCAGTTTAGGAGTGTGATTAAGAAAACGACCTTTCTTATAATCTAAATAGCCTGAAAATTTGAAAATACTTTAAATTTGATTATAATGGAACGACATATGGATTAGTTAATATGCATGTGTGTATATGTAAATATATATACATATAAATGAATATATATTTATTACACGAGATTTTACGAAAGCTTGAAGCCCCACTTGCATGGCAGCTTACGAATAAGAAAGAAGACCGATTATGTGTACTTTTGTTACATGTGATAGACTTGGTCATCAAAAATAATAAAACAATTCAATACATATTTTACATAAAAATTGAACCAATAAGTGATTGAATTAGACTTGTATGTAGTACGTACATATATACATATATAATATTACACACATATATATATATAGTCATTATTGTTTAGTAATTTATTTTGTAGTAGAGTACAAAGGAGTATATTATATGTTGTCGACATAGAGACAAATACTTCGAATGTTTGGTGATGGAAATGTGTGAATTAACTATGAAAAATTAGAATTCATTTTTATATACACAAACTCCTATTGAGCAATATCTCACTGATCAAATAAATATATACCAGTTAAATAAGAATATGAGAACACTGATATTTTATGTATCGTCTTAATTGAATTTTTATAATGGGCAACCATCTTCTTTGTTATACTAATAAAAAAAAAGATTATTTATTAAGGCAAAATCAAAACAAAGCATGAATTTTAACAAAAGAGTAGCATCGTATTCGTATTAAAAAACAAAAACAAAAGAAACAGTTAAGGTCCTTTTTTTTTTCCTTTCAACCAGTTAATGTCCTTTATAACTCGCTAATTAAACTAAACGTTTTCATTTGGATAAACAGAGATCAACTTATTCATAGTATATCAAAATGTTCATGATAAATTTTCAAATCCATCAATTAAAAATATCACCAATCATAGGGTCACATTTGGTGGATGGTGAATCACTTGCTATTTAATATATATTTGCCTTTTGAAAAGGAAAGGAGTTAATGATATGTACCAAAAGAAATGAAAAAAAGGTAGAGATTGAAATTTGTGAGAGTAAATTCCGTTATGGTTGGTGAACAAAATTTTGCCAACCCTCGGAGAAAATTTACCACTAACAATTTTATGGATATTAAAAGTTTTCTGGATCAGGTATGATATAATCTATTATTCATCTCCTAAAACAACTTTTTTTTTTGTAAGAAGACAAAAATTTTAAACTCGCGGTGACAATAATGAATTGATAGATGGGTGTGTTTAATTCATTTAAAAATGTAGCCACTTAATAATCATGCAGTATTAAAATTGAACCTAATGACGCCTGTCCCATGGACCCAAAATCAAATTTTAATCAAAGATTTGATAGGGATGTTATAAATCTAACAATTATAGTTTAATAGTAATAGATTTACATAATTACACTTATTTTCCACGGCAGCTGAGATTAAGGAACAAGAAAACCCACTACCTCTTATTAAATGGCGTCACAATTTTTGGATCTTCTTGTATAAACGTATATGGTTAAGATTGTTTTTTCTCCTATTTTTGTTTGAATATATTGGTCAATTTGGGTGTATTGTTTACTATGAAATTAGTTCCTTGCAAAACAAATGAAAACCATTGAATACTTCCTTAAAATCGTCAATAGCATATTAATAAAAAGCAAATAGTAAACAATTAAATCTTGAATTGTAACTTTAAATTGGTTTATTTTCAAGTTTAAAATAAATGAGCCAAATGCTTCTAGAGGAAAAGAAAAAGGTTGACTTGACTTGTGATGGTTAATAAAGGGTTAAAACTTAAAAGTCAAAGCACTTGGAAAAAAACATAAAGTCTTCAAATTATTGAGGTATTATTCACTGTGTTTATATGTTTTTGTGGAATAAAATATGTATCGTGACGGATAAAATATCTTTATTTAAGGAAAAGTTAAATAAAGTTAATATGAACTTTGAAGCTATAAGGGTAATAAAAAATAAAAATAAAAAGTGTATTCAGATTTCAACAACACTAGTAGGAAACAGGAATTGGTCTTGCAGCGTAGGCCATCCCTTCTTTTTCAATTTTCACATAATAAAAAATAATAATAAACTCGTAATAAAGCTTATATAAATTGTTGAGGTTTTATAATGTTATTGCCAATTTACCATGCATATATACGCCAATACATTCGTTTTGTTGCTCAGTAAAGCCTAGAATTGTTTTCTTTTGTCTTCGTTTCTCAATAATAACCAAAACAATATTGTGTTTACAAATATAAGTTGTGATTTGTAACTACTTTTTTTTTGTCAGATTTGTAACTACTTGGACATGCTGAATTACTAGAACTTAATCAGACTAAAATTATGTGTTAGTGGATTTTATATTTATAAATTCATGTTTAGATTTTTTTGTTTTTAAATCAATCTAACACCCAAGGATTTTAAAAATCTATCTGAGATAAAATCATATGGGTCCGAGTATAAATCAATATATATGAAATCACCCAATTAATATTTATAGATGATAACACATATGATTGACTAAAAATCAATTATTCATAAACAAACAACTTTTTGATAAAAAAAATTAGTGAAAAAGGGAGAAAAAGAATAGTCAGTCAAAATTCAAAAGGTAAAAGGCAGAGAAGGGGAAGGTCAGTGTAATATATATCTCAAGGCATCTTTCTCCCTTCTATGATTCTATCTCTCTTTTTTTCTCATACTTTTTTAGGATCCATTTACTTTTTGGAAGTATTCTAAATATCTATATTTTTATATATAAAAAAGTGAGTTACTTCTATGATATGACTCTCGTCACAAATGTACACTCTCTTTTTTGTTACACTAACCTAAATAATTTAATATAAAACATCTTATTATATCGTAATCATGAGATAATGATGACATCCTTTTACGTAAAGCTCCACGTCTCCTCTTCTCGCTAGAAGCTTAATGAGTTTAATAAGATTCACCTTAAAAATATATATCACATAAAATTTTATAATCCACAACAAAAAATTCGGAGAAAAAAACTCAGAAACACAATTGGCTTTTATTTATTTGGAGATTGTTTTCAGAAATCAGTAATTATAAGGGTTTGAATGAGGATAGGAGGGAAATGTGTCGGTCCAAAGACAAAGATAGTGGGGTTTATATTAGATTTTGGCTAACTTAAATAATAATTAGTATATAATTAAAATAAAAATAAAAAACAAATCAAGTTGCAAAGAAGAAGCTGTCACTCATCAAGCAAGAAAAAAAACCCACAAATCAATGCCGATTTCTTCTCCCATTTCACACGCAATCTGTTTCCAATTCTCTCTATAGCTACATAATTGTGTGTACAACACACACACATATACACACACAATTCATAGACAAAACATTTCCAAAGATGTGTATAAGAGATCTATTCTTGCACTATAGTCTGACCAGATTTATGAAAGACCAAAAAACATTTGCTTTATAGTTCCAAGAACCAGAATATTGGAACTTGAAAAAGCATGAAATTCCAATATCTTAATTATCTACACACAAATTGCATATACTATGTAAACTGATATGTTCTTTGTTTGGGTTTAACTCAACTGAAGAGTCCAGTTCATGTTATCTTCACTCAGACCCATTTGCAGGTTCGTCAAGACAGTGTATAGCTGTTTCGAGACAGTCCCAAAACCATCTTCTCCATAGGAAACCCTAACAAAAATTGTCGGAAAAGTTTCTTCATTTAAACTTTCTGATTTATTCAGCTTTGATTAAATGGGGAAAATGGAATTTAAAAAAAAAAAGGATTTTTAAACCTTTGGTTTTTGTAAGTAATGCTTCCGACTGGAGATAAAACGACGGCGGTTCCTGTGCAGAAAACCTCGTCCGCTTCTACCAATTCGTCAACTGTCACATTTCGTTCCTCTACCTGAAACATCAGAATTAGGACTGTTCATAAAAATCGAAATTCCTTAATCCAGACCAAAACTTCTTCCAAAAACCGATCTGTAAAATTATACAAATACCAAACCGAAAGCGAACTTAGTGTGCAACCAAACCTAACCAGATAAACTAAACTTCATATGTTTAGATTTAGTTATACAAAAAGCATATAAATATTAACAAAAATTAGTTTTTTATTTATGTTTCTGGTTACTTTTTAACCAAAACCAAACAGAATCCAGCCCATAAACCGAAATCTTGCCAAATCAAACTATATGAGGTATTCACAGTCCATAGTATAAATTCTTGTGTTTTCTGAAGGGAAATTTGATTTTACCTTGAACCCTTGGTTTCGAGCCACGTCGATAATACTCTTCCGGGTAATTCCAGGCAAGATGGTTCCTTTAATTTCAGGAGTAGAGATCACATTATCCTGTACAGAAAGAGCATAACAGAGTAATCAATAGTTTTTCTCTAGTAAGAAGCTTGAGATGTTTGCAACAGAGATGATTTTTCTAATTACCTTCACAATGAAAATATTGCAAGACGAAACCTCCTCGATAAATCTTTTGTAAATGCAATCAAGATATAAAACATCAGAAAATCCTTTAGCTTTCGCAACCGACTGTGCCTTCAAGACCTAAAAAAATTATTGAGTTTACCAATTTGGTTATTAGGGTTTTGAGAACAGAGGACAATTAAAATCAAAGGCCTCAGCTTTTAACTTACTGCAGCATAATTACCGATGGTTTTAACTCCTCCAGTACCACCGGGAGTAGCACGGTGGAATTCACTTTCAACAATCAAGTTGATCGGTGCCACACCTTCCTGTAAAAGATATGTCAGACTCAGAAAACTCAATGATGAAAATGGAAAACTGCATCAGAAGGCAGGCAAAAACCTTGAAGTAGTTCCCGACAGGTGAAACGTAGATAAGGAAAGTGTAGTCAGGAGCAGGAGCAAGAGCAAGAACAGGTCCGGTTCCCATTAGCAACGGCCTTATGTATAAAGATCCTTTACCTGGAGGTGGAATCTGAAACAAACAAACAAACAAACAGAGACAATTAATTGCCGAGTGGATGCATCACAAAACGAAGAATGAAACAAGAAACTAAGTAATCCAATTACCCAGCGTTTGTTTGCTAATACAGTTGTTTCCACAGCCTCAACAAACTGTTCGACGGTTGGAGCAGGCATGCACATTCTTTCAGCACCATTTCTCATTCGGATCGCATTCTCCTCTGGACGGAAGAGGAGAATATTACCGTCTTGTTTTCTGTACGCTTTTAGACCTTCAAACAAACCCTAAAACACACAAAACAAGGCATCAGTATATACAATCAAAACCAGTGATGCACAGAGATAACAACAACTCAGATACCGAAGCACATGCTAATTCTCCAGCATAAAGTACAAAAAGTAGAGAAATTTGCTAGAAAAGCTCACTACTTTCAAGTCCTAAACCGATGAAAAGGGCATTACGGTTTCCACAGATCAAGTTTAGGCTATTGAAACTCGTAATCAGTTAAAAAGGTCATGGCTTTGACAAAATTTCTAACTTGTCCATAGTTGAGAACAGCAGCTGACGGGTTGACTTGAATGTTCCCAAAACGCTGCAATTCACCTTCGGAGAAATCACCGTCGCGGCTACATTTCATGGCGTACATGTAATCCGTAGGTTTATGCCCGAAATCAATGTTGTCCCAATCAATGTCGGCTAATTCATCGGTGCTGGACAACAACAAATGAACAAAACTCATCAATCTCCTAATCAAAAAAAAAACCGACAAGTACGAATGAAGTAAACGAAACTGAACCTGGAAGAAGAAGAATTGGAGAAAACGGCGTCGCATCGGTTACGGGAGATGATGAAATTGGAAGAAGAAGGAGAACTGGGAATCTAGAAGAATCGGAATATTAGAATCAGATTAGAAAAACCAAAAAAAAATAAAGGAAGAAGATTTCGGAATAAAGATTTGATTTTTTTTTTTTTGGTTTTACCCTGAGAGAAGAAGGCGGAAAGTTGCGGAGGGAGGAGAAAGAGTGGAGGCGCGTGGCGGAAGTGGCGGCGCGTGAAGGAGAGAGGATGTAATTTTGGTGAATACCGGAGAAGAGACTGGTTCTCTCCATATCTCAAAATTGGTGGAGAGTTTCAAATGGCGATTGTTGGATCTTTGCTTCTTCTTTCTTTGACTGTAAAAACTGGCTTTGAGACTAAATGAGTAAATCTAAATATTATGGGTAATCCAAATATTTGATCATACATGGGATTATTGATCCTTCTGTCGCTCTTGTTCCATTTTTTTTTGTTTTTTATCAATTTATGTACAAGTGAATTAAATACTTTCTAGTCAAAAGGTTTTTTTATTAAAAAAGTTTTGTGTAAATTGTAAAATCAAATCTTGTTACTAAAATCTCGTTATACGTTTTTATCAATTTTTGTTAGTTTTTCTAGTAATAATAACTAATAAGTAAAGATAGAATCAAAAGAAAATTTTGTTACTTGCAACAATTTTACTTGAATTTTCTAGCCGATAACATTCTGGGCTGAGCTAGAAAGAAAACACATAAAGTGGGCCGGGCCGGTCCAGCCCACTTTCGTAGATGGAAATAGCATATGTGACACATGGAGAAAGAGAAACCGTTGACGTTTATAACTGAGGACCTAAAAAAGACATAATCAACAGAAGAAAACAAATAAAACACGAAACTGATTTCAACTTTTTGAGTCTTGAAACCGACAAATCATATTCTCAGACGCACACTGCAACACACAAGAAACCAACGATTCTCTTCCTATCTACCTTACCTAAGCAACACTCTACTCACTTGAAATCTGAAAAGAAAAGAAAAAATTAAGAAAGTTTTTAAAACCAATCAAAGCCATTTACATGCTCATTATCTTATCTAAAGACAAAACCCAAATGATTCATAGAGCTTCTGCATCAACAAACAAGAAACAATAACTCTTGTTAGTGAATTTTTCTCTTTAGCAAATGTGGGGGGTTATTTAGTGAAGACTGAGACGTACCCTATATGCATATATCTCCTGTTGCAGCTTTTTCCTAAAATGCTTTTTCATTCTTCATCAAGCTGACTCATGTTACAATGTCACCATCGTCAGGCTCCTTTTTCTTTCTGTTATCAGATTCAGCTTCTTTCCGAGTCACCGTCTCAGAAACGTTTATCCCGGTCTACAGCAAAAGGGAAAGAGTATTCATTTTGCATGAAGTTGGCTGCAAAAACTATAAGAACTTTTGCTTTTGAGTGTGTGTGAAGCCTACCTGATTGCAATCACTATCTTGTTTCTCCTCTACCATCTTTGTTCCTGCTTCAGAAAGATTTTCTGAGCAGTCCATGTTTGTCACTGTGGTGTTGACCTCTGTCTCACACGTTACTGTTGTGATCTTCACGGTTTCACTGATGACTACCATACCACTTGGTGTCTGGGTTTGGCTTGATGGCAGTTCATGTTTGTCCTCAGGCACGTTTTGAGGGCTTGAAATGACACTGATACAAAGAAGATGAAAGCTCTTCAGCTTTGATAACAAAAAACACCAGAAAAAAAAAGCATAAAATTTGCTATTGAGCGATCAGATTTACCTTTGGGGATCAGCTTCATCAGAAATTTTTTGGGTAACGTCATGTTTCCTCTTCTTGTTACTGCTTGGTTCACTAGTATCAATTCCAGATGTGTTACCTCGTCTTTTCCTTCCTGCTTCAAGTCTATCAACTGCAATAGACATCCCCTCGGTGTAAGCCCTTTCTACTCTTTTCGATGAATCTAGCTTCAACTTTTCTGAAGGTAACCCTTCTTCTTCTTCTTCATGATGATGCATCGGGGGAGATTTCTCTGGAGAAGTCTTGAATATCAGATTAGTGCATCGTTTTATCCATGAAAATGGAGTGGCAGATGAAGGGGTTGAGCCGTTCTGTCTTTCCATAGAAGAGTTATAGCCATCTTCGCTATTACTCACAGTGCTGACTCCATTGTGCAAGTCTAGTTCATCATCCCGGGTAACAACCTTCTGCTTCAAAGCAGAAACCTTCTCCCAGCTACGCTCTAAATTGGACAGCTGCATTTTAGCCATGGACATATCATCTAATGCAACTTTCAGATTCTCTAATTTCTTCAGTTCTTCAATCTCATGTCGGATTTCTTCTCTTTCAGCTCGAAGCATATGCCTTTGCGCCTCTAGTTTTTCTCTTTGAACCTTTAGCTCCTCAACCGAATCCTTTAGCTCAGCCCACTCCCTCTCTCTCCTTTCGCGATCCAATTTGATCTCCAACCTCTCAGCATCCAACCTCTTTAGTTCCACTTGGACATGTTCTAACTCTTTCTCTGCCGTTTCCTTGAGGGACTGTATACGCTCCTCTTCCAACTTCTTCTCTTGCTCAAAAGCCTTCTCTCTCTCCCTCGAAGAATTCTCCAATTCTTCTCGTTTATTTTCAATGCAATACTCCAACTCTCTTTTCTGCATCTCAATACCCAACAAGAAGTCCGCACGCTCGCGCTGTATCTTGCTAAGCCACTCAGAATGTTCCTCCACCATCTTATTCATGAATTCTTCACGCTCTCGGTTTAGCACCTCCACATCACTTTTGTGCTGATTTCTCAATGCATCCCTTTCCTCTCTGATGTTATTACGCTCGTCCTTGAGATACATTGAGAAATTCTCCCTTTCACGAGTTATATATTCCGCTTCTTTTCTTAACTCTTCCCTTTTCACATCAATGTGTTCCCACTCAGCTTCAAATTTAGCTTTCTCCACCTTCAATCTATCTGCTTCAGCCAGCATTTCAAGCTTTTGAGCCCTCAAATCATCTAGCTCCTCCTTGAGTTTCATCTCCAGAATAGACAATTCGCTTGTCTCACTCTTCAAGGCTTCAAGTTTTTCTGTTGCACAATCAACACGTATTCTCTTGTCTTCTAATGCCGCCAAAGACTGCTGCCGCTCTAGCTCCAATTTTCTAAGCCGTTCCTTCTCATTCTCCAGCAGAGTTGTCTTAAGGTTAATATCTTTCTCTGTAGCATTCAAATTCTTCTCTTTCTCGTCAAGATTATACGACCTCTCTGTTATATCCTTTTCTTTCTCTGCCAATGCCCTTGATTGAACTTCCAAGTCATGTTCCTTTTCACCAACTAGGTCTTCCCTCTGCCTGATATCAACCTCCCTTAATTCCCAAGCCCGTCTCTTGCTCTCGATTTCATCTTCCACCAATTTGCACTTACTTTCCAACTCAGCTTCCACATTGGATTTTCTTTTCCTCAGGATAACTTCTTGATTTGCTAAGACCTTCTGGACTAGTTCCTGTATTGATTGTTCAAAAGCATTTTCATTAACTCTCGCAAACAAACGAGCACAAAACTAAAAGTATGAATGATAACTAGAAGGTTTCTTAGACTGAACAAGTAAACTCACAGATTCCTTGCAGGCAATTTTTTCTTCAGCAACACGCAGCCCTTGCTCCTTCTTAAGTAGTGAAGATTCCCTTTCAGAGACAGCCTGTTTTTGCAAGGAAATAAAACATTAAACAATACTATCTTTTCTCCTGGAAGCTCTTTTCTTGACATGTTAACCAAAATCAGAAATAACAGATACTTATGTGTATACAGACCTCTTCTCTTTTAGCAAGCAAAGCTAATGCGATCTCCAAATTCGATTTTTTGTCCTCAAAGGCTCTACGTTCCTCTTCAAATGTGGTCTTTGCAGACTCTAACCCCTTTTCAAGTTCAGCTAATTCTTGGGATCTACCAAAAATGTGATCTTCTCTCTGATTTAGTGAAGCTTGTGCATCCAATAACCTTTCATGCTCTTGCTGCAAGCTCTTTCGCCTCTCACTTAAAGTTTGTCGCTCAATAACCATCTCGTTCTCTTTCGTTTCAGACCTAAACCATGGAATGAAAAAACCAAAAAAACACTTTAATACCACACCTTAAAAGTAAAAGTCCTGAAGTCTCCGGTTAACTGAGACAAAAGACTTACTCAGACTTGAAAGATGCAAGACGTCGAGCAAGATCATCTTCACGACTTTCAACTTCCTTCAATTTTCTCTCTGCAATTCGGTGATAACGGTTAGCCTCTGCTTGTAAAGCTTCTGCTGCGCGCATTTTTGCTTCAGCATCTGCATATTTCTTCAGAGCATCCTCAATCATAATATGAGCTTCGGACATTTTACTCCCAGCAGAAACTTTTGTCTCGGCACATTCTGCACGCATCTCATGCAACGTCTTCTCCAGCTGTTGACAAAAAGAACAATACAAAATCAATAAAAAGAGTGGAAAACCCAATAATTTTCTCGCTCTCAAAGTTAAGGTCTTACACTAGAAATACACTCTTTTGCAATCCCAACATCCTTCTTCAAACTCTCTTCTCGTTTCTTCGCTTCAGCTAAGGCAGAGACATACGCAGATTGATCTCGCCTATGTACTAGGTCAGCTTCGTCCACAGAGGCCTTAACCTCCTCATACTTCGACAACAATTCATTTTTCTCCAAAATGAGAAGACCCATGTTGTGTTGGTAATCATAAACCTACATTAAAAAAATTGTGATCAATTTAGCAACGCAACAGGGAAAAAAAACTGACCAATATAACAATCTCAACCAATCAAGCTCAAAGGAGGAAACAAAATCGAGACTTTAAAACTTCCAAAAGCAAAGCAATAACTCCAGTAAACCAATTTCAACCAATAAAATTTTCAGCATTGACCCACGAGCAACAAAACGGTACACACTACGTCTGAAAAAAATCAAGGGTATTCACAAAAACGAATACCCCCGGGAAAATTAAACATAGAATCAAACTTTTAGGGCACAATCTCATCCCAGTAATTATAACAGTCCTTCATAATTTAGTTTCATTGTGTTCGCGCGTAGTAATTACTCTAGTCAAAACACTAGCAAACCCTTCAAATTTAGGTGATTACACCGAACGGAAATTCATAGGAGAATGAGAAATTCACGAAAAATCAAGAAGCAAACCTCAGATTCCAGCTTGGCGATGTAAGCTATTAGGGCGGCTTTATCCCTCTTCTTGATCGATTGTTCATCAAACCCAGCTTCCTTAAGCCGCTTCCACATGACTTCTTCAGTGAGAGGGCTTTTCAAAACCCTAGACCCAGGCGTAATCGTCAATCTATTAGTAGCCGTACTCGGCGTTATCGGGAATCGCTCCGAACGAGAAGTTGCCATCGCCTCTCTCAATCGCACAAAGACGGAGAATCGAACCCAAATTCCTCCGATCTCCGATCAAAACCACGACGATAGTCTCTTCACTTTTTCTCTCTCTCTCTCTCTCTCTCACACAACAAAGAAGAGTTCTGTGCCACTGCGTCGCAGGGAAGTCTAGTCTCTCTCTTATTTTTTTAGGTCGACATTTTAGTCAAAAGGGTTTTTATTAGACCAGTCAAAATATCAAAACGACTGCGTTTAAAGCTTTTACATTTTCGATTTTAGCGGCTAAAACCAAATTTTTAATGCAGTTTAAAAGAGGTGGATTATATGGTAATTAAAATTTTCGATTCTCTCGAGACTATATATGGTAATTATATTTTAGATGATGTTAATTCACTCTTAACCATTAAATGTTTCATATTCTGTGTCATTCACTTAAAACATACAGTCAATGTGCCTGAAAAATTAAATATTTAGAAGATATGATTCTTTAAGATCTTCTTTAATCACTTGACAGATGTGTTTGTGTGTATAGCCAGCCCCATCAATCTTATTTTGTCCTCCTTTTGTTCGCGTGTATTCTAAATTTTTCAATCACCCATAAAAAAATCTCTTAATCAAACAATTTCCTTGAATCTTTCAAGGTTATCATCACTTAAACAAATTCTTAAAATCCAAAAAAAGCTAAGTACAAAAGATAAGTGAACATTGAGAGCTTACATTGATTTATTCAAATCAGTTTTGTATTACAGAGTTTGCAGATTCTGAATTTCGTGGAAATAAAACTGAGACGATTCTTCACTTTGTTCTATTACCAAGAACGTTTTAACAGAGAAAACTTAGCTTCTTTTTCTAGTCGATAAGTTTCGATCCATCCTTGGATCAACCGTATCTCGGCTTCTCGCTGCTCCACAAGCCATTTTGGGTCTTCTGGAGTTGAAGGTCGTAGATCCAAATGATGTGCACCTGAGAAAGAAAAGAGGGCATCATCAACTCAGTTTGTTAGTTTCAAAGAGAATGGATGATGATGATGATGACTATGATGTTTTGATATAGATACCAAATTAGATCATAGCATTGATTTTGATAGAAATGTAGACTACTGCTATTATGATTAAACGGTTAAAGTCAATGCGGATGAAAGAACAGCTAAGTTAGGTGAGAGATTGTTGAGGCTTTTAGTTATACCTTCTTTTGTAACAAGAGCAACAATGGTGTCCGATAAGTTCTTGAGAACACTGCATTTTACGATTCAAGCATTCATCATGATTACCGTATTCGTTTTGTAAAATAGCTCTCGGGATCTGAGTAAAAGGAGTAATGTTCTTACCTGCCACCACTCCAAGGATCTAACAGACCATTTGAGAAAATGATGTTACTTCCAAACGACTTCAAGGTGGTCTCTATGTCCTTTTACATTGGAGAGAGAGAGTAAAGATTCAGATTATGGCATGGAAATAATCACGAGTTTATCAAAAAGAGGTCTTACATGTCCACCGAACTCTGTTGTGACCCATCTAGGCCTTGGATTGACTCGGAATGTATTCCAGCAATCCTCTTTGTATGAAGAGTAATTGAAATTATAAGCTGGAAACATGCTGTTTTCTTGGCTGCTAGACATGGGCATTACCATCTCCGTGCACGCCTATTGTAAACCGAGGGCAAAAGTCGATTAATGGTAAATAAATTTTCAGGAAAAGGAAGATAAATAAAGCAGTTGTTCTTCAGACCTGCCAGTTCCATCCATCCAAACCATGAGGGTCATCATCCAACTCGAAGCAGTCAACACTCCCAGTATAGTTGTAGTACACACTTATTCCTGCATATATGCGATCTAGGATGCTAGCATCACTATGAGCACCATCAATTTTTCTGCAGACCTACACAAAGATAAATCACATTGACAATGAATATTGGGATTTCAAAGGACGTGGTTTAACAATAGCCGGATGCAACAAGCAAAACATTCAAGCATAGCCTCGTATAGTCATTGATGTAAAGATGACAATCCACATGAGCTAGCGAACGCATTCTCGGATTTTCTCTAAAATATTATATGATTTGGGGAAAATATAATTGGATAATCATAAAGTGTTACTTCCCAGAATATACCTCTTTAATGGGATGTCCAGGCAAAGGCATCATGAAGTCAGCAGAATACGGATAGTCCACCATTGCCAAATAACTATAAGCAGAATCCAGCCAGTCTGAAAGGTCATCAGTACTGTTCAACACCCTGCAAAACAGAGCCACCACTCAATTCAGCTCAAATACAATAGGTAACAAACCATTAAACCAACTCCAATGTTCCTTGTTTACCGGCAAAAGTGAAAAGTTTTCGTCAACTGCTGAAGACCATTCTCCTTCTGACCCGCTACTATTATTGCATCCCACGAGTTCTTTATGGTGTTGAAGCAGCTACTACTCTCACGCTACAAAGTTTGCCAGCCAAAAATACAGTCACGGCTCACAATAAGAAAGTGAGAAAGTCAAGCGACTAACAAAGCAAAAAACATACCCTGAAATCATTCGATACAATGTCATAAAACGTCTCAGGAGGTACAATATCTTCAAACTGAAGAATTGGAGCTGAGGAAGCTAAAGCTCCTATTGCAATGTGAGGATACTTGAGCCTCATCCATGCTGCTAACACTGTTGCATCAGACAACATTCACTCAAAAATCTGATTCGAAATCATTCCACCAACACAAAAATAATAATCATCTGATTCCTTACTTACTTCCACCATATGATCCTCCAAACAACACAACTGGGCATGCTTCAGCAGACAAGTTCCGTTTCAAATCAGTCACAAAAACAGCAAAATCTGCAAGAGCTTGCTCAGCTGTGAGATACGATAATGTGGTAGCGTTCTTGTAAGCTTCTTCCATACTTCCATAAGGCATCGACTCTCCATAATACCTATGCTACAACAAAATCCCAGAAATAAGCTCCAAATCCCTAAAATCAGTAACGAATTGCTTTTGTTTTTTCATGGCTATCAAACAGAAGAAAAAAAACACCAACGAACCTCAGGGAAAACAAGCAAGGCACCGAACTTCGGAGCGATATCCCAGATGAAACCGGAATTTGTAGCGAACCACTCAATATCGCCTTCGTTGCCGCAGTAGAGAAAGATAGGTCCGAGAGCAGAAGCACCGAGCCAGTGGTCGGAATTGATCAAGTACCGTTGCGAGAATTTCGGAAGATCGGCGAAGCTGAAGTGGTCAAGCTGCTGAGTGAAAAACTTAGTCTCGTATCGATACTCGTTTCGATCTCGCCGGAGCTGCTGGATTCTGGTTCGGTTGTGGAAAGTGTAGGGAGGAAAACGAGGTAGTCGCTTCGACAACACTGAAGAAGAAGAAGAAGAAAGTTGAAATCCATTTGACGGAGACGATAAAGCGGAGAAAACGATGACGGAAAGGAAAGTGATGATCAGAAGCAAGCAAAGATGGTTCGCCATTTCTCTAGCTTTGAAAGCTTTTCGTTCAACAACCTCCCCAATGCGATATTACAGTCACTAGTGCTAGTGGTTAGCATAAACCGAACCAAACGGAACCGAAATCATCAATAATTAACCTGAACCGAAAACTTTCAAACCAAACCGAAATAAAACTCTGTAGCAACAGTGAAGTGAAAGTGTAGCAAACATCTTTGTTTTGTCTCTTCTTTATACAGACTCTCAAAAAGGGCTTCAAGAGCTCAAAGCTGTCCTTTTTTTGTTTGATAATGGATCTAAGGTATAACGGGGGTGATAGGGTCACGTTGAAGAGCTTTATGAACAAGATCAGTTTGCTCCTTAACATGAAGCTGGTAAAATCCAGTGGCTGTTGCAGCTGAAGGAAGACGACCCGCGTATTTGATGTCGTTAAAGCTTCCTCTTTCCAGTGCTTTCATGGCAGTGCAAAGCCTTGGTGCTATATACTGATATCCTCCCATGTTCATCGGCTCTTCTTGACACCACACAATCTCCGCATCTGTAAAACGCCACACACAAGATTTCAGAGAATTTATGTTCAACCACAGATCATAAAACACACAATCCGAGTTTCAACACGTACTTGGATATCGCTTTAATTCTCTTTGAATGAGATCATACGGGAATGGGCAAAGCTGTTCTACTCTGCAAATGGCTACATCGTTTGTTTCAGACTTCTTTCGCTCTTCGTCGAGCTCATAGTAGACCTGGATCAACAAATCCCAACTAAAACTTGAGAATCTTGATAATTTTATAAGCAAGGAGAAGGAAAAAAAGATTGGATTTTTCTTTTTTTTACCTTCCCAGAGCAGAGGACTAGACGTCTGATACCTTCCTCAAGATCAGAGTGACCACTTTGATCCTTAATTAGACGTTTAAATCGGGTTCCTTGCTTGTCAAACCCAGGATGTCCTTTAACATCATCGAATTCCGAGAGATTGGATACACAATGTTTGTGGCGAAGCAAGTTTTTAGGAGACATCACTATAAGAGGCTTGCGAAAATCCCTGTGTATCTGCAAATGAATGATATCAAGTGTGCGGGGGAATTTATAAGATCAAAGTAGCAATCGTTTATAAACTTTGGATCGATATTTTACAATGTCTCGTTAATTTTACCTGTCGACGTAGAACATGGAAATAGTTGGCAGGTGTAGTAACATTAACAACTTGCCAATTACATTCTTGAATCTGCTTTCGAAGAGTTGGATCCATCTCAGGGATAACATAAGGATTGTCATCACTCATCTGCAGTTAAAATTTTCAAATGAGAGGAAGGCAAACACGAAAAGTGGAGAGAAACTTGATGGCAAGTATCGGTTTATATAACATACCTGAAGGAAACGTTCCAATCTTCCACTGGAATGTTCAGGACCCTGACCATCATATCCATGAGGAAGTAGAACTACTAGACCGGTTTGACGGAGCCATTTGGCTTCCCCACTGCTAATGAACTGATCAAACATCACCTGTGCGCCATTAGCAAAGTCTCCGAACTGAGCTTCCCATATTACCAGAGAATTCGGATTTTCCATCGAGTAACCCAGTTCGAATCCGAGAACACCAAATTCTGAAAGAGAGCTGCATACAAAAACACCACGAAGATCATGTAAAAACAAGTGAAGATGGTTAAGATCTCTAAAGATTAAGAAAACATACCTGTTGCTGACAGTGAACATTTCAGGGTCTTGGTTCATAGTCAGGTGATCTAAGGGACAATACTGCTCGCCCGTTTCTTGATCATGAAGCACTGAGTGTCTATGACTGAAAGTTCCTCTTTCAACATCTTGACCACTTAGCCGAACATGGTTGCCTTCCACAACGAGTGTAGCAAAAGCAAGAGCTTCTCCAAGTCCCCAGTCAATGCCTTCTCCCGATTCAATCATTTGAGCACGTTGTTCATACACTCTTTTCACTCCTCTGTGTGGCTTGAAGTTCTCCGGGAAGGTTGAGATTGCCTTTCCCACATTCTTCAAAATCTCTGGTTTCACACTGCAAGAGAACAAGAGTAACAGTTCCCCGACAAACTGTTACATTTGAAAAAAAAAAGGCCAAAAAGCAATGACAAACTAAATAAAATGAAAATGTTTATACCCAGTGTTTCGGATCCTAGATATCTGCTCCGGTGACTTGAATCCAGTCCAATGACTTGCCAGCCAGTCACGCTTTTGTGGAATATAGTCTTTACTTGCCCCAAATTCTTCATTGAGGATAGAGCTTACTTTCTTTTGAATCTTATCAATATCTTCTTGGGTTACCTGTCCAGATTCCAAAAGCTTCTCCTGATAGATTTGGAGCGCCGAGGGATGACTGCGTATCACCTATCAACAACAAGTAACATCTGTTTAGAAAAAAAATTACACGAAAAGAAATCTTGAAAGGAACTCAGAAGGAAACTGGAATTGGGATCAAATTATTTCCAAGAGATGGACAGTAAAATAGCCAGACCTTGTACATTTTTGGTTGTGTGAATGACGGCTCGTCTATCTCGTTATGCCCAAAGCGACGGTAGCATACTAAATCAACAACAACATCAGAATGGAAAGTCTGGCGCCATTCTGCAGCAAGCTCACATGCATGCACTACTGCTTCAATGTCATCCGCATTAACATGGAAAATCGGGGCACTTAAAGCCTTTGCAACATCAGTGCAGTACTGTGATGACCTTCCTGCCCTGGGATCGGTTGTAAAAGCCACTTGGTTATTCACCACAATGTGCACTGTTCCACCGGTACAGTAATTAGGAAGTGCACTAAGATGCAGAGTTTCATATACCACACCTTGTCCAGCAAAGCTACCATCCCCATGGATCAAAATACCCATATTCTTTGTTCTGTTTTCGTCTTTCGTGTAATACTGTTTTGCTCTGGTTTTACCTATCACAACAGGATCTACTGCTTCCAAGTGACTGGGGTTTGCTAACAAAGACAAGTGAAGATGTTTGCCTCCTCTAGTTGGGCGATCATAAGATGTACCCAAGTGGTATTTCACATCACCTGTCCCGGTGTAGAGCCCAAGTTCATCTACAGGCCTAGTACCGCCGCTAAACTCGCTGAATATTTGACGTAAAGGTTTTCTGACAACATTACCCAAAACATTAAGTCGACCCCTGTGAGGCATTCCGATAACTATGTTCTCTACCCCAAGATCTGCAGCCCTATCAAACATCTCCTTCATGCCAGGAATCAAAGACTCTGCACCTTCGAGTCCAAATCTTTTAGCCGTGGTCCACTTAGAAGCCAAGAAATTCTCAAACTGTGTGCTCCAGGTAAGCCTATCATAAATAACCACCCGACGCTCACTATTGTACTGTCGAGGTGTTGGGGTCTCGATCCTGTCTCTTAACCAGTTACATTTGTCCCTATCAGCAATGTGCATGTACTCATACCCAATAGTCCCACAGTAAGCCTGCTCAAGCCTCGACAATATAGCCCTGAGTGTCTGAACAGGGCGGTTCTCAGACAAAAACCCAGACATCCTCCACACACCCAGAAAGAATTCCCGGTCAAGATCAGCCTCTGTAAACCCATAAAGACCTGGCGTGAGATCCTCTGGTATCTCTCTCTCCTCTAGACCCAAAGGGTCAAGCTTAGCCTTCATATGGCCATTAACCTGGTAAGCTCTGACAAGCAACAACAAACGCATGCTTTCTTGAATGGTTTGCCCCGAGATTCCAGGCGATGTCGAGGCTTGACCCACAAAGTTCCTAAAGAAATTATCCCATGACTCATCAACACTGTCGGGATCAGCTTCCCAAGCTCTTTGTAGCTCCTCTAGATACACACTGCTTGTTCCATCTAAGAAGCTATCAGTTAGCTTAGAGAGTGGCACTGGACGTGGAACAGGTGCAGCAGACTCTGCCTTTGATTTGAGTATTGTAGAGTGGAAACATCTGCTTTGAGAAGGCAAAACCCTTGTTCTTGCGGCATATGAGCCACACTGAGACTGAGTCAGTGTCCTTCTTATGGCAAGCTTTGCCACAGAGGAACCAGCTCTAAACCAAGCCATAGCTTAAGTGGTCTATGTGCAACAACAAATCATACAAACCCCAGACTTAAACCCCGTCTCGCAAATTTTCATATGTTTTTCACTTAAACCTGAAAATGATCCATTAAACAAGACAATAAAATACTCAAAAACAAAAACAAAGTAGACAAGTAAAAATATGGATAAACCAGAAACCACTTAGTTATATATCTCATGCAAACACAAAAACAGAGAAATCTGAAACGAAAACAACCTATTAATTCCAAAGTTCCTTAGCAATCTGACCCATTTAAATCGATGAAAAACTTAGAAACCCCCAAAAATTAGAAAACTTAAGCATGAAGATCCACAACAAAGGAGAAGAAGAAGAACCTGGATCAACGATCCTACTCCTGAAAAACGAGACCCAGAAAAGAAAGACAAAAGTAAACAAAGTGTGCACCGCCTCAAAAAGCCACGTTTGGATACAAGGATAAGCATATACTTAGCACGAGCAATGATAATTTATTAATAGTCGAATTAACTGGGCCCTAAATAAGATCTATCATATATTGGGCTTATCGGCCCAGACCGCAACACTCAAATTCAGTTTCAGCCAGAGCTTGAAGAATGAAGATGATGATCTTCGTTGAGTTTTTCAAGTAGAGAAATAGAATCTAGGGTTACAGAGATTTCAAAGTAGATGATCATGAATGCTTCTGGAAACAAATTTTCTCAGGAATCTATAGGACGACGTGGAAGATCTGAGGAATTAGCAAAGTCTTCGTCGTTTTACCGGAAAGTTTACTCGGAGGTTGGTTTTTCATTTCTGAAATTGATTTCAATTTTTGGTCGATGAACGAGATTGTTGCTTCGGTTTTGTAGATAGAAGAAGTTGGATGGGAACCGCTCCGGAGATTAGGTGGAGATTTAACGTTTTTCAGTTTTCACTTTCTGTAAGTTCCACTGAAATTTTTAGGGTTTTTCTTCGAAATCAAGGATAATGTGAATTAGTCTCTGTGGCTTAAACCTTGGTGTGAAAATGTTAGCTTTGTGTTATGAACATTTCAATCATCATTGTGATTATGAACCTTGGTGTGAAATGTTAGCTTTGTATTATGAACATTTACAGAGATAAGATGGGAAGAGCACACATTTTAGAAATTCAACTGAATAGAGACTATCCTAAATCACCACCTTCTGTTTCCGCGGTTTGTTTTTTTTGTTTTCGTTATGTTTCTCTTTCGAATTCTTCACTCTCCGTAGCGTTTTTATGAAATTGCCCGGTTAGTTAACTTTTGCTCGACGCAGGATGTGCCATATATGTTTACTCTAGAATGGTCAACAAGCTCAAGATTGAAGGATGTGATTTACCAATTCCAAAAGGTAGCTATAAGACTTGCTACATTCTCTCTTAGTGATCACTAATCACAGTTGTTAACAGCATCTGGACAATCTTCAAGCATTTTGGTCTGTCTTGGACGATATCGACAAATCTCTCTGTGTTGTTGATACGAAGCAACCATCTCGTGCTTCTCCTGTCCGTAGGATTCATGCTGGTTTTAATTCCTTTTACCCTTCTCTATCATCTTTTAATTCTGTGTTATAACGTTTCACTTTTATTTATCTACTTGGTTCTTTTTTCACAGGAAACGATTGCATCCTCGGTGTTCATATCAACTTCAACGACCCTAAATCCCTACCAGAGTATGTTTCCTAGCCAAACACACACTCGCAACAATCTCTCTTTTTTTCCGACATTATCCAATAGTGAATTGCTTAGACAGGTGCCGGTTTATTGGTTCTGTGCCTCCAGCTATGCATATGAACAACTTACATATGATATGGCGAAGAAATAGCAAAAAATGGTAAAATATCTTGTCTATTCACTCCCATTGAAAATCTCTTTCAATAGCTTATAGCATGGAATTGGCAGAGAAGCGGCGTTTTTATGGATTGTTGAAATCATGAATCACGTTTAAAATTATAATCACACAGGTCAAAGGAAAAATCATTTCCTGAGAACCTCGAATGTATTCTAGGTACTGAGCTTCCAAGGCCTCAAGGGCTCCAAGAGGAAGACGATCATCAGCAAGTTGAGTGCGGAATTTGCTATGCGCAGTTTCTACCCACCGGTGAGTTCTCTAACCAAATTAAAAACAGCGATTCTTAATAGTTCATTAGTAATTTCTGACACTAGACTAATTTCCAAACGAAGATGAGGAGCTCGGAGCTAGAAGTGGAACACGAACAGATTACACATGCGAAAACATGAGTTGCAACAAGTCTTTCCATAGCCTTTGCCTCACAGACTGGTTAAGGTCTATCACAACAACAAGGCAGTAAGTAGAAACCTTCTTAATCTCTCTCTCACACACATTCACACAAGTCTTATGCTTTAAAGCTCAAGTATGATCCAATTTCTTGCAGGTCATTTGATGTTCTGTTTGGAAACTGCCCTTACTGTTCAGACCCAGTCGCAGTCAAAATCAACAACAAATTGTGATTGGTCACAAACCATCCTCTTAGGCTCAAACCCTTAAAGTCATGCCTCCTAAGTAGTGAGGACAAAACTTCCTCTCTTTTTTTTTACTCTTTTTTTTTCTTCTCTACTGTTTTAGATAGAACTAATGTAGCTTTCAAATAAGTAATGTGAATGGTACCTTCACTTTTTCCTCCTCGCCACTCAATTCCAAAGCTGATCTATCAATCACAATCAATGTAGATTTTAAAGCAATAACTCTTTTTACTTGGTAATAAAATTTAGAAAATGGAGAGAGTATTTAAATGCTATTATTTGCCTTTTTCTCCAGCTGTAGTAGTACTGTCGGTGGCTTAATCAATCTATGTTTAAGAACTAAAAAAAAATCTTATAACTTTAAACAAAGAAAGCTACACCACTTTCTACACACCAATTTCTACACTAAGGTTGATTCGTTCATCCACTACCACCCATAAACGTTATGTTTTCGTGGTTGTGGTTGATAGTGTTTGACAACAATCACAGAATTTTCTCTATACTGTTCCGTACTGCTTTATATCGTTTGGAACCGCTCTAAATCAAAAGTTCTTTCCCATAAACGTTTACGGTTGCGGATGGTTGAAAAAATATTTTTTAAAAATAATATTATCTTAAATAATAAATTAAAATTTACCAAAAAAAATTATTTTTTATATCGAATATTATCATATAAAATTATATATATTTTAATTAAACTAAAATAAACTTGTAATTATAAAAAAAGTTATTGTAAAAATATTATTTAATTATTATATAGTTTATTTAAAATATATAATTTTAATTTTTAATAACAATATATTTTTGATTTCAATTTTAATTTTAATAATTACAAAATGTTATTGTATATATAAAAAATGTTCCAAACATCTTTAAAAAATATTATATAATTATTCTATGATTTATTTAAAATAAATAATTTTAATTTTTTATAATAATATATTTTTGATTTTTGTATAAATTTTATATGTATTTTGGTAGTTTTATGTAAATCTGTTATCGCACTCGCCATAAACAGTCATAAACATCCCGCAAACGCATCTGTTTTCAGCCGTTTTACGAGTCGTATAAATTGTCCAATAACGCTAAAAACCGCTACCGTCCGCTTCTGCAAACTCCCGCAACCACACCCGCTATAAACCAGTTATCGCATCCGCTATAAACCAGTTATCGCATCCGCTATAAACCAGTCATAAACATCCTGCAAACGCACCCGTATCCAACCGCTTTACCAGTCGTATAAATTGTCTAATAACGCTAAAAATCGCTACCGTCCACTTCCGCAAACTTCCGCAACCACATTCACATCCACTACATTTAAACCAGTCATGCCCTAATTATCCTTACAATTTCTTATTTTTATCTTTATCATTAATCATAAAAATGAGTTTATCATCTTGTGAATTTTTCTAATGCGTAAGTAAAATATTATGCTTTCACAAAGAAGCACCATATAATTTTAGAAATGGAGGAAATACTTGTTCAGGTAAAACTTAATGAGAACTAGTTCGATCCTAAAGTTGAAAAATTAGATATTACATCTTTGGCATCTCGTTATTTCAACAAGTTCTGAAGTTGATTTGACTTTTTTCTTCTTAAGGTTTAATGCAAATCTGACGCCTTTGTTGGAAATGGGACCATATAATATCTTCTTCTTGCAACAAATCCTTGTAACATCTATATAGCTTTTGATTCTTTCATTTTTGTGTGTGTGATTATTTTTTTTAATCAGATTACAAAACTTTAGTGGTTTATCAAATATATTTTTTGTAAATTGTAACGCAAAGAACTAGAGAATATATTTAAATTTCATTTTTTTACAAATTGAAATTTGCAACCTATCTAATGTTTCAAAGGAAATGTGTCTCAACTCTCAAGGTCATGAGTTTGAATCTCAATGTTGAAGAGGGAATTAAATTTATATGATTCATCATCGGCTCGAGTAAAATAAGGATTTTTTTTTTTTGTTAGTCGAACAAAAAAAAGAAGTTATTTCTGTTCAAAAGAATCAATGCCATAAGGTCACAGGCACATAATTTAACATATTTTTTCACAAAATTCATTTTTATTTTATAAATTTTCAAATAACCACAAATTAACCATTATAATTATACACACCACGCACTTGCGTATATGCACAATTGCATAAAAAGGACAATACAATCCACATTTTCCCACAATTATATATAAAATATCGTACAAGAAGAAACATGATCATTGTACGTACGTATGGACATGGTATTATTTTCAAGCACGACACTCGATTGGTGGGACCGGATACCTAGACCGGTCAGTACAATAATCATAAACCATATGGTTTACTCTAACCCAACGATAACGTCGAGCTTCGACGGCGCTAAGCGACTGATAAGCAGAACCTTCCCACCAATTCTGAGGGTTTGATGGACAATAGGTGGGTCCAGGAACAGGACAACCTTCGATATCGAAATCTTTGTAATAAGCATAAAATGGAGCTTTGCTCCAATCAATTTTCTCTAATCCGCCACGTGTCGCCCAATCATCGGCTTCCCATAACGTTGAGTAAACTCCCATAGGTTGTGATGTTGGGTAGGCTATGTTCTTGGCTTCGTTGTTTTTGTATTCTCTTATTGGCACATCGTCCACGTAAAAACTGATTTAACCAAATAATGGTGAAAAAAGAAAATTAGACTTTTGGTTTAATTCGTCAAATGAAGCTTATTTTGAACTATTAATGGCATAAAATTTGAAAATTTTGCGATGATTCGATTGAAAATGAAAACCCTTTCAAAATAACATGCATCAATAATGATGAAAAGTTTGGAACTTCTTCGATGATTCAATCGAAAATGAGAACTTAGAAAAATAAAAATAAACCATCTCAATCTTTTTTTTATATTGCCATATTGGTAATGGTCAAAAATATTGGAACTTTTGGGAAGATTCGATTCAAAAGTTTATGATAGAGAGGCTTACACAATGTGTTTGTGTGACCATAAGATAGTGTAAGTGTGGTAATCCAAAGCCGGGTCGAACCAAAGATTAACCCTTTGTTCTCTATCTCCTTTACCATGAGCAAATATGTTTGTTTGCACTGAGTAAGGTTGGCCACTTCGGTTTCCCAAAAACTCGAAATCTAGCTCGTCTCTCACCGTGTCCGTATCCGAGTTCATCTATAGACATATAAATGATTAGACCGTGAGTCAATGTTACAAGAATATGGTATGTTTTGGAGAAATAGTTTCTTTGGTGGTGAATGTGTAAAATGAGAGACTTACGTAGAAGGCGGTGACCGTACCGGCAGAGTCACCGGGAACGAGTTTGATCTTCATGCTCACTCTTCCGAATAGATATTTTCTTTTGGAAGCAAATCCACATCCTTTGAGAGACAAATACGGACATGTGAAAGTATATTACATAAAAAAGGCCATTGGTTTTTAAAATGTTTCAATTTCACTCCAAGTGGAATATTTATGTGGTTTTGGTGTGTACCAGTGCTCTGGTCAAGGACAAGTTGGATAGTTTTTCCGCCATCGATTTGGCGGATGTGAGATTCCGACCATGCGGCTTTGAAATCCTCTGCGAATGTCGCAGGCCGGGCAGAAATCCGGATGAACACTAGTGTAAAGAGGGTGAAAATGCAAAGAAAAGGAGTTTCCAGAAAAGAAGGGAAATATTTCTTAGCCATAGGACTTTGTATTAAAAATATATATATATGTTTGCCTTTTTAACTTGTGAGTCTGTTTTTAAATCGAGAAGAGAGTGATAAGTGTGCATGTATATATACACAAATTTGTTTGCCAATGGGAGTTTGAGGATTTAGGACGATGACGTGGATGGTAGCATCTAACACAAGGAGACATCGTTTAGCTTTCCACACAGCTAATTGCAAGCAGTCTCTTGGCCTACAAATTTATTAACCTATATAGTATTAATTTTTTATTCTAAGAAATACCTAAATTTGATGCCAATGAAGATGTGAATGGTTATCATGTTATGTTCATATTACAAGAGCTAAAGATTAATCAGGCACCGTTTGTTCTGATCTGATTTAGAATCGGAAGATGTGTATACAAAATGTACCTTTTCTTAACAATATTTTTGGTGGGTGACTTAAACATGATTCATTTGATAAAAAGTTGGACGTTTCTATCAGCTGAACTAAAAATAGAACATATATGTTAAAGGAAAAGATTATCAATCATCATATGATCATTTGTTAACAAATTATTAATTAACTAAAAGTCTTCCTTAAAATGAATGTAAAACGTGCAATTAATTACAAAAGATCAAATGTTTCAATTCTTTTTTTAGTAGAAGAAATAATGCCAAGAAATGTTAGGGAAGAAAATTGTATATGAACGTGTGGTTTATAAACTTGAAAGGGTGGTAATGTCACGATCAAATGATGGTTGTGGTACATAACATAATCTATGGTTCTAATTACTTTGGCATGGAGGATTTATAATATGAGGGTTTGCATCCATTCCTGTCTCCCATGGGCCATCTATAACCTACTAAATACTTGTTTCTATCCAATCTTGAATAGAAAAATAATATAAACTTCTATTATATGTTTTGGATCATATTTGAGTTTGTAACAAAAATCGAGTCGAGCATAGATCTAAAAAAAAAAAAAAAAAAACTTTTGATACCAAATCACATGGGATTATATATGGTCTAATTATCAAGTGAAGAACATTAATAATGTAGGTCCATATAATCGTGATATTTAAACTAAATATTTAATATGCATTTGCTGTCCTCTTAATTTCATGTTTTGTTACTTCAAAGAATCAAAATCCTAGTTCGTCGACATTATTTAACAGGTGAAAAAAGAAATCATCAACATGGCAAAAAACTGATAAAAATGGAGAAAATACTCGATTAGTAATTGTGAAAAAGAATTACCGCATAGTAAAACAAATTATTATATATATATTTATTCTAATTTATCCTCAAAAGACATCTATCAGTTTATCCTTAAAAACTTAAAAAAAATAAAGGAATATAAAGATATTCATGTAAAATTGTTTTTCTTTGTTCATTAAAAAAGGGAAAAAAACAAAAACTTTTGCATTACCTTAATATGTGTAAATAAGCTATTAAGCTTCATAACACCTAGAAATTAATTATCCAAACGATCACAATCCAAACCAGAAATGAAGTTTTGTTCTTGCTCTGCTTTATTACAAAACCACACAAGAAACTCTCACTTGGAATCTATCTAGAAAGCAATATAGATAAATTACCAACAGAACATATAGTAAGAACTCGGGATCAGATCATCGGTCATACTCACATCTCGGCATGGCTCAGACCCGGTCGTGCACACAGACAGGAGTTTTCCTCTTGTCCCGCACGCTTTTAGTGGAACCGTTGAATCAGTGTTGAGACCATTGTATGTTCTTGATATCGATACCTTCTTTAACCATTTCATAAAGCGGGCTCATTTCCCTCAACTTCTCAACTTGTTTAACCGTAAGCTCAACCGCTCTATCGATCTCTTCCTCCGTCGTAAACCTACCAATCCCAAATCTAATCGAAGTGTGAGCCATGTCCTCGTCCACACCTAAAGCTCTTAACACATAAGAAGGCTCCAAACTCGCACTAGTGCAAGCACTTCCACTAGAAACGGCAACTTCCTTCAACCCCATCAACAGACTCTCTCCTTCGACATAAGCAAACGACAAGTTCAGATTCCCAACATATCGGTTCTCCATCGAACCATTCACCACAACCCCATCAAGCTTCGCTCTAATCCCATTGAGCAACCTATCCTGCAACCCCTTAATCCACTTCTCATCATACTCCATCTCCTTCATCGCCAATTCACAAGCAGCACCAAACCCAACAACTTGTTGCGTAGACAACGTGCCACTACGAAGTCCCCTCTCTTGTCCTCCACCATTCATCAGTGGCTCAAGCCGGATTCTTGGCCTCCTCCTCACATAGAGAGCACCAACCCCTTTTGGTCCATAGATCTTATGACCACTCATGGACATCAAACTAACATTCCACTTCTCGACATCAACAGGAATCTTCCCTATAGCTTGAGCAGCATCAGTATGAAACGGAACTTTATGTTCTTTGCAAATCCTACCTATCTCCTCCATAGGTTGGACCACACCAATCTCATTGTTCACAGCCATAACAGAAACTAGCCCTGTGTCTGGTCTAATAGCTTCTCTAAGCATCTCTAAATCGACTAACCCATCAGTTTTCACAGGTAAGTAAGTTACCTCGAATCCTTCTTGCTGCAAATGCCTACAAGAATCAAGAACACACTTGTGCTCAGTCTGTGTGGTTATGACGTGTTTCTTCTTGTCCTTGTAAAAGTGCATAACCCCTTTCACCGCCGTATTGTTCGCCTCCGTCGCGCCGGATAAGAATACGATCTCCTTCGGCGAAGCGCCGATCAGTTTCGCGACCTGTATTCGTGCAACCTCGACCGCGTTCTCCGCTTCCCAACCGTAAAGGTGCGTTCGCGAGTGAGGATTCCCGTAATCATGGATTGAAGAAGCATTGATCGCGTCGAATACCCTAGGATCAAGCGGAGTCGTCGCTTGCATATCCAAATAAAGAGGCCTACCTGAAATTCGAACTCCTTTCATCACGATCCCCGATTCATCCGCGTAGGAATCCATCGCCGTCGATGTAGTAGCAGTAGCAGCGGCGGCGGTCGACAAGTGGTGACGCCGGGAAACAGCGCCGTGTGGTTTGGTAGTTAGGGCTCGGCGGATTGTGGAAGAGATAACCTTAGACGCCATTGATTCTAAACCTAAGCTTGCGTATGATTGATTGATTCTCTTCGATTGCTTCGGTGTTGAAGAAGAAGAAGAAGAAGCTGAGGTTAAGAGAAAAGATGCGAATAGGTGAAAATGATAGCGTCACTGGCGGTTTCGTGACAGGTGCAACGTGGTCGTCTCTGAAACCCTAAATTGAAATCAATAAGGCCTATGAGAAATAGGCCTGTTAATATATAATGGGCCTACTGTAACTACCCAATAACATATTTAAGACATCTTGCTAAACTTTTAAGAGATTTTTCTAAATTATTAGTTTTTTTTGTTATAGAAAAAAAGACATAAAATAAAAGATAATTTTCAAAAATATCATAAAAATAAGTTTTTGTTCTGAATAAAATAAAATGTATGTGACACTATTTTCCTCTAGATTTAATTTTGATACATTCAAGAAAAACCAATGGCATAAAAAGTTGCCTTCTCTGTTTTTAGATTCTAAGCAAGAGAACATAAAATTAGCTGTTTATGTTTTTTTTTAAATTAGTTTTCTAAAATCTCAAACTTTAAAGTAGAATATAACCTATTATAATAAGTAACAATTCTAATTGGATTTTGTACATTAAAGAAGCATAATTATAAAGCCTATGATTAATACCAGACGAAGAAACGACACTGTATCACTCTGATAATTTCTTCTCTTTGAGCAATTCCACTACTTTCCTCATGGTCGGCCTGTTAATCGGAAACGACGACGTACAAAGCAACGCAACGTCAAGAACTTTCTCTATCTCTTCATAATCTCTTTCCGAAAGGCTCATCTTTGGATCCACAAGCTTGCTAAGATCTCGATAATTCCCACGTGAATCGCCATTCATTGCTTCATCTTCGGATGATGAAGAAGAGTTACATAAAGCTGTTTCCATTGCAAACTTAACAATGTCTTTATTCTCTCCAAAAGACGAATCGTTCGGTCTTTTTCCGGTTATTAATTCGAGTAACACTACCCCGAAACTATACACATCACTCTTCTCATTCACTTTTGACGTATAACCATACTCTGCAACCACACACACACACAAAAATACAATATAGATTTCAAACAATGCTAATATACATTCCGGTTTAATAGCGGTTCGAGTAATTTTTGTTCGGTTTTTATGTCCACCTAATAATTCAAGAATTTGGTTTAGAAATGAAATAGAATTTAGAATACTGACCCGGAGCAATGTAGCCGTAGGATCCAGCAACACAAGACATCGGAGAAACATCGGAGACACCATCATTGACATTGTCTTCTCTTTTCAACGGTTTAGCTAAACCGAAATCAGCGACACGTGGCTTCATCTCCTGGTCCAACAATATATTATTGCTTTTGACGTCACGGTGAACAATCGCCGGCACGGCGTCATGATGTAGATAAGCAAGTCCTTGAGCAGCACCAACCGCGATCGAAAACCGTGTCGTCCAATCAAGTTGAGAAATGGCACGATGTTCTTTCTCCGAATGCAAAACGTCACCCAAGCTTCCGTTTTCCATAAACTCGTACACTAAAAACCGAAACCCCTCGCCGTTGCTACACATCAGAAGCTTCACGATGTTTCCATGTCTGATCCGACCCAGCGTCTCTACTTCGGATCTAAAGACGGATTCGGATTCTGGTTTTTGACCCGGTCCTCCCCAGAGTTTCTTCACCGCGAGCGTTTGACCTGATTTGAGTTTTACTCTGTAAACCAAACCCGACCCACCCGACCCGATTATATTATCTTCTGTTAATTGCGGGTATATGTCTTCCTCGGTGAACCCGATCCGTTGGAAAACGGTTATTTTATTGGTCCGGTTCGGTTTCCTCAGGAATAATGGTTTGGTTTTGATGAATAGCCAAACCAAAGCTCCGGTTAGTGCAACGATGCAGATTACGGAGATCACGAGAATGTACCGGGTTTCGGGTTTGGATCGGCAAGATCGAATCGGATCCAAATTCGGGCCACAGAGATTCGGGTTACCCAAGAAACTGGGTAGAAAAATATCTTGCTGAAACCCAGAAGGGATTTTACCGTAGAGTTTGTTATCGGAGACGTTGAATTGGTTTAGCTTCAGCTTCAAAAGCTCCGGCGGGATTTCTCCGGTGAGTTGGTTGTTGGAGAGATCCAAATAGTTTAAAACCGGTAATTCACCGAGTTCCGGTGGTATACTACCGCGGAAACGGTTGTTCGAGAGATTCAACTCGGTTAACTCGGTGCACGAACTCACTGAACTCGGAATCTCGCCGTCGAGCATGTTCCCTTGCATCTCCACTATTTCTAGATTCTTCAATCGGTTAATGCAAGATGGAATTGATCCTGAGAAACGGTTGCGGCTGAGATCGATGACTCTTAGATCTCCGAGATCGCAGATTTTTGCTGGAATCGCGCCGGAGAAGTTGTTACCGGAGATTTCGATCTGAGATAGATGACGAGCGTTGGATATCGACGGTGGAATCGAACCTTGTAATTGGTTGTTGGATAGCTCGAGACGGGTAAGAGGAAGTTCCCAAAACTTGACCGGAACCTCGCCGGAGAGTTTGTTGTCCGCCATTCGAATGTAATTAAGTGAATGACAATCGCCGTAAGATTTCGGAATCTCTCCGCTTAATTGATTGCTGAAACTGATTATCTTCTGAAGTTTCTTCTTGTAGCAGAGATACGGCGGCAATTCACCCGAGAATTTGTTCGTCGAGACGTCGAATTCCGATAAGTCAGAGAATTTTCCAAAATTTCGAGGTAACATTCCGGTGAAACTGTTGTTGAAGATCTTGAATTCGACGAGATTAGGATTTATAGCTACGATGTTTGGTAATTCTCCGGTGAAGAAATTGTCGTTGAGATTGAAAGAGATGAGTCGTAACGCAGCGATCTTCTCCGGCAATTCACCGGTGAGATTATTCTGCGAGATATCTAAATTCCTCAGACCGGTTAGATTTCCGATACTCACCGGCAATTTTCCAGATAACCGATTATCGAAAAGCTCAATCTGATAAACCGATTTGAGTCGTCCGATACTATCAGGTATTTCTCCGGTTAGACCATTCATAGCCAAATCGAGATTCTCCAGCAAAACCAGATTCCCGATCGAATCCGGAATTACTCCGACGAGACCCGAGTGAGTTAACCGAAGATAACTCAGCTTCGTTAAATTCCCAAACGTCGATGGTATCGGACCAGGCTCAAATCCGATGTAAGCGAGTTCGAGACGAGTCAACTCAGTCAGATTACCCAAAAACGACGGAACGATTCCACTGAGCGAGTTGCCATTAAGGTTCAAAGCTTGCAAAGCGGTAAATCTCCCGTAACTCTCAGGAATCTCGCCGGAAAACAGGTTTGATTCCAATTCAAGGACTCGTAAGTTAAGAAACTCCGGCGAAAAATCCGGTAACTTCCCGGAGAAGTTGTTTACATTGAGGATCAAAACCTGAATCCGGTAACAGAGGGAGAGAGGAACAGAGTCTATCGTACCGTTGAGATTGTTTTGGGAAAGAGTGACATTGACAAGGGTACGGATGCGACAGAAGCCGTAAGGAAACCCACCGGAGATTCCATAACCAGAGAGATCTATCGCCGTGACGGCGAAGTAACTACCGTTTGTGACGTCGCATGTGATTCCCGTCCAGTTACACGGACTCCGTTTATCGCCGGTTATGACCCAATCATTTAACTTTCCATCCGGGTCGAAAAATTGGGTCTTTTTGACCCGGGTCAATATCTCAGCATCTCCATTGGAAGAAACTTGGAGAAAACAGGAGAGAATAAATAGAGATAGAAACAAGAAGAGAGTAATGGTGATCATCGTGTTCGGGAAGAGAGAGATAGAGAGAAGAAACACGATGGAGGTGATGAGATTATGTTCATGGAATTTTCATGAGTTTTTGATGGCATAGAAAAGTTTAAGTAACGTTTAAAGATTTGAGATCGTTATTTAAAGATGGAACGGATTTGCAGGCTTTCCAATGACTCTTCTTTCTTTCGTTGATTCACATGGGAAGTAGGTTTAGTGTAGTGTCACTTTTTTTCTTTCTTTTCAAGTTTTTGAATTCTTGTAGATAAGTTGAAAATTTTATCAAAAAAACAAAAAAAAAAGATAAGTTGAAAAAGAATCTAGAAAACCTTTTTTGATTATAGTGTTCACTCTTTTTGAAAACCCCAAAAGTATCACAAATTTGGTGGACCTAACAAAATTAATTTAGTTAATTTATGGTAAAATCGACTAATCGAGAGAAAGAGTGTCTGATCATGGGTTTATACAAATTTGATTAATGGGAATTAAATTTTTGTCATTATTATTAGATTTGATTATCAGAGATATAACGGTGAGATTGTGAAGGGAAAAAAAAAATGAAGTGCGAGCAAAGCGTGGGTTAAAATGTCCAAATCTCTTTTTGGGTTACAGACAAAGAGAAAAGGTGGAGAATGTGAAGTGAGTTTGAAATTTACTTTTTGTATTTCCACAACAAAACAAAAAAAAAATTAGCAAAATACGGAGAAAACCCGAAAACGTATTTACATGGACGTATACTAATGATGTTTCACCCTTTTTCTCCACTAATTATAACCGAATGGTTTGTCAAATTGTCAATTTGCCATGTGCGAAATTTTTCAAAATCAGAGTTGGATTCTACTACATTTTCATCGTTTGTTTAATGCTCCTAGGGTTGCCTCATATGTATTACTTCATATGAATTGTACACAATTAGTAATTAAAAAAATTATAATTAGCATTTCAAAAAACAAACTATAACAGAGGTCTTTGATTTTTTACGGTTTTAAAATTATATTATCTCTGTTTCACTTTATTTGATATTTAAGATTTTTCACACAGATTAAAAAATTATTTAATTTTATATTTTTTCAAAATAAAATATGTTTTATCATCAACCAATAAAAAAATTTTGCATAATTCAAACAATCAAAAACAATTAATTTTATATAGAAACTTGAAAACATCAATTAAAATAAAATATATATATATATATATCTATAACATCAAAAAATAAACAGAGAGAGTAGTAAACAACTAAAATATTAGACCAAGGGTGTGGTTAGCACATAGAATTGGATTTATTGTGCCTTTAATTCGATCTCTTTTGGGAGGAAATGTGTTCCCAAAAGAAATATATTAAAAGCTGATTCCGAATCCACGGAAATTAGGATTTAGACCCAAATTTCGAAGTTATAAAAAAAACTAAAATACTCCTTCCGTTTTTAATTGTTAGATGTTTAAGAGTTTTTACACATATTAAAAAAAAATTAATGCTTAACTATAAATACATTATTTTTTGTGCTAAACAAGTTTTTATAACTCTAAGCCCATAATAATTCAATAAAATAATTTATTTTTAATTAATATGTCTTGAAATTTATAATTTATCATTATTACTTCATAAAAAATTACAGAAATGTAAAAAATCTATCTTTATGAAATAAAAAAAAAATGTAAAATATTTTTTTTTTAGAAACGAATGGAGTATTAGTAAAACAAATTAGACCAGCATTCTAAAATTGTCAGATGACATATGCTTGATATAAAAACGAATGTTATTTTTAAAGAAAACTATTCTATTAAGGCTGAAATTATATTTGATGGTTGATTGAACAACAGTAGCATTGACTTGGAAGATGGTAAGTGTCCCTTAAATGGATGCATGGAGAATAGAGAATGTTAGGTAATGTGTAGACTTTGATCAACTCTTCTTTGGTCTTCAGTTAGGCGCAGTTAATGTCAAATCTTAAGATTAATAATTTAACAGTGAAATGAGACTTTCACTCTTGCAATTTTGTCCTCTCTCTCTCTCAAACCCCAATGTTGTCTTTATTTAGTTAAGTTTGTTGGTAAGTGTAAAATTAATGGTAAGTGTAAATTTAATATCGGAATTAAGTGTAAGGAACCCATTTGGGGAGACACTAGAACCACATTCACTTTCGACTCATCGGAATCTGAAGCTTCTACTTAATTAGCATTCGATTATATATCAAATTTAAAATTATTTGACGGGAAATATACAATTAATGAAACTAATAATTCATCTATGTAGTATTTTTTTTCTTTGGAACATGCAATCGCCGGAAGACTCTACGTCGCCGCGAAGACTCTTCTGTTTGAATTAAGTGTACTTTAGTCAACATTTATCTTTCCCAAAAACCCTTTTAATTTTTCTTACTTCAAATAAATGCCACAATTAACTTACTCGTTACTTTAAGAAAAGTACGATATCCAAGTGGAAAATAAAAAAAAACCCAGTTAATTATAATAACTGATGCATTGTTTAGGATTGATTGAAAGAACATTTAAAAGAGTATTATATTTTTTATCATCTAATCAAAGTTTGGTTGTCAAAGTATAAAGTAGAGCATTTAGTAACTGCAAATATTTTCAAAATGCTCTCACCCTCATATTCTCAAATGGAATTTTTCCGGAGCATTGACTTCTAATATATTTAAAAAAATTAAAAAATATATATATAACTTATTTATTTTTATATTACATCATAAATGAATTATATTAACTTTTAATTATTTTAACTCATATTTATCATTATTTTAATTGTTCTATTATTTTAATATAATATTATAATAAAATAATAATTCAATTAAATATAATTTAAATTTAAAAATATTATTAAAAACTTATGTTATAATTTATAAATGTAATATATATACAATAAATTTCTATGAAAATAAATATACATAATTTATATAATTATAAAACATATATATATATATATATATTAATATTTATCATTTTTTATATGTTCCATTATTTTTAAATAAATTTTAATAAAATAGAACTTAAATATTTAAATTTATAAATATATTTATATTAAATTTAAAACTTAATATATACCATTAGTTTATTTGTCATACTATTCGTTAAATAGTATTATAATAAAAAATAATTTAATAAAAAAATTTTAAATGAATAAAAATTTAATAAAAATATTTTAAATGAATAAAAACTATTGTTATAACTTATAAATAATATATATATATATATAATACATTAAAATACATATAAATAAATATAATAAAATCATTTATTTTAATTTAATATCTAATCATTTACAGCTCTGCCAATCATTTAAAATGTACATATTAATTACAACATACGGCTCAACAACATACTGCTAATGCTAGTTTATGTTACTGCTCTGCTATGAACCATACCAATCAATGCCTTAATAATAAAAGTAAATTTTGTTGAAAAAAAAAAGAGAAAGAATTTTTTTAAAAAATGGAAGAGAAAAAATAATAATGTACAGTTTTATGTGGATTCAATTATAAGCCCATAACTTTAGAAGGTTGTTGAACTACTCCCTTTTGTTTTTTTTCTCACTTTCTTATCCTGACACTCACTTTCGAAACATTCATTGAGGGTGTTTTCGTCGTTTCAGTTTGTCTCTCCAAAACGCAGCGTTTTCACTTGCTCGTGCTATTGGGCTTTTCTTTTCAAAAGTAAAAGCTCCCTATGGCCCATTCTACGAAGACAAATTTCTTTGATAAGCCAATTTCAATCTACGAACTTTAAAGAAAAAATCGAATTTAAATATACAAAGCACGAATATGGGATATATATAAAATCTAGTTTAGATGTAAAACTTACTTTAAACATTGTGACTGGAAATTTTAAGTTTAATTGTTTGTATAATGTCGTTCTTGTGGTTGTAATTAGGATTTAAACGATTAGTTAGCAGCAAAAATGAGAGAATTGCAAAACTCAAGATGGGGAAAATCCCAGTTACGAGTCTCGTGACAATTTAAGAATATGATCGTGCAGTGTATAGAATATGTTATGAGACACATGTGGCCACGCACGTGTCGAGTAGACTGGGTCTTACCTTTTTCGGAGGATATTAATTGGTGGAAATCGGAATCCAAAGACCAAGAAAGCTTAAGTTGTATGATAATGCATGGCAGTAATAATTACATATGGAACAATTCATTATTAAGGAGTTAGTGTAAGAAATATTTTTTTTTTTCTATTATTTGGTGTTATAGTTATCCGATTTCTATTAGAATATTGATATTTTTTAATATATTTGATGTCCAATCAAAATGAAAATAATGGAGTTAATTCTTAATCAATTTCTATTTTGATGGACGGTTAAGATTAATCATAAGAAAACCCTAAAGAGGAATTATATATTCTCTCCGTCTATAAATATATATTTTTAGTCCATCATAAAGACATCCCAAAAATACACAACACGTAAAGAACAGTTCATAGGCAAGGAGAAAAAAACCTAAACTCCTATTTTCAGAGATCATGTTTTTCATCTTCCATTCAGGAAGACCTATCCACTACAATGAATGGAGGTAATCCGCTAATCCTCCTCATTATTCTATTATGTGATTAATCTAAATGTTTAAAGATCTTAGGATTCATGTAAATTATGTTTACAGTTAAGTCATGCCTGATAAAACTAAAGAAGTTCGATCATGCAAAAAAAATAATGATTCTGAATGGTAACATTATAATATTGCATTACAGTTTGTATCATATTTTATGTAATCAATCAGTAGAATAGCGTTAAAAAAAATAATATCACTATTTTTTGTTTTTTATCATTTTTTATTACTATTTGTACTACTTTTAACTGTGATATCATCTTGTACCGTTATTTCATACGATCAAAAAAATTATACTATCTTCTATTACTAATCAGACCTATTCTCATATAGATAAATGTTTTGAATGGGAATGGTTTATTTCGCACTGAATAATAACAAAAATTTATACTGTATATATTTTTATTACTATTCGGATCGTCATGCATCTATCCATCTACTACGCACCGCAATGTTATCATTCGAAATCAAAGTGTCGAGGATCAGAAGCATATGAAGACATTTCTTACGTTGATTTTTAAAAATGTTTGTAAACAAAAATACTCACCATTCAATTAATGTCTCTTCTTCTTTTTTGTCTTTTCCAACGTTACCTCACTACTATAAATTTATAACTTTATAAATTTAACCATATAAGTTAATTCTAGAGATGATAATTCGCTGGTTACAAAGATTGCAATCATAAGACATAGGTACATCATTACTCGTGAAACTATGATTGTAAAAAGAGGACATTGTAAAATGATATTATCTATCCGATACACTATCATATTTTCAAATTTCCATCAGTTTTTTTTTCTTTCATTCTTTTTCCAATATATACGTAAGTCCTATGCATTATTAAATCAGAATGACAATATATAAAAAATTAATTTCGCTTTCTAAGTTTTCTCAAATTGTCCTCTTTATCTTGGCCACGAGGGAAGATCGAATTCCACTTATGAATGTTTCATCTCATTCGCATGGAAATTAATGATCAACTTTGTGTTCGTTTTCTTACGTATATATTGTCGATTTAAAATAAATGGATAGATGTGTTATATAATTTGTGAAAGTACAGACGAATCTCTACCGAGCATTTTGTTTGCGATATGGTATATATGTTTCATAAATATATAAAACCAAAAAGGATATATATGTGGATCTTGACCTACGTACCATGAATCATTCATCTACTAACTATTTACGTCATTTATTTTACTTAGTCTAGTCACATGTCAATAAAAACAATCGGTCATTATTGACGTACGAACTAATTGCATTTCAACTCAACTAATCATATTCCTGAACCAATTAGATTTCATTAATCGGAGAAGAACAAGTAGTATAATGATTTTTTTGTTGGTTAGAAGAAGTAATATAATGATTATAATCCGAATAAATGGTTTAATAATATTAAATCAGATATATTCGACGAATTGCATACCGCACGAATTATATTAGACACCTCCTTTTGGTTTTTGTCGTAAAAATCATTTTTTTAATCACAGTAAATGATAGTACAAAGTGCTATGTATATAAGTAAACACTACTCCTACCTACAGCATTTAGAAAATGAATGAATTAATATTTTTACACATTAATAGAAAGTTTAAAATGTCCCATATAATCCTTGTTACAGTATTCATATATCATTCTGGAAGATAAATAACTATAACTAAAAATAATATATATATATATATATGTGATTATAAGAAATAGAAAGGGTATTAATTATTATAATTGGGCCAACACAACATTCACTAGTACATAAATCATAAAAGTAAGGCATTATTATGATCTCACACAATTAGACACTTTCGTATATTATATTTATATAGTGTTAGTGATAGCAGGTAAGATTAGGTTTTTGTGCGTGTGTGGTAATAATAATGATACACACACTCTTCAATTTTGAACATTTCAAAATCAGGGGCTGATACCAAAATTACTTGTTTCTATAGACGGCGCATTTCACATATCAAATCAACGGATAATTTAATTTATTTTTGAAAACTTTGTTATTGTAATTTACCTTTGTGTAAGGATTCTCTTAGCAACTACGAGGGATGGGACATAACTATGTCGGGGAAAACAATGAAACCAAGAAAGAGACAAAACAGACCCATTCAAGTACAGTGCACTCCTTTCTTTTTCTCCTACGTGCCTCTGTCTTTTCACAATCATATATTCCACGTGGCATTTTCATCTCTAAAACTTACCAATATAAACATCTTTGATATTTATAAATGTGCTATAACCTATAGCGTAGATAGTAGATACAGAGTAAAATAAATTAGAAAATTGGAGTCTTATTTTCAGTGCTTATGAGTTGTCTCACCGAGGAAAATTCTTTGAGATAAGAAAATTTTGTACATAATAGTTTTTATATATTGTCCGAAAATTACGCATAATGTGAGAATATAAAGCTGAGATGAAAAGACATAATAAACTATTTTTATTCCCTTTTTTCACATTTGTGATCTATCGAACATGGACGCATAGTAAAAAGGAAATAGTGGCTTATGTGATGAAATCGTGATCACACACGCAATTGAGGTGTGTATCAAGAAAACAACTTTTTTACTTTTTCTTCTTTCTTGTGAATTGATTTGATGTTATATATAGTTTTGATAAATAGTTTTTTCAAATGATAGATATACTACTGATTTTATGTTTCGGAGGCCAAAAAAACAAACAAACAAAACAAGTCGAATACATATAAATTACCACGTTTTAGCTACATTTTGAATCGTGATTTGGACCAACAAAACCGTTTGATTTATTTACTTAGATCGACACATAGAAGTTAGAACATTATTGTGACAAACTCCAACTAGTATTTTTGTTTTGCATCATCAGTTTTTACTAACTTTACTAGTAAACTAAAACATAATTTGGTGAAATATGTCATCATAGGGTTCCGTGAGAATCCCTACCAAGCTATGAGTTCTCACTTAACTCATTAGGCCATTACAGAAAATATGAACAAACATTGAGATAGCCACAATTTTGTATGTTTGACCCAAATTTTCTGATTGATTAAAAAAGCCTAGACGAATTATAAGATCTACAATCATCATTGGAATCTACGTACACCCAAATGAAACCAAATAAATGTAATAAGTTGGGTGTGGCTTATACTTATGAGGGAAAGATCATAAATGCTTCACATAGACTAGAAATTGCTTCATGAGAAGGGAAAAGAGTTAGACAGAGAGATCACATCAAAATCATTTAAGACTTATTTTGCATGTGGGAGAAAAATTTGCGAGTGAGATAGGTTTCACCTTCTTACCTTCTCATATTAACTCAAAACCAATCATTATTCCCCCACCACATTTATACCTTTGATATCTCCGACTTTTCCCACATGGATTGTTCTCTTTATTCTTCCAAGTTACCATTTCTTCATCAAGAGTTATCCAAACATATATATATATATATACGTGCATGCACTCAATCTATTTTGGTATATTTTCGTATGTATATATATATATATATATATAAACCAACGCATAAGTGGTTTTTAGTGAAGTCAAATATCGGAAAACAACAAATAAGACGATCATTCATATCAGTTGCAGATGCGTGACGCTACAGCAATACATGCAAGAGTTAGTTATTCACATTATACGATTTTCAACAAAAAAAAATTCACTATTTTCAAGATTTTTTTAATGAAAATTAGCGCTCTAATTCCTTAAAAAAAAACCCAACTGTACATCTTTCATTCATACAAACTAAATAGAGCAAATTCCGATAAATAAAACTATAAAAGAAGGAAAAAAAAAAACAAAAAAGCCGAGGAAAATGAAGCACACTTAAAAAGAGTTAAACCGGACCAAAACACAAACCAGACTAAAAGGGGTAAATAAGTAATTAACAACCAAATCTCATCGCTAAAGTAAAACCATTCTGAAAAGGACAATTTTACCCTTCTACCGGAACCCTAAATCTACCTCCCGGAAAAACTCTTAGAGATTGAGAAGATCAGGCGGACCTTGACCACCGGCCTTGGGCGAAAGCTCATTCTCCGGCGTTGACTTCTCTACTCCGGTTAATTCCGTCGCCGGCTGATCCTTGGACGGTGGCATCTTCGGAATCTCGGTGAGAATCTGAACAACTTCTCTCATCGTCGGCCTCTCAACGGCTTGTTCTTCGACGCAGAGCATCGCTACGTAGAAAACGTGAGTCACCTCGTGAATCGGAATCGAAGAAAGTCTCGGATCCAACACTTTAAGAACAGATTCCTTATTCGAATCAGTCATTTTACGAACCCATTGCACGATATCAACACCGTCACCAAATTCGCCGACGGGTTTTCTTCCGGTGACGAGCTCGAGAAGAACAACACCGAAACTATACACATCGCTCTTCTCATCAACCTTCAACGTATACGCATATTCTACACAGACAAGAAACAATATATATAGAAAACAGATCGTAAAGTTAGAAACTTTTTTCAAAACAGAGCAAGAGATCGTAAAGTTAGAAACTTTGGTTGTTTTTCGCTACCTGGAGCTATGTAGCCGTAAGATCCAGCAATTGCAGACATACATTCAGAAGTACCGGAGTCTTGAAGGAATTTAGCGAGACCAAAGTCAGCAACATGAGCTTCAAAGTTTGAATCGAGGAGGATGTTGTTTGATTTGACATCTCTGTGAACAATCAATGGTGAACAATCGTGATGAAGATAACAAAGTCCTTTTGCAGCTTCAAGAGCAATCTTGTAACGTGTGTCCCAATGCAAGTGTCCTCCTTTCTTACCGTGAAGAACCTCACCGAGACTACCATTAGGCATGTACTCATACACAAGTAGATTCGTCTCATGGTTAGAGCAAAATCCGAGTAGCCTCACGATGTGTCTGTGTCTTATCCTCCCTAAGGTTTGAATCTCGGCGTTGAATCCGTGATCGTGGGAAGATCCACGGGACATTGCAGCGAGTCTTTTGACCGCGACTTGATCACCGTTAGGCATTACGCCTTTGTAGACAATTCCAGCTCCTCCTTTGCCTATGATGTTGTCTTCTTTGAGAGAGTCCAAGACATCATCACAAGTGAAGTCTAGTCTTTGGAAAGCTGTTAATCTCCAAGCGCGTGACTCGCTCGCCTTTTTCAAGGATCTAGCTTTGATTATGGCTGCAACCGCGAATGCAATGGAGCAAACGAGTAGTCCAAGGACGAGCAATAGCTTCATAGAAGCTGATAAAGGTCCTTTACCATGACTCTGGTGACTTCCTTTAGCAACACCGTCTTTACAAGGACCAAGATAAGGACCACAGAGATCAGGATTGCCCAAGAACGATGTGTAGTTGAAGTAACTGAATTGTCCGGTTCCCGGAACTAAACCGGAGAGATTGTTGTAAGAGAAATCAAGTGATGTTAAGCTCTGCATCGACGAGATCGAACCAGGGATTGATCCAACAAGATGGTTTCTCGACAGATTTAAGTAATTCAATATCCTCATACCAGTGATCTCGTTTGGGATTTCACCAGAGAGCTCGTTTCGGCTCAGATCAACGAACGTCAAGAGCTTGCAATGGCTGATCTCCGGCGCGATTCGACCGGAGAACAAGTTGTGGCTGAAATCAATCTTTGATAGTTGCTGCAGCTTCCCTACCTCTGAAGGAATTGGACCTTCGAACTTGTTTCCGTCGAGGAGAAGTTTCTGCACGCCGGTGAAGTTTCCGATCGCCGGAGGTAACGGGCCTGAGAGCTGGTTGTTTGATAAACTGATCTGACCAAGATTGACGGAGACACCTCCCGCGACCGGTAATTCGCCGGTGAGGTAATTATCTTGGAGCTCCACTTGAGTTAGTTTGGGTAATCCGAATAGCCCCTTAGGGATTGACCCGTTTAGGAAATTTTCGCCCATTCGGATCCGGGACAGGGACTCGCATTTACCAAGGGAATCAGGGATTGAGCCAAAGAGGAAGTTTCCGAGAGTGATTAAGGTTTCTAAATTGTTACCGGAGCACATGTTCGGCGGTAAAGTTCCGGTGAGTTTGTTGGAAGAGAGATCGACGAGGTTGAGTTTTCCGTTTTCCCCTAATTTCTGCGGGATGCTTCCGGTGAAATTGTTTTCCCAAAGCTGCAACACCTCCAGCTCCGGCAATTCTCCGATGAACTCCGGTATCTCTCCGTGGAGCTTGTTTCTGAAGAGATTCAATAGCGTGAGGTTCTTCAGCTGTGCGAAACTCGCTGGAATCTCTCCGGTGAACATGTTGTTAGACAAATCCATTGATTTCAAGCTCGAAAGCGTTCCTAGCTCCCAAGTTAACGGCCCGGAAAACACATTCACCTGCAGGAAAAGTGTATCGAGCTTCTGAAGCTTCCCGATCTCCGGCGGAATCTCACCGGTTAATCCGCAATTAGCGGCGTCGAACCGGACGAGCTCCGATAGATTTCCGATCTCCGGAGGAAGTCCGTCCTCGAATGCGTTGTAGTAGCCTATATAGAGTTCCCGTAGAGTCGTTAGGTTTCCGATCTCTGGAGGGATTTTCCCGACGAGCTCGTTGCCTGAAACCGCCAAATACTCGATAACCGGCCAGCTTCCGTAAGACGACGGGATCTTACCGGCGAAGTAGTTCCCGCCGAGATGGAGATGCCGGAGCTGAGTCAGATTGGTGACGGAAACCGGCAAATCTCCGGTCAAATTGTTGTTGTAGACATCGAGAACGCGGAGATTCACTAATCCTGATGAGATTTCGTCGGGAAACGAACCGTTGAAGACATTGTTGGAGAGATTTAGGTGTCGGAGCCCAGAGAGATTTGAGATCTCCGGCGGGATTGGACCGGAGATCTGATTTTCAGCGAGCGACAGATTCTGGAGAAGACGTAAATGAGATACGTCTGCAGAGAGAGTACCGGAGAGGTTTAGGCCGGAGAGGTCAAGATAGGTCACGTGCCGGCGAGATACGTCGCACGTGACACCGGTCCATGTGCAGAAGCTGGTTGAGACTTTCCAGGAGGAGAGAGGCGAGTTTTTGTCATCTCCGGCGCCGGTGAGAGAGGATTTAAGTGAGAGAAGGGCACGGTACTCGGAGATTGGTCTACCGGCGGTAAAGGAATGGGAAATGTGAAGGAGAAATAGAAGAAGAAGAAGAAGCTTCATCGTTTCTCTCTCTTCTCTGTGAGAGATTAGGGTTATGAGATGATGCGAGTGTGGCGAGAGTAAGTGAAGAAGAAGAAGATGAGGAAGGCGTGATTTTATTTTATAATTGTAATTTACTTTATTTTGAAAATTTTATTTATTTTTTGCAATCGAAGGTGTATAATACTGCCACGTCAGATTACTAATTTTAAACTAAAAAAGTTCCCAAGTTTTTGCTTTCAGCCATTAGAGGTAAATAAACACAAAATGTCAATCACAAATCTGATATTACGATCTCGCGATATATCATATAATAAAATATTTTTTTTAAACTTACAGAAATTTATAATTAGTTTTTATTTTACAAGCTTGATAATAAAATGTATAAAAAAACTATGGGAGATTCAAAAAAGTGATGATTTTTGTGATTTCAAAATGTCATTTTTGGTGTGTTTATTTTGCCACCATAAATTATCTATATCCAAAATGCCACTAATTAAGTATAAATTGACTAAGAGAAGTTTTTTAAATTACCACTAAAATATGTTTTTGTTCCAAACATATAATTTTTTTTTCCAAAATATCATTTGTTTTTTACAAAAATACCACAAACACTAAAATAAATTTTAAGAGTTTATGATTTAAATTTTTTGGTTTGAGTTTAGTATTTTGGATTTAAAGTTTAGTTTTTAGGGGTTAACATTTAGTTTTTATGATTTAGGGTTTAATTTTGAAGATTTAAAGTTTAGTTTTAATTTTGTGGTATTTTAAAAAAAAAATCTTTTAATGGTATTTTTGGAAAAAAAACTAAACAATGGTATATTTGTTCCAAAAATAGCACCACTAGTTTTTTTTCCCAAAAATACCACTAAAATTTTTGTTTTTCAAAAATAGCACAAAAATAAAACTAAATTTTAAATTCTCAAAACTAAATCATAAATCCTAAACCCTAAAACTTAATCTTAAACCAAAAAATTTAAATTATAATTCATTAAAAATTATTTTTAGTGTGTGGTATTTTTGAAAAGAAAAAACATTTAGTGATATTTTTTGAACAAAAAATTATTTTTGTAATATTTTAAAGAATTTTTCAAAAATTATTGTTATTTTATGTGGTTTTTTTTTAACCGTGAATATTCGGAATATTTGATCCATAATTTTTTCTTATGTTTATGATCAACCGTTAATAATATAATATTTAAAATTAAACGTAAATTATCTCTTTCAAATATAGTTGAACCAATGAGATTGAGTACTTTATATTATTGTTTAGTGATTGTCTCTGTCATTTTGTGTTGTAATCAAACAAGTAAAATTCGCAAATATTTTAGATTCCAAGCATTATGTTTTGACTAAATGAATAAAATTTATAACTTTGTACGATGGAGAATATACTATTATTAGGGAAGGTTCATTTATTTTATTTTGGAATCATGTTGTTTTTGAAACATTTGAACAGGTGATGTTCTCGAGTCTTGACAAAAAATTCCTATAATTTCTCATTTCATACGAATGCATTTTCAATACATTTTTCTAATAATCATCTGTTTTTTTTTTTTTCAATTAAATATGCACATGTTTAACTGCAATTGGTAATGCAAATAAAGAGAGTAATTTGTTGACCACCCAACGAAATAAATAAAAAGAGAACTAAAATCACTCAGGAAAAACAAAAAAGGACAGGTCATATTCTTAAAGCTATGGCTTTTTCGGAAAACGACAAAAGCTTTTAAAAATCGTTATTGGCAATCTAATCACATACGTAAGTTAATATGCTTAAGAGCGATAAACGCAATAATTAAATTAGATTTAACGGTCCAGATGCCATCTTCCTAAGTGGGATCCAATGGTAAGTCAAAAGTTTTCCATGTGGGGGACCCGCTTTTTAAAGAGAGGATACAGTAATTGGGCCGTAAGCTTTGGGCCCATGTGTCCGGTAATTAAATAGTGAATTATTATTATGTTTTTCGTTTTGTTTTGTAATTGTATTTTTTTTTTTTTAATAATCGATACAAATTTTTACCGTCCCACTAATTCTTCAAATAAATATAACCATTGAATAGTCTACTCACCAAATTTTCTAATAGATCTAAAATTTGATACTATATCGACTAACCAAATAAAGATAAAAGTGTTTTCGTGGAAAATCGAATTCAAATTAAAAAGATTTACTTTTTTCTCAAATCAAAAATTTGTAATTGTGTTTTTTCTTTTTACAGCATTTTGTAATTGTGCCTTTTTGCATTAACAATTCATAGTATTTATATGATTTAGTGGATATAAAGGAAAATAAATTGCAATAGATTTAAATGTATAGTGTGATTTTTTAATCGCAAGAGCTATACATATATGAAATATGAAATCAATGCATATGATAAAATTTACCTCTGAAACATAATACTTTGTTTTATAATATAAGTGTTTTGGCTAAAAATGCTATATTAAAAAATTATTTTTAAAAAAAGTTATTTAATATATAAATAAAAATAATTCAGACAATCATAAAAAAACTACATATTATTGGTCACATAATATTTAATAAAATTAAAAATTACATAAAATAATTTATATTATAAAATAGAAGGAGTAATTAGTAATATTATTTTTGAAAAAAAAGACGAGCAGAAATAAAGATCTGAAAAGCTACATGAAAGTGTAAAAAAAAAAGAGATTGCAAATGATTGATAATTATTAAAAAGTAATAATTTTGCTGGTGGTAGGAAAAAAAATCAAAAGTTTTTGGTCAATTATCAGGTTTGACTGAAAGAAGTAAGGAAATTACATTCGTGACCTCGAACTTTAATGGACCGATCGTTCCGTTGTGAGGAAATGACAAAATCACCCTCCGAGTCCAAAACCAGAGGTTGTCGGTTCAGTGATAAATACGAAATGACAAAAAAGCCCTCTAATTAGTTCGCATTAATGCAGCCGTCTGTGGAGGCTAGGGGCACGATCGTAATTGTAAGTGTGAAAGGAGGCAGTAGTAGTCCAGCTAACGAGGTTTCTTTGCCCAGTTGCTACAGTTCACCGTCACTGATATATTTATATATACATTTTTATTAATTGTCAAATTTATATTATTTCATGTAAAATAGACTAGCTAATTAATTACGGATTTCCAACAAATTTAGTTGGATTTTTGTTGTTGTAATTATCTGTTTAGACTTGGATAGGAAGAATAATTAGCTTTCTTTGCAATATATCATACTAAAAATTCAATATATTTTATAAAATAAACCTCAAAACAAAATTCGGGAAATTATTTAGCCAAAAGTATTATTTACAATCTGATTTGGTAAGCACGTGTGAAGGAAAAACTTTATGTAAGAAATTTTAGTGGGTTTAATGACGACATGAAAGTGGTGGTAAGTAGGTGCTTGAGTAGATTCGTTTCTAGGTTTCTTTACTTAATTTTTCTCTTTTCTATTTCCAACCTTTTTAATTTATAAATTGCCTTGAAAATTGAAAAATGGATTAAGATGAAGCATAAAGAGAGAAAAACATTGGGTTAAGAGTTAAGATAGAGAAGAATCCAAAGCCCAAAGCAAAGTTATTTTTAACCATGGAAGCACGTTGTATCCATTACCAAGCTTTTGTTTATTTTTTAGTTTATTCTCTAATCGCATCGTCTCGTGTAGTGTTCCTTTTTGTCTCTTTTAATGCACATCTCTATAAGGATTCTTATTACCAACACAATCTCTTTACTCACCAAAAATATAAGTTCTGATTAGGAATATGTAGATAAAGGAATGATTATAGTAGTATCATTTTTCATTTTCTTTTACTAATAACGTACTTATGTTTCTCATTTAATATTGCTCAAGAACCATAGTTTATGGTGTCCGGCATTGAGATTTACGGGGATAGAAAGTATAAACAATTCAATAAAAAATTTAATAATTTTTTTTTTATTATTTAAAAATCAAATATCATATAAATTAACGTTTTAAAATTTGGAGACCAGATGTCCATGCTTTATCCCATTTCCCTTAGGGCCGGTCTTATTTATGGAACTGTAAAATTAGGATTTTGAAAATATATTATTCTGGGAGAGACATAAGCACAAAGTTAAAGTTTTGTTTTTGATCATCTGAAATATTATATTAAATATGGTGGAATACTAGAATGGAATATCATAGTGAAATACAAGGATATAATACAAATTCGGAGATTAAGTCGTTGGATAAATCCGTAAAACTCCGGAGACTAATCCCAATCGAGGGAAACAAGTAAAGGTCTAGGAAGGGATATGTTTTTGCTTATTTTTAAAAAAATCACGTAATAATAATAGAGAGACAACATGTTGTGAAAGCGACGCATGATGTAGAAGAAAAAAACCAATATAAAGTCTCAAACAAAGTCATCTTTTTTCTTTTTGGTTTGAAATTGAAATTAGAACAAAAGGTTTTTTCTTTCTTTCTAATTTTTTTTTTCAATTTTCCAGTGGTCCATTTGAAAGGTGACACTACCCAATAAAAGTGAAAATGGGACCGGACCATAAGCTTGTCATCTTTACATCACCACTCTGTTTCTGAGTCCGACCATCACGGAACATGGTCCAATGACACAATGTCCATAACTTATCTCTACGAGCTACTCACTAGTATGAACACTTTTTACCACAAAAATACTTGAAATGTATTTTGTATTGTGAAAACAGAGAGAACCAGAGATGAAAATTGAAAAAACTGTTCTGAAGATTTTCTGTGTTAGCTCTCTCAAGTCCTTTTCCATTTGCAGGGTTTAGTCAAACGACCTAATGGTGTCTCAGACTGAGCTTGTGTCTCTTTCACTACTGTCTCGCACTTCTACATCATCAGACAATCAAAACAGAATTACATTAGTTATTGCATTTGATCAAGGCAAAGATTTATTGGAATCATTATTTCTTCTGTGTCCAAATCTTTATAGATTTGTCGAGCGAGCCTGATGCAATCAAGTTCTCGGTTGGGTGGGAGGCCACACTCGTGACAGTTTCGGTATGACCTTCTAGTTTCTGAAGCATTTTCCTGGAATTTAACTCCCACATGTATACGCAGTTGTCTTCGGATCCACTAATGATCCGCTTCTCGTTTGTCATAGAGTATGCAGAGGAAATGCAGTATTGGGAGTTTGTGTGTCCGGTGTATGTTTTGACGAATTTAGCTGTAGAAAGGTTCCATAACCTCTGTATATTCAATATCAAAGCAATCAGCGAAATGGTCATAAAAATTCGATGAAATCATGGAAGGCAAAAAACACAGTTCCAACAATGATGAACATGCTTCAAACCCCTAAAGATGTATCTTTTTAAGCTAAGCTAAACTCTAGCACAACACTATTGACCCAAATTGAAACCAGAGAGAGACCATTGATGGCTTCTGCTACACCTTAGTCACTATTCCTTAACTCCATCTAAAGCTTACAAACTTTCATATGTCACAAAGAGTAAATTCCAAGCACAGAAATGCAATCATTCCCAATATCGTTTCGATTCTCTCTACATAAGAATTCGACAACAGCAACCTAGAATCTAAGTTAAGGATATACCTTGTCCTTCTACAAACGTAATCTGATTGCAAAGCTCGAGTCTTTGAGATTTTTACTCACCAGCCTATTGTCGAGTGTGCCAATGAGGATGAAACTGCCGTTGGGAGAGAATCTAACAAAGGAAACAGGAGGATTCGCATCGTCAATTAGGGTTTTCACACAATGCCCAGTTTTCGAATCCCAAATCCGACACAATCCATCGTAGCTACTCGACACAATCAGAGACCCGTCACGATTGAAATCAACGGAAGTTACAGGATCGGAATGCGCGGGAAGAACTTTCAAACAATTCCCAGATTTAACATCCCAGATCCGAACGGTTTCGTCGAAGGAACCAGAGACAATCATGTTGGATTGAGGATTGAAGTTGACACAGAAGGCGTAGTTAGAGTGTCCGTTTAGGGTTTTGATCAGAGAACCAGTTTCGACGTCCCATAGCTTTAGGGTTTTGTCGTCGGAAGCTGAGACGATGAACCTCGAGTCAGAGGAGAAGGCGATGTCAGAGACGCCGTTTTCGTGGCCGGAAAACTCGTTCACGGGATCGGCGACGGAGTAATCTTCTCTTGAAACGTCGATTGCGTAAGTGCGGATTGTTTTATCGGCGGAGGAGGAGGCTAGGAGGCAGCCGTCGGAGGAGAATTTCACGGAGGAGACGGCTCGATCGTGGGAATTTAGGGTTTGGGAGTGAATGTAAGGTGTGAAGCATCCTCCTTTAACTTCATCTTCCATTACTATTAGAGAAAAAATCTGATCTTGCTCGGAATCCAAATCGGAAAATTATGAAACTTCTACTAATCTAGCCAGACACTACAAATTAAGGGGTGAGTTTTGAAAATAATAATACTATTGGGGTATTGTTAGAGTTTTCATATTATTAGTGGCTTCAGGCAAATTTCCATACTCCTTTAGAAATTGTGGGTTGAAATTCGAAAATAATATTAATATCGGGGTAACTTCCGAGTTTCCATAAGAGTCTCATCTCATTATTATTTCCGCGTGGCTTCGATTTTGTCCTTTAGAAGTTATGAGGTGAAATTTGAACGTAATGATAGTATTTGGGGTGAATGTTGAAGATACTAATAATATTGGGGTACTTTTAGAGTTTCCATATATTAAAGCTCCATTATTATTTCCGGCTGGTTTCTATGTTGTCGTTCCCGGCAAATTTGCCTGAAGTCACTAAATTTCACCGCCGGCGATTCGAGCTTTGCAAAATGATGCAAGCAGCGGCGAATATTCCGGTGATATGGAATCTTTCGCTGCGTGGGTCATCCTTGAAAGTACATACACTGAAGCCTAAGCATCGAAAGGCTCATGCGATTCACTGTTTGAGGTTGATATCAAGTTTCTCCTCTTTTACTCGTCAGGTTGATAGCCGAGAAATTCTCACGATTGAGTTATATACATTTGATTAGAAATTGTAGATTTCTTGGATAGTCCGACGAATTTCATGAAATCAATCTTTCTGTTTTCTGTAGAATTTGTGCTAAAAAAACGATTTTTTCATTCCAGATCAGAAGGGCAAGAAGAGTTTGAGAATTCTCAGGTAATTTTTGGTTTGAAGTATGTTAATCTCTCTCTCTCTCTCTCTGGTTTTCTTGCAGAATGTAACTTTTTGGTTAGTTTTACAGGAAAATATTGGACTATCTTCTTCTGTTATTAAAGAAGCAAAACATAAGGACATATGGAACCTCTTTAGAGAAGCTCAACAAAGTGAAATTTGTTTTGGGATGCCATTGGTTTTTTTTATTTTTCATATTTCGAAAACTCACTCACCGATTGTTAATTGTTAATATTTTGGAATTTAGATATCCTTTTCTTAAACAAGCAACGCCTAGCTGCATTTGAGGAGTTAGAGAAGCTGAAGAAGGAGAAAGATGAATTACTAGAGAGGATAAACCGATTTGAAGCAGAAAGTCAGATCGTAATCAAGAAAGGTTTCTGTTTTTTTTTCTGCAAATCTTGTTTTGATAATTCATAGATATGTTTCTCAAGTTATCTTTTACCATGTTTATGCAGACAAGTCGTCTCTGTTCTGGGAGTTACTTCTCCGTATCGATTCAATGGTGATCAATGGATTAATTGGCATTGAAGAAGCTTCATCCATGAGAAAGCTGGTTAGGGAGCATGAAGTGAATATCTCTGAGTTTCCTCTTGATGTTCTGCAACAAGGAGATGCCGAAGTTTTAGCAGAACTTAGACGGTTCCCAAATAAAGGCAAAAGGTGAATATTCTAGTCTACTTTATTTTCATAACTTTAAGTCGGATTTTAAATTTATGCTCGACTTGTATTTGTCATTCGATTCCAGGACCGGTCTCCACGTGATTCATATTTGCACCGAAATGGCTCCATTAGTTTCTGTTGGACCGTTGGCTTCATATATTACAGGACTGTCTTGTGCACTCCAAGGAAAGGGCTACTTGGTTGAAGTTATATTGCCAAAGTATGAGTCAAATCCTTCAGACAAATATATAAGTTGCATTATCACCAACTTCAATTGTGAAGCAGAATCCTATTAATGAATATCATATTCGTTAATAGATATTCTACACTTGATTTGGACGAAGTTGAAGGGCTCCGGGAAATCGAAGCTGATGCATATTCTTATTTTAATGGTCAGCTGCATGCAAACCGAATATGGAATGGGTGAGTGAGTTGTCGGAAGTCATTTTTCTTATAAAGTTGATATTTTTCAGCGTCGGTTAGAGAAGAATCGGCAAAATACTGCAAAGCATTTAATTTTCTTCTTCGATTTAAGGCAAGCAGTACCTTGTTTATGCAGAGTTGTCTCTGGAATAGGAGTGACGCTTATTCAACCATTGTATTACGTGTCAATGTTTAGCCGTGATAAAGTATATGGCTATCCGGACGATATTGATAGGTCAGTACTTCCAATAGCTTTGATCTACATTTGTTTTTAGACTCGTTTGATTTATTTGCGGTGTTTTTTCTTTTCTCTTAATAAAATCAGATTTGCCTACTTTTCTCGTGCTTCGTTGGATTACATTGCAAAATCTGGAAAGCAGCCTGATGTGTTACACATTCACAACTGGCAAACTGCAATAGTTGGACCACTGTTTTGGGATGTTTTTGTTAATCAGGTAAAAAAATACGCTTCAAACTTCTGAGTTCATTATAAAGATCACCACGCGCCATAGTTTTCTTATTGCCATCTCTTTGAGAATTTTGTAGGGACTTGAAGGTACTAGAATACTCTTAACATGCCAAGACTTTGACTCAAAGGCAAGCCACTTTGCTTTTTCCCTTTCGTGTTTTATACATTTTGTATTTGCAAAGATCCATTAAGAACTTATGTAGCATATCGTCTTGTGTTTTTAGTGTCTTGTGCCTCCCGAGAAGTTGGAGCTATGTGGGCTTGATCCAGCTAGTCTTCATCGTGTTGATCGCTTACAAGATAACACGAATCCAAAAGTGGTTAATATTTTGAAGGTAAGCATAAGGAAAATACAGTACACAAGAGTTGTCTCTTAGTTAACACTCTTTATTCTCACATTGCTTTACTTTGTTCTTACTTAGGGTGGTATTGTCTACTCGAACAAAGTTGTAATAATGTCATCCTCACGTTCTGAGGGAAGGACACTCCATCATAGATCTATCCCTGGTCTCGAACCAATTTTAGCAGCTCACAAGTAAGTTACTGACACTTTTTTAGTTTTCTAAAATATATCAATCATGGTATATTAATTGCATTCTCCTCTTCAAATCTAGGGAGAAGTTGTTTTTTGCTCCCTTTGGATTGGACAACTTAACATGGGATCCTTCAAGAGATGTTTATCTCCCTGAAAACTACAGTGTTGAGGATATACGTGGAAAATCAATCTGCAAAGTTGAATTGCAGCATCAACTCGGTCTAGTTGAGGATGCTTCAACCACCATTGTATGTGTTTCTCGCTTTCGAGTAATTTATAAGGTCAAAACTATAAATGAGGAGAATTGCATTAACCATACCTCTTATTTCGTGGTGATTATCACAACTACAACGTATTTACTACTCTTTTAAGGTAGGGTGCATCTTCTCAGAAATATCAGATGTTGATCTTGAGAGCTTGAAGTCACTTGTTCGGAGTACAAAAAAGAACGATGTCCAGGTTAAAAATGCTCGACCTCTTTCTCTCTGCGGATTGTAAATACACTTTCCAAGAATCTGACTAAAAGTTCTCTCTTTTTCCTCTGTTTTATATTTTTTTTTTAAAAACAGTTTGTTATAATGTTAATGAATGAAGATCAGATGATAATCAGGAAGCTGGAGACCATTCAAGATGAAATTGAGGTAAAGTAAAAAAGACATTTTTTGCATTTCAATCTTTCTCTGTTTCTTTCATCTATTATCTTCCTAACTCAGAAAAAATATGTTTGTGTAATCTTCAACAGGGAGGAAATTTGAAGGTTGTAATCGGAAACAATGAAGCTTTTTCGCATTTGGTTTTTGCAGGATCAGACATTATGCTGTGTCTGAACTTCCAAGATCCAGTTCTCCAAGTCCCTGTAGGTTTCCTCCAAACTCCATTACTGCTCTGACATATTGATTGGCAAAATCTATCTATTTACAGCTTTCTCTCATATAGCTCTCTCTCTGTTTTCTTATGATGCAGCTCAAAGCTTTGAGATACGGAACAGCTCCAATCGAACTAAACCCCAAAACCGAAGCTTTCAGGTAAAGCATATGTTTGAGTATGAAAAGACCTGTCTTTTGCCAACAGAGTTAAAAAAAACTATCAAGTCTTTGTTTCAGGCATTTTGGAACACATGAACAAGAGGCCATCGCTAAGTTTATCGAATCTTTATTCGGAAGCATGTCCTTAAGCCAAGCATTGGATCTTATGGTGAGTAAACATTACTCTTTAAGGAAAAATCCATTTAGTAATATATTTATATGATAAATGGTGATGCTAATTGGAATTTGTGTTATGATGAATGATTGAAGAAGAAGGATGAGAGGTTGTGGAAGTTAAAGATAATGGAAGCAATGGAGAAAGACTTGTGCTGTGACGTTCACGTCTCTGCATATACTTCAATTAAGAACCTGTGAAAGTAGAGAAGAAGAAGATGAAGAAGAAGATGAACATTCTTATTTATCATCTTAATAACAGAAACAATATACTTCCTTTTTGTATAGAGTTTCATTGTCTTGTTCTTTCCTACAAGATATAGTAATAATAAACACATCATATTCAAATCACAAAACTGTTCATACTCCTGATAACAAATGTTTGAACCATTTTGACCAAAATAACTCAAACAACAACATTTCAATTTATTCCTAGATAGAATTTTATGGAAATTAAACTTTAATCCGATGGTAGTATATCATCCGCTGATTGGTTTTTATTTTAAAAATAATCCTTACTTACCGTTCTCCAGACTATTTTTAAAATAATTATCTGTTAATCATCAAATGGTTGACTTATATAGCAAAATAAAATGCGTTAAGTTGAAATTCGGTTTTAAAGATTACTATTCAGAATCTAAAATAAATGTACGTGTTACCAGTCTTTTTAATCGAACCTAGTACCAAATAAAACAAAACTAACACATAATTTGCCAGTTTTTTTAATCGCACGTGCGTGTGTGCCGTGTGTTTAGTGAGATTAGTTGTATGTATAATTGTTTTCCAACTAGTTAAGACTCTTGAGTGAATTCTACATTCCTTTTTCTTTCTTGCCAACGAATTAAAAATAGTTTTTTTTGTTTTGAATTTTTTTGAAATTACACCTTTTTCTCCATAATTCTTCTGTTGATTTTTAAAAAAGGAAAATCAGAAACCGTTAAGTATGAAAAGATATTGCTGTTATTTTTTTAATTAAAGTGATAAATAAATTACAAAATTAGGATAAATCCTAATAGAAATCAAAGTTTGAAAATCCCAGTTGTTGCAGAAACTGAGAATATACCCCAAATCAACACAGAAATCGGAATTACGAATATATAAAATTAAAAATAATTTCTCCTTTTTGGAAAGAAAGACAGAGTGTGAAAATCGAAAATCTGATAGAGAAGAAAGAGAGAGATAATGACGAAAGTTGGCCAGAGAGATTCTCCGGTTATCGCAGAAGCTTCGTCGCCGGCGGCTAAAAAACGATTTTGGACTCCGGGAAGGTGAAAAAAACCACAATTTTGCTCGTTTTTTTTTGGGTGGGTTTTTGAAGTCGATGACGATGATGACGATAATGATTTCTCTCTCTCTCTCTCTGGTTTCGTGAAAACGATTTTAAAGTGGTTTGTGTGAAAAAGTTAAGGCAAGAATTTCGTGATGTGAATCTTTTAGGGTTGTGTCATGTTTAGGGAAGTAGCACGAAATCTTTGTGCCCAAAATTTGATTTTGACCTAGATTTGTGGGTTTGATTCCAGTTTTTGTTTACTAGCTCTTGACGGCTTTTATTTGTAGATTCGTTGCGATACTGTGTATCGTTAACCTGATTAATTACGTTGATCGAGGAGTGATCGCAAGTAATGGTGTTAATGGAAGCTCAAGAACATGTGATGCCAAAGGGGTTTGCTCAGCAGGAACTGGAATTCAGTAAGATTTTTTCTTTCTGATTTCTAATTTTCGATTCGATTATGTTCTTGAGTTTATGAGAAAAAGACTTAAACTTTTGTTTTTGTATTGATACAGGGGAGAGTTTAACTTAACCAACTTTCAAGATGGTCTTTTGTCATCTGCATTCATGGTTGGACTTCTTGTGGCTTCTCCGATATTCGCCGGATTGTCAAAAAGGTGAAATTTTTGTAAACAGAATCATGAATTTTACCTTCTTGTTTTTAAGGTATACGAAAAAGTCATTGTTTTGATTATTTCTGTCTTTGCAGTTTCAATCCTTTTAAACTAATCGGCGTCGGATTAACTGTTTGGACTATTGCGGCTGCGGGTTGCGGGTTTTCCTACAACTTCTGGATGATTGCTATATTTCGAATGTGAGTACTCTTTATTATTACCCTTTTTCAATTCGGTTTCTTTATGTTAACTAACATCTTTTCTTTCCTGAACTTGCCTAGGTTTGTTGGGGTTGGTGAGGCTTCCTTTATTAGTCTTGCAGCACCGTATATCGATGATAGTGCTCCTGCCACACGGGTTAGTTTTCAACTCGGTTATTTATCTCAATGTTACGGTTTTCAGCTGGTTTACCCATTAAACTAATTTGATTCCGTGCTTTTCTTTCCAGAAAAATCTCTGGCTTGGACTGTTCTACATGTGTATACCAGCAGGAGTTGCTCTAGGCTACGTGTTTGGTGGATATGTAAGTTACAATGCTTGACGCTTTTCTGGTTATAAGTGTTTTTCATCTAAGGAAATATATGTTTATGATCTATCTGCTTCCATGTTCAGGTTGGAGACCATATTGGGTGGCGCTGGGCATTTTACATAGAGGCAATCGCAATGTTGTTCTTTGTTGTTTTGTCCTTCTGTATCAAACCACCACAGCTAAAAGGTATCGAAACTAGAGGCTTTAATTTTCATTGTATATCTCTAGTTTCCTCTGGAAATTGTGCCAATTTTGATTGAAAACGTTCCTCTTTTTTTGTGTATAGGTTTTGCTGATAAAGATTTGAAGAAACCCTCTACATCTATTGAAACTGTCGCTCCTACAGATGCAGAAACGTCACAAATTAAAACCGTAACCCCCAAGTGAGTTGCTCTATCAACTCTTCAATGTCTTCATTGTTCCCTTCTATGCAGAAGGCAATACATACTAATATTCTCCTTTTTCTTTGGCAGATCCAAGAGTCGGAAGAACCTGTTAGTCCTATTTGGAAAAGACTTGAAGGCCCTTTTCTGCGAGAAAGTATTTATCGTAAATGTTCTTGGTTACATCACCTACAACTTTGTAATCGGAGCTTACTCATATTGGGGACCAAAAGCTGGTTTTGGTATCTACCAAATGAAAAATGCAGACATGATTTTTGGAGGGCTTACAATCATCTGTGGGATCATTGGAACATTAGGCGGAAGCTATGTGCTTGATCGAATAAACGCTACGCTTTCTAACACCTTCAAGGTAATCTTTTTCTTCACTAAAAAACACCTTTATTACAATGGACAGATCCTTTTTTCTGATTACCTCTTAATTAATGAATCTTTTATACAGTTACTAGCGGCATCTACTTTATTCGGCGCGGCGTTCTGTTTCGCTGCTTTTTGCATGAAGAATATGTATGTATTCATCGGTCTATTCGCAGTTGGAGAAATCCTAATCTTTGCACCACAGGTAACATAATCAAATCTTTAAAGAGTTTTTGAGACAAGCTAATCTCTGTTTTTGTTTCCAACTTTGTTTGATCCGCATTTTTGTTTGTTTCTTTCGCAGGCTCCAGTTAACTTTGTGTGTCTCCATTGCGTTAGACCAAACTTAAGACCACTATCGATGGCTCTTTCAACTGTTTTGATCCATGTCTTAGGCGATGTTCCTTCTTCCCCACTTTATGGAAAAATGCAGGTTTGCATTTTTTTCTGTCTTTTGACAATGACTTCACTTTTTTTTTAGAATTAGGTTTAATGTTTTAATTTGCAGGATCGTCTGAAAAATTGGAGAACATCAACTCTTATAATTACTTCAATCCTCTTCCTCGCAGCTATTATATGGAGTATTGGTAAGGACTCAAAATTCCATTTTTTTTATTCATCTAATAAACTTTTTTCTTCTTCTTCATTTGTATATATTTTCTAAGTAATTTTGTTTATTTTGTAGGGATATTTATGAATAGTGTGGACCGGTCTAATGAAGAAAGTGAAGATGACGAAGTCGAAGAAAAGAAATTGGAATGCAAAACAGACAACTCTTCTCTCGTTTAAGAAATCTGTTTTTCTTCTGCGACCAAATAATTTTTTATTCTTCATTAGTTCATCAATTGAACAACAATTCATTTGATTCAATTTATTTTCATTAGTTTATCAGTTTCTTTTGTGTACATAAACTCATTCTTTGGAATAAAATTTTGTTTCTTTTTCACTTTCATGTCGAGGTCCCTTTTTTATATGTTAATAGGTGGGAACTTGATTTCTATGTCAATGGCAATATTTGTTTCTTAAAGAAAATTGGGTTTTTTAATTATTTTAAGTTTTACATTTTGCTTTTGTTATACTTAAAAGCTGATCAGCTGAACATCTTAAAATCTCCATCATACTTTACAATCACGTGTGTAAAACATTCATGGAAGAAAAAATAAAAAGAATTGTTCTCATTTCAATTGGAAATAAATAATACGACAGATAAATTAATGAGCCAAAAAAACAAATGGGTTTTTTTTTTTTTTTTGACATTCGTCTACTAATATTTTATTCGTTTTATTTTAAAATTACCATTCTTGCTCATTCAAAAATGGTGAAATGTTTAAAAATAATAATTAAATATTTTTAGGTTTGTTTCATCATCATCTTCATCACTTAGAAGTTTGGACCAGCTGCAAGAATCTCTTCAGTCAACTTTCCATCATCTCCAATCTTATGACTTGTGAATGTCTCAAAATTGTTTCTAAACAAACCAGCCAATTTCAACAATGTGTCCTTATAAGCCACTTTATCCTCCCACTGCACCAAAAAACACATACACAAAAAAATGTCAAATTATATTAGTGTTTACTTAAATGAGTTATTCTGATTTTAATGATTTGTTTTTCTTCTCTAACTTACTGCATTCATAGGTTCCAAAATCTCAGAAGGCACTCCTTCAACTTCATTTGGAATCTCCAAACCAAAAATCTCTGTTTTCTGATAAGTCGCATTCAAGAGACTACCAGAATGTATAGCATCAATAATCTTTCGTGTATACGCCAACTTGATTCGACTTCCAGAGCCATAGCTAACAAACAAACCATCAAAATCTTGAGAGTTTGATCCTTTTTTTGTGTATATTAATTGAGATTTCGAAGTAGAGATCGATGGTTTACCTTCCACCGGACCAACCGGTGTTAACGAGCCAACCGGTGGCTCCTTGAGCCTGCATTTTCTCGGCTAACATAGCTGCGTATTTGGTTGGGTGAAGCATAATGAAAGCAGCACCAAAACAAGCTGAGAAAGTTGCTCGTGGCTCCTTAACTCCTTCCTCTGTTCCTGCAACCTACAAAATCACAGATTTATCAATTACAAGAGAACCAAACCGAACCAAACCAAACCAAACCGGAAATTTTGAATAGAATATTGGTTAACAAGTCATAATGATTGGACTTACAAGAGCAGTGTAGCCACTGATAAAATGATACATAGTCTGAGCCAAATCGAGCTTGCTGATCGGCGGCAACACTCCGAACGCGTCACAAGCCAATAGGATCACGTTCTTCGGGTGCGGTCCGACACAGGGTATCTTCGAGTTTGGGATATACTCGATCGGATAAGCCGCACGTGTGTTCTCCGTCACTGATTTGTCTGTATAGTCCACTTCTCTTGTATGCTCATCAAACACAACATTCTCCAAAACTGTCTCCAAAACCAAGAAAAAAGACATTTTTAAACAGTTGTATTTGGTATAATAATTGTAAAAGATGTTCGTTAGACCCGAACTTCGAAGTTATAAAATAAATAAAAAATGTTTTGTTGGAATATAATTTTACCTGTTCCAAATTTGATAGCGTTCCAGATATCAGGCTCTTTCTCCCTCGATAAATCAATGCATTTCGCGTAACAACCACCTTCGATATTGGAAACACCAGTCTCACTCCAACAGTGCTCATCATCTCCGATCAAATACCGGTTATGATCGGTCGACAATGTAGTTTTTCCGGTACCAGAGAGTCCGAAAAAGAGAGCAACATCTCCATCTTTCCCCATGTTACAACCAGAGTGAAGTGACAAAATCTTTCTCTTAGGCATCAAATAATGCATTACACCAAAGAGTCCTTTCTTCATTTCTCCAGCATATTGTGTCCCTAGAATCACCATCTCTCTTCTTCCTAGGTTTATGTCTACACTCGTCGACGATGTCATGTAATGAGTGTAACGGTTACAAGGGAATTTTCCGGCGTTATAGATGGTGAAATCGGGTGTTCCGAAATTTTCTAACTCCTCAGGTGTTGGACGGATACACATGTTGTGCATGAAAAGTGAATGGTAAGCTCTTGCTGATACAATTCTCACTTTGATTCTGTTCTCTGGGTCCCAATTTAGGTATTGATCATTCACAAACACCTGATGATAAAATAAATATAGATTTTTATATATAATTTCAACTACAATTTTGATTTTATGTGTATATTTTTGTTTGACTAAGTTACCTTGTCCAAAGAGTTTAAGTAATCAACAGCTCTCTCTCGGTTCACCAAAAAAGTTTGTTCATCCATTTCAATGTTTGGTGATCCTCTGTAATGGAAAAAAATGTAACATAATGTATAAGGGTTGAGTAATAGCAAATAAATCGAACTAAACCAAAATCAAATTGAACATACAAACCGAATAAATTCGGATTCTAATCCAGTAAAACTTATATTCTTGAGTTTTAGAAGAGTAACAAAATTACATGCTTATCACATTTAATGTAAGTGTCAATAATAACACTATCATGATATTCATTTGTTAACATATGTAAATGGTTAGAGTGGAGGACTCACTTTCCCCACCAGAGCTCTGACTCGGTGGTCTCATCCTTAACCACACGCTTGTCTTTAGGAGACCGACCGGTTTTGGCTCCGGACAACGTAGCCAACGCACCGGTCGATGTCACAAACGATCCTTTCTCATACTTTATCGCCTGCTCATACAACTCTGCAATTACAAAATTTCGAAATGTGAATGTTTTGTTTCATGAAAATGTAATCAAATCAAACTAAAAAACAGCGGCGTTTTTCTTTGTTGGAGGGTTACCGGCGGGAGAGAGGTTGTGAAGGACGTGAGTGAACTTCAAGGCGCTGTCGCTGACGTCAGCAGCCGGAAGTGACGTAGGAGTTTGTGGCACGTGCGCCACTTTCGCCGCTGACGTCGGATCTCCTCTGATTAACTTCGGTCCTGTCTCTCTCGTCAACGAAGCCAACGATGCACTGTCGATTATAAATATAAATATTCATGATCATTGCTCATTTGCTTGTTTTCTCAAATTTCATATCATTATGTAAAGCCTATGCATAGATACTGAATTGTTATTTTTTTCCCTGATTGGTAACATGCAAAACGCTGGAATGATTCCATGATTTCACAAAAAAGTTTACCAATTTTTTGTTTTGTTTTAGTCATTAAAATTACGGAATTGCGCAAATGCTAACCATAAATCATGATTCCGTATTCTTTTTATTACTCCTTCTGTTTTTGTTTTTAAATAATGTTTTAAATTATTATTTTTTCCAAATTAAGCCATGTTCTCGTATTAAAATTTATTCCTCCTTTTTGTGGATTATCAATTAAAATGCAATTTTTTGGGGATTAATAATAAGCTTTTATTTTCCATTTTCACTAGTTTAAAAATTCACCAATCTGCTATATTAAATGACAAATGTAACATACCTGACGGATTGAAGCATGGTTTCGCCGGAGACGGGAGTGGTAGGGCCACTGGTTCCCATCACTACACCACCGCCTTCTTTAAGAGGAGTGGTCGGAGCAGATCGTTTCTTTTGGAGACTGTGAAGCTCGTCGATGGTCTGAAAGTTGACCGGCGGTGCGGTATCGTCGTGACACACGTCTCTCGACGTCGGAGATTTGCCTCCCTTCTCCGTCGTGATCCTCGGAAGCGCATCACGCGCCGCCGCAGCCGAGAAACTGAATTCTCCATGGTTGTTTTCGTTTCCGTTTCCCGCCATTTCCCCCTAACTAATTCGGATTAAAGATCAATTATACACAATTAACACATAAACACACACACACATATATATATATATATATAAAACAATATGACACACGTTTGCGGATTTAAAGAGAGGTATTAAGAAGAAAATGTTAGTACCCGAGTGTCTGCTTTTTTTCTTTCTTGTGGAAGAAAAAAGAAGAATATATAAATACGAAAAAACAAAAGTTGTCTGAAGGAGAGATTTAAGGGCTGATGATGGAGAAGCTGAAGCCGGTTTTATAGGCTTCCTTTGACTCGGTTTCTCTTGGATCGATCACAAAACGCGTCTTAAAAAAACCAACCATTCCTAATCGTGGTTTATCTTTAATTAAATGTGATAATCACGTTATACTCATATTCGTATAGCCAATGTATGTAGATTTTTAAGATAATACTAGTAATTAATACTATATCTAGATTATACAGTTGTTTATCTACAATGATAAGATGACTAGACGCTGCGTTGATTTTTATTTAACACATATTTACAATTTTCATTACCATACTAATTAGTTAGTTGCGCACATGGGGTGGATGCGAATGCTTTCATGTCTTCACGTTTGTAATTAAGAAACAATTCCGATACACATTCAACTAATACATGCCGGTAATAGTTTTAATATATGTTTGGATTTCGATAAAAGAAATTAATAATACCGTTTTCCATAATCTTATCCGTACGGAGTACAAACATATTTTTCAAGCACGATTATTTTCTAATCAATTGTGCTTTCGGCATGTTTTGGCTTAAATTGTGTATACTGTTCTAATTCAAGATACGGCACATTTTATACGACAATTTTTTCTGGATTAATTAACATGTTGTAATATAAATATGATTTCCAGCTTAATATATCATTTTCTGTCATACAAATATATTGTTTAATTATTGATTCGATCAGTTATATTGTTCATGGGAGGGAAAGCTATATCAAATTGACTATCAAATCAAATTCTAACAACATTATATAACTGTGTTTTTATGGTTTAAAAACAAATAAATTAATAATTTAAAATATATTTTTCTTGAAAAGTCCACTGCCAAAAAATAAATAATTAAATTGTATTACTTTCCGTTGACCAAAAAAAATAGTGTGAGTGAACAGTGATTAGCAACGGTTCAGATGAAAAATGGATTGTTTTCACTATTTAATTTATAATATTACGCGAAAGCTGAAAGCCGTATTTTCTTACGATCTTGTATTTTTCATGTGTGTATGCGTTTACTTTGTATTTAGTGTAAATATGTATATTACTTGTTGCAAAGCATTGGTTAATAAACAATGTCAGAAAAATGTCCTTGAATTATTTTCAACTTGAAAGACAATCAAACGTGTGCTGTAGTAAACGAAAGCTTGCTTAAATTCGATTAATTTAATTATATTTTAACCTTTTTACAAAGACAAGTGTCAGTATGCTGATCTGGACCGTCATTTCAAGGGTCGGCGATCGTAAGGTCAATGTTTGACAGCTTTTCGAAGATCACAACCACGTCAGCTCGCTTATCTCTACGCCGCGATACGAGGACGGTAATGACACGTGGACCTTTTGAGAGTTGACTAAGCTTTTTGAAAATAATTAAGTCCCATTAATTTAGTTTAGTCAATATACCACCAATATTTACATTTTCAGGGAGAGAATTCGGTGATTAATAAATATTTTTTTTTGTCTGCGTCGATTAATAGATGAGTTTTCCCTTTTTTTATATTTGATGTTGTAGGACGACAAAAATAAGAAAAAAATTATTTATTTCTTTATTTCTTTAATGTACTCCTATCATTTTATTATTTATAAGAGAAAGATTAATTAACAATTAATAAAAACAAGTATATAATTATAACTGCAAATAATTTTTTTAATACGTGTGAATGACCTAAACCATCTAATAATTCAAAACAAAGAGAGTAGTATTTAACTATAGAATACTAGCATATTAGGTGACAAAATTTGTAACATGTGTAAAAAAAAATTAAAACATCTAACTTTATGAAATAGAGGATAGAGTAATATTTATGCTTTCAAAAACTAATGTTTTGAATTTTTCTACATATGTCAATACCAATTCTATTTTTTAAATACTATTATAAATAAATAAAACCACCTAAAGAATATTTGAAAACATATTTGTATGATTATTTAAATTAAAAAAAAAATTCTCAACTATACTTAATATAAAAATAAAATTTAAATATCAAGTGATGTATAACATAAAAATTAATAAATATTTATGTCATACTTATACTCAACTAGAAAATAACAGTGTAAGACATTTTCCATACTTAACAACAGAAGGCTTGGGAAAAAAAAAAAAGTTTACACAAGGCTTAACTTTCTTATTTCGTAGCCTTAAATTACATGATTTGGGCCTAGGCCCATTTTACCTGACCCATTTGTTTGTAGAGTAATGTAATTTTTCGCATTTTATTTATGGGACTACAACTCTTTATCTATACATCGGCCCAAGGCAGTCACCGCATGAAAGGTTAAGGAATTTTCAGCTGACAGGTTTATTTATAGTATGGTGTTTTTGACTTTTATGATATGGTATCTAAGCATAAAGTATCTATAAGATTTACATTTTCGGATCATGGAAAACTTCAGAAAAAATATTACATAGGAATATAGGCTCACCAAAAAGAACATGATCTAATTTGATGTGTTATTTAACATTTATAACTATGCAAACAAATTTTAACAAGCTAGCGACATTATATCTCACAAGGAAAACGAAATATAAAGCTTTAAATAGTTTCGGTGTTTGTATTCTTAAACAACAACAAATGTATATAAAAAAAATTTGAAAACAATATTATAGAACATTTCATATTGTCTTTAAACTTCAATTTTAGAGATCCTAGCAAAGAAACCATATACTCCGGTCAAAATAATCACCATGAGACACCGCCAGCATTGTTAGAGTTGCCATTAAGATACACTATTCGTTCAAATGAAACTTCAAACCATACCTAATCTAAATACTTCTCAAAACCAATAATATTTTTATGTGGTGGTCCAGCGGCAAATTTTTTTTAGGAAAATGAATAAATTCTTCCATAAGTTTGATTTTCTCCGAAAATACTTTTATCTCAATTTAGTCAGTTAAAATGATATCACGTTTTAGGTCCGTTAGAAAAATCTGGTGAGTGAACTATTCGACGATTATACTCACTATAGGTAATTAGTCGGATGGTAAAAACTCGGATCACCCATGAATTATAAATATATATATATATAGATCCGTTTTATTAGTTGAAATAAACATTGTTATATGCAATATCTAATTGCGTGAGAGGATATTTAAGTGTAATTTGACCATTTGTTCGAGATTCTTCGGCCACTGACCATTTGGAATCACATCGAAATGTGGACCTTCAACATTATTTTAATCGTTTAATTCATTACACAGATCATTGCAACTTCATACTGTATTAAAAAAAAAAAATTGCAACTTGGCGCTAGATTTATAATGCTATGTCATTATTATATAATATATTTAGTAACATAATTAGCTAATAATAGCATTCTGCTAATCCTTAAATTACCTAGATTTCGATTAAACATAGCTATCGTTAAGAACCAAAGAAGTCAACCAAAGAAATCATTCAACGATTTTTTTTTTCACAACAATACTAATCATTTTTAAGAGCCTCTCATAATATTACTCAATAATTGTCACTATTTCTTTTTTCTCTAACAAATTTTGTATTTTACAATATACGTTGTTATAGAACCACCTGGAAAACCTCTTTTGTTACCCTTTAAAATTTTCTATAACAAATAGGCCATAATGATTATCACACGACTAATAATGGTCGTTCATACGAAAAGTGATAAAATATGATAAATCCCCTATACTTAAACGGCATGATAATATAAATTAAGTAGAAAATTACTTTTGATTTTGAAGTCCAGCGTTGCAAGCACACTCTCTAATAATCCACCACCCCTCACTTTTATTTATTTATATATAAAAAAGGGTACTTCATTTATTTTATCTACAATCTTTTTCATTTTTCATTCATTAATTTAGATTTTATGAAAATTACAAAAAGGAAAAAGCTAAAAGACCAATTAATTTTCATGTAAGGTTTCAATCTCTTCATACAAAAAAGGCCACACCCGTCGGCTACTGCTTGTCGCTATCATGCACCTAGGGCCCCTTAAAAAATCATACTTCTATAGTTTTACATTTATTTATAATATCTTACTAAATTATTGGTTATACTCATATATAATTATTTACCACAAAAATTATTGAAACAATAATTAAAAAAAAAAAACTTAAAATCTGGCGTTTTCCAAGCCGTGCATGTCGCTGACTCGATTTAAATGCTTCCTCATAATAGCCACTTTCGCTAATTTTTCGGCGGCTCTCCAAGCCGAAGTCGGCGTAAGTTGCTCGGTTTTCTCTTCGGCTCTATTTAATAAACCGATTCTTGGTTTAATCCGGTTAAGATCGGCTAACTCAGCTTCCAAGCTCTTTAAGCTATCATCCGTATGCGACGCATTAGATCGAGCCGACGTTAGAACCTGATAGGCTCCGGCTAAATCTTCGCGCTCGACAAGCTTGCGTGAATCAGCTACGGCGCGGCACACCGAGTATAGACTCCTCAGCCGTTCGATGCTCGAAGACACGAATCGGACGGTCTGTGGCCGCGGGATCAAAAACCGTTTTTCTTTAGGACACGTCATTGGCTGATTCGTCGTCGGGTCAACGATCGAAGACCGTACGGACATTACAAGGTGGGACCCGCTCGAGGAAGTCGGAACTTTAAGCTCAACGAGAAACTCTCTCTCCTCCTCCGCGAACAGATCGCCGATCACAACCACCGAACCGGATCCGAAACTCTCGGGTCGACCCGTTAAAGAGTAAACCGCTGAAATCTCGGCCAAAGGAGAACCGGAGACCAAACCGAGTTCGAGCTTCACGTCATGGAGAGCCACGCTGAGCAACGAAGCGATTCGCTCGGTGAACGCGTCTCTAAGCGGCGCGTGATGCAACGCGCCCGGAGAAACGATCCATACGGAGTGGACGGGGATCTCCGGGCGAGAGAAGCGCGTGGTGGACACGACGAAAGGGACGCGCGTGGAGTTTAGTTTAGCTTTCGAAACCGCCTCCGGTTGATCCTGACCGTCCGATAAAACCAATATGTTCGCCGTCGGATTCCTCTCTCGCCGATCTTCAACGACTTTAACCGCTTTCTTCAACGCGTCGTTAACAGTCATCCCGACGCCGCCGGTGGTTTCAATTCCGGCGAGTGCGTCGACGATTCGCCGAGCCGATCGCCGTCCTTTCGCCGTCATCCGTCGTAACGGCATCAAACGTTTCGATCCAGTCGAGAAGACGACGATCGAAAGCCGATCCATCTCTCGGAGCAAAGAGATGACCAATCTCATCGCGTGCTTAACCGTCTGCAAATTCGATCCACCGCCGCTGCTCAAATCGAGAACCGTTACCAGATCTATCGACGGCCTACTCGCTCTAATCGCATCCGTGATCGACGACGGAGACGGAGTCGCCTTCAATTTCATCACGACGACGTGCGTCTCGATCTTTTTTCCGGTTTCCACAACGGCGGCTTCCGGCTGCAATTTAACCTCCAGATTCCCGGAAATCGGAGGAATCGAATCAGCCAAAGCAGAGGCAATCGAAGAATCAGAGAAGAATCCGGGAAATTCATCGCCTTCGTCGTCGTTTTCGTCGGATTCCGGTATACTATTGAACTGAGCAAGAGAAACCGGCGAATAAGATATCGGCTCATCGTCATTATAAACTCTCAGCGATTTCCCCGTCTTGATTTCTCGGATCTCGGGTCGTCTAATCGGGTCGAATCCCATCGGAAAATCCGACTTCGGAGCCTGACTCCACGCGGCGGAACAAAACGGACAACGCTTGTCTAGTAATTTGACGGCGCAAGAGAGATGAAACGAATGTGAACACTCCGCCGTGAAAATCGCCGTCGAATTGATTTGACCGGAATTCACTCTCTGCAAACAAATCCCACATCTGCCACTATTACTCTGTATCCCCAAAAAAAAACAGAGATTCTAGATTAATTAACAAAACTATCAGATTAGGAAGTAATCAAAATCAAAATCTTTTTGTACCTTGTTGAGAAGAAGCGTGGCACGGAGGAGAGAGACGCCGCCGTGAGAGGAAGAAGAAGAAGATGATTTAGGAGAAGAAGGGTTAGATAAAAACTTAGGACTCGAAGTGTTACTTGTCCTTGGAGTAGCATTGCTTGTGGTCCTGCAATGGAGTTTGGGACTAGTTGGAAGAGATGGGATAGAGACTGCGGTTGAAGCGGCGGAGCGGCATCCGATTCCTCCGTCGCCGCCGCGAGATCGGAGACGGGGAGTTGATGGGTTGGATAAAAATCCAAACTTTGATCGGAATCTTGGAGTTGGAATTGGAGGGTCAGTGTTGTGATGAATGTGTTGTTTCTCTTGATTACTTGAAACGGAAGTGCAAAAAGCTTTTCTCCAACCAAACACCATTTCAAGTGAGAAAAAAAAGCTCTCTTTGTTTTATTTCTTTCTTCTTTGTTTTCTGCAAGTAATTATAGAGAAGGTGAAGAGGGACTTTGGGCATGGAACATAAGGAGGATGGAGAAATTAAATAAGAAGATAAAGACGAGAGAGAGAGAGAGAGATTTCTTCTTTGGTGAAGTTTCTATATACTTTTAATGATTTTTTAATTCTGGCAAATATTAAAAGGTAAAAATTGTGACTTTATGCGTCTCAAATGGCTTTTGTTTCCATTTGCATGTATAAATAAAATTTGCCTCGAAGAAAATCATCACTGAATCACTGATTCGTTACGTCCCCTTCGTTTTTTTTTTTGGGGTCAAATTATTAATATTTTCCACTTATGTAATCTTTGTTTTATGTATTATTTTTCAAATCTTTCGTTGGGAAACAAAAAGTCAACGCTATAACCGACCACATATGCATATGAGATTTCATTTAACTAAAGACGCGGAGATCTTTGTTTCCATTTGCATGTAAATCTTTCTTTTCAATAATATTTAACAATAATAAATTGAAGATTGAATTTAAGTATATGCGATTTTCGTAGCTCTCTTTTTTGTTATGACCAAATTGAAGTACATCATGGATTCTTGATGGAACATTTTTTTTATAATAAAAAAAAACTAAACTACGTGAAATGATTAGTTGTTTTTTTAATAATTAGCAATTATAGATTGACGAAGTTGGATATTCCTATTATTTTCAATGTTGTTTCAATGTATCAAATAAATCGAAGTTTCTTGAACTCGTTGGGTTTTTCGAAATGCAAAGTCTGATATTTTGCTTAGCCAACAAAAAAAAAAAGGAGTGGTCAAGCAAAATTCATGTGGCACGTGACATTAGAATCCGAGCAACAAACGGTAAGCCTATTCTTTTAAAAAACTTAAATCACAAAGAAAAATACAAAACTGTGTCATATTGAGTGTGTAACTTCTGTCAAGTCAAAATATCTTTTCACATTACTTCTAGACTTTTACTTCCATTTGAGTTTAACTCGATAAGTCCAATTAACATATATAGATACTCCAAAAGTATTATTATTATTTTTTTATTATTATAACCATATATAATTTAAATTTTTATCATCTGATATAAATGTAATCACTGAATAGTTTATTCACCGATTTTTTTAATGAGAATAAAACATTATTCCATTTTGACTAACCAAATAAAAATAAAAATATTTATAGGGAAAATCGAATTCGGATTAGAATAATTTATTTCTTTTCTTAAATCTTTTAACTACTAAATCAACACCATATAATTTCTAAAAGTTATTATTCATTTGGATAATCTTATATTTATGTGTCGAGTGGATAAATTTAATTAGTTTTGGGTTTGGGATTACATGTGAAAGCATTGGAAAGTTAAGATCTTTGATGGAGAAAGGTCGAAGTGCATATATTTTTTTCCATTTATTTACCAACAAAATAATTAGAATTTGTCCACATTTCGAATGATCCAAATAATATAATTATACGGTGGTGACGACAAGAGCTAATGATAGGACGTAAAGATTAGACTGGTCCAGCAAAATTTTGAATTCTTGCTATGGCAAAACGGTGGTTTTTCTTTGATTTTGACTACGATTGTTCTATTATTATTTGTTTAATATTTTGAAAACCTTTAAGTTCTATTGGCTGATCAAGTGATTAAAGATGATTCTATATTAGATCAGAGCCACATGAGTCATGAATGAATGAAACAATAATGATTAAGACTAGTACGGGTGATAATCATTATTTAATACTACTAAAAGTTTATAACTAATACTCTTTCTATTTCGTAAAGATTTATAACATAATTTTTGTTTCAGCAAAATAAATTATTTGTAGTTATATATAAGGATTTACATGATATTACTAGATATAGTCCTCTAATGTTATGATTGTTTAGCTTATATAGTTCTCATCACTTATTATTGTTTAGTTATAAGTATAATTAACAGTGTCATTTTATAAGACTAATGACTTTATTCAAAGGGATATATGAGTTAAGTATTTTTCTAGATGTTAAAAAAAAATACTATTGGTTAAATATTTTGTTAATATGAGCAATGACTTCGTGCGTGCATGCATATAGAATCATTGATTAGCCACCAAAAAATAAAACTTTTTTTTTTTTTGATAACGAACATATTAAAACTTAATTTGTTAATTTAATTAGATTTGATTTTAACATTTGCAGAAGTCGTATACAAATTAATCTGAAAACTGTGTGAGATCTTTTAATGTCCTACACAATCACAAATGTACATCTTGGTCTGTCTGTACAAAATTGCTAATCAAACCTCTCCAACGAAAAATGAAAAAACAAAATTAAATTAAACAATAATAATGTCGATACGATTTTGTCCATATATAAATAGATGATGACCTCCCATGATTGATAACCGATAAGAAATCTATGGATACCATCGATTCGGTGGGTTGTTGAAGGTCTACCAAATCGAAACATACATTCATCCTGACAGTCGTATATTCATTTTTATCAAACTTTTTCATATGATTATAACGCAATTGGCTATCGCTTTTTGGGGATGAAACCGTAAATTTGATAACATTTTCTTGATTTTGAATCCAGTCGTGTGCAAACGATTCATTCGTACTATTCGGTTTTAAAAATGATTCAATGGTTTATCTGAAATCAGGTTTGTGGATTTTCGGCAAATCGAACACCTCGTCGTAACAAGCTTTTATTTATATTATATGTGAAAATCATGATTGATTTCATCTTATACTTAGATCCAATGTCTAACCCAAATATTAGGGCTGGGAAAAAATCCGATTCGAAAACTCGAACCGAAAATGAGTATTTAGACCGGGTTCCCGAAAATGAGTATTTAGACCGGGTTCGGTTCCCTCGAAATATCCGAACGGGACCTAGATCACTATACCCGAAAAATCGAAACCGAACCGAGAACCAAATGGGTACTCAAAAATATCCGAATACAAGTATATACTCAAAAATTAAAGTTATATTTAGACTTGTAATAACCCAAATATCCGCAACTACAATTATAAACCCGAATATGTTAGTTTTATTTTCGGATTTTTCGGGTATCCAAATATACTTTCAGGTACATTTGGATATATTTAAGTATAAAAGTAACCAATCCGACCCGGAACCGAAAATATTTCGGTTCTCCAGATGAAAACCCGAATCGACCCGAACCGGAATCGAATCAAAATTTTATAATATCCGAACGAGACCTAAACCTCTAGACCCAAAAATCTGAAATCCGAAAGAACCGATCCGAACCTAATCCAAATACCCAAATGCCCAATCTTGCCAAATATGTTCTGAGAATGGTATATATATCATATATTCATATCTATCAATTTTATATGTTTGTAAACCACTGCACTATCGAATTTTTAAAACACTTATAAGGCCCTTCTACCTGATTTTCGATTATTATTTAATTTAGTAGGTTAGAAAGGTTCCAATATTACAAACCAAATCAATTTGTTTACATTTTACCATTTTATGAATCATTTTTGGGTTTCTCTTTCGATGAAGAGTTAGTTTTGGGAACCAACCATAGATGAGTGTTAAAGGTAATGGCCACGTTCCATTGTTGAGAAGCATACTTCATTTCCTATCTTTTGGAGACAAATTTGACATGTCATTCCCTAAGTCTATTTCATATTTAATTTTGGGAATAGTGAATGTAACTATATAGTTTATCAACTTATAGTCTGTCCCATTCGAAATAAGTGCATCAGAGCGAAATCGAATTAAATGAGATTCACGACCAATGATTGTTGTTTATGTGCATACTATTTAGTTCACGTGAAGCTACAAGAATCACACATATATCCATTATTTGGATTAATGTAACAAGACTGATTTTAATTCGACCCCGTAGATTCTTTTAAGTTATATGATACTATAGGAGTATTAATTATCTCGATCGAATTTATGCTTTTGAATTGATTAATTAATGCCTCTTTGAAAAAAATGGATATTTGAATATAACCTTTCATTTGGGTGGGCTTTATTTTAATGGATAATGGAAATTTTTACTATTGGTTTGTCAACGCTAACGAAAATTATTAAAATGAGCAATAAATGATATCATGGAAATAATTTTCATAGAACAATGATTAATAAGCAAACCTACCATTGCCAAAGCAAAATGCGCACTATGTTCGCATCTTTAGGAACAGAAAATAATTAAGAGAAGGTTGAGAGAATATTATAGATAGTCAATCACAACAATATGTTCATGTATCTATGATTATTGTTGTCTGAAACGATAGAATTAAATACTATTAAAATATAGCTGTTCACTGAATTTAAACTGATTGGTTGAGAATTTATGATATATTCATTTGGAGATATGATTTTGATGAGTTTTACACACTCATGCGAGAGTAAACAAAGTTTCATGGAAAGTTTAAAACTTAAAATCACGATATCAAAGTCCATTTGCCCTGCGAAATCACGTTTCAGTGAGGGATATCGTTTGATCGTTAGAGTTAGATAGAAACAAAGTAAATAAGAATACAAGCAAATTTCACCCAGTTCCCTTTCAGTATCTCTGGGAGGGGATCTCTTGCCACTCAACTTCACTAGATCGAAAAGGTTTACAAACTCTAATCAATCTCTCTTTTTCTCACAGGTTGCTTTCTCTAGAAAAGAAACGATACAAGAAAAGATATCTTTAAAAGCTTATATAAGAAGATCTCTTTAGCAGAAGATAAACACCAAGAGAATATCTAATCCTGATACTTCAACTCCAAAGTATTTCTCTCTGCTTATGATGTATATCTCGATATTTTTCTCCTTGTATTCGGGTCTTTGTGCACCTCAGCCCAAACTCTATCTCTCTTGTATTAAGCAATTTCTAGTAGGGCCAAATTGTCCCAAGACTTGTCTGATCCATTAGCAAAAAGATTGATATGGTCCATGAGATTATTGACCAAGAAGACAACACGTGATTTACAGTTTCTTCTTCGTTCTTATGTCTCGTAGGGCTTTTCAAGATGGATTATTCATGCTGATTTAATGATCGGTTTGCACACATGATCTGGCAAGCATATCAAATGAGTTAGCTAACCGAAAAGGTATAATTTTTTCAAGGTTAAGACATTTTTTGACAATTAGAAAAATTCTAGAGAAAATTTTGAGAAACCAATTGGAAGAGCACTCGAACGATAATAAGTGATGATTTTCATTCGTGATTTTACTCATGGCCTATGCGTCCATTCCCCCCAAAAAAATGTAGACCAATTTCATCGTTAAATCGGACTAAGGTATGTGTTATGGTTTTGACGCTTCCGCATTAAAATGGCCAACAATTCAACAACCAACATCGAAGAATTAAGTACAGATTTAGATTTCAGATTGTTTTGCAGCTGCATAAGCAAGAAAAACGTCAGGTTAATTTTTAAGTTAATCTAAATTAAATAGTATTTAACTCAATTAAAACCGAATCAATCTTAAATTTTATTAAACAAAACCGAATTACACATGATTTTATTTGGATTTAGTTTTACAAAATCAGAAAAAAAAAAAAAAAACAAACCGTAAATCGAAATATCAAATCCCTACGCAAGAAACTAATAACAAATGGAAGAAGAAGAAGAATAACATTACACGAACATCCAAAAGTAAAAAGTCAACCACACATCGAAATCAAACCAAACATTAAAACCAGACTCTAGAAAACAAACGACCACTTACTGGTTCCACTAAAACAAAACAACAGCAAAAAATAGATAATTTTAATTCTTCTTCATTTCCTTACAAACATAAGTCTTTTCTTCATTTTTTTTTTCTTAAAATCTCAGAAAACTAAAGATGTCGATGTTTTTGAAATTAAAAACACCACCAAAAGAGATCTCAATCGCACATATTTTGTATAATTAGAAGAAAGCTTTAGTCATGTTCCAGTCTTTTAAGCTCTCGTCTTCGATTTCTCCATTGCTCTCGGAGCTGCAGCTGCAACATCACATTCAATAATTACACATTTCAGAATCATAGACAAGACCAAACTCCTAAGGGCTTGAGATTCTATTTTCTGGCGTTTGTGATTTGCATTCCTAGTCGCATCACTCCTAATATGGATCTCAAGAACAAATTTCAGAAAAATGTAGTTAGTCTTGGGTTGTATTATAGGAACACAGAGAAGAAAATAAACTTACCTAACCCAATGGCATCACAACCTTTCATTATCTTCAGCTTCTTGCAGACGTCAATAAACATCCTGTAATATATTGGATCAGAAATCACTCAGGAACTCTAATTCCAGTCACCATTTTTAAATCTTTCTATAGTATGTTAGATTTGATTCTAGGATATGCTACGGTAATGTTCGATATCTTGCAGACCGCAGAAAACAAAACAAGAAAGGAAAACTTACTCCCATGGAACATCTCCAACAAGCATCCAGTCCCCATCCTTATCCTCATAAGTGAGCACATAGTCTTTCCCATTCAGAAGATCCTTTAGCTTGGTCTCACTTAGCACATCCTTCCCCATACCTCCATTAGATCCACATTGACCTAACATCCAATTCAACCGTGCAGGTTAACCATATTTGATTACACCCATTGTGATCCAACAAGAGAATTTCCAACAAAGAGGTTTTACAATAACATCAAACACAAATCACTTGTAATCAAAGAAACATCTCACCAAGAGTGAAAGTGGTGAACATTTTCTCCAGGGCCGAAGAAAGCTCCCCGTAGTTAGTGTAGCTCCTCAGGTCAACTTTCCTCAGATAAGGAGCACCATCCATACTGACCTTCACGAAGAGGGCCCCCGAACCTGGCCTACCATCAACTTCGTCACTGTTCTTACAAGTGGTGGCTAATGTGTTCTTTCTGTAGGATCTCACAGGAGGCCAACCAACAATTTGTGCCCTGAAAATTTCAGAATCCAAAAATTACGCGTTAGCTGATGAAAGAAATTTATATCAAACTCTGGCGAAAGATCCTATTTCTCTGGCCATACTTGGCTGCAGGTGGGCTAGAGCTATTGTTTGTAGTGCTCGGCTGTCCTTTCGGTATGTTTTGTGGCACATCCTTCTTTGTTACAGATTGGGTGGCTGCCGCTTCAGGGAACATCCAGTTTTTCTCAGTATACACTGAGCTTTTAGCTTCAGCAAACTGATCCATTGTGTCAGAGAAGCCTCTTTTGTTTCCTGAGGCAATGTTCTTTTGCGAGGACGAACATATCTCATCTTTCGAAGGAAGCAAGGGAAAGAACGGCTTCTCATCGAGCTTTCCTGGGCTTAGTAAGTTACGATCTGTGTCTCTTTCGGGAGATTGAGATCCGGGAAGACCAAGTGTCAGTTCTGTGGCCTTGAGACTGATGGTGGCTTTGTCATCTTCTGCAAGACCCGAGAGAGTTGAGCTGCCAACAGAAGAACAATCAGAAAGACCCAAGTAGTTATGCTCCTTGAGTAGTCCTCCCGTTACGTTCCTCGACATGCAATTGCTAGTAGGTGAAGAACTTGCCACAGAGACATTGCTCTGCAGCTCCTCTTCCAGAGACATTGAATACTTAGTTTCTTCAACTGCAAAGCAGCTTACCTGATTAAACACAGCAAAAAGTGATGCATCCACATCAAATTCATATAAGCATAAAACTTACATAGAAAACAACTTAATAAATCCTCAAGCAAACCTAAATTACCAAAAACAAAGCAAGAAAACCAGAAAAAGGGCCAACCTAAGATATGAATGTTTAGATTGCATCTCCTAAATCAGCCAAATACCAGAGGTAATTACTAGTAGAAATCGGCTCGTAATCATGTATATGAGAACACTCAGAAACTAAAATCAAGAAGTTGCTGAAAAAGAAAGGAAGTCAACTCAGGTCAGACACAGAACTAAACCGGTCATATACGTTTTTCCGAGCTGATCTCAGATTTCAACCATACACGATTTCTCTATCTACACCACTAACCTAAACGCCATGCGACGAGCTAAACAGAAACCGCAATTTCGCCATAGAAACAACCTCGAGAGTGAAATCACCGACGAAGAAACTCAATAGCTCCTAGATCTAGTAACTACTAACGCATACTCACACAGAAACAATCAACAAAAAACGAAGCTCGATTACCGGATTTGAAACATTCTAAGAAACAGAGAAAGAAAATGGTTTACCTCAAGAGAAAAAACAAAATCAAATCGTGGAATGAAAATGAAGCTCACGAACGAAGAAGACGATCCGATTAGAGTCAGAGAAGAGAATAATTTACGAGCTGTAGAAGAAGAAGAAAGAGAGAGAGAGAGAGAGAGGTGTCAAGGTCCTTCCATTAAAGCAGAAAAAAAAAGCTTAATTATCATCACCCAGAAACTCGTAGCCGAGATGAAAAAAAAAAACAATTAAAAAAGAAAGTGGCAGAATAGAAAATAAGTGGACAAAGTTGCGCATTTTTGTTTATGATGTGATTCTGATCCAACGGCTGAGATTTTATATTAACGAGTGATCTCGATCGTCGGATCTAAACCAACGGATATAAACCGTTGATATATTGTCGGGAAGTCGGATCTTTTTTTAAAATTTTTTTGCCACTTTTCTGGCTCCACCCGAAAGGGGATGGTTGTCTGCAAATATTTAAATTCCGATTATATCCTTTGTAATTAATGACTAATATACCCTTTGTATGTTAATTAATAAATAAAGTACGAAGGGTATAAGGGTAAATAGAAAGAGAGAAAAAGAGGAGTGAGAGGGGACAAGAAAGCGGCATTCCAAGTCGGTTTGCCGGGTGGTGAATGGGACATCTAACGCCCTCCACTTTCTTCCTCTCTCTCCACTTTAATCTAATTTCTCCTTTTTAATTTAAATTTGTTAATCTTTTGATAATCTTTCTTTCTAATTAATTAATATTAAATCCGCAACCCTCCTAATTTTTTTAACTTTCATTATTGCATTTCCTTATCCTCCTTTTTTTATTTTTTTACTAAGATTGGCCGAACTGGATGGGGCCCAAATAGACAATGTTAGTCCCCCAAACTTGAATTTTTTTTTTTTTTTCCATTTTGTGAAGTGTTCTAGATAGATGAATGGTAAATTGTTTTAATAATTACTATAATTTTTTCATACTGTTTACGTGCTAGAATATTTTATTTGATTTTTTTTTGGTGCAATTTCACTTAACAAATAAAATAATGAAATTTTTAAAAAACACCAAAAAAATGTGTATGTGATATATGAATTGGTTGATTGATTAACCGGCTTTGTAAAACTATCTAATTTTAATTAAAAAATTGTGTTTTATATTGATTCATTTCGTGATTAAAACAAACTAATGACAAATATTCGTCTTTCATAGGTTTTTTAGCTAAGTTCTTTTGGTTTAATTATTTTGTCATTATATTCAACACTTTTTTTATTATATACGTAGTATAATTATATGATTTTATAAGATAATTATATATACCTGAATGAAGGCACGATGCTAACCTCTACACAAACTGATAAAAAATATCTAAACATCAAAATCTAAATAGGTTGTTTTGAACCATCATTTACAACAATAGAACCAAAAAAGACAGCAATAGGTAAATTTGACAAAAATAAAATGCCATCAAATTATTATTTTTTTTTTTTTAAGTAGTTTGCAAATAGATTAGTATGTAGTGGTGATCAGCATTGAAATTGTAAAGTAAATTTTTTTTTTTTTTTTTTTTTAAAGTAAAAAAGAGAAGGTAATGGATTGGGGAAGGGAGCATAATAATAAGAAGCGGTGAAAAATGGGAATGTGAAGACGCATGGGAAGCACGAAAATCTGACCGTTGGATTTGATGGTAGGAGAGGCCTGAGTCCGTCCATCATTACTTTCTCTGACTTTTTTTCATCATCACTCTTCCGTACCACTCACGTTATCTCCATTTCCCTCTCTTTCATTTCTTTTTTTTGGACAGAATAACAGTAAATAAACATCTCCCAGTAATTATCAAAGTCTTATTAAAACCTTATGCACCGTCAAAAATGATACGGCTTTTCTTAACATCATCCATACAATTTTCGCAAATTTCCTTTTTCTAATTTTATTCAATGTTAAAAGAAATATATCATTCAAAATTACTTGTAAAAATCTATTATTTTTTTGTTTGGAAAATTAAATATAATGACCGAGATTACAAATCGATAATTATATGTCCAAATATAAATAATATTAAAGATTTTACAATCATATATAGTATTATGATAATGACTTAACGATCCCTTATAACCACAATATTTTATAGATAAATTTAATTTTATATTTAATCGATTCGTAATATTGTAATATTGGTCGATCTTGTTGATCTTCGAACATTTTTTATAATTTGTAATGAAAGTATTTATGTTTTAACATTTTTATTATTTACAATTCAAATTCACATAAAAATAGATAAATCCAGATGTATTTACAAATCAACACTAAATTAATTAAAATAAACAACCTGTGATGATACTAAAAATTACTTATAAAATAAATAGTCAATTACGAAGAGGCTAAACTATTCTTTATATACAAATAATGTCGAATATTTAAATGGGAAGAAAACGGAATTTCTGGGCAGAAAAGGGGGTGTAAATCGGACTTTATTTGTTGTATTTAATATTACAGATACAAAAAAAAATGTAACTAATTAAATAGTGATTAGTAAAAAAAACAATAATAATCCTGATAAAATTATCACAAAAATGCAAAAGTAAACAGTAGATCAGATTAGCATTGCGAGTACAAATAATGCGGGTTGAGACAAGACAATGGGACCCACAGTGCTTTTGTCCTTCACGCTTATTTTATTAGTCTCTGATTAATGATGATGATCCACTACAGTTAATTAAACTATTAAAATATTTGATTAATTTATAATTAGAATGAGATCAACAACAAGACACGTTTGACTGTTGCTTGGGCCCAGGCTTGTACACAAGCATATAAAATAGATATATCATTGGGCCTTATTTCATGATTCACAGATCATAACATAGGCCCATAGATCTTTTCCTTCTTAATGGGCCAGATCCGTTAATTTAGTACTTATGTTTTGAATATTGTGATGTACGTAAGATATTTTTTTCGTTATCAGTCAATGTTGCTGTATTTTTTTTTTTTTTTTTTTTTCATCCGAATAGATATCATATATATATCAAAGGCATCATACAAGAGAACCATTTACATCAAATACCCACCTTTACCAAAAAACAAGTTTCACACATCTCGTGAAGCCACTTGGGTCCTTTAGACCACCATTACTTACTACTATATACACCAAAAAATTAGAAAGAATCCCACAACAGAGGACTAAACACTCTAATCAACAAAAAAAATTTCAAGTCAAGACGGAAAATTCACTGAAATGTACGACTGAAGTCTCTCATGTTTTGTCACGCTTTAAGCAATGAAACATGCTCTTTTGTTGGCTTCCTTGCTCTCCAATATCATTCTCCAAAAACTAAACCGATATAAGGCCTTTCAAATTTCAACAGATTGGAAACAAAAAAAAATGTCAAGCTTTTGATCTCGTTGTTGTTCCAACCAGTACTTCCGGATACTCGGAAGCAAAAATGACCATGTTTATTCTATGAAATCTCATGCTTTCCACTGTCCATAACAAGACCTTAAACTTTGCATCTTCCACATTCACTAGCCCAGCAAAACATCTTCTGCTGTGAAGAAAGACAATACCTCTATCATCTCTTAGTATCCAGAAAGCACCTACCATCTGATTTCTTTTTGACCAAAAAAATTCCACATTACATTTCACCCATTTATCAGAAGGTTTAGACCATTTTTTTAAGAGAGACTAAGCTCTCTTCTTCTTCTGTGATATGATCCCTGTCCTCAATGGCTCGGGCCTCAATCCACTGATCTCTTTTCTCACAAGTTTTTTTTACCACATCTGAAGCCAAGTACCGCTTACCCTCAAACAGCCAACAATTTTTATTCTTTCAAATGTACCAAACAAGCCAAGGAATAAGACGTCTATTGGCACTAGGAATTAGACAATTCTTATAAGACTTCAACGTCAATGTTGCGGTCAATGTTTATATTTTTATGTCCATTTTATTCGATATTTTTTTAATTGTGTATACACAAAACGACTAATTAATTATTATCAAATTGTTATATGTTTTATCGTCTTATACACGGTCAAAGGACGAGCTACTAAATCGGATCTTGGCGATAAAATAATTTGATTTAATTAAGGAATTCGTATATGATGACAAACAATGTAACAAGGCGTGATCATGAATGTGGCCATGTGGGAGAGGACCATTAGAATAGATTTGACAAAAATGAAAAGCACCTTCGAGTTTTCACATATAAACCTCCCGTAAGATATTTCATCCCTCGGAATAAATTATTACATAAGAGAATATTTAAAAGTATATAAGATAGCTGTATATGATTTACATACTCGTGTAAAAATTATTGCATTTTTTTCATTAGAATATTAAATATACGTGTAAAAATCTTTTGAATAGAATTAGATTTACATACTCAAATTTTTAAGAATTATAATATTTCACTTTTATTTAAACAATTTTGTACTCTCTCGATCTTCCCACTAACCAATTTAAAATTTCAATAACCTCTTCTAAAATTTTTGTTTCCAATTACCTTTAGCCACATGTCAAAATAATTTTTTCCATTAAAAAAAATCTAATATCATTATATTTTAAAATCTGATTAAAAAAATGTACATTGTATTATGGTTTTTTTAAAGACTTACCACTAAGTAAATATCCTAAATATTGTAAAATTGATGTATGAGAAGGAAATTATTTTGAAAGTTTCTCATGTTGTGAAAATTATAAAAAGTAAGAAACCAAGTGATGAAACACATATAATTCATTTTTCGTTAGAAGAAAGATAATACTTGATTCATAAGTGAAAAAAAAAAATTCAAATATGATTAAAAAATGTGAGTAAGTCTAATACAAATAAAAACACGATTTGTCAAGAGTTAAAAAGATATATGAGTAGTTACATAATAAAAAGTAAACATAATTTAAATAGGAATAGGAAAAACTAATAATTTAGAAATATGTGAATTTTTTTTTGAAAATTCAGTTAATATAAAAAAGTAGGAGAATCAAAATCAATAAATAATTTGTAGGCTTTTCTATGAGTGGTTTCACATCGACGTTTTCAATCTTATTTTATTTATTTTTACGGATGATATGATTTTTTTTTTCATTTTTTGTTGTTTATAAAATATTAAAGGACCCAAAATAATTCAACTAAAACATGGGAATAAATTCATCAAGATTTAAACAATATATTAAAAAGTATTATTAATTCAAATAGAATAGGAAAACTAATAATTTGAAAATATGTGATAAATTTAATTGAAAATTATAATAAAATAATCAAAGTAAATAAATAAATATTAGGTTTCCGAATTAGTGGTTTTGCATCGGTGTTCTCAATTTTATTTTATTTATTTTTACGGTTGATTTAATTTTGATTTCTACTTTTAATTGATTAACTTTTTTTTACAGGTTATAAAATATTAGATTACAAACCCGCACGGATCCTTTATCTAGTATATATATAATATAGATAAATCTCTGTATTAGTATTAGTACCTATCGCCTTGGGTCTTAGTCTACATCGACATGGTCCCATACAGCTTAAGTTTACTTGTGCAACAGGTTTTGATCTTGCTATATACAAAAAGAGCTATAAATGCATATTAAATATTTTCCGTATGTAATTAAATATATTTTTCTTTTCAAGAACTAATGTCACCGAATCACGAATTCGCGATGTATCTTCGATTGGATTGGAGAGGAAGAAGAGGATTGGTGTCACTATCAAGTATCAAAACAACCTAACATACACATTGAGATCGTAATTAGTAGATAATATGTATCCATTAGATTATATGAAAGCTTAATCAAATCCTAACTGTTATATATTATAATGATTTATGGAAATTTATTTTGATAGGAAGCAAAGACAGGAGTTGTGATATGAAAAGTGTAAGATATGGGTTTAGTGGATACATACTCATTGACCCTAAAAGGCATGGCGGTGACCAATTCAAGACCCATTTACAGTTCAAACACAGAAAATCATATATATAAAGTAGCAAGTCTACTTCCAATACGAAACGTTCGAATGTCGAAGAAACCAAAATAAAATATTTAGACCTTGAAAGGAAAAAAAGATAATAAAAATTTAGACTAACTGATTTTTGGCGTTATTAGTAATTAAAATTGCAAAAACAAAATACAGCTATAACAAACCAAAAAATATATAGAAGTCAGAATAAAAGTAAAGAGTTTTGTCAAATTCGAGTTCCACACGGCAGCTACTCTTTTGTTTTCCATTAGATTTTATAGCAGCCGTAAAATCTAACTTAGTTTTGACTATAATAGTGTATATACATGTTACTGATACTGTCCCATGTGACAAATTTTTAATCATTGTTATCTAATGTATATACATATATATATATATATATATATCATTTCTAGGTATCTTCAACGATCAAACATGTTACGTTTATATATTAACAAATACATACACGTCAAACATTATAAAAATAATGAAAATAAAAAACTATTCCACGATCAATCTTATCATCGATTTGGGTACTTTAAAGAAATTTATGGACCGATATTTGTCCCTTAGGAACTCAAAAGGCCAAAGGTCCAAACCCGAAAACGCTCAGGTCCATTCTCGTAATTTCAATTCGAGTGTGGTAGTTTTGAGTCGTAAGGGTTTTCTCTATTTGACAACATTTTTATTTATTTCTTATAAAAATGTCAAAATCATTTTCTAATAGTTTATTATTATTGAAAAATTAAATAAAGAAAAAAAAATTGATACACGATTGCCGGCAAAAGTCCCAAACATTTGACGGAAATATGTTTCATAGTCATCCGGAAATTTTTTGAGTTAGTTCGATATATTTTACAAGTTTTTGCCTTTTTGCTATTTAACAATATTTTATCTATATTATGGATTTTGTTGGATTGGACTGGAGTAAATACTAAATTTTGGATTTGCTTCTATTCCGATTTTTATGCTATAGGGGACAAGTGGATCATATATAAATGAACCACGTTTCAACCATATCTTAATCACTAAAAGTTTAATTACTAAATGTCACCTCTTGATTCCAATTAAATATTGTCTATCATAATCAATCAAAATTAAACGATATTAATGCATACGAAAATTTAAAAGTTTGATGAAAATTTTAAAATAAATTAAATTTAATTTAATTGGGTGATGAGAGACTCAAAGTTGAAAATAAAGAGAGCGTATATTTGTGAAGAAGACATGTTTAGGTGTTAAGTGGGGACTGATTTGTCTTGGGACGGTGTAGGAACCAAACACAATTCGTCAATTCTACATTATCTGTTTTGATGTTCAACAACTTCTATTAAAACAAGTTTTTTTTTTTTTTTTCAAAATTAAAACAAGTTAGTACAACTCTTTTTTCCTTGAAATTAGAACACCTTAATAATTTTAAATTTTGAAAAGAAATTAAAAACCGACGACTACAAAAACATAAAGACGTACGTAGGATCAAGGAGTACTCAACTTCTCTTCCATTCGTTACAATTTTGGTGTGTCTGTTAATACGCGCCCACGCATAATTAATGCACATGGCCATGAAAATGATCATATATATATTTCACGTCGAATTTCAAAATAATTTCCAAAATATATAAAATATCGGATATTTTATCATTTAAAACATCCACAAGAATTCAAAATAATATTATTTTCGTGTTTATATAGAATTAAATTTCAATATTCAACATGAAATATAAATATACTAAAATACTTACTATGTTTTTATGTATTGTTATATTTCCTCGCAGTTAATTTCATAGTATTTCATTAAAAAATAATCTGTTTCACAAAGATAGATATTTTATCTTTTGTAACATTTTATATCTTATCCCTAATAATTAGAGTTGGAATAAAATAAATAATTGATATTTAATTATCAAGTAAGGGTATATTAGGTGTTGTAATTTTTTTTTTTTAATATATGTGCATAATCTTAAATATCTAATCTAACAATACGGAACAGATAGAATATAATAATATCTAATACTACTACTTAAGATGTAAGGATCTCTATCAGAATAAATGTAATCGTTGACAAACAAATCGATCGAATAGAGACAAATCATGTGATAATTGTTTTGATCTGGTAGCATAATAGTACTCGTACCAGCATATACCTTTTCTCTCGCATTTAAAAATGCCTTAAAACTCTATTAATGAAATGTGAAAACTCACAAAAATTTAATAGAATATCGTCGGTGGAGATCGACGAGCTAACGTTATTCCTTGAATAAACAAATAATATTGCGATTTTTCTTTTGTCACTAATTTTTAACAGGTTTCAATTAAACTATCATAACACTTTCTAACCCGACTTTATTTGTATGTTAAAAGGAAAAAATACACGAGAGCCTTGCATAATTACATATGAAGAAATGTTTCATTTTAGTTTCTTTGAAGTCGTGTGAATATTTCGTACTATAAGACATAGAGACAAGGAAAGTGTAAGTAATTTGGTAGGAGTAGCTAGTGGAGATAAGAGTATGATTAGGGGGTAATTAGTGAAGATTAGGTAGCAAACGGCAAAAAAGATTAAAAATGTGAACATGGTGGAGCTTGGAGCCCACGTCTTCTCCGTACAGGCAGCTTCTTTCTCTCCTCTTTCCACGTACATTTTCCACTCTCTCTCCCCTTTTTCACGCTTCGTTGTTTATTTCATTTAAGAAGCTAATAATCACTTAACTTTAACCATTTCACTAAACTGAAATTAATCATGTAACTGATTGTCGACAAAAATAAATTACTCTCATTTTGGAGGAAAAAAATTGGAAGCATGATAGTTAAGGTTTTTTATATAAAACTTAATTATGTGTTATAAAAAACTTATTTAGTTATTAGGTTATTGATTTACATGAGTGCTTCATGCCCCGAATTGAAGGGAGTGAGATTCAATTTGTTTTGCAAAGACTTGACTAACACAGCCATCGAACATTATTGACAAATTTGACTAATTCCATGGTAAACTGACTTGGCGAAGTTAATCATGAGCCAAAATTTAGTCTTGCGTACCAAAAATGTTATAACTTTGTTTTTAGTGAAAATTAAACTCATAACAAAATGGTTTATACTTATTTTTCAAGATCGCCATTAAACCACGACAAATTTGGTGCTAATATGTTGATCCGTCCCGCTAATAATTTAACTATTCTGTTTGTAGATCATTAATCAAAATATTTTAATTTTATTATACTGTCTTTGATCTTATAAATTCTATTTTGTTTGGGTCTTTTCTATTTGGACAAATAAACAAGATTTGGAAGTGCCTGTCTTCAATTTTTTGTAAAAAAAAATAATCTCATATTATTCCAATATCAACATCTCCAAGGAATAAAAGTTTTGCTAACTTTATCTTGGAATACGAAATTTCACTTGCTGATAAATCATTTTTTTCACTCATCAAAATTATTTTGTCCATTGCAAAAAGCTCCTTTGTTATCTTTTTAATCAGTGCATAATCAAACAATAAAAATGATAGTAAAACAAATGGTTCAACAAAGTCAAGAAACATAATCCTTATAATTTTGAAAAAAAATAAAAATATCCATCCTTTGATGATATAATTATTAATGGGAATAAAACATTTCAACGGCGAAAAGAAAAGGGACAACTTTATTGTACAGCATATTTGCTTTTTTGTACTGAGAAAAGAACTTTTTTAACAGTTGTAAAATAAAAAAACATTTACGAATAAATAAAAATATTATCAAAATTTCTATTATAAATAAACACTCCCTATCTCCTCTTTGTTTCCCCTGTCTTCACCAAACTCACAAAAACTCTCTCTTTCTCTCTTTCTCTCTTTCTCTCTCTAACACATGAGAGAACAAAAAACTCAGCTCAAAATCTCAGCCGTTGATTATATCGCCACCGTCGTCGAAGTTGATGGAGAACACTCAAGATTTCTCGCCGCCGCACATCGACGCTTCTCGGCCGTCACTGGGATTTCCTCTCGGCACAGCTCTGCTTCTCATAATCATTTTCAGTCTCTCCGGAATATTCTCTTGTTGTTACCATTGGGACAAACATCGTTCTCTCCGCCGTTCTTTAGCCAATGCCTCCGGTCATCCCTCCGCCGCCTCCGCCGACATTGAGTCTTCTCCGTTTAAACCTAAAACCCCTTTTCCGGTAAACTCTCTCTCCTCATCTCCCTTCTGAAAATTTTATATCAATTCCAATTTTTGGAGCTCTATTAACTACAATTTTACCAAAAACAAAAGTTTTTAGTTTTTACCAATATGTTAAATTTTATTTCCTATTTCTCATACAAACTACAATTTGAAACGTGTAAGCAAAAAAAAAAAAAAGCAGAGTGATGTAAATTTATTTAGTTAATAGTAATTTTAAGGGAAAAGAAAATCTATTTCAAAAATTTGAGTTTCTAAATCCGGACATTAAAATTTTTTTGAGTTGCTAAATGTAAGTAAATACAAATAAGGGTGATTTAAAAAATATTTTGGAAAAAAAATAACATTACTATCTTGATGTAATTGTAATTGTAATTTATTTTGGGGTAGAGGTTGAAACTAGGTCCTAAATGTAAAATAAATACAAAATAGGGGGATTTTTATAATTGATTTATAAATATAACTTAAATGCGAGAAATTAATTAGTAACTAATAAATAAATAATTATTATGATGAACAGGATTTGAAGAAAAACCAGAATCTGAGCGTACCGGTATTGATGCCCGGAGATAATACACCGAAATTCATAGCATTGCCGTGTCCGTGTGCACCGCCTCGGCCGGAAAAACTCACCGTCGATGTTCAAAGTCCGCCGCACTCGCCGCCTGTTAAGCCGCCGCGTTTTCCAGTTCCTCTGTATTAGATTTAATTAGCTACAAGATAAAAAGGAGGAACAAAAATGTCGAAATATCTCGTTTTGATGTACATATGGATCATAAATTTTACATTTTAATATTTTTTTTCACTGATTTTTTGTTTTTGTACTCGGTAACATCGCGGAGTGGTTTGATTGTGCGAAACAACAAAAATATATATAGAATGGGACTATTAATTATTAAACAAAATAAATAAATTTTGCATATTTAAAAAACAATATCTAAAATTGCATGGTTATTTTGTTTGTATGTTAAACATTTTACATCGATTTTAGGTATTTATTACCTATGTATGTAACAACAAAAACACATGGCACGTTTCGTCAGACGATATTTTCGATGTAGATGTCCTGATTCAATTCTGTTTTCGTTTTGGCTAAAATGATAGACGAAACTGAAAATTAAGGAATTTATTTTTATTTTACCCAAATAATAGATTCATACCAATTTAGGACATCTCGATATTTGTTTGAATTGCACCAGAAATAGCCAATAAAGATTGCATTTTCTCTACAATTCCTTTTTTTTTTAATAATAATCTGATTTCAAAAGGTGTTTTTATGCAACCACGTTTGATGCTTTAATTGGAAAAAACAAGCAAATCATCAATTAAATTTTCAAATCTTGTGCTTTGCAAGTTACAACAAGAAACTTCGTGATTTAATCATTAAAAAATAACAAACGTTCACGAAATATAGATGATATAACTATTCCATTTACACTATGACATAGAAACACAATAATTGTTTTTTTTCCACCAATAGATATTTAACTCTTGGACGGGTTAAAGACAAATCGGATAATAATACCAAATGTTTTTAAATTCTTACAAAACCAGACATGTTTGTTTTATGGAATTACTGATATTGACGTCTAACCACCAACAGTTAATTTTTGGTTATTATTAGGATAAAATACGAATTAGACGTTAAATAGCTCTCCGTTAATTACGATGCCGATTCCGTTAATTGCCAGAAAAAAATTCCATACTGTTTTAATAAAGTTTGGGACCCTCGAAATATAAAAAAAAACTTAATAAATTTGGCACTAAAGTTTCCAATTGAAAATTGACGTCACTAGCAAGTTTCTTAACCAAGTGCTCTAAACACATCCCCACCACGTGGACCCCTCCAACTTAAACAATCAACTTCATGACCTAATTTCACTATTTTTTATTTTATTCTTATATTTTTCTGATTTGTCATTTTTATAATTGAATTTCAGTTATGTTAAATCCATTGGTTGATCCTAATATTCTAATCCAAATTATCCCCGAATCTGATCGATAGAGATTTATCTTTTGTTCAAGTCCACTAATTATCAATTATGCAACAAAAATATATAACATACCAAATGTTAGTAAATTAAGTTGAATCAAATCTCTCCTTTTTTATTTATAACATCAAGTTTCGAATTTCAAACGCATCACAACCAAATAAAATAATACAGTATAACAGAAAATGTCAGAAATAAATTAATTTCATTCATGTTTTAAAAAAAAATCAATTTGATAAATATTTGTTAAGAGTTTAAAGAAGTTTTATGTTTTCCTTTTTTTTACAAAAAAATGCAAAATAAACAGTGTTGTTTCAAGTGCGTCCTACACTACAAAGTACAATTTGACTGTACTGATTCCTTTGATGACGTTATCTATGCTTCGTTGTTCTTCCGCGACAAAATCTTTTTTTTGTTGGTGAAAATAAAATTTGTTGGTATTTAAATATAATGGATATCTACTAAAACAGGTCCATTAATTATTGTTATAATTACTACATTAAGAAATTGAAGCGATTTTGAACCAGTAACATTTTTTTTTGGTTAAATACACACCAGTAACATCAAAGTACCTTATGTTGTAACTGAGTTCAAATTTCAATCTTAATGTTCCAGGAACTTATATAAGAGGGATATTAAAATTTTATATGGAATCATATTACGAATTATTTGTTGAATATTGTGTAAATATTTTTTTTTATGTGATATCAAAATTGATTAACAGATCTAATTGACTAGATGGAAAAAAAAACACTTAATTATTTTACTAGATTTATTATCATTATATTATTTTCGAAAAGCTTGCAGTACCACCTATTTAAACATTGTCATTAAATTATTGTTAAAAATATATACGATTTAAAAATACTGTAGTCATATGAAAGCATGTGAGGGCACCGCAATCACCGCTGACTCCTATGGATCATGCCATTCTATCTCTTTATTTGTTTTTTTTTTTTGTTTTTAGCTTGGAAATTATATAATAATCATGCTATAAACCAACTAAAAAAACTACACCATTTCGCGTTATCACAAGATAACATAAAATATATATTCAGATTTTTAGAAATGTTATATATGGGTTTTCTTTTATGCCCATTTTATGATTTCCGAAAATATTTTATGAATATGAAAACATGCCTATTGCATCCCTTGTCACTATTATTTGTCTTATCTAATGAAACCAGAATTTCCTTGTCACTATTGAAAAAGAATAAAACCATAAGAATAACCAATAAACTTTTAGAAATATAAAATTTAAAAAATATTTAAATTTGAAAAAGGAAATATTTTGTTTCACAATACCTTCCACAGTTATTTTTTTCTTTCAAAATTAGCTTGTAATAAAACTCCGTGATTGGTACGCAATACCCTCGATATAACTCAGCAATATATAGTCAAATAAAAAAAACTAAGAAAGTTAATAACAGAAAAAATTAAAAGAAAATGATGAAAAGTGGAGTATAATGTAAAACGTACGGATGATAAGCAAGACAAGAGAGGGCCTGAGATTGAAGAAGATCACATGGGGGAAACATTTCTTAGTGCTTCTCTTATCCCTTCCTTATTTCCTGACGTCACCTTTTTAATTTTATTTCATTCTTATTCTCTTTATTTAATAGTATAGCTACAATTAAATTAAAGATTATCGTTCATTTGAATTCGAATACAGAACAAAAAGATTGCGTTTTTATTTTTGTATATATAAAAAACGGCTGTAGTGGAAATCCATGTAATCGTTAGGTACATGTAGTTTTAATTGAAACTTTATATTCGCTATGGATTAATACCAACTCCTGCTTTTTGTATTGCTGTTAAACACACAATTGGCTTAGAAACATTTTGGGATTGGACAAATGATTAATAAAGCATTCAGATCTTAAATAATGCAAGTTAACGTAGTTTGTGGATTGAAACCTTCCAGAGGTTATAATCCATCATAATTATGCGCGACACTAATTGGTTTATTGGTAGATTCGTCTCTTGTGGACTATATTGTTATCTATGATCAAACTAATCTTTCCATGATGAGTTCTTTGTAATTTAATTAGAAAAAAACATTTAAAACTAAATTTGACCAGATCTGTCCCACTATACTCTCTCCTTTTTTCGACTTTATTTGTTTGTAATATATCTGTCAGGTATGAATAAGAAAGGGCTGCTACACAACTTGTTGGGGTAAATTAAACTTTCAAAAAGGATTCATCATTAGTTTCCAAAATGTAGATAATGTTAACACATAGACGTGGACAATGCTATATATTATGCACGCGTTTATATGTATGATATATAATATGCTTTTGCAACTTGCATGACTGAGATTCTTGGTTATACGTACCTGACTAATATAGTTTAAGATATTTGCTATTTTAAGCCAGTTTTATGTTAATCGAGGCTTTGTTCTTGTTCTTGTTTAGCTTTTTATAGACAAATTTGATTTACGTTTTCTCGATTTTCCAATCATTATGATTATTCAGTATAATTAAGTGGAGGAAACTGATGTCTTGGTTTGTTACCAAACGAAGTGAATAAATCTTAGGCCTTTTTTGTTTTGTTTCTGGATTAGAGTGTAGCCTTCTTTTCATTGTGCTACTGAGTGTTATTGTGGCAAGTTGTTTCATAGTGCCCAAGTGGAGTTCTTAATTAAAAACTAATATTTATTTTGTCTACTTTCCTTCATTGGAAGTTTAACTTCATTCTTAATTTGCGATGATCCAAATTAGTCCAATGATTATTAAGTTTTCATTTGTATAAATGAAATAAATCAAGGAAAAAATTGTAGAATAATATGTAAAAGACAGAAATGTAATTCGTAAATATCTAGTCATTCTTTTGTAATTTTTATATATATTGTAATTTTTTCATCTAATAAAAATAATTCCAGTCATAAAACATATATGGTATCAGAGCACACACGATATCTTAAACCTAAAAATAATTTTCGGACGCCATCTTCCTCATTCAAAATTTTCCTCTGTTTCATTCTTCTTCTTCTCTGCTTCAGATGGCGTCCTCTACTCTAGTCACTTCCAGTGAAACTAAAAATCTTTTTTCAGACAAACACTACAAAAAATCAGGCTCATTTGCGAGGAGAATTTGCGATCATATTATGTGATCGCAAATTTGCGAGGCGTTTGCTACGACTTTGCGATTGTGGTTGCAAATTAGTCGCAAATTTGCGTGGAAAAATTTCGTCCCAAATATCCTTCGTAGCAAATGCCTCACAAAATTGTGAGTAATTTGCGACGAAAAAAAGGTCGTAGCAAATGCCTCCTAAATTGCGAGTAATTTGCGACGACAAGAGTTTTCGTAGCAAAGACGTTACAAAGTTGCGAGGTATTTGCCTCGAAAGATATTTTCTAGGTTTTGCGACTGATTTATGAGGATATTTAGCAAGTAGGTACAACACGTTTTCAGTGATTGGTTTAATCCAACTATTGGGGTTGGCGTAAGATCAAGCAAATTCGGAGTCGTTGATGTCCAGGGACACAAGAGTTACACTGCCAAGTTCGAGCTATTCATTTTAGCATCTTTGGCGGAGCAAGTTGTTTTCATTCCTTACCCTCGTACTCGGGTCCGACGTGATCATAATTGGTTGTTCGTTGTTAAAGTTAATCCACGGGATAGAATTGTCGGGGGTTAGTTGATGTTGATGATGATCTACCGCCCGTTCAACCTGAAAGCACAGAAGAAGTTTACAACCCCGTCGATTCAAGCAATGATATGACTATAATTGACCCGCTTTATAGGGGACTTGAAGTCATATGTGAGGAGTTCGATGGTCAAGTGGAGTCCGACGATTTTGATGAAAGAGACGGAGTTGACAATGACAACGAAGAAGACGAAAATGGACAAACTTATGTTTTCGATCCTGATGATGATGAGTAATTTTAGTATCGTGTGTTTTAGTAAGCTTTTGCAGGAATTATGTATCATTTAAAAAAAAAAAAGTCCAAATTGCGACTAGTTTGCGGCGTCAAGTCGCAAATTAGTCGCAAAATGTGCATTTTGCAAAGAGTTTGCTAGGAAATGACGCAAATTAGTCGTAAACTGTAAAATTTTTAGAGGAGTTTGCGACATAACGACGCAAATTAGTCGCAAAATTAGAAGCTAAATTATACCATAAACCCTAATTAGATCCTAACACTAATTATACCATAAACACTAAAGATATAAGTGTGTAAATATTGTTACATATATGGATTTTTTAATTTCTCGGATAACATCTACATTTTGGTTAAACTTGAAGAGTTTAAGCGTATGTAACTATATATGCTTCATGCATGATGAATCGATTACTTTACGACCGATTGTCGAATCAGTTATATAATTGCCCTAAATCGTAAACCCAAAACCCTAATGTATATTTATAGGATGTTTCTATGTATCACCTATGAATTTACCCTAAACCCTATTTGTATGCTGTTTGATTGTTTTAGTCGCAAATGCCTCGCAAATTTTGGCAAGATTTGTGAGGCATTTGCGATGCCACGTGGCAAAAGCCTCATAAAACTTGGCGGTTATACAAATAATTAAGTTTTTTTCTTTTGCCGCATGTTGAAAATTTGATCAGATTTGCGAGGCATTTGCCACGTGGCGTCGCAAATGCCTCCCAAATCTTGGCGGTAAAAAAAAAAAACTTTGCATGTTTGTCGCGTGGTAAAATTTTTGACCAGATTTGCGAGGCATTTGCCACGTGAGATCCAAATGCCTCGCAAATTTGGTCAAAAATTACTATTAGGTGAAAAATCGGTGAACTTTTGCGATAGATTTGCGACTAAACTGCAAATTGGTAAAATTCTATATAACCCGCAAAATTCGTTGCTTTCTCCTCACAACCATCCTCTCCACCTTCTCTCTACACATTTCTCTCTCTATAAAATAAGGTATTTTTTAATTTAAATTTTTAATATTTTATATATTTGTTTTAGAATGGTTAGAATAGAAATAGGTATGAAATAAATTCGTGTATTTTTTAGATATTTAGGTGGATAATATTAGTTTAGTATGAAATTTTAGATTTAAGTTAAAAATATTAGTTTTTACATTTAAATGTATTAGTAAACATTTTTATTGAGTATAGAATTTAATTTTTTTAAATATTATATTGCAGATGGGTGATCCGAGGAATGAGTATACTAGTTTTCTATCCACCTCCGGTACACTTGTACCGTAACATGGCGGATCTCACTCGCGACACGGAAGTCCTACTACGTCGACTTCTTATATCCCGGAATTTGAGTTTTTTGGGAATACGAATCCCGCGATTCGTGAGATGATGAAGAAGAAGAAGGAAGCCGCAGCTGCAGCTACAGGAACATCTCGCAATGATACCTCGGATTATGAAGATATCGAATAACTAGTTTTTATTTTATTTTATTTTCATTTTTGATTTCATTAGAAATAATAACCTAAATTTTCACACAAATTAGAAAATCAGTCAAGTATTTTAATATATATATCACTGTTGATGTTAGGTTTTGTGCATGTCTAAACCGATTTCGACACATCAAAAACCCATTTTCATCTCTCGGAAGTACGACCTAGCTCATTTAGATTGAACCTTGGAGTTCAATCCGGTTAATCGTGAACCACTAGGAAGAATCCAACCCGACCGAAGCTCATTAGATCCGTTAGAATCAAGTATGAAGCTTGGTCCAAAGAAGAGCATTTGAAAGTTGTTGAGTTGGTTTCCTCGAATCAAGAGTCAAGACCGCATGATCAAAGCATGGTCGGCCATGGGGACAGCCACATGATATTCCTAGACCATATTTAGTCCCAACAATTATATTGTAATCCACTTTTCATTAAACTTTGTTTTTTTATATATTTTTTTTGTTTAAAAGAGTATTAGAAAACAAGATATCCGCGTAATTCAGAACTGATTGAAGATTGTAAATTTCCCAGAAACAAGATAAAATATTACACGGAAGGGATTCAAGCAAAAAAGGAAGCATGTAAAAGTCAATTATTCGCACTTGGAAGGCGTTGAAAATATTGAATATTGCAGTTTTTTCGTTCTAACAACTCTTAAACCATGCAATTTTTTTATCAGCAACATCTTTTGTAGAATTGTAAAGTTTGGTGTAATCAATCTATTCTTATGTCCTAATTAGATATAGCTTGGTGAAAAAAATATTGATCTTTTCAAAAAATAGACTGAGAGAAAAGCGGAGAGCAATAAAAATTATTGCAAATATTTTTAACTATCTTTTGCCTTAATTTATTGATCATTTTCTTCACATTCACATATTTCAATCCAGTCTCTTTAAATATCTATATAAACGGAATTCTTTTAGAAAGCACATTCATTCAAAAACTCCACAGACAAAAAAACAATAATAAAAAATACTTCACCCCGTTTACTTTCTATTTAAAAACAAAAATATGACAAAAGTTTCATTAGCGGTATGTCTAATATTACTTGTTGAATTAAATATTGTCTATCAAACAGAAGGGAACACATTAGACCGTCTTAGTAAAACTTTCCCCAAAATGAGCAAAGACTTTGAACCTTACGCTCACAAAGGTATGTTGGAGCTCGTTGGTGACTTGGAGGATGAGTGTCTTGTGACTGCGGAGTGCAAAGATTTCTTTGTAAAACTGAAAAATTACATAGAATCTTGCTTTAAACCCACATCATCCGGATTATTAGACTTTCAGGCCGAGATGTCAATGAAACTAAGCAGCTCTCCAGGGCTATGACTGCATTGAGTATTACTGAAGGCACATCAGTAAGTTTTTTTATTAGACATTAATTAACATTCATATGGTGTGCGAACATGTTTGTCACGATTTTCGATAAAAAAAGATTGTGTTTTTTTTGCGATAGGTGTATTACTGGAATCTGGTCAATAGCTTGGTTTCAATGGAAAAGGTTGTTGTTGAGAGGAAGAAAAATAGTTCAAAAGAGATACGTAAACCTTATGTACAAGAACAAAAATTGTATAGGCATATAGTGAAATGGGTTTCAAGCATATGTCTATTTGTGAAGGAGGCCTCCAAGATGAAAGGCAAAACTATAGATCTAGCACCTTTTGGTATTAATTCTGACGAACATGATCTTAATATTGATGTTTATAAAATATCTTTCACTAAAACAAAAAGGTCATTCTCATTATCCTTTTACTTGAAAGATTTCCTTGAAATGAGAAAAGATTTTGAGCCTTTCACTTATAAACGTATGTTAGATTTTGTGCGTTATTTTGATAGAGAGTACCCCGGAAGCGCAGAGTTCAAGGATTTCTTTGCAAAGCTGAATGATTACATGGCCAGCTTCAGACGGTATCACATAATTCATAATCAGTATCCATTGAGAGAAAGATGAAAGAGAAATCTACAAAAAAAATTATAGTTATATCTGCTATGAAAAGTACCAAAGTCGGAACATTAGTAAGTTTTAATTAGCCATTAACATTTGTATGGTATGTGATCATGTTGGTTGCAAATAATAATGAAAAAGATCATGTGATTTATTTTAGTGGGATCCGTGGAGGCTTATGGATGCCTTGTCGTCAATGGGAAATGTTTTGGTTGAGATGAAGAAGAGCGGTTCGAAAGAAATAACGTTTGAACAAAGGAGAGAACTGACATGGGCTATAGTGAAATAGGCTCGAGCGATAAGTCTATTCGTGAAAACGACCTCTCAGATGAAATGAGTATCTATTGATATATATCATCTTTTGAAAATTATTACAACTGCAATGTAATAATCAGGGGCGGAAATACATACGGTAAGTAGGGGGCAGTTGTCCGCAAAGGCACATCTGCAAACAACCGCTCGAACTCAACTAAACCTAAGTAATCCTATGGAGTAAAAAGAACCTATGCAACATCAAACTTTTTTTTTAACTCCAAATAAAAATGTTAAAATGTCTAAATTTTTGTAAATATGTAGATTTTCATTAAAATGCGTTGTGAGATCATATTATAGAACGAATCCATTAACATTGAATAACACATGGTTTTAACTAGAGTTTAAAAAACATAAAACGAATAACATGATTGATATGAATTTTAAAATCAATAACACATAATTTTTTTTTAGAATTCAAAATTCATTAAAATTGATTAAAATCCATAAACCAATAACCACTACTATATTATAAAATTTCAGTAAAAAACCTATGTAACTCTCTTCTATTGTTCATAGAGATCATATCTTTAAACTCTGCTCGGCCTTCTCCTTCCACGGTGGTTAATAGCACGTGAAGGCGCGTGCGCAGTCTTTATAAGTAGTTATTGATGGTCGAGGGAGGGTTTGTTATGTTACCGGAAGCATGCGGCGAAGCCGTCGGAGAGATTAACGGTTGTTGTTGTGGATGTGACTGGTTTCTCCAACATTATAAAGATGGATGTTTTGTAAATTCTTGGATATGCGATTGAATTTTTCCATTGTTTCTTCTAGCTTCACAAGATTTATTCATAAGGTTTGTTAGTTTCTTATGTGTGATTTTTTTTTTTTTTTTAAGAATGTGAGTGGCTATTGAGTAATGAGTCGTTGGATATATTGCAGTGATCATTATGAATATGGAGTTTCCTAGTTCGAATTGAAATGATATTCCTAGTGTGTAAAGCAAATTATATGACAATAATTAATCGTTATGTTAAGAGTTTATACTCGGTTTTGTCGTGAATTTATAAAAGGCTTTTCAAAAGGTTTTGTGGTTGTATCATGTGATTTTTATGTATTGTGATCGATTGCATCAATTATGTGATTATAAGTTGTGATGGCATAAAGCGTTTGTAACTCAGTTACTCATAGCGGCAGATTTGTTACACAATTTTTTTACAATTTATAACGGATATTTTTTCTTTATTAATATCAATTACTCACTAACATCTTGTCACAAAATGAGACTCGTAATTGCATCACCAATTCGTAGTTAATTTGTGACGAAAATTATTAATAATATCATCACAGTTGTTACGAGTACTATTGGCGTCACAATTTTGTCACCAACTGTGACATATTTTGGCTACGACTTATTTGATCACAATATAGTGACGAACTAGTTACAAAAATATTTGGTCACGAAATCGTATCGATGCCGTCATATATTTTTGTGACGAATGCTTATTGTATCAAATTTTTGTCACAATAATTTTATTTTTTGTAGTATAAATGGATTGGAATTAGTCGGAAAAAAAAAAAAAAATTGGAGTTAGGTTTCTAAATTTTATTATTTCTAGTTTCTACTGGTCATGTCCTTTTACAATCTGGTCAGGTATTAATATTTGTGCATATGATATTGTGAAAGCTAATTTCGATAGCTACGTAAATAAAAATCAATTATAATTTTTTGTCTTCTGAAAATGTGACTTGGAAATTTGTAAGCGTATTTTGGGCCACACAATTAAAGCCCATTTAGTCAAATACTTTAATTGCCGTTATTTAACAGCCCACTAATAAATATACTTTTACAAGTCCAGACCAAGGTGACCCGACGACACTAAAAAATCGGGATCCTAATACGACGTCGTAAATCAAAACTCTACTCTTTTAGTCAACGATCCAACGGTGCTTTGACTATTGTAGGTATTGTCGGAAATATTTTTTTGTTTAACTAATAATATATGTACCAAATATATAAAGATTTGATATGATAATACTATCAAGTTTAAAGAAGATGGTAATGTTTAACTAAAATATTTTTTTTTTGTAAACTTTTATTTAAATAATATAGATAAATTTTAAATAACAAAACGAAAACTTTTAATCGTTTGCCATTTTTCACCACTGCAGATTTTGGAGAAAAAAATATTAGTTTATACTTTTATGATTGATGTCAAACACATCCAATCTCAATTGCCCGCAAATATGGCGTTTGGCGCGGTAGCCGAACAACAATCAATCCTTCAGTCTTCTCATCAATAAGCAATATGCCAATAACATAAATATGGGCCTGACCCATTTATTTATTAGGCCTAGATTAGGCCTCTCCGAATTAATATTTTCACTGATTATGTTTTATCGCCAAGATGATTTTGTTGACATGCTGCTGATACAGTGGCACAGTGCCGTGCGTTGATGGTGGAGGCACAGACATTTAACATTATAATCACTCTTATGATTAGCCTTTTAAAACTTTATGATTAATATGCAGTTTATTGGATGTATCTATCTGATCGGTCACTGTCATATACAACCCTAATTAGATTTCAATTATCGAGAGTGTTTTCATAATTCCCTCAAAGCAAATACAATTTAAACTTCAATAACTTTTTCTTAATCAATATTTTAATCCATTAAAAATAACGTTATTTCTTAATTCGATCTTGTGCTTTTAAATAAGGATATAGTATTTTTCAAATAAAAAATAAGGATATAGTAATATCCAATAATTCTCCAAGAAAACATCTCTCTTTTCTTTATTTTCTTTCTTTTATACATCTCATAATGTTTCCCCCTAGAAAATTCAAACTCACAAGAGAATCAAACACCAAACATCTAAAGTTTAAAAGCGCTAACAATATTAAAAATAAATGATATTTTGGTTTTATTAATTTCATCATGAAAACATTACAAGCAACTTCCTCCATAACCTGCGTTTCTGAATAATGCTTGCTTTATATCTTCCGAGGTAATGAAATCTCTCTGCTCACATGCCTATAAACACACACACACACACCACAAACTCATCGATCAATCTTACCACTACAAATATATAATTAAAATACCATATATTATCTTAAATTTTATATTAATAGATGTACATATAAGTACCTCAGAACAAGAAGCCTGCAAAGAGAAATCACTAAAGCAGCTAATAACACATTGTTCAATCTCCAAGCCTAGAGTCTCTAATGTATTAACAGTCGATAGAAGCAATCCCGGTTTCGGCGAGCAACATATATCAACCCGAGTATCTTCATCTCTCCGATCTACTTCAAACTATCCCAAAACATAAACAAAATCAGCATTAAACTATGATGATGATTTTGTAAGAAATGGGGTATTTTGTAAATCTTGATAAATACAGGGGCTAATATGCAAAAATACTGAGATCAAGAGTAGTAAAATGAAAAATATCTTCACACTTGTTGTGTGTACCTTTGGTGAGTTTCTGACCAGAGGTTCGTTTGTATGAAGATCCTTGAGATCACCGAAGAGCTTAGATTGATGTGAATTGTTGCAATTTCCAAGTTCTTGTTCCTCGTCTTGTAATTTGTTGATTTTGTCTAAAAGCTCCTTCATGTAATCTATGGCATCTCCTAATATCGATGTCCTGTCCATCTGATTTTAAAACATTATTATTTAAAATAATTAATCATTTTATATTATATATCCACTTTTCAACCGGTTCTGTAGATTCCCATAAAAGCAAGAACACAATAATTAAACAATCTTGAAAAAGGGTTCAAACAAGAAGAAACAAACATAAAATGTTAAAAACGTAAAAAAGGCTAAATTTTTATGAAAACCATTTAATATATTAATTCACTCATTTAAAGAGGACGAATCTTTTGAATCAAAGGTTAAAATCTTCATAGAAAACAAAATAAAAATTGTAGCTACCTAGGGTGAGATTTATGATTTAACTAAGTGTTTCAAACAAGAAGATTAAAAAGGCTAATCTCTCTTTATTAACTCATATAATATTACATTAATACACTCATTGAAAAATGGAAGAATCTTTCGTTGATTTTGACCATTTTGATTATAATTATTTGAAGAAAAAGGTTAAAAATCATTAAAAAGTTATGCTTTTGATTTACCTTGCTGATTTTGGGAACGATGGATCGGAGCATAGAGAGTCGATCATTAAGTCGTTTTCTCCGTCGTCTCTCCGCCATTAGATTCTTTGAAGGTTGGCCTTCGAGCTTTTTACTCTTCTTCTTGTTTGTAATTGTCTCTCCTCCTCCTCCACAGTAACCAACACTGAAGCTTTTGCTCTGATCAGATTCCATCAATGGAGATGGATACGACGTCGGATTGTTAAAATTCTCTTCTTGACAAGTTGGAAGCATCAATGGAGGTGAAGAGGAAGAAGAATCGATAATCTCTTGCCACGCTTCAAGAAAAGGGTAATCGAATGTTGCTGCTGCGGCGGCGGAGGAAGAGAGTAACGGCGGAGATGGTGGTGGTGGTGGTGGTTGTTGTGGTGGATGAAGAAGCAATGGAGGAGGTTGAGAGATTAGATCCATGAAAGAAGAAGAATATAGAAGGGTATTTTCGTCTTCTTCTTCATTGTTGAAACAGAGGTAATCAATATTCCATCCATTTGGGAAGAATTGATGATGATGATGATGATGATGATCAAATCCGCCATTAAAGCTCAGATTGTTCATGTTGTTGTTGTAGTTATTGTTGTTGTTGTTGTTGTCGGTGGTTTCTTGCTTTGTCTGAACAAGAAGATCTTCGAACACATTCATTTGAGTCGACAGTTCCATTTTTTCTGTAATAAAGGAAGAGAAAACAGAGTGTGTGTGAGTTTGTGGATTAAAGAAGATGAAGTGTAAGTGTATTTATATATAAATCCAGAGATGTGTGTATGTGTGTGTGAGCAGACTGTTAATTAAAATAAAGATTCCCGTTTATATTAACTCTATTTTAATATCTATGGGCTTTATATGATCTATGGTTTTTTTTATTTTGTTTGATAACACATTTTATTGTTATCTCGTGACAAAAATAATAAAAACATTTTTTTTGTTAGCTCTAGCCTCTAGGAATAGGAGGCTATATATTACAAGACTTGACATGAATCAATGTAATTTTATTTTGGCAAGTTTAGCCTATGCAAAATAAAAGGTGCTAGTGTTAACCGAATTTTTACTCCAAGTCATATAAAACACACAAGTTTTTTGAATTGTATACTTCATAAAGTCTCATGCTTTATAGAAAGTTAGGAGGAAACCATAATCGAATAATGATGTTACAGAAGAGTTTTTGGTTTACTGATTGATGTTATTGCAGTATAATTAAATGTGAGAAACTTTTAGATATTTGAATATCCATATGTGCATTGTACATAGATAAATATATTTTAGTTTAAATGAGATATATGGGTGCTACTCTATACATTTCCCGTTAAAATATATTGCTAATTTTTTTGGGATAATTAATCAAATAATCTTGTAAGTTCTTTAATTACTAAAACAATTTTTTGAAAAATGAAAAATGTTTAAAAGTGGTTAAAAGACTTTTAAACCTATTTTTTTTAATAACAAAAATGTCATTGACAATAATTTTAAAAAAAAAATTAAAATTAAAATTTAATTAAAAATTTAAATATATTTTCTTTTATTTTTATGATAAAAATGTGTTTGCGATCGGCATTTACAAAAGACGTTTGCAATCAGCATTTACGATCGCCGTTTGTGATTGGCGTTTGTGACCAGCGTTTGAGATCGGCGTTTGCATTTGGCAATTGTGATTGGCAATTTCGATTGGAGTTTGCGTTTGAAACCATGGTAGATTTTTTGGACTGTTTTAGATGTTATGGTAAGTTATTTGCAGTATGCAAAAAATACTTTATCATTAGTGGTATACTTATTTTCTAAATAATAGTAGATTTGTATATCGACCGACGTTTGCGACCGACATTTTCGTTCGGAAATTCGTTGTATGTAACATACAAGTCTACAATGATACGTAACATACAAATCTACCATTATTGTATGTAAACATTTGTGTCTACCATCATTGTAAGTAAGAATATAAGTCTACCATCATTGTAGGTAAACATATAAGTCTACCATCATTGTATGTAAGCATACAAGTCTACTATCATTGTACGTAAGCATACAAATCTACCACTGTAAATTTACCGCCATAGTAACCAATAAATCTAGCAACTGAAGGTTGTTTTAGTAAACAAAAGATTAAATAACTCTACCGCCTCAATAATAAGTCTACTACTTATTATAAATCTGTCATCATTAAAAATAAATCTACAATCCAAAACTCATGTAAGTCTACCTCATATGACAATAAATGTATCCCGTAACTTTAATATATCGTCAAACAAAATAAATCTACCATTCGATTATAAATCTACGAGTTAAATCTACCATTCGACTACTAAGTCTATCACTCAGAAATATCTCTACCACCATTGGCGTTAACTCTACCACTAAATAAAAATAAGTCTACGAAAAAAATCTATCATTGTAATATTAAGTCTACCGTCTTGAATTAAGTCTACCATGCCGGTTATAAGTCTACAATCATGAAACAAATCTACCATCACTAGAATGGTAGACTTTTCCATTTTTGCTAGATTTATTTTCTCTGATTCTACCTAGGTGTCAAAATATAGTAATGACAGTTTTGTAAATACTTTTTGTCATCAAAGAAAATAAGGATAAAACGGATACAGAAAGTTATTTGAATAATTATGAAAAATTGGCATTGGTTTAGTAAAAAGATAATTTTTTAAAATTGTTTGAGTAAACTTTTTTTTTTTTCATTTACTATATATATTCTATTTTTATATTTATTTACAATTAGTGTCATGTATAGATAAGGGTTTAACCCGTGGAGATATTTAAGAATATGCATATTTTTAATCATTAGATCACCATATATATATATATATATATATATTTTTTTTTTTTTTTTTTTTATATATTTATATATGTTTGATTTTTTCCGACTATGATTCATACACAGGGGGATCCACCTAGTATAGGAGGGTGGCAGCTTAAATATCTTGAGATTAGTGTATATTATAAAGGTATTAAATTGATGCCCCCACTCAGACTTTGTCGTTTGCCCCCAGAAGCAAATTATTTCTGAAACAATGGACTTGAAAAACCCAAGAATAATACTAATAGGCACATTTATTTGGTCAAATGTTAAAACTTAAATCTAAAAAAACGTTAATCTTCTTAAATTATGTTAATCTTCTTAACGAAGCTTCCTTAATCGAATCCTAACAAATATTTATGCTATTCTAAAGATTTTTCTTAGATTTATGATATCTACTGTATTTAATCCAATCAATAAAAAAAAAATCAACAAAGGTATAATGTGGAAAATATGATTAGATAAATAAATGTAAATATGAACATATATTGGAATTTTTAACAAAAATAAATTATGTATAGTGGAATGTATAAATGTTGTTGTCGTGTTATATAATAGGAGTTTGAGTACGATAATATATGGTATGTATATATATATATATATTTATCTCCAGTAAAATTTATTTTTGGATCCGCCACGGTTTAGACATGCTCATTCTTATATTTGAATTCGGGTTATAACATGGTAGCATCGTAAGTATATATCACTAAACTACAATTTCCGAGCGTAATGAAACCGTATTTATCTAACCGTATTTGAGTTGAGTTACATCTGCTTGAGTTAAGTAATTGACCAAGAAAAAAGTATACGTTGATTAATTCCCTTTCCTTACAGGAAAGCTTTGATCCCACAAATTCCATGTCTCGACGAAAACGGATATGAACATTGTCTACCCCTCTTGCTTTATTTTATTTTTATTTTTTTGTCTTCTATATATTCATTTTTAATAATATATTTACATATCAATGATGAAATATCGTTTTTTTGTTTTTGATGATAATGATGAAATATCTTTGAGAGGAAATTACTAGTATCTGGTGACACAAGCGTACGTAATTGTCTATTGTGTATACGCAAATACTAAATTGCGTCTAGATCTTGCCTTAATTCCATAATCACCATCCATAATTTATTTTTAATTGCAATTTGACCCTTAAATCAAGGTATCGTTTGTGAATAGTAATCTCAACTTTTCTAATGCATAGCATAGGCCATAGAAATAATTGCCCCTATGTTCACATTTGTCTTACGTTTGATATCGACGTTTATTCTTTTTAATTTACGCTTTTAAAGTCAAATTTTACTAAATTGGCTGTAATTTTTGTTCAAAACAAATTATTCTAAACTAATCACCGAACATTTTGGAACTCTTAGAATTTTTCATACATAGTGTTTTCCATCACCATAAGGGCCCGGGTGTAAGTTAGCAAATCTGAAAGTTAAGGGGTGAAATAATCAGAAACTACATTTATAGAAGCAAATCTAGCTACTTGACTGGTAATATATTATTCAAAATACGAAACAAATCCGTGGAAAAAATCATGCATATGCCTAGAATGTAGCTTTTTCATTTTTTTTATGTGTAATTTTAGTTTATGTTTGCATGTGAACTTCTTGCTCCATCTTCAGTGCCATTCGAATATAAACCGTAAGAGAAAGTAAATAAATAAATAAAGGAATAAAAAGAAAGTGAGCACATGGCAAAGAGAAGCTCCATGTTCACGAAAACAAACAAACTGTCTAAGGCCTCTCTCGTCCCCTCAGTTCACTCACTTTCATCTATAATTAATCAACATATTTTTTATAATATAAAATGTTTTTGGAAGTTTTGTTTCGTTTCAAAAAAAAAAAAAAAATTTTGCATTTTTATACAACTTTTAACTTTATTGGATGATCAATAGTATTCTGGAGTTTTTTTCATAATTAGTAAAATTAATTTTATTAATATTATAAATAATACTTTTTAAAAAAAGAATAATTTTTAAACTTTACATTTTTAGCTAAAACATCTTGAATTTTGAAACAGACACAATATAACGAGTATGAGTATGAGTATGAGGTAAAAAAAAACAAAAAACATGCGTGAGAGTATATATATTCACATATATGGACCATGGAATGCAGGAGTGGAAAATGATTTTGAAAATAGCAAACTTAATTACGGCTTTTTTATTTTCTAATTCTTGATTTTATTCGAAATACCAAAAAGTAGAAAGTAGTAGCTTTTTCTGTAGTTCTATTTGTTTACTAGGAGACTTTCGAATCTCGATGTTAGAAAGAAAAATAAATTCGTTTGTTTTGATATATGTCTCACTCGAAAATATTATAGAAAAAAAAAAACAACTTTTTCTAGTGATAGGAAAAATACATCATAAAATCTTTACAAGATTTTATATTTTTTTACATATTTATATAATAAAAGAGTAAACTATTTCAACGTGAATTCGAATTTTTTTGAAACACTTTCACTTCTATTTGACCAATCAATATCAGTCGAAATGGTGTCACGTTTAGGCCGATTAGAAAATCTGATGAGTGAGGTATTCGACGACTTTATTCATCATGTGAAATTAGTCGAATGATAAAAACTCGTATCACCCCTTAATTATAAAAATAAAATAAAAAATACAGTATAAAGTTTCCTAAATTGGTGGTAAAACTATTAGTATTATCTTTACAAGTAATAACTTTTACGTCAACATTGTTTATAAGCTAAAAAGTATTTCCAAAATGATTAGAATCAAATTTCTTTTACCATTTACGCATTGCATTTGTATTTCCATTTATATTTACTATTTGCATCGACCAAAAAATATATCTACAGTCTACAAATATTTTTGGTAAAAAAAAATATTAAAACAAGATAATTTTAATTTATTTAAATCTTTTTAATCCGAATTCGATTTTTCTGTGAACAATTTCACCTTCAGTCCATTAAAAAATCCGGTGAATGGACCACTCCGTGACTACACTCATCTTGAAAAATTAGTAGAGTGGTTAAAACCCGGATCACCTCTGATTATAAAAAATAAAATATATATATTTAAAAATAAGAGAGAATTTGTGGGATAGTAAAGAAAATAAAAATAAAAAAATTAGAAAAAAACTTTAAAATAGTGTATTAGGATGGAGTAGGAGTCCCAAATGCCACTATCTGTAAAAAAATGATCTCATGTGCTATTTCATAAGTTGAATGCCACTATCTCATTTAATCTCATGTGATATACCATTTTGCCCTAATTAAAACTTATTAAAATAATTTAAGTTTAAATCATTTTCATAAAATTTAAAAATTAAAATGTAAACATAAAAAAAAACAAATTCTCATCGACACGAGCACATCGATCCCCTTCCTCCATCCTCGACAGTTGAACAAAAAGAGATGTCGAATTCCGCTTACCTTTGCATTTGAGAAGAAATCAATCGGCCGACAACGACGGAAGAGGAAGAAGAAAGGACGGAGAAGAAGACTAGCAGAGGAGAAGAGAGACGAAAAGAATTGCGAAGAGGGAGAGGAGGTGGACGGAGGAGAAGACAGGCGGAGAGGAAGAGTGACGAAGAGGATTGCGTAGAGGCGGACGTAGGAGAAGATAGAGGCGGAGGGAGCGGGAAGAGAGAGACGAAGAAAATTGTAAAATTAGTGCCGAACCCTAATTATAAGTGGGTTGGGTGAGTATTCACGAGTCATCGGGTTCGGATGGCTATTAGGATGGTTGGGTTGGTAATTTTAGAGAAGTATGAATGATATACAAGTATTTCCTCGGTTTTGGGTTTTAAAGAAAATCATAAATAAATTAATTATTATAACGGTGGTATTTCAGATCAATTTCGAAGAGATAGTGACATTTAAACCATTGATTCTTTAGGATAATGTTACATGTGGTGAGTTTGGTTAGATTTTAAATTTGGTTTTTTTAATGTTATTGAGCCAATTAATTCTAAAAACAAGTGTTTTAACGAAGAGGGGAAAAAACTCAATCAATCTACACGTATCCAACTAAAAAAGACGTAGATAAACCCATGCAACGTGTCACTATATAGGCACACATCCAGAAATGAGTATAAATATATACATGCATCTATATCTATATAGATTTGTACAAGTGTGTTTATTACAAAAATGAGTGCGAAGAAGAAGAAGAAGAGACGGACAAGTCTGTGGAATGGGATCGAGGCTAGCTTGTTTGTATTCAGAAGCTGTGAGAGATTGTGGTGGGGGGCACATTGAGATTCAGTGAACTGTCTCGTACTGAATCGTGACCCTCACTCCTAATTAATGATCTTACTCCATTATAGTATTCTTCTTTTCTTCCTCTTCTTCATCTTCATTTTCACATGACATGACTAACGAAAAAGCTGCTCCATCAAATTTAATTGTAACTTCGTCTTCTTCTGTACCGTACATTTCAATTAATTTCTCTTTGGATTATAATCATAAGTCAAAAGCCTTACTAGATCTAACATAATTCGACTTGGGGGGTTCGACAATAATGTCAATAAACGATTTTTTATATATATATATTGATTGTCATCTACTCATCATCTATGTAAAGGAAAGATTTAACTCATTAAGAAGTTTAACATTAAAGAGGATAAAAGTTGATAGTAGTACTGCCAGCTTTGATACAGCTAAAAATATATAATATGGATTTAATTTGTGTTAAAAGTCCTAATCTTATCATCTAATTAAGTAGTTAATCTATCGCATATATCCTCCAAACAAAATTGAAAGTTTTTGAAAAATACCAATTTTAAAATTTTTTTTTTCAAAAATACCACTAAAATTATATCATTTACTCAAAATAACCTTTAAATTTGGATTAACTATTTTAGGTTTAGGATTTTGGAATAATTTAATCAATTATATTTAATTAGTGGCATTTTTGAAAATAAACAACTTCTTGTGACATTTTTAAAAATAAACATATCAAAAATAATATTTTTGAAATTGTCTCAACAAAATTAAACCAATCATTCATTTAATTGTACGTATAGTTTCACATTTTTCACGTATGTAAAAATCAAAATAGTCTAATATTATTTATTTATTCAAATACTATATTAAGCCAATTCACGATGTTCTAATATTTTGAAAGTTGATGAATTATAATTGAATCTATTGAATTTCATTTATAGTTGATTATTGTAAATAATTTTCATAAAAATATATTTGGTTTTTTTTTACGTATTTTCCATAGTAGTATCGATTTATTATTTTTGATTATGACAAAAAAAAACACTAGTTTGTATTTAATGTCAGATATTTAATAAAAATAATGTAAAATTCAAGAAATATATATATGCAAAAATATAAGCAACATTTCATTCTTAAAAAAAAATCGGATTTAATACTCAATTAAGCATTTGGAGGACAAAAATAAAACAAGGTTTGAAATAAGCAAAAGCTTGACCTGATTCGGTTCTCAAGGCGAATGTGTGACAAAGAGAAGGGGCCAAGACCACGTGAATTCTCCAAGCATTCGCTTACGTGTCCGATCCTGAAGTCTCCACGTGTCCATGTTACCATTGCCAGGCGACCACGCATCTTTTCCGTATGCGCCAAAATAAACTTAAAAAAATGCGAAGAAATAGTTTTGTTTCCAACAAATCCTCTCATAGTTTTAATAAAATAACTATAAACAATGCTTGTTACTGACAAAAAGTAATTGTTAATCAAATTTTTAAAGTTTATAAACAACAGTTTATTTTTAATAATTAAGAAATATAAGCTGTATCATTTAGGGAATACATGAGAATAAGCTTAAATCGGGGGATGTGATGCAGATGCGGATGCAGACAATGTTTTTTGATTTCTTGAACGAATAGTTTATTTTAATTTTGGGGAATAGTTATTTTGACTTCTGCAAGAAAGCATATAAAATCTATTGTCTAATTAAGGACAATTCCTCGGATCATTTTAAAATTCTACTAGGTATATAATACCACTTTATAGTTTAGAATAACAATTATGTCTTTTCTTGAGATTCATAACGAATATATATATATATATATACACCTGAAAGAATTTCCATACGATTTTAGAAAATTGCCTTGATTATTCTAAAATAATTTATCGAAGAGGGGAAAAAGAGTTGAGCACTTGACAAGTTATTTCAGTATTTTATCGATACGCAAATGTCTAATTATTTGTCCTAATTGAAAATCAATGGCTAGAAAATATATACAGAATCTCTATTTTTTTTCAAAACTAAATATTTTAATTTTCGTACGTAAGGAGATTTTGTTTGCATTGCATGAAATCGGTGGACAGCCCACAGTTTATGTATATTCTCTCATCGAAACCGCTTTTCGCTTTTTCATTTGTCCACTCTTTATTTATTTGGTTAATTATTACTATTATAAACTTATAAAGGACACATATTTCTTTGTTTTGGGCCCGTTTGTGATGCCTATGTTAAATAATTATAAGGTTTAGGTTTTAAAATATTTAGGTTATACTAATAATTTTTTCTTTTATAAACGGTGGAAGTTGCAAGTTTTGACCACAATTTTTCTCGTTATTTAGAGCCAACTGTTGATAATAGTATTTTAAGGTGTAAATTTTTTTTTTTTAAATGAACGTCAAGAAATATTTATATTTTGTTTAGATTATGTGCAAAATTTACGAAAAACATATATTAATGTTCTAAAAATAAGTCTACAAATATCAAAGACCCAGTTTATATGCTGTACGTACATATCTAAGAAAAAAAGAATGAAGGATTTTATATAGCAAATTACGTTGTATAAGAAGTTTTTTTACTTAATACCGTAGATTTAGAGTATGTTAAAAAACAATCAATTTGAAGTCGAGATGCTAAAATTACTAGACCATAATGAGTCAATGACTATCTAGTTTATATTATCATTAATTTTTATTATCAGCATGGTGTACGTTAAAAAAAATAGTACGAATAAATTAAAAACAAAAATTATGTAAAACAAACCGCAAACAAATTGTAAAACAAGTTACAGAATACTTATCGTATTCCATCAAAACGAGGGATCGAGTTTCAACCATTATGTTTTTATGTTGGCTATATATATCAAACATTCTAAATGGTAAAAAAACCGGTTTTTTTTTATAGCCTTCAACGTTATTTCAGACTAATTATCTGGTTATCACAAAAAGGAAAACAATTTGTAATTTAACTATATCAAGTATTTCTCATTTATATCTGATTAACAAATCTAGAACCACTATTAAAATGAGATGGAATGGGAATAATATTAATATATTTTAACATCAGATAAAAATATAAAAACTTATCTAAACGATAAAAAAACAACAAAAAGATATAAACTTTCATGTATCTTTTCGTCATGTCTAATTGTATACAATTTCATTTCCATGGACAACATAAATTCTCATTTCGTTCTCAAATAAGATTCGAAAGTTTATCTCAATCAAAACCGGTCCAACGTTTTCGTAGATCTTACGTACACAAGATTAAGAGAATATATTTTTTCATATCTATCCTTGTTAATGTAATTTGGTCATGTAAATGTGATGTCTAAAATCGTGAATTAATTCGCTTGTGTTCTAAACCGGATCATAGAGTGCATTATTGAGAGGGGATAGAACAGAATATACAGAAGCAGGATTGGAATTTTACCCACCCATACCAAAACCTGGATTTAAATACAATCACTAATATAACCGTTTTTATATTACAAAAAAGAAGTTAAAAGTATCAATATACAGTAGATACATAGTAACGAGAATGCGTATGAATAAGAAGTTAGATGGCAACGTCACATTCTCCGTTCTATATGTATAAGAGTACGTTAAAGTAAGAGCTCACGTATAGTCACCGTGTCACACTCGTTACATTTTTATACAGCAACATGCTTTTCCAATCATGCTATGTGTTATGGCTTTTTATTACCGAAATTTAATTGGTCCCTATATACATATACTTCTTATTATAAAAATCGAAATTATTTTTTTTTTAAAAACATATAGCGTTTGCATCATAGCTTTAGATTTTAGCATAGACTCACACATACACACGATCTCTCGGGTCCCCCGGTTTTATCTCGTGTCCTCTCTACACTGATGTCATGATACCATATTATTTGTGCGAACTAGATTATATTTCGGAAAATTTTATATAATTATAAATTTTTGCACTTTGCGTGAAAAGAAGGGCAAAAGATCATTCCCGTATATATTAACCAAAAAAAAAAAAAAAATCATTCATATATTCTGAGTACAAGTTATATAGTAAAAAAACACGCCACAGGGTGAATCAAAATTGCGGTTGGGCTGTTTTAGTTATCGTTAAGACATAAAGACGTCTTAATTAGCATATAAATCTTGGATGATTTAGATACTGGATCAAACTCTTAATTTAAATGACGATCTTCAATTATATATCAGGTGAATATTAAAATATTTAAAGGTATATCATCTAGTAAACATCTAGTTTCGACCAACTGATACAATTGTTGTTGTTTTTTTTTTTATATCAAAGGTTGTTACTTGTAGTTGCAGACAACAAGCGTATGATTGTCATATTTTGCATTGTTCTTCTGACCCAAAATAAAAAAAAAATCGATTGGATGAAAAACATTGCTTCAACTTTTAGTTTTGTAATATAAAAAACCTAGTTCAAATTCTAATTGTTTAACTATTTTAAATCCGTTAGAATAACTGGAAATAAAATATTTTGAAAAATTAGACGGACACAAATTTTAATTTTAAACAAGATAGATTTGTATTAGGCAAACAAAATGCATAAACCACCTAAATCATTTACACGACGTCGTCTAAACTATCTAAATTATTTATCTACTATCTAAATCGTCGAATTTTCATCTCCGCAAAAATCTGCCACCTAAAATATAATCCCCACTATGTAAATTCACTTAGCAAAAGCTTACAAAAAAAAATTATCAAAAAAAATTCACTTAGCAAAAGCATTTCAAATCCGCGGTTTAAAATAAAACAAAGCTATCTACTGTTTATATATAGGTCATGTTAGTATAATAAATCCAGTCAGTCCCTATATCTACTTAATCACACAGTATAATAGCGTATTCGAGAAATCATATTAGTCAAAAGCTCTCGTTTTTTTTTGTTTTTTTATGAGACATCATATATCAAATTCGACACGATTCCTTTTTTTTTTATTGTTGAACAACACACGATTCCAATTATACATTTCTACGGAAACGACTTTAATAAATAAAAACAAGGAAAAATTGAAAATAAAGGATTTTTGCATTTTTATTTCCAAATCTCTATTTATATCTAAATTATTCTTTAAATTATATTTAAGTAATTTAAAAAAAAAATTGTCAATGATGTGAAAAACAAAAGAATAAGACTTTTTGTCAAATGTGTGATTGTTGTTTGTTGATTAATAGATTTATTTTGAAATTGATAAAATTTGTTATACTTTGTTTAGAATATTCTTTCTATCTTTTATATATGTTCTAAAATGTTTAGACTATGTAATTTATGCACTGTACATGTTATACGAAGTATAGAATTCATTTATGTTCTACGAAATTTAGAAAACCAATTTTAGAATAGACCATATGCACACTGTTCTATGTTCTACAAAAATTAGAATAGGGTGTCTAATATTTGGTAACAAAATTTAGAATAGGTGTCTACGAAAGTTAGTTCTACGAATATTTGAATACTACGTATTCTTCTGTTTGCTCTATGTTCTACGAAGTTTAGAAAAGAAATTCATAATTAGTTTAGAATTCCAAAAAATAAGGGAACTGAATATTTGAAAAAAGGAAACCGAATCTAGTTGATGCGCATTAATTTACCTTCACTATGGAGCAAAGATCCAATAGGCGATCGAAATTTAAAAATTTATAAAGCCTCAAATAAAACCACAAGTGCATGGTATACCGAGGTAGTACTTAAGGGTCGATCCCAAGGGACTAAAACTTGCACACTAGAGATGCGAGAAACAAATTAATCTATAGCAAATATTTTTGGGTTTTTGTCTGGTTTAAAAGCTAATAAAAGCAAGAAATTGAAATGCAAGAAGATAAACAAGATAAAAGCATTGGACCATGGGTTTAACTATAAAAAATGAACTAACAATCAAACAATGATGCTAAAGATTGAATTAAGTACCATCCTAGAACATGAAATTCACAATTATGACTAATCCATTTCCATGGCACTAATCACTTCACTAATTAAGTAATTAACAAAAAATTCCGTTCGTAATCACATAATCAATGAGCATTAAGAAACAATTCCACTTAGTTCACTAAACATCCTAATCATCAATTTCCATTGGCTAGGATATGTAAAGCTCATAAAAAATTTGGTTCAAACATTTTCACAAACACCTTCCGGGCATGAAATGCCTAAGTTCTAGATTTTGAGTGATCAAGTCAAAACTAGCATTAAAAACAACATAAATGAAGGATCTAACAAGATGCAACCTAAATCATCACCATCTAACCATCAATTCATCAAAATCCATGATACAACTAAAAGCTAAGTGCTAAACATGATGAAGAACAAATAAAAAGACATAAACATAATAAAAATGCATAAATAAAAAGATAAGGGATAAAAGTTTGAAGAATACTTCTCTAAAGTAGCATGAAATGTTGATGATTAATCAAAAACATCAATAAAAGAGTTTAGATCTAAAACCAACTCTAAAGAGAAGAAAACTTAGGTATTTTTGGTCTTAAAACATATAAATACTCCTAAAAATGTACCCGGAACAAACCGGGTTGGATCCGGGTCAAATAGGCAAAAGTCAACGAAATATGAAAAAGTCAACTGTATGCATGCCCACTTGGTGTAGCTCCACTTGGCTTCTAAACCGAGTGTGAGTGCATCTTCACTCAAATCTTCATTCCTTAGCATTTTCTACCAATCCTTCCATCTCCATTGTCTCTCTCAAGCCTCCAATGCATCCACATAGCTCCAATAACTCCAAAGATACCTAAATCAAACCAAAACAATAACCAAAATGCACAAACACAAATCATAACTCTAAAATGCATGTGAAAACTAAAATGAGATTCAAAGACTAAAATATGGTACAAGTATGACACAAAAGAGGGTGAAAAATGATGAAAACATATTCAAAACGGTGTAAAAACACCAAATATCACTAGTATTTTAGGAAATCGAATATATTGTTTAGATTATGTTCTCCGGATTGTAGAATTCGTATTCTGCTTAGTTCAGAATTCTTTAAAATTGTCGATAATCGTTTCTCTATATACATAGTTTTTGTGTCAATTTTTTATGTGTTTAGCAATTGAATATGATGCAAATCTACGTAACATGTGGTGTATAGAGATCGTTTGAAAACAAAAAGTGAAGATTTATGGTTGATGAAAAAAACGTGCGAGATTACTTACCTTGCAATCTACTACAATTATTGAAAATCTCAAGCTGATGGTTTCAGAAGGTTGAATTAAAGATACAAAAATTCAAGATCCAAAAATAAGTTGTATAGTCAAAAGGCAAAAGAGATCATTTGACATTCTGAGGAGTATTTAACTATTACTTCAAGCTCCACCAACATAATTTCAATTAGACACGCAAACCTTTTTGTGTGTTAATGGATCATAATATATTATATATATATATATATATATATATATACATATATATACACCCGAGAGACTTGTTAATTATATTATAGAAATTTAAAATATAATTAACATATTTTATTGAAACAGAATATGCGAGATTTGTTAGTCAATAGCCCGAACGTAGGTAGTGCGAACAAAATGGTTAGGTCAACTAAGGAAGAGAGAGAATAGTTGAGAAACAGTGGAAGCTTGTATGGTCTTTGGCTTCTTCATTTCATGGCTCTTCCATTTCCATGTTTCCTCTTCCTCATAAAACCCATTTTACTAGAAATATATCAAATCAGTTTGATATTTGTATATATATTAACACTGGATTTTGTCCAAAAGAACCACACATAACATCATAGTCTCAAAGCTCGAAACAGTTTCTTGTACAAAAATTTTAAGTTTAGGAAAAGAATAGAGATTTCTGGTGAATTTATTGCTTCAAGCACCACCAACATAATTTAAGATTAGGAAGAGAATATGATTTATGGTGAATTTATTTATTGGAATTTTAAGAGGAGACTAGGTGCATTGGTTTGGAGAGAGGCTGTTAGGAGAACTGTTTTGTAAAAAGCTAATGTGAACCTCTTTTTCTGCTAGAGGATTTAATTTCGAAATTAATAAATTTAATTTAAAAAAATAATTTTCCAATTCTGAAATTAAGGATTTAAATTATTACAAAACTCAGTTTTCGTATGGCCGTCTCCTCTGAGCTTCACCGTCCACGTGACTTGTCAAAGCTCAGTTTTCGGCGTGCCTCATTCCGAGAATTTTTCTGATGTTGTTCTTATATTGGGCCTGGGCCAATATATGTTACTGGGTCGTCCCTTATGGAAAGGTCCATTAAGCAATACACGTGTTTCTGTCAATGCCATATCTTCGGGCTTGTATTGTCTTAAACCTCCTCCGTCGTACCGGAGAGATCAATTTCCTCTCTATGGGAGAGTTCATTTTACCCTCCTCTTCCTTTGGAGAGAGAATCTCACCTCCACCTTACTTCTGTTTGAGAGGAGAATTTTCTGCGGTTTTAGAACCAAATCAAAATGTCAATTTTTGACCGTATTGATATCTTGTGTAGCGGTCTCCACGGGACCAGAAGATGTAACGGGACTCGTCTCAATGAGTTTCTGAGGTGTAAATTGTCTTTCAAAGTCACAAGTTAAGGTGTTAAAGTGATCATCTTTCAATTTTCCGGCTTTGCCGTGAATGCTTTGTTGACACATCCAATATAGTTGGATTCGCAGTCGTTCTATTTTGAAGATTTATCTTCTTCAATTTTTACCGTTTTCAAGCTTTGTTGTTCTAATCAAGGAGTTCTAATGCAACAGTTTAAATTAACGAGAATGTAAAAAAAAAAATTATTACAAAATTTAGTTCATCAAATATTCATAAAAGTATAAATGGACAAATTCAAAAAAAAAAAAAAATTTATTTATTTTCAATTTTCCCAAAAAACAATGAAACGAATCGAGGAAAAAAAAAAAGTGGGGCCATTCAATTATTACAACATAGGAGGGGAGCTTTACGAGAACACGAGCCAGATTCAGTTAATTTTGTCTAATTTTGGATATATTGTGTTTATTTAATTTTTGTTATCCACCATAGGTTTTGTAATTTGTACGAATCATATCAAAGTCACATCTCATCTCACATATTCACATGTCCAAAACTATTCATTTTACCCTACAAATCAAATTAACATATAGTAATTCGTATCTTCCAAAATTTTTACATATCTAATGCCAGCTTGCAAATTAATATTTTATATCAGTCAAGTCAATTTATATTACAGTAGTACTAATTAGAATGATTAATGTTATCTTTTTGCTCGTGTATGCTAATTATCATTTATAGTAGTTTAAAAATAGATATACTCCGTAGAGGGGAGAGAGGAGCTATTCGTTTCCATATTTCGGCCCTCTTAAGAGTTTTAAAAGCCAACCTATTGGGCTACACTAAAGCCCATTAAACAGTAGCCCGTTTAGAACTATTTGGATATGGAAGGCTTGGAAACGACTGTCAGATGTCCAGCTATCATGTAACGGTTAGGTATTATCAGTAAACCAACCGGTTTATGATTCTATTTGGCCGGTTATTGACTATGGTATTTACTCTGTTTCTATGAAAATCTCTGCGTCCATGGTATTTGGTTTTTAGATTATCTACGAATTACACCTAAACCGATTCTAACAATTTAGAAGATTTAGGAAATGATGTTACTCTCTCAGAAGAAGTAACACCGAAAAATCCAGAGTAGTTGCTGTCTTGTAAGAAAAAAACTCGATTTTCTTTTTTTTTGTCAACAATCTCTATATATTAAATCAATTGCAAACGGTTTGGTAATTACTCTATGAAATAAACCGTATCGGTTTTATCTGACTTACATGAGAAAATAGATAATTTCGTGCTCGAATTCTTTTTTGCAAGAGTTTTTTTTTTTTTTTCAAAATGTCTCGATTTAATGGGAAAGTTTTCGATATACAACGAAATTTCATCAAAATTGTGTGTAACGTTTGAATTATTAATGTTTGGAGAAGAAAAAGTTGAATAAATCCACGTCAGATGGGAGTTTGCGCACACGTGGTTTAATAGGCGCGTGGTCTTTTGAGAAATATCTTTTATAGTGGGTGCTTAGCTGTCGTGGGCCCCATAGTTCTGAAAGTGGTCCCCAGTTCGGTTGTTGGGCTTCGACGCTACCCTTAAAAATCCAGCTTCTCATTTATTTATTACGGACATTACCTTTTTTTTTTCCATTGGAGTCACTTCTTATAAAATCCTATATATATAAGTAGAAAAGACGTTTACAAAAAAAAAAATTTAAGTATCATTCAAATAACATTTTAAAGTCATGTTATTTAATTTATCTAATTAAAATTATATATTATGGTGGAAATTTTTATATATTTTCATTAATTTTATAACAGCAGTCCATTAATATATATTTTTCAAATTTAAATCCAACTAAATGTAATATTTTAAACTTAACATATCATCTATTTTTATTTTTTTTCTGATATATTAACAAATTTTTATTATTATATTTATAACAATATTATATATTGTATATATATGTATTTAGATTAATATACTATACAAATATTTTTATTATGATGTAGTATATTATACATATTTAATCACACTTACAAATATTTATACATTTTATTATTGGAAAATATATATTTTTTCGTTTGTTATGTCCTATAAATTCATATAAATCTAAAATTTATCTGATTTTTCGCATGCTCTATAATTTATACGAATAATGAAATCAATTTTACACTCAAAAGATATTGAAATAAATAACATTTGCATATGTTTTGATTAATTTTACACATAAAATATTAAAACGAATGGTATTAACAGATATTTGATCAAAAATTTATTCAAATTTATTACATTTATGTACAATACATATCATTTTTGTACGTTTATAAATGTTAGAATTCATATGTTTTATCATACACATTTAAATATTAAAAATTTATATATGTTAAAATCGATTAGTCAACCTATTTAATCATTTAATGCTGCATTTGGCGCATATCAAAATCTAGTTTTGTAAATTTGTTGACAAAAAAAAAGCAAATTTAAATTAGATTAGAGTGTGACAAATTAATATAATTAGTAGGAAGGGAAATAAAAAAAAAAATCAAACAAGAAATGCATCAATAGAAGGAAAAAAATAAAATAAAATTTGAATCAAAATGTTAGTTAGAGAAACTTGGAAGAAATTGGCCCACGGCATAATAATCGTATTTTTGAAAAGAAAGCTGAAAATGGGCTTCGAGAAAAGCTTTTTAAAATAAACAAGAATCCAACGGTCCAGATTTGACCCATTTTGGTTTTAAGAATATATATCCAAAAATTGCACTCATTCACTCAATAATTGTGTTTTACTCTTTTGCCTCTGTTTCCTCATCTCTCTCTCTCTCTCTCCCTCGCTCTCTCTCTCTCCCTCTCTCCCTCTCTCCCTCTCATCTCTATCTCCACTTTCGTAATCTTTTGGTGTTCATTTTAGTGTTCTTCTCTCTGTGTCTGAGAAACATGGCTTATTTTTTTTTTTCGATAAGGGAACATTCAACTTAGTTTTTTCTTTTTTACTTTTTTTGTGGGGATTTTAATTAAAGTTTTTTTCTGATAAGTGAATGATGACGTCATGAGCAGTCAATATTCTGGGTAAGTTGTGCTACACATAATACCTTTTCTTTTTCATTCGTTATTTAGAACAAGATGCAAATATCAGATTTCATTTGGTTATTCAGAGAAAATTTATTTGGAGAAAATCGATAATTTATTTGTTGATCGCGAATTAGACATTTCAAATTTTTAGCATTTTTCTAGCCCAGAGAAGTGAATGGAAAAAGCCCATTGGCGATTGGGTTCATAACCATGGAGGGTACTTTCGTCATTTCTATCATTTGGTGTTGCCCTAAATTCGCTCGCCGTCTAGTCGGTGACCGTGAAGCGGTGAAAAAATGATTTTTTTTTTCCTGGTAGGAATTTGTATTTTGTTCGACTTCTTACTGCAATTTGTATTTTTTTCTTTCTATAAAACATTCATATAAGTTAATTATGATTGCATATAACGTGTAAACCTTATGATTAGCATGGAATAATAATCCAGTTTTAAAGGTTAACAAAAAGTTTCAAAAGTAACGAGTAATTCATATGAACGAGATCCTAGCTGTCTACACGTGGCCGACCTCTGACCTGGCAAAGAAAAAGCGACCAATCAGAGAGTCTGTAATAAAAACCAAAAGAAACAAAAAAAAAAAAGAAAGAATAGTCTGTGTGGGTCCTACCCAAGTGGGACCCATTCGACATCGAAATGACTAGTTTACATCTCTCTCTCTTAAAACAAATATGGAAAATCTTTTTTTTTTTTGTCAACAATATGGAAAATCATTTAAAAACCCAAATCGATTATTTTCCAACTTTCATAGGAAAATTATAAAAAAAAAACACTCACGACGCCTCACGAACAAACGGCTAAAACCACGCCACGTGGCTAATTACGCGATCTGAGCCATCCGTGGCAGATTTCACGGGCAGCTAGATCGGGCAGCTTCAACCAACGGATCTGAACCGTCAGATCTTAAATCAACGGTCAGATATAAACTAAGCGTTTTGTCGGTCAGATTCCAATGGCCTTTAAGAAGAGATGATGCCTCCCATCTTCTTCCTCATTCCAGTCATCTCCAAAAACCCTCTTTTATCTTTTTTTTTTCAACCTTCGACCTCTGAATTTTTTTTTATTTCCCCGATCGCCGGAATTGTCGCCGGTGATGTAATTTTCCCGCCTTTTTTGGGTTTTTCGAAGCTGGAGACTCGAACACAGTGAAAACCTCCCCCCGAAATGACCTTGCGACCATCGCGATTCGTATGGCACCGGCTGTTTTGGCTACCTTAAACGAACCGTCGTTCCAGGGACAATGCGGCGCCGTTTTTATGAGGAAATTTACAAACCAATCCGTCGCCGAAAACACCAATCATCCTCTTCCTCTCTTCAACCCTAACCCTAACCCTAATTTCGATTCGATTCACAGGAGCAATTCGAGCAAACAGTTGGATGATTCGTCTGATTTTGGAGGCTACACTACTTTCAATGTCGCTGGGTACACCTCGAGTCAGCTCAGGGAGTTGAAGAAGCGCTTCACCTTGGAGCTCGAGCAGATTCGGATCCTGAGGGAACGGATCGAGTCGGGGACGTTCGAAACTCAGCAGGTTTATACTACACCGGAGATAGACGCCGTTCGATCAGCTCCGACGAATAGCTTTGCCGGTGAAACGAATGACCTTGGACCGAAGAAGAAGAAACCAAAGAAAAACGGGCCAGGTCTGAAACGATGCAATCCATTTGCAGCCGGAGAGCCTCACCTAAAGCGGCCGGCGGTTTCGGATCCGGAGTCGGAGAAACTGTTGGCCGGTATGTTGAATACTTGTGGTCAGATCTTGGTTAAGCTGATGAAGCATAAATGGGCGTGGGTGTTCAACACTCCTGTTGATGTGGTAGGTTTAGGGCTTCATGATTACCATCTGATCGTGAAGAAACCTATGGATCTGGGGACTGTTAAGCTAAATCTTGATAAGGGATTTTACGTTGCGCCGCTTGATTTTGCAACCGATGTTCGATTGACATTCAACAATGCAATGGCGTATAACCCAAAGGGACAAGATGTTTATTTTATGGCCGAGAAGCTTCTCGATCATTTCGACGGAATGTTCAATCCTGCATTCAAGAAATTCGAGGCTCAGAAGCTAAAACTCACTGGCTCGTCGTCTCGTCCCGAACCTGAGCTCAAGCAAAGACAGTGGAATCAGAATCCGATGGTTGCGAATGTTAGGAAAGGAACCGAACAAATCTCTATAGCGAAGAAGCTTGATTCAGTGAAGCCGCCACAACCTACATTGCCTCCTCAATTAGTCGAGCCGCCACGTGTGCAATCTCCTTCTCCTCCTCCTCCGCCGGCTCAGCCTCAACCTCCACCGCCACCTCCTCCGCAGTTGGTTAGTGAAGCAGAAGCACCTCCTGATGTGAGTGAAGTAACAAAAGGGAGGAAAGGGAAGTTGCCGAAGCCAAAGGCTAAGGATCCAAACAAGAGACTGATGACAATGGAGGAGAAGTCAAAGCTTGGTATGAATCTACAAGACTTACCTCCTGAGAAGCTTGGACAGTTGGTTCAGATTCTAAGGAAGAGAAACGGACATTTAGCTCAAGATGGAGATGAAATTGAGCTAGATATAGAAGCTGTCGACAACGAGACTCTATGGGAGCTTGATCGTTTCGTGACAAATTACAAGAAGATGGCAAGCAAAATCAAGCGTCAAGGGTTTATCCGGAATGTGTCAACTCCACCTAGAAACATGGTAAAGCAAATTAGCGCTGCATCCTATCAAAACGGCCATTTGATTTCTGTTCTGTCAATACTTAAATCCTTGTTTTTTTCCGGTCTCTCCCTCAGACTTCGGTGACAGAAATGGGTAGTGCGGAGAAGAGAACAAGAAAAGGAGATGCAGGGGAAGAGGATGTAGACATTGGAGAAGACATACCAATCGAAGATTACCCATCTGTAGAGATCGAAAGAGATGGTACTGCAATAGCAGCAGCTGCTAGTAGTGGTTCTAGTTCTTCAGGCAGCTCTAGTTCTAGTAGCGGTTCCTCGTCTAGTGGTATATTTCCTTTAATCCTTTTTCCAAAATCTCTCTGCTATGGAACTATGGCAAAAAAGTTTCCCTTTTTGTTATGTCATCTCTAACAACATTTTATGGTTTGATACTCATATGCAGATTCAGGGTCAGGTGGGAGTTCATCAGGTAGTGATTCTGACGCAGATAGTGTTCAATCGCCATTTGTGGAAGCAAAAGAAGCTCAGTGATAAAAAATCTTTTTGCGGATTTTGCTTATTTTATTCGATCCTGAAGTACTAGGATCGTTTAATATCCACAAGACTAGGGGTGAGAGGTGGAGCCGCGGGTGTAAAGGGAGGATGGAAAAGAGAGAGAGGTTTTGTTTGTTCTTTGGATGAAAACCTTAGGAAGCAGTAGTAGTTAGGTAGAGAGGATGGTCGAGTTTAAGCAAGAAGAGTTGGTTATTTAATTCACCTTTTAGGTTTAGGAGTTGGTTAGTGTATTTGTGAGATGATGAACAGAGAGAGTGAGAGCAATGTAGGGGAAAAAGTAGAAGAAAAAGAGTCTGGTTGTGGTAGGAAAAATGGGGATAGAAGAGAGAAAAAAAGAAAGAAATCAAATGCAATGTAGTAGTTGGAGACTTGAGAGATGTAAATGGTTGGAATATTATTAAAAAAAAAAGTTGGTTTTTCATCTTTCTAAATGTTGTGAAAGTATAAATAAAACTATCAAGCAGAGGGAGCCAAGAGGCCATTGTGTCTGAGAAGAGGCTCTGGGGAAGGTTCGCGTCCTCTAAACTCAACAAACACCTGAACACATAATTTTGAATGAATCAATTTGATTGAAGCTATTCTATACCCAACAAACCACAATAGTGAAAATACCTTAAGAGGCGCTTTTCCTCCTCCGAGTGCAAGTATGGTGTTTCTGAATCTCTGTCCTGTTTCTTTCACAGCCTGTTGTTTGCAACAAAGGAAGTTGCATAATTTGGTCTCTTATGTCACTAAAAATATGTTTTAGCATATATATATAACACATACCTTGATGTCGTCCAGTCCAGCGTCTTCAAAAGCTGAAAATGCATCTGCAGACAAAACTTCTGCCCACTGCAAGTTTTTCACATCCAGATTTTTTAGATATTTCCGGGAAAATGCATCCTTCGTGTTTCACTATGAAGAGAATCAAAATGTACCTTGTAACTGTAATATCCAGCTGCATATCCACCTGCCAATTAATGAAACAAGTGAATGTGTAAATTATTTGACCAATAAAGCACCGACCATATGATATCTTTGAGGGTTTTTTACCTGCAAAAATGTGGCTGAAGCCACAGAGGAATCTATCCTCAGGAAGTGGAGGGATAACTTGAGTTTTTACTGATATCCTTTGATCTACATCATAGATGGACTCTGCTCCTCCTGGTATATATGTTGTGTGCAGCTCCAAATCAATACTAGCAAACTTCAACTGCAAAAATGAAACATCATAACCATTATCAAGATACACACCACTGGAATGTCTTGATTCTATGGAGATCCATTACAAAACATAAAAACCGGCAGTGAATATAGACTATTCACCTGACGAAGACTGAAGGACCCTGCACGGAATGTTCTTGCAGCTAGGAGTTTCTTGTATACTTCCTCTGGGAGTGTTTCTCCTGTTTGATAATGCTTAGCAATGCTCATTAATGTGTCCCTGAAACCAGCAATTCAAATTCGTTGACGCTCATTTAGCATAATTTTACTTGTCAACTACAAAGAGGGTAGAATTTATCTGTTAATGAACTCCTAAGTACCTGTGGTAGCACCAATTCTCCATAAACTGTGATGGTAATTCAACGGCGTCCCACTCGATATTTCGAATACCAGCCACTAGCCCCTCATCCTCCTTGGTAAGCATATGCTGAAGAGCATGTCCAAATTCATGAAATACTGTCTCTACCTGTAAAACAGAGTAGTGATGTTATAGTCGGCAAGTAAGAATTTTTCAGATTTCATCTCGAGCTAAGATATAGGCAGGTGTATGGATGTTTTTTTTGGTTTTCATTTACCTCACGGAATGTCATAAGGCTTGGCTTGTCACCTACTGGTGGAGTTTGGTTGCAGACCATGTGTGCAACAGGCAGCCTAACTGAAGAGCCTTTCTGAGCCATGACTCGGCTACGGGAAACAACCTCATCCATCCAAGCGCCGCCTCTTTTCTCTGAAGGGCGAGAGTATGGATCAAAGTAAAAGTAAGCGATTGGGTTCCCAGAAGAATCTTTGACGCGGTAGAACCGAACATCGCTGTTCCAGACCTTCAAATCAATAACATGTCATTTAACAGACTTTCACTATTATTTCACACGGTGGATATATGCCAAGGCAACAAATAAAATTCCAAATTTTACCGGAGCTACACCATCTGCTGGTTCAATATCAATTCCAAATAGTGTCTTAGCTAGACTGAAAAGTCCATCCATAACCTTTGGCAGTGAGAAGTATGGACGTAGTTCTTCCTAAAACAAAACGAGAAGATAAGGATCAAGACTTTCATAACATTATAGTTGTATCACAAGATAAAGAAGGACGACGAACCTCATTAATATCGTATTTGGATTCACGAAGCCTCTCACTCCAGAAAGTGGTGTCCCAATGAGTCAAACTGTCAGCTTCTGCAGCACCTTGGTCTTTTGCGAAACTCTTGAGGTCTTCCATGTCTAATTCATACAATGAACCAAGAAAATCAAAGTTCTGTCAATGCCAAAGTTATGGAGTCTCGTGCTATATCTGACTATTATAATAGTTGCCAACTTGTTTAATGAATAATAAGTTGATTTGAATATATCTTCTCTGCAGGTTACCTTGAACAGCCGGACCCCAGGAAGCACTACGAAGCTTCTCTAAAAGCTCTGCTGCTTTCTCAACAGTAGCCATTTTCATAGCCATGCTGACCTAGGACATTGGAGAGCCACATTAAGCCAATTAGAAAGAAAAAAGAACAGTTTTACTTAGGTTGATAACCCTACCTCAGCGTAATTGTTGTAACCAAGAAGCTTGGCTTTTTCCAATCGAAGCTTCAAAATTTGGTCAATAATTGCTGTATTATCCAAATCACCAGAAGAGGCGCGAGATTGATAAGTACGGTAGAGTTCCTCACGCAGAGCACGGTTTTTGGAATGTTGCATGACGGGAAAATAACTAGGAACATCCAATGTAATGATCCATGGTCCATTCTCAGCAGTAGCATTTTCATGGCCCTTGTGTCATACAGCAAGGAAAAGCTTAAAAACCCCAAAAGAAAATAAAAACACAACTTCTCATATCTTTCAGTTAATATTGATACCTTGGACATAGCTGCTTGTGCGAATAGCCCAAGAGCAGACGGAGGCAATCCCTCGATCTCTTTCTTGTCTGTTATCAATTTTTCAAACTTCTTTGTAGCATCCAAAACATTCTCAGAAAACTTATGGGAAAGTTTTTCGAGTTCCTACAATCAAGAACAAATTTTGTTGTTACAAGCATATGGCATTAATATTGGGAGATGACAGTTCACGGGAAAACAAAGCTAGCTTAAAAGAAACCTGCTCAATTTTGTTAAACTCTTCTCTCTTTTCATCATCGAGAGCAATACCTATGAGAACCGCCTCCTTTATTTGCGCTGAAATCATGCTGAAACCACAGTTAGCACAAAGTGAGAATGAAAGATATGTTCTTCCGATTAGATCTACTTGCCTTCTACTAAACGTTGACGAGCTTCACTGAGCGAAGGCCAATCAGGAGATTCACGAATAGCTTTAAAGGCATTGTAAATAGGCTTGCTTTGCCCCAACCTAAGCTGAAACTTCACCTTCTCTGGCTGCAGAACAACAAGTAATGGATTCAAATGCACTGAACAAACACGCAAAACCAAAACACAAACAAACGTATTTACCTGAACGTCTTCAATGGCAGCACGAAGCTCAGTTGTGTCCTTGACAGACTTAAGGTGATTGATCATTCCCCAAACAACAGTTAACCGATCAACGATTTTCTCTAATGGCTCCACCAATTTAGGCCATGATGGCTCCACAGATTTCTCTAGCTGCTCCAATTCAACTTCCTGAAAGCAAAAAAACAAAACCCATCAAAATGTCTTAACCATAATCCAATCAAATATCCGATCAGAACAAATCGAAGAAGAGAAACATACGAGTTGCTGCAATAGAGCACGAATCCCAGGACGAACATGGATGGCATCAACGGAATCAAACGGAGGGAAATCGAAATCCTGCAAGAGAGGATTGGAGGAGAGAGTCTCGTCGGAGACAACAGAGTCCACGGCGGAAGAAGCGGCGGCGACGGCGGAGGACATTGAGGGAGGAGAGGAGGAGGAGGAGAAGTGGCAGAAGGAGAGAGAGGTTGAAGTGGATCTGGGAGGGAGACAGAAAGAGAAAGAGGAAGACCAGATTGGGCAAGAATATGATTTAGGAAAAGTCGAGGGACGAAACTGAGAAGAAGAAGAAGAAGAGAAAAATCTAGCGTTTGGTAATTTTGGTGGTGAGCGAAGAAGAAGAAGATTGAGAGAAGCTCGAGACGTTGTAGTCGCCGCCATTAGCGTATTAGCTATAACAATCGTTGCGATTATTGTTATCCTCTTCATTTTTTTTATTTTTTTTTCACCCGTTTTCTTATTTCTTGAGATTTTATTTTGTACATCGGCGTAAACGCCGGTTTATAATTTATTATTCTATAATTTATAAAAATAAATAAAATATGAAAACTTAAAAAAATAAAATCAGATACATTAAAAAAATTTGAAAATTCTAATGCAAAATCATTGATCGAAAAATCTAACAGTTATTTATTTATTTTGATTTTTAAGAAATTAGGCATTATAGCCATTAAATACCATAAAATTAGTGAAATAAGTACTATGAAATGATGTATGAGAAAAGTCGATTCTACCCCTGGTTTTTCTTCTCCAACTAACCTTCATCTGCAAAACTCTAGTGTTACGGTGGCTCCAGCGAAAACTCTGGCTTCTTCATCCATTGAGTCACCGAAATTGTTCAGTCCACCGACATCATCGACGAAGATTGTCATCGGATATTAATTCTCTCAATCTTTCTTTCTCTCTCGCCGAAATTGTTACCGAATCTTACTTTTCCTCCTTATTCCAACGATTTTTTCTCTTCCACTTGCCGAAATTCTCGCCAGATCTCATTTTTTCTTATACTCGCTTGTTTTTCTCTCTATCTCTTTGTCGGATTTACCTTCCTCTTACGCTCGGCGAATATTTTTTATCTGTCTTAGTCGATGATGTTTTCTCTTTTTCTCTCTCTAAAGACATTTCCAACCCACCCCTATTTTCACCTCCAAACTCTATTTTAGAGAAAAATCTTCTCCAACCCACCTCTATTTTCACCTCTAAAATAGGGAAACGCTATTTCTTCCTCTATATATAGAGGAAAGCTATTTCCACCTCTATTTTAGAGTCAAATAATATTTGTTAAGTATAAATAAACATGAATATTCATTAAGTATAAATAAAGTTGATATATTAAGTTATTTATAATTTATGAATATTTATGAAATATAAAATAAAGTATAAAATACACTAATGTTGATGGTTAAATCAAAATTTACCATGTTTTATTATTTTTATCTTATGTAATGTGATTTTATTTGAATAATAAATGTTTAATTTTAAAAAAATTATAGTTTAGTGAAGTTTTTACAAAATTAAAATAAATGTGGTCGATTTGTAAATTTTACAAATAAAAAGTGTTTTGTAATAAAATTAAAGGAGAATACATTTTAGAATATTTATTTTTAGAGTCAAAAATAGAGAAATACATTAGAGTGAAACTCACCTCTATTATAGAGTTTCTCTATTTTAGAGTCAAAAATAGAAAAATACATGTCTAACTCGCCGGTTTTCTCTTTTCCTCATTGGTATTTTCATTGGATCTTTCTTCGTAAACAAAACCGCTGAAAAGATGGTTGGCTGACTATTGACGTCACAAAAGGGTAATTTTGTCAATTATAATTTAAACTTAAAAAGTTAAATTAATCTTGTTACATTATGAAGTTCTAGCTAAATATCCAAATTGAAAATCTTATGATGATGATAAGAAGTTAAGAACAAATTTACATTGTCACATCATTGTCATTTTACTAATTTCACTTTGTTTTCTTGGTTTACTACCTAATTGACTCATTTATAAAAGCTAAAAAGTATTCACTTATTTCGTAGTTAAAAATTCGCATAGATATCTCACAAATTTATAAAAGCTAAAAAATATTCACTTATTTCGTACTTAAAACTCCGTATTTTTATAGCTTTTAAGAACTAAATATTTCAATATATAAAACTTTTGATACTTTATTACCAAAAGCTGGAATAGCTCAGTTGGTTAGAGCGTGTGGCTGTTAACCACAAGGTCGGAGGTTCGACCCCTCCTTCTAGCGTCTTTTTTTATTCCACCTTTGGCTCACAAGTATACATAGATTACGTAAAATAGCTTGAGGATCCACAAAAACAGACAAGACACGTTCAAGATAGCTATAGCTTTCTGTGTTGTGCCCCAAATACGACAAGTATCCCCCACAATAATTTCTATCAACATCTTTGTCAAATTGATATAAATCACAAAATAGTGGAACATAAATCACAATTACGTAAAAAAACTTTTTTTTTTAACAATTGATAAAACTCGTATATAACTAATCACGTTTTTCTAACTTCACATTGTATTACCATTTTACAACCAAATGAAGATAGGTATTTACAACAAGAAAAAGTTGACTAACAAAAACTCTCAAGTTTCAATACAATGAATGGTCCATAAAACAAGAAATTATGATTGGACCGCTAAAACATAACCATCCAAAAATCTACATTATTTTCTATTCATTTATTTGCGTTAGACTATAAACCCCAAATTTCCACTCTCTCATTAAACTAAAACTTTTTTTATTTTTTTCAAGAAATGGAGAGAAGAGATCTTGCTCTGACCAACCACCGTAAACCATCGTACTTAACCGGTCGATGCTTTGGTTCGCCGTTGTCGTGTCTCTCACTGATCCACACAGAAACAGAGTACACTAGAATCAGTAACCACAAGAAGAAGACAAGATCAAGTCCGAGGTTAATTATGAATTTAATAAGAAGATTGTTACTTGTTAGAAGTTGTGGATTCGTGAACACAAAACCGAAGACGTTAATGAAGTTTCAGTACGATGCTGTGAGTTATTCGCAGAACTTCGACGATGGTCTTTATTTGCGCGATGATGATCGTAAGGTTTTTAGAGATCTTCGAATACAGAGTCAGAATAGCTGTTAATTACAAATGTTCCCCCTACCGTTTCTTTTATTACATATGTACCCGATAGTTTTGTTTATTCACATATGTACCATGTATTCTTGTTCAGTGAATAGATATACCCGATAGTTTTATTAATTACATATATTACCCAGAATTGCTTACATGGGAACATTTGGACACCCAAACAAGATTCACCGTCTTAATCTTCAACGAATAATCTATATACGCATTCTTATTTGATCATGACATACAAAATTTTCTATATCTTAGCGAATTAATTGTGTAAAAAGATTCATAATCGGACTGAAAGCTTCAGATGCGTATATGCCCACCAACTGTTTGTTGAAAGTCCTTAACTTGGTTAAAGCATGATGAGGCGAATTATTTGAAAAGGCAAAATGAAAAAAAAAAATCAAATCTTGTTCTCCTTTTTGCCGGCTCCCATCACTTTAATATCGCCATTGAATCGAACAGTGATGGCTGCTTATACTTGTCGTGTTGGTTGGTCTACTTATGCTCTCATAAAGTTGATATATGAGATCATAAAACAGAGAGGTCCACACTTTAAAAGATTTGAAAAAGTCTTGGAGCATTTCAAGAGTCTTTCACTTCAACGTTGGGTTAAACATAGTTTTCACTTGAACAAAGGTCAAAAGTGTTTTAAAGATTGTCTATTGGCGTTGATTTTGACTTTTATGTTTAAGAAATTTCTTGTTTTGAGGAATCAGTGATGGTGATTTTGTTGAGTGGACCCTTAAATAAGCCTCTTTTCTTGACCCTTGTCTAGTTCTTGAATTGGATGATGATCTAAGCTCAGGCCAATCTTTTCTTCTATCTTGTGTGAAAATCTTGATTCTTCCTCCTCCATGTCCAATCCAATCTTGTTCCTGTCTCTTTTCCTCCTTCACCCTTTCGTTGTTGATTCGCTATACTTCAACTTCACTAGTTTTCGACCAGGTGATCCCGGGAACATCGTTTACCACGGAGATGCAACGCCTGATGAAGATGGAACCGTGAACTTCAACAACGCTGCATATACATCTCAGGTTGGTTGGATTACTTATTCCAAGAAGGTGCCTCTATGGAGCTCCAGAACCGGTAAGGCTTCCGATTTTAACACGAGTTTCTCTTTCAAAATCGATGCGCGTAACCTTTCAGCGAGTGGTCATGGGATATGTTTCTTTATTGCTCGTATGGGAGCACAACTCCCTGCATACTCAGCTGGTGGTTTCTTGGGTATGTTCACTCGACAGGATATTTACAAATCTTCGTTTTCGCTTGTCCATGTCGAATTTGACACATTCAACGACCCTGAATGGGATCCTAAGGGTGTTGAATCTCATGTCGGGATCAATAATAACTCGCTTCGTTCTTCCAACTACACTTCTTGGAATGCAAGCTTACACAGCCAAGATGTTGGTCATGCAAGGATCTCATATGATTCTGTTACCAAGAACTTAAGTGTGACTTGGGATTATGAGCTAACATCTGATCCCAAGGAGAATTCAAGCCTTTCTTACATCATCGACCTTGCAAAGGTTCTACCATCAGAAGTTATGCTCGGGTTTATAGCCGCTGCTGGAGCTAACACTGAGGAACATAGGCTTTTATCATGGGAGCTTAGTTCAAGTTTGGATAGCGAGAAAGCCGATAGCAGGATCGGACTGGTAGTTGGCATTTCCGTTTCCGGTTTTGTTATCCTGACCTTTTTGGTCATCACAACCGCGGTGGTTTGGTCGCGGAAGCAAAGAAAGAGGAAAGCAAGAGAGATAGCAAACATGACATCAATAAACGAAGACCTCGAAAGGGAAGCAGGACCAAGAAAGTTTTCTTACAAGGATCTTGTGTCGGCAACAAACGGATTCTCACACCATAGGAAGCTTGGTGAAGGAGGATTTGGAGCTGTTTATAGTGGGAGCTTGAAAGAAATCAATACGATGGTTGCGGTGAAGAAATTATCCGGTGGTTCTAGGCAAGGAAAGAAGGAGTTTTTAAACGAAGTTAAGGTCATCAGCAAATTAAGACATCGAAACCTGGTGCAACTCATCGGTTGGTGTAATGAAAAAAACGAGTTTTTGCTGATATACGAGTTAATGCCAAATGGTAGCTTGAACTCTCACCTATTTGGTAAAAGACCACAAATACTCTCATGGGACATAAGGTACAAGATTGCTCTTGGTCTAGCCTCTGCGATACTCTATCTTCATGAAGAATGGGATCAGTGTGTATTGCACAGAGACATCAAGGCAAGCAATATAATGCTTGACAGTGATTTCAATGTAAAGCTAGGTGATTTCGGGCTGGCTCGGGTTATGAATCATAAGCTTGATTCCCATAAAACAGGATTGGCTGGCACTTTTGGATACATGGCACCTGAGTATGTGATGACAGCAAGTGCAAGTAAGGAATCTGATGTATATAGCTTTGGAATTGTTTTGCTCGAGATTGTCACGGGGAGAAAAACGTTGGAGCCAACACGAGAAGAAGAAGAAAACAGTGATACAGAGAGCGATGAGAAGAGTCTTGTGGAGAAAGTGTGGGAACTTTATGGGAAACAACAAGTGGTGACTTCATGTGTAGATGGGAAATTGGGTGAGGATTTCGATAAGAAAGAAGCTGAGTGTCTACTGGTTTTGGGGTTATGGTGTGGTCATCCTGATAAAAACTCGAGACCTTCGATAAAACAAGCGATCCAAGTCCTCAACTTTGAGTCACCATTGCCTGGTCTTCCATTGAAGAGGCCTGTTGCTACGTATTACACCTCGTCTTCGTCTTCTCCCTCAGTTAACTCAAGCAGAGTTTCAATAACGTTTTCGAGCAACGAATTTGGTCGTTAGCTGAAGATTTTAGATGACTCTAAATTACCACACTGCCTATCTCTGTGCTCTGTATCCTTTTTTGGCTCTGTTTCTTCTCTGTGTTAGTCTTTAAAGTGTGACTAGTCTTGGTGAATCATTTTTAACTCTACATTTTTGTATTTCTTTCTTTATATAGATTGTTATGAAAACTAAAATATTTGTCTTGGAGGCAAGAATGTGAAAAAATAAGTTTGTATAAAAGCTTCATGTTTTACATTTGGAAAAGAAATTGTTATTTCTATAAAATAATTTTGCAAAATGTTAACGGAAATGGAAAGCAAGGTACATCCGATTTCAACAAAATGTAGAAAAATATCTTGTTGTTTGGAAGTTTGACTAAGGTTTTTGTAGATTGGCGTGGGCTTTTAAGCTATTTCCAGAATAAGGCCCAATACTAATGGGCCTTCGCGAATTAGCTCTTCTCTCTTGCTTTTCGTTTCTCGTGATTAGCGTCACATGTTTTCAATATTAATTGTTTTGTTTTCTGCTGTTTCTAGATCCAGGTAGATAATTATAATGTCGAAATCATATAAATGTGGAAATAATTAATGACAAGTGGTTCAAATTACGGCTGGAATAAATGGGAACAGCGGGTAAATCAGGTGGTATGCTTCTACAACGTTTGATAACGATATAACATTTGACCAATCTTTGATGAAACTTCGTCTTTTACCTCAAGTAATTTCCCTGTCATGTCTCTTTCTCGCTTTTAACCTATTACAAATAAATATAACATTTTTTAAAAATATATCAAAACAACTAAACGAGTGTATCAACATAGCCATCATTTTTGCTACGACAATAATTTGTAACAAATTTTAGCTACGATATAATACAAATTTGTCACAAATATATTAACTTATCAATCTGTAGTAAATTCGTCACTTTTAATAGCTATTTTGTGATAAAATAGCAACAAATTTATAATTATAGCTAAATTACTTCAATTAGTTATAAAAAAATCTTGTGACAACGATTGCTACAAATTATTTTTGAAGATATATGTGACAGAAGCCAGCTTGCTTCAATAGTATTGTGGAAAAAAATTGTTTTTAAAACCGCAAAAAATATTTCAAAAAAAAAATCGAACTAGTAACAAATAGTTACAACAAATATAGTCGCAAATATTACAAATTAGCTACAAATTAAGCGTTGTAGTTACGTTGTTACAAAAAAATTGTAGCAAATTTGTGGCAAAATTAGAGTTTAGGGTTTACGTTTAGGGTTGTAGAGGTATTTGCAAATCGAACATAGTCATATGATTCATTCATTCTCACGACAAAAACTAGACCCCTCTAACATATTCTTGTCAAAATTACCCATATGAGTTATGAAAAGTAAAAAAATATAAATAAAAATAATTATTAAAAATACACGATACACATACTAAGAACATAAAATATAAATAAAAAGAATTATTAAAATCCAAAAAAAAAAAAAGAGAAGTCATGAGTCTTTGATTTAGGTTTTTATGTATCACAACATAATTTTTTGGGTTTTGATTTTGTGGATAAATGATTGATTTAGGATTTAGGAATTCACAATTCAAAAATATTTTTTCTATTTCTCGGTTAACAATAAAAAATACAAAAGTCATGGGTACTTTTTGATTAAAAGTTTATGGTATTATACATACATAACTTTTGTCTTCACTATAATGCCAATATTAACGTAGCTAATTTACTATAATCTTCGTTTCTATCTATCTATAACTAATCTTCGTTTCTATCTATCTGGGATTCGAGTTCAAGTTATCCCAGGTAAATATTGTTATGCTATATATTCGTTTTGTCACTCTATTCCCTAATTTACCCATTCGAACTCAACTTACTAATGTGTTAAGAAGTCAAGAAACTTGGTGTTGAAATAAATTAGAATTTTTTTTTCTGTATCCATTTTCCTTATACATAAACTAATCTTAGATATTCTATGTTCTTTCTTAATTGGATATGAATGGAAGTGGTTTATTTTTCTGAGAAGCATTCTAACATCATAAGGAGAAGAAGAGAAGAAAGCAGCTATAGCTCAAGTCAAAGAAGGAAATCCATTCTAGAGAAGGTGTTCATCTATTGTAGCAATGGAAAACCGTTCTTCAACGGTCACCATATCGGTTACCTCGACATTGCCCTCGGGAGCTTCTTGGGTTGGTTGAGAATCACCGAGCCAACTATATAATTGTATTTTTATTTTTATTATTATTTTATAGTTTTTAAATATATTTGTATTAATTTTATTGTATGTTATATAATATTCATATTAATAATACAATTTCATAATTGTATTTTTTTAATTAATTACCCTGGTAGCATATTAGATTCAAAAAATTTGAAGCAATTTATGGTATTTGGCAACAAAATATTTGTCGCAATTTCTGGATATCAGTTACAAATACATTGTAACTAAGTATGGCTATTAGTTACAAATACATTGTACTAATTGTGGTCATTATCTTCGAAATATTTGACACCATTTGTGACAATTTTCACGATTTTTTGTCGCATTTAGTGAGTATTTACTTCAACAATGTTGTAGATTTTTGTATCAATTTCTCACAAACTATTTGTACCGAAATTGTAATAAATTTGCTACGAAATATGTTGTAGCAATTTTGGTTCAAATAGCTACAACGGTATGTTGGTGACTATTTGTGGCAACTTGCTACAAACAATAAATTTGTTTCAAACATATAGTTTCGGTGAATTATTTGTAACAAATTCGTAGCAAATAGAAATTTGCTACAAAAAATCAACATAGCTACAAAAAAAATTGTAGCTATGTGAATTCTTGTAGTGTAAGTGTGAAGAGAATATTAATTTGTAAACAAATATTAATTTCCTTTCGATTTATATAAATTTATACGACTAAAAAAATGTTTCCTTTCGATTTGTAAAATATTTAAACAACTAAAACAAGAGTGTCAAGTGTGGAGAGAATATTAATTTGTAAAAACAAAAAAATTGTTTGTTTCGGTTTATATAAATTTATTTGATCAGGTGCATTTTGTGACGCAAATGCATTTTCGATCAAGTAATTAGTTGAAATGTACAAGTGTTTCAATATCAGGTTTGGGATTTTAAAATAAAAATCTAGAATACTGTCTTTTTCTTACGGATTATAGTATAAATTGTTGGGATTAGAAGATTCAATGATATTATATAATTTTCTATTTGGAAATAGTTAGGTTTTTTTTTTTGCAACTGATGGGAAAAAACGATATACATTGTAATTAATTGCTAATTTCAGCCTTAAATTTAATGTTTTGAACAAAATATGAAAACATTAATGTTTATACATGTTAAAACAAATTTAAAAATTAAAATCAGACATCTACGAATATCATTTGCAATTACGGTAGATGTTATTTAAGTTACAAAATTATAAATGGGTGTATATAAGTTGTACATAATTGTGGATGATCGGTTAAGTCTCACGAGAGATCCATTCTCGAAGCTCTCACATGTTTCCCATTTTATCTTCTCCGTTCTCTCGTGTTTCTTCACAGATGGAGACGTTTAATCAATCATCAAAACACAATCTTCTCTTTTCCTATTTTTGGATTTATTATTTATTTATTCATCTATATATATATACGAATATCATTTGCAATTACGATATATATTGTATGTATTAAGGACATTACCTCGACAATTGGGAATTTAATACGAATATAATTAAAAAAAACCCCAATTGAATATGATTCTGATGGAAGTTCACTTCGATCACTTCAAGAAATGTCAATTATTTTGAGTTTCAATTGATAATTTAATCATACGTAATTAGCGATAAAAAAAAAATACTACTGATAAACGGTGATAAAAAATGTCAGAGAATTTTTCCTTTTGGGGTTAATGGTTAAACTTATATATATTAAAAATAACTTTACAAGGATGTCAGAGAGTTAATCTAACGTTACTTTTTTCCTAAACCTTACTAGTACTACTTCTTAGGTTCCTCTAGGTCTCCCCCTAACATTAGTCTCGAAATCTCAAATTTATTTCCTAAAAACTAATTTTTTTTCTTTTATATACTCTATCGACTGATCCGGTCAACTCCGGTAAAAACGCACCAAAGTGCTACATAATGGACTTCTCCCCGAAAGACCACCACACTATCTGACCTGAGTTTGGAATGCTTTCCGACTAATATCAAGGGGTAGCCGGATCGCCTGTTATCGGACTACCAGATAAACTGTTTGGGCCGAAGGCCAAGCCCAGACTTCCCATATGGATGTGATTTTTGTTTCGAAGGAAACTCGAATCCTGGAAATATGTTTTAGCACATTTCCAGATCTCGCCAACCACTCGACCACATCCATGTGGGCGCAAAACTAAATATTGTATGTGCTTAGGTCTAACTACTATTTTTATTGGTGATTTGGACTCATATAAACCAAAATTTTCTGATAGTTCACACGTTGAATTTCTGATAGTTATCTATTTATTCAATTTCTTGGCAAAACGCAATAACTTAAAAGATATCCAGAAAATTTTAAATATTTTGTTCCAATAGTTTTGGTTTCCTTAATAGAGCTGCATACGGTTGACAGCTATAAGTATAGCTGCATGTATGTGTATGTAAAGGAATAAAACATTATTTGTAAATATATAAACACAAATATATAACGTATAAAGATTGGTGCAGTGCATACTTCACACATATAAAGAACGTTACCTCAACAATAGAAACAAGACACATAACAAATTCTATCCGATTTGTTCCGATCAATTGCACAGTTATATATGTTCTTCTGTCTTTTCTGCCACTTCATGTCTCTCTCTCTTCTCCTCTTTTTGTCTCCATTCTCTCTCTCTCTCTCTCTCTCTCTCTCTCTCTCTCTCTCTCTCTCTCTCTCTCTGTACATTGTACATAGGCATTAACTACAAAGAGATTTTATGATTAAATTAATCAAATGTAATAAAAGAACACCACAATTTTGATAACAATGGCGGTTTACGAGTATACAAGCCTAGACCTTTGTAATGGAACAAGAACACGAATCCCAAAAGTGTACAACAGAAATAGTATCGTGATTCTCCTTCTGAAAAATCAATGTTTTAATACATCGCATTTTAAAAGTCTAATTGTCAATAAAATCATAAACTCTATATATATAAATTTACATCCAACGCAAGTATTCTAATTTTAATTGTTAAACACGAATATTTGAAATTACGTTTATATTTACATATTAAAATATGATGTTTGTATGTTAATTTCACTATCAAACATGTTTGTAAACGTCCACGTAAAATATATTTTTTCAAGCAATCACTATTTACGTTTTTAACTAAAAATTAATAACAAAAAACTACATTATAATATAAACATAGCCTTCCAATATATAAATGTAAATTGTTTTTTTCTAAAACACCAAAAAACATTCACGTAACTAAAACATCTTTTTGAAGATAAACACTTTAATTTCTAAATAGTTAAGTCTCTTCTACTTTTTGAAGACAAACTCATTTACTTAAGCAAATTTTTCTATAATTAAGCCAAACAAACTTTTTCAAAAACATAATCCCGACCATATATAATAATATATCTCCATATGTGCTCACATCACATACATACAATCAAATATATAAATATACACCACACGAAACCCTTTTACCGACTGTTCCCCTCTCTCTCTCCTCTCCCACTTTACTTATTTCACTCAAAGGAAGAAATCCAAAGAAACAAAACTTTCTTCTTTCCTTTTTCCTCTCCTCCCATCATCATCATCATGTCCTCCCATACCAATCTCCCCTCTCCCAAACCGGTTCCTAAACCGGATCACCGTATCTCCGGTACTTCCCAAACAAAAAAACCACCGTCTTCCTCCGTCTCTCAGGACCAACAAACCCTAAAATGCCCTCGGTGCAACTCCCCAAACACAAAGTTCTGTTACTACAACAACTACAGTCTTTCTCAACCTCGTCACTTCTGCAAATCCTGTCGCCGTTACTGGACACGTGGCGGTGCCTTAAGAAACGTCCCCATCGGTGGAGGTTGCCGGAAAACCAAAAAATCCATCAAACCTAACACGACGATAGCTCCTTCTTCTTCCTCTCAAAGATTTTTCTCCTCGATCATGGAAGATTCCTCCAAATACTTCCCTCCTCCAACAACAATGGATTTTCAGCTCGCCGGATTATCTCTCAACAAACTCAACGATCTTCAACTTTTGAATAATCAAGAAGTTCTTGGCCTTAGGCCCTTAGAGCAGGTGGAAACCACACCCGTTGATGTCGGGTCGGGTTTATCCTTAATGGGTTTCGGAGATTACAACAACAACAACCATTCACCGACCGCTTTCACAACCGCCGGAGAAACCACCGGAAACTTGGCTTCTTCGATAGAAACTTTGAGTTGTTTAAACCAAGATTTACACTGGAGGCTTCAGCAACAGAGGATGGCGATGCTGTTTGGTAATTCTAAGGAAGAAACTGTTGTTGTCGAGAGGCCACAACCGATTCTTTACCGGAATCTCGAGATTGTAAACTCATCGCCACCGTCGCCGGCGAGAAAAGGAGAGAATCAGACAGAGTGGTATTTTGGTAATAATAATGATAATGAAGGGGTGATTAGTAATAATGCTAATACAGGAGGAGGAAGTGAATGGAACAATGGAATTCAAGCTTGGACTGATCTCAATCATTATAATGCTTTGCCATGATTCTTGGTAAGTTAAAGAAACTATATTTATAAGTTATATATATATATATATATATATATATATATATATATTTGTTATGTGTGTTTGTGATGTAATGCCAAAAAATATTTATGTTTGTAGTGTTTCTTTTGTGTGTTCTTTGTAGTCAGCTTTAGTTGTTGTTGTTGGTTACTATTTTAGTATTTTTAATTTTCAATTTGTAAACAAAAAAAAACAAAATTGGGGGTGAAATTCAAGAATGGAGAGAGATACTAAATATAATAGATTCTCTAAATTGGTTATTTGTTTGTAATTTTAATTATCTATTGTTGGAACAAAATTTACTGTGCTTAATTATTGAAAGGCTCTTGGTTTGGTGGCGAAATGTTCACTTAATGACTTCTTGGATGGTTGTTATCCCAAGGTTAATTATAAATTTAAAATTTCTTCAAAAGTCATTTTCAGTCAACAGATAATGCTCCTAGGGATTAACTTTATAGTACCTTTAAATAATTTTACTTGAATTTTTTTGTTTAACTGAGCCTAATTACACACACATTGAGCCAATCAGAAAAATTGACCATCCACATCAATTGTAATACCCAAGTAATAATTTTTTTTAACTATAGTGTATAATATTCTTTAAAACATCGATATATGTGCTGCAAATCGAAACTATAGATTGATGTTACATTAAAAATATGTCAGTGAAGTGTGGTCTAATTAATGTGTATATGAGCATATAGCATCTTAGTAGACACTGAACTTATGTCGAGTCAATGTGAAACATAGAGATCAGGCCGTAGCCTTCTTTTGCTGTCTCTCTTTAGCCCCATCCTTAGCTTGTCTCTACATATATACATACAGATGAACACGCATATGCTACTGTATGTATATGTACTATGTACATCTCTTATAACTGATCTAGGTAAGGTCTGCAAGATCTAATGTCTTATGCATAGGTAGGCATGTGAAAATGGACTAATTCGACCAACTCCGATCTGGCGGATTTTGCCAGTTGATAAACTATACTGAACTTAAATCATTTCAAATATCGTGTTAGTGTTAAATAGTCAAGAACATACACAACCATTATAGTTTCTTAAACACTTAATGTTTTGGTTTAATTTAGATACATGTAGATGATTATGAGGTTGATTTAATTCTAACGCTTAATCTGAATTTTGGATTTCTAAAGAAAAAGGACACATGTGTTAGATCCACTTTTGTGATTTCTAGAAGGATAATAATTTATAAATAATAATCTATAAAAAATTTACTTTACTTGCTTCATCTCTTTTTTTTTGTCCATACGACTATGACATTAATTATTTACTCAATTACTTTGACTACAAAGAAAATTGCGGTCACTCTTAGTTAATCACTTACCTTTAGCCTTTAATCGTACATTCTACCAATAATTACTTTTTCTAGTTCACTTATTTAATAATTAATAGTGCATCAACAACTTTTCATCATTATTTAATTAATTCAATTTTTGTTTTTTTGGTGATGAATTAACGACCGATTCTCATCACACCCTTTCGTGCGCATCGTAATCAAGTCATATATCATAGTGGTAATTACATAGACTTCATCTTCCCTCCATCGTTTAAAAAATCAATGTATTTTTTTTTTTTATCACAAATGCTTAGTTTGTCTCAGGACAAAATTAAAATGGAAAATGTTAAGACGACGCTTAATTTAAAACAAAAAGAATATTTAAAAAAAAATAGATTAATTGTACTGTTAAGCACAAATAAATGAATGATATATTATAAAAAGTTCACTCATTTTCGAGTTTTAGTTTAATAATTCAGAAAGGATAGAAACAAAGCTATGTTAATAAAATAAATATAAATTAGAAGACTAGTTTTTTTAATTCAACTAATTTTATTTTTATCTTTAAATTGATCTACTCATATCTACACATATACACACATCTATAATAATTACCTTTTTAGGTTTCGATCACTTAAAAGGCAATGTTGGCACTTTTGCATACTACAATCTCCTTTTAAGCTTTTTATGATTGATCATTTGTAAGTTTGCTTTATACGATTTTTCATCCTAAGAACATTATCTTTCGGATATCTTAACTTTTTGTTTTCTTTTCTTCGACATCTCGTTTTATTATTCAAAAAGGTGATAAAAAATCAAGAATTAACCTTTTCTTGCTTTTGGTCGACGACATGAACATCAACTACATAAATAAAAAGCTAAAGTTTACGAATGTCACTTATAACAAATAAATAACTTAAGAAGTGGTAATGTACTAAATATAAAGAAAGTGTAATATACTGAAATAAAATAAATAAAAATGAGATAAATATTTTTGATATTTAATTAATGAAACGGATAGATAGCAAAAGAGCATGATGAATGTGAGTACAAGTGATGTAACTGTTTTTATATCATACCAATATGAATAAATTTAATATGTCGCTATTTCACGGCTTTTGCCACAACAACCTAAACCAATTGCGAGAAAGCTCATGATTTACCACGACTCGTGAGAGCATGAGATAGTACAATTATATTGTTTGTTCTAAAATATTTATTCTTTTATCAATGTATTATACGTTGAACAACTTACAAAAATGCTAAAACTAGATTTTTTAAAAATTTGTTTATGATATTGTGATGAGGCATTTTCATATTTAAATACTAAATAAATTAATAAAGCGCACACATGCATGTATGTGAACTAAAGTGGGGGGAAAGTAGTAAATCATATTCCATTTGGCAAGATAGGAAAAAAAAGTGGAAAAGATAAAATTGTTATTCCAACAAACACAGGGAAAAGATTTTACAACTTTAGCTTTTCTTTTGAACCAAGTTATATATACATGTGGCCATCGAACCGAACACAAATACGAAACTTGTCATAATCTCATCTCAAAATAACGTCTTTTGGTAATGATGAAAACACATAGAGAAAACTTCCAACACAAAACGAGTTACATGTTTTTATCACGTCATTACCTTTTTTCTTCTTGGTAACCGAAATTATATTATTTTTTACGATTATTTTCTTGGAGTTATATATAGATAAACTCCAAAATGTTAGATTCAAAAAGGTTTATATATCACTTTATTTCAAATTCGATTTTGGCTCAAACTATTAAAACGTTTTGAAAAGTATGCCAAACTACGCCATTAACAATATGATAATAGCTGGGCTTTTTTTTTTTTTTGAATGCCATAACTAAGAAAATAAATCCCTTAAATCACTTGACTTCAATTTTTTCAAAAGCACAAAAAAAAAACCCTGCCAGTTCTGTTGTATTAGATAATATTCATACAAAATTACGTTTTCATAAGTTAAATGATTTTTTTTTACTAATTAACCATTTTCTGCTTTTGTTAAATTAAAACATTGTCATTTTATCTATAAGACTACAAAGTACAAAACTAATAATACAAAAATACTGGGCTCATTTCACATTCACAGTTGATATTAATGGGCTTGGGCCGATTACAAACCTTAGGCCCATTTATTTACCAATAGTCTCCACAAGAACAAGACCCATCTCTGAAATGATGAAACCTCTTTGCATCTCTACAAATAATCTCTCTCGTTATGACTCTTGATACGATCTTGATCCAACTGTGACAATCAACACAAACTTTAAGGTTCTTTAGAATCCTTATACTTCCACCTACATTTCTCCAAACTGCAAAAGCTATGGCCAGTTTTTCGCTATGTTGATGCAAAGATCTCTCTTTCGCAGTCTCCTCCATGTCTTGAAACACGCAGCTTTTGTCTTCAACGTACCCCAAATCTTTCGCTTTCTTAATCAGCTCTTCAAGAGTTTCAAGAATTTGCTCCGAGTTTGGATGCGAAAACAAATCTCCAGCCATGAATGTATGCGTCTCTCTATCGACTTTAACCCAACTCATCGCTGGATTCTTCTTCAGCTTCATCTCTTTCATCTCGCTCTTCATCTCGATCACTCTGTTCCATTTCCCCGTGGCTGCGTAGAGATTTGACATTAGAATGAGAGTTCCTTCATCTCCAGGTGCAATCTCAAGGATCTTTCTCTTCATCCGCTCTGCCATTTCTATATTTCTATGAATCTTACAGGCGCTGAGCAGCGTCCTCCATAGAACCAAATCAGGGTTTATCACCTCGGTTATAAGCATCTCCGCCTCCTCTAGTCTCCCTGCCCGTCCAAGCATATCTACCATACAAGCGTAATGATCATTCGTTAACACGATCTTATCATTTCTAAAGGAGTTGAAGAATTCACAACCTTCCTTAACTAATGCAGAGTTGTTACAAGCCGAGAGTACGCTCAATACGGTTACATTGTTCGGTTGCAGTCCAAGATTTATCATTCTCTCAAACAAGTCGAGTGCTTCGAATCCGAAACCGTTCTGTGCATAACTATAGATCATTGTGTTTAAAGATATAACATCAACTTCACTCAAGGTATCAAAAACCAACCTTGCCATGTCTGAGCATCCACATTTCCCATACAGATCGATGAGCCCTGATCCGGCATACTTATCTCTATCAAAACCATATTTAGCCACTATCCCATGAATCTGTCTGCCTTCTTCAAACATTGCGAGATTCGAACACCCCCTGAGAGCACTAGACAATGTAAAAGAGTTTGGCTTGCTCGAATCACGCATCATCTTTCTAAATTCGGTTAGGGCCATTTCTTCTCTACCGTTTTGGACAAGCCCCGATATAAGAGACGTCCAAGTCACCTGATTTGGGTACTCAATACACTTGAAAACCCGCAAGGAATCATTGACTAAACTGCACCTTAAATACATTGTAAGAAGAGAAGTTTGTGAACCAAGAGCAGAATCAAACCCAGACTTGATCATAAGTCCATGAATCAACTTGCCATTACCTATATCCTTCAAGTTTCCGCAAGATATCAACACACTAGCGTAAGTATACTCGTTAGGCTGGACTTCCTCCACCAACATACTTTGAAATGCCTTCACAGCTTCTGCATCTTCACCTTTCTGCGAGTAACCAACGATCAAAGCTGTGATCAAAACTACGTCTTTCTCCTCCACGCGGTCCAATACTAACTTCGCCTCCCTCGTTTTACCAAACTTTACATACATATCCACGACGGCGCTTCCAACGAACACGTTTGAGACTTCCAAACCGAGAATCACGGCAAGTCCGTGGCTTCTCCGGGCTTCCTTTTCAAGTCCCAAATCTGAGAACGCCTTGAAAACACTGGACAACGTGTACTCGTCTGGCAAAACATTATTCGTGATCATCAATCTATACATCTCAACAGCTTCCTTGCTTCTTCTATGCTTAATAAAATACGCAATCAGAGAGTTCCATGTCACAATATGTCTCTCAGTCATTCCATCGAACAGTTGGCGTGCGTAACCAATCTCGCCACACTTCAAACTCGCGTCGACGAGTTTGCTGCCGGAATGTTGTGCCGGAAAACCGGATTTGAGCATCTGGGCTTGGATGTTCTTGATTCCTGATATCGATCTTTCGTCTATGCATTTTCTGAGAAATGGAGAGAAACTGTGCGTCGTTGTTGAGGAATCACTTGTGATGCAGAGAAGCCTAAATTTACAATTCGACGAACCAGTTTTTGTAGCAAAGAAGCTTAAAAATCCAGAGAAGGCGATCAATCCGCCGTGATAATCTCTTCTCATCGCCGGCGCATTATTCCTCCGACAATTACCGGAATAATAAAAATTGCGCCTTTTTTTTAATTTTCTTACAACTATCCCAAAAATAGCCCATTATGGCCCAACAAAACTCATACCATGAAGTCTTACAAAGGCCCATTTAGGTACCAAACTTGAGCAAATAATAGTCCATGAAGGCCCATTAAGGCACATTTTAGCTCATTTAGGGCCCCATTAGGGTCTCTCCCCTTTTTCTCTGCGTTTTTCAATCATCGGAGAGATCGAAACGCCAAGGGATCGATGATCCGTCGGATACAATCACGACGCGACGCGAGCTTGAATGGTTCAGTCTCCGCCGTCGCAATCATGATGATGAAATTCTCGACGGATGTTGTGGTTCCTTCTCCTTGCACTTTTTTCGTCCGCCTCCTCACTCGCCGGCCGTTTTGCTCCATTTCTCCGCTTGTGCGCACTCTTCCGGCGGAGGAATCTGACACAGGGAGTGTTCCACACCGACTACTCTCAATTCTCTCAAAACCCAATTGGCAGAAGTCTCCGTCACTGAAATCAATGGTTCCGGCGATAAGCCCTTCCCACGTCTCCTCACTGTTCTCGCTCGATCTAGATCCCAAAACAGCTCTTGATTTTTCTTATTGGATCTCGCAGAATCCGAGATTCAAGCACAGTGTTTATTCTTTTGCTTCCCTTCTTACTCTTCTTACCAACAATGGATATGTGGGTGTTGTGTTTAAGATCAGGTTAATGATGATAAAGAGCTGTGAATCAGTGGGAGCCGCTTTGTTTGTTTTAGATTTCTGTAGGAAGATGAGTAAAGACGAAAGATTTGAGCTTAAGTATAAGCTTACGATTGGGTGTTACAACACATTGTTGAATTCGTTGGCTAGATTTAGATTGGTAGATGAAATGAAGCAACTTTATATGGAAATGTTGGAGGATAAGGTTTATCCGAACATTTACACATATAATAAAATGGTTAATGGGTATTGTAAGGTGGGGAATGTGGTTGAGGCGAAGCAGTATGTGAGTAAGATAGTTGAGGCTGGATTGGATCCTGATTTTTTCACATATACCTCTTTGATTATGGGTTATTGTCAAAGGAAGGATTTAGATTCTGCTTTTAAGGTTTTTAAAGAGATGCCGTTGAAGGGCTTTCGTAGAAATGAGGTTGCATACACTTACCTTATACATGGTCTTTGTGTAGCGAGAAGGATTGATGAAGCGGTGGACTTGTTTGTGAAAATGAAGGATGACGACTGTAATCCAACAGTTCGTACTTACACGGTGCTTATAAATGCTTTATGTGGATCAGAACGGAAGTCCGAAGCTCTTAACTTGCTAAAGGAGATGTCAGAGAAAAGCATTAAGCCGAATATTCACACGTATACAGTGCTTATTCATAGTTCATGCAGTGAATGTAAGCTGGATGAAGCAAGAGGGTGGCTAGATGAAATGCTGGCGAAAGGGTTAATGCCAAATGTAATCACTTATAATGCATTGATTGATGGGTATTGTAAGCAGGGGATGGTTGAAGATGCGCTAGAGGTTGTGGAGTTGATGGAATCACGGAACCTTAGTCCGAATACACGCACTTACAATGAATTGATACATGGGTTTTGTAAGAGGAATGTGCACAAAGCAATGGGAGTGCTTAATAAGATGCTGGAGCGCAAAGTGGTTCCGAATGTTGTCACTTACAATTCATTAATCGATGGACAGTGTAGATCTGGTAATTTTGATAGTGCATATAGATTGCTTAGTTTGATGAATGATAGAGGATTAGTTGCAGATCAATGGACGTATAATAGTTTCATAGATTCTTTGTGTAAAAGAAAAAGAGTGGAAGAAGCCCGCGAACTATTTGATTCTCTCGAGCAGAAAGGTGTAAATGCAAATGTGGTGATGTACACTGCATTGATTGATGGATACTGCAAGGCTGATAAAGTAGAAGAAGCTATTCTTATGCTTGAGAAAATGTTGAGTAAGAATTGCATGCCAAATTCGTCCACTTTTAATGCCCTGATTCATGGACTATGTACCGATGGTAAATTGAAAGAAGCAAAGTTGTGGGAGGAAAAAATGGTGAAGATGGGTCTACAGCCTACAGTTAATACGGATACAATATTGATTCATAGATTGCTAAAGGAAGGGGATTTTGATGATGCTCATAGACGTTTTCACCAAATGTTGATCTCTGGAACAAAGCCTGATGCACATACTTACACAACTTTTATCCAAGCCTTATGTAGCCAAGGGAGACTGCCAGAAGCTGAGGAGATGATGGCAAAGATGATGGAAAATGGTGTTTCCCCAGATTCAGTCACTTATTCCTCTCTGATTAAAGGTTATGGAGATCTAGGGCTGACAGATTCTGCATTTGATGTCCTCAAGCGTATGCTTGATGCTGGTTGTGAACCTTTTCCCTATACGTTTTTGTCTCTGATCAAACATCTGCTAGAGATGAAATATGGAAACGGGAAAGGCGGTTCAACAGGATTCTGGATGTCTAGTATGATGGAGTTTGATATTGTTGTTGAGCTTTGTGCGAAAATGGTAGAACATGGTGTTACTCCCAACGCCAAATCCTATGAAAAGCTGATAAAAGGGATCTGCGAAACTGGGAATCTCAGAGTTGTGGAAAAGGTGTTCGATCACATGCAACAAAAAGAAGGAATATCTCCGAGTGAGCCGGTTTTCAATGCTCTTCTTAGCTGTTGCTGCAAGCTGGAAAAGTATAAGGAAGCAGCAAAAGTTGTGGATGATATGATCTGTGTTGGTCACTTACCGCAACTAGAGTCTTGCAAAATCTTGATATGCGGGCTGTATAAAAAGGGAGAAAAAGAGATAGGGACTTTGGTTTTCCAGAATTTGCTTCAATGTGGTTATTATCATGATGAAATAGCTTGGAAGATCATTATCGATGGTGTCGGGAAGCAGGGACTTGAAGAAGCATTTTATGAACTGTTCAGTGTTATGGAGAAAAGTGGCTGCAAGTTTAGCTCTTATACATATTCACTGCTAATTGAAGGACCTCCTGATAGCACATAATTGGTTATTGCCAGAGGCTAATGCAAATCTATGGAACTCAGATACTTTTTTGGGATGCGTAACTCGACCTGAACTGGCAAAACCCAACTGTATATTGCTGAAAATCTGCAAGTAGTCTCGTTTTCCTGTGATAGTGCTACAGATCATACAATAAGGTACAACAACATTCATATTCATATTTTCAGTCTCTCTGATTACTGACGTTTTCTTTACTTTGTATCAGGGTAAAACCATGATCCAGGCGTTCTTCGGAATCATCCTGGATCTTTGAGACATAACTAAGGATTGAATGTACAGTGAAAGTCTCACTAGCTTTTTTGTAAGGCACAAGAAATGAAAGCACTTTAAGAAAAATTGTCTCTTCTGTTTTTTTAGGTATGGAACTTGGCATTCAACAATTCTTGACAAAAACCGACATTTTTGTGCGTAGTTTAACCATTGATTCTCCTTTGCAGAGTAGATCAAGGAGATGAAAAAAAGATCAATGTGTGCTTTTGTTGATTGAAGACGTCCGAGGTGGTCGGAGGATGTTGTCAAGTTTCAGTATTTTGTTCAGCTCAGAGGAAAAATATTATTTTCTTTTCATGTAAACTTAATTTTATATTTTTACACTTCAATCAATATATAAAGATTCACACTTTTCCAGGTAAAAAAACTTACCTCCTCGAAACGACAAATACAATTTTGACGTGCCTAAAATACATGTACCCAGCCGCCATTGATGACAACCAGATGTTCAAACAGAAGAAGAAGAGCTTTAAAGAATTAGTTATGGTCTCGTTTGGTTTATCAATGAGATAGACAGACCATGGCCGAACCAAAACCGAAGCTTCATGTTGCAGTGTTCCCATGGTTGGCTTTTTAGGTCACATGATTCCTTACTTACAACTCTCCAAGCTCATTGCAAGAAAAGGCCATACCGTCTCCTTCATCTCCACGCCTCGTAACATTTCACGTCTTCCCCAAATACCCTCCTACCTTTCCATAAATTTCGTGTCTTTGCCGTTAACTCATGGCGTCGACCACCTCCCTGAGAAGGCGGAGGCCACCACTGATGTCCCGGAGAATCACATCGCCCACCTCAAGAAGGCCTTTGATGGGCTCACGGGCCCTTTTCTGCACGTTCAATGCAGCTTCCATCATCATCATCAATGGACCAGCATCGATCATGATCCATGGTCGCGACCCTCGAAAGACCACGGAAGATCTAATCATGCCTCCCCCATGGGTCCCGTTTGAGACCAACATAGTTTACCGTCTCTTTGAGGCTAGGAGGATCATGGAGTATCCCACGGCAGGTGTAACCGGAGCTGAATTGAACGATAACTATAGAACGGGTTTGGCTTACGCTGGCTCTGAGGTTATTGCGATCAGAACATGTATGGATTCAATTGCTCAGTAAGCTCCAAGGAAAGCCTGTGATTCCAATCGGTTTACTTCCGGCTACAACAGCGGATGATGCAGACGATGAAAGGACATGGCTAGACATCAGAGAATGGCTAGATATACAGCGAGCAAAGTCTGTCGTTCATGTAGCCTTAGGAACCGAAGTGAGCGTTAGTAATGAAGATATCCAAGGTTTAGCTCATGGGTTGGAGCTTTGTGGGTTACCTTTCTTTTGGACACTAAGGAAGAGGACGGGAGCTTATGTGTTACTTCCTGATGGGTTCGAAGAGAGAGTCAAAGGGCGTGGACTCGTTAAGACCGAGTGGGTACCTCAGACAAATATACTGAGCCATGGTTCAGTTGGTGGGTTTGTTACTCACTGTGGGTGGGGATCAGCTGTGGAAGGGCTTAGCTTTGGTGTCCCTTTGATCATGTTTCCATGTAACTTAGACCAGCCGCTAGTGGCTAGGTTGCTCGGTGGGATGAATATAGGCTTGGAGATTCCAAGGAATGACCAAGACGGGTCGTTCACTAGTGCTTCTGTCGCAGAGACAATCAGACTGGTTGTTGTGAAAGAAGAAGGAAAGATCTACAGAGACATTGCTGCATATCAGCAAAAGAAAGTATTTGGGAACAAGAGATTGCAAGATCAGTATGCGGATGGTTTTATCGAGTTTCTGGAGAATCATATAGCAGGAATGTAGACCAAATAATAAACAAGTTAACTGAAATCTCTATCAACGTCGACGACGAGATGTGTAACAAGAGTTAAGACATAAGGCGCAATCAATGTAAACAACACTGCAAATGTCTAATAACAAACATTAAACGTTCTTCGGACATTATCAAAAACTTGATTCTCCCTTTTGCGCAAGAAGATAATTAAACTTAGATGAGATATCAGATAAATACATTGACCCAAAACGTTATACTAATAGGCTGTGTACAGGTACAACACAAATGAGTACCTTGGTCAGGGTAGTTTGTCTCTGTACAAAATGCTATTTGGTAGGTGGAGATCTCAGCTTATCGTCCGACTCATGTTTAAGAGAAGAATCTCCTCCCATTAGTTGTTCGAATCCTTCAACCTTAACGGGTTGAGCCCTGACCGTTCCTGGTGTGCTGCAAATAAAATGGGGACACGACTTTCAAAACCCGTCGTGTAGGTATAGAACCATGTGACTTTTGAGTTTTGAGGCACTACTTACGGTGTTTGCGTTTGTGGAATTTGCATTGAAGCCAATTGCCTGAATTGGTTATAGCCCGGCTGTTGTTGTTGCAGATTCGACATTGCAGCAATCTGTTGCTGCCTGAGTAGCTGGTGTCTTGGGTTCATAGGGTTGAAGGCATTTCCATCTACTGCCATTTCAGAAGGATTCTCAAGCTTTACCTGAACCAGCGGCCGATCCTTTTCCATATCCATGTTGGGTCGCGGTGATGTAACTTGACGCCTACGCAATCTCTCTAGCTGTTGCTGCTGCTGAAAGGTTTGGGAATTAACCATTTGTTGCATCTGTGGATGCATTTGCCTCTGGATCTGCAATAACATCAAATCAAGAACTCAGAGAAGTTAAAACATAACAAAATAACTATCCATTTAAATGATCTCTTTCTGCACAAAACAAAACCAATTACGATGCCAAATGATAAGAGCAATAATTCGTGCATCAGGCATTATGGACATACTTGTTGCGGTAACCGGAGAGGAGCTTGTTGTTGCAGATGTAACTGTTGCTGAAGCACTTGTGGTTGTTTCTGATTTGGAGGAGGATGGTTCCTAGTACCATCCTTAACAAGCTCTGCTAAACTCCCAAGATTACTGAAAAAAGGCGTCAAATATAATCACTTGAACATAACTAAAATTGGAAGTTTTTATCACTGACAGATGCGTACGAGGACAAAGCTATGAAAGGAAAAACATATATGATAGGAAACATCTAAAGATTTCAAAATTTCGTAAGAAAAAGATAAGATAGATCTTCATAAATCACTTGAATGAGGCAGAACCACTTTAAAGAAACTCACCTATATCCCGTGGTATTAAGGAACATCTTAATCAACTGCATCGCTGAACACTCCTTTTTGTAACTGTCAGTAAGAAGCTTCAAAATACGGCCTAATTTACAAATATGTCCGCTAACCAACTGAGAGAAGACGTCAATCGGAACCTCCGTTGCACCTTCAAATCCCATTGTCAGAAGCATGCGTGCAACAACTTTCCGTGACACCTGAGCCGCTTGATCATCACTAAAACCCAATTTTTCAGCCTTTTTACGGCGCAAACCTCCTCTGTCTTCCATCCTAAGGTACTCAGGCATTATCCCAAACCTCTCGATCATAACATGACTCCTGGTAGCAACTTGCGGTAAAGTATCAAGTACCCCATAGAACTCTGTTTTTAAGTTATCCTGTGTTCTGGTAATCAACGGAAGAGCAGTCTCCGGTACACAGTTCATTCTAAACATTGTCTCGGGAAGAAAAAGTATATCATCTTCTGAAGTACTTCCATCGAAGCCAGAGCTTGGATGTGTATTAGATCTACTCATATGAGCAGAACTTCCCGGACTTCGATCTTCTAAAAAAGGTGCACGCTTTCTCTTATGAGTATCCACGACTCTGAGGTAAGTAGACATCCCTTCAGGTGTGCGTTTGTCAGATTCTTGTCCTCCAACCGACATCCCATATTTAAAACCATACCTTGAAATAAACTGTGTGTACCAAGTATCGGGTAACTCCTCAAACCTAGACCTTTGAGAAAGATTACTAAAATCAGACTCACAACCTCTCCCCCCAGAGGTAAAACTTGGCTTGGATAGGCTCTGAAAAATCATCAGAATAAAAATGATCAGATAAACACAAAAATGGGATCCTAGAGACAAAGCATAACATTATGCTGAAGTAACCTAATTCACTGCCTAGACTAACTAAAGAGTGATTCAGATTTAAAGTGCCGCTAATCTAGCTGAAGGTGAATCCTTTTCGAACCACAACAACTAAATTCTTAACATTTTTAGAGGCAAGTCAATCAACAAGAGCTCTCTGACTCACCTTGGGTAAACTCGGATTGTGGCGAATCCCTCCGTCTCGCTGAAACCCACTTTCGAGAGAAGCGTTCTCTAACGTGTAGTACACATCATCACCGTGCAGCTGTAAATCTGAAAGTGAAACAAAAAAGAAACCCACAATTTCAACACCAAAATTTGCCATGAATCAAGCTCCAGAAAAAGAAACCCACATACAATTAGGATTGAGCTTCGACACAGCGACGGAAGAAACATCGGAAGCGGAAACAGAAGATGATGATGCGGCGGTGGTGTTGGATCGGAGGAAGAGAGAGACGGTGGCTTTGTCGAATAGGAGAGCGCGAACACGGAGCTGGAGTTGAATCTGAGCCCTAGTCTTGGAATCGTCAACGCGCATAAAGGCTTCCCAGGAAGAAGGAGAGGAAAGGTAATGGTGAAAGGAAGAGTAAATCGAATCGCCTAGCCATGTCCGCCACACGCCGGAAACTTCCAGTTTCCTCGCCAGATCGAAGCCTCGTCCGTCGTCGCCGAGCAGTGCCATTGTCACTCTAATTCTGTCTTAATTTTTTTTGGGTAAAAGGCTCTTTTGTTATACTGATAATGGGCTTAGGATTGGGCCCATAGCATTTTAAAAAAAAAAATGAAAGAAAAAGAGGATTCGCGCCAGGTAGGGGTCGAACCTACGGCCTTCTGCTTAGGAAACAGACGCTCTATCCACTGAGCTACAGGCGCTACTTGTTACTTGATCACGTAAACAAATAAATTAACTTATTTTTGTTGGAGTTTTCGATGGAATTTAATTAATTAATTTAGTTAGATAATAAACAATTAAATATATGATGATCATATGAGAACAATATCCGCCGAATAATTGGTTAAAAAATAATCTTGTTCGTCTTTTCCATTGATGACGATAACTATTTTCATGTCACGTCAACTATCTACGTGGTTCGGTTAGATTTTAAATATGACATGTCTGGATTTTACTAAATTCTCTAATTCGTTGTTGGATCAAGTGATTGCCTCTTAAATTAACGATTGCTTTAGAATAAAAACATAAGCTTACACCGTTACACGTATCACTTTTCTATTTGAGAAAAATTACGATTAACGCATGTCACTAATTGGATTTACCTTGGTTTAATTACTATCTGATTGCTAAAACCTAACTAAATCTCGGATTGAAACAGAAGAGTGTGTTTATGACTGTCTATACTATAAGTCATAACGAAATCGGTTAGACTGACTTCTCCGACAGAGCTTGACATTGGTGAGTTTGGTGGCCATTTTGATTTCGACTCTGGGGCCCAACTAAGATATAGAGTGAGATTAGATTTGGAGAGTCAAATTAGTTAAGGGGTTTAGTTCACCCACTAAGCAAGAAACCTCTTCTCTCTCCCACACACACTATTATTACCTTTTTCATTGAAATTACCAATTAACTAATCACTTTATTTAAAATGTAGTATTACGTTAAGAATTTCGCATTTCACCAAAGACTACCAAAAAAATCATTTCCAGCAACAACTTCACTAGCTTGCTATTTTTATATGATGTGCTTGTCTATATAATATTACAACAAATAATATACACGTAAATGCAAATCCATTTTGTAAATTTCGAAGCATAATTGAGCATTAATAGGTCAATGCATAAAACTGTAGCAGCAACGCAAAAAGAAAAAAAGATTCACTAAAACTAAGACTTTAACAAATAATCATCATATCTACTAATAGTCTAATTTTTCCCCTTCTAAAACTAAAAGTAAGATATAAGGATGAAGGTAACAAATATTTGTATGATAGTTTATATGTTATAAGAATTAGTATGGATTTTGGTTTATGATCTTCGGGTTATAAAATAAAATATTGTATGTCAGTAAATGTTAGTTTAGACTTTTAATGACTGATTTATACTCGTGTCAAGTAATAGTCACTGTAATTTTCTAAGCCATGTAGGCTTGATAAGTTTCTCCTACGAAACGTACTAATTTGTTAATTTTTATCGAATAAGTCTCGTTAGTTACCGACTCAACTTTACTAAACCCACATCTGTAGGACATTCGACATATCCATCTTTATAGTTTTCGTTGGATTTTTCTTCCACACACCCCGTTCTTCTTTTTAATTTATAATCATAATCGCATCACGTAAGCTAAATCACAAACTAATTTTTATCTACCTAATTAACTTAAGTTATTGAAGAGAGCTTGACGTGGTGGGTCCAACTATGTCGCGCCTGATGTGGTTCGGATAAAGGTTTTCTTACTAAAGCTTCACGATGACTCGTGACTGTCGTGTCGTTAACCAAAACACTCTCATAAATGTTGTCTATCTTCTTCTTTTTTTTTTGTTAAAAAATGTTGTCTATCTTTGGTTAGTTATAATAGTTAAAAAGGTAAGTTAGGAGTACAAATATTTTTAATAAAAGTTATATGAAAATAGATATTTTATTATAGCAAATTAGAGAAATTGGTATTTTTGTACTATTATATTAATAGAGGATGAAGGGTGAAAAAACTAAAAAGGATTTCGTTGAATATTGGATGCAATGGAGTACGGATCTGTGTACACCAACATAGGATATATATATTAATATGGTGATGGTGGTCCGTCATCGTATACATTATCCAGCTACTGGTACACTACCGTGTACACTGTTCGATCACCGTTATTGTGTACACTATAAGACAATCAGTACACCATCGTATACACCGTTCGACCACCGTCATCATGTACATTGTCCGGCCATCGGTACACCATCGTGTACACCATCCAGTCACCGGTACGCCATCATATACACCGTCTAGTCATCGTCATCGTGTACACTGTCCGACCACCAGTACACCACCATATACACCGTCCAACCACCATCATCGTGTACACTATCTGACAACCGGTACACCATAATGTACACCGTCCAACCACTGATACACCATTACGTACACCGTCCAACCTCCATTATCGTGTCCATTGTCTATCGGTGTACAAAAATATAGTGTTATCAATTAGACAATAGGATCCAAATAGCCATCAAAACAATGTCTTCAAACATGTTCAAAGTAAAATTCTTTGACATGTTTCCAAACTCAACACCAACCATCTCCATCTTGAACTGATATAATAATTACAGTGAAAAAGTGAATTAAAAGGAAAAATCATTTTCTAAATCTAGATTTAGAAAATCAAACTACATGGGTAATGAAAAACCCAGAATTTTAATCCATAATTAAAAAATTCAGAATTGAAAAAAACAGAATTAGAACCAAAGAATTAGAATTCAGAATTGAAAAACCCGGAATTAGAATCACATGGGTATTGAAAAACCCACATGGGTATTGCAAAACAACAACAAAAAAAATCCCATAAATTAAAATCGGATCAAGAAAACAAAAACAAAAAAATCATTCATTTGTTCTTACTTACCCAAGAATAAGCCCATATTGCAGCACCAACCACAAAAATGTAAAATACATACTGCAAAACCCAAGTTTCATCAATTACTATTTTGGATGATAGAAAATTGAACAATCATAAAGATTAAAAATTTATCACCTTGAAAACTTCTTGCATCATCATGTTGTCGGAATTAGAACCAAAAGAATTAACAAGATCGGCGAAGAAACAACGAAGAATTGGAGAAACGGAGGTAAAGAGACGAATGAGACGAAGCCGGAGGAACACCACTGCCATTTTTCCATTTTTTGGCAAGTTTCGCCGGAGCTCTATTTATGGGTTACGAAATTTATCTGAGGAGCACCACCGCCATCCTTCTCTATTAATTGGCCATCATTGTCTTTATCGTGTGTCTAAAATTAATCGTTGCTTGGTTTTGTCTCATACCATAGAAGAAGATCTAAAAAAAATTATGGGTGGCAGTTTTGTAAATATTTACAAAAGTGAAGATTATTTGCTAGAAAATATATTAGACCCCACACAAAAGTGTCTATATAGCTAATTGTGAATAAAAAATACCTAACCCAACAAATTTTCTCTGGTTAAAACGGTTAGTTTGATATTTACGAGTTTATATAATAACGATGGCTTGGTCTACGGTGGTCAAGCTTCTTTGCCATATGTTTCTTTTCTCTCTACGATGGTGCCACGATAACTGAAAAATAAGAAAGCATCTTCTTACCTCGAAAAATTCACATTCTACGAACATTTCATAAATTTGTTTTGTCTAACATTAATGAAGAAAATTGCTTGACGAGACCAAAGAACATAAAACAAGATGTCAGTATTTCACATGGTTAAATATTAAATGGCAAATTTACAAGTGAAATTGTAATTCGAATAAATAAATAAAAGCAAGCTCACACAACACCATCTTTTAAAGCAAAGAGGATGTCTTGTCTTCTCATTCACAGTAATTACGGAAATGCCATTGCCCAGTTTTCAGATATTTCAACCGTCGTCGTGTCCGTTCGTTGGGAAGCGTTAGTTACGGCATCGTATCTGTTCATCTTCTTCAAAATTATTATTAATCATTTTCTTATGTTAAATTTAAAACTTAAAAATATTCAAAAATAAGCTTTTTAAAAAGTTAAAACAAAACTTGACTTGTGCATGGTGGAGTTTTGTATAAATATAGCAGATTCCAATCCATTACCAGTCATCAAAATCTGGTCTTTCTTCATCTTCTTCTTCTTTCAACTTTTTGTTGCTTTCTAAAATCTTCTAAGAATAACCATTTCTAAAGATAATACTCTTTTAGAAAAATTCCCATTAAAAAACACAAACCTCTGTTTTCCTGTTTCTCCGGCTTCTCTCCGGCTCTGTGCTTTTTTCCTTCTCCTCTCGGAGATGTTACTCTTCTTCCCTCTTTTGCGTTCTTATTTTTTTTTTCTGGGAGATCTTTTTATGAAGCTTTGATTTTTTTTTTTTTCTTTATTCAAAGCTTCTCATTGAGAATCCCAGAGGACGGAAAATTTTCTCGAAGCTATGGCTGTTGAAGGTAAGGCTAAAGTTAGATCTTTTCGTTAATTTTCCGACATGTTTTCTGTTTCTTTTCTGGGTTCGTCTCCAAATTAGAAAACCTTACTTTTGTCTGTTATCGTTTCATGTTCTCTTCACTGAGGAATTTACGCAAACACGTTATGTGCATCCAGAAATCAGAATCTTCCTTTGTTTCATTGCAGAGATGGAGAAGAAGATCAAAGGAGGCCATGAAAAGCCAGAGACGGAGAACAACGAGTTAGGTATCGAAGATCCATCGCCAAGATGCGTGCTTGAAATCCCAGTAATGAGCTCAGATTCCGATAACAGTAGCAGCAGCAGCTGTAGCTCGTGCTCGCCTGATAAATCATCGTCGCCATTATCGACGACTCCCACAAACGTTTCGTCTTTTCATCACCACGGTCTTCAATGGAACAAGATGATCGAATCAATCAAGAAGAAATCAATGAGGAGATTCTCAGTCATTCCTCTCCTCGCTAGCTACGAGCTCACCCGCAAAAACATGCGCCGGAAACAACCGAAGCTATCTCCGTCGTCGGAAAACGAAATCGACTGCGATCAAATCCTCGTCGCTAAACCTTCGTGGCGTAATTTCACCTTCGAGGAGCTCGTCGCCGCCACCGACAATTTCAATCCCGGTAAAGCCCAAAACTTGAAAAGACGAAATTTTTACCCCCCCAATCCCGGTGAAGAAGATTCTAATATGTGTCTTTGATTTTGTTCTTGTTGTTGTAAGAGAACATGATTGGGAAAGGAGGGCATGCAGAGGTATACAAAGGGGTTTTACCAGACGGAGAGACGGTGGCGATCAAGAAGCTGATGAGACACGCCAAGGAAGAAGAAGAAAGAGTCAGCGATTTCTTGTCGGAGTTAGGGATAATCGCACACGTTAACCACCCAAACGCAGCTAGGCTTCGCGGTTTCAGCAGCGATCGCGGTTTGCATTTTGTGCTTGAGTACTCTCCTCATGGCAGTCTCGCTTCTCTACTCTTTGGTACAATCTCCATTGGAATGAAAATGACTTAAGATCAGACATTGTTGTTGTTATTGTGTTTATGTTTTTTGAAACTTTTGTAGGATCTGACGAGTGTTTGGATTGGAAGAAGCGGTATAAAGTGGCTTTGGGTATAGCTGATGGTTTGAGTTATCTTCATAATGATTGCCCTCGACGGATTATTCACCGTGACATTAAAGCTTCCAACATTTTGCTCAGTCAAGATTACGATGCTCAGGTATTTGATTGATCCAACCAAAAAGCAATCAGCTTTTTCTATGGATTGAAAAAATCAATTACGAATCGTTTTTTTTGCAGATTTCGGATTTTGGACTGGCTAAATGGCTCCCAGAGAACTGGCCTCATCACATTGTTTTCCCTATCGAAGGCACATTCGGGTCAGACAGAGAATTCCCAGAGCTAAAATATCTCCTGTGAACCTTTTTTCTCGATGTTCGAATCCAAAACCTGGTTGGTTCTTTGATTGTTCTTGCAGATATCTAGCTCCAGAGTATTTTATGCACGGGATTGTCGATGAGAAGACGGATGTGTTTGCGTTTGGTGTATTGCTTCTAGAGATCATAACTGGTCGTCGAGCTGTTGATACAGCTAGCAGGCAAAGCATAGTGATGTGGGTAATGATCTGAAACTTCTCTGTCTCTCTATACGCATTTTCCATCTTCTGAAATGAAAGAATCAAACAGTGTAAAAAAGGCTTAAAATGCTTCCTTTTGCAAGGCGAAACCGCTTCTGGAGAAGAAGAGAGTGGAAGAAATCGTTGATCCTCAGCTAGGAAATGACTTCGACGAAACCGAAATGAAACGAGTAATGCAAACAGCTTCAATGTGCATACACCATGTAGCCACTATGCGTCCTGACATGAACCGGGTAATGTTTCAAAACAAAACCAAAACCATTCTCACTATCGTTGTCATTAGCTTCTAATAAGCAATCTTGGATGATAAACTGGTTTCAAAATTGTGGTTTTGGATGCCAGTTGGCACAGCTGTTGCGTGGAGATGACCGGTTAGCTGAGCCGCAAGAGAAATCCGGCGGAGCAAGATCGGTGAGTCTCGACGAGTGCGACCTACAAGATCATACATCTTCCACTTACCTTAACGATCTCACTCGGCATAGACAACTCCTGATGGAGTGAGAGCAAATCTGATGAAAAAATCAATACGCAAAAGAAAAAACACTTTTCTTTGTTTATTTGCCTGTGATTTTGCTTCATCTTCTCCATTGTAAAAATCTCCAAAAAAGAGGGAAAATGTTGTATGTACAACTTGTAGTGAAATTTGAAAAATTCGAATGATAAATCTCAGGACTTTTATATCATCATGAATATCCAAAGTAATATTTTGATACAAAAATGGTGGAAAAATAAAAGTATATATATAGTCACTGGTTTTTAGTCTTCTGAGATTTACAGAAAGCAAAAAAAAAAAAGAGACATGGCTACAGAAACAATCATACAAGGAGCAATTTTGGTACTAACCTTCGTTATGTTCTGGGCGATTAAGTATCTCTCTCAACAAGGACTAACCAAGTTCCGAACCAAACACCGAGCCACACTCCAAACCCAGCGTCAGCTAATCCAAGCCACTCGTCTCCTCGCTCGAGCTCGAACCACAACCAAGAAATCCCAATCTCAATCTCTAGCCAAAACAGCGCTAACCGAAGCCGACGACGTGATCTCGATTTCTCCAGACGATGCCGCTGGTCATATCGTACGTGCCCTAGCATTAGATCTGCTCGGTCACCCCACCGCCGCTCTCAAATCGTTCGATACGGCGCTGACTTACCCGCGACTGAAATCTCTTTCCGTCGGAGAACGTGCCGATGCGCTTGTGAAGAGAGCTGAGATGAAGCTTGCTGTGAATCGGCGACGGAGGATTGATTCCGCGATCGAAGATCTGGAAGAGGCGGCGAGGCTCGCCGCCGGCTCAGATACGGCGAGAATATTCCGTCTCTTGGGAGAGTGCTATGAGTCCAAGGGCTTAGAAGAGAAGGCCCGTTGGGCTTTTAACGAAGCCGTAAAAGCCCAATAGATTTCTGTAACGGGTCGTGATTGATGAGAAGGACCCGGACTAGTTCGTCTTCTTCTTTTTTTTCTTTGTAACTTCTTGAAATTTCACTTTGAACCCCGCTATTTTTTACTATTTTCGATTAATGACTATTAATTAGTAAACAATAGCGATGACCCAATCTCTTCTATTTTTTCAGTTTGATTCGATTTATCTTAATTTAATACATCTACATGCTTCGGTAATAGAGTAATGCAAATATGAAATTCTGAGAAAGATATCATAAATGGAAACAGAGTAGTAATAATACCGACATTCCGATTAAAACCGATTACATACAAAAAATACTAAAAAACCCATAAACCCACCCCTAACAAAAGCAAAACAATCATTTTTCCCCCACTCGGGTAACATTGATACAAAATTGACCCCAAAAGTTTCAGCTTCTTCAACTTTTCTCCCCACTACTTCTTCCTAGCCTACAGTTAAAAAGAAAAGTGATAGCAACTAAACTGTAGTCTCCTGGTCAGCTTATGGGTTAGCCAGAATCAAGAAGATAAGCCTCGAGTTATTGAAACAACAACGAGCCATCGAACCATACGATTCAGTAAGGCTGGTTAGGCCACAAGAAAAACTCAGCTTGGTTCATAGGAACCTGGACGTTAGAGTCAGAGACCAGAGGATAATGCTGAAAGAAGTTTTGTTGATGGTAGAGAACTGAAGATTCAAATGGGATTCCACATGGGATCGAGTTATCCGGGGAAGAAGACGGAAGCAGCTGTTGTTGGAGGTTATGGTCAGAGGAAGAAGAAGAAGGAGATTCAAGAGAGAGCTTATGGCGTTTCGCAGCTCCTCCTACGGGGAAAGAGCTTTTCATGACGGCTTCAACATCGTAACGGTTCATCTCAAAGTTAGTTACTGCGCTCATTCCTCTGAACTTTATGGCTGCAATGTCGTAAGCCTCGGCTGCTTCCTCTTCCGTAGCTATACGAATCCAATGTTTTCTTTGGATAAGCAAGGATTTTCTGTGACAATGTTATTGTTTTAAAAGGTTTATAAAAGTGTTTTTACCAAAGGTTCCGAGGTAAAGATCTTTGTTTCCTGCGACACGACCGATTCTTGCTTGCCAACGACCTTGTTGATGATGCCTCGTGACACCTCTATACATCGAAGCTCCCCTCGAAAAACCGCTACTTTTCCTGAAAACATATACATAAACCAAAAAATATTAAAATCTTCCGGTTTAGAAATCAAGAACATAAGTCTATAGCAATCTTGATTTGGACACACCTCCTAAGAGATGCAATGAACTCTTGCTTGGTCATGTGATTCATCTCCTCTAATTCTTTCGAGTAACAGGCGATCTATAATCGATGACGAATGACAAGTTAAGCAACGATCACACAGAAGAATCGAAACAAAGTCAGCAAAAAGGAGTGAAAAGGAAGAATATATACCGGAAGATTTATAGTAGCAGTAGGACCCCAGTATTTGAGAGCTGCCAAATCATAGGCTCTAGCTGCTCTATCTTCTTTGTCATATCCACCTTGAATCAATCAAAAAATGAATATCATTTGCCAAACTCGATAAAGTTGATCGATAGATTTGTCTAGAGTATTATAATTGTCCTTACCTAAGTACACTGTTGAAGCCGCGGTGCGAATGAAAAGCCATATTAGAAGGTACATCCAAAACGAAGAAACACGGGTTAGCCAATACAAGAATAATTCACAATGAAAATAGCTGATATCTATGTTCTTGGATCTTTTAACTATAGTTACTACAACCTCATTGTAGAATTAATATCAACACAATAAAATGTTTTTTTTTTTAAAAGGGAAGAAGAAGGGTTTGATTAGGATCAAAGTTCGATTCCACTCTTGTGTTCACAACTTCACATGACACTTTGCTTTTGTGTGTGATGTGAACACAACACACAAATCAATTTGACACATTAATAGACATAGAGAACCCCACAAAATCAATCACTAACCAAAAAAGATTTTAACAAATTCAATTTCAAGCCCCAAAAAGCCAAAAAAGAAAGCTAGCAAAAGAACAATATGCATAGTGTCTAAATAGTCTCACAGTCACATGCCTAAACAATTATATCATATAATAATAATAATGTTATATACAATGAAGAGAAATATGAGAATTAAAGGGTCAAAAGTAGGTCCAAAAATATGTCAATCAAGAAACAGAGATTGCATCATATAGGCATCAGCATTGGGTCCCGTTATAGGTTGAAATGAGAGATAGTGAAAGAAAGATAGCTCTAATAAAGACAATGAACAAAATGGCGGCACCCATGTTATGAAAAAAATCAACCAAATATATAATACATATCCTATTCTATTATTGTTAGTACTTTTTGTTTGAATTTTCAGTTTTAAAAATCGTTTCTTTTCCTTCGCATTATGCTATATACCAAAGTCTATCAATCATCATAAAGAGAGAGACATGTCACCAAAAAGAAAAAGCTTTCAAGTAAATTGGATATTTTGCATGCATTTTTTTTCTTTTTTTTCAATCTTTTCTTTGACAAAACCTTTGTACTGCTTCCTTCTCCTTTTGTTTTCCCCAACCATGAAAGTAAAAGAACAAATGTTTTCTTAACCCAACATAAAATTAGTTTTAACTTTTATCTAAAGAACTAAAGATTCAAAGACAAAAAAAAAAAACTGGTTTTAAACCCCAAAGTCAGAAAGAACAACTACAATAAAATCGATTTAGATAAAGATGTCTTCCCTATTGAGATACTAAGTAAACAAAACACAAAATGAAATCAAAGTGAGATACAAGAAAGTTTTCTTCGTAAAATCAGAGTCTAAAAATTGATCTCAATTGGGAGGTTAAACATTGAGGAGTCACATACTAGATCAAGCAATGATTCAAGAAACTGTTTCATATGATTTTCAAACGTATTTAAAAATCAAATAAAATTTTAAAAAGTAGAATAAAGAATGAAAAATTTGTTACCTTGACGTCCTTTTCTGGCTTGACCTTCCCTCCTACAGCTATTATCCCATAGATGCGCTTCGTATCTCCCAGTCCATCTATGTCTGCATCAATCAAACATTAGATCATTAAAACTCAAATCAAAATATTACTTATCAAAGATCAAAAACTATACAAAACTTTGAATTTGAATATTTTTTCCCACCCATCAGAAAAAAAGTTCAAAACTTTGAATTAGATCTCCACATTGCGATTACATTTCCCATTTAAATAAAATGTTAAAAATTGATTTCATAATTTATTAATTACCGTGTGACTCCTCGATAAATCGAAGTTCGTTGTCCAAATGTTTCAGAGATCTTCTTCTTCGAATCGTCCGTTGATTCCACCGCCATGGCCGTTTCCTTCTTAGAATATGTCGTCTTGTTGCTATTTTTACGTCCCTCACCATTGCTACGGCTTAAAGGAGGATCTGTGTTGTTGTTGTTGTTAACCGCTAAAGACAAAGCGCCTCGGGTGGTGCAACCGCCGTGAAACCCTAGCTCCGCCGTCGTTGATGGCTCCACCACATCGACGATTTCTGAGTCGGAGTTTGTCTGGAAACAAGCAATCGTCTTGAAATCGTGGTGATGATCGGAGAAGAAACCTGTTGCGGCTCCGGTGTGGTGACGTGGATCGTAGATTTGAGTGAGAGAAGACGAGTCTTGTGTCTCGGTTTGGTTATCGGAGTAACGGACGAAGGAGGAAGAAGAATCGCCGAGAAAATCTTCGAGTTTGGGAATCTGAGTCTGAGAATGGGTTTGTGAATCGAAAAAAGTTGCGAGGGTTGTTGAATCCGCCATTGAAGCAGCTTCTATCTGAGCTTCTTCTTTGGAAACTTAACAAAAAAAGGAACAAAAAAAAAAAAAAGTTAGCAACTTTAGTCACGAGGTACAAAGATTTTCCCGAGAAAATTCACAGAGAAACCAGAAATCGTCATATTTTGAAGTATTATACCAAAAGAGGTGAAATCGAAAAAGCAAAGATCACGATATGCCTTTTTAGTTGTTTTTATGGAATTTATCTTAAAAAATCTCTCTTTTTTTCTTGTTCTGTTTTTGTTTTCCTTTCTCGGGAAAAAGACAAATGAAGCAACCGAGAAAAGGAGGCTGTGAGATCAGCAACTCGGTTAAAGAAGATAAGCTGCAAAAGTCGGTTAACAGAGAGCCTATACATACACCTCTATACACACGCATATAAGCACGTCACTGGGAGAGAAGAAGGAAAGAAAAAAACGAAATTTTGAAAGTAAAAAGTTTGTATGGATTGAAGAAGAAATTTTTACCATAGAAGTTATCGATGAGATAAGGAGTTGAAGAAGCGTCGTAGGAGACGAAGTTAGATTGATCAGGTGATTTCAACATCTCCATTGGTGACAAAGAAAACGTTAACCAATTCGTCATTGGAGAGAGAGATAGAGAGCGAGAGAGAGAGATCTGTTTCAAAGTTTGAAACTTTTGAGGTGAAATCTGCAGAAAAATACAAAAGAGGATTAATCAAAGCGGCACAAAAAAAAGCGAAGAGAGGAGAAAATGGTTTTGTTGTCCATAGAAAAGAGAGAAAAAAAACCTGATAAAGCGTTACAGTCACTAGCTACTTTAGAGGTTCTGCATATTTTTATGAAGATTAAGAGAGCAATGCATAAGAAGACAAAGGAAGAAGAAGAGGAAGAGAAAGATGCATAAGAAGGAAAGCTATTTAAAGACTTTGTTTTTAATAAGAGATGAGAAAAAATATATGATTTTTAATTACTCAGGGAGAGAGAGAGTGTGTGTGTGTGTGTGTGTGTAAAGTGGAAATATGATAGAGAAAAGAGTATAACTGTTTCTTCTGTGTCGACCGGCCTAAAACCGGAGGGGATTTTTTTTCAGAAAGAGTGACACTTTTTGCTTTTGAAAATTATGCAAAAGCCAAATTATCATTTGCAGATTAATTACTTGTTAAGCTAAAAAGAAAGGAAAACGATAACTAAGAAGATTGATTAAGTAAAGTTTAGGTCGACTGAAGTGGACCGAACCAGATTTAACCAACACCAAGAAATCATTCTAATCATTAATTTGTTTCACTTTTCTACTACAAGAAGTTATTACTGAATTGGCCTGGAAAAACATTAACTGACCAAATTATTTTTTTCTTTTGATTTTTAGTATATTTTCTAACTTAGATGACAGAGATAAAAACGTTAGGAATTTTGATATACATTTATATAATTCGATCCATATATAATTATAATACTTAAAAAAGAAATATAAATACTTTAAAAAAACTCATGATCTAAAACCATTATGTTAGAATATTATCTCGGTTGAATTTTCACTATGAACTTGCTAGTTAAATTTCGTAGAGAAGATTTTATTAGAAAATATTGTTTGGATTATTAGTAAATACGGATAAACGGTTTAATCGCCAGAAAAATGCATTTAACTTAATTTTATTTGATGTTCAGGTTTAAATCTATTTTTTGTTTTTTATATGGGATATGTTTTCTTAAAATAAAAAATATATTTAGATATTTTTCGGTTTTCTATATGGAATGTGTTTTTTTCCTGAAATAAATAACATGATGATTATTGAAAAGCCAAAATGAGATTTGTTCTTCCAAAAAATTCTTAGTGTAAACAGAACAAAAAGAAACGTGTATTTATGTTCATGGTATAACTATTAGGATTACGGTATTACCAGAAACTAAATGTATAAAACTGTTTATATCTTTATCTTCATTAATATGTTGAAAATCTATAATAGATAATGCTTTTAAGAGGTGGAGGTGAGCTTTAGAAGAGAAACTTAGAGAAACTTTTTCTAGAACAATGGTCGCAAAATAATTAAATGGCAGTGGTTTAGTGGTAAAATAATTCAAGAAAAATAGTAAATTTTTATAATTTGAGTTTGATTTTTTCTGAAAACATTTTTTTTTTATTTGCCCAGTCGAAATAGTGTCACGTTTTCGACCATTAGAATATCCGGTGAATGAGCTACTCGATGATTATATTCATCATAAAAAATTAGTCAGGTAGTAAAAAATCTGGATCACCCTCTAATTATTAAAAAAAAAGAAAACAATGGTCGCAAAATTTATGGAGAGAAAAGATTAACACATATCACTATGAATTATGATCATTAGCTAAATTAATTTTATAATGACCTCCCTAATGTCATTTAATAATTTGTACCGTTCACGTCAATTTAAGGAATTCCCACGTGTCCTCCATGCAATGCAAAAATGCTCGCCTTTCCCTTTTATGTTTTATCCTTTTCACCCGAACCGGATCGGATTTCAAAACCGGTTTTTTCAGCTTGAATATTTGCAGTTTGACCCCTTTCTTATTTAATCTTTCGCATCCGAGTTCGCTTACTTCTGTTTAATGAATAAAAATCAACTTAAATCTCTCGATACATTGAAATTTCAGGAGTAAACTTTTGAAATAATTTGGTTAAAAAAAAAGCGTAAACATCGGAAAGGTCAGAAGTAACAAATTTCAAATAACAAATAGTAGCTACACCTTTTGGGTCGGAAAAGCTATTGGGACAACTAAACCTGAAAAGACCTATTTTTCTTTGTTTTTAACTAATCATATAATAGTAATGAAAGTTTCAATAATTATTATAAAGATTTATGTAATTCTACAAAAATGGCTTCTGATGTGGTGGAGCCGTGGAGGAGACAACCCTCCAGATGGTAAGGCGGGTTCCCTCTGTAAAAAACGAAGCAAAATTTTAGTTTAAAAACGTTATTAACAAAAAAAAAAGAGGCCCAGCAATTAAGGCACGTGATTAAGGCCTAATGTCGTATTGTTTAAAGCATTTCGTATCCTATAATTCTAATTTATTGAACCTTTTACCTTAACATATATTATCGTCGTATATATCGCCCACTAAGCTTATTAGTGTCATTCTATAATGAAAAAATATTATACTCATATTTATATAGTGTCTCCAATCGAACGATCCGATTAATTAATTTGAAACTTTGTCAGAATCTAACCTAATTATGGGACCAAATGTTTTTTTTTTTTTTTTTTTGATAAAGAATGGGACCAAATGTTGAAAGTTAAAACATTACGTAATTAAACAAGGTATTATGTAACTGATAGTTCTAGATTAGTGTATTTTTAAAAAGGTGGACCAGACCACGAATTCAAATTCCAACGTTTGTTTGGCAAAGATAATATTACTTTATTTTTGTTCATAGTTTTTTTTATGACTTTTATAATTATGTGAAAAATATGGAAAATATAATATCTTTGGCCTTCATATAAAAAACATAATCAATCTATTCATTACCAATTATTTTTGTGTTGGAATTTCATATTTACACATGGTATAAAAGCCCGAATTTGACATAAGAATGATGGTTCAAAAAATTTTTTTTGTCGATCGTATAATAAAATTCGGTTCGAGATAAATCAGAAAAACTATCATCTCAAAAGAACGTATTAAAAATTTCATATCAGAAATTGAAATATGATATAAGTAGTATATAAGAGACATTGACCAATCCACTAAATTGCTAATTAATTTTGAGTTGAAAATCTATGAAATTTAATATGGTATCAAAATACGAATATACGCCGTTTTACCCAAAGTGAAATCGATTCGATTTAAAAGTGATTTGACTCATCTAATCCAAAATAACGCGATCAATCACGTTCGTACTTCGTACGATCCAAATATTCACTTATATCTTTTAATCATATAGTATTAATGATTATTTTTAAGTATTAATATGAACAATCTTTAATTGAACAACAAACAAAATATGAACGAAGTTAAATAAATTGTGACAGGTCTTGGCTTTATAGCCTTGTTCTCAAGTTTTTTTTTTATTAAACGCGATTCATTCAACATTAATTGTTTAATTCGTTTTTTAGGATTTGATTTTGTTTTGGGGAGGTCCAATGACTTGTGCTAAGCGTTATCAGTTGCTTTTGATATTTTGACCGAAGAGGCACGTGCGGAGCATATTTTGATTCATCATTTTTTTGATCGAGGATTTCGGTGACGCACGTGCGCCCTGTAATTATCTTAATAATCGCTCCCTAACTTTATTTTTTTTGTTTTAATCTCTATTTTTGTCTTATTATCCTAAACTAGATCTTTATTTAATTATTTTTGTTCACACAGTGAGACTTTTTTTTCCATCCAGTATATTATACTGATAATTAAAATTTACAAAAACTTACAAAAATCGGTGGCTAACAGAAATTGCTCCAGATACTAAACCGACGGATTATAAAATCCTTAGAGTTTAAGCACTGTGAAAAGAAGAAATGAATATTGTCAAAATAAAACACAACCAAAGTTTAAAACTAATGGTTTCATAGCCTCGGAAATGAAACTAGAAAGCCACAACTAAGATTCGAGCCTCCTCAGAACAAATTTCGCCATAAATGCTATCCAAACTTTGAAGGATCACCCGCGAAAGCATATCGGAAAGAGCTAAAAAAACCACACATACGATAGGTGGCTTCTTCCATTACGAATAAATCTACATCATCGCATAAAAGTTCCTAAAAAACTAAATCGGCAAAATGAAAAAAATCATAAATGACTGAATCTTCACACAAAACAGAATGTGATTCTTAAGTAGTAGTAATTTGGGTGTGGATTTTTAATATACATTTTTTTAAGAAATTTTTAGACGATTTAAATTATTATTGGACTAGAGTACGAGACTAGAACATGACATAATCACAACTAGTTTAAACTGTTCAACTAAGTATAAAAGTGAGCCAATTGGACAAAAAAAATTTAGTCCACAAAGTTTTTAACTGGGTTTTAACACCGGACTAAAAAAACTTGATTCAACTTGTTTTGTAAAAAATTCGATAATACCGTTCTAACCAAACGTGCATGTTATTTTTGTTTATAATAAAAATTGAAACTAGAAAAATGATCTGGTACTTATGACTGTGATCTAGTATTTATGCTATCATAGCATAAACAATATTTAAAATACTATGGTAAACACATGGGATAAGTATGACTAATTTTTGAATATTGTACGGGTATCTGTTATATAAAATAAAACTTAGAGCATACTCGTGTCTGCAGCTTAAACAAACCATTTGGGGATATGCATGTTAGCACAAATCGGACAATGCTCTAAATTCAACTACGAAACTTTATACAATACGAACTATTTTTAATCGAGTTATTTTAATAGTGAAAAAAAAGATTATTTAACAAAAAATCCAATGACAAAAAATCACAAAAGCATGCGTGGAGTGTGATTAATTAGTCAAACATTACAGCCACGAAAGGAAAGAATAACACGACACTGCAAGCTGTAAATGGCTATCTACTTATCTAGGTTGATCTTAAAGCTACACCAGTAAATTAAAATATTTGCCTGTTTATTATTTATTAGTAACTATGACATGATTAATATATAGACACATTCATTTTCATTGATGTCATCGTATCAGAAATATAGACTTTGCATAAGTATAAAAAGGAATTCGTCGGTATTACCATAAGTTATATTTTTGCTCAAATTTTACATGAGATTTATATGCCATATATTTCACTTTCACACTGATGTAAAAATAAAAAAGAAAAAAAGAAAAAAAGAAAATATATATATATATATATATATATATTTCACTTGCACTGACACACTTACAAAACCAAGTACAGATAATTATAATGTCAAAGGATGTTAATGAGCTCTGGGCTACGAAATGGGCTCAGTTAAAATATAAAAGGGGATCTATTGGGCTTCCAAAATTAGGCTACCAAATGGGCTCTTACATGAATATAAATTATTTTAAATTTAACTACAGGGCCCACGTCCCCTTCGAGATGACTAATTTGCTATATTTTGTTAATGAATAATCATATTATTAAAGCACAACAAAATTTATGTCATGTGTTTTATCCCCCGAATGCATATGTTATATATGACTTTATATAGGTGTATAGTTTCATATATAAACTAACCATATCAATACAAACAAAATTAGAAATAAAAACTTCAAAAGGCAACTAAAACTGGAATTATTATTTATTTTAGATTAGCTAATGAGTACAGAAAAAATGAAATTATTGAAAACCTTAGCAAACCTCGAATTTTCTTCCCCTCGAATTATCATTATTTTTTGTCCAAAATAAAGTTCGTCTTTTCATTCTTAAATAATAATTCCAAACGTCAATTTCAGATTTCCAGTATTATCTCTTCACCATTTATTAATAAGCAAACATATATGGAAATTCACATTCAGTGAAAGACTTTTTCTTCATTGACTAAATCTTTATCTCTTTACAACACAATTAACTAAAAATCAGATCAAAACTTTGAAGGCCATTCAGCAGACAAACCACCACACAAGTAAACAAAACCCATATTACATTTCATCATAACCCTATGTCTTACCGTGGCTCGTTTTCACATAACATGTCCGTTTAGGCCTGCTAATTTTAGACCCTAATTAACATCCATAGTCTTTCACGGAGAATTCGTTTCCATCTCCGCAACATTTCACAAAATTTTGTCTACATCCTTTTGTATAATCTCCTTAGTTCCTTGGCCACTTCCACCATTTTTGGAACTTCCCCTCTAAGACCAATGCATCTTTCCGTAAGGACAACAAAAGCTTCCATTCGACAACGATCTTCTTCTGAAACTTCATCCATTTTCTCTAACATAGTTGGATCTATGATCTCATCCATTCTTCCTTCTCCCATGAATTCGGACAACCATTTTGGAAACTTTTTCTTCCCTCTCCAATTCTTCCAACCACAAAGCTCATCAAATCTTTCTTCTCCTGTCAAAAGCTTTTGCATGAAAATTCCAAAACCGAACACATCGGTTTTCTCCGACACTACACGTTTAAAGATATAATTGTCGTCCATGTAATCGTAATCTTTCCCTGCCCAAGTAAGCTTGACAAATGTTTCTCCTTTTGGAATCGAGACACAATAAGATAAATCATTTAGTTTCGCAACATCATTTTCATCCAATAAGATATTCTTAAAACCCATATTCCTATATACAAAAGGTCTTGAGAAGGCATTGTGAAGATAAGCTAAAGCTGTTGCAATCTCTTCTGCTATCTTCATTCTTCTTCTCCACGATACTATCATTTTTAAATCTACAGGAGAATATTGTTTCTCTTCACCATAGTAAACTATGACTGGATATTCAAACTCGAAACAACATCCCAACAACTTCATGAAATTTTTGTGACCACTCACCATCGATGACATCGCTACGTCTCGAGGTGGTCCAGAGCACATGTCTCTAGGAGGGTTAAGATTTCTTCCCAACAATTTTCTAATGAGAATCTTGCGATGGTTATCGAGCACACCTGAATACCATTTCCCATGAATATGCAATCCAGAGACACGACTACATTCGCACACGTTTTGGCTTCTTTCAATCATGTTACACTTGCAGAAATGTTTCTCGGTGGCTTTGAGGATTTGATCAGCAGTGAAGAATTTTATAGGATTTGATTTGCCATCGCAACATTCGATGAGCTCTTTTAGAATCTTCCCTCCTCTCTCTTGGCCTCTGACCAACCTCCGTTTTTTAACAACGGCTCGTGACATCTTCTTCTTCCACCAATCCATCTACAACAAAAACGAAATATACTTTACTTTGAAAATAAAATGACCAAGATTGAAGAGTGATGATCGATCTCACTCACGCTATCTTGAAAAAAGAAGAAGGAAGAACATTATTAATTATAATGTGGTTGTTGAATAGTCCCCCAATGACTTCCTTTAACGTAAAGTTTCTGATGGGATTTGGGAGATATTTCATAATGTTTTTCCACAGTAGATGATAGGTCAAAGCATAAAAGAGAGAACGTTAGACTTTTTTGTTTTGTTTTGGACAGATTATTTGATTTTGTTTGTTTGAATAGGAAAATAAACAAAACTAAAAATGGGAACTCAATCCCTACAACAAAGGAAAATCAAATACGGGGAGAATGGTTTCCCATTTTGAAGGAGTTACCAAGAACTTCTTGTTAGGTTTTCTTACTCTGTTTGTCTCCATCAGTAACAACTCATGAAGATTCCAGGAAAATATTTAGAACAAAACAATGATGATAATTTGTTATCGATGGAATTATGGAAGATATGCAGATTACGAAAGAAGTTTCACTTCATTTTCTTTAGTTAAGCAGTCGCATGAAACAACTCTTTGAAAACCAAACTTACCTTAGGAGTTAGGACTTTGGTAGTTTTATTTCATCTTCCAAAAATAGTTCCAAAGCTAATTTTATGCTTCAAAGCTTCAATTTTTTTATCTAAGTATATAGAAATTTATGTACATATGATAGAATTCTATATTATTATGTACATATATCTATCTAATATATATAGAATTATATGTATATACATAGAATTTTATCTAAATATACATAGAATTCTATATAATTGTACATATAATTATATCTAATATACATAAAATTATATCTAAATACATAAAATTTCATGTATATACATAAAATTCTATCAATAGATATTTTGTGATATTAAATAGAATTCTATCATATGTTGATAGATATGTTGATAGAATTTTATGTATATACGTAGAATTTTATGTATTTAGATAGAATTCTATGTATAGCATATAGAGTTCTATGGATAATTAGATAAAATTCTATCAACATACATAAAATTTTATATTTAGGTAGAATTCCATCATATGTTGATAGAATTCTATGATATTAGCTATAGAACTCTATCTATAATTATATAAAATTATATTAACATATGTTATAATTTATCAAACATATGATAGAATTCTATGATATTAGATACAAATCTATCGATGTATATATACATATAATTCTATGTATATTAGATAGAATTCTATCTAATTATACATAGAATTCTACAATAAATATATATATATATATATATATATAACTCTATCAACATATTATAGTAACTCTATCAACATATTATAGAATTCTATCTAATTATACATAAAATTCTATCATCATACATAAAATTCTATCAACTGAATTTTTTTTGGTTGATTACATTGGTTACATATGATTAAATAATCATTATTCACGCACAACAAAATGCATGTCGATATCATGTATTTTCCACCCCCTTCATATTTACAACTAAACATTTCATGCTATTAATACAAAAATTAAATAAAATCAAAACTTGAACATGCAAATATGCAATTAAAGTTGGAATTAATATTTATTTTAGGTAGCTAAATGTGATCGAATTTTTTTTTTTTAGATAGCTAAATGTGAAAAAATGAAGTTCTTGGTTGGTCATTGGGTAGCTATGATTGGTCACTTCGATGTTACAAGCTAACACGTCGTCAGAATTTTCTGCCACTCAATTAAACTTATATTTAACAAAAAAAAGAATGAGAAATATCGTCCTTTTTCATGCCTAAATAAAATGATTCCAAACATCATTTTCAGATTTTCATTATCTTCAGATTTTCATTATCATAACTTCACCATTAATTAATAATCAAAAATATATGGAAATTAACATTCAACGAAAGACATTTTCTTCTTCGTTGGAACTTCATGTTCTGTATTTTTATTTTATTTTATTTTTCAGGCAGTTTCCGTAGTCAACTAAACAAACAAGATAGAAAAGTCAAAAATCTTTCTCTCTCAAAACACGATTACATAAAACATCAGATCAGAGTTCTGTCTTTGAAAGCCATTCATCAGACAAAACACACACACACACACACACAAAAAAAAACCCATAACCTTAAATCTCATCATCATCATCATCATCATAACAAAAAGAAGATGGAGGAAATTAAAAATCACGAATTCGAAGAAGAAACAGAAGGATCAACAATGGAGAAAGTATATATAGCTGTAGGAAACGATTTACAAGAAGGTTACAAGACGATCGATTGGGCTTTAAAGAAATGGAACAACATACCTATCTCCATTGTTCTTCTTCATCTCTGCAACATTTCTCAGGATTTTGTTTACACCCCTTGTATAATCTCTTTCTTCTCAATCCACACCTCTTCTTTTCTTTTTTATCATATAAACCCAAATTCACGTGTTGTCGTATCATAGTTGGGAAGCTTCCAGCGAGCTCTGTTAGCGATGAAAAGCTTGAAGTACTCAAAAAATACGAGGAACAAAAGATCAACAAGTTGTTGTCCAAATACGTCACTTTTTGTGGAAAGGTTGGTCCTTTTTCTGTCAATTTTCATTCTTTCGGGGTAAAAGTCGAAGTACTCTGTTTTTCTTGGGGTCTTTAGAATGTAATTTTCTGGAAGTTTGTTAATTACAGTTACAGGTGAAAGCAGAGTTACTTAAAGTCGAGATGCAACATGATTCAATTCAAGTGCTAATTTTAGATTTAATCTCAAATCTGAGAATAACAAAACTCGTCATGGGAATCACTTTCATGAGATCTTCATCATCTTGGTACACTTTTTTGATTTATTTGACCTCGTTTAAAGCTAAAGTTTTCAATTTTCAACCCTGAAATGTCCAAAAATGTAAATTTTGGTTTCTGTGTAAATGCAGGAAATCGAAGAGTGCGATAAGTGGATCGTTCTATGTATATCAAAACAAACCAGAATTTTGCGAGTTTTATATAATTTGTGGAGGCAAAATGGTTTCACTAAAGAGAGAGAACGATGCGAACAACAATATCAGAAGCTGGATTGGTAAAATGTTTCATGATCCGGGAAGAAATCTAGACCGTTCATCTGCAAACAACGATGATCCAACGGCTAGTGGAAGTCCATGGGACAAGAATTTTCAGGAGATTGAGAATTATTTCCAGCAATTATTGAGTTTGAATCTCGAAGAAGACGAAAATGGTGTCGAAGAGGAAGAAGAAGAAGATGACGTGGCACTAGACGTGCTGCAGCATATGGTAAAAGAAACTGTCTGAGAGAAGAGAATATACCTTTTATTGATATGTTTATAAAATTTGTTTTTATGTTGAAAATGTCAGAATGTAGCAGAGAAGTTAGAGTATGTGAGAAGTAAGGTAAATGAAGCTAAGCTGGTGATAGAGGAGAAAAGAAGAGAAGTCAAAGTCAACGCTGAGAGATCCGACAAAGCTGAATGGGCAATCTCTTTATGCAATTGCAGAGTAAAAACCAAACCTTTGGACTTATACTTAACAAGAACCGAGATTCAGAGTCTTTTAAAAAACCCTTTTTTTTTGTTGTTGTTGGTTTGAATCAGATTGAAGAGCTTGAAGCTGGGATTAAAGAAGAAAGTGAGAGACGAGAGAAGCTTCAAAGGACGTTAGATTCGGATAAAGAATGTATCGAAGAAGCAAAGAATGTTGTCGAAAAAGGAAAAACAAAGCTGAATTCGCTTGGGGAGCTACGAGAAGAGCTCTCAAGCAAGGTTACGACGATGATGGAGGCTAAATCGCAGGCAGAGGCCGAGCTAGAGAGAATTGTGTTACAGAGAGGAGAGATGGTAATGGAGATTGAGAAACTTAGGAATCAAAGAGATGTTTTCAACCGTAGGATTGAGTTTTGCAAGGAGAAAGAGGCGATAGGGTTGGTTTCGAAGGAAGAAGTAAAGTGCGGGTATAGAGAATATGTCGCAGAGGATATCAGATTGGCCACGGAGAGCTATTCTGATCGACTAAGGTTGAAATCTGGCGGTAATTGGACGAATGTGTACCGAGGAAGGATCAAACATACAACTGTGGCTGTGAAAGTGATTGGTGATTGTTTATCAGATGAGGATTTTGGAGCAAAAGTTCAGCTTTTGAATGAGATTAGGCATCCCAATTTGGTTGCAATTGCTGGGTTTTGTTCACAAAAGCCTAAATGCATACTCTTTGAGTATATGCATAATGGGAACTTAAGGGATAATCTATTCACATCTCAGAGGAAATCGAGAAGAAGCAAGATATTGAAATGGCATGATAGGATTCGTATCGCTCACCAGGTTTGCTCTGGACTCGGGTTTCTCCATTCCGTTAAGCCTAAACCGATCATCCATGGCCGCCTTACGCCGTCGAAGATCCTCTTGGACCGCAACCTTGTACCTAAAATAACCGGGTTTGGACTTATAATGCATAGTGATCAATCAGATACGAAACCTGATGTGATGGCTTTTGGTGTTTTGCTTCTGCATCTTTTAACCGGGAGGAACTGGCCCGGTTTGCTCAAGGCAATGTCGATGAATCAGACAAGTATTCTCAGAGATTTAGATCAAACTGCTGGTAAGTGGCCGTTGGAGTTAGCTAAGGAGTTTGGTGCACTGGCAGTGAAGTGTTCTTCAGTTAACAGAGGAGGCAACATGGATTTTGCAACCAGAGATATAATGGAAGAGCTTGGTAAGATAAGGGAAAAAGCAGATGAGTTTAGAAACATAGGAGGGTACGAGGAAGCAACCAATTCAAACATCAATGAAGGAGATCCGAATGACATACCAAGTGTTTTCATGTGTCCCATACTCCAGGTATCAAGTCAAGTCCATATCTTTTCCTTCTCCTTATAACAGCACAGAGAGAAAGTGATCCACAATCTAACTCGTTATTGCTTGCAGGAAGTAATGAAGAATCCACATGTTGCAGCAGATGGGTTTTCATATGAGCTTGAAGCCATAGAAGAATGGTTAAGCATGGGACATGACACATCTCCTATGACGAATCTGAGACTGGACTATCAAATTCTCACACCAAACCATACTCTTCGTTCTCTCATTCAAGACTGGCATAGCAAAAGAACAGCACAAGCTTCTTCCTAGACTCTTTTGTATAACCTTGAATTGGCAAAAACCAAAAGACCTCAATTTGTATTCTGATTCACATCTCCTTTCTTCTCCTATAAACCCCAGAGATATTGTAATAATCAGCAACAAGGAACAATCTTGACAAGCTTATCCCCAAAAGAAGATGATCAAGATGGAAATAATGCACAAAGCTTTCATTTTAACCTGTGGAGAATCGAAAATTTCTGTATTTCCTGAAATTTCGATTAACTGATACTATCAAACCCAAACAACAAAGGGAGAGTCAAAAGTGAAGAGATCCACAGCAAAAAGGAACAAACAAACAAGAGGAAGAAGAAGAAGAAGAAGAAGAAGATCACACGCCAAGCTATGAGAGAACACCCTTTATTTAGTCGATACCGGAGAGAATAGGCGAGCGATTCGATCTTTCTGCTCTTGGAATCGTCGTTCCAAGTAAGTCTCCATGATCTCCATGACGGAAACGAATCTCTTCATTTGCTCTAACCGACGGCTTAGCTCGGCTTCTCTTGCCCTAGCTCGTCGCAGCCTCGCCTCGGTTTCCGCTAGCCGGTCTCGAAGATCATCGACCACCGTATCTTCGCTGTCTCCGTCGTACGATCGGCGACGGAGACTGCTCCGCGATAACGATTGATTGTTGTGACCGTAACACATCGCAAGGAAGAAGACAACACAAAAATCAATTTTTTTTTTTTTTTTGGGTTTCCTTCTGATGAAGAAGAAACTAAAAGGAAGGGTATTTTGGTAATTTTGTAATGATCGAAACCTTCATCGGGGAATTATATAAACCTTCTTAATTTCACGAAGAAGAAGCAAGAACAATGGCGAAGCTCGAATCTTCTTCTTCTTCTTCTTCAGCCTTCTTCTCTCAAACCTCTTTTCCTCTCCCAGACGACACCGTTTTCTTCTCCATATTCCCTGACTCTTCCCTCTCCGCCGCCGGAGGATCGGAAACCTCCGCCGCTCTTCAATCGCTTCATTTGGAAATCATCGATTTCGTTTCTCCGTTTACTTCTCCATACATATGGCAGCACGAGCCTTTCTCCCTCTCCATCGCTCTCTCTTCCTCTTGTGTCTGTACCGATACTCCGATGCCTCATCTTCACGGGAAGCTCAAGTATGGTGACAATCTGGAGGACGAATGGTTCGCTGTGTTCTTGCTCTTCCGTATCTCCGCCGCGTTTCCGTCTAATTCAATCCGTGTGTGGGACACCGACGGCGAGTTTCTCCTAATCGAAGCTGCTTTTCACCTCCCTCGTTGGCTCAATCCCGAAACGAGTCGCAATCGTGCTTTCATTCGCGCCGGCGATCTCCACATCGTTCCCCGTAGCCGCCTCCCGGATCCTTCCTTAGTTGCGTCACTGCGGTTTCTCGTCGAGCGTAGTCACGAATCTCGCGCGTCGGATTCTGTTCAATCGGCGTTGAAGACCCGGATTTCCGATTATCCCGAAAGAGCGTGGAGGAATATGCACCGTGTTAGGGTTAGGGTTCCGATTTCGGTGGCTCAGGTGCTCAGGCACGAACCTTTCTTAATCTCGCTTGCAGTGGAAGGGTTTTACGATCGTGATGTTGATTCAATGAAACACGCAGCGAAAATGGAGAAGTTTCTGAGCAAAGGAAGAGAGGAGGAGCTTGTGCTTGTTCTTGTCAAGATGTCTCGTGCAATGTATGGTCAGCTAGTGATGCAGAAGTTTCAAGCACCGAATTGTTATCCAATGCCGAGCATCAGCGACCGGGATGCTTACTCTGAAGCTGAGCTAGGGATGAAAATAGCTTGTGGTATGGAAATGATGTATCAGCAGAGGAAGAAAGAAGGAGAAGATGGGAAAGGGATTAGTTGGAGAAAGTATAAGGACAATCTTGAGAAGAATGGTTATTTCGAAGGATTGATTTCTGGTTCCAAGGAGTACAAGAGATTGATGGAGAATGCTGAGGAATATTACCAGAAGAGTTCTTCCTTCTCGAGGACAAGGTGATAATGCAGTTTTTTGGTTGCTATTTTGGGTGAAAAGGATTCATCTTTGAGTTGTTTTATGATCTTGAGTTCTTGTTTTTTTTTATGTGCAGAGACATTATGAGTGCTCCGGTGAGACGTATTGATGAGATTCTTGCATTACCTTATTCGGAGGACGACTTCAAGGGTCAGGAAGTTCCCGTTTCCGACAATGATTCTTGGCTTTACGATGGTGAAGATGAGTTAAACTCTGTTCTTCAAGAGAGGGAGAAAGAGATGGAGTTTTATAACTCAAAGAAGGAAAGAAAACAGAAAGCAAAGGAGAAGCAAGAAGCAGGAAGCTCATCTGATGCAAACGTGAACAATTTTGATCTCGGTGATATCTCAAAGTCGATGCAGCAATTCATCAACAAAGTATCAAGCTACAAAGGAGCAGAAACGCCAGAAAACAGGTTAATACTCTCGGACATTTCAAGAACATCTCTTGTCAATTTCAAGCTCTCAAGATATTGTGTTTTCTTTGCTTGGCTTCTGCAGGGATTTCAAAGAAGTGGATATAGATGTCGACCGTTTCATGAAAGATATAGAGTCAATGCTAGGGAGCCAAGGACATCGTGAACATCCTGATGATGACAGCGATGGCTCTGAAGGATCTTCTATGGACATGGATTTCGGTATCTCCTACTTTAAACTTATTTGTTTCTTCTCTTTGTGGCAACATATGCTGATCCGTAAGATGTGGAGTGTGAGTGACTTACTCAAATGTTATCGTGTACAGATGACTTTGAAGATGATAGCGAAGGAGACGAGTCTAACGAGGATGAGAAGGAAACCTTTATGGAATCCTACTCGGGAGCAATGAATGAGGAACTTAAGGACTCAACTCTTGAGAAAAGTTTTGAACATGTGAGTCAGCATTCTTCAAAGCAAAACAAGGTAACTCGCTATCTTCGATCCATTTGGTCGTGAATTTAAGAGCTTTAGGTTTGATTTTAATGCTATTCATGTGCATCTGCAGGAATCGTCCAAGGGTTTAGATGAGGAATTTACACCAATTGATGCTGATTTCAACCTCGTAAAGAACCTACTTGAGTCCTACTCTTCACAACAAGGACTTCCTGGTCCTGCTTCCAATTTGCTCGGGCACATGGGCTTGCAACTTCCAAAGGATTCCAACGACAAATAGCGAATGATTTTTGTTTTTGTTTTAATCATTAAGAATTACTTTGTCTGTTTGTCTGAACTTATGAATCTATGGTTTTGCCAAGTTTCTGATTGTAATGTCTGCAACGTTGGGAGTTTTGTGTTGTCGAAAATAAGCACATGACATGTGATTCAAGAAAACAGAAACTTATGTACATGTACACTATATTACACATCATCAGCCACAAAAGAACAAGAAAAAAAGATTTTTTTTTTTTTTTGGTTTCCAAACCCAATTATCTCAACCACATAAAGTGAAGCAGAAACGCTTTCACTGCCAAAAACAAAAAACCCACATGAAAAAAATATCCAATACTCAAATCATATCAATTCATCATCGTCATTTCTTCATCTTTATGTTGTTAAGTCTCCATCACCATCCATCTGTGTCCATTAGCACATTCTTGAGAGATGACTTAGTGTTTTGTAGTCACTCACTTGAAACAGAAAAACAAAAGAAGTCTCCAGAAGCTAACCACGAATCTTGCTTCTTCTTTTTTTGATAATTTGATTCTTTATTTTTGATGCTGAAAACATCAGAGAAAATAGTCTTGTTCTTCCCAATCTCCAGTTTATAGCTTCCCCATAGACGACAGCCACTGTTCCATATTCTTCCCATCTGCAGTTTCAAGAAAAAATCAATTAAAGCAATTATGGTAATAACCAGACTTCTCAGCGATTACAAAGCTCTAAGCTTTTCAACAGGTTTATGTTACAAATCATTGAGATCATCTAAAAACATGCACATAAGTCACATAGTAGCTATTAATGATGATGATAATGGAAAGAAGCATATATTACCAGGAGCAGGAGAGAAGAAGCCATTAGGAATCTGATTCCCTGAACCATCCAACACTTTCTTGTAACAAGGAACCAAAACCACAAACCCACCACAATCATCATCCTCACTTTTAAAACCTGGTCCATGTGGCTCAACCCAACCAATTGACCACTCTGGATCATCTGGTTCAGGGAAAACCACATTCCCCATCTTCTCTTCCTCTCCTACTGATCCTCCTCCTCTTCCAATCCATCCTCCTCTCTTAGTCTTCTTCACCGACGAAGAAGAAGAAGAAGAAGAGCCAGTCTTAGTCTTCTTAAATGAAGGACTCAGTGAAGAAGACACTTTTGGTATTGACTCTTTCTTCTCTCTATCTTTAGTGTTACTACGACCACACAACCACCTCGGAAGACGAGGAAAAGAGACTGCCATCTTCTAAAAAACTCCGAGTCTCCGGAGATAAACTCTTATCAATCAGCCATGGATCGATTGCTTTATCTTCTTCTTCGACCTGTTAAAACAATAAATATCAACTTTTTTTAATCATCTCCTTCGTTAATAAACCATCATAATGTCACCATTATAATGACACTAACCAAACACAAAAAACCAAAAAAAAATATATATAAAAACTGTAAAACAAATTTCCAATCCATCAGTACTGTTTATGATGTGATCGATTTAAGATTATAATCCATCACATATTCACATAGATCAACCATGAAATTTCCGTAGAAAAAAAATCACATTTTCATGAAAAGAGTCGGATTAGTTTCTATTCGATTTCAATTTCAACGAAATTTCATGTTAAACACAACAGAGAAGATCCCAATTTCTTTGTTTTTTTTTCTCTTTCTCGCGGATTCTTCTCCAATGGAAAGTTAATTAATTAATGCTTCTTCAGATCGGTGGTCCAAGTTAACAAAAATCGCCAGAAATAGAAAAAACGAAAGCGATCGGAAAAAAAATGAAGAAACGAGGAAGGATCAAGCCTTCCATGTCCGTCAAAACACGGCAAAGCTTCGCCGGAAAACTCGGCGCAAAGAAATGCGAAAAAACTCGATGAAGAATTTTGAAGAGAGAAAGAGAAGAAGATGGAGGAAATCTCCAGTAATTCCGAAACGTAAATTACCGAGAAAATCAGAGAGAAAAGGAAAAAAATAAAATCGCCGATCGAAGAAACCCTGAGAATCGCGTCGTCGTCGTCTTCTCTGACTCTCTTCTCTCTGACTTTTCTGTGACTTGTACAGAGCAGAAGCTCATCTTCTGCTCTGCTTCATTTATATTACTCTCTTTTCTGGTTTTTATTTTATTTTTTATTTTATTTTTCCCGTTTTTATTGGGCCTCGCTTTTGCAAAACCAATAAAGATCGATCCGACGGTTGGTAGCGGTTTACTTGCTTTCGTGGCAATTGTTAGTGTACGATTCTACTATAGACTTCACAACACCAGATTCCAATCTTAATAAATCACTCCATTCACACACAAAAAGAAAAGAAAAATTAAAATGAATATTCTGGTTTTATTTGTAAATAAACTATTTCGATTTTCTTATGCATTAAATTTTATAATGATGATAGACTTTTAAAGGAGCATTTAGAAATCTTGGAATTTTCAATTGGAAATAATGTAAGTTCATGTATATCCCTGGAATCAATCATCTCTAGTTTCTGCATGGATTTTTGTATAATTATAGAGATGCTTACTTAATAATAATAGCGTTTTACCAAACCCTTAAATTAAAATCTCAATTATGGGATCTTTGAATCCATGAGATCTATATATGTCGTTAGATCTTAATTAGATGCTAACAAAGAAAAAAATAATTCAAGAGTACTATTACTAATTTATTTCAATTTATAAAAGTTTCACATCCTTAAGTCTCAAAATAAGAGTAAACGTAATTTATATACTATGATTTTTGAAGACACCAAATTAAATGCCTTCCCAAATATAATATCATTCCCGAAAAACTGATACAATTTTCATATCTTACTTTAATTTTAATATATGTTTTTTCTTAAAATGAAACCCAATTCCTATTTTAATTTCATTTTCCCGCATTACATATCTATAACGTTAAACTAGTCCGTTGGATTGATCTTTTAAAATATGAAAAAAAAGGTTAGATAGAGTTTTTAACATATCTTTTGAAACATAACGGACGATTTATTTCAAATTATCAAGATCCAGACTTAAAAACAAAAACAAAAAAGATAACCAGTGCATTAATCAGAATCTGAAGATATTACAAATAGCATATTCTATACACTTGCGGGTTGTTAGTTAAAAATTAGGGATTATCCACTTGAGTCTTTTATTATCTCTGCCGAAATTTCATTATCTTCACCAGCATTTGTATTCATAACTAAATTTTAAGTATAGATTACTAACAAAATAGTTTTTATATAAGAGAAATAACACTAAATTATAAAATTCTCATAAATAATTTACTTCAATAATATCATAAATTTTGAGTCAATCCATAAGACAAACAGGGGAAACATTGGGACCAAAATCTGAATATCTATTTCATTTTTGCCATCTAATGTACAATTTAAGTTTCGAATAACAGCACAATATTTTACAGATTTCAATAAATGTTATAAATTTTGGGTCAACTACAACAATAAAAGGAAACGTTAGGACCAAACGTAAAAATATGCAACTTACGGAGGATGGATTTCAAATTATTATACACCAATCTATTCACCGGTAAGTCTGACATGGCAGACACGTGGCTATCTATTCACCACTTTTTTCTTTTTTATCCTTTTACAGTCTGATATTGCATTCTTTAACCGTAATTTTAGTGTTATTTCACAGATATCCTTTTTAGTCAAAACGAATGATATTTTGGATTTTTTTTTCTTGGGAAAAAAGCTCTAGAGAATTATTTGCATAGGTCTAATATGTTCAGTAACTTAAAGACCCATAATTCGCATTTCTAATCATACGATATTATAAAATGAATCAGATTCACACATACTCTTTTATTAACCTTCAAGAACACTAGGCTAAACACCAACCAGCCTCATCAAGAATTGAGCTTTTATTATATTATTATCATCAGAAAAATCTAAAGATTAAGACTTTTAAGTAATCAAACATGACACATACAATCAGGAGCAGGATAAGTATAAATCGACTGTTTAGGTTTCCTTAACCGGATCTGTCCTTGTCTATTCACATGTCCTTCACCAAGCGCTTGTTGAAAATCGACCCAAGTGATGCTCTTGTTGAGGAAAAGCTGTCCGATTAAGGCCATGTTTGGTCTAATCGTCTTGAGATTCTCGAATGTTCGATGACCCACGAGAGCATTGTGCATGTTTCCAGGTGATGCAGAGATGAAAATGTCACTGTGCATGCTTACATAGTAATCAAGTGCTGCTAATAAAGAAGCTTTGCCTTTGATTCGAGCTCGTTCTTCGGAAGAAGCAAGACTTCTCTTGTCTTCCATTCTTGGGAATACTTGTCTTAATGTTGAGATTCTAGCTTCTCCTCCATATACCTGAGTTTATAAATAAAAAAAGTTAAAGTGTTATCAAACCCATACTTTAGACGAGAAGTGTAACTGAAGAGTCTGACCTTGTGGGATGCGAGATAGAGACGGGTATTGTTGTCTAATCCGAAAGCAGCTAAAAGAAGTCCCATTTCTTCTGGTGTTAGAGGACACCGTCCTTGACTTCTTAACTCTTCGTCTGTGAATTGAGAATTCAAAACTCTTCCTTGCCATATCATTTGTCGGTATTTCGCCAATGCAAGTTTCTCGGCTTTGCCACCACCAAAATCACACGCCGAATGCGCAGCCATGTCCTATAGACATAACATAGAAACAAACTTCTTATGACCAAATAACTCAAAAGACAATCATCTAATGTTATGAACAGAGTAAATTTTACCTTGTCGAAGCGAAGATGAAGAACAGCGAATTTCCCGGGTTCTTGTCTGCTGTGTGAGTTGGTCATGTCTCTTAAATGATCCACATTCTGTTGCTCCTTGTTGTTTCTCCATGATGGGTTTCTGAGACGGCTCACAAGAGCATCGCCCAGTGATGTAATGTGAGGGACAAAGCGTAAAGCTTGGAAATTTACTTTGCATCTTAGCCGCTGGATCTCAGCAGGTAAGTGATCAAACGATAGACGGTGAGAGAACGGAGAAATCGCAGCGATCCCATAACTACAAAACAAAATATAAGCTCCAAACTTAAAAGTCTGAAAGTCGAAAACTCTAACCGCATTTTTTCTTCTATTTTCATTTGTTAAGTAAAGGACACATACCTTTGAAGAACCGGTGAAACGTTCTCGATATACCAATTCGCAGAAGCATGAACGGGGGCGGTTTTTACTCGGGTTTCACGGACTGCTGTGGCATAATACTCTCTTGTGCTCCAAGAGTACTCATCCGGAAGTTCTCTAACTACCCTTATGTCATCCTTTAACGCATCGATAAAATGATCGACATCAAAGATATCAACAAAAGAACTGCACACCGGGAGAAAAAAATAAAACTTCAGCTTCAAAAAACCTGAGGCAGCACAACTCTTCAAAGATCACGAATAAAGGCAGAGACTTTCTCAAGAAACATTACCTTGAATCTTGCCAAACAGGATTCACTTCAAGATACGGGATCACGAGTGTCGCGTTTAATATCTTAGCAACCGCAACCGCATCACATATCCCCATTCGTTGTTGGTTAAGTCCTCCATCGAGAAACACCTGAATATAGCCCTCTGTTTTATCCGGTAATGCTGCTCCAAGACAACAAGTAAAAGACAAAACTTAGACAGAGATCGATCTAATCTGAAACTAATGAGAAATTTCCAAACTTTGTTCAATACTTACAAGGGGAATTTCCCAAATCAATACAAGGACTCCATCCTTGATCAGTCAATGGCCTCCAAAGATCAGATTGTTCTCCACTTGACTGAAATTATACAAGAAACAAAAAAATACACAAATCTGATTATCTCTTTTCTACTTCCAATATCGAAACGAAACGATAAAGAGATCATGAAGAATCATCCAATTTTACCCGTTGCAAAGCACTCTTTAGCAAAGATAAATGTCTTGGCTTTATTGTGATCACTTCCTGCAAAAAAGAAAAAGAAATGGTTTAATTTTCATCAAACAAAACAACTTCACTACCTAACTCAAGAGAAGACTCTCTTGACTTGAAATTAAACAAGTCTTAAGTTCCCAAAACTAGTCAAATTTCTAATAAAACTTAGATATTTAATCAAACCGTTAAGTAATCTATAAATTCAACAAACACAACAACAACCGTTGCTGTCTCTTTCTCTTGATATTTTCTATAAATGTATTTCAAATTGTGAAATTTCTTCAATAGGCAAGTTGAGACTACTATTTCTGGAATCATAAGACAATAGTCTGAGTAAACTTTGCAGAGGAAAAAGAAAATTTGCCCAAAAGCTTGAGTTTTTTATTTTCCCGGAATCCGACCAAAAGATTCCCGGGAAAACAGGGAAAGAAAGAAAATTTATTAGCGCAACTTACAGATGACGAAGACGAATTCGAAGCGTTGCACAGCAAAACGACGAAGACGAGCACACAGATAATCCCTCTTCTCACGTTCGCATAAAGATTCATCTTTTTTTTTTCTTCCTCAGGCGAGTAAAAACGAAACACCCAGATCCAGTTTCCGGGAAAAGTTGGAGACTTTATAGTCAATCAATCAATACCCAGAAACCAAAAAACAGACGAGAACGAGAACAATCACAAGAATACCCAAAAAACGACACAGTAGAGAACCCAAAAGTAACAAAACCAGAAATCACATGAATCAGAATGCTCTCTTGTCTCTTTCCTCTCTACTTCTTCTTCTTCTTCTTCTCACTTGATAGGATTAAAAATCTAGAAGCTTTCATCAATTTCCCAGAACGGTTTATAGTAATCTTTAAGAGAGAAGCGCGTGAAGGCGTCTCACATGGACACCTGTTCATTAAATTTTGCTGTCTGTCTCCATGGGACCCCTTTCTTTCTTGCAATATTAACACTTTTTTTTTTTTTGTTCTTGCGGCGAATTTCACTTTTGTTCTCGTGACACGAAAACAGGAAATAATTCATTACTATTATTTTAGACTCCTGAATGACAACGTTGCATAATTACAGATTAATCGCACAAAATGACAAAACAAATTGCCAAATGATCTAAATTAATTATTGAGTTTTTATGTTTTATGGAAACCAATTTTAATGTAAAGACATCTTATCTCAAAAATCAAGTATTAGGAAAAAAATCAAGAGATACCTCATATGTTATATTTTTTCTTAACTCTCTCTATTTTGGTTGTATATATCTCTTTCTATATGTGTTGTTGATATGGCTAAATAAGTTTGTTTGCGACATAATAGCACATCTAAAGAGATAAAATTGTGCGATGATTTGTTTTTGTTATTATAATGACTAGACATAACTCACGATTCTATATAATCGTGTGATTAGTAATTACATAGGATTATCACAACTCATTTCTCTGTTGGCTAAATACGCAGGATTTGAGGCAAACGAAAAGGGTATGGCACAAAAATCCTTAACACGTCCCATTATCGTCAAAGAATAGTGCAACTAAAAACAAAAATATACCAACTAAAATGCTTCTTATTAACTTATAGTAACAAAATACTATATAGTTAATATTATTATTTTTTGGATAAACAACAAAATACTATATAGTTATTGCTCCTAGTGTTAGGGTCATTTACGATTTTAAAGCCATCTAATCACGTCACTATCACTAATACTGACATATAGACTTAACATAATGGCTGTGGATTAGATTAGTGGCGCTATCTAGTATCTTCAGCTATTTGATTATTAGCTGTTACAAAAGAAGACTCGTGAAAATAAAAACAGACCCAAAGTATATAAAAAAAAAGGCTGTGAAAATAAAAACCTTGGAAATATGAGTGCATTATTATTAATATTTATTATTTTATCTGATTTTTGGACCGTTGTATAGATAAAGACAGCTTTTTAATTTTCCGAAAAGACAGCTTATATATACGCATGGTGGAATGAAATTCGGCTTTTTATGTCTTATTATGTGAATTTGTGAAAAATGAATAATATTTTTTTTTATTATAAAAAAATTAGTAGAGGCACCGACACATTGTTGTGTTCTTCCCATTACAGCTTGACTTAAGATTTTTCATATCCATCGAAAGATCCACTCTTCTCGCTTCGTATCCTTTTTTAATATCTTCACTCTTCTTTTCACCCACTTTTTTTTTTACCTTTTAATTTCCCCATTAATAAATTTGTCCTTGTTCTATCAAACTAATGATAATCACATTTACTCTTATTTCTACGTTTGGCTAAACATCTTGCAAGCATAGTCGATTATGAGTTTAGAAAAACCTCAAATTAGGGGAAAAAATGGGCCGTTTTGCAAATTTTCATTAAAAAATAGACCATTTTGTATATAGAACCGATCCTTATTTTTTTAGGACCGCAAGCCCATACTTGATAGCTTGGACTCAGGGGCGGCTCTGCTTGCAAGTTACCTCACAACGAAAATCAGTCCTTCATTATGTGCTTTATGGTAGGCGAGAATTCAAAACCATTTTTTTTTGGTTTAATATATTCCGGTTGGTAGATTATTTTAATAGAAAATGGGGAAAACAATTTGTTATCAGCGATATAGGTTAAGATTAAGGATATTAACATTAAAAAAATTAATTCGGTGTGAGCGTGAGATCTTTATTTGCATCACTACTAATTAATTATATGTTTTGATGTTATTTTCAAAGGACCATTTTTGATGAAACAGTATTATACGATTTGCTGGCGTGAGAATATGATTCTTCTACTTTTTTTTTTCAGGGTTTATCATATTTTTCTTCAAATAATACCATACGAATATATAGCCGAGCGTTGATATGTGTTTTAAAGAAGAAAAAGAAGTCAGCAATATGATAAAGGTTTTAAAAGCATAGGAAAAAAGGAATGCAAGATGAGTTGAATGATAATAAAGGGTTTTGTACGTAAAAAAAAAACGAATGAAAAGTTAAAGTTTTTGGATTACCTACTTATTAATAGGATCGATTTTTCCATTGAACGAATTTGTTTAAACAACGCATATTGATTAACTTATCTAAAGGTTTACATAAAGCTCGATCAAAGAAACTTGTACCACAATGCCAAGAATCCAACCCTTTTTTTTGTGTGTTATAAATTCATTAATCATTTTGGAGCTACCAACAAAAAAAACTAGAATCCAATAACATATATATATATATATATATATATATATTTTTTTTTTTTTAAATTATGTCTTAACTCTTAAGCACTGAAACTAAATATGCATTAGGCTTTACAAAATTCTATAAGTTTGGATTTCCAATATTTTGGGCCTGACCCAATTAGCAAATAGCCCAATACCGAGCATTCAGAAATTATCCCTTCTCCACTTGTGTGGCTCTTCTTTCATAAAAGTAGACCCACCAAAAATTTGTAATCAAATTTTTTTTTTTTTAAACATCATGTAATCAATTTTTATTTTCTTTGTATAAATACTGGTAATTATTTACCTTCAATGACACGCTATCTGGTCGGTCCAAAAATTATAAAAAGAATTAAATAACAAAAAAAGATCATAAGCACCACCACACATGATTATTATAAATTGTCCTCTGCGTGTGTCATTATCATTTAATCAATTCAAAATTCGATTTTCATTGCACATTGTCATGATTATCATCTTATGCCCATCCTTTAATCGCAATAATATAGATTCCAGAGACTTCGATTGTAAATACTCATTACACCGTAATTTCGAAGTGTCATTGTGTTTATTTTCTACTCTCTAACTATATCAACCCTGAAAAAAATCATATGAATTAAAATAAAAACGTAAACTTAAGTAAATTATTTTCTTTTACTCACTCTGTGTGATTTTAAAAAATTGAAAAATTTATTATTTTTTTTTTTAAAAGGACAGGAAAAAAAAATAATAATGAACCAAAATCGAACACGAGAAGGCACAGCACAAAAATATTGTGTCTCAAAAGACGTTTTGGTGTCTCTGTCATTTTTATTTTATTTTTAATATTTGAAAAAGAAAAAGAAAAGAAAATCTGACACAATATGAAAACGTCGTCGTACGAGTCTCATAAAAAAAAAAAAAAAAAAAAAAAAAAAAAACAGCCTCCGCCTTTCATTTTTTATATCTCAGAGAGACAAACCGGAAAAAAAAAAAGAAATTGATTTGGAGGTAATAAATTTCAAAAACTTTTGAATGCTTTCGTTTTGGAATCTGAGGTTTTCTGGTTAAGAAATCTTTGTTGGGTTTGTGGTGAAATCGGGAAATAGAAATTAGGGTTTTTGGTGGATTTGAAGAAAAATGGCGGAGCAGAAGAGTAATAATAATAGGTGGAACTGGGAGGTGACTGGATTCGAACCGAGGAAGTCGTCTTCGAGTGAGGAAGGAGGCTTTCATCGGACGCCGTCGTCTATGCTTAGACGGTACTCGATCCCGACGAACTCGCATCTATCGCACTCGTCGGAGCTTGCGTCTAAGGTTCAGAGTTTGAAGGATAAAGTTCAGGTGTGAAAATTTGTCTTGAGAAATCTTAGGGATTATTATTATTATCTTTGGGTTTGAATGTGAGTGAGATATCTGTAAATTACGAAAGAGGATGATTTTTGTTTATGCGGGTATAGAGCTGAGTTAGTAGAAGAAGTTTTAGGCGAAATGCTATTGCGGTTTGTGTAATTAGGGATATTTTGATGGACGTTTAAGTGTGGAAGAAGCTGTTTCTTAAGAAAAGTGGGTTTTGGTTGAACAGCTTGCAAAGGACGATTATGTGGGATTGAGACAGGAAGCTACTGATCTTCAGGAGTATTCTAATGCAAAGCTTGAAAGGGTTACACGTTATTTAGGTGTTCTGGCTGATAAAAGTCGTAAATTGGGTAAGTTATTTGTTCCCTCCACTGTATTCCATGTGTAGTTTTGTGGTAAAAATAAGAATATTTGGATTTATGGATAGAAAATGTTGAGAATATGAGAATTCCCTGGCCACTTTTTTTGATATTGGAATTTCATGAATCTATCTATATACCTCATTTGTTACTGTTATCTGCTTCCTGTTTTGTTGTGGTGAAATGTGGGGAATATGGTTTGTTCACTTATCTACATAGCCTATCACAGATCAATTTGCCGTTGAGACCGAGGCTAGGATATCTCCACTTATCAATGAGAAGAAAAGACTGTTCAATGACTTACTGACAACCAAAGGTGCAGATCTTCCATTACCGACGTGATCAGTCTTTCTCTATCTATAGTTTTGTTGATATTCCCTACAACATTTTGAATTGTTCGTTATGACATGAAGTTTACTGTGTACTTTTATGTTTTACCTTCCAGGGAACGTAAAGGTATTTTGTCGAGCAAGACCGTTATTTGAAGACGAGGGTCCCTCTATTATTGAATTTCCTGATAACTGCACCATACGTGTAAACACTAGTGATAATACTCTGTCCAATCCCAAGAAGGAATTTGAATTTGACCGAGTTTATGGACCTCATGTTGGACAAGGTGATATACCATACATTTTCAATGTAATCTTTCCTTATGCTTAAGAACTGTTTCCAATGTTTGTCTACAAAAGTAGCAAGCATCCATACACTCTGTTTACAAATGTAGATTGCGGAACTTATTCGGTAGTTTTTCCCCAGCTTCACTGTTCAGTGATGTCCAACCTTTTGTGCAATCCGCTCTGGATGGATCTAACGTCTCTATATTTGCCTATGGACAAACAAACGCAGGGAAGACATACACCATGGTTGCCCCTCCTTTCCTTTTCCTCTATGAAAATTCAAAATTAGTTATACATATTGTTTGTATCATTGATTTTCTGTTATGCTTTAGTATCCTACTTTGCTTGAGCGCATGCATTTAAATATCGCCTGCTTATTTGATACATGCAAAATTTTCAAAGTTACTGACCTTTTAGGGGTATGAACACTCTCTTAATATTCTCGTGCTTTTCTCTGCTTATTTGCAATTTTATGCTGCCTATATTTTTTGGTTCTGAACCAAGCCTATAATAGACGTGAATGATCTTTGAACTCGGGACAATAATTTTTCATGTTAATTGAGAAGGTTTAAATACCATAGGCAATTCTATGGGTGTTCTTAGTGTTATCTTATCAATTTACCTGAGATTTCTGCATGAGGCAATTGCTCTCTGTTAAATTTGAGATATACCTTGTTGGCTTTTCCTCAGGAAGGATCTAATCAGGACCGAGGCTTATATACTCGTTGTTTTGAGGAACTTATTGACTTGGCCAATTCTGATTCAACTTCCACATCTCAGTTCAGTTTTTCTGTTTCAGTGTTTGAGCTCTATAACGAACAGGTGCTTCCTTCTTCGTTTGAAGTCCTAATACTTTTTGCTTTCGTTTTATTAGTAAAACATGATAATGTAATGGAATTTGGAAGTCTTTTCTAATTCAGAAACTTCAAATTTTTAGATCAGGGATCTCCTCTCCGGTTGTCAGAGCAACTTGCCGAAGTTCAGTATGGGTTTGCACGAATCTGTTATAGAACTCTCACAGGAAAAAGTTGATAATCCATCAGAGTTCTTGAAAGTCCTGAAATCTGCATTTCAGAATAGGGGGAATGAAAAATCGAAGTCTAATGTGACCCATCTGTATGTTTTATTTTATACTTAACTCCTTCCATTTGATGCACATAGTTCTCGGCTAAGATTCTCTACTAACAACCTTTTTTGTGTGGATTTCTCCTCTCTTGGTAGGGTTGTCTCAGTACACATCCGTTATAGCAACACAATTACGAGAGAAAATGTAAACAGCAAGCTCTCTTTAGTTGACCTGGCTGGAAGTGAAGGTTTAACTGTGGAAGATGACACTGGAGATCATGTAACGGATCTGCTCCATGTAACTAATTCGATTTCCGCGTAAGTTTAAGTGTCCTTTCCCTGTTCCCTCTTTTCGTGTGCCCCTTACAAGTGCATCCCATACCTATCTTCTGCATCTTTACCAATAGTCTTTGACAATTTTCTTCATGTTAGGCGTTGTTAGCTTGAATCGGATTTTTTCCCCTTACTTACTGCACATATCTCGGGTTCTGTAGGCTGGGAGATGTTTTATCCTCTTTGACGTCAAAAAAAGATACAATTCCTTACGAGAACTCATTTCTTACAAGAATACTTGCAGATTCACTAGGTAAACGCTTCTGCTTTCCAGTGCATGTGCCTCTAGGTTTACCTCTAAATATATTTTCTGTGTAGAGGATTTCTCCTCAGTGGTTGAGTTCTCTTCAAATGAGAATAATTTCCTGTAATGGGCAGGGGGAAGCTCCAAAACATTGATGATCGTCAATATTTGTCCAAGTGCACGGAACTTATCTGAGATTATGTCATGTCTCAATTATGCTGCTAGAGCTCGGAATACTGTACCAAGCCTTGGGAATCGAGACACAATTAAGAAATGGAGAGACGTGGTAAGTGGAAACAGAGAGGTATTGGAGAAAGAGAGGGAAACTCAGCGTAGTTTGAAAATATGCAGTGTAAATATCCTTTTTACCGCAGGCAAATGATGCTCGGAAGGAGGTATTGGAGAAAGAGAGGGAAACTCAGCGTCTGAAACAAGAGGTTACGGGATTAAAACAAGCACTTAAAGAAGCAAATGACCAATGTGTACTGCTCTACAATGAAGTACAGAGAGCGTGGAGAGTTTCATTCACACTGCAATTAGATTTAAAGGTTCTTTAGTGCTGACTGGGATAGTGTCTGGTTATTTAAATTATTCCTTTTACGATTCCTTTCCGCTAATGATTTGCTTTTTTTGTTTCATGCAGTCAGAAAATACTATGGTTGCAGACAAACATAAAATAGAAAAGGAGCAGAATTCTCAGTTAAGAAATCAAATAGCTCAACTTTTACAGTCAGAACAGGAACAAAAGCTGCAGGTGCAACAACAAGATTCCACCATTCAAAATCTCCAGGTTGGTGCTTCATTAGTATCTACTTTCTAAACTTTGGCTCATGTCTCCTTACCTTTTATCTTAAGCATCTACGTAACAGGAAATAGATGGTGAAATTGCTTTCAAGTAACCTTCTCTGAACATGATAGCCATGACATTCGCCTTTTCCTTTTTATAATTTTGTTTGCAGTCTAAAGTTAAAGACTTAGAATCACAACTAAGTGAAGCCCTTAAGTCTGACATGACAAGATCAAGAGATCCCTTGGAATCTCAGCCCAGAGCAGCTGGAAACACAGTCGATTCTTCTGCAGTTACTAAGAAACTTGAGGAAGAACTGAAAAAACGTGATGCACTGATTGAGGTTCTGCTTTGTCTTCCCGTTGAGCACATTTTTATTAGTGACTCTTCCTTTTTTCGAATTATCAAAATTATATTTGGACTTGAACATTTGTCTGAAGAGAGTAATTCTTTTCTGCAGAGGTTGCATGAAGAAAACGAAAAATTGTTTGACAGATTAACAGAAAAGTCAAATGCTGGTTCGACTCAGGTGATTCTTTTCTCTATCCTACACTGAGCATGATTTAGTATGGACGCTTCTCTTTTTGCAGCTGTTGGAAGAAGAATCATTTTATCTCTTCGCTTCATTAAATGTTACTAATTGCCATATATACACATGGAGATTTACCTACTCCAGCTAGCCATTTGCTTAAGCTTTCTCATCCATTGTTGTGTATAGGTATCTAGCCCCTCATCAAAAGCTTCACCAACAGTTCAGCCTGCAGATGTTGACAGGTAGTTATTTGATCACTTTGGAACCATTTAATCCAAAGAAATTTCTCGCTCTTTTGTTTACCTTCATTATCACCTGATCTGTAATATTTCTCTTCAGGAAAAATAGCGTGGGTGCTTTACCATCTTCAGCGGATAAGAACGAGGGCGCTATTACAGTAGTAAAATCCAGCTCTGAAATGGTAAAAACCACGCCAGCTGGAGAATACTTGACAGCTGCATTGAATGATTTTGATCCCGAACAATATGAAGGTCTTGCAGCCATTGCTGATGGCGCAAACAAGCTTCTCATGCTGGTACTGCCACTGATGCAAATAACTGAATTATCCTACCACAATTTGAAGATAAATCACTACATTAAATTCTGTTTCTCACTAAACATGTATGGCTGTTTGGGATAGGTCTTCAAATATTTGTAGGTTTATATGTTAAGAACTTTTGTTGTTCTATTGTTGTCTTGCAGGTTTTGGCAGCTGTCATAAAGGCTGGTGCTTCCAGAGAGCATGAAATCCTTGCCGAGATCAGAGATGCTGTCTTTTCATTTATCCGGAAGATGGAGCCGAGAAGAGTAATGGATACAATGCTTGTTTCTCGAGTCAGAATATTGTACATAAGGTCTTTACTTGCACGATCACCTGAGCTTCAGTCGATCAAGGTGAGCATAACCAAATTTTATTGCCTAACTTTTCTTCAAGCTTTGCCTCTCGTGTGCGTGACTAAGTCCTTTCTCCAAGCAAGATTAATCTCACCTCAACCATTTCTTTTAGGTTTCTCCTGTTGAACGCTTTTTGGAGAAGCCTTATACTGGTCGAACTAGAAGCTCTAGCGGGAGTAGCAGCCCGGGTAGATCGCCAGTTCGATATTATGATGAGCAGATTCATGGCTTTAAAGTAAATTTAAAGCCAGAAAAGAAAAGTAAGTTGGTCTCCGTAGTTTCAAGAATCCGTGGACATGACCAGGTAAGATATCTATAATTCCCAGAGATGCTTGATTTTTAACCTAATAACTGAGAATCCGAGATACAAAAATTCATGCTTCTCTTGTTTGTAAATTGTCTTAGGATACTGGGAGGCAGCAAGTGACTGGAGGAAAGCTGAGGGAGATACAAGATGAAGCCAAAAGTTTTGCTATTGGAAACAAACCCTTAGCTGCTTTATTTGTTCACACTCCGGCTGGTGAACTGCAAAGACAGATTAGGTCATGGCTTGCAGAAAGTTTTGAGTTTCTTTCTGTTACAGCAGATGATGTTTCGGGAGGAACCAGTGGCCAATTAGAGCTTCTTTCTACAGCAATTATGGATGGCTGGATGGCTGGAGTAGGAGCTGCTGTGCCACCTCACACAGACGCTCTGGGACAGCTTTTATCTGAGTATGCAAAACGAGTCTACACTTCTCAGATGCAGCATCTAAAGGTATATACGCCATGTCAAAGGTGAAAATTATATTATTATATTTTGAGGGGAAATGCTCGAATGATTTCAGCAGTAACTGATTTGAAATAAGAAATGTGTTGAAGATCTAGGTCTTATTCGCTGAAGAACTCGTTTGCCATGTGAGGTCTAATATGGGGATGTTTTATTAGGATATTGCTGGTACATTGGCTTCGGAAGAGGCAGAAGATGCTGGTCAAGTAGCGAAGCTTCGATCAGCTCTCGAGTCAGTTGACCACAAAAGAAGAAAGGTAACCCCCAAAAAAGAAACTTATGCTGTCATATTGTTGTTATACTCATCCTCATTATCTCTTAAAGAGTTTTTTCTCGTGTGCTTTAATTTCCATTTTCTTTCTATATCAGATTTTGCAACAAATGAGAAATGATGCAGCTTTGTTTACCTTGGAAGAAGGCAGTTCTCCTGTTCAAAATCCTTCGACAGCAGCCGAAGACTCGAGATTAGCTTCTCTCATTTCTCTGGATGCCATACTGAAGCAAGTCAAGGTATTTATAACTCTTATCATACGAACCATCACGAGTCTTTCTTGATCTTGGTTATGATTAACTAGGAGAAGAAAAACGGTTGATAAAAAACTGTTTGCTTCTTGTAGGAAATAACAAGACAATCCTCTGTCCACGTTTTGAGTAAAAGCAAGAAGAAAGCATTGCTTGAGTCTATTGAAGAACTTAACGAACGAATGCCTTCTCTTCTTGATGTTGATCATCCATGTGCACAGAGAGAAATTGTTACGGCTCACCAGTTGGTCGAGGTAAGTGATGAATAAAAACCGAGGATCCAAAATATTTAGAGATTCGGTATTTAACTTGTTACTTGCCGGTTTTATTTATCGGACTGCAGACAATCCCAGAAAAAGAGGACAATCTTCAAGACGAACAGAGACCTTCATTAGATTCAATATCCTCAACCGAAACCGACGTGTCTCAATGGAACGTTCTGCAGTTCAACACGGGAGGCTCTTCAGCTCCATTCATCATAAAATGCGGAGCTAACTCCAACTCAGAGCTCGTGATCAAAGCGGATGCCCGAATTCAAGAACCAAAAGGAGGCGAAATCGTGAGAGTTGTGCCAAGACCTTCGGTTTTAGAAAACATGAGCTTAGAGGAAATGAAACAAGTGTTTGGTCAATTGCCTGAAGCACTAAGTTCACTGGCCTTAGCAAGAACAGCTGATGGCACACGAGCTCGATACTCCAGACTCTACAGAACTCTAGCCATGAAGGTTCCCTCTCTTAGGGACCTCGTAGGAGAGCTTGAGAAAGGAGGAGTCTTAAAAGATACCAAATCGACATGAAACAAGAACAAAATTAAAAGGTTATCATTTGTGTAAGTATTATTTTTTTACTGCGAGGCTTTATACTTTTGGATTTTCCCTGTAGTTGTGTGCACTATGTATTTTGTGGCCATTAATGGTGGTATTGTGTGTAAAAGAAGCTATCACTAGAATCTTCTCGACCTCGTCCATGGAGTTCTCTTCGTTTCCAATTTACATAAACTTAATACGAATAGAGAAATTACATAAACCAGAAATGTTTGCGGTGTGGCTCTATGTCTCTAAGTATGTATAGGATATTTGAAGAAAGGGAATTAAGGCTAAAAAGCTAACTTTTTATATAAGATCGAACGTAACTTTTTTACAATAATTTTTTCCTTTTATTTCAACAAGTATAAGATTTTTTTTTTTTTTTTTTTTGATAAAGAGAATCTCTTTTTACCGGTATAAGTGTAGCTGTAAATTTAGGACAAAACGAAAAGGGTTTTCAAGAATAAGATTGTTGTAACGTGAAGATATGTGTATTAACATTGGTAAATCAAATTATGAAATGTGATTATATATTATATATAGTTGTTGTATCGAAAAAAAAAATGTTTCTTTCTCCTTTAAATTTTATAATATAGTTAGGTGAATAAAGTAGCATTCCTTTAATTTCTTTTTTTTCCTTTAATTTTTAATTTTAAAACTAGAAATAAAAATTGTAAAACGTGTATATATATCTTATTATATAAAGGAGAATCTTATTATATAAAGGAGAATGCTCTCAAAATTATAACTCATGAGATCGTGACATGTGTCATTTTAATTGAGATGATGACACGTGTTAATATACTAATGTAAAAGGGAAAATTTGTAAAAAATATCATTAAAAAGGGAAAAATCTGTTTCATGTCAGTACGTTTAAAAACAAGAAAAGGAAAAATGTCATAACTAATCGAGAAAGAAAGGAAAAAATATCCAATATCTTGTATAAAAAATGTCATTAAAAAGGTAAAAAGGAAAATTTGTAAAAAATGTCTTTAAAAAAATTAAAAGAGAAAATTTGGAGGAAAATTTGTAAAAAATGTCATTAAAAAAAGTAAAAAAGGGAAAATTTGTAAAAAAAAATATTAATAAAAAAAAAAAATTGTTTCATGTCAATACGTTTAAAAACAAAAAAGGAAAAATGCCATAACTAATCGAGAAAGAAAGAAAAAAATACATCATTGAGAAAAATAAGGCAAGTGTCCTAACGTAAAAAAAAAGAAAATCAATGTCCTACCGTCAAAAAAAATATTCATTAAAAAAAAGAAAATTTGCTTCATGTCAATACGTTTAAAAAACAAAAAAAAAAGAAAAATGCCAAAATAAACTATTGAAAAAGGGGGGAAAAAGTATAGATGCCATTATGTTCAACAAAAATATGCCATTACATTAAAAAAAAAAGCAGAGTGCCATATTTTTTACGTACATGTTCACATGCATATTAACAGACCAAACTCTATATAATAACATAACGTCAAAAATTTAATTGTGTGCTCAGTCTTTATTCTCTTAATCAACTTTAAAACAAGCAAATCATGAATTCGAGAGTTCCACAAATCGATCAAAGCTATTTTACTTTAAATTTTGCTCAACGTGAGTGTGACACGTAGACAAAATCGTAACTCACCAGATCGTGACATGTGTCGAGACACGTAGATAAAATCGTAACTCATCAGATCGTGACATGTGTTAATTTTAATTGAGATTGTGACATGTGTCAATATATTAATATAAAAAATATAAATTTTCCTTTTCTACATTATTTATTTCTTAAATCAAATTGTAGTGTAATTAAAAGGAAATAATAGTCTAAAAATAGAAAATAAGACATATTATTAAAAATAATAGAAGAAAATAGTAAATCAAAAAGACTAAAAAAAGAAAATAAGACAAACTATTTCTAATTGTAGTGTAACTAAAAGGAAATAATAGTCAAAAAAAGAAAATAAGATATATTATTAAAAAATTAAAAAGAAATAATAAATCAAAAAGACTAAAAAAGGAAAATAAGAAAAATTATTTCCAAATTCTAAAAGTATTAGTTTGACATATGAAAATTTGATATTCATGAGATTACGACATGTGTGAAAATTTTAATTTTTATATAATATCCATATATTTTTACAATATTTTTTAATTTATTTTCTAATATGTTTTGTTAATTTTCTTACTATTTGTTTAATACTAATGATATATATAGACATAAATTTGATAGCATGCATATATATTATTTTGATATGAAAATTTTGCTTATTATTGATTGACAGTAAATACATGGAGTAAAAATATAGTTTTAATATGATGGAAGAAGTAGATGATTTGTTATGGAACGGTCCCAATAAAAAATTGTGATGGAGAAAACCACGAAGAAGAAGGTTTGGAGAAGATAGAGGCACAATGTTTATCATGTGACAAATTAATGAATAGAAGATGGAAATTCAAGAACAACATTGATTTAGAAAATTATTATCTTATTATATAAAGCAGGATCCGCTCAATTTGAGCATGACACGTAGGCAAAATCGTAACTCACCAGATCTTGATATGTATTAATTTTAATTGAGATTGTGACACGTGTCAATATATTAATATAAAAAATATAAAAAAAAATTTCTACATTATTTATTTGTAAATCAAATTGTAGTGTAACTCAAAGAAAATAATAGTCTAAAAAAAATTAAGACATATTATTAAAAAAATTAAAAGAAAATAGTAAATCAAAAAGACTAAAAAAGGGAAAATAAGAAAAATTATTTCTAATTGTAGTGTAACTAAAATGAAATAATAGTAAAAAACAGTCATATTATAAAAAAATTAAAAGAAAATAGTAAATCAAAAAGACTAAAAAGAGGAAAATAAAACAAATTATTTCCAATTTATAAAAATATTAGTGTGACATATGAAAAATTGATATTCATGAGATTACTACATGTGTCAAAATTTTATTTTTGATATAATTTTCATATATTTTTTATAATACTTTTTAATTTCTTTGCTAATATGTTTTGTTAATTTTCTTATTATTATTTTAATACTAATGACATATATAGACATAAATTTGATAGAATGCATTATGCATTTATTATTTTGATATGAAATTTTTGGGTATTACTGATTGACAAGGAATGCATGAAGTAAAAACATGGTTTTAATATGATGGAAGAAGTAGATGAGTTGTATTGCGAGATGAAATATTTGGAGTTGAAATCCAGTTTGAAACAAAGTTACTAATCAACATCTAAAATAAGTGTGCGAATAACCAATCAAAATATAAATATTTACATCAGCAAGATTTAACATATATTTCTTACATTTCCATAAAGTTTATCTTTATTAAATTTAATCGATCACCGACAATAGGTGTTTCATTTTTTTTTTTTATCATTTATAAATAAGTTATAATAAAAATCATGTGTATTACGCGGGTCCTAATCTATCATTTATAAATAAATTATAATTAAAATCCCGCGTATTACGCGGGTCCTAATCTAGTATATCCAGAAAAAAATTAGTCTTATCTCTGGAAAAATACGATAACATTTATTACCGATTTAGATCTGCTTTAAAATGTTAATTTTGGGCATATGTATTGAGATGGGGTGGATGAACTCCACGGACTTCCAATGGTTGTGCAAATCTTTCACTTGCAAATCGTTTCCGTTGAGATCCATCACCTTTGCCACAGCTCTAACTATCTCCATAATGATGCATTGATTTTGGCGAAATGGATTAGTCAAAATCATTTGATTTACTGTGCATTTGATTTCCCTCTCTTAGAGACCTTGTCTGAGAGTTTGGACAGTCACCAATTATCCGATTTCCGTGGATGACCGAAGTTAAAACGACAAATTTCCCTCTTGACAATACTTTGGAAACAAAGTTTCCACTCCTCTTGAATTGAACAAGAAATTAGAATATTGCATTTTTGTTTTCTATTTCTAACATTCAAAATTATTGAAAACAAGCTAGAAAGGTATTAGATACACAAAATATATTTAATATTGCATAAATTTTTTTGAGAAATACCACTTTTGAAATGTTATTTTTCTAAAAAAATTTCAAAAATATCACTAATATTACATTATTTATTCAAAATATCATTGATATTTGGATTAACTATGTTATGCTAGGGTTTAGAGTTTGTTATGGTCAATTTTTTTCTTTAAGTTTAGAATTTTAGAGTTTAGAGTTTGAAAAATCATTAATCTATGGCATTTTTGAAAATGGACAACTAATGGTGATATTTTTGCAAAATGACATTTCAAAAGTGGCATTTTTGAAATTCTCCCACATTAGATATAAATATTTTTCTTTTACTTTCTATGATTAATAATGGGTGACTTGAGCTCCATTAATCATTATTAAAAAGAAAAACAGAAAAATTACAAATACAAAAAATGGAAGAAAAAAAAAATTGGTTCAAGTGACAAGAATGATACAAAATATGTTAATTTTCCGTTTGATTTCTTCTATAACTAAAAAGGTTATTAAAAAATGTACATTTTCTATTTTTGCTTATAAGTTCAAATTGACGTTATATATACCAATACAGAGGTGTGGTTAAGGCGTTCGAATCTCTCAGTGTCGTTTATTCAATTGTTCTTAAGTGGGACCCACCTCATAGACGTTACTGCCCGCGTGTTTTAACCGCTTAACCCAGTTGACCATAGTCAACGATCTGCGCCACTTTACCCTTTGTACTCGACCCGTTGCGAAAAATAAAAATAGGGAAGTCTTTTTTTTTTTTACACTGTAAATTAAGCCCAAAAAATTACACCATTATTTATAACAATCAAATAAAGAACTGGAAGCTAAAGACGAAAAGGAAAGAAGAATATTTGAAAATAGAAAAACGTAAATATAGAAGTTTGCTAGATCTCTTAGACTTAGTTATATATATGTATGCCAATGGTTCTCTCATCTTCTTTTTCCTTAGAATATCTCTCGCGAACATCACTGGCTTGATTTCTCACTAATTTACATGGCGAAGCTTGTTGTAGCTGCTATGCTCTTACAGGTCCGTGTTTATGTTATGTTTTTTCTGGTTTTTTTTATTAAACTTATAAACATGCAACATCTATAATTATACAAAAGAGAACCAATAAATTAATATAATTTGAGGCTAATGTTTTTGCAGATTTTGCTAACCATCAATTTCCTGGTTGACTTTCTTTTGAATGGTTTTTTTTTGTTGTGTCCGAGTTTATTGTTCTTCTTACAGCTGCTCTATGCTCTCCTAAACTTGTTATGAACCTCAAAACAAAGCCACAATCACTGTAAAACCTTTTTTTGATTTGAATACAAATTTTATATTCGATTCAAAAAAAGAAAGTCACTGACGTTGAAGTTGGTAGATTTTCTCAATTGTATTAACCCTTTGCACTTGATTACTTGTAGCATTATCATACAAGTTGTTCGACCCTTTATTGAAATATTTTCCCCTATGATTTATTTTCCTGTGTAGGTGATAATGTCTGTTGTGCAGAGTCGCAGCTTGACGCATTGAGGTCTCAGGTTCAAAAGGTGAGACTTTTTTGTTGCTATTATTACATTAGTAAGAGAAGAAAGAACAAGATCACTAGGCAAAACGAAACGCTGTTTCATAGCAATTTCAAGACCTAAACTTTTGTTTTATATTTTAGGTTGTCCCTTATCTTGTGGGATGTCCTTCATGCGCAAGTAACTTCTTAAACATCTTCTGCGATTTCTCGTGCTCTCCGGATCAGTCTCATTTCATCAATGTCACATCTGTTACTCATGTAAGCTTTCCATTTAATGTCATGAATTCAAATATTTGATAGTGAAATATTTGGCCTTTACTGAAAGATTTTTCTCCTATTGTGAGATGTTGCAGGTAATAACTTTCTCAGAGTTGAACAGTTCGAAAACTGCTTGGTTTTGCTCGCATCCAGAAGTCGATATCTCCTACAACAAGGATCTACCGCAAGCAAAACGGGATTGGAGGCCGTTCCTAACCCTCGCTTTGCAACTCATCGCCTCGATGGTCATCTCTAAGCTAGTGATTGATTGGGACGCCAGGAGAAAAGCTGCAATGGCAAAACTTGAAAAGCAGCAGAAGGAGAATGACTGCTCGGCTTAGTGGCGTTAAAGCTACCATATTCTCATGTGATCATAATTGGAGTTTGTCTTTTGTTATATTAAAACATGAATCTAAAGCAAGTTACGTTAGTTGGTTTTAACATGTCAAATTACAGTCATTTGTAGAGAAAGAAACCAAAAGAAAAACTTGATATAGATTCATTGAGGCATTTCATCAACCTTAGAGGCAAAACCTAATTAAACTCAAACGCTCCAAAGAGCTCAAGCCGAAAATGAAAGAAAGAAACTATAAACCGAAGATTTACGTAGAAAAAAACGGAGATTGATTCTTAGTCATGATTGTAACTCTCTTAGCGTGAATAGCGCAAAGGTTAGTGTCTTCGAACAAACCAACGAGGTAAGCTTTAGCTGCTTCTTGGAGAGCCGCTTTATTTTATTAATACAAATAAAATTAATAAACCTTTGAAATATAATTTCAAAGGAAAAAGGGTGGATCAATAATCGTCGTTGAATGCTTGTTTTCTCGTAGATCAGAATCAAGATGAAGAACAGTTTGGTGACAAGAGAAAAGGTGAGTTTGTGGAGAAAGAAGCGATGTTATCTAATGTATACACTTGACCAGAACTTGAGGACAGGTCACGAGATTGAGTGTCTCTACGGGACGCAAGAACCGATAAACCAGAGTAGTGGCGGATCGGATGGGTTTGTTCAGTCGATGACTACGAGTTATAATGATTATGGACACTAGAGATTATCATAATCAAGACGGAAACTGGCTAGATTATCTCTGGTTCGAGAGATTACATGATTTGAATTGTTCTGATCAAGGATTCGAAGATCAAACAACCGCGGTGGATTTGAACCAATTACAAGACCATTCTGACTCGAATCAGACCATGAACGAGGAAGATTTCTCGTTATGGGACATGGGTTGTGAAGACAAAGATATTTATCGTCGATCCCGTCGTATGTGACTTTTCTTACACTATTTCTCTCGAAATCATAGTATATAGCATAGAATGGTCCGTCCGTTGAGGTTGGTAAGTAAATCAACTTATCATCAGCAGTTTCACCACTTGATAGTAGGATACCCGTTCCAAGGTTTCACGTCCATCACGCTAAAACGCGGAATGTATTCTTCTCGCGACCATTCATGTTTCTCGGCATCCTCTAAAACCCATAATGTGACTTCACCGCCGAAACAACCAAAATAAAAAACCAAGCTGTGGCTTATAAAACCACTCCGCTTAGGTAGAGATTCCGCTGTCTCACGCACCATCTTTGGTAATTGGATTACTTCAAACTCTTCCGACCTCACATCAAAGCTCACTATAGTACCATCACATGCAAAATAATAGACAACTCCTTTGATGCATCTCCAACTTTTCATTATGCAATGAATAATAGGGCTGTTTTGGATTGTTCTCCATGATTCTTGAGCTCCCATTGTAATAATCTGAGGGTGTTCACCATTTAATATTGCATCTTACAGAGTGACATACACAAGACTTTATATTCATCACCGATCGGATCGTATCCCAATAGGCTTACTAAGGGTTTGGAGACTTAGGCTCGGGCAATGTGACATGTTGTCTCAAGGTAGGGTTTCATATTATGACACTCTCAAGATTTCCAAAGGAGACCAAACCGTGGATGGATTGACGAATATCAAAGCTATCCATGAAAAAAATGGTTTCAGTAGGAGGTAGGCAAGTATCATCTTTAGGGAGGATCATCTGGTATTTTTCGACACGAGTGTAACGGTTTTCGGGATCATCGTGATGATGATGCGGCAAGGAGTAGAAGACACTTGTCCTCTTCTTTCTTGATGGACAGAAGAGAAGGCTGAGCCGACGAGTGAACAGCGAAAGACTCGACAAAGTGAGGAGTGGTGGTCATCAACGACCAGAGCTTCGACACGCACCGGAACCTCACAATGGATTTCGCCGGAAGTCGTAAGAGTATTTCTATTGTAAGGTCAAGAGGAATCGATGAAGAAGATTCGGTTCTATCTTCCGAATTGTTTTGGGTTAGGTTTAGGTTATTTGGATTAAAAAATATTGTACCAAATTCAATCCAAATAAAATTTGGATCAAATTTTTTAGGTTTTGAATCGGGTTTAAGTTGTTTGGATCATAAATAATTTGACCAAAGTAAACCTAAATCTAATTTTGTTTAGGTTTTAGATTAGCTTCGGTTAATTAAAATTTTATAGAAAATGACAATAACATCTAGAATAATTCTTAACGCAAATTTAGTATTCAGTTTGATTTCTTCTATAAGGTTATTAAAAAATAAAATAAAACTGTACACGCAGCTCAAATTGGCTGGGAATTTTTTTTTTTTTTTTAATGTACATTTTCTATTTTTGCTTATTGGTAAAATTAAAAACTAGACATCAAACTTAATAAAACGTTTGAGCAGAAAAATCATGACGATCCCGGTTCCAACTTCCAAACCGGTTCAACTCCACCAAACAAGTAATCTGATAAATTCTCAATACCTGATGAGTCTTTTGTGCTACATGAGCTTGTTGTGTCCGATGAGCTAAACAGTGACGATAAACTTCCAGTCGACGAATCCACGCGCGGCAACAAACTCTTATCACTGCCTCTCTGTTTCTTGTTGTTGTTGTTGTCATGTCTTGACGGAATTGCAGCCAAATTTCTTCTTTCCCTTGATTTCCGACCACCGTTCTTGCTCACGGGTCTCGGAGAATCTCTGTCAAAGAAGAGGATTTTCTCAGATATTAATAGAATAAACAAGACTGGGTTATTGATAAATGTCCACTCACTCACCTTGCATAGAGAAGCATGTATGCTCCCTCTACTAATACAGTCTCTAATTGAACCGGGAAAACCTGCGAATTCAGAATCAAAATCAAGATTCGAGAAAAAGAAATATAGCGTCATTGTGGTATATAACAATGTTACTGAGACCTACATTGCTGTCATCTATCTTGAACCAATCTCCATGAAGGGTTTTTACGTAGCAAACATAATGACCTGAAAATGAAGTGCTCATGGCATCTAAATGGACCACCACTGCGTAGAGACTATACACGGGATGATCCCCGTGATTTGGTTTACTCATATATGGGCTAATATCGAGAAGCTCGGGAAAATGGATGGGTTTGCTCAGCTTCCGAAAGTTATCAGACTGCATGAAGAACAAATCATTCTTCTGAATAAACCCAACAGAAAACAAAAGACACCATCAAACTTAAAGAGGATGAAGACTCTCACCTGAAAACGTTTCAACACGACAGTAAGAATGTTGGGTCCTTCCAGTATCATCAATTTCTTTTTGGCTTTCTGGTAAGATTTACATCTGTGGTGTAAAAGAAGAAACATAGGTAAAGCTTGGAATTAGTTGTTTTGAAGTATATATTTGGTTTCCAAAAGACAAATTCAACTACCTGCCACAGAAGTACCGGTTCTCTCCATCAAGGACTTCGTAGGCTGTGAATTGAGCAAGTGCTTCTTGGAGGCTTCCTATATCCCCATCAATCTCAACAGTTAGATCCATCATCAGCTCTGATTGCTCAGATTTGTGGAGGCATTTCATGCATTTAATCTGTGTATTATTCACCATAAAATCTCAATAATTGGGATTACTTGAATGCCATAAAGCAACAAACAAAGCTCTAAATGATACGAAAGCCAATATACAATTGCTAATAATATAACCTTGGAGTGAAGATATCCACCAAACGCAAGGCCTACTAAAGTAGTTTCTCCTGCAAACGGACCAGTTGCATCAGCCTCTTTGAGAAAAACAGATTGCATTGTATCAACAGCACACCTGGCATCCTTATGAAAGAACAATGTAATTCACCTTTGCGAAAATATGGGAATAAAGAAAAACGATAAAAGCTACTAAAGCATAACCATATGATTCACCTTAAAAATTCGTGGGCGTCTTCTTCCTTTCCAGGGCCAAGATGCTTCCCAATCTTTTGTAATTTTGATAAGATCTTGATAGGTGATAGAGGAGATTCTCCTCCCCTTGCCTTTATAATTAAGTATTCAAACTCACAAACAAAACACCAACTCTTCTTTCGACCTGAAAATTCAACTACCAAGATAAGATTCCACATAGTTTACAAATAAGAGCAGAGTAAAAATGATTCCGGGGTGCAAACTTACATGCTTTAGAATGTAATCCCCTAATTAGGTAAGACATAAGTGGCCGGGTGAACGCCAAGCACTGGAGAACAGCATTTGCATAACAACTACATAACAAAAGATGCATCGCTTCACACATTAGCACATTAGATCATCATGCTATAAGCAAGAAAAGATAAAGATAGATCGATATGTACCTGTTCCCCAAGTTCACGAGGCCAAATGGCTGTAATTCTACTCTATCAGAATAAAGTTTCACAAACATCTCATAAGAGAAGCTCATCTGCACAGAAAACAGTAACATCAATATGGGATAATAGCAGTAGATATAATCATGGTACAAAAAACTTTAAACTTGCAATCATATTTTTTAGTAACCTCATTTATGGAACTGGAAGGTTGCGATAATTTTGACGACTTTGGGGGTCTAAAATGCTGAACAACTTTCTGCACTGATGTTTTCAATCCACTACTTGAAGCTTGCGACACTTTTGGCTTACTATTAGCTTTTGAAGGTAGGAGAGTAGTTGAAGACGACATTGCAGCAGAAGCACTAGATGGTTCAGATGTAGTTCTTCCGTGTCCAAGTGCATTCATTTCTCCTTCATAATCAACTGAAAAAAATTGATCCGGAATTGACATTTCAGCCGAATCACCTGACCTACGTGAATATTGATTGCCATTTTTTTGCGGTTTTGCCTCAGCAAGTACATCAGTCTTGCCTTTGGAATACTTTCTCGCTGATCCAACCTTCTCAATGCGATTATGTGATTTCTTCCTACTTACTGGTCTGGTTTCATAGAAATTATCCTTTTTGTTTAAAGAACTAGTGTAATCCACAGCTTCAGATCTGCCTTGTACCTTTTGTATACCAGGCCTACTTCTAGATATATCACAGGCAACATCAACAGACACGTCACTATTCAATCTGCCATTGGTTTCATGTAACTCATTTGGATGTATATCTGATGATGATCCAATATCTGATCCTTTTGCATCTGCAGAGAGCTTCAAGTCATCAAAAATCAAACACCAAATGTGAATCTTTAGAAACAAAATGCCAAAGCTTTACCATCAGAATAAACAGACTTGTCAGGCGATCGACATTCTTCCTTGTGACCTCTTCGCCAATGAAGAATCTGACACTTGCTAGAACTACAGAAAAACCAAAACCAAACGTATAAAAGAAGAATCTTTTTGGGAAACAGAACCAAATATCTAAAAAATTGAAGAGAAAAAAACAAACCAGTAACGAACGGATTTGCACTGAGAGCAACGAGTAGTGGTGGGATAGAGACAAACAGCGCAACGATGGACAACAACATCCGAAACCGAGGAGGAGCCGTAATCAACAGTGGTTCGAACCTCCGCTGCATAAGATTCCTCGGTGGCTATAGCCACAAGACGAAAAACCTCTTCTCTCCTCGCCGCGGCAGATCTCCATTGCCGACGAATCAGAAGAAAAACCAGCATCATAAACCCGATCAATACAAAACGAAACCCTAGGGTTCCATTTTCAGGAGGCAAAGGCATTAAATCTCAACAAGAGAGAAACCCTAGGAGGCTGATCAACATTGATGCAAAGGAGGAGGGTGTAAACGACGACGGTGATGGTGTGAGTAAGAGTAAATATGGAATCTAACACGGCGGAGAAGATGGTGGCGATTAGAGAAACGACGACGGCGAGTGAAGGATTTGGGCATCTGGAGAGATTAAAGTTAGAGAGAGAAAGAAGAGGAAGAAGAAGAAGAAATGGTGTGTGCTGTGGTGTAGAGAGAGAAAGTGAAGAAAAGAGGAAGGAGGGAATAAACGTGCACTAGTTTTTTGTCGTTTACCAAAAAAAAAAAAAAAAAATTCTCTCTATCTTTTGGTTTTGGTCCTGTGTCTTGTTAAAAGAGTCACTCTGGTTTCTGCGGGTGATTGGCTAATAGACTTTTAAGACTGTAGACTGTAAAATACTCCATACAGTTAAATATCAGCCAATTAAATTTTTAAAATTTTATTTGTTTTTGAAGTCATAACAGCCACTTTTACTTATTTCTTCTTTTTTTTCATTTTTTTTTTAAGTCACCTAATTGTGACTTTAGTGGGGCTGTTAAAATATATTTACTTAAAACTTTTGTTTTAAACAATAAAAACCGAAATTTTTTGTTTATTAAAATTCATATATAAATATATGTGTAATATATTACAATGAAATTTTAATTAATTAATTATTAATTTTTTTTTATCTTTCTGATCCATTTTGATTAAGTAATAAATATAGATGAAATTTATTTATGTTGAATTTTTTTTTTAGTTTTGGATTAAATTTTATTTTGTCGCATTATTTAATTTTTATCTAGTTAATAAATTAATGTTAACTGTTTGTACGACTTCCATTGTTATGTCAACACTTGAATGCAAGTCCGTCATAATTCATATTTTTGACCAAAAAAAATAAAATATTTAAATTAACAGTCACAGTTTCAACAGTTTTTATTACCAATCAGACTTTAATTAATATTTAAAAGTAACAGTCACAGTTTTTACAGCCAAAATATCTACAGCCAAAAGTCTACAGCAAAAGTTTACAGTCACGCCCTTACCAATCAGACCCTTTATCGATTTGGAATCGACAAGGCTAATTTATTCGGTTAAATTTATATTTTACACTATATATAATTAAGTAAAGGTCTAATTAACAATCAAGTCACTTTGGCCGAGTGGTTAAGGCGTGTGCCTGCTAAGTACATGGGGTTTCCCCGCGAGAGTTCGAATCTCTCAGGTGACGTTTATTTTTAATCTTTTTTCCAAAGTTGGGTTATGCGCGCCTGATTTAACCGCTTAGCTGACTTAATGCAGTTGACTAAAAGTCAACGCTCTGCACCACTAAACACTTTCTAGCGAGTTTTTTTTTTTTAAATAACTTTTTACTACTGTAATTATAAACCTGACTGTTTTTCCGACATTTTTTTTGTAAACTACATTTGCTTGGTTCAAAGTTATTGACCAAAATTTCACCGTACCAATGAACCAGACAGAACCGTAAGAACCAGATTCTTCACCGGTTCACATGTCTGGTCCTAATAGTTGTAGCCTCCTTCTCGGTAATCTGTAGAATCTTTGCAGAGCATAGACCTGAGTTCCATCATCGATCTCGGTGGCTCCAAGTGCTCGGGCTTGAGAGCGTTTCCTAACAGACTTTGCATTTGTGTCGCAAAGATTTCATCCAAAACCTGAAATCATTGGATAACAAAGATGAGAAAAACAAACAAATAACATTTTTGTTTATGGCCTTCGAAAGAGTAACTTACAGAAACTGCGATTCTCGGGCCTTTGTGCCAAGTCACATTATCTTTCCTATCTTCAAGAAGACGAAGCACATCCTGGGAAAAGAAAAGAAGAGTGATCCTAAATGCAGAAGACAAGAAAACAGCCGGTGTAATGATATGAAATGATGTCTCTTACCTGTCCCATTCGGTCCCAGATTCCTCTGCAAATCGATACAAACACATCAGGTAAGAAAACACCGTGTAGATGATCGATGGTTTTGTTTAGCAAATCCTTCAATGCCATCATTCTGTTTCTAACATCCGGTTCCGCTGTGGTTTCCCTCAAGTCGTGGATGATGCTCTTTAGCTTCATGTGACTTTGTATCCTCGTCTGTTAACATAATATAATCATCAGCAAGGTTTTAACAAAGGTGCTGAGAACAAAAACCAGAACGAAATCAAGTTTTACAGTACACACATTCTCCGCGAGTTTCTCCACGAGCGCTTGCATATAACTTCTGAATTTCGCTCTTAACAATACTGTCACCTCACTTAACCGCTCTCCCAATACTCTGTTTTCTCCATCGGGAATATATGAATTCCAATATTTAAACCGGTTCTCTATACTTGGGCGCAAAATGTCAAGTACTCTTTTCATCGAGTTCAGAAGAACTCCAAGCTGAAATTTTCACCAAATTGTGTCAATGTCTTCTCCTCTTACTACCAAGAAAACTTGAAATTTACAATAATAAGTAACATACCTCTTTTGGAACAGAGTAAGGGTTAGGTGTGCCTTTGGTGAATTTCTGGACAATTTTCAACCCAAATATCTTACTTTCCTTTAACGGAGATAAAATCTCGGCAAATTGTTTCTCCATCGCCTCAACTATTGCCTTCTCCGAATCTGCTACAACCTTTTTTCCATGGAACAACAGCAACACTTAAGAAGAAGGAGAACATGAAGCTCAAAGGCCATTGTTTCTGAAGTTTACAGAAAGTGGAATTGAAAGAATGAAAATAAGTTTTTCTTGTTTCACTTACTTTCTCCAAGGATATTGCATATTCTGGCCAACGCCTAATGATGATATCATATTCATCAAGTGTCCCATTGAGTCTCTCATACATCTCATCAACAAAAGGGGAAGTCAATCCCGGAATCTCGCCACATGCTTTTGCCTGAAACCAAACAGAATGTTATTCAATTGCAAAGGAAGAAGGGCTTTAGCACGTCCTACGTTCTGCAGTAAATGATTAGTACCATACCGTCTCTAGCTTGCAGAGTTCATATAAAATGCGTCTTGTCTCTTCAATCCAGCTTGTGATATATGAATAGAAAAGCTCTTTGGCATTAACACCACCTTTAATAGGACTGCAACATGGCAACACAATATGTAAGTGCCCATCGGTAACAGAAAAGTATAAAAAGAGATAAAAGTAGATATCAGTGAATTTACTTTATGTTCCAGCTAGAGATATCTCTCTGAAAGTCAGCAGTTGTGATAACAAGGTCAACAACCGGAGGTGATGGTCCAGGAGGAGGCCATACGAGAAGAAATTCCCGGAGCCTATTGCAAAGATCCACACTATATATTGACGCTGACAGATTTGGAAGGTCTATAAAGCTGCTTGAGAGTTCACAGAGACAATAGAAAGATATATTAAAAAGCAAACAGTATATATATAAAGTTTAACATAAAATGCTGCACATCTTTGACTTCAGAGTCTTAAACAAACCTTGGGAGCACATTGCAGTTATGAATCGCTATGTCAGTGGATATTTCATTCTTAAGGCTCGAGATAAGAGACTTCATCTTTTGATAAGAAGCTGGAAGCGCCATGGGATCAACTGGTGCAGCACCTTCACTACGGTTGTTAAGTAAATCGTTTGTTTCCAATAAATGCCTTCTTGACCTCTTCTTTGAAGCAGCCTGAATGGTTTCAGTAGGTGATTGATCACATATATCCGAATAAGAATATGGTTAAGAGACGAATAAAGAGTTTGGATTGATACCTGAAAGTATCTGCAAAGTTTCAACTGTGCCTCGGGAGTTAATACATCGTTGAGAAGGCCATAAAGCTTAACAGCTGATTCTATCGCCGGTGCTGGAGTCCCCATAGCAGACTCGAAAACATCTTTCATCCCGGAGAAAGACAGTTCATCAAGTGATTTATAATTCTCAAATGCTGAAGCAAGAATCTGCTGAGTTTGTTCGTCAATTTCCCCCAGTAACCGATTCTGTGAAAAAGGCACCAAAATTTGAAATTAAGCTACTTGAATAATGAAAATAACATTTCGAAAATCAAAGCTAACCCACCTCCTGATGACTCAATACAGCCTTGTGGTTGCCTTTCATTAAAATAGGGAATAGAAAATCATGTATCAGATCAAGACAGTCCTTGGTAGGCGATGCGACATCCATGACATAAGAAAGATATCTGCAAATTTTCACAAAACATCGCTTAACTGCCGAATAATATTTTAAGACACTATTCTTTGTCACTCAATTCTTACCTTAATCTTGTGTACGCATCTGAAACGCCGTAATAGGATGCAAATCGAGTTATCATCCAGTGCCATGGGCCCTTAAACAATAAATTTCTTCGCTGAAATCGTTCTGCTTTCATAGCCACCTCTAGGACCAGATCATATGCTGACGTTTCTGCCACCAACCCACACTTAGTTTTTTCATCTAGACTGCTTGAGTAATTTAAAGTAAGTTGAATCCTCCCAATCAGTTCATGCTCTGGTTCATGATATATTGGCCACCATCGCAACTTCTCATTCTGCTTCAGCAAGAAAAACTTAAGATTCATCATCTAATGGATACATAATTCTTCTAGGCGAGAGAATCTTACCGGATCATCAGCTATAGCAGCTAGCTGAGCTAGGACACGACCAAGAAGTTGTCCCTTTGAATCTCGAACTTCAATGATCAAATCATCCCCAAGACTATCTGGTAAGCTACAAGAGAAAATAATATTAAGCTCTACCTTTAAAAGAGTAGAAAGAAAGATCCTTAGCAATCATGTGAGCGACCAAGGGCACATACAAAACAAAAGTCTCGCCAGATCCAGGTTGCGTCTTAATTTGATCCTCTTCGGCAGAGCTCTTCAACCTCAACGAACATGAATATGTTTCTGAAAACAAAAAGAATCAAATACCGACAAACAACATAAGACGATGAGTAATGTCCAAAGTACGATCCAATACCTTGTACTGTTTCATAAGTCTGCGGTTCAGTGTGAGATGTAACGATTTCAGTTTTAACGGCCTTTGAGACTTGTTTAAGGTAGCGAGCAGCTGCCTGCAGGTAAGCCAAACTTTGACGTGAAAGTGAACCATTTAGAGGAACTTGAGGAGTGACATGAACTTTCTTCACTGCTTTCCATCCAGAAGATAGAGTAGAATTCAATTCCGTAATATGCTGACGAAATTGTTCGAGCTTTTCCTTGGAGACCGTCATTGATGCAATGTTACAGCCGAGTGGTGAATCTAATCCCATTTTAATTCTACGAACTGTACAAAAACATGCTCTCATAAACACAACTGCAGCAAAATTCTACAAATGGTCAAATGCAGTGGGAGGAAAAACAAATGTATACCTTGGAGTTTAACTTTTCCAATAGTTTTTTTAGATTTTGGAGCAGATGTTTCTGTAACCAACTCAGAAGGTCTCTTTCCCAGTAACTCCTCTTCAGATTGAAGGAAAAATTTCTGCAAACTAAATGCATTCCGCATTATCGTGCATTCGTTGTTGAGGAAGTATGAAGCCTCGCTGACACTATCCATTGACCATGAATGAAGACATAGACGCACACAGGCTTCGTAGGCAATCATCGCAGACCATGGACCTTGCTCGCTGCATTTAAACCAAAAATAATGTGGGAGATGAATAATTTACATAGAAAGAAAAAACAAGACATCAAAATATAAGTCAGCTATGTAACTCAACCTCGCGTGAAAGGTGGGGAAACGAGGAGGCAATGAACTCGTTGAAGTGCTGATCCCGTTCTGTGTCCTTCCTGAAGTTTCAGCCTCAGCATTTCTTCTTCTTTCACATTCATTATGAGAAGATATATTGTTCCGAACACCACAAGCTTCTGCTTCCTGTAAACATTATAATCAAATCATAACAGCATGATCTTTGTGAACCGTTCAAAAATAAGGAGACAAAAGGGAAGAAAAAAAGAATAGTACATATGAAACTTCGGTGCTAGTAGCTGAGTCTGAAAACTCATCTCCACCAAAGAAGGCCTTTGCACCATTACGCCCAACTCCATTTTGAGCTGCCATTGTATATATGTGAGGCAAACCAACATGAATTTTATAATCTTGAGGAGATCGTTGAGGCGAGTGGTGCCTCTCGTATGTCTCTTCGTCAGAATTAGAAGCAATGTCCATGTCTGAACTTGAGCCACCATCGTTATTACCTCTCGCGGGTTTCGTCGCTGGAGGAGGAGCACTCCTGAGTCCAAAACCATGACTCACTTTCCCAGAATTGGCATTGGCAACAGATTTAGCATCCAATTTCCGGTTACCAATCTTCCACCTCGAACCAACATCCTATTAACATCTTAAAATGAGCAAATTAGTTATAGAAAATGTCAATAAACACGATTGAAAACAATTTGTTCATACCTCTCCTAAGCTTCTTAAGCCAGCTTCTCTGAACATTGTTCCCTACCTTCAATCTCTAACCTAAATTACGAGAAATTATCAGTAAATAAAAACAAAATGAAGATCCCTAGCACATAGCAATCGAAATCTAACGAATCGATTTAGCAAAATTCTAGAGAAAACAAAGAAAAGAATTACTTTTTTCTCTTCCACGAAATTCACATGAAGGAAGCGAAATCGTGAACGGAAAACAAACAAAATTGAAGAAACGATCTACAAATCTAAACGGAAAAGCTAAATGCATTAGCTTACTTGCCACTGCCAAAAACCTCCGGAGAGAAAACAAGTGTGAAACCGAAACTGTCACTAGAACAAAGCTTGTGAAATATTACGACTACGGGATTTTATCTCCGGCAGTGACAGTCATCGAGTCAAATTCGCCATGGAAGAAAAAACTAAAATGGTGGATGAGAAAAAAAGGAAGATCGATGAAGATCCTATATTTTCTCTTTTTTTTATCACTCTGTTTAGTAAAACTTGCGCCATCAAGGGAAAAAAAAAGAAAATATATATATATATATATATATGTATATACGGTTTTGGGATTTGATGGAGCGGAGAAGAGAGCGGCGTTGGATGGAGACGTCAATTAACGGTGACAGAGACTTTAAGATCGCTACCGTAAAAACTGACGTGGCAAGTGGAAACACGCCCTTTTCCATAACGGCAACGGCAACGTTACGCGCGCGTGGCGGTGCGTGTATCGAACTCGAAGCCCTATTATTATTATTTTTTAGAATTTTAGTTTTAAAAAACAAAATTTGTTAAAAAATGAAGAAGAAATGCGATATTTTACGAGTAAAAAATTTAAAGTATCTAATTTATTACGTACACTAGTTTCTTTTTTTCTTTTTAATTCTAATAATACAAAACAACTTGCAACTATTAAAAAGATGAGTAATCGATTTCTTTAGATTTCGTTTCTAATGATGTGGTCGCATTTTGATCAACCAACTCCATTTTTTTTCCTGCCTAACAAATGTCCTGCCGGATCTCAATTATCCCATTTGACTATCAAAATTTATGGAGCATAAATATCATTATTTCTCATTTATTGAAACACAATGAATCTATCGATTAAAACACACAAAAAGGAATACAGTTAATTTGATCCGACGTTTAATGTTTAATGTATTGGAAAATGAATACTAATTAATTTCAATTAAAATTATTCGAAAAATACATAACAATGTTGACCCAAAAAATAATAATATCCTGCGAAAGAATTTTAGACACTTTTTCTTGTCTTCATATGTCTTTTTCTCCGACCGCGTTAGTTGTGTCCAGGTCACGCCGAAAACGCATATGCTTAGCCAGCAAAGTTATACCATTAATGGGCTTCAAGAGGCCCATACAAAGCCTAATCAAAAAGCCCATATTCTAACTTTTGACTTTAAGCAGTGTCAACTGGTTGAAGCTGACGCACTAAATTATTATCGTCCATTCACTCGCTCTTATCGAAAAACCAAAAACCCTAGCCAACGCTCCCCACGCGCTCCGTTTGTCTCACGCGCCTTGAGTTTTTTTTTCAAGCAACGACGTCATTTTACTCGAGATTGTTACTCACGCGCGAGTGCAGAGAAATTTTCTTTTACAGCTCATTATGACTCGGCTTTGAGGCCTTTCTTTTTTAGTCTTCTTTTCCTCTTCTCAATTTCTTTTTTTTATTCCAGAAATTTCCTCCGATTTTCAAATTTTCCGTCAAAAAAAAAGGACCAAAATCGAGATCTCTCTAATGGCGGCGACGTTGAGTAGAGATCAATACGTTTACATGGCGAAGCTAGCCGAGCAAGCGGAGCGTTACGAAGAGATGGTCCAGTTCATGGAGCAGCTCGTAACCGGAGCTACACCCGCTGGTGAGCTCACGGTGGAGGAGAGGAATCTTCTCTCCGTCGCGTATAAGAACGTGATTGGATCTCTTCGCGCCGCATGGAGGATCGTTTCTTCGATTGAGCAGAAGGAAGAGAGTCGGAAGAACGAGGAACACGTGTCGCTCGTCAAGGATTACAGATCTAAGGTTGAGACTGAGCTCTCTGAGATCTGCTCTGGAATACTCAGGCTTCTCGATACGCATCTGATACCTTCAGCGACTGCTAGTGAGTCTAAGGTTTTTTACCTGAAGATGAAAGGAGATTACCATCGTTATCTCGCCGAGTTTAAATCTGGAGATGAGAGGAAAACTGCTGCTGAAGATACCATGATCGCTTACAAAGCTGCTCAGGTATAGATTTGACTTCGTTTTTCTTTGACGTTTTGTGGGTACTGTGAATCGCTCCGTCTTGATTGCTACTCTGTTGCAAAAAAACCCTAATTCCGAGATTACTTCAATTGACCAAATCTAAAAATCAATAAGTAATTAGCCTCGAATCGAGCTCTTGTATTGATATTAAATCGTTAGTAGTAGTCAACTTTTACAATTTCGTCTTAAACATCATTCAATTGCTTCCCTAATCTGTCTTTCTTTTCAACAAATCAGCTAAATCTGAGTAGTACTATCACCTGGTATGATTGTTGTGGAAATAATGCTAATGATCTCTCACACGAATGTTTGCTCTCTTTCTATGTTATTGTCTTTGAAGGACGTTGCAGTTGCTGATTTAGCTCCTACACATCCGATCAGGCTTGGTCTGGCCCTCAATTTCTCGGTGTTTTACTACGAGATTCTCAATTCTTCAGAGAAAGCTTGTAGCATGGCCAAACAGGTACTCTTTTTGCTAATTTTCTGTCTAATACATACATAAATCATTGCCTGAGTTTGGTTATGGAGACTTTTTCTCTGTTTCTTGCTTAATGTTTTGAGTGATATGACCACTTGTTTACTATTCCTAGTGTCCCCATCTTCCATTCATTGTGTTGGATTGGTTTGAATGAAGTTTGAAACATTACTAGAAGTAGAGAGAGGTTGGTAATAAAAAGTTAACTCTTTCTTCTTTCTTATTTCTCAACGGACCCACCCACTTCTTTTAATAACAGAGATTCTAAAGAAAAAGACATCCTGCAAAAGTCCTCTTTTTTATAACCTTTTTTGACTAGGCTTCACATTAACCAAATTATTCCTTTTGTCAGTAGAAACTCTTAGGATAGAGTTTAGAACTACAACATCTCATACATTTATGCATAAGAGATTGAGTAGAATCTGATCATTGGGCTCTTGGTGCATGTTGAATCGGGAACATCTCATGCATTACATCACATATACAAGATTTAGTAAAGACTGAAGAGAGATTTGATCATTGCATTTCTAACTTCTGCCTCTTGGATTCATCGCTTGTAGGCTTTCGAAGAAGCCATTGCTGAGCTGGACACGTTGGGAGAGGAGTCATACAAAGACAGTACTCTCATCATGCAGTTGCTAAGGGACAATCTTACCCTTTGGACCTCCGATATGCAGGTTAGTCCCCAATTATGTACTCTCCGTATTCATATTCAGTCGCAGCATTAGAAATCTCTTAAGTGTTGTGATCGCGATTTGATCATAGATACTCTAAAACGGATAATGAAACCCAAAAAACTCAATGATTGACTGCTTTATTCAGGAGCAGATGGATGAGGCCTGAAGGTCTTATGGAAGAAAAGACGGTTATGTAGTGTTCCTGCAACCCCAAAACCCCCTTTGCTCTAAAACTTGTCGAAAAAAATGTTCCTTTTTTTTTTATGACAGATTATGTGCACAGCTTTGGTGTTATCTGCTGCTCTGTTCAAACTCTGTTTTTTTTTCCTCATCTTTGCTTTTTTCCTCAAAACTTAAAATTTCAAACATTCACAGTGTCCCCCAAATCTTAGTTTGGAGTCCCGTGAAGTCTTCCAGAGTCATTTATAAAGCCCTCTAGGCTGGTGATGAAACGCTGCGTTTAGGATTTAGTTAAAAACATTATTTCACTTGGGAGTGAGTGATCAAATCTCGTTGGCCGTTTGGTTCCGGTTTGGTTTTATGAAACTACAACCAAATAAAATTATTTGTAATTCAGTTGGGTTTCGGTTCAGATTAATACCATTTCGGCTTGGTTTGGTTTTTGGTGTGGATTCGGTTATTTATATGATATGATTATTAGGTTTATTTAAAGATGTAAACTTGATCAATTTTGTTTCCCGTTTTTTTAATAGTTTTTAGTAATTTTTGGATTTCGTTCCGATTAATGACTCCAATCAGACTTAAACAAATTTTGGTTTCAGTTTGGCTTTTTTCGGTTACTGTTTTTTTTTTTTTCACCCCTAATTTCCCTCATCAAAGCTACTTCCTCTGTTAGAGTTTTTGCCTTCTTCCCCGAGCCCAGCCTTTTGCTCTTGAAAATCTTTTTAAAAAGGCCATTTAAACCTACGGATACGACCATCAGGCCATGTCACGTGATTAGGGTGAAGTCTTCGTTAAGTTGACCATAGGCGTGCATAAAAACACAAATTTATTTATTCACTATAAAGAAAGTTAAAAGAGGCAGAAACTAAAAAGTTAGAATCTCAGAACACACAAAGATAAGCAAAACATCAAAAGTGTACTTGGACCACTTTTGTCTGGCATTTGCATGCATGAAAAAAAAAATATCATAAAGAGTGAGTCTGTTTGGTCTAACTCGAATAATTTCTTCTTTACTTTTTTTATAAAAAGTAAAATTGATGCATCTTCTTTACTTAAACCTTTGTTTCTTCTTACCAATCTTTTCAGAAAAAAAAAGATAAAAAGATAAAAGACTGTAAAATCACCAAAGTTTATTAGATCACACGTGATTTCAATTCAAGTTGTTACTACTACCAACAAAAAGAAAACACATTGGTGAAATGATAATTCGTTTCTTTTATATTACTTTAAAGGATTCTCGAAACCGAATCAGCAAACATGCTTGCGGTCGTAGTTGTAGGTTTTTTTCTTATGCAAAGTTGTTTTACAACTTCTAAAACATTTCAATCTAGATTTTATAAAAAAATAAAACTTTTAACAAAAACGCGAACAAAGACTCTGATTTTGGTGCGCATCCATGATCCTTAAAAATTAGTGGGATGAAAAGTATATTTTATAAACCGTATAAATTGCATTTACAATCTATTAAAACTCTGACTGACAACCACAAAACGAAAAGAAAAGAAAAATGAAAATCATGTTACTGTTATGAAAGACAAAATTTAATTACTGTTAGTTTTTTGTAAGTTTGGTGAATATTTTGTCATTTATTTTCCTACGAAATGTAAGATTTTATGTTTAATGATAAGTAATGAATGTTTCATTCAATAAAATGAATAGTAGTTGTCTAGTTGAAACCTATGGTTCGATAATCATTCGCGTAGTATATATATATATTTTTTGAAGTGTTTAGAAAAGTACTAATCACCTCTTGACCCCAAAAAAAAAAGTACTAATCACCTTAAAAATTATACTAATGTAGAACAGTTGGGGCGTTGGAGGTGATAGAGCACTGGGTCTGGCTTCGAAGATGTGAACTCCACATGGGAACCCAAAAAAAAACTATTTTATATAAATAAAAAAGACCTGATAGTTAAACTTATATGTTGGGTAAAACAGAAGACAGTATCTTTGGGTAAAATAAAACCATAGTAAAGAAAGACCATATTGCATAAAAAAACAAAGACCATATTTTAAACTCAAGTTAGTATATGACAGTTCTCATTTCATACCGTATGCTTATTATTGTTATCATAAATCAGTATGCTTATTTCTTTCTAAGGTGTATGTAATGATGTAGCTATTGAAATTATTGCATCTAAAAGTGACATTATAGTCAAAAACAGTGGTCAAAGATCAACCAGAGCAAATGATTCAAACATCATTATTGATGGATTTTGAGTCAAAAAAGTATTTAAACCATCTTTTTATTTATGGCATTGTTAATTTGAATTTACATTAATTTGTTTGGGTCTTTTTTTCTTGTTCAACTTGATTAAATTTAGAAAACAAAATCTCATGGTTCGACGAATTTTTTTCTTTGATAAAGATGGTTCGAGGAATATTTTCGTCAAAAAAAGAATGATATCATAATATCAAATTGGTATACTTCATCAAGTAATTTTATCACTCTTACGCTTATAAAATACAACTCGATAATAATCCGATTCTGTTAAAATTCATAAAAAACAAGAGAAAATATATTTTCTAAATTTTAATGAATTTGATACTTAGACTATTAGTCAAACTATATCTATTGCACAGCTATATAACCAAGAACAAAACCATGAGATACAAAAAAAACAATATGTAAAATCATATAATGTGATCACATATTTCAACATAAGCTATATTAGCATATATTTTTCAAATACAAAAATGTAAACGTTTTACCCCATACATAAAACCGAAATTTAAATTAAAAAAAACACGCAGCCAAATACGATGCCGAAGTACCAACCAATATCTACCGGATACATCATCTACATACTAAAATACGTCGAATACAAGCAACTAACTTCATTTCTTACTCCAATTTCCTACCACATTTCCATAATTTTCCAACGAGGAAACAATTTGTTACCATGATAGTCAGATAGTCAATTTCACTTTCTAAAATATTCAAATTTTCTGCACTTTTCATCCTCTTCCCCAATTCTCTTATCCCACACATTTCCAACTTACCCTAAAACCCACATTTCTTCACTTCCTCAATAAAAAAAAAAAAAAAAAGCTCCTCTCTTCAATTTTACCCTCAACCCCAAAACAAACAAAAAAACCTTCCACGAGGGCAAAAAGAAAAATCAAAGACCCAATCTTTCTCTTCACTTCCCAATCTCTAAGATGACAATCCTTGTCCAAATTTCCTAACGATTTACATTTTTTAGATCGGAAAAAAAAAAGAAAAAAAAGGACAATCTTTTTCTTGAAAACACTCTGTTATTACATAATGGCAGAAAATCTTGGGCTAAGCCTTTTACGTACAGAGACGACCAACCTTGATGATGAAGAGAACGGCACAATAGCTGAGAAATTTCCGATTGTTGTTGGTGAAATTTCGATTTCTCAGATGGGTTTTCCATCGGAGAGCGAAGAGATTATCAAAGAGATGATGGAGAAGGAGAAGCAGCATTTGCCGAGTGATGATTACATCAAGAGACTTAAAAGTGGAGATTTGGATTTGAATGTCAGAAGAAGAGAAGCCCTTAATTGGATTTGGAAGGTCTGATTTTGTTTTTGTTTCTTCCCTTTTTTTTGATTAAATTCGCATGCTGATGAGCTCAAATTCTGAAAAAAATCACATTCCTTTTGATGAATGATCTGAACATTAAAGAGTGTGTTACTATGTATAGTAGATCAGAGGCTTATGCAGAACAAAGAGAAGAGCTTTTGCCTTAAAAAATCTGTGAATCTGATGCTCAATTTACAATAAATTTCACTTCAATCTCAGAGCTTTAGATCTCTTAATGCCAGAGAAAGAGGAAAAGAGATCAAATTTTGATGTTTCTCTTTGTTCCTAATTACAACAGGCTTGTGAAGAACACCAGTTTGGACCATTGTGTATTTGCTTATCAGTGAACTACTTGGATCGATTCTTATCGGTTCATGATTTGCCTGTAAGTTCACATTATTGATCCCTTCATCAACTAAAAGTCCCATTTTTGTAGCTTCTTGATTTATGATTCTTCTTGTAGAGTGGCAAAGCTTGGATAGTGCAGTTATTGGCTGTAGCTTGTTTATCATTGGCAGCCAAAATTGAAGAAACTGAAATGCCAATGTTAATAGATCTTCAGGTGCTATTAATCTCTCCCCAAAAATCGCTAAAATTATCGAGATGTTCTTTTTCGGTCCGATAATCTCTTGAATCGAATGTGGTTTGGTCACATTTCGGAACAGGTTGGAGATCCTCAGTTTGTGTTTGAGGCTAAATCAATCCAAAGAATGGAACTTTTGGTGTTGAACAGATTGGAATGGAAATTAAGAGCGATAACTCCGTGCTCATACATAAGATATTTCCTGAGAAAGATTAGTAAATGTGATCAAGAACCATCAACCACATTGATATCCAGATCACTACAAGTGATAGCCAGCACAACCAAAGGTGCAAACAAATGTCTCTCCTTTATGTTTGATTTTCTTGACCACTTTTGTTTTTGTGCTTTATTTGGGGGTTTCCATAACTTTTGCTTTTCATGATTTTTGGGTGAAATTTTTTGGAGTATAATGGTGGTTGTGTCATGTGTGAGTGAGCAGGTATTGACTTGTTGGAATTTAGACCTTGTGAAGTTGCTGCTGCAGTGGCACTTTCTGTTTCTGGAGAATTGAACACAGTACACTTTGACAACTCTTCCTTCTCTCCTCTTTTCTCACTACTTCAAAAGGTAAAAAAACACAATCCACCAAAAATCTCAAACTCATAAATCTGTTTTTTTTTTTTAATATATCAAATATAAAGCACCAATTGAGTGTTCAATTTCAAGGAAATGCCAGTTGTGGAGAAGTTTGAAATCATTAAAGATGACACATTTATATATGTGTGTGAGTGTGCACTAACTAATGCATTGCATACACATGTGTAATTATATATTTTTTAAAGAGTAAAAAAAAAAAAAAAAAGAGAAACTGGTTTATGGGTCTGAATCCTTTGACTTCCAAAACTAGTGGAGAGAGTATAGACCAAAGACCACTTTAAAATATATTATTCTCTAGCTGTGTGTCTTGTGACTCTTTCTCTCTCTCACATACACACTCACTGCACACTCTAGTCACATCTATAACCAAATCTTGCCCCCACAAAACATGGTGTGGTATGGTTGATTCTGATTTGATCTTGCAATCTAAAAATCAGACTGGTTTCCATTTACATCTTTTTTTTCTACACCCAAAAAAAAAGCTGATGAGATCTCTGTGCTTTAAACTTTGTTGGTTTTTTTTAATGCTTAAACTATGTTGCAGGAGAGAGTGAAGAAGATTGGGGAAATGATAGAGAGTGATGGCTCAGGCTTATGTTCACAAACACCTAATGGGGTTTTAGAAGTATCAGATTATTGTTTCAGCTTTAAGACTCATGATTCTTCATCTTCTCATACACATCTTTCTTAAATTTCTCTGTTTTTAAATTATTATTATTATTATTATTATGTCTGATGAGAGGTTGAATAAGAAAACTAATCAAAGCAAATTTTAAAAAATAAAAATCAAATATTTCCATGCCAATATTTATTTTATTTTCTAGCTTTGGTTATACTTTTTTTTTAAAAGGATGGATGATATATTAAGGCTTATATTTTGTTTGTAGGAAAAAAAAAAAAAACAGAGGAAGTTTTTTCTATTGGTTCCCGCCAAATAAATATAGCGGGAAAAAAACCGTATCGGTTGCGTTGAGCGCTGAGAGTTGCCTTGAGAAGTGAGAAACTTTGAAAACGGTGTCGTTTGGAGATAATAAGGCGCGCATCGCATTAATGGGCTTATAATTGGGCCCGCGCGCACAAAGTCTTTGACTTCACTTCAAGTTGACGTTTAACACCAAATCTAAGTAACTTATTTATTGAGCTTTTACACTTTTTTTTTCTTTTTTCTTTTTTTGTCTCAGTTTTGCTTTATACAACTAAATCCAAAATCCAGAATGTATATTAATAATAATAATTTTAATGAAAAATAAAGAAAATGATTGGAGTCCAGGTCCACTAACCTCTAGGTTCTGTAACTATAAGATATGGGCCAATACTATATTCATTAGATTAAATCATTTGGGCCCACTAATGTCGTTCGACGCATACCAGCGAGTTGACGATCATTAAATAAATAATTGTGTTTTGAAAAAAAATTAGGAAGATTTTCTCTCTTTTTTCGTATCGATTCGTCGAATATATATATTTTCATAGTTAAATCTGTATTCTTCATTAAACAACCCGGTTTAATCTTTCCAACCTAAACTATGAAATAGATTTTTTGTTTTCATCAAGTATGAACAGAGCGTAATCAAATGCATTAAAAATGTAATTAACATTAGAAAAATGGGTGAATTAAGATATGCTATTTACATTAAATTCTATACGAACAACAAAACTCTCAGTTAAGTTATTTTTCTATATTTAAATAATCTATAAAACTATATATATAATGTTAGTTTTAATAACCATCGTCTAGTTGGTGAATTTGAAATATTATTTGTCAATACACACTTTTGTGACTACTAATTTTACTTAATCACTATATATTCTAGAAATTTGTCTAGTTTTGGTCCTCACCTTTCACTAATTTTTTTTTTTTTGGTATTTAGAGGGACAATTTTGGGATCCGCATGAACGTATATGTACGTACACATTCAGAATTCGTACTCGCACATACACGCAATACACACACGTATATACATCTATATATATATATATGTGTGTGTTTGAAAAATTTGAAATGAAGAACTATTTGGACAGTGGACTAAAGTGAATACAACAATACAAAACAAATAAACTTTTATAATTCTTTCATTGGGCTTTGTCATAATGAGTCGTCATAGTCATTCAACTGTCCAAAAAACATTTTATTTGATTATTTTCCCTAAAACAAAAGTTTCTAAAAGTTATAGCTTCTAAACTTTTTCCAACCTTTGCTTTTTTTCTTTTTCGCATATAAAAAGAGAAAGTACTATTTCTTTTTTGTGTATAGAAAAGCAAATTATGGTTACTAAGTGACTAATTAACTACATCGTGAAAAAATCACTGATAATCTTTTTTTAAAAGGAAAAAAAAAAAATTATTCATTGCACGTGAATCATCATCAGTTTCCCAAATTAGGACAGTGTTTGCGAAGCTAAAGAGTTTGGCAATAAGTATAATTTAAAGAAGAAAAAAAACCCTAACCCTAGCTGGTCCTATATATTTATTTACGCAATCAAATCGAGTTTTTTTTTTCTCTTTTTAATTATAATAATATTACTTGTTTCGAAACTTAGCTTGAAAGGGTGGTAATAAAATACTGCTTGTGGGTCACATTTAGATTCCCTAAATGAAGCATAACGACAGTTACAATTCTACAGTTTAAACACTGTGAAAATGATGATGATGGTGGTGATGATGATGATGATGATATAGACGTATACACGCATGTATATATATGTATGGTACACAATTTACACATTGATGGGTCGTTGTCCGATGGGTTTCTGCGTATTGACTGAAAGATTCCATGAAGAGGACCACAGTAAAAAAAAAAAAAACCATGTTTAAAAATATATTTTTATCTGATCAAAACATTTGATTTTGTACATCAATAATTTAATCTACCACACAAGCAAAAAAAACACTATAAAATTTTTATTTACTTAACTGCATTTCGCTACTTTCTATGAACATTTATTACATATCCAGACTCCAATGTATGGTACGAACATTTCTCATTACTGCAGGAGCTGATGAGTAAACATTTTTCACCTCTGAATAAATCTTTTAATCATATACAATATATACTCTCTGTGTTTCACTTCCACATAATGCACATAAATTAAGAAAAGTCGTAAAAAATCTAACATGCTTCTATTTTACATCATTATCAAAACAGTAATACAATAACTAAATAATAGGAAAAATAAATTATATTTCTGTATTATATTAAAAGACAAAACATAACAAAAAAATCTTTTAGCTAAAACATCATTTTATATGAAACGGAAAATACCATACAAGTCCCCTCATTGATTTGATATAATTCATTTATGGAGCAATGAAGAGTCCTCTGCCAAGATTAAGCTCTCTTAGGAAGTTTTAGTAATATCTAAAATAAATATATGTATTCAAGTTCAATATCAACCGAAAAGACTTGGTAATTACTCTTTGGATAAGCTAAGATACTCTTAGATAATTCTCATGTTTTTCGTCAGAAGAAAATAATAGGGAAGAACAAAAAACTTGTACGTAACAGATTAAATTAGTTATAAAGTAATTGAAATTAAGTAATAGTGTGAAAAGTGTCACAACGATGCTTATATATTAAAATGAATGGAATAATATAAATAGTGGATTAACAAACGTTAATCGTTATTCTCAAACATGCACTTATCAAACTCGTTCAGCTAGTAACTAATTGAGCTACACGCGTTTGGAATTTGTGAAAACAATATAATTTAAAACCAAAATAATAATAAAAAAAGAGAGAGAAATGAAATAGGACCACAAAGTCATCTTCACTCTTGGACTGTGCAGCTTTAACTTAGACAAGAAGGCGTAGAGATTGCCTTATCAAGCAAAAGCATTTCTCTCAAGTCCCTTCATTTGTGTGTTTATTTTTCTCTCTCTCTAATTTCTATTGTTGCATTGTCTCATAGAGAGAGAGAAGATGGAGAGGTTGAGACATGAAAGGCTAAATATGGAAGTCGCCGTGAGATGGGGACTCGAATCTTATCTGCCTCTTCTTTCCTTTTACAATCATTTTGGTTCCCTCTTTCGTCTGCATATTTCATATCATCGTCACTCAAAACCCTAATTTCATCTCAATTCAATATCTTTTTTTTGTATCATATATATAATAATATCTACAAGATAGAGATGCAAACTTTTTTCTCAAATCTCAAACCCATTTGAATAAACTACTAGGCCGAACCACTTTTAAGTTTACTATAACCTGTCGAATTTGACGTTTTCTAAATGATATATATATTGAAGAGTAAACATGCAACCAATGGAAAATTTTTGCTCGATTAAATTGAATATTGTAAACAACAAAAAGTGGTTTAGACGAATGAATGATGTTAAGAAAAATTATAACAAAATTCCAGGTGAAAGTCTAGGGATTTGGAAGAACATCATTAATGTAGTTATGTATGTGTGCCCATATGTTTTTCAATTCTCTCTTCCCCCTTCTTGCTTCCAAAGAGCCCACATGTCTCCTTCTTCCCCAGATCTCCAAAGAACAATTCTATATATATATATATATATATACACGCATATAAATAGATATAAATATTTAAATAATTAGAAAGACATAAAGAGGATGATGAAGCTTTGGATGCATCGACATGTTTCGAGTTTTTTTGTCTTTTAGAACTGAAGAATTAATTCCCAGGAATCAGAATACTGTTGCAGCTGATAGCTAATGCTATTTCTCCTTTTTCATTTCCAAGGGGGGAAAAAAACTAAAAAATGTTAAATGAATAAAAATATTTATCTATACTGATTGGTGATTTAGGAATCCACATATGTGTGTGTGTATATATATATATATATATATATGTGAGCCATTGAAATATATTTTTAGGGCAGAGATCTCCATCCCAAGGAGATTCCGACCGATCCACATTTGAGTCCTACACTCATTGGACAATTAAATATATAATCCCACAAAACATATAATAACAATAACCGATATATATATACACATATGTGTGCGTGATGAAAGGATGATCGTGAAAATATATTAACTCTAAAACACTGAGAACTTAAGAAACTAGAACAAGATCAGATCTATAAATGTGTGTGTGTGTGCGCGTGTGAAATTAATGGTCAAGCAAATTTTGACAAAAAGTAGCAAATATAAATAACTCTCAAACACCAAGAAATTAATTAAGAACCAAGAACAATATAAAGAGGCAGAAGCTTAGGAAGCATCGAAAACATTCACATATATACAACAAATATACCCAAAACATGAAATCCTATGCTAACGAAGACATATATGTAATGCATATACAAATCACAAAACATGAATCCTATGCTAACGAAGACATCTAGGTAATGCATATACAAATCACACACATATGCACGAGTTCATATAAATTCATACACAAAACATGATAAATTCAAGCATTTGACACATGTGATGTTACTAAGGACCTTACTAATTAAATAGCTACACGAATCAAGGATTTATAGCTAAGACATTTATAAGAAAAACGTCAATTAATAACGCATAAACGTAATTAACCAGAAAGATCATCATCATCAAAAGACACGGAAATGGGTACATAAATTAAACAATAAAAACCTTCTTAAATTTCCTCTCAAGTAATTAATTAGCTAAAATTAAAACCCTAGTGATCAAGAAATTCAAGATTCATGGTTGGTCTCGTTCGTGATGAAACGAAGACTGTGGTGGAGGAGGAGGAGGATTCTGATTCTGAAGATGATGAAGTGGCGGCGGCGACTTACCAAGAGTGTGTTTGTTGTTATGTAACCAAACCTTAAGAACTTGTCTTGAAACTCCTGTCTCTTGACAAAATCTCTGAATCACTTCATCGTCTTGTCTCTGAATTCTCCACCCAATCCTCTCAGCTAAACCTAACATCCTCTCCTTCTGCTCCGCCGTGAACTTTGTCCTAAACCTCTTCCTCATCCCTCCTCCTCCTCCTCCTCCTGCCTCCGCCGATGAAGTCTCCATTCGATCTTCTGATCTCTCTCTTTGTGGAGGAGGAAGAGCGAGCTGAAGAGGAGGAGCTTGGGAAGGTGGTGGTCGGTAACTCACCGGAGCTGGAAGACGGTAGAATCCCGGAGGAGGAGGTGGAGGCTGTTGCGGCGGCGCGTGGAAGTAAGGCAATTCTTTGCGGTGGAAGTTACGGTGACAGCCACAAGCTGCGCATTTTAGCGCGTCGATGGTCCCTTCGATTCCAGCTGGCATAAACTCACCACAACCATCCACCGCGTGTCCTCCTATGTTCACCGCTTGGTTCTTGAGACACTCACGGAACCTAAACCTACTTCCTCCGCCGCCAGAACCACCGTGAACAACCATGAATCCTCCTCCTCCTCCGCCGGTGGAGGTTGTTCCGGCGGTGTCATGACTTTCTGTGGAGGGTTTGAGGACAGCGCGAGAGGGAAGAGGAGAGTCGAAAACGGCGTCGTCTTCTTCTTCTTCTTCCTCGTGAAGATTCATTTCCTCTTCTTGCTCTTCTTCGTTGTTGTTGTCTTCAAACTCCATTAAAACTAGTGCGGAGAAAATGTAAAAACTACGTCGTTTCTAAGAGAGGAGGTTTCAGGAGGAAGAAGAAGAGAGAGAGAATGTGGACAACATTAAAGATTTTATCTTTTCTCTCTTTATCTTTCTCTCTCTTTTGGATTTGGGATTTGAGAAGTGGTTTTAAATTTTTTTTTTGCTATATACATTCTTGTTTATTGGAAATCGGAATCTAATATAAATCTGTCCTCAACCACACTTTGTAACGCTTTCTTTTTATCTTTACATTTGTTTTTTCTTTCTAATTTTCATTTCAACATTATAGTAGAAAACCAATATACTTTATTAATTTGGTCGGACCGCTCTAAGCATGACTATATATGACTTTCAAAGAAAACTGTTTTGAATTTGATTTTTAATTGGTTCCTTTTAAATAAAAATTTATCGAAAAATAAGATATTAGGCTGTTGGTAAAAGTTCTGAAGATGGTTAAAAAAAAATGTATAAGCTAACGAAATATAAATTAAGTTTTTCAAAAATCATAATTTTGAATTGGAATGATATATTGAATATACTTGTCTTATGGTTTACTTCTAGGGCTCGTTTTGAAAACACTACTTGTTACATTTTTAACAGGTTTTAAAAAAAAATAGAGAATCTTTTTGTTTTTGTTGGTGGGACAGAAAATAAAATACAAATAGTTTAGTGTGTGATTTAAAAAAACAAAGAGAGGGGATAGTATTAGAGATAACTTTTTGGGAAACTAAAAAGGGGATAAAATAAAAATAAACGCGATAATTATTTTTGTCCATATGCCAATAGCATAAATATATGGCATTAATATTTCTGCAATAAAGTGATGGGCAGTCTAATCACATCAAAATCAGTAATGCCCTTAATAATTTCAAGGTCTGAAATTTTTTTTTGTCAACTTTTCAGAATTATATATATACTAAATAAAACAATTTTGGGTCATCAAATAAAACAAAGTTTGAAATACATTAAATACGTTTAGATAATATGCAAAGGTTGAAGTAGAAACGTATGAGGTGATAATTTCTCAGCCCATTACCGTCCGATTAACTTGTGCTGACGTTAGATCTACGGCGTCCGATTATTTAAACAGTATTTTTAATGACTGGTCTCTTAATTCAGGCGAGGATCAAATGTCTTGTCAACACGAAATTGCATGATGAATTTGCGTAATAATTAATTAATTATTTGTTAAAAACCTGAAATTTTTCTGGAGGTCGTTTGGTATTTTCCAAACATTAGCATCATTTTTTCTTAAAAATAACAAAAATAATTGACCAAGAAACAACTTAAGAAAATATCAGTATAAAAACAATTAATTGAATGAAAAACATGGAAGGTATTCCTATGCTCTGATATTGTATAAAGATTAAATTTGTGAATGTAAATCAAAAACAAATATAAAAAGATTGAAAGCAAGAAAGAATAATCAATTTTTTTTGTAAAAGCTTTACATATTATCGTTAGCCTTACAAAGGTGTATCTCTTATCCTGTATATACAAGAGTGTTTAGTCACTAATCGGCTAATAAACTAACCGATTAATGCTAACTAGTCTAACGAATCTCATTTAACCAACTCAGGATTAAGCAAAGCTTCATAAACACGAAGGTGTGAAAATACGAGAACTCGAGAAGAAAACCAACATTCGCATTCATTTAATATTCAAATATTTGATCTGATCACGTAGAAAAGGCCACCGATTCAAAACTGAAATAATATCTCAATAAAAAAATAAATAAACAAAATTTTGGTGATGTAAATTAAACTTAAAAAATAATACAGCTGACCGTTCTATTCAGAATAATACTACTATTAGAAGATTAAAATAAGAGTTGTGTCGCATTTGTAATAAATGCGAATGTTTTGTAGTGCTCAAATTACCAAAGCAAATGCTTATTTGACTCATTTGAGTTATAGCGAATCTCGTAAAACAACTCATTTGACACGAAAAAAAAGAAGAAGGTAAAGTTAATTTTTATGTTTAACTGAAAATATAAAACACCGACTCAGAGGAGAAAATGGAATACTGAATGACGTTTGAGTTGACGTGCTGACGTGTACTTGTCAGCTGGCGGGAAACCGCTTTCCTACGTGGAGACACACAGAGGATTTGTCTCCGTATATTATTCATCTATGCTAATAATTATTTTACATTTCCTCAATCAAATCAAAGTTTCAATTTATATAACATGATAACTGAATAACGATTTAGTCGCGAAACAAAAAATTGTAAGAAAACAGAATATCAGAATTCTTGATTTCAAAAGATTATTTGATTAGAAATCATAATATAGGTTTGCGGTTTTGTATAAATATATTACTATAAAACTAAAAGAGAAGGAAATACGTAGTATTATCAAAAATAAAATAATATGTTAAAACTGTTCAACAGTTTTACACCAAACAGATTTAAAAAAAAAGTGTCGAATGCTTGTTATATAAAGTGAAAAAAATAGAAGAGTAATGTTGTGGTCAATGATAGGCTCGTTGAAATTTATTTATTGCATATCTATATGATGTGGATATGGTCATCACAACTATATCAAATCAATTCTAATCAATTTTTCACGAGAAAAAAATAGTTTTATTTTGTTGAAAACCGTAGCTTTATTTTGTAACGAGAATAGGGAAAACAACACAATAACCGGCTAAACCAAAAACTGATTTAAGATGTAAGCAAATTATTAAAAATGTATTATATGATAATGACTTGTTAACTTTATAACAACAAAACAGTTAAAGCTTTGCAAGCGTGAGAAACAAAACTTTATGATGATTTACAAGTCTGAAATTTTTACAACCCATATATCGACCTCTATTACCTATCATATATAGCCTAAAATATATTTTGAAATGGTGGGTAATCATAGGATTTGTAATTCGATATGTTCAATCAATTATATCACATAAGAACTATATTTTTTTAAAAGAATATCGACAAAATAAAAAAACTAAAAAGCAACCGACAAGGCTAAGTTAATAGGGCATAAGGGTAGATTGAAAAAGAAGTAAAAACTTTGTTACAAGTGGAACTCATAGATTATCATGAGAATCCATTTGACCATTAAAACTACGTCAAAAGGACAATAATTTAACTCCTCTTCTTTAGTGCACCTCCATTCTTTTTCTGTTTTCTCTCATCATTTTTTCATCTAATAAAAAAAGTAGGAAAATTTAAATTTAATGCTATTTCAAAGATTTGAGCTGCATTAATATACATTTGGCAAAAAAAGTTATTTGGTGTTTACAAAAAATATTGATTCTTTAAACAAAAAACTCAAGAGCTTTTATGTTGTAAACGATAGATTATTATTTGTGGAACAAATGGATGTGTAAATTTTGTTTATAACAAAAATATGAATGTAAAAATCTTATAGCAATAGATTAAAAAGAAAAACAAATATCGGTTATTTATATATTTAGAACATCTCCGACCCTACTTTATTTTTCAATCCAAAATAAAGTTTGGAGTAAAATCCTCTCCAACCCTACTCTATTTCTAACTCCAAAATGGAGTAAAAAATAATTTTACTCCAAATATGGAATAACTCTATTTTTTTACTCATCATTCCATTTTCTACTCCAAAACGGAGTGAAGCTGGAGTCAAACCCAACTCTATTTTAGAATCACTCCATTTTAGAGTAAAAAATGGAATAATGGGTTGAAGATGCTCTTAAAGATAGAAAATTGTACCAAAACATTTGACCATCTTTTGGCTGTTCGATATATATACACATCACACGTCTAAATTACAAGAATGGCACTTCGATTTTGGCTGCTAAATTTAGTAATTTAAGTTTCTTGTAAATAATTTTGTACATGGATCAAAGACTAATGACTAAACCAGAGAAACAACTCAAAAAGAATGATTTTATCTAATAAATTTATAATTGCAAGATCATCTAATCCAAAGGTACCCATTGGAGCAGCTCTCAGTCACATCAAGCTTCTTACAGAAGATGATTCATCAGAAAGCATCTGCCTAATCCTCTGGAAGAAGCTCAACACTGTCTCCTCAGCTTTAGTTTCTGCAGAAGATAAGGATAAGCTCATAAGAGCAAAACAAGAAGAGACAGATCTTAAATTACTTATTTTTCATTGTAGATTTCTCCTTCCTCTTCTTAAAAACAGAGATTAAATGTAATGAGAAGTTAAAGATTATTAGCTTCTTTTTTGTCTTACTAACCGAGTTTTGGTATAGTGTGTCCACTTGAATGATGGATCACCACTGGCTCTACAAATGATTCCGCAAGAACTTCGCCTTCTGTTTTCAAGAAATCCCTCTTCCCTGCGAAACCGATACAGAATTACAGTCTCTCTATTAACAATTAGGATTCCAATGTCATATTTGGTCCTTGAATAGAAACAGCAAAAGCCAATCCAGAGGTTGTAGTGTAGAAGTTCTAACGGAGATATAGAGCTATGTTAACATGTAGTGCTGCACATTAGTTTCTATCTAAACATTCCAATGCCGATCTTGGCTACATCAAAGCCACACTATTGATGTAGAAACTTGGCATTGATCCCCAGATCAGTGCCTTAGATTACAAATCAACCGAGAAACTGAGTCAAGAACATGAGAAGGGACATTGTTCCGGTTTACCTATGAAGTGGAGTGACGGGCAATGAACTGGAGATGAGAATGCACCAACAGCAGCTTTAGGCTGCCCAAAAACCAAACCCGGAATTTTGGCTCCGGATATTATCACCAAGAACTTGACTTTTGGCACCTTAGTTAGAGCCGTTCCCTAAAAGACAGTTTCAACATAAAACACTTGCTCTAAACAAGACAACAGAAACTGTTCTAACAATAACTTTTATTCTTCAAAAGCTTATATTCAGATTCAATCTCACCATTACCCACAAACTGTTTCAACATCAAACACTTACTCAGAACAAAACAATAGAAGCTATTCTCGTTCGATAGGTTTCATCCTTCAAGAGCTCATATCCAGATTCAACAGATTCAATCTCAAAACCTGGATTCTGATTGGTTATGTACCTCTTTTTGCATTCCGGGAATAGCCGCAGATAGAAAAGCTCCCTACAAGAATTCAACCGAACAAAATTTGATCAAGAGCATACACTCGAAATTGGTCACATCAAGAATCGACGATTCACGATCCTGCTGATATATATCAAAGTGATCAATACTAGAATCTCACACAGAGCATCAAACAAACCTGGGAAAAACCAAGAATGCCATCAAAAGGTCCATTCTTTATCATGTAGTCCTCGATATAAGCCAAGCACTCTTCAAAATTCCTGTATTCTGTAAAACCCTACAAACAATAGCACCAAAAACATCCAAATCTAGTTACCTATACAAAATCATACCAACCTCTCTGTTTTCCCACTAAACTTCTATCTGACTAAAATTCAACAGATGCTACACAAACATCAACCAAAATCGACCGTTTAAACGATAAATTCTCTCAAAAAAATCAGTTCTTGTGAATATTTACAGGGTAAAAAAACCAACCTTTATTCTGATAGCATTAATCAATAACATCAATTTTTAAGGAAATTAGGGTTTCTATGCAACGGACCTTGCTAGCCTGGTACCACTCGTAATACGGCGGATCAAACAAGCGTTCAACGTCTGATTTACCGGTGGCCGGAAACGGACCGTCGAGGAAATCGAGGTCGAGATTTCGGAGAACTGTTTCCGGCCATTTACTTATAAGCGCACGGAGAATCCGACCGCTAGTTCTGAATCCATGAAGGCACAGGATTCTAGGGTTCTTTTGTATGTTTTCCTTACCGGACCGGTGATTCTCCGACTCCATCGCCGTGATCTTAAACCCTAATCTCGTTCGCAATCCCACGGCTGTTTGGCAACCAGGATAATAATATCCCGGCATTAGACAAGTATAGTTATCTGTCAGGTTTCGGATTATGGTTGTGACCGAACATATCACTTTTTCGCGATTGTTAGATTACTTCCAAATCCAACGGTCCGATTGTACATTTTTTTTTGTCAACGGTCAGAATTAATATATTTTCTAACTTTCATTTCTGAATTGAAGATTGATCAGTTTTCCTAACATTGCGGTAGAAAAAACAATCCTTTATATAGCTTTTAAAAAAAAAAATCTAGCTTTTTGTTTTATTTTTTAAAGATAGATTTTATAGATTTTCTTTGTATTTTTTATTAATTTATTATAACAAATTTTAAAAAATATTTATTAAAAATAATTGAATTTTATTGAATCACTATTGATTTAGTGTTATAGGAAATTATTTAATGTAAAAAATTTATACATTTATGATTGAAAATTTTAAAAAAAATTAATATGTGCGAAAATTTTTTAAAAAATTATCTTTTAAAAACGGAACGAGTATTTGATATTTTAAAGGGAGAATTTGAAAAATACCCTATTTATATTTTAAATTTTGAAAAATACACCTTTTTTTTGCTTTTGAAAACTAATTTTTTTTATGTGTGTTAAGACTTTTTTATCCTAATTTAAATTAAAATTTACATTTTTAATAAATCAAAATTAAAATTCAAAAAATAATATATTTTTTGTTTGAGATAAATATGTGTTACTAATTAAATTTTAAAATTTATTATTAGATAAATCTATTGAAATATTTCAAAATTTATCTTAAAAAAAAACTTAGGTGCTTTATATATGTAAAAAAAGCATTCACTATTTTGTTAAGAATAGGCCAAATGAAGATTCGGTGAAACTTAGATTTTTTATTTTTAAACCAATCGTTTTTTAATTTTGATTGGTTTAATTTAACCAATAAATTTAGCATAATTTCCATTATCCTAACCCAAAATATGTAAGATATAAATTATTTTCAGTTTATTGAAATTATTTCGGTAAATTTATAGTTGAAAAAGCGTAGTTTAAAAAAAAAAAATTAAAATTTGTATTTTTAAAATTTAAAAACATAAAAGAAATATTTTTCCAAATTTTCTCTATTTTAAATGACATCCACGCACGTGTAGTTTTATGATAAATTTTCTTGTATTCAATTTTCATTAAAAACAACCAGTCACATACGCATTGAAAAATAGAGACGGTAACCGTCTGTGATAAACCGTTTCTGTTATCAGCTGGTTGTGTTACTTGGTTTTTGCAAAGCAAGTTAAATTATTTCCGTTTAATTTGGTTTTGGGATTCATAGGTAAAAATTTGATGAACCAGATATTTATGTCGGATTGTTCACTTTTGAAATTAGTCGAATGGTTTAACTCGGTTATGGTTGGATTATAAACTTCGATTTGGTTTAACTCGGTTATGGTTGGATTATAAACTTCGATTTCATATGCTGATTTGGATTAAAAGAACAACTTGAATGTTGTGAAGATTATGGCTAGGGATTAGTTAATTGATTCAATACACTGAATTGTAGGTATACTGTATGGTCGGTACACATCATATTGCATAAATAAAACTGCCAACTATAATCAGTAATCATTAAAATCGATACCAAATAAATAAAATTTAAATTTTGTTAAAAGAAAATTAAATTTAAATCAGGAAAAGAAATACGAACCTTCTGGAACCACTGTAGAAAGGACCTTTACAGGCTATCAAATGTCTTCTTCCGTTATCTATTTTATTATATATCGGATTTTTTTTTGGTTATAATATGATTTTATTATTCAACTATTTAAATTCTTGACAGCTATCTCCAACTCTTGATATTAATAAGAAAGCGATAATAACAGCAATATCCAACGGTAATAAGCACAATACGCACATGGGATATATAAGATAATTACAAAGTTACACTCTCTATTTTTTTTTTTTAAACTAGAAAAATATATAGCTCATAATCATTTTTTGTAAGAATCATATACATAGGCAGAGAGATAAGATAATTGCTATTAATTTTTTAAAAATATATATAACCGGTGGGTGGATCGACGAAAGACCAACATGATACGATATTCAATACATATAATGTGTATGTATGTACATTGTTTCTCTCTCCAATTATTATCATATGATCGAAATTGTATCGATTTCTCCAATTTTTTGTTTAAACTGAATGGTTAAATAATAATGTCTGTAACCTCGAGTTCGTGTTTGATTTTAACCGAGTCAACCCAACGGTTTCTTCCGGTCTATCTTGAACCATTGAAAATATATGTTGACGGTTCGAATTCAATAAATAAACATACCGATCAGTTGTAAAGTCAAACTTTCTCGTCTCTTCAACCTATCATTCCATTTTTTATTTTAAAAGTAATTCCAAAATATAATTAGATTTAACTCCAAATTCACTCTATTTTAAAATAGAAAAAAAAATGGAGTGATGAGTAAATAAATTGAATCATGAATAAAACTATTTCATATTTGGAATAAACCTATTTTTTACTCTATTTTAAAATTAAAAATAGAATAAGATTGGAGAGAGTTTTATTAGAAACTCTATTTTAAAATGAAAAAAATGAAAAATAGAATGAACTTGGAGATGGTGTTAATATTCAACCCCATTTTCTTATTATGCGCTTGCATGCTATGCAAGTTTAATAAACACAAACATAAGTTTAATTATCCAATATTCATGTATTTCTTCCAATCGATAACACTGAAATTTGGGGGAGTAAAAAATGTGGAAAAAACATGTAGAGTAAAATAAAAATAATATAAAGAACAACATTTTTTCACAACTTAAGTTAATTTTTTCTAAAAAACATCATTTTGATTATGATTGTAATCTGCAACGTGTCTCGCATAGCTATGTAGCACCACAAGTCAAATGACCGACAAAATTTGAATAATTTCGCGGTTTGTATGTTAAATCAATCAACTTTCGCTTAATAAATTTCATCATTTCATTTTCTTAAAACGATTTCGCAAGTGTAGATCGTTAATCACGAGCCACAGCTATCTCTTTGTTAAACCTACTAAACCACATCAGTACACTAATATTTTAAACATAAATCACGACTACATCATATGATTGGTAATACATTGTGAAATGTTGTGGTTACAATTTTCAATTTCTTAAGATATTTAATTAATTCTCATACTTATATTTTATTATTAATATTTTGTCCCTCTTAACCCTCTCTCTTTTTATACCTCAATCGTCTTCTTCTTCACCCTTCACCAACTCTGCTCCACTCTCTCCGAATTACAAAACCTCTTGCTTCACTTTCTCTCTCCAAAACCAATCTTTAGAGAGAATAAAAATCATGAATTCGAAGATCATCGAAGCTTTCTTGATCGTGGCTCTTTTCGCCACCTCATGCCTCGCTCAAGCTCCAGCTCCTACTCCCACCACCACCGTCGCTCCTCCTCCGCCTCCAGTCGCCACTCCTCCTCCGGCTGCTGCTCCGGCTCCAGCTCCGACCACCACTCCACCACCTGCCGCTACTCCTCCGTCGTCCGCTCCTGCTCCGTCTGATGTTCCCGCCGCTTCTCCACCTGCACCAGAAGGTCCCGGAGTTAGTCCCGGCGATCTTTCTCCGACTCCTTCTGACGCCGCCGCTCCTCCGCCTAACGCCGCTTTCTCCAACAAAGCTTTCTCTGCTGGTACCGCTTTCGCCGCAGTTATTTACGCCGTCGTTTTGGCTTAATATCTCGTTTAAAACATCTTTAAAAAAAAACATTCTGTTTTAATTTCTTTTTTTTCATTTTTATTTTTATAGTTTCGGTGTTAATTTCGAGGATTTGATTTATTTCGCTATTCCCATTGTTGATTTTGAATTGATCGGGGATTGGTAATTATTTACGGCGTTGTTGACACGTGTAGCTTTTCATGGTTTGTTGTCGAGGTGGAATATGTTATGTAAATCCAGTAATAGCTTAATAAAATAATTTCATTATTCTTTCTTTAGTAACAAAAATCTCACATGGTTCATCACTCTTTTGAGTTTTGAGTCTTTATATGGATTTTAAATATATATATATATAAAAAAAGGAAAGTCAGAGTTATATGTATCCACAGTCTTCTCCAGAACTGATTTCCGTTGATTCTTGTGTGATTCACAACTGTAAATCATGTTCTTGGCTTTTTCTATTTTATTAAATTGAGTTATTTTATTGAATGAGTACGAGTCCAAAATAAATTATTTAAAAATATTTCTGAATTCCGGATCTGAGATCTTATACAGTATTTATATTGCTTAGTGCTTAACGTGATCTTTATCAACCAAAAATAGCTGACGTAAATTGTATATATATTTACCTAAACTTATATTTATATCTCAAAAACACATACATTAAGTTTCACATAGAAAGTATGAAAATGTATTCAAATTTGCATGAAAAAAAACACTTTTAAACCCTACAAAACCAATTAAATCAAACTTCGTTTCACAGATATTAATTTATTGACCATCTTATTTACAAAGCCCTTTCACCTATTTGGGCTATTGCTGGTCCAACATCATAATAAAAAGTGTGAAGAGTTAATCGAAACTTTTGGGAACAAATTTTAAAACCAGAAACTTTGAAATTGATGACTTTAAATCAGGAATTTAATCAAAATTTTGTAATTGTAAAATTGGAAATTTGAATTTATAAAATTTTAAACAAGAATATAGCTTTTTAATAAAAAAAGATTCAGATTAAAATGTAGAATATATTTTCCGTACAACATAACACGTGAGAACATAAACAGCAATTAAAATGCGTCATAATCAAGTAAACTAAAATATAGTCATATGTTAAGTTTTTAAAACAAAATGTCCAACTTTATAGGATAAAATTTTCTCTAACATTCTCAACATATCTATGTAGTTTTTTTGCTTATATGAGATTAAACATTTCAAAGTTCAAGTTCTTTTTTTCCAGGTTTAGATCTTATAAATCCTTTAAATAATAAATATATCTCTGTAACATCCACAAATAAAATTAATTTGACTCAAAATCCTCAGATTAGAAAACAATTAGCATATATTGTATACTACATTTTTTTAGATAGTACAATCAGTGTGGCGTACACTAATATGTTTGTAGGACATAATAATGTTAGTGAAATGTTAAAATAATATCTATATTCAAAAAAATTTGGTCAATCAAATTATGATTAAGGTTAACTTGTCGTTTTTTTACAGGATCGGTTTCGGTTTGGTTTTTTTTGGTTTTCGGGTAATTTTCGGGTTTCGGTTCGATTCGATTTTTTTGGGTAAATTGGGTAATTTTCGGGTAATTTCGGATTTTTAAGTAATTTCGGATATTTTTTGGTAATTTCAGATAATTTTCGGATAATTACCTGAATATCCCCGAAATTATCCCAACTAACCGAAAAAATAACAAACATAAATTGTAAAATTTATCCGAACTAACCGAATATACCCGACCTATAACCGAAATATCTTTAGATCATTTTAAATTCAGGTATTTCAGATACCCGTTCAATTCTCGGTTCGGTTCCGATTGGTTCGGATATCCGCACTTTAAAAATATAGAAATCATTCGGATATTTTAGATTTTTGAATCGATTTCAGTTCAGATATTTTTAAACTTTTTTCGATTCGATTTTCCGATTAAAACGTCCATGCCTAGATCTAGCCATCTAGGTATAGTGGACTTGAATATTCTCTTACGAAATCCAAAACCTACATCATCAGAACAAGTGTATTTATTGAAAATTCAAAATATTTCAAAAGCACTGAAAAAATAAAAATAAACAAACAAAATAGAAGAAGAAAAAAACTAGGAAAATAATTGCGAATAATATATCCTGCTCCACATTAAAAGTGAAAAGATACTTAAACTAATAATATAAAAGACATATATCAAATAATTTATTGATAATTGATTTTGAGTTAAAAATTTATAATCCCACATATATCAAAGTTTAAATACATGATATTCCACCCAACTAGTAATAAAAAATATAAACTAATTTATTAAATATGAATTAGTTTTGAATCGAAAATCTATAATCTTATAATAATAATAAAAAATTAGTTTTTACAAAATTGATTAGATTAATACTTGAAATAAAATTGAAAATCTATTTTTCACATTCTTCGAATTCTTCTAATTCTTCAAATTATCAAATAATAACAAAAATTTTCATATTCTTCTTACTCTTTAAATTTTTCAGTTACCGGTTAAACCCTATATAGCACTTCATTACGATAATTAAAAACTATGCTCCTTCAGATCCTCGGCTCGCGCGATAGGAGACGAATCTGGGAAAGCAGGAAACCAAACAAATCACGAGGACTATTTACATCCACACAATTATTTATTTATTACCCATTATTTCTCTTATTTAAAAATTTCATCACTAGCCGCCGGTAGTTTAATGTGCATGAATGACAGCCATTAAAATTACATTTTTTAAAAAGATTAAAAAAAAAGGAAAAGTAGATAATTCACATAAAAGTTTTAAATGGTAATATACAAAAAAAAATTCGCTAAATTCGGTAATTTCACTAATATTATTTGCTATCTAAAAAAATTCCGTTAAATTTAGCTAAATTAAGTAATTTTACAAAATAAATTCAGCATATTCAGCTATATTCAATAATGCAGTAAAAAAATATCGCTAAATTCAATAATTCTTCCATCACCAAGATATATTTATTTTAAATAAAAAATTGAATAATAACGGATATGGAAATTAGATAAAAATATTTAGGATATTGAAAATTATATCTGAAATCTTTAAAATAGATAGAATAATACGAATAGGATATGGATAATTCGAATATTTAAAATCAATATCAAACGAGTAATATAATTTTAATAAAAACTAGAGACTTTTTTTTTGAAAAACAAAATTCAGCAACTTGCGTAAATTTTGATGAAAATAATATTTTTGGATTAATTTGTTCTATTTGTACGACAATTCAAGCCATAAATTATTGTTTTGTGTAAATTTTTTTACATTTATAATATGTATTTCAGATATCTCATTTCATAGATAAATTAAATTATTATTATTAAAATTATCCATATTTAATTTTACTATTCGAAGTTGTTAGTAATAAAATAGTAAACTAAAAATTAAAATAATTTAATTTTAATAAAAATAAATAATTAATAATTAATTTTGATAGCTTATGGTTTTATATGATAAATTATGTTTGATAAAATTATAAAATATATTATTTTCATAGTTTATTTAACTAATCTTGTTGATAAAAAATTATTTAACTATTTTTTTATAAATTTATTTAATTAATTAAAATTTTCTAAAATTTAGCCAGATTCAGTAATATTCTGCAGTTTACTATTTAAGTTTAATGTTATTCCGCAAGATTTCGTAAGAAATCATTAAAAATTCAGCTAGATTCTGTAATTCTGACGAAATTTAGTTGGTACTATTTAGATTAAAGTAAAAAAGGAAAAACAGAACAAATAGAAAGTAGCCAATATGAAAAAGAGATTAATGATAACTTTTTGTTGTTGGTACTTGGTACAACTGTGGATCTATAATACTATAAATAGACATGCAAGCATACAACTATATTGAAAGTAAAAAGAAACAAATAAAATGAAAAGCTTATTAGAAAAAAATCTCACAATAATAATATTTTTGTCAGGCATTTGTCAATCAGACACACATACCCATTATTGGGTAAGCAATGAGATCACAAGGGACTCTGACGCATGTGGAAATAAAACGACGTTACCAAAACTAATTTACGAACCATATATTATCGCGTGCCTCTCAAGAGCTCGAAATCGAATTGTATAGCTCTTTTTTTTTTCCAGTGATAATCAACTTATATTATATAATTCACTACATAGTCTCACCAAATCACTTAAGACTACTGCGGAATTTTTTTAAATTACATTAAAATTAAATGATGTCAAACATAGAGTTGTGCGACAAAATGAGGTGTTTCAATATCGCAATCGTCAAATTATTTTTAAAATCTGTCGCGTTAGTATTTTGTAATGAATTTGTATTATGATTTTCAGACATATTTAGGAAAAAATAATATTTTTGGTCAACATTTGGAAAATTAATTTGTAGCAAAGTACTCCAAAAAGAATATTTTTTCCTAAATATGTTTGAAATTTCTTTTTTCCTAAATATGTCTGAAAAAGAATAATTTGTTGCAAAGTACTCCATAATATTTAATTTAGTTCTGAAAATTAATTTGGAGTATATGTTTAGAAAATTCTGTAAATTTCAGAACTAAATTAAATATGAACAGCAGAGAGACAGCGTTTTCTTTTATAAATATATACATAGGAAAAGCCATTTTACACACGACTTATCTTTCGTCTTCACCTTTCTTTCCACTCCTTTTTATTTACATTTCCTCCCCAAAAAAAAAAAAAAAAAGAGGATTAACGATGAGAGGAAGCGGAGGAGAAGAAGGTTCGGAGGAGTCGAGAGTTCCACTGTTGAAAAGCCCTCGCACGGCGGAGGAAGACGGTGGAGGATTGAAGAGCAGAGTTTGGGTTGAGACAAAGAAGCTATGGCAAATCGTTGGTCCGGCGATATTCAGTCGATTAACGACATATTCGATGCTTGTAATAACTCAAGCTTTCGCTGGTCATCTCGGAGATCTCGAACTTGCCGCCATCTCCATCGTTAATAACGTCATGGTCGGCTTCAACTTCGGCCTCTTGGTAATGAGTCTATAATACTACTATATATCATGAAGTGTTGTTAATTAAAGGGTTTCGTTTATATTAAAAAAAAAAAATTAATGAGAATATTTGTATAAACGGTGTAGCTTGGAATGGCGAGTGCGTTGGAAACGCTATGTGGACAAGCGTTTGGAGCGAAGAAATATTATATGTTAGGAGTTTATATGCAGCGATCTTGGATTGTTCTCTTCTTTTGTTGTGTTTTATTGTTGCCGAGTTATCTTTACACAACTCCGGTTCTCAAATTTCTCGGTCAACCGGACGATATAGCTGAGCTTTCCGGTGTCGTCGCCGTTTGGGTCATCCCTCTCCATTTCGCCTTCGCTTTGTCTTTCCCACTTCAACGTTTCCTCCAGTGTCAGCTCAAAAACCAAGTGAGTAATCCATCTGATTCTTTCAAATGCAATTTCTATACGTTTATGTTTAGATAGAAATGTTTTGTACGGTTCTGATATACAAAATAGTTTTTGTATTTGTATTTGACGTTTAAGTTTACAATTAACAAATTCTGTTCGCATCTTTAAGGTTGTGGACTCAATTAAAAAGGATAAACAGATGCAGACAAACTACCTACTGAGGCCGTAATCGAAAATTTTGTTTTAAACGCAAATACAAATTTATATAATTGTATAAAATTAGTAAAAAGGCAAAAAGCAATCATAATTGATGGTTTTTCTTTTGATTAATATTTAGGTGACTGCGTTTTCGGCTGCGGTTGCATTGGTGGTTCACTTGTTAGTGTGTTGGTTGTTCGTGGACAAACTTAAACTAGGAGTCGAGGGGACGATGGCTACGGTTAGTATCTCTTGGTGGGTCAATGTTCTTATTCTATTAGCTTACTCCCTTTGCGGTGGCTGTCCACTCACTTGGACCGGCTTCTCCTCCGAAGCCCTCACCGGACTTTGGGAATTCCTCAAACTCTCCGCTTCTTCCGGAGTCATGCTTTGGTACGAAATCAACATAGTAGAATTTTTGTGACATTTATCTAATGAGTCCGACCAAACTTTTAACAGTAGACAATATATATTTGAGTTTTTGAACAGTTTGGAGAATTGGTATTATCGGATTTTGATTATAATGACTGGAAATCTTCAGAATGCTCGAATCGCCGTTGACTCTTTATCCATATGGTAAGCCGTTTCTTTACATTTGTTTGTTTTGTTTATGTTATATAATAGTAATATGTTTTCTATTCTATAATTAATAGAAGAAAAAGTCATCAATCATATAATCTTATCGCATCTTTTCGCACGTCTACTTTTTAGATTGTTGCGGAAAGGTTATAGTTGTTTTGTTTTTATATTCCTATTATTTCTGAATAATTATGTATTTTCAATTATCTCTACGTATGATTAACTTGAAACAAAACTTTTGGCAGCATGACGATAAATGGTTGGGAGATGATGATTCCTCTCGCTTTCTTCGCCGGAACCGGGTAAAAAGCCATTCATCTCTTTTGCTAATTTTTAATCCGGTTTATAATGAGATCTATTTTGGATCCGGTTTGGTTTAGCATAATTTAATACAACCATATAAAGTGTTCTTAGGTTGTTACAACGACCCGTGAAATATAAAGTTACAACGAATGCGGAATAAAAGGTCATGTCGGATTCGTGAATAACGTGGTTTTGTTTTTTCGAAGTACTATTAAAAACAAAAACAAAACAAAGTACGTATTAATTATCAACTACAAATAGTAAATGAGTGTTGGCAATTAACGTACGTTTATACTTAAATACTATTATTGTGAATATGGAATTCATAAGAAAACAATAATTCAATGGGATAAAATTAAGATACTTTTTGAGGTACACTATTTTTTCATGTAAAAATTTAGGAAATTGGAACCTAACGTTTGGCATTTTGGCTACATCCTTTTAACTTCTTCTTCCGTGTTTGCTTTTTATTCTTCTTTTTTTTTTTTTGTCGTACGTGTTGTGTTGTCTGAATAAGACTTCTACCAGGACACAGATTAAAGATAATCCTCCTTGGTATTATAATCTAATATATATATATATATAACTTTTTTTTGGTACACTTGTTTTTTTTCTGTCCTTTCCTTTTCTTCTATGGACATCTGTGTATGTAGGGGCCATAAGACTGCCCTGATGTTTTTACGTGTAGGTAAGGTTAAATGTCGAAAAACTATATTATATTTATTTCAGAAGGACTATAGACGAGTACATATAGAATATTAACTTCTTTTTTTCCAAACCACATGCATTAATACCAATTTAAATTTATATAGCAACGCATTGATAATACTAATATAAATTATTTTGTTACATGTAATTTACATACAATACAATGTTTGGATTTTTTTTTTTTTTTTAAGTTAGCTATTTTGATCAACAATTAATCGGTTTGTTTTCGTATTATTATTATCTTATATATATATATTTAATTGATATAATTTTGTTAACGATCGCAGTGTACGTGTGGCGAACGAGTTAGGGGCAGGTAATGGAAAAGGAGCAAGATTCGCAACGATGGTATCAGTAACACAATCGTTAATAATCGGATTGTTTTTTTGGGTGATAATAATGATTTTCCATGACCAAATCGGTTGGATCTTCTCTTCAAGTGAAGCCGTCTTAACGGCCGTTAACAAACTCTCCATTCTGTTAGCTCTCACCGTTCTCCTTAACAGCGTTCAACCGGTTCTCTCCGGTACGTCACGGTTTCTATTCTATTTTAAAATTAATTTTTCTTTATATACCAAGTCAACGTTTTGTGTTGACCTTTGACTCTTGACATAGGTGTCGCGGTCGGATCAGGTTGGCAATCCTACGTGGCATACATAAACTTGGGATGTTACTATTGCATTGGTGTTCCACTTGGGTTTCTAATGGGCTGGGTTTTTAATTTCGGTGTCATGGTAATCACAAATTTCCACTATTTTATATTTAATTAATTAACACCATTTATATAGATTGTGGTTAGTAAATAGTACAATGTTATTTATAGGGAATTTGGGCTGGTATGATTTTGGGAGGAACCGCAGTCCAGACAATGATCTTAAGTTTTATCACGATGAGATGTGATTGGGAAAAAGAGGTAAATTAATGTTTTGCATATGTTTGTTTTTGTCTTTAATTCGTTTAGATAACTCGAATTTACTGATAATGTTTTTTTTTTTTTTGTGTAAAATTTGCAGGCGCAGAAAGCAAGTTCGCGTGTTAACAAATGGTCCAATACAATAAAATGAAGATTTATCGAATGCAACTATTAAATAATTTTGCAGCTTAAGTTTTTTTTTTTTCTCGAAACATCTCAGCATAATTTTCTTATATATGATTTGTCCCTATACAATTTTTTTAATAAAAAATAATAATCAAAAAGTCAGCACATATGTTAGATAAATAAAAATTGACCGAACCGGTCAAACCGGTATAAGTTGGTATTAATACTATATATTCAGAACCGGTTCAAATGCAGTTACTGCAAAAATGTATTTGTAATTTTGTTTCAAACATGTTATGGACCCTGTTCTGGATTTGTATTTGGGCCCCAATTTAATAAAAAAATTCTATAATTTTTAAAATACGGGCCCTTCTGTATCATAAAAATGTTACATACTAAACTGGTTTCATTTGGTTATAAACTTATAACTAAAACAAAATAATTTATATTGGTTTTAAATGAATGATGGTTATATACTTAAGTATATAAAATCTATAAGTTATCAATAATAATATGAAAATGTTTGCCAACCAAAAATAGCTGACGCTGATTATAAAATGATTTCTTATATTTATATTTATTTCCCAAAAACACAAATTCAGAGCCTAAATTTCACCTAGAAGTATGAAAAGTGTTTTAAAATTGCATGAAAAATGTATCATATTTTAAACCTTGCATAGCCAATTAAATCTAACCAATTAAATCAAACTTCGTTTCAGAGATATATATATATTTTTTTAACAATTTCATTTTTTTTTAAAAACCCACCGTTTCCCATATACGTAAGATAGATAACTCTGCTTAACATTTGTCAGCATGCATGCAAAGCCCTTTCACATATGGCCTGCCTTGCCTTCCCTTATTTGGGCTATTGCATCTCCAACGTCATAATTTAAAATATGAAAAGTTAATCCACACTCTTTTTCCGGCAATATAACGAATGAAAACTCTATTAGGCTAATAGCTAAAATGTGGACCAATGTCATAATGTTCAATTATTTTTGTATTTCCTCTAGATATTTAATCTAGATGGTGAAAAACTATTATATATTTCGGATCTTGTCGTCAGTATGATCGAGATATACTATTCAACACTAAAAATAATAAAATTATTAAAATAAGGTATCATTTTTTAAAGTGAGATATACTATTTAACACTAAAAATAATAAAATTATTAAAATAATGTATCATTTTTAAAGTGATGGCTCTAACTTTTTCAATTAAAAATTTGGGAACAAAATTTAAAATTAGAAGAAAAAACCAGTTACAAGCTTCGTTTTAGAATATTATTAGATTATATTTTGTTTTATTATACATTCGATAGCATTACGATAATTAAAAACTATGCATCTTAAGATATTTTCAACATGCTATCGAAAATTAATTCAGACATATAGATTTTTAGATATCAAAACGTGTAATAGCGAAAAAAAGTCATGAATAGATGATAGCGTTATTTAAATGTATTAAAAACTATATATATATATATATATATATATATATAATTTTTTTTTTGATCAAATCGAATTTGACTAATTTTGATAAGAGTCAAATTAAAATTTGGATATTTAAGAAAATTTATGATATTTTCGAATATCGTTGGATATTGTTTTAACATTTTTCAAAAAAATACTCAAATGCACAGTTCAAATATTATGTTTCGTATTCGACATGTTGCTATACCCTTGAAAGTTGAGATAGCTTATCTATTTTTTATCCCAAAAAAAAAAAAAAAAGATAAACTGAGATAAGTATGGGTTTGATTGAAAATCTGTCGAAATGGACATAGCCCTAAATGAAATTGGTAAACCAACAAACTATTACGAGTGTCTTTTTCGCAGAGTTCGAATTTTTTTTAATGTGATTTTAATTATTTTTATTATTCATAAACGTTTTTAATGACAAAAAATCAAAATTTTTATGGATCTTGAAGAAATAATTTGGGTCTCAGTATGAGATTTCTCTCGTAAACAAAAAAAACAAATCACGAGGACAAAAATGTCGGACTATTTACATCCACACAGTTAGTTGATTCTCTTATTTATTGTCTATTCATTGTGTTCTGTTTGCATTTATATATTATATAATATATTTTTTTTTGCATTTATATTCCAAAAGAAAATCAACGTCAACCCCCTCCGGTCTTTTTTTTTCTTTTCTTTTTTTGTACATCTCCTCTGGTCTATTTTTCTCCACGATTTAAATGCGTGTAATTAGTCATATACTATAGGACAAAAAATGACCTTACAACTATTAAAAGTGTGACTGGTGGGTAGAAAAAGAGTTGGAAGTAATCAAGTGGGAAGGAATAATGGATTCTAGAGGAATGATTTTTTTTTTCTTTGTCGTCATGAGTTTTGTAGAAAACAATTTCCTTCTGTTATTTTGTTTTTCAGTTTAAATATTTTTCCTTCTTTTAGTCTACTAGTGACAAAAGCAGTTATGCCGCACGACTCTGTTTTCATTTGGTTGATTCTATAGATCAGATGAGGTTTGGTGTAAAACATAGTTCGTTGTCTTTGCCATTAAAAATGGTTTTCATTATGATCACGTAAACCTTTTTTTTGTTATTATAGATTGGTTCGAGGCTATATTCATTCGGGATCTGTGTTCTTTTATGCTTTAAATCTGGCTCTATTCCATGTTTTAATAAGGCAAAGTATTCTTTTCGATCTATTTGCTCATATCTCAGGCTAATCCATCTTTAGTCTCTATCAATTAGTTTCGATCATTCATCCTTATATATGTTTGGTTTTGTTTTCTTTGGTGTACGTAGTATTTAGTTTATCATGTTTGATGGATATATGGCTTCTTTTAGACTTTTAGCTCTTTTGTTTGGATATAGTTTTTCGGAGATTTCTCTATTTTTTGTCGGCTTTGTAATTTTAGGTTGGAAATTTTAATAAAAATTAGATGACAAAAAAAAATCAACTATTGACAAAAAAAAAATCAGAGCAATTAAAAATTTAGGCTATAAAATTATTTAACTTATGTATGTAACTAGTCAAATTCTCAGTAATTTTGTTTCGGTAATTCAATGTTGGTAGCTTAACAATGTACTAATTAACTAATGATCTAAAAAAAAAAAAAGTTGTGAACTCAACTACCAATAAAGAAGATGAAACAAAATAACACATTATAGCATTCAGTTCAAAAAATTTATGGACTTGTATCGGATTTTAAACCGAAGGTATATATATTTTTAAAAATCATCATCTATGTAAAAGGCAAAAACATCAACGTAAATTACCAGCAGCTAGCAAACCCAACAGTTACAGAATATTAATAAAACACGAAAAAATACAGGCACGATTAAAACAACAAATTTTGTTAAGTGAAAGGGGAAACTATCGGAACAAATAGAAAGTTAAGTCAAAACCAATCAAGAAACTAATGATTACTTGGTTTGAGTTATATATAAAAAAAAAAAAAATTTACTTGGTTGGTACAACTGTGGATTTCAAATGGTACAATCTTCTAGTCGTCAATGACTCGGTTCTAATAATTTGGGTGTTAAAAAAAGGTGCAAATATGCAACTCCTAAAGCAACAATATAATTGTTCTGAAAAAAATCTAAAAGTTAGTTGGGTCTAACAATAATTTTTAAAGCTTGTTGGAAAAAAAAATTAGTCGAAGGAAATATAAAAAATTTTTGTCAGGCATTTGTCAATCAGACACATATACTGATATACCCATATACCCATTATTGGGTAAGCAATGAGATCACATGGGACTCTGACGCATGTTGGAAAACAACACGACGTTACCAAAACCAAGAACAAAATATATCTTATCACGTGTTAGTCTTATGTCGCTCGATTTCAATAGAACTCGAATTATGTAGCTTTTTTGTAAAGTGTTAATCAACTTATTATATGATTCACTATGTAGTGAATCCCACCAAATCCAAATCTTAAGACGACTACGGAAAATTTTAAAAGTCACAAAATGCGGTGTTTCAAGATTGCAGCTACAAATATTCTTATTAAACTACACCTTATTAAATTAAAATGCATGACAAGTAGGGCGGTCCAACGAGAATGATGGCCGGAAGCGATAAAAAAAAATATGGTCTATTTTAAATAAATTTATTTTTTCCCTACTCGATTTAATTATTTACTTAGAAATAATATAATAAATTTGTAACTATGTGAGATTATAAAAAATTAAAATTTTAAAAGAAATAGAAATTGAAATACTAGTCAGTGTGGTTTTTATTAATCAGAAATAGAAATTGAATCATCTTTTTCATCATATTTAGATAAATCTTTAATTCCAAAATTAAACTATATTAAATTACTATACACATCGTTCATAAATACATACGAAAAAACAAGCTCACACACGACTCTCTCGTCTTCACCTTTCTTCCCACTCCTTTTTGGTCATATTTCATCCCCAAAGAAAGAAAAAAGAGAGAGAGAGATTAGCTATGAGAGGAAGCGGAGGAGAAGAAGAAGGATCGGAGTCGAGAGTTCCACTGTTGAAAAGCTCTCACACGGCGGAGGAAGACGGTGGAGGATTGAAGAACAGAGTTTGGGTTGAGACAAAGAAGCTATGGCGAATCGTTGGTCCGGCGATATTCAGTCGATTAACGACATATTCGACTCTTGTAATAACTCAAGCTTTCGCTGGTCATCTCGGAGATCTCGAACTCGCCGCGATCTCCATCGTCAATAATGTCACCGTCGGCTTCAACTTCGGCCTCTTGGTAATAGAACTATAATACTATGCCTTTATATGGTCCAAATTTGTTTCTTTTTGCAAAAACGGTGTGAATGGTGAAAAAAACCGGTTTAATCCGTTCCATCTATTGCAATCATTCAAACCCTATGGTTTAATCCGTCTGTAACGCTAACAAAAATCTATACTATGTATTTTATTTGGACCGTCCTTATTGAAAACCTTAAATATTGAAGTTTTGATTGATGGGTTGTTATTAATATGAGAACATTTGTATAAACGGTGTAGCTTGGAATGGCGAGTGCGTTAGAAACGCTATGTGGACAAGCGTTTGGAGCGAAGAAGTATTATATGTTGGGAGTTTATATGCAGCGATCTTGGATTGTTCTCTTCTTTTGCTGTGTCTTATTGTTGCCGAGTTATCTTTACACAACTCCGGTTCTCAAATTTCTCGGTCAACCGGACGATATAGCTGAGCTTTCCGGTGTCGTCGCCGTTTGGGTCATCCCTCTCCATTTCGCCTTCGCTTTGTCTTTCCCACTTCAACGTTTCCTACAGTGTCAGCTTAAAAACCAAGTAAGCAATCGATTTGATCTGATTGTTTCTTTGGAGTTTTATTTTTACCTCAAAAATGTTATCTTTTAATCTAAATTAAAACTTTATTCCTATTTATTCAGCTTATAAAGTAAATATATACATTGCATCCATAAATTCATATTAATTAAACTTGCAAACTAAAGAGATAATATCACAGAGTTTTACTTTCAAAAAAGTGCTGTATCAGTACAAAATACAATAGAAATATAATGTTTTTCATAATACATTTATGTTGAAAATTCTAAAACAAACAACTAAGAGAGTGCTTATGCATGCTTTTAATTGTAAAAAATATATATATATGCTTGGAAAAGTTTAGTACAAAGGCAAAAAGCAATCATAGTTTTTTATGATAATCGTTTTTTGGTGTTATTTAGGTGACTGCAGTTGCGGCTGCGGTTGCATTGGTGGTTCACCTTTTAGTTTCTTGGTTGTTCGTGGACGGGCTTAAACTAGGACTCGTCGGGACTGTGGCTACGATTAGTATATCTTGGTGGGTCAACGTTCTTATTCTACTAGCTTACTCCACTTGCGGTGGCTGTCCACTTACTTGGACCGGCTTCTCCTCGGAAGCCTTCGTCGGACTTTGGGAATTCCTCAAACTCTCCGCATCTTCCGGCATCATGCTTTGGTACCAATTAGTATACATAGATTTTGTGACATTTCTCTAATGTGTCCAACACAACTTTTAACAGTAGATATATTCGAGTTTTTTTACAGTTTGGAGAATTGGTATTATCGGATTCTGATTATAATGACTGGAAATCTTCAGAATGCTAGAATCGCTGTTGATTCTTTGTCTATATGGTAAGTCGTTTTTTTTACTTTTTTTACTGTTTCTTGTTTATATATTTTTCGTTTTATATGAAATTTTAGTTTTTTGTATACAGATTAATAAATTATTTAATTATTTAGTTTTACAAAATAAATTAATTTTAAAAAAATTCAACCAATAATAAAATAATTTACAAAATTTAAAGAGTCAAAAACAACAAAAATATAATTAATTTTGTATAAAAACTTGAAAATATCACTTAAAATAAAAATAAAATAAAACTTTAAAACTTTATTTAAACTGAAAGGACGGAAATGTTATTTTAAATGTACTATGTAATATAAGAAAAGTCAACAATCATATAATCTTATCGTGTCCTTTTTCACGTCTGCTTTTTTGGGTGGTTGTGGAAAAGTTATAATTGTTTTTTCATTACCTTCTATTATTTCTGATGAACAACATTTACATTAATTTATTTGTAATCCCTTGTCTTTTATGTATGATTAACTTATTACGAAACAAAACATTTGGCAGCATGGCGATAAATGGATGGGAGATGATGATTCCTCTCGCTTTCTTCGCCGGAACCGGGTAATTAAAAGCCATTATTCTCTATTTTGCTAATTTCTAAACCGGTTTATGGCTCTGATCTTAATCGGATCCGGTTCTGTTTAGTACAATTGAATACTACTACAACCACGTGAAAAATATTGTTTGGTAGTTACAATGGGACCCATGAAATTTAAAGATAATAATTGCGGGAGAGATGTCATATTCGTCAGTAAACGTGGTTGTTCTGTGTGTTTTCAAATAATTCTGAAAAAAAGTTCTGGAATAATAAAATAACTAGATTTTGACTCGTGGGAAGCCGAGTGGGAGATTATAATATTTGAAAAAAAAAAATCATAATTTTTTTTTTTAATATATGGAAGAAGTTAAAAATAATAATATTACCTAGTACATCTCTCATATTGATAAATATATTTTATTTTACAGAATTTAATTTGTATGACATTTGGTTTGTATGTAAGCATTTTTTGTATATATCGAATATATTTGAGATTATGAGTTATCTCAAATTTATTTGAATTCACCAAACCAAAAAATAACTTGTTAGTATGTATAAATTTTTTTAAATAAAAAAGTAAAGAAATGCTAAAAATGTAAAAATTAATGATTGTTCGAAATTCAAGTATTATTTTATTGTTTTCAATATATATTGTATGAACTGTTTGGATTTCGTCAATATTGACAATTTGTATATATAATTGATAGTTTTATAAGTTTTAACTTATAATATAAATTGTCAAAACCTTTAGATAAATCTATCGTATTTTCTGTAAAAATTGTAAAAATGTTATATTTGTAAAGTTGTATATTTATAACAAACTCGTAATTTTAATTAAAGTAATATGAATACAATTAAGCGATATGAAAGAAAATAATTGTATGATCAATCATATTTCAAATATAGTATCCAAATAGACATTAATACAATTTTTATAAACTAAATTTAAATTGACATTGGTAAATGATTCATCGTTAAAAAATTATGGTATATAATATTTTAAATAAAATATTATAATTTAGTGGATTTTAAATTTGTAATACATGTATTTGTAGATTTATGTTAAAAATTTAATGAGAATATGTAGATATTTCTACTATACATATAAAATTAATTAAAATATTTTGATTGGTTGATTTAATTGATGTGTTTTTAAAATTTCTCTTTAATTGATATATATAATTATTTTCACTTATGTCTTGTCAATTAATATATAGAGGATGTGAAAAAGTATTTATTGTAAGTTATGAGTTAAGTGGACGACTTTGACAAATCTATGATAGCACTGTTGATTAGGGGTGGGACGGATACAGATATCCGAAAATTTAAAGATATCCGGATCCGGGGAAAAAATATTCTTATTCGGATCCGTGACTTCCGGATATCTGGATTTCGGATATCCGACAAAAAATCAAGATATCCGTGGATATCTGGAAAAAATAATTAAATAATTAAATTAATTAAATTAAAACACTAAAAAAAAATATATATATAAATTTAAACTATAAATTAAATTTTTGAATAATTTTTTCAAATAAATATGATATATTAGAAAAAGAACTAAAATCAATATATATATGCATATATTTTTATATAAAAATAACTTAATATATGTAAAACTATATGTTTTTAATATATTTAATGCGTCCGGATCCGGACTTTGAAATTTTACTATTCGGATCTGAGATTTTATTCGGATCCGAGATTTTAATATCCGAATCCGGATCCGAACGTTCCGTATTTCCGGAGCGGATAGGAACGGATAACGCATCAAATACCGGATCCCGGATAATAATTCCATCTCTACTGTTGATTATATATATATATATATATATATATTTTTTTTTTTTTTTTTTAATTTGGACTCACAAGAAAACAGTATACCTTTTTCAAGGAACAATATTTTTTGGAAAAATTTAGGAAATGAAAACCTAAGATTTTGGCTAGATCTTTATAGCTTCTTTTATCTTCTTCCGTGTTTGGTTTTTTTATTCTTTTTATATGTGGGTCGCGTTTGTCTGCGTAAGACTCCTACGAGGATACAATATATGACTTTTCTTTGCTCTCTTATAAACAAATTAGATGAAAAACTCTATAGTTAATTAATTTTGTGTGGAGTTAATTGCAATACAACACTATTTTTTTAACAAAAAAATATGTACATTTAACTGTTGCAGTGTACGTGTGGCGAACGAGTTAGGAGCAGGTAATGGAAAAGGAGCAAGATTTGCGACGATTGTATCAGTAACACAATCGTTAATAATCGGATTATTTTTTTGGGTGATAATAATGATTTTCCATAACCAAATCGCATGGATATTCTCTTCAAGTGAAGCCGTTTTAACGGCCGTTAATAAACTCACCCTTCTGTTAGCTTTCACCGTTCTTCTTAACAGCATTCAACCGGTTCTTTCCGGTACGTCACACTTTTATTTATTTATTAATTTTTCTTTTATAAACCGAGTCAACGTTTTGTGTTGACTTTTGACTCTTGAATTAGGTGTTGCGGTCGGATCAGGTTGGCAATCCTACGTGGCATACATAAACTTGGGATGTTACTATTGCATTGGTGTTCCACTTGGTATTGTAATGGGCTGGGTTTTTAATTTCGGAGTCATGGTAATTACAAATTTCCTCTACTTTATTTTCTTTTGTCATCCCCAAAAAAAAAAAAAAAAATTTCCTTAACCTTATAGTTAATTTAAACAATTTTTATAGATTGTGATTATTTATTTATAGGGAATTTGGGCCGGTATGATTTTTGGAGGAACTTCGGTTCAGACAATGATCTTATGTTTTATCACGATAGGATGTGATTGGGAAAAAGAGGTAAATTTAGTATTTTGCATATGTTTGTCTTTGATTTTTCATTTGTTTTAAGAACCCGAATATACTGATGATGTTTTTTTTTTTGTGTGTGTAAAATTGGCAGGCGCAAAAAGCAAGTGCTCGTGTTAACAAATGGTCCAAAACAATAAAATGAAAGTTTTATTGAATGCAACTATTAAATAATTTTGCGGCATAATTTTTGTTTTTTTTCTTCAAACACCTCAGCATCATTTTCTTATATATGAGTTGTCTTTTTTTTTTTTTTGTCAAACATGAGTTGTCTCTATAAACAATTTTCTCAGCAAAAGAAACCAAAAAGGCAGCACATATGTTAGATAAATAAAATTGTACGAACCGGTCGAACCGGTATATGTTGGTTTTGAAATGTGATACAATATATCCTGAACCGGTTCAAATATCGTAGAAGCTCTATGCAGTTACTGCAAAAATGTCTTTGTAGTTTTGTTTCTCATACATGCCTTGTAGTATTATCTGGAAGATGGTTACATACTATCAAGATATGGATGGTAAAAAAACACCGACACTCGCATAAACCAGAAGAATCTCTAATTAACACAAGAATTTTCATGCTGGTTTTGGTGTTTTCACACACCTTGCACTTTTTTATGGTACCGGTCTTAAATTACCGAACACAACAATTTTGTTATATATATTCTCATTCATAATATATATACATGATATTTATAAAACACCAGAATTCCTTATAAAAATAAAAGGGAAAATAAATATATATTTTTAAAGAAACTAATAATATATCATAGTTTCATTAAACGGATCGGACCAGATTTTCATCCAACATTTCTTTTGTCATCTACCATTATCCATAAGCTAACTTCGATACCAAACACCAAAAATCTTCAACCATATTTTTGCTTCGCCAAGAAAACTCGCTCAAACCCTCCTTACACTTTTCAAGCCTCGCTAAAATCGGAATAAGCTCGTCCGGTTTAGCTATTCTCTCGTTCAATTCTGTAAACCTTATCTTGATCAATCGCATGACCGATAAGTAGTCTTGTACCATAAGTTCTATCATCTCAACAACGATTTTGTTCAGTTTTGACGTCGGAGTTTCTGGCCTCCCGCTTATATGTTCGAATAGATCCACTAAAAAATCGATTTGTTTGAAAATACAATCGATTGTATAAGACGAAACTCGTTGAGTCTCTAAACATTTATCTTGTGAATTTTCTTTTATGTTTGGAGTAACGCCTAAAACCTCCGCAATGGATAAGTAACAATCTAGATATCGTTTGTACCTATTCAAAATAAACAATTTTTGATAGATTATAAAAATATATTCGATAGAATTGTGATCTAACATAAATTGAAAAGAAACAGAGAGAAAAATAAAGAATAACATATTGTAGACAAGTTCTCAATTATTTTCATCAATATCCCAATCAATCTTTCTTCTAATCTCAACCAATACATATAAATATATAAATAATCTTACCATTGAACCCATGGAGACAACTCTCTAGTAAACCGAGATGAATTTACATTAAGATCATTCAATTTAAGATTACTCCCTCCTTGATTATAAATCAAAGTACGATGACTATTATTGTCACGGAGACTATCTTCTCCATTATACCCATATTCTGATTTAATCATCATATGGAGAAGGATGAGACATTTCGCAGCGACGCACACGTCCGTTGTCAAACGCAGCCTCTGCCCGATCGCAGCGACGGTATCAGGACCGTAACACGTGTTAACAGTTGATTGAAGAAAAGTTACATATTTGTCCGAAGGTGGTTTGTGTGAGGTATGAGTTGTGGCTTTCAAGAGAGCTAAGTCAATGGTTTTGGCATTCTCGGAGCTACACAAATGGACCACATTGAGTTTCATCTGTGAGGCTTCATCTTTCAATATGCCACTCAAGGTTGTCAATTTTCCCATTTGATCAATTTTTTTTTTTTGGGTCGAATTTGGTCTATGAAATATTTGAATCTTTAGCAACATGGGTTTGCTTTTTATAATAGTTCAAGGTTTCGCACGATTTTCATCCTTTTTTGTTAAATAAATTATTGGATAAGGTCAAATATGTTCTTATCTTAATAATAATCTTTTTAGTACATATACTAGATGGATTTTCAGACCGGATCTTATACTACATATCTACATTTTTAAGATTGAGCACATATGGAACCTATTCTAGATTTTATTACAATAATATATTTTAAAATTGTTTTGTTTTTAATCCACTCATAGGCTTTTAGCCAAAATTAATGGAGTTTTCTTAAACTTCATAAATTAATACTAAAGATTTTTTTTCTTTACAATTAGTTTCTTAATATTTTAATCTTCTTTTTTACATATGTAGATAGAAATTTCTATAGTTTAATCTCTCAATTTATTTTGAAGTAAAAATTAGACTAGAATTTTCTTAGAAAATGACGTTTTCTTTAATATGTATAATATAAATACTTTTATTTAATGATTGTGACACGTATTACTAAAAAATAGAAAATGTAAGAAATATCAAACCCAACATTTATTGTTTAGTGATCAAATCAATCAATGTTACACACATTTATAGTGTGATAATAGCTTTAGAGCCTGATTTTACACAATTTACAGTTTTACACCTTAAGATATCGACGTGCTGATGACATTTATTTTGATTAGTAATCCTTATAACTAGTATAGTGGTTTGATTACCAATCATAAAAGTAGAAAGAATGAACGTTATAGAAAACGATAGTACATTAAAACTTCTATAGATTAATAATGTTGAGAATATATATTTTATTAATTTATATAAATATTAATTTATAGAAGTATTATTTGGTTAATAAACTAATTTTGGAATCAGAAAAATTAATTTGGTTTATCGAAATATTCATTTATAGAAATGCTACTGTATTTTTTTTGTTTTTATCGCTTTCTATTACCGTTTATAACCATTTTGCTATTGTTTAATTACCGTTCTCTATTTCTGTTAACAAAACTCTTATCGTTTGTATCGTCAATGAGAATAATTATTTCTCTAATTAACTTGAACAAGCATTTACCGGGTTGGGTTTTAGTTTCAATTTAGAATGCCAATACATAAGTACCGCTAATCACGCAATTCACGCCAAAATAGTAAAACATGATCAAATGTGTTACTACCATTAACTCCATTATTGATTTAAATTATTTTTGCAACATGTTTTGTTGTTGTTGTATATATCATTGATTTAATATAATAAACATAGAAAACTAACTAAAAAGTTAACGTATCCAATCAATCTTATTATTATTATTTTTGTTGTCAACTCAATCAAATCTTATTATTAAAATTGAAAACTAATGGATTTTACTGGATCAATGATTTAAATTTAAATAGAGTTTTGTGGGTGGACTAGAAAATATTTAGAGTATATCTTAGATTTTATTTGTAGTAATCTATACTATATAAAAATTCATTATATTAATTTATAAGACCGTCACATAAGATTTAAAACATCCAATTAAAAATTGCCATATCACAATATACATAATCAAATTTTTTTAATAATGATAAATTAAGGTTTTTAATATATAATTAGAAAATAACTATAAAATTTATGAAGTATTCATTTTTTTCTATTTTTTTCTAAATTCAATTTTTAAGTCGATTTTTCCTATTTTCTTATAAACTTTTCCATTTACTAAAATTTATGTATTTTGGAAAGTTAAATATAATATATAGGTAATTAGAGTTAAGAGCTAATTGGAAACGTCCTATTAAAAATTGCCACATCACAATACACATAATCAAAGATTTCTTAATTACGATAAATCAAGTTTTTTAATATATAATTGGAAAATAACTATAAAAATTATAAAGTATTCATTTATTTTTTATTTTTTTCTAACTTCCATTTTTTTAAAGTCGATTTTTCCTATTTTCTTATAAACTCATTTAAGAAAATTTATGTATTTTGAAAAGTTAAATGTAATATATAGGTAATTAAAGCTAAAAGCTAATTGGAAACATTAAATTTTACTTTCATCATCTCTTTCTTTGTTTATCGGATCATATTCAATATTCATTAGCAGATTAACCACATGGACTGTATACGGAAATATGTGGTAATCTCACGTATAGAGTAGCTTTTTGATTATATCAAATCTCTAATAACAAACTTTTATTCGTTTATGGTGACACAAGAAAGCTAAAAAGCTAAAGCTAGCGCTTGCGAGTTGTGAGGAGAAGACATGCAATAATAATCATAAGCCTTTTGTTTCTGCCTTCTTGGAGTGACGACCAAAGTTATTGATTTTGCCACAAAACTACAAAAGTGCAATAACGTCACTCTCAAGTCTCAACTGCAAGTTTGTCTATTTGAAGCTAAAGACGTCTACATAGGATTTAAAACATTCAATCAAAAATTGTCACATCATGATACAAAAATTTTCCTTAATATTACATAATCAAATTTTCCTTAATAACAGTAAATCAAAATTTTCTTAATATATAATTGGAAAATAGCTATAAAAATTATCAAGTATTCATTTTTTTTTTTTTTCTTTTTTTAGTTTTCGTTTTCTTTTCTAATTTCTATTTTTTCAAAGTTGTTTCTTACAAACTTTTCCATATAAACAATCCATATATTTTGGGAAAGGAAAGTGGAACATATAGATAATTAAAGCTAAAACTAAATAAAAACTTTGAATTTTTACTTAATGGTTTAGAGAATTACTAGCCTAATATTACTATATTTACATAAATGAAAGAAACTATATATACATTTAGATGATATGGTAAGTCTAAAATATTACATTCAGTTGGGTTTAAATTTGTTACATATGTTTTTTTTTGCAACCTTCTTCATACATACAAACATGTTTTTTTATTTTTAAGAGTTTAGTAATATGTGTTTCATATGTTTTTGTTTGATATTTACAATGTATGGTGTTTGGACAAACTAAATGGCTACATATGTTTTTTTATTTTTAAGAGTTTAGTAATATGTGTTAATTGATATTTTAAAAGAATTATGTATATGTTTGTATGTATGAAAATCATGTGTGTATATGTAATATGTAATGTGTAAACCATGTTTTGCTAATAATAGTTTTGATCACTGACATGAACTTTTATTTTTGTTTGATAATTACAATGTATGGTGTTTGAGTTATATTATAACTGTTTCTCCATAGAAATTAATATCAGGTATTTTTAGTATTCGTTTTATTGATTATTTTTGTATGAAGCAATTATATAGGTTTGATAAAAAAAAATACATAAAAAACTTTATATCCTTTGTAATCGATGAAAAAGAAGAAAAACCTGCTTCAAAATAATTTTTGTAAGAATATGGAGTTTTTTGTAACATGAATGTAATTAAATATGATCAACATTTTATGTTTTTGTTTCAACTAAATTAGTGCGGTGAACTATAAGCATCTCCTAAATTAATGCATCTCTTTCTTTATCCACTCAAATTTTAACTATCCAAAATTTTTTCGAAGTCACGAGATTAGGATCCAACGTTGCGGGGAACGAGAGTTTGTTCCAACAAGCAGTGAGAAAAAAGAGAGAGGTGATGAAAGTGAGTGGCTCTTGGGTAACTGCATCTCATCTCATAAGGTATTTTTAAACAATAATTTGAGTAATATTAATTCGTCGATTGTCTTTGTTTCTCTGTTTAGGATACATCGATTGTTAATTAGGTATGAGAAAGAGTAAAACACATATTTATTTTTAATAAAGTACTTTTTTTTAATATATGGTGAATCTATAGATGTTGCAGAGTTATTTCAAAATTCTGAGCAAAAGAGAGCAAAGGAAAAAAAAATACTATCTCCAAAAACTTGGAGAAGAAACTTAAAAACATATAAGTATAAAAAATAAAATAGAGAAGAAGAAAGGGTTAATTTGTTACATAACCAAAAAAAAAAAATATATCTAAAAAAGTAACCAAAAACTCTAAATCTAATGGCTAGGATTTTGTCATATAGGGAGTTTTTGATTAGTTTTTTAGATATATATTTTTTTTTGTTATCTTACCCAATTTCCCAAGAAAAAATGAAGAAGAAAATGAAAATAATAATAATAAAAAACAAGTAAAATGACTAAGAAGTAATAAAAGAATTATAAATTGAATTTGAAGACAAAAAAAGTTGATGTAATGAAAGATATTATAAGTATTGCGTGAAGAGTGGAAATATAATGTAAGTTCCACAATAATCTTAAAGGAATAGAAATTTCTATTAATGGCTAACAATTCAATACTTTATTAGATTTTGATAGTATAATGGTAGATCAACGATTACTATTTACATGGTTTTTTAGATCTAAGTAATGAAAATTAAATTCTACATAAATAAATTTATATATTTCAATAAATGTTATTAATCAAATATAATTTTCATCAAAAACTTAGTTACCTCATGAAACTCCATTGGAATTGATTTCAAATGACTTAATATACAAAGAGTTTTAAAATTATTTAATTTTAAATATTAAGTATTTAAGATCAGAAATGAATAATACCAAACTTTAAAATCTTTTACACATTATTTACAATCACAAGAACCAATAACAACTATATGCATGATTTAGAATAACTGATTTGTGAATGTCTTAACGGGCCTAACCCGAATTAAAAGTTGGGCTTTTCTCGAGTCGAAAAGCTAATCATATTTTTTTGAAAGGCGCGCCTAAATTGAAAAAAAATAAAAAGCTAAAAAAAATTGAGCGCTAGAGAAAACTAACATGATTGGTTGATTGACATATGACGCGGATCACTAAACTTAAAACAATCTTGACCGTTAATCAGATAAAAGATCTAACGAACCAAAACAAAACTTACTCTTTCTCGTCTCTGTTTTCTTCCTCGACGCTTCGTTATATAAACCAATCTACTCTCTGAGAAACTCACTCACCAACAACGATAAAATCTCTCGAATTCTCAAATCCTCATCGCAAAAATCAAAGCTTTTTCTTCTTTTCGATTCACCCAATGGCTCGTACCAAGCAGACTGCAAGGAAATCCACCGGAGGAAAAGCACCAAGGAAGCAACTCGCGACGAAGGCGGCGAGGAAATCTGCTCCGGCGACCGGAGGAGTGAAGAAGCCACACAGATTCCGTCCCGGAACGGTTGCGTTAAGAGAGATCAGGAAGTACCAGAAGAGCACTGAGCTTCTGATCCGTAAGCTTCCTTTCCAGCGTTTGGTTCGTGAGATAGCTCAGGATTTCAAAACCGATCTGCGTTTCCAGAGCAGCGCCGTCGCGGCTCTCCAGGAAGCGGCTGAAGCTTATCTCGTCGGTTTGTTCGAAGACACTAACCTTTGCGCAATTCACGCTAAGAGGGTTACAATCATGCCAAAGGATATTCAGCTTGCGAGGAGAATCAGAGGCGAGAGAGCTTAAGGATAACGTCTTAGGCTAGATTCTGTGTTCAACGAATCAACTTCCCTTTTTTATATGTATATCTTCTGTTTTTAGCTTTGTTCATTTTCTGCTAAGCTCTTTAGAGCCTTTGGGTTTAGGTTTTGTCTTTAAGATGTTCGATGAAATGCCTCAATGAAATCTTTATCAAGCTGTTCCTTTCGTTTTTCACTCTACAAATTAGCTGCAATACGATCTGGTAATAGTTAAACCAATACGTTAAGCATCACTTTCTCTTTTCGATCTGATCAATCAGTAACTTAGTGATGCACATTGCGAAATTGAGTTGCAAGGCGTGGATTAGGAACTGCCACCAATCCGGTTCTGTTGCGGTATATCCTTGGTATAGCAGATATCCACTTCTGGATGCGACAAGTATGTGACCAACACATTTTAAAAAATTTAGGATGCAGCATCAGTGGTAAGAAACTCACAAGTAAGGTCTCAAATGCATTACCAAGCGGTTAAACTCTGCACCGACTGAATCTGAGAAAGTTATCACCTGCAAACATCTCACAATAGGAGGAAAATCATTCAATAAAGGCGAACTATATTTCACTATTCAGAAGTTGAATTGATGACATGAATGAAAGCTTACATGAATAACAGATGTGACATTGATGAATTGAGACTGATCTGGAGAGCACGAGAAATCGCAGACGAGGTTTAAGAATGTAGATGGTTATAGCAAGAAACAAAAAACATTGCCTCGTCGCAGGAATCACGAGTTAGGAATCAAAACAGGAAACAGCTTTCGTTTTGCGTAGTCAAGTTCTTTTGTTCTCTTTCAAATGTAATAATCAAGTCTCACTTGTTCAACTTGAGACCTCAAAGTTTCAAACTGCGACTCTGCACAACAGACTCTGTTCAACTCTGCGCTAACTAAAACTGAGAAAATGATCACCTACACAGGAAAACACATCATAGGAGGAAAATCTTTCAATAAAGGGGAGAACAAGTTTTCTAACAAATGTCAAAAGAACAACTGGTATGATATTACAAGTAATCAAGTGCAAAGGGCTACAAAATATTGAGAAATTTTATCAACTTCCAACATCACAGCACCAATCACAATCGCGATAACATGGAAATGAATCACACAAGTAGAAAATCTTTCAATAAACGTAGCATGATGGATCGCATGGACTTTCGGTAACATCACCAATCACCACCAATCACGATAACATGAAGATAAAAGTGAAGGGCTAATGCAATCTTCGACGATGTTTTAATAAAACAAAGAGCATCGAAAAATATAATTTCAAAGGTTTATACTTTAATGTGTCACTATTAATGATCAATCTATAGACACAATGAGAATAAGAAAATGGCAAATTAAAATATTTTGAAACGACACCCACAAATTTTGCTAATGGCGCCTAAACTACAAAAAAAAACTACCGCCAAAAAGAAATATATTTGATTGGTGGATTAATGATCACGAGGATCGTCAAAGTTTTATTCAATATCCACCGTTGATTTGATATCAAATCTAGTGGATCAAAATAACCCTCCAAAAACTAAAATTTTAAAACTCCCTCCAAAGTTTTCATATCCTCTCCCCATAAAACCAACTCCAAGTCTTCCCAAATTTTCACACCAAAAATTTTCAATAGCAATTTCGAGAAGTTAAAAACCCTAAATGGCTCGTACCAAGCAGACTGCCAGAAAATCTACCGGAGGTAAAGCCCCGAGGAAGCAACTCGCGACGAAGGCGGCGAGGAAATCTGCTCCGGCGACCGGAGGAGTGAAGAAGCCACACAGATTCCGTCCCGGAACGGTTGCGTTGAGAGAGATCAGGAAGTACCAGAAGAGCACTGAGCTTCTGATCCGTAAGCTTCCTTTCCAGCGATTGGTTCGTGAGATCGCTCAGGATTTCAAAACCGATCTGCGTTTTCAGAGCAGCGCCGTCGCGGCTCTCCAGGAAGCGGCTGAAGCTTACCTCGTTGGTTTGTTTGAAGACACTAACCTTTGTGCTATACACGCTAAGAGAGTTACAATCATGCCTAAGGATATTCAGCTTGCGAGGAGGATCAGAGGCGAGAGAGCTTGAAGAAAGAGTGATGATGTGTTGTTTGATGCTCTGGGATCTGATGGGTTTTCTATTTCCGTTCATGAGTCTATGCAAGTCGAGATCTTTTCCGTCTTTAGAGTTTGCTTGTAGGTGGAATGGTATATATGCTTTTATTGCAGATAAGGTGTTTGTCGAAATTCCCCAATGAAACTTTTCTTGTTCAATAGTATAACGTTATTTAAATGTCTAAATCTATACGTCTCTGCGCAATCAACGGGATATGCTATTCGCCATTTTTTTTTCTTTCTAGTTGAATCACTTATACGTTTTAAAATTGGAGTCACGATCACTAATTTTTACACATTTATGAATTGTATAATTTATAGAATTGGAGTCGCAATCGCTAAGACAAATTGCAGTGTTTAGTAATCGAGATCTTTAGAAAGTGAGATATTATTTTTCATAATTAGTCCCGTAGATATTTTTTAGTCCGACAAAAACAGTTTCTCATGTTCAAGGCATGTGAAATTTCATTTGAGTAAAGAAAAAAAGATATTTTATTTAAGTCTCAATCAATTCTTTTATAACCTCTTTTTTTAGATTGATGACAAAGGGTCTTTAAAAGTAACCCCTTACTTCTAATTTTGTTTACTTAATTGTGTTTATTGAGTTAATTGCGTTTTGTATCTTAGTAATTTTGATGGCGTCATTTTAGATGAAAAAAACAAACGAGAAATTAACAAAAGGAGGAAAAAATCCAAAATAGGTTTGTTGGACAATTGAGGGAAATGGAACAATGATATATTGTGTTGTCATTTCTTTTTTGCAAAAATCCAAATTATAAGTTTAATGCTTTTGAGTGGGAAAAAATTAAAAATAAAGCTAGCAATAAAAAATTTTAAAGTAGAAAACGACAACGTATTCTCCAACATCCGTCGTTGTTGTTGCAAAAGAAATAAAGATGCAAATGCTACAACGCGGATATCAAATTATTGAAATAAAAGGCGCAACAACAAAAAAATAAAAAATTTCCAAAATGTTAAAAAGAAAATAATCGTGTCAACTGTCAGGTGACTCTACCTGATTGACCCACGACTAGGACTAGTTAATCCTGGTTTTGGTTTGATTTTGATTTTGATTTGTATTTAGTTTCTTTTTATATAAAAAATTATTTTAATAAAATCGAATTGATGTAGTTTTTTTAGTTTTGATTCCAGTTTTTCCATATATTAAAAAACATTGGTTGTTCCGGTGGTGGGTATAAGACTAGTGTAACCTGTTACCTCTTCGATCCCAAAAGATTATAAATTACTCTCCTGAATTTTTAGTATTAATAACAGAATAATCGTTGTAAACCAAATTAAATTTTAGTTTAACTTCTTATGTATCAGGTATTTTCGAAGAATTTGATATTCTTTCTGATACAATAGAAATATATGGTGATTTGTGAGTTTTGTCCAAATTTAGTGGGAACCAATAGGAGTATATTGGGCCAATAATGGGCCACGAAATGGGTAACAAGTTCATCCCCTATGATCAATCCTTGTCGATGCTCGAATAGACGGCTGATTTGACTTTGTCGTTTATTTATATGTTTTGTTTGTCCATTTAGGGTTGGCGTATTAAAAATTTAGTTAAATTAATAATGTCATGAAAAAAATAATGTAAGATACCATATAATGGATTTTATAAATATTGTCTAATTGTTAAGCGTTAATAGGAATCCGGGAGTTGTTTAACATCTAGGTCTCTAATGTGTCAGTTAGTTTAGAGTTTATTTATTTATTTATATAATTATTCAAAGTTTATTTACGAATACTAATCGGTCATTTAAATCATTTCGACGCACACATATACTGGTTAATCAACTGATTTTTTCGTTAACCAATTTTTTCTTTTTTTGCTAGTCGATGCGTTAAAATGACTAAATGATTTTAACCAGTTCGTTCAAAATATTAAATTTTCTTAGAGAAACATAACTCATATTAATACTAACAACATTATTAAAAAAATTAGAACATAATAATGTCTACCGTAAGTCTTAATCCGTCAATGGTGTATCTATATCAAATTGTAGGAGAGATACTTCATTACAAAAGTTTATATTGGTAATAGGTAATGTTAGTAGGTCTGGGATAGTTAACATAAACGAATACATGTTCATACATATATTTACACATCTAAGCATGCAGCATATATGGGTGGATATGTATCTAATTATCCAAGAATTAATCAACAATTTTTTTTTTAATATGGATCAATTAATTAATAAGATAAATGCAAGAGAATACATATATATAACAAAAGAACTACACAAAGATATCTATATAAAAAAAGTTTGGATCCATTATATGGGAAACTTACTGGCTGTCGACTACTAAAATTGTAGCAATATTATTGTTAAGTATGCACGAGCATAATCATTAAATAGATAAAACTATATAGTAATATAGATTATTTAATAATAATTTCTTAATACTTAATATAAAGGTAAAATGACGAATAATGATCCAATGATTCGAGTCATGTCCACTGTGGACGTACGGAAATTTCATAAGCCACCGTGTCATTCTTTTCTAGCCATTAAATACTTCAAATGAATCAATATACTCCACTTCATAATTAATTTAAAAAAATTAAACCTATAACATTAATATTCATGGATTCTATTGTGTCAATTGATCATAGATAAAGTAACAACCAATATTTCTGAAATTTTTGCATAATAACTAGCGTCACGTTTTTTAAATCAAATCAATATAATTAACAATTAAAGTATTTAAGTGTAAACAAACTTTTAATTGTTAAAACTATATAAAATTCCACTATACACAAATAAAATCATATATATATATATATATTTATATAAGCAATTGTTTGTTTTATCACACACTAATTATTTTCCTAAGTGGCAACCTAAATAATTTATTTTTAAGTGATAAATATTTGTTTGTTTTATCATACATTAATTATTTTCCTAAGTGGCAAGCTAAATAAATTATTTTTAAGTGATAAATATGTATATAAACATTTGCTAGTGTTATACAACATTATTTTTTTGTTCCAAGTAATAACCACAATCATCTTTAATTAAATATAACATGAATTTATATCTTAAATATATAGAAAATAAATTGAGATTAGTGTTCGATTTGTTTTGCATAACACTATTTTTAAAGCAAAGAAAAAAACAACAACAAAAGTTCATATCACTTTTTTTTTCATGACCATTTCTCTATATATACATCCATGCCACTTAAACCCTAACACACATATATGCACATAAAATTCTCATCATTTTCGCACAACTTAAAAAAAAGAGATGTCCTTCACCACAAATCCCCACCGTCGCCGCCTCGTCGCAACCACCACAACCGCAACCGCAGCCGTAGACTGCCACAAACAAGTCCGTTCATGGCGGCTCCTTCGCACCATCGTCCAATTTCTCATCCCATCTTGTTACTGCACACTCGTAGATCCAAATGATAGTCAAGAAGACAAAACTCACCGCCAAATCAAACCAAGAACTTCCTCCGCCACCGCAAACTCCTCCACTTTCACCGGAACCATCTTCGGTTTCCGCCGTGGCAAAGTAAACTTCTGCATCCAAGCCACAAACTCCAAAACCCTAAACCCAATCATTGTCCTCTTAGAGCTCACTGTCCCAACCGAGGTATTAGCCCGCGAAATGCAAGGAGGTGTCCTAAGAATCGCTCTCGAATCAAACAATAATGACGAATATGATTCTTCTTCTTCTTCTCTTCTTACGACACCTTTATGGAACATGTATTGCAACGGTCGGAAAGTCGGTTTCGCCATCAAACGAGAGCCTTCAAAAGCCGAACTAGCCGCGTTGAAGGTTCTCGCTCCGGTAGCTGAAGGAGCCGGAGTTGTTAACGGAGAAGAGATTAACCGAGAGAAGAGCGATCATATGATGTACTTAAGAGCGAGTTTCAAGCGAGTTTTTGGATCGTTTGACTCAGAATCTTTTCATCTCATCGACCCACGTGGGATTATCGGACAAGAACTAAGTATCTTCTTTTTTAGATCGTCAAGAAAATGATCTTCTCGATCGTTTGGTTTTCTAGCATGAAGGACATCTATCGGTGCACTTGCATACAATATGTTGGGATTATTTCGAGATTCATCGGTTGGTTTTTTAATATTTTTTTACTGTTTTCGATTAGGCAAACTAAACCGATTAACGTGTCTCGTAATGTTTTTTTAGCCGTGCTTAGATTAAAATGTAATCAGCATAGCTTTTGATGATCTCAACTTTTGTATGTAGTAGTGGTGACCATGTGTTCATGTGTTTCTTATAGTGCAAAGGATTTTTAATCTTCTATATATCTATATATCTATATATCTTTAAAAATTGCTTTCTATTATTGTCAATAATTTGGGGAATAAAGTTAATAATTTTAGTTGGCCATCTTTACAAATAGAATGTGTATACATACAAGCAAACATGAGAATTATTATATAAATAACGAAAAATGAATCATTGTATAGTTACATTTTCTTAGATCGTTTATTAGTTATAACAATATGATTTACAAACTAATATATATCAGTTATCAAAATGATATAACTAATTCATTTACACTACAAGATACTATTATATATAGCTAAAACATATAGTTTTACCCTATGGATTCTATTTAACTGACGAAAATGCGATTTAGGGTTTAAAATTATCAACAGATCAATTAAACGGGATTTCCAAAAACATGTATATTTTCTTTTGCAATTAATCTTTTGAAATTAAAGGCAACTTAACCTGTAAATTTTGTGGGCATTGAAAAAACCCGGCTATTGTTAACTATGGTAATTAGTTTATTTGTCGAAATTTTCAACAACAACAAAAATTGATCGGCAACTTTTTTTCTTTTTTTTTGTTGCCTATTTTACGTCCAAAAGCAATTTACCAATTAATATGAAGGCACTCACACTTATAACTCGTATATTATTTTCCATATACTAGATTAATTATTTTTAAAGAAAATTTAGTATCTTCCTATTAAAATAACATAATAATTTAAAAACTAAGAGAAGGATAATAGTTTTGTTCTTCTAATTATAAGAAAAACTCGTACGTGGGGTTGAGGTCAACGAGAGTCGAGACTTATCATGGGAGAATAATACCAGTCCACGCGGCGAATCCATCACTACAAGAACACTAACAACTTTCTACTAAAATATTAATTTACATATACATATAACCAAATGCCTTATTAATATTATATAAAATTATTCATTCCTGACTTTATACTTTTGGTTAGGGAAAATGGCAAGCTGGTTGTCATAGCTGTTGTTGATTCCCTCTGTCTTTCCGATGTTCTTTTATTTTTAGCCATAAAAATGATCAATAAATCACAACATTCTATTATTTATTTTTATATCTATCCACAATTTCTTACTTTTTAATATTTAACTTGATTATCAAATTTTGAGAAGAATTAAATTAAAGTTAAATGCATAAAACTTGGATGTTTTAAAATTTTTCTTTTTAATATTTATGGTTAATTGAGAAGTTATGGATCGAAATGCATATATTTTTCCGTGAAAGCCGAAACTCTTCCCGAACAAGAAAATATCCAATATTCAATCGGAATACTAATTTAATAATCCTTATAATTTTAACCAAAAAATAATAATCTTAACACCACACCATGCTCTGTTTCTTGTTCTAGACCAGTACAGTAACCACAATCTCACAGACAAGAGTAAAATCTACAAGATCGATAACATTAAAACGCAAACGCTTAAACGTTATATGCGTTTTAGGTCGGCGTGTTTGCTTGCCGCGGGTAGAGTTGATGGGTATACAAATAGGCCTTATGGCTAAATGGGAGTCTTTTAACAATGGCCCTTAGAGCATCTTTATTTGGGATCTCTCGCCTAGAGGTTCCCCTCAAAAATAAAAAATAGTTTTTTTAATAGAAATAGTCTAGGATCGATTTTTAAATAAAATACCCATTTTCTCTCTTCACAAGATTAACACATGTCTTTTTCATATTTTTTTGTAATAAATCAAACACACCATAGTTTAGAATAATAATTAAATAATTTATATGTTGTAATTTTTTTATTTTTTAATAAATCATAAAATAAAATTATCTATTTATCAAATTCCATTATATATAAGTTTAAATTATATTAATTATTAATTATTATTTGATATTAATTTAAGTTAATAAAATAATATAAAATTAATTAGTATTGTTTTAATTAATACAATAATATTAATATATTATTAAAAAATCTGAGATTTGAAATATTAAAGGCAATATCTTATCTTAAAATATTAATATGTTATCTATGTAATTTTAAATTAAAAATAATTAATGAAATATTTTAAAAATATATTATTTATATTAATAATACATTGGTGAGAGACCCTTAAGAAACTTAAGTTAAAATTTGACATAAGTTTTTTTATTAAAATATATTAAAAATATTATTATTATATTAGTGAGAGACCCGTTGAATTTCTCACTAATACTAATGAAATGGTCTTAGAACTGGTAGAGAATTTGGACCAACCGAGAAAAAAAAATCTCAAAACTCAAAACTCAAAACAAAATCTCCACAAATGGATCAGTAATTATACTCAATACTAAAAAAATAAAAAATCGTAGCAGGATGCAGAAACAGCTTTACTCTCTCTTGATCCGCTTGCTACTTCACATTGACTCTTAACGAGGTAATTTGCTTCAGCTTTTATTATTCTAGACAGTTTTGTTATCAGAGAAATCTTGAGTTGTCAGAAAGACAATAAGTGTTAGGAATGGTGTGGAGAGATGGTAGAGAAGATGTCTGAAGCAAGCTGCTCTCATCATAGCTTGAAAACATATTTGGAAAATCCTGAGAGTAGCTAGTGCTACCGACCATATCACCGTTAGGGTTCTTCTGGAAATCAGAAAAGAACACATCTGAAACTGTGTTAGAGAGACAAGGATGTTGTAGAACGTTGCTGTTGGTGATGTCACTCATCATACACTTGTTCTGATCAAAACCATGAAGCTCCTGCTGTTGCTTCTGCATCAAGTGATTCTTCAACTCAGATTCTTGTGCTGAAAGCAATGCTGAGTAATCTTGCGTGTTAGAGACGCAAGGATCAAAACCATGAAGCTTCTGCTGCATCATCAACTGGTTTTGGTAATTGGTGAGTTGATTGGAATGTGATGTAGAGAGTGGTAGTTGTGAGAGAGTAGCATCTCCATGGTTATAGATATACAACGAGAATTGGCTAGGATTCAAGGGTTTGGTCTGATGAGCAAAGTTCATGTTCCTCTGCTTCTGCGCCTCGACAAAACGAAGCCTTTCTTGCAGTGTAGAGAGAGTCTGTTCCAAGGACTGAATCAATTGAGAGAGTTGCTTAGGAGAGTAATGATCAAAGATTGGATACTTGAATCTATTCACATTATTCTTCTTCTTCTTCTTCTCCAACTCATGAAGATCGAGGCTCTTCTTGCGTTTCGTGGCGGCCTTATACCTCAAAGCCATGTCTATCACTTTCTCTCTATCCCCAGGCCATGTCTTCAATTTGCCGTCTGGCCCGAAATAGATGACGCAAACCTCAATTTCACAGAGAATCGAAAGCTCGTAAGCTTTCTTGAAGATGGTCTTAAGTCTCTTGTTCAAACTTGTAATATTAGCGCTTGAATTAGGAGACGAAGAAGGAGAAACTCGCATTGCGGTGATTTTTTTTCTTGGATCGGGAAGGAAACTAGGGTTTTGTTTTCTCTCTCAAGACAATACCGAGAAAAATTATGAAATTGAGAGAGAAACATAGTGAACAGAATATGTTATATATAATTTCTTGGTCCCTACGGAAACAAAGCCTCTCTCTCTCTCTCTCTCATCGTTATTAATTACGAAACTCGAGTGAATATGTGTGTGTTTAAGATTCGATTTCCATATTTTCATATTTTCCTTAATTAATCTCTCGTTATTAGAGAAGGAAAAAAAGGAAAATTTTGATTACTCTCTGGATCTATGTTGTATGGAAACTCTATTTGATGATGTTTGACGTTTTAGAATCGGAGTCGGAATCTCTTAGAATTTTTTGGAAGCGTTGCGGAAATGTAATTCCAAAAATTACCAATTTGGAAGTGTCGTGGAAACGTCAGATTCCATTTTGGAACCGCGACGGAAGCTTTTTTTAATTTTTGGAAACGTAAAAAAATAAATATTATGAAATTTAAAAACTATTTTGATATTTTTATAACTTAGAAAAAAAAACCTGAAAAATTAGAAATCGTCACTTAGTCATCTTCCCTAATCACTAAAAAGTAAGCTACTTAATACTTTTATGTTTTGGATTTGTGCTCCAACTTTCAAACGGTATTTTTCAATATGGTTTAATCTTGAATGTTTGGTATTATTTATATTATATATATATAAATATATGGTTATACGCTTCCAAAATCGTACCCGCTTCCTAATTTTTTTTTTTTAAATCGCTTACGCATTTCCGAACGTTTCGATTCCATGAACCTGTTTCCGTTTCCAATTTCAATGGTACTTTATTTGAGAGTTGTTAAAAAAAAAAAAATTGTTGCTATGTGTAATTAATTGTGTGTTAGATTCGATTTGATTTTTTTTTTTTTAACTTGGAGTAAAAAAGGAAACTCAGTCCCTAAAAACTCTTAAAGAAAGAGAGCTTCCGAGAGATTGAAAAGATCAATTCTGTATTTTAATTGGATTAAGTTTGGCTATTTTTCTTACCGAGTTATGGGTTCAAGAGAAATTCTTCAACTTTTTACGTTATATGTGTAGTTTATTAAGAGTTTCTAAGAATTTGGATAATGTTTCTTCATGTAGCATTTTTGTATTTATAATATTTAGTTTTGAGATTAAAAAATGATCTAACAAAGAACACTTTAAACAACTAAATAAAAAATCCTAGGGTATATTCACTTTGTTCATCGTAAAATTAACACGGCAAACGCATCACAATTCGTATTGTAGATATCTTTGGTAGTAATTCTTGTTGTATGTAATATGTAGGAACACAAATTAGTATAATATGGGCAAACTGATATTTGTGAAGGAATTGCATAAATAAATCTCTTTAATTTTAAAAATGCCCCGTAGTGTGACGGTTGTGTGGCATTCCGAATCCCAGGATACAACTGCAATCAATTCTGTTTTGTACAACTCAAGAACAAAATCTAACTTACGTTTTTTCTGCGCTATACTCTCAGACAATAATAAAATAAAATAAAGAAGATGTGAGAGATTTGGTTGTTGTTGTTGATTCTGTTGATAGAGGATTAAGGCTAGTTTTTTTATCAAGCCAACAAGCTCAATCCTACAAGAGCACTAAAGAGGAGATGGAGGATTGATTTCTCATAATCATTGACTAATTGAATTGTAAGTTACAAAATTCAATTCAAAATTGAATTGTAAGTTACAAAACTAATTAAAGAGATATATATTTATTGATTTGATCAACAAATAAATTTTGTCAAAAAAAAAGATTAATCTTTTAGGTTGTTAACCCATTTGCCATATTTCGAGACCCAATGCCGAAGCTCGGTCCATATCTCTTTTCTCTAATACACCAAAATGTATTCAAGGTTCTTAACCTTGTTATGTGTTCTCCACTTTATATTTTAAGGATTTTATATCCAAAATTCTAATGTGGGATATTTGCTAGTTTTAACATTAGTCAAATTTTGAAGCTTTGCAAGCTTTCAAGTCATCCACTTTGAACTTTTATTTCTTATTCAAATCAATTTCTATTTTGACAAATAAATACTCTACGTTATAGTGTTTATGGTGACGATTCTATCGTGCCTAAAATCCGATCATTCTGATGGACGTCTCCATCGAAAAATGCACCAAAAAATGGTTAAAACCATTTCGTCAAAAACGAATTCCTATTAACTAAGAAAATACACAATTATTGAGAATGTGGAAGTGACGACAAATGTAGTAACCAGTGCCTTATTAGAGATAGAGACACAACAACATTGAAAGAGTACCATTAATGTCATATTGATAACGACGATCCAATAGTGAATCAAAATTGCGATTTTTCAAATCACAAATAGCAAATTTTGTTTCTTTGTTAGATGCAAAGGACCGATCACATAAAACGACATTGTGATTGGCAATCACAATAATATAAATTATAAATATCTCATTAATATATTATTTGGATAGTAAAATATTAAAATTAATTTGTTAAATGATCAAGAAAGAGAACATTCTTCTTTGTTGTGTATCTCTCTGAATGTATCTATTAGATTATTTTACAGAAATATTCCATTAGATTCATACTCAAATGATGCAATTAAAGAAACTCCTTATGGATTATTTTTCATCATTTACAATAGTTTATCAACTGTGATGCAGTTTTGAGCAAAAAACCCATTGTATTTGTTTTTTTTTTTTGTTCTTGTCCTCACAATATGAGTTATGTCTTCTATTTATAATTTATTATTCGACTTAATGATGTATTTATAAATGACTTGCAGATTTGAAATGGCTTTATTTTATAAGATTTGATTATGTCCTTACATATGTCCTTATTGACAAAATATATATATATATATATATATATATATGTGTGTGTGTGTGTGTGTTTTCTACCCTATTAGTCAAAGTGACAGATTTAAGAAGGAAAAATAAGGGATTTCATGACGATATAAAAAGCGTAAAATGCGGTAGAAATAAAATAGATCAATTGTCCAATTGATCTTAATATAAAAAAATTGCATTAATAAGTGCGATTTTTTTTAATTGTATACGTGTGAACCACAAAACCAGCATTGAATTGAGGTTGTTAATTAATAATTACACAAGGGTAGGGTCGTTTATTCTAAACTGAATCTGCTAATGATGTCTTACAATTCCCAATTAGGACACGCCAGCTGTACTTTATTACTTAAAACACAAATCTCACAATCATTTTTATACGTTGGGGATTCATTTCTTACATAAAAACTTCGAGAAAACTTAATTATTAATTCATCCAAGATTTTGATTTAAACAAAAACCAAGAAGACCCCATTATAAATATACGCTTAAACGCTACTTTTATAAATACAAATCCAATAACTTTTATGTATTAACCTCTCATTTTTGTGTTCATCGTCTAATTTGGTTAAGAGAGAGACAGACTATGATGTTCCAACAAGAGTATCCCTATGGCTTCTCACTCATGGAAACATCATTAAGCAACGAAATCTTGGATTACTTCAAAAACGTCGTCGTTTTAGGCTCCCACGATGTGAATTCACGGCTAAATCCCCTCTCTTCTATTTCTTCTTCAGCGGCATTCTCTTCTTGCTCCATAGCAGAGCAACAATTTAATTCAAAGGAAACCTTATCTTCTCCGCGAGCACGAGGTGGTTCCCGTGAAGAACCACTGCGGAAGAGGAGGAGGAGGAGAACGAAAAGTGAACATAATGTAGAAGAGAAAGAGAACCAAAGAATGAATCATATTGCCGTCGAGCGTAACCGGAGAAAACAGATGAATCATTTTCTCTCTATCCTCAAATCTATGACGCCTCTCTCTTATTCTCAACGTGTGAGTTTCTAATTCTCTTTCTTTAGTTACTTTCTTTTTACTAAATCCATACTTATAGCTATCATTTAGCTCATAGTATATATGTTAGGTCTATGATGAGATATAAGCCAGGCTAAGCAATTTTGATATATTCGGTTAGAAATTATTTTATCAAATACATAAGTGATTAGACTAGCACTAAGAGGAGGCACCTAACTAATGGCAATAAATAGTGTACTATACTGTTGCGTTTTTACGGTTTGAAAAATGCGATTCTACCATTTTCATATTTAAAAACATTCATCAGTTTTTTACGTATTTACGGTGATTCCATTGTATACTATTGATGTACTAAAATTATAACAACATTAATCCGCCGGTAAAACTAACTTCTTAGAATATTAGGTAAAAAAAATTATTCAGCTAAAATGTTTTCCTTTATTCGATCGTTATACTATTTCGCTTTCCATTATATATCTGGCATAAAAATCAAATTATAAAGTATATTTAATTTTTGTTATCAATTAATAGAGTGACCAAGCATCAATCATCGAAGGGACCATTAACTATCTAAAGAAGCAAGAACAACTTCTTCAATCACTCGAAGCCAGATTAAAAACCACAAATCCCAATCAATCACTAGACATATTCTCCGACTTCTTCATCTCCCCACAATACTCCACCGCCACCGCCTCCTCCTCCTCGAGCCACCACCACCACGAGCGACTAGCGGCGGTTGCTGACGTGGAGGTTACAATGATGGAAAAACACGTCAACATTAAAGTGTTAACAAAGACACGGCCAAGATTGCTCTTCAATGTTATCAATGACTTTTACTCTTTAGGTTTAAGTACTCTTCATCTCAACCTCACAACTTCCAAAGACATGTCTCTCTTCACTTTTAGCGTCAAGGTAAATTACTTTCTTCCTCTTGTCTTTATTTTTTTAACAACAGTTTCTTCCTCTTATTGTCTTAAAAAATCAACTATATATGCCTAACGAGCATATCTAATTATGTTTAAATAATTGGATTTCTGGATTAGGTAGAGGAAGATTGTAAATTAACTACTACAGTTAATGAGATCGCAAACGCAGTGCATGAGGTCGTTAGAAGAATTCACAAGGAAAATTGAACTTTGTTTACTTATTAATTTAACTTCAATTCTATTTTCTATATATTATAGAATCTCTTGTGTATACAGTATATGTATACATATAATCAAGTACACATTCACCATTTTCTTATACAATCTAATAAGGAACACAATATGGATTAGAAGATTGGAGAAAAAGATGAATCCAATCAAGAGGGTCCATTACGTACCTTTTATAATTTATTCATAAAAAGTTCGCAATTTTTTTTCTGATCAAAACAAAGAAGAAGAATTGAAGTACAATAAATCGGAGTTGGATTTAGAATTGATTTGAAATATAACGCATTTAAATAAGCCAAAAAAATGTTGGAAAAGAACAAATCAATGGACCCAATTTTTATTTAGGGAAAATCCATAAATTATAAATTTTGAAAAATACCATTTTTAAAATTTTATTTTTCAAAAATGCCACATTTTTTAAATCTTTTTAAAAATACCACTAAAGTTATATCATTTACTCAAAATATCATTTATGTTTGGGTTAACTATTTTATGTTAGGGTTTAGTTTTTAGGGTTTATGATTTGTTAGGGGTCAACTTTTTTTAAGATTTAGAATTTTAGAGTTTATAATTTAAAAAATCTTTAATTAGTGACATTTTTGAAAATTGACAACTCATTGTCACAATTTTTTAAAATTGACAAAAAAGATATTTTTGAAATTCCCAAAAAATAATTGTACTTTCAGAGTCCATGCTTTCGTAATTGTATTATGCAAGAGTTAAGTTTAAGCCCAATAAGGTTCACACGATGGGCCTTCTCAGGTAACGAAATGGGCCTTTTAAAACTTATCTCATAATTAGACGATATTAACCGGATGCGGGTGATATTCAATTTGAGATAACCGGATCTTGGTTCCTCGAGATGATTGAGAATAATTAGCACTGAAGCCGGTATAGAAAGGTCGACTAGATTACGAACTTACAAATTTGGAAAAAAATCTAACATTTTAGATTATTGAGATGGGTAAATGTGGCGACTTGAAAATCAGATATTTGGTAGAAGTAAAAAAGCAACGAATAAAGGTATTTGGTAAAGTTTTAACTTTTTCCCTGTTTTTTTTTTTTTACTAAAATAAATTTTATATGAGGGGACGGTATATTTCAGATTTTCGATTTTTCTAAAAATTTGTGATTGATCATTCATGTCGTGATCAATGTTCTAGAAGACAAAAAACATCAAGAATCTAGTGGAATTAGTTGCTTTCATAGGATAACCAGCTCATCAACCAAACTCCATATATAAAAAGATTATATAATTCTTAATTTAAAGAAACATCAAACCTCTTTTACTTTAGGCTTTTCCATTTTAAGATTTTTAGATGGATACATACGAAATCATCATGTCAGTATGTCACTATACAAATGACTAAGCTTTGCTGATATATATATAGTACACATTAACAAAAAGTCCAAACTCTAAGAACCTTTTTTCTTTTATTTTCCACCTCGCTTTTATGCTTTTTCTTTTGGTAATTACTCTCTTCGTTTCTTTTTTATTTGTTGTTTTAGAACAAATTTTTTTTTTTTTTTAATTGATGTTTTCAAATTTGTAAATTGTGTTTTTGTTGTTAAATTAATTGTGTTTTTATTATTTTTGACTGAGAGAGTATATATATTTTTTTAATTCTTCATTTTTTAAAACTAATTGTTAGGTGTTTTTTTGTATATAATTGATTTTTTTTTATTCCGAAACACTTGCAAAAGCAAAATCTATCTTGAAATACACACATTTGTATTTTTAAATATATAATATTTTTTTGTTATTAACGACAAACAATTAAAAGTTGCTATAAAAAAACTAATAACGGTAAAATGTAAATGTAAACATTGTCAACAAACATGTAAAATTACAAAATGATTGAATTTAAATGGCAGTTATAAGAAAATGTGATTGGTAAAAATATGCGAAATCTCGAAATTATTATACCAAATAAAAACTATATACTACTGCCGGACTAAAATAATACATTTTGTAGTGGCAAAATCGTTACAGAGACAGACAGCTATTCTCATCAAAGCTCTGTCGCCTTTCCCATTACCCGATTTTTAAAATATTTTGCAGCTTGTGAATATCATTTGTACACCACATACTCTTCCTTATATAGTATATAAAATTAAATTATTATAAATATTGCAGCTGCAAAATAGACGAAAAAATTTCGTGTGGTTTTCAATAAAGTAGTTTATTTTTCTTTCACAACCACTATATTCTTATCAGGTGTTAATTGTTTTTAAAAAAATTTTGTCATTTACAAATGACGTATTCTATGAGATTTGATTTTATATATCGACACGACAATATACTATCATAACTATTAGATTACAATCTTTATTCTTTCTAAACTTTGTTATATCTGCTATTTCATGCTGTCAAAAATCGTCAATATAATATATGAAAAAATGATTTCACATTTTGAGAAGAGTCTCGTTTATTTTCGTCCGGGGGGATATATATTCCAATAACGACCTTCGGATTCAAATTCGACTCTCCACAATATGTTATCTACATAAATGACAACACAAATAGATAATTTTACGAATATGAATGACACTGTATATAACTTGTGTTTCTTATTCACAGTGTTAATTAAAAATGCTGACCCACATTGGCACTTATTTAAAATCTTGTGGGTTGAAGCAAATCAAATTGCATGGCCAACTACTGGACCGACTTTTATACAACTTTTTATATATATAATAAATACTATTTCTTTACGTGTATCAGCTGTATATAACACCCATGACCCAAGTCTACATTGTATAAAATAAATGGTTGGTCCAGTGTATTAATACTACGATTGATTATGACATTCTAATTGGAAAATATCAACTCTGCTGAAGAGAGTCCATTTGGACCATACATTAATCTGGACCATACATTAATCTCTGATTTACTTTTTTTTTTACCATATCATCAACCAATCCAAAAAATCGAAAAATAGAAATTGAAATGAAATAGTTAATGCGTATTTTGGGTTCAAATTTTTTTTCATTCATATATATATATATATATTTATAACTTTAACCGTTGCATCATTACGCTATGTATGGGCTACGGAGTATATAAAATGTTATATTATTATATAATTTCTCAATTAAGTAAAATTTATTGTTACTAGTTTTGTTCGTGTGTAATCACAGTTTACTTTACGTAAATAAAAGGTTTTTTTATAAAACGATGAAAAATAATAATTCATATAATTAACAAAATAAGTTGTTTGTTTCAAAAATAATGTAATTTCATATTTTTGGTGTCATTTTTCAAATCAAATTTTAAATTAATTATCCCATTTACTCAGAATTAATACACTTTAAATTTAAATTATTACCATTTATTAATAGTATATTGAATATAAGCATATTTGTATATTGAAAATATTCTTAATATGTAAAAAATGTATCTAAAAAATTATTTATGAAACAGAAAAAATACATGTAAGAAAGTAGAAACTACTACGGTTTAATTCAATGAATCTTTAAAATCGATGCCGGCTCCAAAGTAGCCGAGCTGAACAAAAACCCATGGACTCATCAAGATCCTGGATTGGACTCTCACGAATAAACCGGCTATAGCCGGTGACATTTAATTCTAATTATTTTTAAAACCCTCCCCAAAATTCTTGAATATATATATATATATATATTTTTTAATATCATTCTTGAAATTAATTAATAACTCGAGATATCTCCAACACTTCCTCTAGGGCTAAGCTGTCGTCTTATTTAAAACCCGGAGAGGGACTGTGAGACCATCTCTCTCCTTCTCTATCTCTCTCGCTCTCTGTTATAATTTCGGATTTCTCGGAAAAAAAAAAAGAAAAAAAATACGACTTTGAAATCCCTCTTGCTTATATTTTCCCGAGAAAATCCAACGATTTAAAAAGTTTATATTCTTCTTGGTGGGTATTAGATGAAAAGTTCTGGGTATAAGTTATCTAATCAATTCTCTGTTTCCATTTTAGATGGATAATTGTAGACACAGAGTAAAGATCCTTCTTTGGAGAAGAATAGAGAGGATCGTATCTTCGAGCTATATTACTACAAGTATTGGTCGTAGATAGATCCTGATCGTTCATAACTACCCAAAACGATCTAGGTCTTTGATCTAACCAAATAAACTTCTTTCCTTTTTTCCCTTCTTAGTTAGTTTTCGCTCTCAATAGTTCCGACATAACAAGATGAAGAGATCACGTGGAAGCTCCGATTCTTTAGCCGGTTTCTTACCAATTTGCCACTCTGCAACAGGTAATAACACTCTTCTAATATAACACATAATAACCTATATATATATAATTTCTTCCAATAATCGTGTGTTTAATAAGGTTATATACGGTCGAACTTGTTAAATAAAAAAATTAAAGTTGCAATTCTGTGTATATCTTGATGTTGATTACATACTAGTGAAATGTACAATTTAGGTAGAGGTACAAGTCGAATTTTTTGTTTTTCTGTATGATTAATTTAGTATTTTAAAATTGGTGAAGATGTGTTTTTTCTGACAATTCATGCTATCGAGACATTATCCTGACACGGTTTTGAAATGTTAAATGTAATCATTCATAACATCATAAATATTCTATAATTGATTTAAATTATCCATTTAGATTGGTTTCATTATAGTACTGTCTTCTTAATGTACTATCGTGATTAATGATTTTATTAGACAAACAAATAAGTCCAAGACCAACAGCCACGGGCTTTCTCTATTCCGGCGCCGGAGACTACTCGCCGATGTTCGACGGTCTAGAAGAAGACGGAAGTCTAGAAGACATCGGCGTTGGACACGCGTCGTCTACAGCGGCGGGTGCGGCGGAGAAAAAGCGGCGGTTGAGTGTAGAGCAAGTGAAAGCGTTAGAGAAGAATTTCGAGATTGACAACAAGTTAGAGCCGGAGAGGAAAGTGAAGCTGGCTCAAGAGCTTGGGCTGCAACCGCGCCAAGTAGCGATCTGGTTTCAGAACCGCCGTGCTCGGTGGAAGACAAAGCAGCTCGAACGTGATTACGGCATTCTCAAGTCAAACTTTGATGCACTCAAACGCAACCGCGACTCGCTTCAACGCGATAACGATTCACTCCTTGCAGAGGTATAATTTCGGCGTTTATAAAATTGTACATATACTAAGTAATAATTTAACGAAAATATTAAAAGTATTATTTATACATAACTTTTTTTTTTTTTTTGGAGATAACTTATTATTTATAAATATTGCATTTTTGCAGATCAAAGGGCTGAGAGCAAAACTTAACGAGGAGGTGAGCGGCGGGAGCAAGGGTAACGCCTCGATAGAAGGAAACGGCGATATAAAAACGGTTGAAGCGGTAGCGAATCAGACGGTGATGGCTAATGAAGTCTTAGAGCTAAGCCACCCACCACCGGCGCCGCCGCCGCGTATTTCTACGGAAGCTCCGACGTCGGAGCTCGCATACGAGATGTTTAGCATTTTTCCACGCACCGAAAGCTTTAGAGAAGATCCTACAGATAGTAGCGACTCAAGTGCGGTTTTGAACGAAGAGTGTAGTCCCGCAGCGGCTGAAGCGGCGGGTGCGGTGGCTGCCACGGCGGTAGAAATGTCTACAATGGGTTGTTTTGGCCTATTCGTGAAAATGGAAGAACATGAAGATTTGTTTAGTGGAGAGGAAGCTTGCAAGTTGTTTGCGGACAATGAGCAGTGGTATTGCTCCGGTCAGTGGAATTCGTAAGACGAAAGAAAATGACAGGGTAAAACTGAAACAATTGGAAAAGTTAGGGGGTATTTCTGAAAATATTGCTAAAGAGATATGGGATCGGGGAAAAAATTTACCCAAAATGTTGGCAAGAGGGTAAAAAACGAGAGTTCACGTGCGGTTTCATGCACGTGCGGCTGTAATCTTTACAAGGTTAAAAGAGAAAGGACGATAAATAAAGTCTGGAATAATCGGGAAAAAAACAAATTACGCGAAGATGAAATCGTTTTTTCCCCCCTCGTTTATATTATTACTTTGAATAATTTCGTAGTTGAATGTAATGATAAAAATCTTTAAATTCCGAAGGGTTTTAAAGATTCTGAGCACACAGAGTTAAGAAAGACTATTCTCTTTTGTTTTTCTCGTCGTCCGTTAATGGCTATTCACAACTCAAAAGATTCTGCAGTACTCTTGCAAATTTACAGAAATCTGTTTTCATTTTGGAAAAGTGTTTTAAAGTTTAATTGTAACGGTAAGTTGTTTCAAAAGTCGACAAGATACAATTGCTAATAAGGACTGATTCTTTAAAGATTAAGAGTGGTTTATATTTTGAGATGTTGGATTTGATAAGATCCATCAACCAATTAAGGACTTATGACAAAAAAAAAAGTTAAAACCAAATAAAACTTAAAAATATTTTAAATTGGGTTGTTTCATTGGATCATTAGTTATTACTGAGTTTGTGTAGTTATATTTTGGAACCTCATAGTTTACGATCATCTACTTTGGCATTTGTGTTGCCAAGATTTATACTCCCTCCCCTTCGTTTTTTAATAAGATATTTTTAAAAGAATTATTTATTTATTTATTTGTTTTTTTTCAAGTAGCTATGCAAAATTAATATTTATTAAATATTTTATGACCATTTATATTCTTTAATATTTTTTTTATTGGTTGGATGAATTTTAGTTGGGTAATTAGATAATAGATTTTATTGTTTGCATATTGATTTATTTTTCGATATTTTTTTACATCCGAATAATTTATTTATACATATTGATTTACAACATTTGTAACTAAAATAAATAAAAATCATATTGCCTTGTTTGTAAATGGATTAATAACAACAACATTCAAATCATAGAAGAAAAAAGAACATTCAAATCATACATCATTTTTTCTTTTTCATCGTCTTTTGAATTTTTCTGAGTAAGGACATGGAGATAAAACATGAAAAGCCGAGCCACATAATTGGATCTCCCTAAATATCCGTGTTTGTTTCTAGCCGTTCCTTTTTCTCCTTTTGTTACTTGCTTTTCATAACCTAAAGCTTTTTATTTGCCTTTTTCATTCAAAAACTATACAATATTCTTTCTTTAAAAAAAAAAAAAATCAAATGAATATTCCATCCGCCGATCTACCTATAGACATATGTTTTTATAGTGCCCGAACAAAATATGTATGAAACGGTTCAAAAAATAATAAAATATATATACATATATATAAAAAAATTTATTACTATTTAATACAGGATGTACAAAAATATGTTTATTTTTTAACAAAATTAGATTGTATTTGCATCACCGGTCAGTTTTTCACTATTTTACTTTTGGAACTATGATATGAAACTATGATATTAACGAATTAGAAACTATCGTATGCATGGTTTGTTCAAATGCTATATATTACATACATGTATTTTCAAATTAATCCCTAGTTTTAAAAGAATATCAAAAAACCAAAATTTCCGAATATATATATTTGAAATTTGGTAACCATGAACTTGTAAATAATATTAAAAATTTGGTAAAATAACAAATGAAAATGTGAGACAAGACGAAGTGGAGGGATGCACATGGGTTTCTGTTTCAGAAAACATTTGTTTTGTGAGGTTTTATCTCCATGCGGCGATCCGTATCCTGATCACCGAATCTAAAGACGTGTCAGCCGTACACGTGTTAAATTTGCAGGAGATCTTCTCTTAGAGAAGGCCAAAACCCAAAAGCTGTGGTAGGCCCCATCTATAGCCAACTGGACCCTACAAGACCTTTGCGCTCTCCCTTTCAGACAAAGACATTGGTGGAGAGGCATGTGACGTGGGACCCGCTTTACATCGAACACGTCACTTTAACGCCGTCGCTTCACCGTTTATATTTCATGTTTCTTTTGGTATATATTTTTCACGGCAATGGTTATATATATGCACGTGTATATATAATTGCTCATCATTTACCGCCGTCAAAAAGTTGTTTTCTGGTCAACAAAAAAAGTTATTCAAAACCTTGCTTGATTACAAAAGTTTACAATAGAGAAAAACCGGTTTCTGAAACTTTACCATATTAAAAGAGTAATGAAACTCCTTTTGTTAAAGGGAGTGAAAAAAGATGTTGGCGAAAAAGAAGAGGAGAAAGAAATATAATTTTTGGGTAAGAACATGATTAATCTGTATTTTTTTAAAAGATACTATATATTTATGTAGAACTATAAAATAAATAAAACGATAAATGACGAAAAAATACAAAATATATAATTTATAGGACATGTATGTTAACTAGCGTGATAATAAAATTAAATTAAATTAAAAAATCACATAATATACGATTACAAAATATGTTGTTTCTATATATTTTAAATAGTATGGTTCAAAGTATTTATAAAAATAAATGAATCTAAAATAATTTATTGTCAATTTTTAAATAGTGATTCAGTAATTTTGATAAATTAATTTTAAATATAATTGCAGTAATATTTACTTTGTACGAATTTTATTATAATATATATATATATATATATATATTATTTGTTTTTGAATTTAAGATATCTATAATGAAATATTAAAAAACAGTTTTTTGTCGATAATATATATTATGAGTGTTTAAATCCAAATAATGATAGTGAAGATTCTACCAAAAATCACTTCTTTACATGTCCCAGTCAAAATCAGCTCATTTAATAAACTCAAATTGGATTAGTGTTAAATAATATAGGAAGAAGTATCATTCCCTAAAAACAAATAAAATTGTTCACGTCGACTTCCACTACCATTCATCTTTTAACCCAAAATATACGCACTATAATAATTTTTAAAAATTGGAATAATTATGAATTGTAACTATAATTGGCTGTCTGATAATTAATAATTAGATTATAAGCCAAGGGAATAATTGATCATTAGCTAACACTTGGGGTGACATGCTCCAGTCTGTCTAAACAACGATAATATTGTACTAGTTTTTGAGGCATCTTGCTTTTTTCTCCCACTTCTGTTGTTATTTATTTATGTTGTTTGATTGAAGTTGGAGAATGCATGCATTCATTACTATATTAGTCATTTACAATTTCTATTCACATATGCAACTGTTTCATTATTGCATACAACTAGTCTTAATTCAAACAAAGTTCAAACTAATTTAATGATTTCAAATCGACACATATACATGTTTTTTTTTTGGTAATCGGAAAATCTTAAATCGAAATCCAAATTAGTTTATAAAATATAAAAATCATAGATTAGGTTTATATCCATTTAAGGAGACCAATATTGAAAATTCTTAATGGTAGGATTCAAACTTTTATCTAGACTCGTAATTTTTGTTTTCATCATCTAAACGTTAACTCCATTGGACCACAATTCTTTGCTTTATCGATAAATAATTTTTAACAAAATATATGGACTCCCTTAAAAATCTCGACCCATATGACAAAACCATTATCATACTACAACCATACGGTTATCCATCACTAGAGTTTTTGTTATCCAAATTAAGTCCAAACACCATAACATATAATATTCGACTGTCTCTATAGCAGAAAGAGGATCCTCTTGCAGACGCGTACTCGTAGGCATATCTTTGGATACAACCTAGAGGCTAAGGTCATTAAAGAAATATCACCACTACCGCTTATTAAATGGAAAATTCATATGCAAATTGTGATTTATAATTAAAATTATCCCTTTAAGGCTTTAAACTTTGATACGCCATTATCTTTACGTAACCGTATTTTATTTTTGTTGTCTCATGTATACTTTAAAGCTCAAGGCGATGTTTGTGTTTGCGTGATAAGTAGAAATCAAGTAACTACTAAGTAATAAAATACCAAAAATTAAAATACCAATATGAGCTTTGCTCGTGTTTGTTTCATTTCTGGGAGTCGCAACTTCAAAGTTATACTATTCCAGCAAATCGATAGTATAGTTTTTCTTTATGATAATTGTTCTTAATTACAATCAATGGCTAAAGCATATAACTCGCCTTTTCATTATTTAAATTAAGAAATAAAGGTAACTAATCCAATAAATAAACAAAAAAGTTGTGGTTTTGGTACACGCTTTTTTTTTTTAATGTAAAGTTAGATATAAGTAAGTATAAGGGGAGATTCTAGTTTTGGTCGAGAATTTTGTGTAATGCCAACTTGATGCTGCCCAAGTTCCCAACCATGCTTTATAAAAAAAAAAAGTTCCCAACCATGCATGTGCACTTATACCCCGTAGGATATATGCTGTTTCCACATATTCATTTTAAAATATGTCGGATAAAAATTTAACATTAATCGGAGACCTGGAAACCGAGAACAGCAGGAAATTTAAAATTAATTGGAAATCCTATCTGTGAAAATGGAAATTCTGGTCAATTTATCATTCGACTACGTTGCTGATATCATCCTAATTATATATATTATGTTTCTGCTACGACAAAATATCATCGGAATTATATATTTTCTTGAATTTCCAATTCATTTATATTTGAAAATTAAAAAAAAAAATTTCTTATCGATGATAAAACAACTGTTATGTTTTGTAAACATTACAAATTCACAAATATTTCGTGGATGTTTATGTATTTTGAGATTAAAAAACAGATGTATAAAATAAAAACTTAAAATTAATGTCAAATAATCTATGATATTTTTTTTAAATAACGTTTCTGATTTACAATTTTTTTCTTTGCGAAACATAATCATTTAAGAAATTGTTGAAAAAATTGTAATTTTTTTTTGCAACGAATTGTAATTTTGTTAAGAGTTAGAGCAACTCCAACCGGACTTCAAAACACCAATTTTGGTGTGATTTCATCTCCAATGGAACGGTGTATTTCAACACCAAATGTTTTTTTTAGCGTTTTATGAACACTCTTGCACCATATTTGGTGTGACACTGTTCATAAAACACTAAAAATATTTTTGTTTTTTATTTAATAATATAATTAATTGTTGTTTATCAATTAAAAAATAAATACAACATTAATAATGTTATATCTTTTCATTTTTTTTTTCATTTTTAATAATATAAATTTATAATTATAATTAATATGAAATTTTAATTTGCTTAAAATATATAAATTAATATGCAAATTGATTAAGATTAAAAATATATATTAAAATTTATCGTTTGTAATTTTTTTTTATTTTCACCAATTGTAATCTTATATTTGATTTATAATTAATCAGTTATAAAAATAATTAGTAATTATTAAATTATTTAAAAATTAAAAGATTTTAAATTTAATAATATAATAATAGAAAATATAAGTTTTAGTACTGTGATTGGAGATTAAAAAAAAAATTGAGATACTAAAATACTAAATTTAGTGTGATTTCAACAAAATAAAAAAATGGAAAATCTGCCGGGACGTTGTTGGGGTCCACAAAGAAAACAAGATCGGCTTTTGTCATGTCACAGAGTGGGACCCACCAATTTAACTCGTCAGCCAAATTTGACCCCTTGTTGTCACGTAAGCAGCAGTAACCTTTGCCCTTTCCATATGCCTCGGAGTTATAAAGACTAATCTCTGTGTGTGACTCACGCGCTCGTTTGATCCACCGGCTCCCTCGTTTCAGTCCGGCTCGGCTCAAACCTTTTTTTTCTTTCTCTAATCAATGGATTTCAAAAGTAAATTTCGAACTAATATGCAGCTGCTATACGAAACTTGAAAATAATCCGGAAAAATAGAACGTTTGGTAAGAATTGAAATATGGTTTTTGATCAATAGAAATATCCAGTAAACTATCGTGGCTTAATATTAACCTTTTTATATCATTGCAAGATGTACATTTTTGTGGAAACTTCTAATCAATTGTTGAGCAAATATGTCATTTAAATCTGTTGCAAATATTAAATCAAAATTTAGTAGATTTCAACGAAAATACAAACTACACCAACCCGTCTAAATATTTCATTATAGTGTACTTTAAGGTTTTTATACATATTAAAAAAACAATTAATTTTTCTATTTCATTCCTTATTAATGCATTATATTATTTAATTACATTATTTAATTAGCTAAAGAAAATGAAAAAACTATAAATTTTAATTTTAATTTTAAAATGATAGAGTAGTTGTTTATATTGATTGCTATCAATGTTTTATTTTTTAAATATAAAAATGATAAGGGTAAGTCAAGAAATAGAGTAATGATTATACGTTGAAAACCTAAAACATCTAATTTTTTAAAACAAACAAATATGTTAAATCATCTAACGGTTAAAAACTGAAGTACTAATTTGCTGCAAATTTTGTTTAATTGTAATTTCGGCACGTTAAATGGATGTTATATTTTTATGCAAATTTTGTATAATTGTAATTTCGGCACGTTAAATAGATGTTATATTATTATGGAACCCTTTAACAATATGGGGTGGTGGCGCAGTTGGCTAGCGCGTAGGTCTCATAGCTACTGAGTGATCCTGAGGTCGAGAGTTCGAGCCTCTCTCACCCCAATTTGTTTTTATATTTATTATTTTATTTACTTGGGCTTAATGGGCCGCAAGTTACCCTAAAGCCCAATTTGATAAGGAGCCATGTTTTTCTCGTTGATTACATGAGCCGTGTTACATATTTGATTAAGAGATTTTTTTTTTTTTTAAGATGTTTGTTTAAGAGGTTTACACTAATTTTATCACGCTATGCCATTACTATCACAAGACGAATTAATATAATTATACTCCTTCCGTATGTTTCTTTTTATTATACAAAAACAACTCCATCAGTAAACAAGAATCATTATACTGTATGTGACAAAACAAAATAACAAGCGAAAAATAATATATTACATAATTCCATATTCTCTTAATGCAGTTTCATTATTAAGCAATAAGCGACATTGTTTAGGAAAAATATATACACAAAAATTGATTTATTAGAACGGGAAAAAAAATATTAACGTGAAAATTGAATTTCCTTTAGCGAAATATTTATTGATTTTTTTTTTTTTTTTTTTTGCTGAAAATTTTATTGATCTTTTGATTCGTCGTATCGAAACCACGAGGTCCATAGAACATATTTTAAAGATGTTAATAAAAAGGTGATCAATAAATGTTTAGGAAGGTTCATCGAATAAACATTGTTTTCCGGATTAGTCATAACAAGAGGATCTACTTTGTAATCCGATCCCAAAAATAATCACGCATTCCCACGATCATGAACCGTACAAACTTCTAGATTTTAAATTTTCCTCAATATTTCGTTTTCCCAAGTTTTGGTCGACCTTTTTGACTACACTCTCACGTGCGCAAGAAACTGAAGTATACGGCGCACCATTCTTCATGAAACAAATAAAATATACAGAAATCAAAATCACGTTAATAATAAATGAAATGAATATGAGAAAAAAATTAAAATAATACGGAAATAAAATAGGTTAAGAGTGGAATGCGCACGAGTGGGTTTGTGTGTTGTTTGGGTACGCGTCAGAAGCGAGTCCGAGTCCACCGGCCCAACGGTCACCGTCAGATGAAACCTAATAAGTGGGTCCCACAGTCATGTTGAGTGTTTGTTTAAATCACAACCGTCCATCGCTTTCAACTTCATTGCGTTTCTTTTGTTGACCCTCTTCTTCGAGTTTACATTGTGAAATTATGCCATAAAGTGTGAAACGAAACTTGAGTTTTATTAGTGTCACGTGGCTGTCATTTCTTGCTTCAATCACCCAATCTCTCTCTATATTGTATAATACTTTTACCTAATAATGTAGAAAATCTATGGACATTCTGTTTAGTTTGTTTTTTTACTAATAAATTGGAATTGAAAAAAAGCTTACATCTTTTTTGGGTCAAAGTACAACAGCTGTAAATTCTAATCTAAACAATTTAAATGAAAATAACCAAAATAAGTAAACCAAAATTTAAATGATCAATTAAAGTAAAAAGAATAATTTAGATTTTTAACAATTAAGAAATAAAAATAAAAGTAAAAATAAGCAAATCCAATTTTTCTAAAAAAAATGCTGAATTTAGATGATCAAATAAAGTAAAAAATAATTTGGTTTTTATCATCAAATAATTAAAAATTAAAAAATACAAGACGAAGATATTCATTATATTTCTTAACATTTTCAGTTTTTATAATGATGATACATAAGTAAAAAATATAAGACGAAGATATTCATAATGTAATTTTATCACAATAACAATCATTTTCTTAAGTTTAACCCCAATAAAAACAATCATTTAAGTATATTCTTTAATTTCTCAATAGCAAAAACCAATCATATCAATTAATTTCATTGACGTAAAAAGAAAAACAGTCATTTATAATTAATAGTCCTTCACACGTCAGAGTTGTATCTTCTACGAAAGCCCTGTCACTATAGCGAAACCTTAAAGAGCATTCTTTGGTTATACCGACGTTGAAGCACACGTGGCAATATTTTACACGTAGGTACACACACGTGCGCGTGCGTGTGTATATATATATATACATATAGACCTCGCCAGAGTAATCCAAGTGGTAAAAAAGAAGACTTGGAAGAAGAAGAAGAAAATGGAATGCAGAAAACACAATCACCAAAGCAACAAAGGAGTTTGTCCATCTTGTTTAAGAGATAAACTCTCTCTTTTACCAAACACGACGTCGTACTACATCATACACCGATCTGATTCCTTCTCCACCACCGCTTCGTCTTCTCCGTCGTCTCCGGTCAAGGATCATCACCGGAGAGCTGGTTCGATGTCGATGTCTTTCGCTGTGAGAGAAGCGTTGAGTGGTAATCTGATTGAAGCTTTAGGTGGAGGATTGAAGAAAAGCAGATCTATGGCTCATGTTCCGAGAGATTCGTTTAGGGACTCGAAGAAGAAGAAGAAGACGACGACGGAGAAATTGAAATCGACGACGACGACGGCGAAGAAGACTGGGTTCTGGACGAAGTTGCTTCATCTGAAAGGGAAAGGCGGTGGTGCCGACGTCGGAGGATTGGTTACTTCACGGCAAAGAGTTTATTAAATGACCCAATTTAGTTTTTTGTTTTTGTTTTTCTTGTGAATGTACAGTTACAGATAAAGAAGTTGAAATTGAGGAAAATAATGAAAAGTGATTTTTCTGATATACGAGAAAATAGAGATTGATTTCTTACAAATTGAAATTTGATAAAGCTATGAAATTTTGATGGTATTTTGACCAAACCAATCAGTGATTTTGATCATATCTTAAAAGTAAGTTATTTTATGTTTTTGCAAGCCACCTCATGACTCATCTCACGTGTCATTTTTATTTATTGGTAACTATACAAAGTTGTAATAAACAATTGAAAATTTGTTGCGTGGATTTTTCTAGTAGTGGAAGAAATTCCACCATATTTTATTTTTTTATTAGATTTGAGAAATCTGGTGAGATACTTTCTGAAGATGGTCTTAGCTATACGGATATCTTTATATTTGTAAATTTTAAATTTCAAAATTGAAAAAGAAAAGAAAAAAAAAGGCAAAAAACCAAGACGTAAAGGCCCATCTGAGTCATAGAGAACATGTTTATAACAGTTTTCCATTAAAATTGATAAGTTTGTGTATAAGATACGATCAAAAAGTATATAACATGTAATAACTGTCAACATATAAACCTACAACACTTTCGACCAAAAAAAAAAAACCTACAACACAAAAATGTTCCTTTATGAGATTTGTAACATTCAATTAGCATTTTTTTTCATCAGTGTCTTGTAATTTTTGTTCTATACTATGGTGAACAAATCTGGTGCTTGTATCGCTTTCTCCCACTCAGCTTTCATCAGTCTTTTTAATCATTTTTCATTACCTATGAACATCATCTTCATAGTCAACTTCATCATCATCATCGAGGTAGTGCCCGTGTTCTACTGACCGGTTTTTCAGTCTCTGGAATATCTCATCTAACGATTGCGGCACTGATGAAGTCATCACTCTTGTGCTTGTGTTGGTTACTGTTGTTGTTTCTGGCCCTTGCCTTAGTGGAAGAAACTTCTTGGTGGCTACATTGTCTTTAAAACTCTGGATTCCTAGTTTCATGTTTCGCCATGTCGAAGCCAAACGAGAAGATGGCTCTCCTGATCCTCCTTCACCATTGCTTGGACCCGAATGGTCTGTTTCGAGTAAGGACACTTTCATGTTCTCTGGCTTTGTTGTGACAGGAGATGGCGAGTGTCTGTTCTGTTGTTCCCTAATGGCTGCATATTTGTTAGTGATTGCTTCTCTTGCTGATCCGTACTTACGGGACATCTCGTCTTTCGATGAACTTCCTTTTATTGTATCTATGTCATAGCTCGACGACATCTTCATTTCAACTGAAGAATTTTCCTGCCAAAAATATAAAAAAATCATAGTCAGGCTTTGGAACAGGATCAAAATCGTTTGAAGTTGACACTAACTTACGGAGAAGTTGCTTCCTGGTTCAATGTCAACATCGTTGAAGTTTCTTGCCAATGGAAGAACATGCTCGCCGACTTTTTGTCCTTCTTCAAGCCACGTTCGTTCTAACGATTATAAAAAAAGGAACATGAATTATATATAAACACAGACTAACCGATCAAACCCCCAAAATGCGGTTAAATATCAGTATACTTTTTACCTTTTTTTAGAATCATTAACCCTGAAGGATCAAAGCCGTCCATATCTTCGGTCTCCGTTTGAAATCTAAATCTTTTCCAGCTACCAAAGTAATTAAATATGCGATCAAAGAAATTGCTTGCAACTAGCAATGTGTAGATAACCATTATGAGAGGATAGATTTCGTTGAACCGTTGTCCAAAGACCGGGACAGCGTCGTCGATTCTACCCATTTTCTGTAGAACCAAATGAAAGATAACGTAAAGAAACCCAGTTATAGCATGACTCCTTAAGATTTCTAAGACCAAGAAATGCGCAAAGGGAGATATAAAAGTATACCTTCTCAAATATAGTCTCGGAATGAAGTTGAATGAGATTAATAAAATTGTAAGATATTGGTGGCGCATATCGAGCAATCATCCTAAAGAGATACATGTAAACCATTTATAAGCATCTAAGTTTTTTTCTAAGATCTTTTTTTTTAGAAGGATAAGTAATCACTTACGAGCAAATCATTAGTAGATTAACAGAACTTGTTTGTCGAGGAGTCAAAGAATAAATCATCAGCATCCCAATTTTGAAGAGTGAATAATATGTACAGATGCACATATACACCAAAGGTACAAAAGCAAATGCCTGAAAGTAAAATAATCAGGATTTAAGTGGAAAGTGGAAACAATTTGCCACTATAAGGCAGCAAGAGATCATGCCACTCCATCGAAGTGAGAAATGAACCAAAATGTAAAGTACAACATACCTGCACTAGCAGTTCATCGGATTTGACGGAGCTAATAAGGATTGAGAAGAGGGACAAGTCCAGTTTACTAAGCAGGAGAGTTGCCTCAGCTAAAAGAATAGCAGCTGACATAACCCCCGTAGCTATTGCCAACACCATCTGAATCTGTTTCTTCAATATACACCTCCACATAAATTCTGCCAATAGCAACAATGAGCAAAAATATTGTCATGCCAGACTTTTCAACCGATGAATAAACCAATCAGCAACTCTATTCAAGGATGTTTTCATTCGTTTTTTTCTTTTAAAGTGGATATAGTTATGAATTTTTCTACTTCAGTAACGCGTTCAGCAGGTTCAGAAGCGAATGAGTATAAAAATATTTAAACGAGTTTACCCAGTGTATCAAGAAGATTCCCCATTTTTCCGCTTCGACTGGCTCTGAAGCTCGAAATATATTTCCTGAAAGTTGGTGCAACAAAGATGTGTAAATGTGAAGGGCATCATAAACTTGTTAATGATATAAACGGAAGAGAGAATTATATACTGTGAGAGATGAAAGACAGAAAATCTGACCATCCAGTTGAATCACGACGCTCATAGTTCTTCATTGTGTCTTCAAGAACAAGGGCCTCTGTAACATACGTCAGATACTCACTGCAAACAGCCATAGTGACACATGAATACAGATTTCAAATAATGAAGCAGTAACCTAGTCTATAAAATGAAACGGGTTTTCCTCCTGAAGTCTCATAAGAAGTTAAGACAGGGCCATTAGAAAGCTCTGCATACCTTTTATATCTATAATATTCATCCTTAGCATTTCGAAGGTGCCGCCTTAACGTTGCCATAGATTTCTCGTCTGTATCATAGTCCATATCGTTTTCCCCCAATTGACCACCTTGAGGCTTAAATGATGGGTCTTCCCTGAACTGGTATAGAGAATCATCATTAAAAATGGAGGATTGCCACAGTATGTTCACAATATAAGGATAAGGGGAAGTAGAAGTTACCATTTTAGCAAGCATAGCATCTATAACATTCATGTATGGTCTCATAGGATCACGCTTGGACATTTGAGTAGAAGTCGCTTGAGCAACCTAGCAAGGCAATGGTTATGAAGTGATAAACAGTCTGACAAGCAAACAACAGGTGTCACGGTTTCTTGAGGGAGCACAGTGTATACTTATTTGGATTGCTAAAACCAAGGTACTTAATTACATGAAGACAAACTACTTTGGATACAAGTCTGCTAAATGAGAAAGTCATGATCTAAGGTGACATACATGAAATTCTTAATCAAGTTTGAAGCAGAGAGGGCATATTTACGCAGATGAGAACGCAAATTGTTTAACCCAAATAATACTTACTACAATCGCGTTTGAAAGTTCTTGATGGGCATTATCAAGTTTCACAGCAATTTTGGCAATTTTGTGCGAGAGAACTTTTTGGCGGGTGCTCCAATCTGCATTCCTCCAAAGGGTCTTAGGAATTTCGCTCAAGCCAAAGCCAAGAAGAAATGCACCAGTGACCAGCCCAAAGGTATTTGAGCATGCCATAGCATAACCCAGAATGCTCCCTTTCCTGTTAACAGACAAGAAAGCCTCGTCAATAGTCCCCAAACGAATGTAACTGCCATATATTGCTAAATGATGGGTGGTTGAGTAGAAACACTTGGAAATGGTAATGAAAAGGCAGGAGATGTGACGCCAATATATAAGCAGATTCAATCATGAAGGGACAGTTTACCAATTCCTGTGCATCATGATGAGAAGGATAAGACCGAGAAGACCTATGAATCCAAGTACTAGATAGAAAACCAAGTTGACATGCACGCTAGTCTTCAGTCTCTCTGACACCGTAAAGTCTCCAGCATCTTCGAAACCCTGAATAAGGGGCACCACAGCCCTGCTTAGAGGTAACATAGTTTAATATATGAGGTAATATACATCTATTAGCTACAAAAAAAATGTAGATGGATTGTTAGGGATGCAGTTTAAATACTGCCAACCAGAACAGATCTACACCCGAAAGATAACAACCAAAGGCAAACTTCCACTGGTTCACAAGTAGAGATAAATTTATTTGAACATAAAATGGGATACATCCTGTCATATTAACTAAGGAAATCTGGTTCTACCAGCTAAAATTTGGATTTGATCAAAGGAAGGGCACATTATACTGATTTGCAAGTATTGGGGAAGACAAGTGTCAGAGCAAAGCCACTGAAGAATTTGACAAGTCCATACCAGGTGAGCAGAAACGTACTCCAGTATGACCAACTCCACAAGAAGGAAATGGCCCCATTCTCAGGATGATTAGGTGGCAAAGACAGTGTCTGCAAAAAAAAAAAAGAAGACGGATGATTCCCTAATCTGATAGTTCGCCTACTTTGTTGTAAGTCCAAACCAAACATGGCTACCATCATTTCATCGCATATTTACTATCCTCATAAAGAAGTCCATATTTTTGCAATAAAACTATGAAACTACCCAATAATATTCCTCAACAGCTCCCGCTCCCATAAGAGTGAGAAGCTTATTATCCCTAAACATAATGTTGTTGACTCTCAAATCAACTAGGCTACATGCTTAAAACCTTCAGTGAGTCTTTCAAATTCTCCGGATGTTAGATACCAATTACTAATGCCTTTAAGCCGTATTCAAACACCACATTCTTCAGCTAAATCTCAATCGTACGTATGATCCTATGAAACTTCCAGGCATCAGAACAAAACCCTTCAATTATAAACCACGACTTCAATTCCAAAATCAAGCAAAGACGAGTCCTCCTAAATGTTTCCCATTCACCCAGATGCACACAAAAAAGAAGCAATCGCAGAGTATGTAAACGATTAGAATAAAACTTGAAAACAATTGTGTTACCGTCCAAATGTCGGCAGGAGCGAGGATGATAACGGAGACGGAGCAGAACCAGGTGTATCCAACGGTGATAAGAACGTACCGAGGAATCTCCGGTCCGGCGAAGTATCGGAGCGTGAAGACAACTAATCCTAGGGTTAGAGGCAACGAGATCAGATAGAAAACCCACATCTCTCTCTCTCTCTCGATGCAAGATAAATCAATTAACGAAAGACGCAACGATCGAGCTTAGATCGCTCGACGACTCGTCTCTGTGTGTACGTGCGCGTGAGAGCAACGCGTCGTCGAGGAGAAAGGTCTCTCTCTCTCTCTCTCTCTCTCTCTCTGTTCCTTTTCGTCGTTTCCACTTTCTTGGTTCGATCTCGGTTCGGTTCGTTGAGGAAGAAGAAAGAAACAGCTTCCACGCTCGATTTTGTGTTTTTTTTTTTTTTTTTTATGAAGAAAACGTAAATATTCAATTTCATTATGGTTGGTACAAGAATTAGTCCGATTATTTATTAAATAATTCTCTGTTAAAAAATGCACTACTAGTATTTAGCATTAAATAATTTCAACCGCCAAATAAGAAATTTTTTCTTTCTTTCTTAGACAACCTTAACTTTTTGCGTTGCGAAAATATATCAAATTTTATCTATTTAATACTCTGATAAATATAATTTTAACGCCAACTTATTGGTTTTTTTTAATCGAATATATATATATATATATATATTTTTTTTTTTGATCAAAAGGGCTTAATTGTTGCGCAGGCACGAAGTTTTGAGATCATGCTGCGTTTTCGCACAAAAAAAACATGAAAACAAAAATGTTCTTCTTATTTTTATGTTTACTGGTTTAAAAAAAAAAAACCCACTATTGGTTTAACTGAAAGAAAATTAATTTAAAAAAGTTAGGGCCCTAGGAACTGGGCTACGCTAACAAAGCCTAATCTGTGGTAATTTGGGCCTGGGCCTGATTACACCTACACTCAAGCTAATTTGATCAATTAAATATGGGCCGCGCGATCGATAGATGCATGAATTTGTTTAAGCTATCCATTACCATCAATATTCAATTCTTGCAAAATAATCAAAATATGCATCAAAATTAATAATGATCTTATGGACTGCATGGGCAAATCCAGTCAGATCTCTATTGAGTTTTGTTTGACTTAATTAGTTTTGTTTGATTAATAGAAAAATTAATAGCGGTAGTGCTCCTGTCTAAAACCCTTGTCCTTTTGACCCTCTAGCCTTTGGGTTCGTATTTTGTCTTCCAGCTTGATTTCTTGAAGCTAGTTGGTTAGCTGGTTGTTAGATAATTTTGGGTTTGTAGCTTGTTGGGTTTAGCAACTCATTTTCTGTGTTTTCGGAGGAGGTAGTAAAGCTATTTGGTTTTGTCTAGGTGTTGGATCTAGGATTGTTGGTTTTCCCAACGACTCATTAATGAGTATTTGACTGTTTTTGAGCGCGGCGATCATACATTTTCTAGATTTGAAATTCTTTGACTCCATATAGCTGGTGTGATTCCGGCGAGATGTTGTGTCTAGTTTTGTAGGTTTTCCCGTCGGCTCATCGATTCGAAAATCAGTTTTCGAACACGAGATCTGAGACTTTCCAGACTGATTGTCTTTCATCCGGACTTCCAGTGAAACAACTTCTGAGTATCGTTGGCGGTTCTTAATCTCCCAAGTCTTCTCTCTCGTTGCCGTTTAACCGCTTTCCTAAAGTTTTTGATCTAAAATCTTTATCGTTGTGATCTGGTACCATTAGCGTGACGGTTAAAACGGTAGATCTAACGATTGATTATGCTTCCATGTTTTTTATTTTTTTTGTTGGCATGGAACCATTTAAGTAGATTAAGCAAATTGGTAAACAGTTTGTAAAATCTAAACATTTTCATTTATAATGAATATTTATTATTTAGAAGAAAAAAAAAAAAAAACTAACACAACTTATTAACTAAACATGCAAAGTTGATCCAAAATAATATAAGACCTATGGCAAACTAAAAAGAAATGTGATGCATATGAAAAAATATATTTTTTATACAAAAGATTGCCTTACCAAATTTTTAAATTGAGAAAAATAGACTAATATATAGACATTACCATTACACAAAATAGTTTTTTCGAAATTGTTACTTCAAAATATTTGATACGGTATATTATTGCTATTTAGGGCACAAGTTTTTGTTCTTTCATATATAGGGATATCTTAAACCGAAATCAATATTTATTTACGAGATTCATATGAATTCACGTCTGAGACGATTCAATCCATAATTAAAAAAAAAAAAACGAATTCTCAACAAAATAAAATCACTGACCCACTGTCGCTTTGTTCTTTGAGCACAAGCTTCTTATACCTAAGGTCATCATTGACCGGCCTGATTACGTATTTTGATAAACATTTATTTAGCAAATGTTTAGTTCAAAAGAATATTAAACAATGTTTTCGCCCACGTAATTGACAAGAATCATATTTGAACGCTTTCCCACTTTGAAAAGAACATAATGCATTTTCTTAATCCAAATATTAAAGTATCACCGATTCGAAGAATTTATAATCTTTTGATAGTCTGAGATTCTCAATCAAATCTCTGCCACTATTTTCAGATTTTAAAAGGTATAATAACATGATTTTCATCAATTTTACGCGTAAAACCGTCCTATCTATCCATATCCCTTGTTTAGATCCAACGGCAGATTGCTTCGTAATATTATAGAGCCGACAAGATCTCGACACGTCAACCGGTTCACGTGTATGACCGTCATGTCGTGCAACCAGAATCATATACCGTCAAGCCCCACTTTCGCATTTTCCTTTGGTACTTTAATAGTAATCATCAAATTATAAGGACTTGTGGGATCCATAGCCAAAATGCACCAAATTACGAAAACAATAATTACAAACGGACGATCTGATTAAAGTTTAAACCAATCCGTGTGGAACTATAATCACACTGAAGTACTGAAAAAAACCCGACTCAATTTAATATATTATAAACCAACGAACAAAATAATGGATTAAAAGTTATATATGTCACTAAATCGAGTTCAAGATCAAATTATATCCAATTGAACTAAACTATATCGAACGGAACTAATGATATTCATTTTTTTTTTTTGACAAAATGATATTCAATTTTATTTGAATTTTATAGAACAGAAACTAAAGTAATAACTAATAAGTGTGTCCAACACTCTCTAGACAATTGCAACTCATATTTCGATTACGATTGTTTAATTAAATAGTTATAAATCCATAATTAATTGATTTTGAAAATTTTCCAATTATATATATATAACTAAATACTTTAAACCCATTAAACAAAAAAAAAAAAGATAATTCATTATTAATTTTGGACTCATCCACGTTTTATGTTTGGGAACTAAATAATATAATTGTCAGCGGTTGGCGCTTCTCTAGGATTTAAGTTTCACGTCAGTTCAGCTCTTTTCTTCTCTTCCCTTGCCATGTTGCTCGGAGTCTCTTGGTGAATTTGCTTCCTCGTCTTGAGCTGCTCTGGTTGGGTCTGGTTCTTATTTGGAATTTGCGAGTCATTGTTGGGTCTTGGTTCTGCAGGTGGTGCTATTTATTTGCGTAAAAGATTGCTTGGAGTTTTGTTCCTTGGTTCAGATAGTTGCTATGAAGCTTTGGTTTTGTGTTATAGTCACCTTTGATATGCGTTTGGAGGATGTGTGGTCGTCGTCCCAATGCCAGTCTTCTCCGATCTAGTGATTTATCGGCAAAATTTGGTTGTTTGGGTTGTTTAGAGTGTTTGGTCCGTGTCACTTTCTTTTTTTTCGATCGGATGTTGGTTGATTGTGTGGATTACCACTATCTTCTTGGGGAAACATGATGCTAGATGGATCAAGACCCGGAAATATATACTTTTTTGTATCCTTTGCGTAATTTATGGTCTATTTGTATTGTCTTATCTATATATTTGTTTTTATGTTTGTATTTCATCCGCTTTTCAGTAGAATGCTTTTTCTGAAAACATAACTGTCACCAATAAAATAAAAAACATTTTTTCTCAAAAAAATAAAAATAAATAAAGAACATAAAACTGTATAAATAGCGTCTGTTGTGAAATAGAAACCTCTTAATATATAAAAGTGTTTGTATTTGATTTTTTTTTGATATCATCAAGATCAAGAGTGAAAGACAGAGAGAGAGAGAGAGATATGTCGTCGTCGGCGGCGGTGGAGTTTGTAGCGGAGCAACGGAGATGCGGCGACGATGGTAACGGCGACGAGACGGTAGAGAACAGCGAGCTTGATCATCTGCTTCTACGTACCTCCTCCGAACCATCGGCTCCGACCATTTCACTCTCTACAGAAACTTTTCTCAGAGCAGCAACGTTACTCAAGGACCAGGTGCGTAAGATAAGAACGCGACGTCCCGTACTGCTAACGTAAGCTAGAGTCCGTACGTTGGCTCATATACGTATATATTTATCGGTCGATGTATGTGTTAGGTTGTGGAGGCCACGTGGAAAGGCGGTGTTTCGGAGTCGGGTCTGGTTCTCGATCCGACTGTCTACACAGGCCTACTCGGCACAGCTTTCACATGCTTGAAGTCGTACGAGATTACGAAGAACTATCAAGATTTGCTAACTTGCGCCGAGATAATCGACACGTGTGCCAACGTTGCACGTGCCACAACCAGGTGAAAATATCTTCGCCACTAAGTTCCATAGCCGAGTACCATCTAATATCATCTTCGATAAAAACCAAAATTGTATAAATCTACCACTTTTGAGATGTATTACGAAAATAAAATTCGAATTGTTGGATTGAGTAGTATTACAAAAATGTCATTTTCGAACCAATTCTAGTATATACACATATATTTTTATTTTATGGACTAATAATATCTACACACAAAATAAAATTAAACTTGTCGTTGTCTAACTAATTATTGGATTTGAGTATTTGATGAATAGGCACGTGACGTTTTTACGTGGAAGAGGAGGAGTTTATGCGCTTGGTGCAATCGTAGCCAATTACAGAGGGGACCAATCAAAGCGTGACCTCTTCATCGGTCTTTTTCTTGAGGTTCCCATCTTTTTGACTTCTAACCACTTCACGTTTCTTTTAGTTACACCAAATTCAGACAAAAGTAGTTTCAGTATTCTGATCCCACGTGCCAATAATTAAACCTTTAAGCAAGATCAATAATGTGATAATAATAGACTGATATTGATCTAAATCCCACACTAATACAAGAAACAGTCTGTTTGCTCATAGTGAAATTTAAAATGTGCATTTTCTTACAAACAGCTAGCAGAAGAGAGAGAGTTACCAGCAGGAGCAGAGGAAGGAGGGTTTGGGATGTCATATGACCTTCTCTATGGAAGAGCTGGTTTCCTTTGGGCTGCTTTGTTCCTAAACCGATATCTCGGTGAAGGCACTGTTCCTGACCATTTCTTATCCCCCATTGTCGCAGCCATCTTATCCGGTGGACGAGTCGGAGCCGCGGATCATGAGGCTTGCCCTTTGTTATACAGGCAACTAATTGACTAGTCTTGTTATACTCAAATTCATATATTTCAACAATGTCAAGAGAGGAGATTTTTATCTCTTTTTGTTTTTGGTTTTTAGGTTTCACGGGACTCGGTTTTGGGGTGCGGCTAATGGATTAGCTGGAATCTTGCACGTCTTGTTACATTTTCCGTTATCGGAAGAGGATGTGAAGGATGTCCAAGGGACGTTGAGGTACATGATGAGTAATAGGTTTCCGAACAGCGGGAATTACCCGTGTAGCGAAGGGAATCCGAGAGATAAGTTGGTCCAATGGGCTCATGGAGCAACCGGCATGGCGATTACTTTGGCTAAAGCATCTCAGGTGTTTTCCAAGGAAAGGGATTTCCGCGAAGCAGCCATTGAAGCAGGAGAAGTAGTGTGGAAGAGTGGCTTAGTGAAGAATGTAGGCTTAGCTGATGGAGTTGCCGGTAACGCCTACGCTTTCTTATCGCTTTATCGATTAACCGGAGATGCTGTGTACGAAGAGAGAGCGAAAGCATTCGCGGGTTACTTGTGTCGTGATGCGAGAGAGCTTGTGAGTACGACAAGGCAAGAAGCGGACCATGGTTATTCACTTTTCCGGGGACTAGCTGGACCAGTATGTCTCTGGTTCGATCTTGTGTCGCCAGTAGATTCTAAGTTTCCTGGTTATGAGATATAATCCAATACCGGGTAGTATGAATATCTTTGGGAAAGGACCTTAGATTCTCCGTGGTTATTGATATATATCTTCGGTTTATTCCAGTTTCTAAAAATGCTGTGAAACTGAGACATGCTTCAACAATGCATATATCATCAACCAACAATTTGTGTCTTTTGAGTAATACAATGGTGGCAATAATACAATCATGGATCAAACGGTGTTGATAGTATCAGTGAGACAACGGAGAATGCAACCCAGACCAGCTCTCTCGGTCAGTTTCTCGTGAATCTTCAAACACTGATCGCATGTGGGTCGGTCCCCAGTAGAAAGGCCTCTGTACAAGTACCTGTTCCACACCAGTCAAGGAAACAAAAGATTAACACTTCCTCACAAAGCTAACTAAAGCTAGCAGAGAAACATAAACTCGGCAAATGTTACATTTCATCAAGAGCACATCCCAATGGACAGAGCTTCCCATTCATACAGAACCAAACCATTTGCAAAGATAGCGGAAACAAAATCCTAACCATGTTATATCATGACCAACTTCCACAACATTATCTATCTCCAATACAATCCAGACAAGAAACGACCTATACTGAGGTTCCCGTAAGAGCAAAATATTAGAGGCGAGGGACTTACTTCATGAGAATGTCGTAATACTCGACATCAAGAGCATTCAGCATTCCATCAATATCCTTAATCGCCATTATAGCTCTGTGCACAACTATCCAATTAGCCGACTGCAATATCACCAATCGAAAGCAACCATTAATCATCTTTTCGGTCAAGAACAAACCACTAGAGAGATTAGTGAGGCAGAGGAAACAAAGACCTTGCAACGTTCATCTCGAGTTTTCGGAGGCGAACCTTCAAGAGCCGTTTTCAGAGCTTCAACATGTTTGTACCTGCACAAACGAAGTATCTAACTATCAAAGAAAAAGAAAAAAAAAGGAAACTTTAAGGGTTTAGCTCCAAGGTAAATACTGTTTGAGTAAGCTTTCAATCTTCCGAGATTTGGTTTCGATCCTCATGATTATAGCATCTGCATTATCAGCCTCAACAAATTCTACTGCCCCAGCCATTAGATCTCTCTCTCTCTCTCCAGCAAGATTATCTAAAAACCAAATCAACTCATTTCATTTCTTCATTCTACTCGGAAACCCACTGCATAAGGAAACATAGAGGATTTGGATTACTAATCAAATGCAAAACTTGTCAAGCCCCACAAAAAGGGCACAAAATTGGACAAGGAATAGGGTCGTATGGCACCGAAAGTATCAATTTTTGCATCAGATCAGATCAGTAATCCAGAAATTTAGGATCAAATCATAGAAGGATCGAGCAGGATTCGAAGCTTACCTGAAATCAGAGAGAATCAAGCGATCGAGCTGAATCTCTCAGAAATGTGAACAAATTGAAAATCGGACGCCGGTAGATTCTAGGTTTCCGGGGACTAGGCTGTTTCTGGTTCGATCTTTGTGTCGTTGATAGATAAACCGTCGATTCGATTATGGATATTGGATATTTGTGGAAATATTCTTGGTTTTTCTTGGTTATTGGTATATTCCGGTTTACTAAAATTGTTGTGAATTACTTTATGGGCTTCGTCTCTCTCTTAATGTTTTGGGCTTCATTTCTCTCTTTACTTTAGCGAAAAGGGACAGTTTGGGCTTCGATGCTACTTTGGCAATTAATTCCTTTCTCCCTAGAATCTACTTTTTGTTTCTCTTTTTGCTTTTATGATTAATGCATTACCGAAACTAAAGTAATTAGTTCTAAAACGCGGCCGCGGAGACCGTAAAACCGTCGGTTATACGTTCGGCGGCGGTAATCCGCCGGGATTATATCCAAATCGGAATAAAAATCGAGGAAAAAAAATATTTTAAATTTTCTTAATTTTTTGCTTGAAATTGGAGGTTAGATGTCAGATCTATCGTTTTCCTGTTAAATGCAAGTGAAAACAGTGGAAACTAAGTCCAAAAATGGTGGGCGGCCATAGATCTAGATTTCTGAAGGTTTCAGATCGTGCGACGAAGATGAACAGCAATTTACCAATTTGCCCCTCATTAATATAAAAGAAAAAAATGTAACAAAACCAACATTTATGGATCGGGGTGCGCAAAATTTCCGAACCGAACTAAACCGAACCGAATAACGAAATTTGGTTCGGGTTCGAATAATCCAAATAACCCAAACGGATTCATCACTAAATTTATTTGGTATTTGGTTCGGTTCGGTTTTTAACCGAATACCAAATTACCCAATTGATTAACCGACATTAAAACACATATCACTATTAGAGTTTCTTATATTGATAGTTAATTGGTTTTAGATCATTGTTCATAACTTCTTTAATTTTATATTTTTTAGATTTGCAGCTTTGACTTTTCGTCTGTTCCTTTTCTAACGTTGTCATTTTGTCTCCGACGAGTAAATCTAACGCTAGTGTTTCTGGCGAGTGAGAATAAAAAACAAAATATTTGAGAATAGAAAACACGAGGACATTTATTTATTTAAAAAAAATTTAAACGTTGAAGATTTATTTGTCTTTAAACGTTGGATTTTCTATTATGAATGTGTGTTTTTTAAAACTAAAAAGCAACTAAAATTTGGTCAATAAAATAAAAAAAATTAATTGGGTAATTGCTTCCAAAACCCGAACCAAACAGAACCGAACCGAATTAAAAATCAATCCCAAATGGAACTTATTTTCCTAAAACCGAAAAAACCGAAACCCAAATTACTCGAATCGAATCAAACCGATTAACCGAATGCCCACCCTAAATCAAATTCGTCCCTTCTTGCTTTCACGCTGAGCAAATGACCAACTATGCTACCAAGATTTTTGTAATAAACTCGCAAATAAATATATTTAACCATGAAATGCGATAATTTTGACATTAATTAAATAAAATATTAAAAAAACTCAAAAACCAATCTCCGATTACTCCCCGTTTAATTCTCGATTTTGTCATTAGGTGCTAGGCCCACTTCGACCGGCCGATTAGCGCCTAGCGAGTTTTCGAACATTGATTTTACATAGTGAATGTCGACCGTTGCTTATCATGACCATGTTTTTATTGTTTCGTTTGTTATAAAACGTTTCCCAAAACTAAGCAAGTCATGAATGATACGGGTATTCAATACGGTCTAGGTTTGGAATTTTGTTGTCTATCAAATGGAGTAGTGAATGGTTTAAGGCTCAATTTATTTGAGATTGCAAGTAATTAGAAAGGTATAGAGAATAAAACCATTTTTTAGATATCAAGATCGCTTCGATTCACTCGACTTCAATCAAAACAAAAAATAACACGACTCTGGATAAGAGAAACATACCAACCAGAATCTTAAAAATATCTATATATGTCAGGTAAATTCAATAATCAAATTGGTAAAATCTAAGAGTTACAACACATGGTAGTCTTCGTGGGTATCACTTGACCAGGACCTGGAACAATATCAATCTTCTTACCAGCAAGCGACCCGGTATGACCATTCTCTTGTTCTTCATTCACAGCAAGACTCTTCTTGTTCACAATGTTGAAGATTTCGGTCAGAACCGTGGAGAAAGCGCTCTCAACATTGGTTGCGTTAAATGCAGATGTCTCCAAGAAGAATAAACCTTCTTTCTCTGCAAATTCTTTAGCGTCTTCGGTTGGAATAGCCCGTTGATCTACAAGATCTGACTTGTTCCCGATAAGGATTATCACAATGTTCTTGTCCGCATGAGCACGCAACTCTTCTAGCCATCTTGGGATATGGTCAAACGTTTGGCGTCTGGTTATGTCGTAAACCAACATCGCCCCAACCGCTCCTCGGTAATATGCACTTGTCACCGCTCTGTATCTGTTCGATTACAAGAAACCAAAGTCACAACTATATATAAAGAAACTCTGTAAAAGAAGCCATATACATACATGTATCTATGTAAAGCTTATGATAAGCATGAAATGTGGAGATTAAAGATATTCTATGGTACTAAGTGGATTATTCCAGAGTTTTAGGTTACTGATTAATGACAATGACGCTCAAGGTCTGAGCTCAAAACCTTGAGCTCTACATCATTTGAAGTCCAACTCACAGATTCTCAGTAATCCAGCTTCCTAATTTCAAATCGAACAGGATTTACCAGAATTCGAAACCCTAGAGACTGAGCTACTGAGTCTATCGGATCCAATAGAAACAATAAAACCTTACGAGATCTGAGCTCGAGCAATTTAAATCAAAAGCGATTTCAGCAAAAAGTTGCAGAGAGGTCGGAGATTACCGTTCTTGGCCGGCGGTATCCCAGATCTGAGCCTTAACACTCTTGTGGTCAATAACGAGCGTCCGAGTTTGAAACTCGACACCGATTGTAGCCTTGGAATCCAAACTAAACTCGTTCCTCGCATATCGAGCCAATATCTGCGATTTCCCAACCGCCGAATCACCGATCAGAACCACCTTGAAAACGTAATCAATCTTCTGCGACGGGTCTCCGTATCCTCCTCCACTCGCCATCTTCAATCTCTCTCGCTAAAACCTCTGTTTTTCAAAAACTTTTCAACAATGGAAGCGTAAAGAGCTTTATTCGATAAAGAAGCTTTTCAAGTTTTAAAACGCAGAGAGATCTGATACGGTCGTCGTTGTCAACTACAGGTCAATATTTTTATTATTGGTGACGTGTCTAAATATTCATCGTTAGATTTTGGCGGTTTAAATCTTAGCGGTCAGATTTGACAGAACGACAATTATATTTTTGTCAGGCGGATGTTTTGGGTGATGTCATAGATAATACGAGGGTCGAATCGAAATTAATGAAAAGGTTGAGCTTATTTAAATTGGGCTATAAGGCCCATTAGTCTATGATAAATGGCCCGGATGGGGATGATTACGTGTCGCTATCCGAATTAAAAAGTGCCCTAAACGCTTTTCAGCCAAAAAAAGCAAACGTCGCGACGGAGAGAGAAAGAGAGGGAGACGATGGAGGAAGAGGAGCACGAGGTTTACGGCGGAGAAATTCCTGACGTCGGAGAGATGGATGGTGATATGGAGGCTCCTAATCCGGACATGGACATGGCTGCCGCCGATGATGATGCCGTCAAGGTCTGCTACTCTCTGTCTCTCATTGATTCTCGATTGATTTGTATTACGTTAATATCTGTTTGATTGTTGTCTTTTTTGGTGTTGTAATACTAGGAATTGGACGAGATGAAGAAACGATTGAAGGAGATGGAGGATGAAGCTGCTGCTCTGCGTGAGATGCAGGCTAAGGTCGAGAAGGAAATGGGAGCTCAAGGTTTTCGTCTCTTTGATTTCGTTTTCCTTGTGTTTTCTATAATCCGGTTCTTTGATTTCATCTTCCCATGTACTTCCCGTAATTCGCTAGGTTTTGCTGATTGTTGTTACTTGGTGTTTGGATCTATCTTTGGATTTTAAGAACTGCGAATTAAGTTCTTTGTAGGTAGTTTTGTTTTGGTTCTTCACTTCAATTTTTGTTGATTTTTGTTTATTGCAGATCCTGCTAGTATGGCAGCAAATCAAGCAGGCAAGGAGGAAGTGGATGCTCGATCGGTTTTTGTTGGCAATGTAAGTATGCTTATGTTTCTGCTTCTCGGTTTCTGTTTTCTCTTTATTCTCCTTTGAACCATCGCAGCTTCTGGTTGATTTCATAGTTTGCACCTCTTATTGATCTTAGTGTGCATTGGCCTCTACACTCTGAATTGTGCGGAGATGACTAGCTCTATTGATAAAAAGCGCTTTTAATCTTGGATGTTAGATGTATGATGGTTCAACTGTGAAGTATATAACAACTAGCTCGGTTGAATTGTGCGGAGATAACTAAGATCCATGATTGTATTATCGACATGGCATGCCATCAAATCTCGTTCACTCAATATGCCATGTAGTTGTTGATATATCACTAGTTATCTTGAATTTTGGTCTAACGTCACATCTTTGCTGCTATGGCTTGCACTTGATGTCTGTTCAGCGAGCACTCTCGATTAGATGAAAATGTTGAATGGTAAAAAAGTTGGTGATTAGAGTGTAGACTATATCTTCATATGAAGATTCTCGTGGGAGTTTTGTTGCTAGTGAGATATTGAGGGTTCTATAAAGGAGATCGAGTCTTCATATTACTGATGAAACCTGAGACTTCATATGTTCATTAATTTGCCTGTTCAAATTCTAGGATGTCTATTAGTTTTATTTTTGGCTCTGAGTTTTGCTGTCTTATGATTTTTCTCGCTACAATCGCAGGATTGTTCTCATACCTGAAGTTCTTAGTAGCTCTTGGTTATCAACTAGATTTTGTGGGGTCTTTACATTTTTCCTTTTATAGAGTTGAAAAAGATCGTGTTCTGTTTGTTGTGGAACATGATGAAAAAAGCTTAAAAAAAGAATAGAAAAAAAGCTAAAGGAAAGAAAATTAGTGGATAGGTTTTAGAGCAAAAAAAAAAATTGAAATGAAAAAAATGTCATGACTTTGAGGAAAAAATTCCGAAGAGGAGAAAATACTTGAGTGGAGTATTTTGGAATTGATACTCGAGGAGATGGCCTTTGAAGAGCTGAATCAAGATGCTGGATGCTTTCCAGCCAAGACGCATAGCTGCTATCTGCAGAGATTTGGTGAGAGCCAAGCTGCTTGATGCTAACATAAAATAAAGATTGTCATAAAGTTTATGCTCTGTACACAGCGTAAGGGATCTTTTCAACATAAAGGCTGCTCAAGTACACTAGTTTTCCACTCTGCTTTGCTTTGTGTGTTATTGTTCAATTTCGCACATATGAAAAGAAAGAAAGGTAGAGGTGGCGTATGAAGGATGGTCAAAGAGGAATTACTTTGCTGGGTTTTCTTGTTTTGCTGAACTTGTTTAATTTGATGGATTACTCTCTGCGTGCTCGGTGAACGACTCCATGGGTTATGCTTGTTTGTTGTATACTATAACCGTATATTTCACTGTGCAGGTTGATTACGCTTGTACACCTGAAGAAGTGCAGCAGCATTTCCAAACATGCGGCACTGTCCATAGGGTGACAATTCTGACAGACAAATTTGGGCAGCCAAAGGGATTTGCTTATGTGGAGTTTGTGGAAGTCGAAGCTATACAAGAGGCTCTACAACTGAATGAATCAGAGTTACATGGTCGTCAATTAAAGGTAAACAAAAGTTTCCTTCTTTGCTATAACCACCAAACCAAACACTTTTAACCATGAAGGGTAGCTTATGATTCCATCGTTTTCTCCTGTAAAAAATTTCAGGTCTTGCCTAAGAGAACAAACGTTCCTGGATTGAAACAGTACCGTGGGAGACGATTTAACCCGTACATGGGTTACCGGTTCCGCAGACCATTCATGTCTCCTTATATGTATTCTCCATATGGATACGGGTAAGTTTGTTTAACACGAAGAGATATGTTGGTTCACAGCTTTCTCATCTTCTTACACAAGACCTCTCTTTTTGTAAACTTTATGCAGGAAAGCTCCTAGGTTCAGAAGGCCAATGCGTTACATGCCTTACCAATAAATACCGTCATCGTTAAGCATAGCGCAGATTTATCGAGAGCGGATTCGTAATATGGGCTATATCCATCCTTTGTTGAGCGTTCTATATGACTTTTGGCTCTCTTGCTTTTAGAACTTTGCGCGTAAACATTTCAAATCTCGACTGGTATTATAAGTTTCATATCGTTTGATACGAATCATATGCTTGCATATTTGTCTCATGTGTTATATAATGCCTTTGGGTTGAGGATACTAGTGAAATGAAAATGTTGACTCCGCTGACCAAAAAAGAGTTTGACTTATTTTGTGACATTAAAATCCACGTCGAATCCTGACCCAAATGTCCGGTCTAGTCCGGCGCATTTTAAGACTTTGCTATTATGCGCTGCGCGGAAGTTCTCATTGAGGAGGACGTTTATAGTCATAGGCATTTCTTGCCGAGACCCGAGTTTCAGTCAGTCACTTGTTTCAGATCGGAAAAGACGATAATGTCCTTATCGCTTCCTTGTCGATACCCTTTCTTCTCCGGTTCGACTCCTGTTCGCTTCAGCAGGAGCAACCTCTGCTTCGCTGTCGCCGCCGTAAGGCCTTCTCGCCGGAATTCTAGATCGTTCCCTCAGCCTATCCTCCTGCGCCACGTCATCTCTCCTCGGTCAAATTTCGAGATCGTGCGTGATTGTAGAGCTCATGCGTCTTCCATCGGATCATACGAAGACAGCTCGTCTTCTACCGACCTTGAAGACGCTAATTCCGACGGTTTCGATTTGGGAAGCTTTATTTCTTTCGCGGAGGTGCTTTGTATTTTATCCTCCGCCGTGATTTCGGTGGTTCTCGCGGTGAATTACGCGGTGGTTGGCGAAATTGGGAAAAAGGTTTTGTCATTAGGTTTCGTGGGATTGGTTGGGTCAGTCGCGTCTGGTTCGTGGCTTAGACGGCGACAATGGATGAGGATTTGCAAAGGAACGAGAGAAGGCGAGGGGACGAATTTGATTCGAAGGTTGGAGAAACTTGAAGAGGATTTAAAAAGCTCGACCACCATTGTTAGAGTTCTCTCTAGGCATCTTGAGAAGCTAGGGATCCGATTTCGGGTCACTCGAAAAGCTCTTAAGGAACCCATTTCCGAGGTAAAAGCTCCGATTATGCTTTCCTTTTTTTATGCTTCGACTGTGAAAATCTGATCATATTATGTGAAATGGGAAGAAATGAAGTAGTGGTGATTTGGGAATTGATCAAGAGTTATTGAATGTGTGAGGAATGTCTTTGAATTAAGTGTAGGCATTCTTCAACTTAACATGGAACTTAGTATACTCTTGCGGAAAATAATCGGATCATCTTTGCAAGTTTCCAGTTTCCGACTGATCAATGATCGATGTAACTGTCTTTGCATCAAGTTTAGTTCATCATTGTGCTGTATGTATCTGAAGACTGAAGAGTTTTGGTTTGTTTTGTCCAAAGACTGCAGCTTTGGCTCAGAAGAACTCTGAGGCCACAAGAGTATTAGCTGCACAACAAGAGATTCTAGAGAAGGAGCTTGGCGAAATTCAAAAAGTCCTGCTTGCTATGCAGGTATATATCTATTAACCATAGATTCTCGATTTCGATTGTTTCAAACCAGAATCGGTTTGTTTCCCTTTGTTAAATCAATGTGTAGATGGGTGTCGTCTACGATTCCTAGTTTCCTTTGAGCTCATGATAGCTGGTTTGCTTGCTTTGCAGGATCAACAGCGAAAGCAACTCGAGCTGATCCTTACGATTGCAAAGAGCGGGAAGCTGTTTGAGAGCAGTAGTAGCAAGCAAGCGCGTAATGAACAGAAAGTTAATAAAGCAGATGGAACCCTCAACTTCCAAACAGATACTCTTTCAATAAACCAGACATAAATGCTAAACACACAAGAATCGGCAAGATAGTGTGTAAGGTTTTGTCTGGACAAGTTGTTCATGGAATCTTGAAGCCAAGAGAGCGAGAACACCGAAAATGGATCTCACTTTGGTTTCGTTGCTGTATTGTCATCATTGTTTTTGGGTTTGTAGTTTCGAATTCAAGTTTCCCCTCAAATAGAGAGTTCTTGATGATGATTTGAAAAGTTTCAGACAAAACCCATTCATCATCAAGATGATCCCAATAACCCGGTAGATAAAATCAGAGAATATGATAGGAAATATAGAGAGACTATCACCAGGGGTGGTGGCGCAGTTGGCTAGCGCGTAGGTCTCATAGCTACTGAGTGATCCTGAGGTCGAGAGTTCGAGCCTCTCTCACCCCAATTTGTTTTTCTCGCTATATATTAATATCACATTCAAAGTTTAATAATTCTTTTGTTAATTACATTCAACGCATCATGATTAATTATTATTATTATTTTAGTAGTACAACAACTATTGTCTGCTTTCTCGTGTGTTCTCTTTGACTGGCCATATAGCGACAGTCATAATTGCGATATGCTTAAAAGACAAAAGAAAATTTTAAACGAAACGAAGAAAGGAAAAGAAAAGTTTGTCTTTTTTTTTTAATTTTCTAAAGGAGACAGAGTTTTACTTTCTCTTCCAAGAGTTTTTTGTTCCCAAGTTAGAACCAATCCAAGTTTTGTTTGTCGATTTATTCTTTTTCCCTTTTTTTTTCTTGGTTCTTTTGCAATTCCCAAATCTAAAGTTTCTCAAAATTTCGCGTCTTGCGATTTGGTTTTTAGAAAAATTGATGTTTCATCTTCTGGGCAACTGAAAAGGTTCGTTTTTTAGCAGTCAAATTCACTCATTAATGAAGTCTCAGATCGTTTATCCTTTTTACGTTTCACCAGTGGAAATTCGTAAATAGTTGACAAGCTTCAACATTTCACATATTTGATTATAGAATTTTGCAGTTTCATTTGAAAAATTTAGAGAGCCTCCGATTCTTGCTCGACTGAGAAAATCCCCATATCGCAGATCCACTCTTATCTAAAAAAAGATGTTTTTTTTTTTTTGGGTCTCAAACTTTTCTTGTAGATGGCACAAATTCTCAGAATCCAACATTTGACTTTTTGCTAGTACTTACAAAAATGGCTATGGCTTTTATCACTGCTTTGGTCTTTGCCTATTTATGGTCATCTGTTTCACCAGATACTCAAGGTAAATTTCATTTCTTTTCTTTCTCTTTTTGTCCCTTTTTTTTTATATCTCTAGGCTTCTCTTTGCTAGTTTCTAAGTTTGTCTTAAGTAAAGAATTAAGGTTTTTGTGGTGTGATTTTTGTTTAAACTCTTGCAATTTCGTTTTTAGGAAATGCACTATTTGGGTTGAGGAGCTCGTTACGTGCATCTCCTGAACAGCTAAGTGATTGGAACCAGAATCAAGTCGATCCTTGTACGTGGTCTCAAGTTATGTGTGATGACAAGAAGCATGTTACTTCTGTGTAAGTTTGATAACACTAAGCAAAAAATTGGTCAAAACTTGGTTAATTATGGGTTTGAGTGAAGGATTCTTTTGCGCCGCTATGGTTGTGTGATTTGCAGAACATTGTCTTACATGAACTTCTCGTCGGGAACTTTATCTCCAGGAATAGGAATCTTGAAGACTCTCAAGACTCTGTAAGTGCCTACTTTGAAACTGTGAGTTTGTGGAAAGTTAACTTCTGTTACATGTGTTTTGTTAAATGAGGATTTGTGGTTTTATTTTGCTCGTAGTACATTGAAGGGAAATGGAATTACGGGTGGAATACCAGAATCCATTGGGAATCTGTCTAGCTTGACAAGCTTGGATTTGGAGGATAATCAGCTAACAGGTCGCATACCTTCCACTCTCGGTAATCTCAAGAACCTCCAGTTCTTGTAAGTAATTCTTCTTCTCAAGTTTCTTGAAACTTGGACAAAGAATTAAAGATTGTGTCTTTATTCCTCTGTTTGGCTAACTGAGCAGGACCCTGAGTAGGAATAACCTAAATGGGACTATCCCGGATTCATTCACAGGCCTTTCAAAACTGATAAATATGTGAGTGGTTGTTTCTTCTTCCCCGTTTTTTCGGAAACAGTCTTACAGTATCTTAACACTATTGCTTGAAACTACATTTGCAGTTTGCTCGACTCAAATAATCTCAGGGGTGAGATTCCTCAGAGTTTATTCAAAATTCCGAAATACAAGTACGTACAAGAGTACTTCCGGTTTCAAACACGACGACTTACAATATTCATATATCTTACCACTAATCTGATCTGGGTTTTACAAACTTATAGTTTCACAGGAAACAGCTTGAGTTGTGGTGGCACTTACCCTCACCCTTGCGTAACCGAGTCCAATCCATCAGGTAAACTACAATAGTTTGCTGATGCCTACCTCGCATTCATGTTATAGTTTCCATTTACTTTACTTGGACAGATACTAAGTATGGAGAGCTTGTTTTGCTCTGGTAGGTGATTCAAGCAATTCAAAAACCGGAATTATCGCAGGAGTTGTTAGCGGAGTCACAGTTATTCTCCTTGGATTCTTCTTGTTTTTCTTCTGCAAGGATAAACATAAAGGATATAAACGCGACGTGTTTGTAGATGTTGCAGGTCTGTGACAGTATTCAAAATCTTTCTCGTTTCTAGTTTAATATGAACTAAGACTTTTTAACTTTGATTTCAGGTGAAGTGGAGAGAAGGATTGCGTTTGGACAGTTGAGAAGATTTGCATGGAGAGAGCTTCAATTGGCTACAGATGAGTTCAGCGAAAAGAATGTTCTCGGACAAGGAGGCTTCGGAAAAGTTTACAAAGGAGTGCTTTTGGATGGCACCAAAGTCGCTGTGAAAAGATTGACTGATTTCGAACGTCCAGGAGGAGACGAAGCTTTCCAGAGAGAAGTCGAGATGATAAGTGTAGCTGTTCATAGGAATCTGCTTCGGCTTATCGGCTTTTGCACAACGCAAACAGAACGCCTTTTGGTGTATCCTTTCATGCAGAATCTAAGCGTTGCATATCGCCTAAGAGGTAACAAAAAAAAGGCAAACTTTACTCTCTTGGTTTAGGAGGTTTAAAGTAATCGGGATTTGCGGGTTATAATAATATGCAGAGATTAAACCCAGCGAGCCAATTCTGGATTGGTTCAGGAGGAAACAGATTGCGCTAGGCACAGCACGAGGACTCGAGTATCTTCATGAACATTGCAATCCGAAGATCATACATCGAGATGTGAAGGCTGCGAATGTGTTACTAGATGAAGATTTTGAAGCAGTGGTTGGTGATTTTGGTTTAGCCAAACTGGTAGATGTAAGAAGAACCAACGTGACTACACAGGTTCGCGGAACAATGGGTCACATTGCACCTGAATGTATATCCACAGGGAAATCATCAGAGAAAACCGATGTTTTCGGGTACGGAATTATGCTTCTTGAGCTAGTAACCGGACAAAGAGCTATTGATTTCTCGCGGTTAGAAGACGAAGACGATGTCTTATTGCTAGACCATGTAAGTAAATGTTAAGAAATCTGTGATCTTTTTTTGCTTCTTCTCAAGCTTTCTCATATTGTAAAATAACAATCTCTTGGTTTTTCAGGTGAAGAAATTGGAAAGAGAGAAGAGATTAGGAGACATTGTAGATAAGAAGCTTGGTGATGATTATACAAAGGAAGAAGTTGAGATGATGATACAAGTTGCCTTGTTGTGCACGCAAGCAGCACCGGAAGAACGACCAGCCATGTCGGAAGTTGTGAGGATGCTCGAAGGAGAAGGGCTTGCAGAGAGATGGGAAGAATGGCAGAATCTTGAAGTCACGAGACAAGAAGAGTTTCAAAGGTTGCAGAGGAGATTTGATTGGGGTGAAGATTCGATTAATAATCAAGATGCTATTGAATTATCTGGTGGAAGATAGAAAGAAAAAAAAACGTTTGATTTTATAGAAGATAGATAGGAGAATCATCAGATCACGTTACATTGTAAAGTAGAAGAAGAATCAACTAGTTTTGGTTTTCCAAACATGAATCAAGTTTTTAGAATGTTGTGTATGATGTTCACATTATCCACGTATCGGCAGTGCCGGTCCAATATTTTTGGATACCCCGCGCGAAATTAAAAAATCATGCCATTTTCTTATGTTATTTTGTTAATAAAATTTGTTTTCCCACACAAATTAGCGTCTAAACATGTGAGACCCAAAGCGGTCGCTTCACTTGCCTATGCTCTGGACCGGCCCTGCGTATCGGTAATCATCCATCACCGATTCAGCACCAGTCGATCGTGGATCTTAACCCTATGTACCATAAAACCACCGGTTTAACATAACCGACGGCCATGTCTGTTAAAACTATTAATTTGTCGAAGCTATGTCTGTTAAAGAGCCTGCATTATGACAATGTCAATGTGTATAGTTTCCTTAAAAGGAATTGATAAATAGGTGAAGGAAGTTTCCGACTATATTTCCTCACCCTGTCTAATAATTATGTGAATATGTCAAGTATAAGCAAAATCATTAAGACTTTTCAGAAGATAGATTGTCAGATTGATATACATAATTTTGTACACACAAATAAAAATTAAAAAATTGACGTATAGAATGTTGTATAATATGTGTTGTGTAACAAATTTAAAAACAATCATCTCAACAATCTTTTGTTGTTATTATACTATATGTTTTTTTTTTTTGGATAAAATATTATACAATGTTCGTATGAAGAAAAAAAACATGTAGAAGTTATATACATTAAGAACACATGTACATTCTAAGACATTAACACATATATCATGAATCAACTTAATTATATAGATAGCACCGGATGCACAACAAACACCAAACGAATCCATTCGAGTTCCTTTCGAATAAATTCGAAACATATATACACATACCTCAAGATTTTTTTCCAATTGATTTATCTTTTATTTTTTTAAAAAAAATCCGTCCAAAATCAATATAATAAATTAATATATTATTATTTCAATAATCCATAGTATAAAAATAAAAATCACTAAACAACAAAAAAAAAACTTTAAAAAAAAATCAATACATCTCCGGCCGGTCTCTTATATTGTAGCTTCAAAAATTCTTGTTTGTTTGTGTCTAACTCTGAAACACATGCAAAAAATAAAAAATAAAAGTAAAGATTATATATGTATTCAATTATTATAAAATAAAATAAAATAGAAATATTGACTTTTACCTATTCTTCAGAATAAACAGCAGATACATCCTCGCTGAATTTCCAGAATCTAATAACGCACAAAATTACAATGGCCATGAGGATCAAGACAAGAACCACGATAGCTATAAGGCAAATAGTAGTACTAGTATTAATCATATTTTATATTGTTTTTCACAAGTCACAACACGATGATTTTGTATTCAACTTTTGTTTTTTTTTTTTTTTTTCTGTCTAGACAAATAGTAGTATTTATATACACCCATTTATATGTTAATAAGAATATTTTACATTTTCATAAAAATAAAATATATTCAGTATTCTTCCGTAAATAAGTTAACTTTACATTTGTATATTTGAGGATGAAAATGAAAAGTTTAACTTTTACATTTTCCTCCCGTGTTTTACATTTTTTTGTTTTGTCACTAAGGAAACAAAGAGAAAAATCTCTTCAACGAGGAGAAAATAATAGAATTCGAACAAAGGCTAAGAGAGAAGATAAAGCCCATTACTCATAAGTAGCAATCACTCTCTCTCTCTTTTTGGCCCACCGTTTAATAGTCTTGAGAAGCTATCTTTATGGTTGTGTCATATTTGTCGAGGTTCTCAACGAGTTAGAAGTTGATATTTCTGAGACTTTACAGAGTTTACAGGAAATCGAGATTGATTATTGCTACAATCTTGTCGAATTACCTTATTGGATCTCTCAAGTTGTTTCACTGAAGAAGCTTAGCATTACAAATTGTAATAAGCTATGCAGTCTCTCAGAAGTTATAGGCAACTTGAGGAATCTTGAAATGTTGAGGCTGAGTTCTTGTAATAATCTCTTTGGGCTTCCTGAAACGATCGAGAGACTCGGAAATTTACGGTTTCTGGATGCTTCCAATTGAAAAAGTTGCCTCTAGAGATTGGAAACTTGTAGAAACTGAAGAAGATTTCGATGATAGATTGTTATCAATGCGACGAAGGGGCCGTGTTCTTATGGAAAAGATTCAAACAAAAAATGAAAAATCTGACAATCACAGAAGAGGAAACAGAACATAACCTCAACTTGCTTCAACTGTTATAATGTCAATTTGCTCTGTGTGTGTGAAGTGCAATTTGATCTGTGTGTGGTGAGGCCTTGCAAGTTTGTAACATTGGAAATTATATGTGTATAGATATGATATTTTACATAACATATATTGATATATATGTAAGAAAGAAACAAGAAACAAACAGACAATGAGCCCAATACAAAATGGCAGATATAGAAAACCAGAGGATCAGACACTGGTCTTGAAATAGATAAGAGAAGTGTTTTGGTTATAAGAAGCTTTTTGTTACAGAGCATAAACAGACTCAGAATCAAAGTCGTCCATGTCATGGTCAAGTTCAAGATTGTCTGTCATGAAATCGTGAGGCAACGGATTCGAACAGCGGGAATTGTGGCTTCAGAAATTATTTGCATGATTGTGTCAAGGCTTTGCATTGGTTGTTCAGGCTCTTGAAATTGGCTTTCTGTGTTGTTGCTCTCGTCAATCAGATCGGCTGGAAGATTCTCTAAGAACCAATCATGAGTTTTGATCTCTGGAATGCTAATCCTCTGTACAAGAACAACGACATCGAAAATGTCATTTCCCAGGTGGTTTAAAGATTAGAGATGAGAAAGGGAAAGACTTACAGTAGCGGGAACGCTAAGGGTTCTCTAGGTTTTAGAATCATAAAGAGGATAATGGTGGTAGAGGAAAAGATAACGAAGAAACGTTTTCTACGCTTGGCTCTTCTGGATCTTCGAATGGATAAGCTCCAACCAACATAACGTATAATGTTACACCGGATGACCATACATCTGCAATCTGGTATTGTAACACATTCGAGAATCGGTTACTCGTCCACGGAAAAACACAGAAATTTCTTTAAATAATTAAGACGATAGTGAATTATCTGGTGGAAGATAGAAAACATATACTTTTGATTTATAGAAAGATAGAAGAACCATGTGATCACATTACTTTGTAAAGTAAAAGAAGAAGAAATCAAGTAGTTTTGGTTTTTCAACTCTGAAATATCCGGTCTCTAATTTTGTAGCTTCAAAATCATTGTTTGTATCAACTCTGAAACCCAAAAAAAAAAGAGAGTAAAAAGACTATGTAATTACTTCTATAATAATTAAAAAATAGAAATATTGATTTACCTTTTAGTCACAGTTGAGATTCAGAGTCGCCTTTTAATTCCTTCAATCTTTTAAAGCAGCAGCATATTGCAAGAATCACCATGAAGATGATGAGAGAACAACGGCAGTTAAAAGCCAATTAGTAGTATTATTCATATTCATATTGTTCTTACAAGTCACAACACGACGATTAGTTTTTGTCTAGAGAACTATAACAAAAAGTTGTGTTTTAAACTTTTTGTTTATGTTTGTCTCTTCTTCGTCTAGACAATAATATTATATACACCACCTTTGTATGCTAATACGATATTTTACATTTTCATGGAAGTAATTTTTCCGTAAATAAGTTTAGTTTTACTATATTTGAAGACGAAAGAAAATAGAGGGAACAATATCCTCAATGAAAGAAAATAATAGAATTCACAAGTAGCAATCGATCTACTCGTTATGTTTTTTCTTTTTTATAAAAAAATATGTTTGTCTGATCAAATCTCCACCATCTCTACTAGTTTTGTAAGTTCGGTCCAACCTTTGTGATAGGTCGAGTAAATATTAAAATGATCATAAGATAATTCATATATACGACATAATATTGAGCAATATAGTTAAGATTTTTCAGAAGTTAGATAGATACATAATACCAGAATTCATTGGGAATCCGTCTAGCTTGAAAGTTAATTATCGCTTGAAATTACATTTGCAGTTTGCTCGATTCAATAATCTTAATTAGTGGTGAGATTCCTGATAGTTTATTCTTTTTTTTTGGTCAAACCTGATAGTTTATTCAAAATTCTATAAGTACAAGTACGTATAAGAGTAGTTTCCGTACTTACAAAATTCATATATCTTAGTACGTATAAGCAAAATCATTAAGACTTTTCAGAAGATAGATTGTCAGATTGATATACATAATTTTGTACACACAAAAAAAAATTAAAAAATTGACATATAGAATGTTGTATAATATGTGTTGTGTAACAAATTTAAAAACAATCATCTCAACAATTTTTTGTTGTTATTATACTATATGTTTTTTTTTTGGATAAAATATTATACAATGTTCGTATGAAGAAAAAAAACATGTAGAAATTATGGGAGAACGGCTTATTCATACATAAATAATTGGCCACGGTTACAGGCCGGACATGAACTGCATATATGTGCTAATTCATATATAAACTGATATAAAATAGCTAAAACATACATTGACTTTAACAGTGTTAGTCAAACGTTAACGGGTGCTGAGTCAGACGCCTAGTCAGTAATTAATAAATGATTAGAATAATATTAGCATTAAACGTGGTCGTTTTGGCAAATAAGAAATCGATTAAGAGTAGCAGAAAAACGACGTCGTTTTCTTATTAGAGCAAAACATCATCGTTTATGCTAAGTTTTTTGTTTCATTGTGTCGTATCCTCTTATCAAAATAGGGAAGAACAACGAGAGTGAAATCCCTAAATCCATTGAGAGAAGAAAGCAGAACTACTGAAATTAGTGAGGAAATAAGGAAGCAGTCGACTGTGGATTCGAAAAGATGAGGTAAAATAATTCGAACCCTAAATCCATTTTGCTCAGAAATTTATCGTCTCTTCTGTTTAATTGATTGTTTAGTTGTTAATAATCTCCTACTCTCTTGCAATCGACTGTAGATTTCACACAGTTTTTGTGAAAATTAGAAAACAAATTATATGCCCACCAAGTGTTTGTCAGAATGTCTGTGTGAGTTTAATTTTGATATTAATGAACTTTTTATGTTTCAGTTTTGCAGACGATACAGTTTTCAATTGCGTTTACGGTGGAAAGTTTGAGACACACAATGGTGTACTATGTTATGTTGGAGGCGAGACACTTGTTGTAGAAACTCAACCTCAAGCTTTGTTTACAACCTTATCGGCTTCGTTGAATCTGTATGGAAAGAGAGTGTACTATAAACTGCCGTTTGAAGATTTGAGTGATCTGAAACTCTTATGTAACGGGTCTGGTAATTTTGAGAGAATGTGCTCGACTGCTATTTGGGTACGTGGTATTGATATATACCTGGAGGATGAAAAAGTGACAGAGGAAGATGCGGATGGTGATGAGAATGTTGCTCAGGAGACGGCTGATGGTGATGGTAATGTTGCGGAGGAGGAAGATGGTAATAATGGTGAGGTTAATAATGAAGGCAGTGATGATGATCATGATATATGTGAGGAAGAAGCTCGGGTTGAGGCTATTGTGGCTGATTTCGTTGATGAAGAAGAAAATGAGAATTATCAGGACACACCTGATAATTCTGACTGTGAGGAAGAACCAGCTGAGAGACAGACAGAAAGGTATAGAAGAGGTAGTGGAAACCTTAAGTTAATGCAGGTGTTTGACAGTATTAAAGAGTTTAAAGAAGCTGTGGTTGAGTATGTATTAAAAGAAGGATGGAATGTCAAATACACAAGGTGGGGAAGCGACATATCGGAGGTTAAGTGTGTAGTTGAAGATGATGATTGTAAGTGGAGACTTTACTGCTCTTTTGAGGAACCCCTTGGAAAATACATGATCAAGACTTATGAAGATGACCATACTTGTATCAAAGATGGTCGTAGCAAGGTAATAACTCAAGAGGTGATTGCACAACTGTTTGTAAATGATGTGAGAAAAGATCCAAATTTCAGACCAAGGGATATGCAAGCTCAGATCGAAGAGAGGTACAATGTGATTGTGACAGATGACCAATGTAGAAAGGCAAAGAAAAGAGCATTTGACATAATACAAGAAGAACACGATGAACAGTTTAGAAGGATGAAAGACTACATGTTAGAGATATTAAAGTACGTTATATGACTTGAGTATGCTTAATTCACAATCTCTGTCCACACAAACTAAATTCAGTCACTTTTTTTTTCTAGTTCTAATCCTGGTACAAGTGTGGGGCTGGTGACATTACCTGGAGAAGATGGAAAAGAGAGATTTGAGTCTTTCTATGTGTGTTTTGAAGCACTGAGGAGAATATGGATTGCACGCGGCCTATCTTTGGGATTGATGGATGTTTCTTGAAATCCAATGTCAAAGGACAACTACTAGCAGCCGTAGGAAGAGACGCAAACAATCAAGTTTACCCTGTTGCTTGGGCAATCGTGCAAGTGGAAGACACAGATAGTTGGTTGTGGTTCATCAGGAAGCTTAAAGCCGATTTACAGCTTGTTTCGGATGTCGATTTTCTAGGTTTCGGATGCCAAGTAATCTGTTTTGCGTTTGGCTATGTAGTTTTTTGGTTACTTTCGGCTTAGTCAACTCTTGCTCTCGGCTTAATCAAAACTAATATTTTACTGATACTTATTCTCTTTTACATAATTCGACCATTCAAAATACATACCAAACATAGACAAATTCCATCAACAAACTCCTTTTATCGTTTTAACAATGCCAAGATCATTACCTTAGGATGATAAGGTAGAATACACACATTACTAGACCACACACAATCATGTTTTTTAAACTACGTAACTCAATCTCACACCAACTGACCGTAGCTTTCATATCTCCAATATCCTTCTCAAATCCATGGACAGAAGCTTTGATCTATTCGATGTCCTTCTTGTAACAATTCACAACATCTTCACAGGTTCGAGTTTTACATTGCAAGGTACCAATCTCAGTTTCGATTGCTCGTAAACCTTCCTCTAAGCTTCCAATGCCTCCTTTAAGCTTCTCAACCACAAGTGAACTGCAGATTTGTCGAATTCTGAGGCAAAATTTTGAAAACCCTAAATCCCTAATTTGTGTTCTGTCGCGAGGAAGAAGAAGAATATATCTTCTGAGGAACAGTCATTTTATTTATTTCTCTTCTGTAGCGTTTTTAATACTATACGACGTCGTATATGATGTGGCACCGGATCCATCTCACGTGGCATATGACTCATCGTCCGTTAACGGTTTTACTAACGCTGTTACATCCAATTGTATATTTTAGCCAATTGTATTAGTTCATGTCTATTTTTTGAATTTTATATCAGTTTATGTATGAATTAGCACAGATATGCAGTTCATGTCCGGCCTGTAACCGTGGCCAATTGTTCATGTATAAATAAGCCGTTCTCCCGTAGAAGTTATATACATTAAGAACACATGTACATCCTAAGACATTAACACATATATCATGAATCAACTTAATTATATAAATAGCACCGGACGCACAACAAACACCAAACGAATCCATTCGAGTTCCTTACGAATAAATTCGAAACATATACACACATACCTCAAGATTTTTTTCCAATTGATTATCTTTTATTTTAAAAAAAAATCCGTCCAAAATCAATATAATAAATTAATATATTATTATTTCAATAATCCATAGTATAAAAATAAAAATCACTAAACAACAAGGAAAAAACTTTTAAAAAAATCAATACATCTCCGGCCGGTCTCTTATATTGTAGCTTCAAAAATTCTTGTTTGTTTGTGTCTAACTCTGAAACACATGCACAAAATAAAAAATAAAAGTAAAGATTATATATGTATGCAATTATTATAAAATAAAATAAAATAGAAATATTGACTTTTACGTATTCTTCAGAATAAACTGCAGATACATCCTTGCTGAATTTCCAGAATCTAATAACGCACAAAATTACAATGGCTATGAGGATCAAGACAAGAACCACGATAGCTATAAGGCAAATAGTAGTACTAGTATTAATCATATTTTATATTGTTTTTCACAAGTCACAACACAATGATTTTGTATTCAACTTTTGTTTTTTTTTTTCTGTCTAGACAAATAGTAGTATTTATATACACCCATTTATATGTTAATAAGAATATTTTACATTTTCATAAAAATAAAATAGATTCAGTATTCTTCCGTAAATAAGTTAACTTTACATTTGTATATTTGAGGATGAAAACGAAAAGTTTAACTTTTACATTTTCCTCCCGTGTTTTACATTTTTTTGTTTTGTCACTAAGGAAACAAAGAGAAAAAATCTCTTCAATGAGGAGAAAATAATAGAATTCGAACAAAGACTAAGAGAGAAGATAAAGCCCATTACTCATAAGTAGCAATCACTCTCTCTCTCTTTTTGGCCCATCATTTAAGGGTTTATAGCCAATGTAGACACTTTTTAGAAAGTATTTAACAATATAAACACTTTCCAGAACCAGCACACTTTTACAACTGTTCATATTTTTTTAATACCACTTTGTCCTTCAACAAAGTAAAGAGAAAGGAAAGATCCTGAAATTTTTAGTTAGATAAGGTAAAATCTGGACAATTTATAAATTATTAAAACATTAGAAATGAGTGGTTGAGATTAAAAGAGAACAAAAAACGTCGATATATGTTTCTTCAACAAAAATCAAAATCCCTATGAAAATTACAGTTTTGATCAAAGAGACATCGTCTCCTCTGTTTCCACCTCTCACGTTCCTCTGCTTCTTCTCTCGCCATCTTCAATCTCCTCATCAAATTAGAAGACAAAGAAACACGATTGAGGAATTACGCCGGTGACGATTCCTATTTCAAATCAGATGCATTCCGACCACCATCTCGACACTTTCCGACGACTACCCATGTCGTCGTCCCTCTCAATGTCTGTCAGATCTCGCTCATGGCTGTAAACCTTAATCTCCGAAGCTTGTTTTCCGATGGCGAACACACAACAGATCACGAACCAGATTCTGATCTTTGCTGCAACTTCTGGCGATTACTTTGCCGTCGACATCGCTAACTTTTCTGGAGAGCTCTCGACTTCATCTTTGTTTCTGGATCTGTGGATTATGAAGTTTTGTTCTGGTTGGGAGGTTATTGTTTCTCTCTAAACGGATTGATGGAAGTTGTTTGTGTAAAGTGATTATGAGATCTCATTTTAGATGATCTTATTTGAGGTGCTATAAGGTTTTCACTCAATTCTAACACTTTCTCGCCATCATCAAATAAGCGAAGCTTGAAATGCTACTTCATAACAATGGATATGTATAGAATTGGTAACAATCCTGGTGGAGCAAGTATACCCAGGTGCCAAAATTGGAGGAACTTATCCGATTCTAAACAGTATTGGGAAGCCATGTAAACCAGAGAGAAATTTATCATTAACTAAAATCGGGGTATGTGCTATACTTGATTTTGTTTTACTGTATTTTACAAGACAAGATGGTCTTTATTCCTTACTTTCTTAGATTCCTTAAAATAAGATGGTCTTGATCTCTATTGAAAGTGCAAGTTAACTCGCTACTGCTTAAGTGGATGAAGGAATTAGAGAAAATATTTTATGGAAATGTTGCCTATTATGCAACGTTACTTCCAGGAGCTAAACCAAATGCACTACAAATCACAATATGGAGGTAAAAGTTTCAATAACATCGTGCTTTATGCATTGACTTTGGTAGAGATTATACAATAAAATAGCACGGGTTGAATGTATATGCATTATGGCAGCTATAGATAATGGATTTATCTCGGAAAATTTGGAATGTAGTAACGTATTTTCTGATGATGGAACAACAACATCAGGATGAGTGGTGAGTTTAGTTTGAAGCCAGTAATATAAACCACATGAGAATGAGTGGTGTATGCTTAGAACTTTAGAGAAGTAACAAAACTAACTCAGACTTAGCTTTTAATTTAAGACTCTTGGATGAAATATGTCCATTTGGATATGTCCAGTTAGTTACAACCAAATGTTCAAAACCGAATGGACGATGTGTGTGACAATGGATGGGTTATCGTGGACACTCTAGCCTCCTGTTATTAAACATGTCCATTTGTCATTGTAAACGTGGACGGGTTATCGTGGACACTCTAGCCTCTTGTTATTAAACATGTCCATTTGTCATTGTAAATATGGACGGGTTATCGTGGACACTCTAGCCTCTTGTTATTAAACATGTCCATAATCGAATGGCTGTAAACCAAATGTTCATAATCGAATGGACGGTGTGTGTAATAAAGGATAAACGAAAACATGTCCATTTGGAAATGACAAAATGTTCTGCATCGAACTTGACAAAAACCACAAACACCTTAAGAATGGACGCTTCCCTTCTCGAACATCCGAGCCAAGTCTCTGCGACAAAACCACAAACACCTTATATGCATTGTTCCAGATTATGATAAGGAGACTAAAACATCCAAATAATGATTACCTTCACAAGCAGCAAGACATCCTAAACATCTTCAACAAGCAAAGCATATCTACGATGAGAGCCAATTTAAAATCAAATTTTCAATTTAGGGTTTAAAACTAGGATGCGTTCTAAACCAATTTTTGGCATATTTAAAAGATCATAACTTTCAATTTAGAGTTTAAAACTAAGATCCAGATTCAAGAGCATTGACTGAAAATGTTAAACCCTTTCACCATATCAATCTACTAAACAAAATAATGGGGGATAACAAAAAGAAGAAGGAAGAAGCAAATCTGACTTGAGCATCGGAGATAGTGCTGGGAGATTTGAGCAATCGGAGATAGTGCTGGAAGTCTGAGCTTGCCGTATTCGGCGACGGGCATGGTGAGGTAAATACACAAAATAACACGACGAACTTCAGAACAAAAACCAAAGAAAGAGACGATTCTTTGATTGCTTACACTGTCTTAGTTCTGTCTTCCTCAACAGTTTAGGCTTTCTCGATGATTTCTCCGGCTTGACTTCTTCCGGTGTTGGAACCGCCGGCTTCTCTTCTTCCTTATTTTCTTCTCTTTTCTCTTCTTCTTTAGTTTATTCCACCGCAGATTTCTCCTCCTCTGTTTTATCTTCCTTCGCCGGCGTCGGAGCAGTGAATTCCCATTTGTGTAAAGCTTCCATCGTTTTTTCGTCCGCCGTGAACAATAGTAATGAAACTGTAAAAAGGTTAGTTTAGTTTAGAGAGTAAACGAGGGTTAAGTTTTGAGAAGGGTAAAATAGATATTACCTCCAAAGAAAGTGTGTCAATATTAGAAAGTATCTATAATGTTAAATAAGTTTTAAAAAGTGTCTCTAATGTTAAATAAATTTTGGTTTTCCAAACATGAATCAAGTTTTTTTTTTTTCATTTAGTTATATATAGAATGTTGTGTATGATGTTCACATTATCCACGTATCGGCAGTGCCGGTCCTATATTTTTGGATATCCCGCGCAAAATTAAAAAATCGTGCCATTTTTTAATGTTATTTTGTTAATAAAATTTTTTTTCCCACACAAATTAGCGTCTAAACATGTGAGATCCAAAGCGGTCGCTTCACTTGCCTATGCTCTAGACCGGCCCTGCGTATCGGTAATCATCCATCACCGATTCAGCACCAGTCGATCGTGGATCTTAACCCTATGTACCATAAAACCACCGGTTTAACATAACCGACGGCCATGTCTGTTAAAACTATTAGTTTGTCGAAGCTATGTCTGTTAAAGAGCCTGCATTATGACAATGTCAATGTGTATAGTTTCCTTAAAAGGAATTGATAAATAGGTGAAGGAAGTTTCCGACTATATTTCCTCACCCTGTCTAATAATTATGTGAATATGTCAAGTATAAGCAAAATCATTAAGACTTTTCAGAAGATAGATTGTCAGATTGATATACATAATTTTGTACACACAAAAAAAAATTAAAAAATTGACATATAGAATGTTGTATAATATGTGTTGTGTAACAAATTTAAAAACAATCATCTCAACAATTTTTTGTTGTTATTATACTACATGTATTTTTTTTTGATAAAATATTATACAATGTTCGTATGAAGAAAAAAAACATGTAGAAGTTATATAGAACACATGTACATTCTAAGACATTAACACATATATCATGAATCAACTTAATTATATAGATAGCACCGGATGCACAACAAACACCAAACGAATCCATTCGAGTTCCTTTCGAATACCTCAAGATTTTTTTCCAATTGATTTATCTTTTATTTTAAAAAAAAAATCCGTCCAAAATCAATATAATAAATTAATATATTATTATTTCAATAATCCATAGTATAAAAATAAAAATCACTAAACAACAAGGAAAAAACTTTTAAAAAAATCAATACATCTCCGGCCGGTCTCTTATATTGTAGCTTCAAAAATTCTTCTTTATTTGTGTCTAACTCTGAAACACATGCACAAAATAAAAAAATAAAAGTAAAGATTATATATGTATGTAATTATTATAAAATAAAATAAAATAGAAATATTGACTTTTACCTAGACTTCTGCAGAATAAACTGCAGATACATTCTCGGTGTATTTCCAGCATCTAATAACGCACAAAATTACAATGGCCATGAGGATCAAGACAAGAACCACGATAGCTATAAGGCAAATAGTAGTACTAGTAATAATCATATTTTATATTATTTTTCACAAGTCACAACACAATGATTTTGTATTCAACTTTTGTTTTTTTTTTTCTGTCTAGACAAATAGTAGTATTTATATACACCCATTTATATGTTAATAAGAATATTTTACATTTTCATAAAAATAAAATATATTCAGTATTCTTCCGTAAATAAGTTAACTTTACATTTGTATATTTGAGGATAAAAACGAAAAGTTTAACTTTTACATTTTCCTCCCGTGTTTTACATTTTTTTGTTTTGTCACTAAGGAAACAAAGAGAAAAATCTCTTCAACGAGGAGAAAATAATAGAATTCGAACAAAGGTTAAGAGAGAAGATAAAGCCCATTACTCATAAGTAGCAATCACTCTCTCTCTCATTTTGGCCCATCGTTTTATTGTTATTATTATAAAATGATCATAAGAAAATTCATAAATTTTACTTATGCACAATAATTAAGATTTTACAGAAGATAAGATTGATACACATAATTTTGCACCCCAAAAATATTGTGTTGTATAGCAGACGAAACTTGAAATATTTTATGAAACTGAAAAATAAGAACCTTTTTACGACACAAATTTAAAAATAAACATCTCAACAATCTTTGGTTGGTAATTGGTATGGTACATACAGATCTGTTCATATGAAGAACATAAACATGTATGAGTTTTACATAAGAACACATGTACATTCTAAGACATTAGCACACATATCATGAATCAACGTATATATATATATATATATATAACCACATGCACAACACCAAACAAATCCTCCAGTCAAGCTTCTTGGAAACATGTACATACATACCTCTAAGATTGGTAAGGAAATATGGAGTCATCGAAGAAATGATCAGGCAAACCTACAGATCCTGATCCTGCGGCTGCTAGTTCTTGATCATGGCTTGAGGAGGCCTGGTTGCAACCGAAACCATCTACAATCCGAGCCAAATCATCACTCAAAGCAGAAGGATCATGAGAAGGCAACATAGTTTGAGTCAAGCTCGGTGGTTCATGGAGCCAAATTGGAGAATTGTTTTGACTGAAGTGGCTTTCGTCAAGTGTTTTGAGAGATGGGAGGTTGTTGTTGAAGTCTTGAAGATAAGAGACAAGGAAACCGAAGTCGGGGTTACTGGTAATGGAGTTTTCTTTGATGAGGAGATTGAGAATGTTTAAGTCATTAGGGTTAATAATGCTGCTACTACTCATGGGAAGAGGAGGAGGTTGAAGAAAGTAATGGAACAACTGGAGCTTAGCCATCTCAGCTTGGAGATTTAGTAAAGCTTGATCTTCGATTGGAACAAGTCCTCTTAGGTTAGACAGAGACAAGAGCTGAGATAAGCTCGAGAAGATATCATCGGTTCTTGGACGATGAGTCATGGGATCAAAACCCATATGAATCAGCTTCTTCTTCAAATGAGTGTTCCAGAAATTCTTGATCTCGTTGTCTGTTCTTCCTGGTAAGTGACTTGCAATCATTGACCACCTTATACGATCATCACCAATAACAGTTTTCAATGAGTTAGGGTACAAAAATAATCCAGATCAACTATTCAAGAATGAGGAAGAGTTTTTTACTTGTTGCCAAGAACCGCGTGAAGGTTCAGAATGGTCTGTTCTTCTTCGGAAGAGAATTTTCCTCGCTTGATATCGGGTCTCAAATAGTTTGTCCATCGTAGCCTGCAACTCTTCCCACACCTGTTAAGACCTGCATATAGAGAGAGACATAGATATTTAACAAGACAAGACTTTAAATAAGACTCGATATATTCAAACACAAGAGCTATAGGTTTCATTAAAGTCTTGATCAAGATAGTTTACCAGCGAGCTTGGGAAGGGCACTCCAGCTGCTATGGCCATGTTTGTGAATATAATTGATGAGTTTATCATCTTCTTCAGGCAACCATGGACCTTTCTTCAGACCGGTTTCATCTGAGCCAGGAGATCTTCCCATGTTTGATCAACGATCTGTATCTAACAACGGTCTCTCTTCTTGTTTACCTTCTTCTCTTTACTGTTATTATTTTCTTCAAAAGATTTGGTCGCTTGCCTCCTTTCTTCACAACCACTAACTGCTTCTTATTTCTATTTTATATTATTAATTCGAGCTTCCTTCTCTCTTCAATGTCCATTCGCCACGTGCTTCTTTCCTATTCGCATACCGAAACAACCCATGTCGCTTTCACCCTTCAAATTCCATTTTCTATTCTTTATTCTCTCATAACCACTTACAGTCCTAAGCAATGCGAGCAACCTTCTTCTCCGACAGATCTCGAGATCCTTAGTGCTGAGTCCTGTGGTTAACTGATTAATATCGTCAGAGACCAGCAAACATGAGAACATGATCATAGTCCTGTGGAGGAGAAGAAGGACAGTATAGGAATTAGACAAGAGAGCTATAAACTGTTTCAAATCGCCCATATTTTTTAATCATTGGCTGACAAAAACAAAAACGAGAAAGGATTTAAAATGAAGTCAGCGCCAACAACAGATGTCACCACAAGGATGGCTAAAGAGAAATCTCATTTGGCACGCAAAGATAGGTTTTCAATTGCGTCATCCATTTCAAGACTCATTTATGTATTTGGTATTCTCTAATACTATATAACAAATCTTATATTTGTATTTCATTCGTATCAAGCCACGAACCCTAAGAGCTCTTTTTGTCTCTGAAAAATGAGATAGATGAAGCAGAAAAAACTATAAGTCCGACAAAGTAACAATGTAAAGTTTTTGGTATTATTAGAAGAGACGTTACTGTTGATAATGTGACAGGCTTGATGTTGACACATATTGAAAATTGGAAGAAGCTTGTTAGAGGAGAGGTTGGTGCAGAAAGTGATCTAAATCTCCACCATCTTTGAAACCTACAAGACTTTTTCCCCCACTGCCTCTGTGCATTGGACCAAATGGCATTTACTGTCTTTTTCTTCTGTGTCTTCTCCACAAAGTAGATCATATGGTTTCCTGCAATATTTCAAATGAAAGACAACTTGTCCTCAAGAAACAAATTTTACGATGTTTAGGATTGGAGAAGGAAACGTTTGTCAAATGGTCAATGTTTATATAATAACCTTCACGAGTACAGGTTTACATTGTGTATCAACAGTCAATAGTTCTGTATTTAGCAAATATCATTTGTTATAAAGTGGTTCGCAAGCCGACTATGAAAAGACCATTAGGTTAATTCCATCATATAATAAAACTTCGAGGCAGCATCATGTAGGAATATTTTCATCAAACCCAAGTAAGATAGGCCTACGAGTAGAGTACTATGGAGTTCTAAGGGTTTAAGCTAGTAAATTTCATCATGTCAAAGGAAGATAAGCCTACAAGTTTCAAAATGTTGGAACAAAGGAGAAACTAAGAAAAAAATTCTGGAAAAAGAGAGAGATTTGAGTTGCTTGTTCATCTAGGGTTTCTCAATAGAGTGGACCACAATCTCACTGGAGGAAGCAGGTACAGTATATATTAAAGAAATAAGAAAGGCACTAAGCTATATACTAAACAATTAATTCTGAGATACGTTATATCACCTTTTCTTTTTTCCAAACATTATGTCACTTAAACCGTTCTTTTCCTCTAATATAAAAATTGGTTGTAGATGTCAGCTAAACAAGTGATTTTGCTTCTTCTCCTAAGTTCCTAACCAACACATCTAAACCCCGACTTTCAAAGCCACGTTTGAAAAAACTTTCATTCACCACTTCCCTATTGTCTGTAAATGTGAAGCATCGAGCTCAGGACTATATTAGTCAGATACAAATGCAAAGTGTATATCCAAAGAGCATTTTCCAACTTTGTGGATGAATTATGTGCAGTGAAATATTAAAATTGTTGGTTCTTACACAATTTAAGAGAAAACCAAGACGCTTGTGTTGAGAATTTCATCAGCATCAGTAAGGATCCTGAAAGAGATTGCAGTGAGTGAAAACAACAAAATGAGACATATGCACATACGTATAATCGTCTTCAAGAACAAGATTTGAGTTCATGGGTATATTCAAAACAACAAGTTAAACTTCTTTTTTCAACTGTTCACATGGAAGCAACCTTGTTGGAAAAAACAGGAAGTCTAGATGTGGGGCCAGGAGACTTTTTTTTTTTGGTAATTTCGATCATACATTAATCTAATAATGGTTGGGTATTTCAACATTCGGTTTTGTTAGCTATTGGTCTAAAGACGCATCTTCTTTGTTTATATAGAAAAATATCTGATTATTAAAATCAATAGATACAGACAAGAACTCACCTTTCAAAATCTTCTAGCATTACACTTTCCTCGAACGTTACATCTGCCAGAAATACATCACAAGAAAACTAACAAACATGGGACAGAGATAACAGGAAGAATAAGAACGTATTACACTTTTATAAAATAAAGTCATTCAAATTGTGTGGGCCGTAAGCGTTGTTTTCTTAGCCATCAACCACTACATGTAACTTTAAGCGGCTAAGTTCCTTTCGTTGATGACATCAATTTACAGCTAAAGACAGTGAAAGATAGAGAGGGAGACAATGGACTTACGCAATCTTAATTAGAGCTCCACAGAATCCTTTTAGATTTATCAATGGCATCTACTAGTAAAATATATTGATGAAGCAATGCAGCAGAAATAATATCTTCATTAAATTCAAGAAAACATAACTATACAAAAAATGTGTATAATCACCTACAAAAACACGAGTTGCTAGACGACCAGAGATCGATCCTGCATTTGATCAAATTTGGTCTGCTATCGTTATATGAGGAGATATAGATGTATGATTGCTGTAACAGGTCCTAAGACAGAGGACATGGAATTCTATTCGAACAAAATCATCTGCTAGCTCTATGCGTGGTCACAACTAAAGCACCTATTGACACCTTAATGCTGGATTTGATGAGATTGATCTATGCCACATGCAAGGAAAGGCACAATTGTATTTACATGATTAACTATTTGTAGGCTATGGGCTTTAAATAAACGGCCACTGAGATATATTTTCTTCAGCAGTCAAAACTTTTAACTTAATAATCCTCCCATGGTATAGGATCAAACAATTTTGTATTGACCTCACTCCAATTGTAGAAGAGAATGATGCTACAGAAATGCATGTGTAAAAGGTTGTACCTTTGCATTATAAGATTTGTTAGAACCAATCATATAGCCCAAAAAAGACGTCTCCATAGAAGATCCCAATACGCTGAAACTGCAAGCAAACCGCGTTTGTATATTGATTGAACTAGTTAGTCGAAATGCTCATAAAGAATAACTATCTATATGTTTTATTACGCTTAAAATATTTGTGTATATATATATATATATGTCTATGCACCACCATCTAAAAAGTTAGTATAAGCTAGATAAAAAGGTAAAAAGAAACCATTTAACTTGACAATCTACAAAAAGTCTAAAAGCTCCAGCTTTCACAATAATCAAGAGGAGGTTATATATATAAAAATAAAGCACAGTTGAAAAGATTTAGAAAGCTTTCAGAATAATCAAGAGGAGGTTATGTCATCATTTCCATGGAGCATGTAAAGGAAAGCAAGCTCGAAATCATGTTCGAACTGTTTTACCATATGTTTGAAGCAATTGCAATTGCTCATTGAAATTAATCAAAACTGATACTGAAAATTGGCGATAGTGAATGAATAAAAAAAAATGGGCAGAAGCATCAACGAACCTTAGAAGTTAAGAGAGTCGATCTTGTTCATCATTTCTTCACAGGCATCAAGAAGAAGACAATGAGAAAATCTCAAAGATCCTGCACAAGTAACATTTGTTGCTTTTAAGGAAATAGTAGTTTGATGTAAAACAAGCTAATAAAGGGTTTGGTCTTTTCACGAAAGTATAAGACCAAGACAAAACACAGAGGAAGCTTTTTGCATGAAAAGCAAGTCACATGTTGTGATCCAGAAGCACCAATCTTTGCATGAAAATATACGTAAGACGCTTACATAATATAATAATCTTGTCAAAAGCATCATAGAAAGCTGTGCAGACCTTTAAAGCACATGGCTGGAGTTGGTAAGACATGTCTTCAGAAAAATAGTTCCAATAAAAAATAGTACAAAGCTATTCATATGAAAACCTCATAAATCGCCTTTAGATATGCATCTTTGTCTTAAGCTTCTTGTACTTAACATTAAGAACACCGGCTTATCTTACAGACTTCAACATTTGGACCCTATGGTTGCTCACAAACACACACACACAAAAAAAAAAATTCAAAGTAAAATTGACGACTTGATCAGTTTGAAATGCAGAATAGAAATCTCTCAAGTGTAAACCGGTGGGTGTGAACAGCACTGAGGTAGCTGTCAAACTCAACTTCGGATGATTCTAGGAAAACAATCATAAATCTGCATTAAAAAAAATCTAAAGTTTTGACCATTAATGGCCATATATAATAATTGTGGGCAGATAGATCTTTTCAAAATGTCTTTTGACTTAATCCTTAGATGTAAGGTATTAGGTAAATCACCGGGATCCAGATCAGAGCTATTTCAACAGTTTTGTTATTCCACTAAAAATGATTATGAGAAATCAGTAAAACATGTGAATCTACCACAGCTAGTCAACAAGAGCAGCTAACATCAAAACATCTAACTAACAACCTAGCAATATAGCATCTTACAGATTTGTTGGCTACCAAAAAAGAACAAATACCTGTCAAGAACCAAAAAGAGTAGCTTGGGAGAGGAATATTTCGATTAGCAAGATCTTTAATTAGCAGCATCTCAGTGAGTAGGCGCAAATCTCAACCCCCGAGATCATGTGAATAATATATGAATCGAATCTGCAATCAAGTATTTACAGTAAGAAGTGGATTGGATTAGAACATATAGCTGTAGTACTAAATAATGTTTTTAATCATCGGTCGTATTCAAACTTCATAGAAAAATAAAACAAAGAGAAGAATGCCTAATTTAAGAATATTATATCATCAATCCGTACTTGGTAAAGAAGATTTCAATACCACTGAATGAGAAAATTCTTGGCCAGATCTTCGATGTATATACATATCTATTAAATTAATAAGGCAGTAAGCAAAACAAAAAAATCAACAGCCATTGTTGACTAACACAAAAGCGTTTAACAAAACTAAAGAAGACTACACCTATGAAGTCTCTCTGAGACTATATTTCACATTACCAAAGATGAAATCCATTCACAAATTCCAGAAAAAAAAAAAAATCATAGCATTTCTTTCGATTGCATAAACGAAAAATATCATCCAATTTGTTCAATCATACAATTTCATCAAATCGGACGCCTCGTGTCAAGACTTTATATAGTTTCATCGTGGAAACTCCCTCGAAAACGTAAATAAATTCATAATTTTCCCGCTATTTTGGATTTTCCTTTTTTATGAACTCAAATGATTGGAAAATGATTTCTGAAGAAAAAAAAGAAACATTGAGCATTACATATTAAACTCATAGAATTCATGCGAACTACTTAATGAGAAAGATGGTACAGCAACAATGACAAAGTAACATCCCAAAGAGACCATCAATGGCGGTTTTCAAGCAGATTTTGCAGCTTCAGCTGCTTCTGCTGCTGCTTCTTCCTCTTGCAGCTTCTTCAGAGAAGGAGGTGGTCTCACTACAATGCTTTTCTTCCATTGCCGGTCGAGTTTCCTCGACAACCTTTTCCCTATCCCTTCTTCCATCTCCCTCTCCCTCCTAACCGTCAATATCCGCGCAACCTAAAATTACCCACAACCAAAACAACATATCTTTAGTACCGGACAAGAGATAGAGAGGTAACCCCAAAACCAAAAAAAATCAACTTCATCTAGAGCTAGTTTGATGCATTGGAAACAAGACATTGCGCGCAAAGCTCGAAATTCATGTCTAATAAAAACCGCATTTTTATAACAAGATAGGCCGAAGAAGCTGTGTGCAAGAAGACTCTATACATGGACCTGAAACCTCAGGCGAGTAGATTAGACAAAGTAAATGGATTTGACTCAAATGTTAAATCACTAATCAACATTCTTTCTCCTGCAAAAAAAGCAATGACTTTCCATCTTAGTTACCATTGTTATAGCTTAGAGATTACTATATAATCTGTAGAAACACACACACACATTGGTTATAGAGGTTGCAAACATACTTCAAATTAGTTTCTATGGTGATGTGTTTTCATCAAGACACCATAAATCCCAAAATCGACTCTATAGGGATACAGCGAATTTGCCAAAATCGAGTAGATAACAAAGGAGATTCCTTGTAAATGTCAAGCAATTTCGCCTAATTTTGCATAAAACAGGGAAAATTCGTATACGACCCAACAGAAGAAAAGCTTACTTGTTTCTTCATTCGGCGAAAATCGCTTGATTTAAACTCGTTCCTTGCCGATTTCTGGAGACGGAGCATGAACAGCTCTCCTTTTAGGTCAATAACCTCCTCGTTAAGCTCCTCCGTCGTCTTAGCTCTGATATCTTTCAATTCCGCCTCTCTTTTCGACATCATCACCACCGGCGCCGCCAAGGGTTTACGAGACGACGACACCGTCGCCGCCGGCACGCGAGCTGAAACCTGGTGCTGGATTCTGATACCATGGAACGAAGACGAACTTGATGTCGCGGAAGCAGATCCTCGACGGAAAATCGCCGCCGTTCCCGGCGAAGCAATGGAGAGACTAAGCATTGTGGCTATGGCGGAAGAAGAGGAGTGTTTACTCTCGAATTTTGAGGATAACGAAGAAACTCTCGGGATAAGGCTTCTCTTATATATTCCCGTTTGGCCCAAAATTTACCTTTAATTACGAAATGGTCCCAATAGTTTCGAAATTACAAACGGTAGTCAGACAAAATGTAACAATTAGGACAAACCATCACCTATCTCTCAGTTTGCCCCGATAATTATTTCAAATTACAAAATATTCCCGATAGTTTCTAAATTGCAAATGGCGGTATTCTTTTTCTTCTTCTTTTTTGACAGCAAATGTTGACACTTTCAATTTAAATAGCAATACTCGAGATGCTGAATAACTCAAAACACACTTATGTATTATTATATCTATCGGGAACCAAGTTATATAACCTGAAATGTTTTAAATCAAACAAACATTCGAAAAACTTCTCTTTTTAAAAGCTACAAAGTACAAATTTTGCAACCCCGCCCCATCTGATATTTACAACTTCTCAATACATATTTTTCAAATTTCTTGATTTCGCCGCAGAATAAAAAATAATCATCAGCAGCAACCCCATTTATTCTGAGCAATCCTCTGTTTTTCAGATGCACTCATCTTCATTCTTGATTATTGTGGTCTTTCTTCTTCTTGATTATGTTGTTTTCAAAAACTCAATCTACGTTGGTTCGCGGTGTCGGGTTGCCCAACTCGAGCTCAAGGCTCTAAGCCGTTGAAAATACTCACCAAGAGCCAATAATCCTCGAGCCGCTTGTCGCGTGGTCAAGATCCTATGCATTTGTTGCAATGTCTCATGTCTCAAGTGATCAGCCTGAAAACAATACAAACAAATCAAGAAACTGATACCATTGTCCTAAAATGTGTTTTGATTAAAAAAAAAAGATTAGATCTTTACCTGATTTACAAAACTGACCAAAGCTTCTAATCTCTCCATTGCAGAATTCACCTGAGGAATGTAACTTCCTTCACCGAGATGTCCAGCTGCAACGCAATCCGCAAGCGTGTGTTGCAGCTTCTCCATACCTTGAGATAACGCGTCTTCGGCTTGCTGACACGATTGTCTTAGATTGCATACATCTAGAATTTGTTGATCCGTCAAGATATCAAAATGTGGCAAAAGAACCTGCAAGAAATTGAGCATTTTAAATCATGTTTCTTCGATAAAAATTACGCGATAGTTCTTTGTTTATGTTTTTTACCTTGAGAAGATCCGAAGGTCGAAATCCGCCAATCCACAAGAAAAACCGTTCTGCTGAAGTTTTCCACATCCCTGACATGACGAAGAAAACATCCGCTTTTGCAGCGGATGATTTCATCCGGAAAAGCTCAAAGTAATGTTTCATGGCGGTTTCGACAAGCATACGAAGCTCGACATCACTAACGTGTCCGTGAAAAACCGTTCTCAGTTCGCATATTTGTCTGTCTTGTTCTTCAACCCAATGTCCATATTCCATCTCAAATGCAGCAATCCCTGTAAATTGATAAGTTTCAAAATCTTGATGTTCAAATTCTCATTCTTGTAAAAATACTCGGTTGTTCTTAATACAAACCTGGATTCATAGTTTCCGAGAAACCGAGTGAATTAGTATCTATTCCGTTCCCAACGTAGAATCCCTGCAAACACAAATTTCTATCAGAAATCGCAATATATTTTGGAAAACGAAAGAAAGGGAGAATAGATTTCATTTCATTAACCTGTTGTCTAGCACGATCGAGTTCTTGCTCTAATTGAATTAGCTTCAACCGGCTTGTTTCCAGCTGCTGAACATAAGCCTGCAAAAAAAAAAAAACAGAACCAAATCTCCAACTAAATAAACAAACTGAAACAATTTACTAAGGGGAAAATAATGTCTATAAGCTTTTCATACCTTCTTGCGCAAACGACTTTTCCTAGCAGCCTCGCGGTTTTGCGCAAGCCGTCTCTGTATCTGTAACGGTATAAAGATTCAGTAAATTACGATCAAAAATCGATAGAAGCATTTGTAATTAGTAATTACCTTATCAGGATGTCTAGACGTGGAAGCTTCTTGATCAAACATGTGAGGAGTTCCTGCTGTTCCATGGGAAGTATCCTCTGACTAGAAAAATGATTTCAAGAAATAAAAAGCTTTTAGATTTCTGAAAATAAGAAATGCTATCATCAAGAGCTTGAAGAACAACGAAGCAAAAAAGTACCAAGTTGTTGTCTAGTTTCTGATTATTCGGTATTATAATGTGGCTTTGTGTGTTCATATTCCCATTGCCAATATTGCTCTTGAAGGTTTCTCCCCACATACCAATTTGATGGAGAGGTTCGTATATACCAACTCTTCTCGGTGGCACGAAATGTGTCGATGTCGAATTCATGTTTTTCCTCAACTGGAAATCAAGAAATACAAAAGTTTTTAAACAATGTGTGAAAGCATATTAAACCAAACAAATCAAGAATTCCGAAGAACAAAATCGAAAAAAGATAAGCATTAGGTCTCACTAAAAGTTAGATCACACATAATCAAACAAGCATAGCAAGTAAAGCAAATTGTAAAAATTGTGACGTTTCTTCACCAAATCTTTTGAAGAAAACAGAACGAATCACCAAAAAAAACTTAAAGGGTATGAAGATTCCCTAAGATCTTGGAGAACACCAAAAGATCACAAGTGAAACAAATGTTGTAATGACAGCTAAAAGAACATAAAGGTTGCAACTTTTCTACCTCCTCATATTCTTCCTACAATCTATTACCTACACCGATAAAAACAAAAGATCAAAACTTGCCTACCCGAAAAAAACCCTATCCTCGATAGTGTTTGGAGGGTGTCAAATAGATAAGTTCATAGAATTTGTGTTTCAGAAGTCAAGTTTCCACTTATTTGGATGTCACTTTATCTCAGCACTAACGGTGGACCAAGTTAACAAGATTAACAGTTAAACACTCTCCCAAAAAAAAAAGGAAAATTTTCAATTAGTCTTTACTGATTTGTTAAACTCTAGTACGCAACCATAGAAGAAAGGTGAAATCAAGATGAGAGATAGCATCAAAAAAAGCACAAAACCAATCATGAAGTCAAACACGACACATAATCTAGAAGTGGAGATAGGTTGAAAATGTTCTTATATGATACAATTTTGGGCAAAATATTCGAATCAATTCCTGCTTCAATTCCAAGCAACTCTTATTGGAGTAATCATCGAGTTAATCTAATCGATCGAGAAAAGAAAGGGATAACAAAATTAACAAGTTTTAAGACTTTTAAGTGATAAGAAGATGTAGAATAGAACAGAGTAAAGTCAAAGTATTGTTTTTGATTCATAAACGACGCCGAGAAATCTCTGACTTTTCACTTTTTAGCTCTCTCGCTTTCACTAAGGAAAAATCAAAAAAACCTCAAAATCCAATGAAGAACAGAGATCTAAAGCCGAACCTTATGATGGGTTTCGCGTCAAGGCGGCGACTTGAAAAAGGCCAACTTTTGTCACGAAAACCATGAAAGAGAGAGAGAAAGAAGATTTTCAGCGACAAGATCGGACGTAAAGCCCAGAAGTCCGGAGTTCGAATCCGACAGTAAACAGAAGAGATTTTAAAAGCTCTTCCTTCTGTCTCAGAAACTCGGGTCTTATCATCTTGAAGAGAAGACGAAGAATCATGCGAGAACACGACAACTTAAATGAGACCTTTGACGGAGTTATTTAAATTTTCTCTCGTAAAAAAAAAAATAATTTAATTTTTTTTTTTTTTCAATATATATATATATTTTTTTTTTGTGGGTTCTCGGTGATTTTTGTCTTTAAGCATAACGCAACTACAGAGAGTCAAAACCCATTATTACATGTTTTCTATACTATTTTTTCGAATTTGAATTAATAAAAAAAAACAGCGGGCTAATCCGTTTCTATGCTAAATTTTTGTTCAAAGTGGTGCGAAAAGAAAAAAATAACAAACTGTTTTTCTGTTTTATGAAAGAAAAAACTTTGATTAGCAGCGAATTAATATGTTTGATAGGAATCTTAATATTCATTTTTTAAAAATTGATTATTTAAGCTAAATAAATATATTGCTAGTTATTCGTTTTTTTTTTTTTTTAAATTCAAATTGTCATGTCTCCACTACCTCGCTGATGATGTGCGCACCAGGTAGATCCATTTTTTTTTATTCTCTTCTAAATTCTCCCTTTTTATATACTTTTTTTTTCTTAAATTTCTGATTTTTTTTTATCTTCTACCTTGCGCACGTCTACTTCTCTAACCTGCGCTTGCGTCGGCGGTAACTTAAAAACTCGTTTGACGGCAAGCGTTAGTACACGCGCTTAACGAGAGCGCGTGTCAAATCTTAAATACTAACGATACGATTTTCGCGGGAAGGAATTGGCAGTTAAGAGAAGGAAATTAACGCGTGTCGGTTACTCGCGTTGTCGCGAGTGGGATTATGGAGAAACTCGAGGTTCTGCTTCGATTCTGGTGACATAGTAACGGCTACTTCTAAATTAAATAGTTAAGTAATCTGTTATTAATACATTTTTTTTTCTGTCGACGCTGTTATAAATACTTATAAAAAAATAAAATAACTGATGTCTATCTACATACCATAGCTGGCTCATTAAATATCTCCACTGTTTAATAAATTATTTATAGAAACAAAAACAACTTACAATCTCTCTCTTTTTTTCAACAACTAGTTGTAATCTATTACGTGCTGATATAATATCTGGTTAAACAAGTAAGCCAACGACCATGAATTGTTCTGAACAAGCAACGTTTATTTAATGTAAAAAAATTAAGAAGATATTAATCGAATTTATTAGTGGAATATAGTTAGTGTCAGATGATAACATTAATTTATATAGCCAAAAACGATCCATATATTCTTCTTGTTAATAATAATAATCATAACTGTAGAATACGAGTATAAAATAAAAATAAATGGTTATCAGCCTTTGGCAGTCCAGACAGGCTAGATTAGTAAGAGTTAATTGGGTGAAGGAATCACCTAATTGGTATTTCAACCTTTAATTGGTATATTAAAACAGATTGGCTCTTCAAGGTCCATTTGAGACATTTTGTATTTTTAAATTACGATTATATCATTAAATAAGAATTGTTTGGTTGTGGACATAATGTAAAGTTGTACATGTCTTCGTTGATTCCCACAATTTGATTTAGACCATAAACCCATCATTACACCTTAATTCGATCTAGCTTAGAGCTAATCAAATGATGAGATTTTACAAGTGTTATACAAATATGCGTTGTTTGCGTAAAATGACGAAGCATGATTTTTTTTTTTTTTTTAGTTTTATTTCACTTATTTAATTGTATATGCATGTGTGTCTAGCATTAATTTATCAAACGAATGTATATAGCATTAAGTTTTACGATCGATACATGACGTGAGATGTTTCATGGACATGCATATACATAGAAAGAGAAGATAAGTTCCACAAATTAGGTACAATAAAGATGGAAATATTTTATTTTATTTTTATTAAAAGGAAGCATGATCTAGTATTGGATTGTCTAGTAGGAGGAAACTAACTACACAACCGGATAATTTTAATAAGTAAATAACATTTTTAATAATTTAATTCGTTTTTTTTTTTTTTTTACTTTGATCGTGCAAATGATGTGTGTGTAAAGTTAACACAATTTATATGATGGTGGCTTTTTAGCCGTATGATCCATTATGGATGATAGATATTGGTGAATTTCCATTTCACACTCTATCCACATATTAAAATATAGCAATTTTTGTTCCAATTGGAAAAATACAATATTGTATATAATTATAAAAACGAGAAGATAGAAAAAGAGACGTCACGCATAAACACTTTGCTTTTGCTTGTTTGTAGAATTATTCTCAAGTGCTATCTTATAAAGTGGTTTGCCACCACGAGTGGCTACCTCGTGTTTGGATTTTCACTCTTTTTAATTCATATTTTTGGCATAAACGAGGTTTTTCCATCCTCGTAAAATAAATGAATAGTACAGAATTATTTTATTTAAGCAAACAAAATAATGGTAGCAATACTATATAATATAGAATAGTCGTATCGTAAGAAATAAGTAGAAAAAAAAAATTAACAAGCAAAACCAGATTAAGTAAAACATCGTGGAAAAACAAAAAAGATTTGTCATGAAATTTCGAAAATCTCGAAATGGTTGATTACAAATTGTAACTTTTACAAATTCTGTAATTGATAAAATACACATAATCACATAGCAGGATTATATTATTTATTTTGTTATCAATCACTAAAATGGTAAAAATTTACAGTATGGAAGCAGTTTTACTATCTTTTAACATTCTTTTTTTTAGTTGTTTCTCCATTTTTAATCATTTTTAACCATTAAAAAATATTTATCATTTTATATTAATAATCATATCCGCTAACTAGTTAAATCGATCGTTTCTCATGTGTCGAGTTTGAATTGGTGTATACCTTTTTCTTTTTAAGTTTATGTTTTTTAAAAATACAAAAAAAAAAGGTTTATCATTGACACAATTTATTGGTCGATACATGTCTATAATTGCAACAAATGAATTGGTATAACATTTTTTGTAAACATGTACACACTAAATCATTGATTTGTGATTTGATAGAATTGGATTCATGCAATGGCACGTGCATGCGCTTAAAGCAGATGCAAGCTTTACCAATGGAGTAATTAATGTGAAATCATACCAAATTTTCAATTAAATAATTCTTTAGGGACGTTATTAGAACCTAGAAAGTAAAGCAACCTTTGGCCCCCATCGTTAGACCATATCTGATAATTATTATATGACAGTATAATATTATGATTATGATACATATATGTGATCATATATGTATATGCATATATATATATTGCGAGTGTTGATTGAGAAGACGTTTTGGGTCATGGTTTGCGTCATACGACCATGTAGCTTAATTAGGCACTTTTATATTCTTAAAATATGTCTCTAAAAACCCTATTAATATATTACGTAAAAATAATTATGTGATATCTTTTTTTTTTGTTAAAAAATAACAGTGAGATATTAAATAGCCTCTGTATTGGCAAACTAATACCAAATCATATTAACACATATTTTCTAGATCTGATTCTTTGTTAAAGAATTCGAGTGCTTTTAGAATTATTCGTGAAGAGATTCTCGATAAAGAAAAGAAAGATTACACAGCAAATTATAATACTAATTAGTACATTAAAAACGGATTAATAAATAAGTCATGGGTTCCCATGCCCCTACGGGGATCGGAAAGACTTCGCAGGGTAGAAGAAGTAGATCCCACTTATCCACTTAGGTGTAAAGGTGGCATACTTTAATAAGTTAGGTATTACAGTGAATATTTTAGATAAATATTCGATCTTAAACTATATATACTTGTTTTCCAATCGCAATTAGACTCCTAATAGTCGACAAAACTAAACTAAATCGACTCTGGATCGTAAAAAAAAAAAAAAAAAAAAAATGTCAGCCTTTGACAAAAAGTTTTCGTGTAAGCATTTTGGATTATTTTAGAAATATCATTTTTAAAATATATCTATTAATATTCGGATAATAAGTTATACATGATCATAACACAAATTTTTTTGTTCGGGATCATAGATATATCATTTTCTCTTTTTCTAAAGACTTTAAAAAAGCAATAAAATAAGAGAAAATTGACTAGAACAGGTGAGTTGGACAAAAGAATAAATAATTTTATAGTACAGTATACTACAAAAACAACAAATAGAAGTTTTGTAGGAACACAAAAAGAGAAAGAAACGAAAGTACACCAAAGGAATTGGAAACTATCACGAATTAAGATTACATCGTTTTCTTCTCTACGTTTTGGTTTCCTTTTGGATTTATCATTCATCTTTATTTTTCTGCTTTGTCATCATATTAATATCGATTGTACTGTTTTAACATGCACGTTGCTGTATTTGAATCAAATATAACATTAATCAGAAATCCCAATTTATAAGAATTTGTCTATTTTGTTTTAAAATTATTTGTACCCTCGCAAATAAGAATTCAAAGAAACATACAAAATTGATATAAACCACCGTGTTGATATAACAATTTTAGTATATTCATGTTTACCGATTGATATACTGTTGTTTCCTGATATTCAAAATCTATTTTGTATGTCAATTGTTAAGACTCTGTTAAGACTCCATACTTACAAGCATATTTTTGTAAAGAACTCGTCGACCGAATGTAATGTAATGGTCAATTATCCTGAAATTTAGCTTTAAATCATTATAGAGAATGATCATAAAGAAATGGAATAGTCACTAACTTACTACGCATATGTAAGAATGAGAAAACTTCATTAACCAAAAAAAAAAATGCGAATGAGTAAACTTTTCAAAGTTTCCTTTAATTCTTCGCTTTTCAAGAATGCTCTTCAAATCAGGCCCATATATCATAATAAAGTTGGAAACAGTAGCATGAATAACTATTGGGCTTCATTTTGCTCCTGGGCTTGAATCACAAACGTAAAAGCTCATTATACATATTACATTTTCAAAAAAATTCCGGTCCATAGTTTCTAGATTAGATCTGAAATTTGTCAACTCGGTTAGTAACACAGTAACAACATCCTAACATAAACCACAAATTACACTTCAAATATTTCTTTTTATAATATCTATAACGAATTCACGTATAATATTTAGAATTATATGATGATCTTTGTACTTGTCATATAAATATTTTAAATTAAAATATTACGAATTTTATCACAGGAAAAAATTATATATTACGAGTTTTTAAAAGTGAAAAACCTATAATAAAAAATAAAAAGGAATTTTGATCTTTACGTCGATGACACGGACCTTGAAGAGCACTCAAAAAGTTTCCACACAAAATTAATTTAATTTTAAAAACAGTTTCATTGGAAATTAAAAAAATAAAATAAAACCGACCGAGCCCACTTTCTCACGAAAACCACCGGTACCAACAGATTCGGCACGATTAAAAAATACCATTAACCAAATTTTATATTAATAAAAAATAAGAGAAACTATTGACCGAACCTTATCCAATACCACACGTCAAAGCGCTATAAATACCTTCTGGGTTGAAGTATATTTTTTTCCAGAACCAGAGATAACCGAAAGTGAGAAAGAAATAACCGGAGATAACCGAAAGAGAGATCGATCGAATTCAATGGCGGACATAGCTATTTTGGTGGCGGAGGAGTACGAGCGGAGGGTTAGACAGACGGCGGATTCGGGATCGGCGTCGGCGGAATTTAATCCGTGGAAGAATTTTCCGGCGAAGATGACGGTTGGAATTGACAAGATGAAGATAGAGAGTTTGATGAAGAAGTTTGAGGCTAAATCTCAGTTTGCTCTCGCCATCTCCCATGGCTTCTTCTCTGCTTGATTCCATTTATTGTTCATATGGATAATTTCGTTTCTTAATCTCTGTTTTTGTTCTTCGCTTTTGGGGGGTGTTTTTATGTAAATAACTAAATATTGAGCTGTATCTGAATTAATCAAATGTAATTTTCTGTTTATTTTAATCAAACTTTGGATTTGACTTTGTCTTCTCCGGCGAATCACTGAGAGTGAAATTAAAAAACAAATCACAGGGACTTCGTTGTAAAGTGGAGAAACTTCTGGGGAAGAATCGTAAACTTTTAAAACTTCATCATCCTTTTGCTGTGTTGCGTAATTTTTGCAATTCGACCCTTAAGTTCCGGATTTCTCTCAAAATAAGTATCAATAGTTTCTTTCGTGATTTTGTTTTTTTTTTTCCGGGAAAATTATAAATTCCATAGTTGCTTTATCCGAAACCTTTTGAGAGTTACAAAATGGGAAACGTCGATGAAATGCCAGTGGTTCTCATCACAGGATGTTCTCAGGGAGGAATCGGTCACGCGTTGGCGCGTGAGTTTTCGGCGAATGGTTGTCGGGTGGTGGCGACGAGTCGATCGAAGAGCACGATGACCGATCTGGAGAAAGATCCCAAGTTTTTTGTGGAAGAGCTCGATGTTCAATCGGAGCAGAGCGTGAGTAAAGTTTTGTCGAAAGTTATCGACAAGTTTGGTCAGATCGATGTTCTGGTAAATAACGCCGGTGTTCAATGTATCGGACCTCTCGCGGAGATTCCAATTTCAGCCATGGAAAACACCTTCAACACCAATGTGTTCGGTAATGATCACCATGTGTTTGTTAAAATTCCTGACTCAATTTTTCTGCAATTCCAACTCTTTCTCATGTCTGCTTTTTGTTATTCCATCGATTGACTTTAACTCGGTGATCTGTCTGGCGACTTGGGCTGTGTCGAATTCCTTCAAGAAGTTAACTTTTTAGAGAAATTTGCAGGTTCCATGAGGATGACTCAAGCCGTTGTACCTCACATGGCGGCTAAGAAAAAAGGAAAGATTGTGAACATAGGAAGTATCAGCATAATGGCACCAGGACCATGGGCTGGGGTTTATACTGCATCAAAAGCTGCTCTTCATGCTCTTACCGACACATTAAGGTTTTCGATTTCAACATATCTTCTTTATCAGCTTGATCATATCATCTAAACAGTGTTTTGAATTGTGATTTGTCTCTTCTCCCTAAGGTTGGAGCTTAGGCCATTTGGGATTGATGTGATCAACATCGTCCCAGGAGGTATTCAATCGAACATAGCTGGCTCAGCGATATCGAGCTTCAACAAGTTACCTGAACTGAAACTATACAAGCCATTCCAGGAAGCTATCCGCGAGAGGGCGTTTTTGTCGCAAAACATAAAGCCAATACCTGCAGAGACATTTGCGAAACAGACGGTATCCGTGGTGCTGAAGAAAAACCCTCCGGCTTGGTTCTCTACAGGAAGGTTATCCACGGTTATGGCGATCATGCACCATATGCCAATTTTCATCAAAGATTTTCTGTTGACTAAGAGCTTTATGAAAAAAGGAGCAAAAATTGAGTAGCAATCTTGTTTCAATGTATTCAACAACTAAAAATGTTGCCTAACCCATGTTTCTGGTCTACACGATTTGAAACAGTATTTAGCTTGATGCGATCCAACAATGCATTATCAGAATATAAAACTTGTCAGAAGTACAATATCTAAAAGCTTTACCATTCCCAAAGCTAAAAATGGCTTGAAAATTTTATTATGTTTCTAATGTTTTATGAAACAAAATCAATAAATTTATTTACAACACAATCAAACATTTATTTCGACTTTCTTTTAAACAATTTAATTACATTTCAAAATAATCGATTACATACCAAAAAATTCACTTGCACAACAATATTATAGTACTTTTTTAGCTAATATATGATTTTAATTAGTTATTGACTCTGAAAAAGAAAGCAATAAAGCTTTCTCAAAATGCATGAACTAATTCAGTATTCCATGGTCCACACCGATATTAATTTACGGTCAAGGTTTTCGAAAAATATTAAAACGTCGAAGTTAAAAAATTTAATCAACAAAAAAAAAAAAAACCAAAAGAAAAAAAAAGCAAGAAAGTCAGTAGGCCACAAAGTCCCTTCAGTTGAGGAGGAAGAAGACGACTCTCTTTCCTCTTCATCTTTTTTTCTTCTTCGTCCCAGAAAATCTCCAAGACACGAAGATGGTTTCAAATCCCTAAATTTCTCTTAAAAAAAAAACCAAAACCCCAGAAATCATACTCGACGCCAATTTCTGGCCGTTGATTTTCGCAAATGGGTAAAAACGGACGGATCAGATGGAACCCTTTCAACCACAGATCGTCTTCTTCCTCATCATCTTCAAGACAACAACCGAACCAGCAACAACAAGAACAACCTCCCGTCGAATTTCTGTGTCCGATTTCAAAGTCGATAATGTCTGACCCTGTTGTTGTATCTTCCGGTCAAACCTTCGAACGGGTCTGTGTTCAAGTCTGTCGCGACCTAGGCTTCATACCCAAACTCGACGACGACGAAGACTCTCGACCCGATTTCTCCACAGTCATCCCTAACCGCAACATGAAATCAACCATCGATGGTTGGTGCGATAGCGTTGGCGCCGAACGTCCTCAGCCACCTGATTACTCCGCCGTCGAGAGAAATCTACGGCAACAGATTCCGGCGGACGTGGAGATTCGTGTCTCCGAGCAAGAGCTCCTCAGAGCGGTGGCGGACCGAGCTCCGATGATGATTCACCACGCTGACTCTGAGCTCATGGGAAGAAGGAGACCGGAAGGAGATTTCAACTCAACGAGCTCTTCTGATGAATCTGTAATCGTCGCTCAGAGCCCATTCACTCCTCTTCCATTAACAACCAAACCCGCTTGCTTCTCTCCGTCGTCTTCTTCTTCCGAAATCGAAACCCTAACGCATGACAATCTCTTCTCTCCTTCAACTTCCTCCGCCGCCGCGAATTCCTCAGAAGAGGAAGAGATCTACAACAAGCTTAAGAGCACTGATATATTCGATCAAGAGCAAGGTTTGATTATGATGAGAAAGATGACTCGCACTAAAGACGAAGCTAGGGTTTCGCTTTGTTCTCCTCGGATCCTCTCTCTCCTTAAAAACATGATTGTTTCGAGATACAGCTTAGTGCAGACGAATTCGCTAGCTTCGCTTGTCAATCTATCGCTGGAGAAGAAGAACAAATTGACGATCGTACGCTTAGGATTTGTTCCCCTTTTGATCGACGTTTTGAAATCGGGAACCAAAGAAGCTCAAGAACACGCCGCCGGAACAATTTTCAGCCTCTCTTTAGAAGACGACAACAAAATGCCGATCGGAGTTTTAGGAGCGCTTCAGCCACTTCTCCACGCTTTACGAGCCTCCGAGAGCGATCGGACTCGCCACGACTCGGCTCTCGCGCTCTACCATTTGTCACTAAACCAGACCAATCGATCGAAGCTCGTCAGGTTAGGAGCTGTGCCGGCGCTTTTCTCGTTGGTTAGATCCGGCGAATCGGCGAGCCGTGCGCTTTTAGTGATCTGTAACTTAGCTTGCTGTAGCGAAGGACGATCGGCGATGCTAGATGCGAACGCGGTGGCGATTCTCGTCGGGAAGTTACGGGAGGAGAGAACGGAGACGACGGAGGCTCGTTCGTCGTCGGCGCGTGAGAACTGCGTGGCGGCGTTGTTCGCGTTGAGTCACGAGAGTCTTAGATTCAAAGGGTTAGCGAAAGAGGCGAGAGCAGTGGAAGTGTTGAAAGAAGTGGAAGAGAGAGGAACGGAGAGAGCGAGAGAGAAAGCGAAGAAGATACTTAAGTTGATGAGAGAGAGAGTGCCGGAGGAAGAAGAAGAAGACGGTGGTGAAGGATCGGTTGATTGGGACAGAGTTATTATTGACTCGAACGGGTCGATTCGGTCCAGATTCCGAGTTGGTAGAAACAGAATGGTCACTCAAAACTCATCTGGCTTCTAAATACACTCACATCCCTCCATTTGTTCATTTCGTTGTTGTTTTGTTTGTTGTATAGACCCAAAAAAAAAAAAAATGAAATGTTTGTAATGAAATTTTTTGTAACCTTGTGACTCGAAAATAATTGAAAAAGAGCATGAGTGATGTATATATATCTGTTATGCGCATTTTTGTAATATAAAATGTTAATTCGAATCATTGAGTAAACAATCTCGTTGGTATTAAAATAGAGATGCTCATTTCTAGTATCGAGACAAGAAATAGCGGCTAACTAAAGGTAGGAAACGGGTATTATCCGAAATATTTTCTATAAAATATGGGACGAGAAATTATGGTAACCGTATAAATTTGAAAAATCCGAATTAACTAAAATCATTACCTAAATTCTGACTAATTTGGATAAATGTAACTCCATAAAGCATTTTTGGATAATTTCGAAAAAATTTGGAAATTTTTGTTCCGAAATGGACAGCTCTAGTTTAAAATATAAAATATTTCTTGTATCAAAAACTTTAACACATACTTATTAAACAGAAAGTTCAAATTCCGTTAAATTTTTGACTTTGAATGTGAATTCATTTGAAACAAAAACACATAAAAGTCTAACTATGTTACAATGTCTAAAAAGAAGAAAATTGACTAAACAGCTCAAGGTACTACTTGTGGTACAAAGATTTCTAAGACAAAAAGATTACGTTTCTACAATGCAACATCAAACAAAGAAAAGTGGGTCAGAAACTAATCTAAAACTAAAACTAATCGACTCTTTTTAAATAAAAACAAAGCTTAAGAATGGTGTGTTGGTCCATAATACATCATACCCGGAGGCTGAAAACTCTGACCTTGTTGCGTTTGTTGCTGAGATGCGTTTGGTTGATTACTCATCATATGCGGCGGCGGTGGCAGCTGTCCGGGCGGCATTAACGGAATGCTACCAAATCCATAAGGTAAAAACTGTTGCGATGCGGCTGGGTTTGGGATCATATGATACTGAGGATTTGGAGGAGCAAATGCATTTGCGTCTGAGCTATTCGATTTGGATAAGCCTGAAGTCTGTGTAGCTTCGGCTGCAAATGAAGACAGAACAGAATGCATAATCATTGATGAATTTGTTGATGAGGTTAGCATCTCTGCCATTGCAGCGATTGAGGCAGGCGTGACTTTCGCTGGTTGACCAGATGTTCCGTTGTTATTGTTAACTATAACCCGTGTTTCGTCATTGAGCCGTTTCTGCATGTTTTGGGCTTCTTCCGTTTGTTCTTGTGCTACCTGATGAATAAGAACAAGAAATGTTGATTCATGAATACCATTTTGACATCAAGCTTACAAAATAGTTTCATTGGCTTAAGGGGGTGCCCAATTTTTGTTAACCAATCCGAAACCGTGCCCAAAAAACTGATCCAATAACCAATCTGAAGGAATATAAACAAATTCGGTTTTATATTCTTCATATCCGAACAAACGGAAAATGAAATAAATCAACTAAACTCGCAGTTGCTTAGAAAATCCTTTAATTCTGAGAAAAACCAAAACCAAATTCAAACCGAAACTGTAATAAACCAAACTGAAGGGTTGTCAAGTACTATTTGACTTCAATATTTCATAAACAAGAAAAACTGAGCGGTAAACCGGATTGAACACTCCTAGGCTAGGCGTAAATAACAGAAATCAATCATTACCTGTATCTGAGATTGAAGGTTCTCCAATTCTGATTCCTGACACACAAAACTCACTAAGTTAATGGAAATGCCTAAGCAAATTATTGAACTTGCAAGAGTGAAAGACCTTTACCTGTTCGCGTAGCGCTTCTTTAAGATGATTTACGAGGGATGTTCTACTTTCTTCAACAGATTTGAGTTTCTCAACAGATTGTCTCAGAATGTTTTCTTCTTCTTCCAATTCTTTTGCCAATGTTTTCTTCCTCGGGTCATTTGCTGAAGACAATCAAAGATTGAGTACCAGTATGTGTTTGATAATTCCCAACGCAAACAAGATTACGGTAAAAAAAAGAAAAAAGTGTAGGGTTAAGAGAAGAAGAATCTTTCTTCCTAAAACCACTTGCGAATATGTTTACCAGTGGAGCAGGCATCTTCAACATCTTTCGCCATCTTTCTAACCCGTTTAACTGCAGACTTGCATTTGTTAATCTCTGTCTCTTCGTTTGAGTTTTCTGCACGAACCAAATTAAATGCAGATGCTATCTTCTCGGTCACACCTCCACTTGATAATTTCTGTTAGTGAAAAAAAGCAGGTGAAGAGATAATAAATCTAATTAAGACTGAGAAAACCCCCCTGAACAAAATAAGTATGATGAAATTAGAGAAAGAATTAAAAAATGTTATTATTACCGTTCTGGCAGATTTTGAATCCCGTTTTGCAGATTTGGATCCCCGTAATCGCTTTTTGCTGACATCAAGCGGTGGAGGAGCTTCTTCTGCAAGCATTACATCTTTAAGACTCTTCGAACGGGACCCGAAGACTCTTCTCTCTTCCCATATATTAACCTAGTAATCATGAAAACAGAAAATCGATGAACAAAACCTTTTATGATTAAGTTCCACGCGGTATCAATTTATTCCTAAATAAGCTAAAGACTCTCAAAAACTAAAAACTTTCAACAACTAAAAGAATCACGCATTCAGCAGGCTTACAAAATGATGCAAAAGGCAATTCTTAAGAACAGATTCCGGCATTTACCTATTAAGGTAAAAAGCCATCAAATCCACTGAGTAATCATAAACATTCACAACGGTACACCAATATGGAATAAGAAATGACTAAACCGGCTATTAAGCATAAGATCTATTCCATTCAAAGAATCAAAAGCATTAAAAGCACTCGCACCAAAGGAAACCAAAATTTCGACTCTTCACCCATTTGCATAATAACATGTTCTTTCCTCAATCACTAAACATATTCAGTCAGAAAAATTTCCTAAATTCGAAATACTAATCAAGCACGCAAAGAAAGAACAAAAAGGCCAATTCCTCTACAATCATTACCAATCGCGAGACCACGCCTTTTCCACGATCATCTCCCAAGGAAACAAGATCTTTGAGAGCCCCAGGGAGAACTTTCCAGAACTCTTGCACAAATTCATTACCCTGACGCTTACTGTTCTGAAGAATGTCGTTAGCAAGGTACAAGAGAGGCACTTTCTGTGCCATCTCTGTCCTGTGAAACTGTTTCTCCCATGTCGTAACCACTAACTCAGCTTCACTACGATGGAATATACACCAATGTGACAGAGCTTATCCAAAAAAATAGGGTCAAGGACCAAACAATCAGAAATGTAATACAACAAAAACACACATATACAATCAAACAGCAAGAGATTTAAGTAGAGCATATTATTAAAAGGCAATGAAATGGGAATATACACACCAATGTGAATGAGCTTATCCAAAAAGGGTCAAGACTAAACAATCAGGATTGCAATTTACAAAACAAAGATGTAATTAAAAAAGGATACTTTCGATAGATTGCTGAGTGCTGTTGAGCTTGGCGAGCTTATCAATCAATATCTCTTCACTAAACGCACTACCACTACTCATCCCAACCCAAAATCGAAAACAAAAACCCTAGAAGAAGAAGGGGAAAAAAAACAAGTGATTTTCGAAAAAAGGGAGAAAAGAAGCTGAAACCCAGAATGGTTTTACACGAATTGGAAGGATAAGCAAAACGGATATCGATAGAGCTTGACGGAAGAAGCAAGAACCTCCTCAGATCGACGGAAACGTGGCGGCGGAGCGTAAACCAAACCCTAGAAGAGATAGGTGGAGAAGAGGATGACGGAGTTTCAAGAAAACGACGACGTTTGACACAAGAAATCAAGCCCTAATCGTTATGGAGAGAAACAAGGAGCGATAATTGCAGGGAACCAAAGATTGATGAAGATGTTTCTCTTTCCCTTTGTCTTAACGCCGTATGCCATTAATTTCTCGTTTTTCTCACTTCATTTTTTTTTTCATCGATCTCATTTCTCTTCTTTTTATTTTACTTTATTTTTTTTCACTTTTTTGTTCTTGACAGCATACTGAGGGGTGAATTTGACGAGTAGTCAACGTTGGATTATTAATTAGCAATTTAACAAAAAATGTATTATGTGAAGATATTATAGCCATTAGATTTTAAAAAATTGGTTAGTTATTGAATTATATTTTTTTTGTTGGTTATTAAACATAATATTCCAATCTAATATATAAAAGAATACCAACACTCTCCATCTTTTCTATTCGATCCAACATTCTCATGTTATTTTCATTGGAAACTGTATTAGAACCTGAAATCACTGCAAATCCCTTAACCTCATATAGTTATGTGAAAAGCCAAATCCAGGTTCTTGTAATTTTTTTCATCCAGACATTTGTTTCCTGCTCCTAAATGCATAAAATTGTCTTCTTAACAAAGTTGTTTTCTTTTATATACTGCAGATATATAGCATGTCTAGATATAAGACATAACCATTAGAAGTTAGACACTCTTAACTTAATATTCCCCTATTATTTTTCCATAGAAAGTTGACATACAACATCTCTTGATTTGAAAGGTAAGTGTTTCTTCGTATGGTAAGATCACAAGTGCTACACCATCAAATTTATACTACAACATTATGGGTATTGCAAAGGCTTTATGGCTTTAGATAGAAGTACATAAGCAACTACATGAGCAGCTAGTTGTATGTACATAGAGGCGTCGCCTTTATCTTTTGGGTTTATGCCAATGTATGAACTTTTGATTTTTTTTTTTTTTTTTTTTTTTGTGTGTTTTGATGGTAGTAACAAAGAGTACAAAGGCAAAATCTCACTCAAAGAAACTTGAAACTCCGGATAGAAGATTGGGAACCAAACAGTATCTACCTCCTACATCCGGTTCGAATCCCCTTTACTAATCTTTTAACTGGGAACCATCATTTCCCTTATTGTTTCATGCCCGAATCATAGCGTTGCAGTCCAGACGTTCCAAGATATATCTTCACAACTGCCAGAGAAAGTTTCTCCCTGAGGTCCGCTAAAGAACTCGATTTCCAAACTGAGGGGATATCCCAAATAGGTTGAGTAGTTTCGAACTAGCGCGGAAACCTGCCGAGGTAGAAGAAGGTTAGTGTTTCCAATTCCAAACATCAGTCATTAATTTACAATCGCCTAAGTATCATATTGATCCAGAAAATAGTTATTTGAACTATTACTTCAAATGGGTTTAGTAAAGGTTGTTTTTTCATCAAAGATAACATTTATCTTTTGGAAACAGATGGAAGAGATGACAGGTCATTTGGAAAAAGATATCATATTAAGAAAACTAGCAGGGTTGCGCAGTTTGGATGACTCAGAGCAATAACGCTCATCTGAAGTTTCTCTTCACTTCAGTCTACAAAAAATAAAGAGAAGAAGCTCAGTACCATGGACCTGGTAGAGAAAAGTAAAACAGATCAAGCAGGTGAAAATCTTTCCTCCATCGAAGGGGATTCAAATATAAAGCTGAAAGATGTTTCTTCTGGTGAAGCAAGTGTTGTTGCTTCAAACTCAACACATGAAGGAGAACCACAAACTGGTAATGGTTTTTCTTGTTAATCATATACAACTTCAAAGTTCATTAATCTCCATTTCTCATCCCCTAAACAACTTTTGAGGAGACCGTTTCTCATGGGAGATCCCAAAATTTTTAATACTAGGTTCATTTTTGTGAGACATGTACTTAAAGTTTTAATTAATATCATTTCCGTAATGTTTAGAAAAATGTAATGCCTTTATATAATAGAGATGTGAATATATCCTTAGCCAAAAAAAAGGCATAAGGACATGTTCTTCCCCCTGTCAAGGCAGCCTCCATAGAATTATTTCCTTCATCAAATTTGTCATGTTCTTGCAATATGTGCCTTTTCTCTCACTAACACACCCTTTGAATGCCTGTTTTGGTTTTGGATTTTGTATCCTTTGCCAATTTCAGGTTTTCAAAACATAAGCAACAAATTGTGCTCCACCGGTGTTTTTCTTACACATAGACCGTCTGCCATCGTCTACAACAACGACCACAATTAGAATGTCCACATGAATCCGACACGGCAAAAACCTATTCAAAAGACGAACACTACATGTTCACTGCTATCATATTGATCCTATTCAAAAGAAGAAACACTGCAAGAACTATTCTGATTTTCGAAGATTTTGCTTTAAAAGTTCTGTCACTACTAACTTGTCTTACGATTATTGTGAATATCTTTGGTTTTAAAACTTGAAAAATGAGATTTTGTGTATTTGTGTGGGTTTTCTTTTATGAGTCTACTCATTTTATTAGCTTGTATTTTAAAATTAACGTTGGTTAAATTTGGTTGTTGAATCTCTGAGCATTAGTATTACACTATTACTACTGTGGGTATGAAGATGTTTATAAGGAAACAATCATCCATTTTTACATTGTCTTTCATATTAAAAACTATTAAAGAAGTGTCGTACATTAGAAACAAAAATAGTTTGTTGTGTCGTAACTTAGAAACAAGAATAGTTTGTTTGAATTTTTGAAGTAGTAAGGTTTGAAAACAAAATTTGGGTTTTATTGCTTTCTATGTTATCATTCATTCAATATTCATTCAATAAGATACTAAAGAGATAGCGGTAATAAAGAGAGGCGAAAAAGAGTTGAAAGCACAAATTTTGGTATCTTTAATTTTGCGGTTTCATCAATTTGTGGCGCTAAAGTCCCAATAAAAGTGTACATATATATTTTAGTTTAAATTTTTCAAGTGGACAAATAATTTTCTTAAAACAAATTACCTTAACATTGCAAATCTCTCATCAATGGAAATGTTGTGTATCCTCATTTTTTATAATTATACATTATCGTATTGTGTCACCACTCAAACCTTCTAAACAATTAAATAGTTTTATAATATGTAGCTAAGTTTATATTATGTCATACTAAAATAAAATTATAAATATAAAATAGCAAGAAAAACATTTTTATGTCATATTATGTTTTGCCAAAGCTTGAACAACTTCATTGAGATCTTGTTTGACATGTGAAAAGCTTATTTGATCGAACTTTGATGCCCATAATTTGATATCTTCGATTAGATTTTCTACTTCAAAAATCTTCAAGGATCCTTGCATTAATATAACCAAATTTTGGCAATCACCTTCGAAACAAACTGATTTATAGCCCTTACACCTATCTTTAGTGGGTGTGTGTGTTATATGGGCTTTAGTTGGGCTAAATTTGTACCGGCTGTTTGTACCTCTTAGTGGGATTAAAATCATCCAATATAATGATATGGTTGACGAAAAAATAGCCCTTACACCAAACATTATGAACAGCTGTTAAAAGGGATTTTCCTTCTGCTTCAAGAACTGATGCAGCCGAACCAAGTATCGATGATCCTCAGTATGTAGCGACACTTTTTGTGAGTTCTTTGTTATAAAACATGTACTGCATATTAAATATCACTAAGATCTCCATTTAACGACTAACTACTATCAATCCTGCATGCTTACCAAACAATTTATAATACACTCTTGGAAAACTTAGACAATATGTTCACTATTTCTATTTCTATCACTAATCTTGCTTTCCGAGATTTGTTTTAATGTGAATGTACAAAGTTAGAAGCATGCCAGAGTTAGATTTAAAAAAAAAAATAAGTCGGCTAACAGATTTGTTAAAAAATGTTACCTTCTCTAAATGGCCGAAGCTAGAGAAATGTGCTATGATGATCTCATGTTGTTCTTTAAGAAGTTTAAAAGCCAACATTCAAACTCCACCAAGCTTATATGGTCTTGGGAAAATGTACCATGTGACAATGAATATGCTCAAGGTTTAATGGAAGTATATGATTTTCTTTTATATATGTTGATGTACATCAAATTTTTTGTTTTTTTGTAAAACAGAAAATCCGTGCGTACGCGCGAGTATTGGCGTAGTATTTTTGTAACAGAAGACGAGAAAAGATAAAATGTTTCTCATCCACACACAAAGAAAATGCATAGTTATATGCATTTTGGGCGTATTGACCCAAACAAATATTTTGTTTTGGGCCTCAATTTGAGAAAATGGGCTTTTCTGTATTTGGGCCTTAGTTTGAGCCACGAGTCTTATGTTTTTTTTTTTTTCACTAGTTTGAACAATTCGATAATTATTTTGTTTCTATATCCGACAAGTATAAGAAAAAAAAAAAGCATGTAATGTCAAAATCCTTGGCGTCTCCAACATAATGAACAAACACACATACACTGGACAGGATCAGCTGTGGTTTGGTTTCATGGGAGACAAATCTATTTCGATGCCACAAACCAGTTAAAGAAATATCATACAAAAAACATAAACAAATTAAAATGTGACAATAAATTGTCTTGGTCAATTTGTTAACTCAAGATTTTTCAAACGTTTTTGTCTAGTAGTAGTTAAAAAAAGACACGTTAATAAATTGATTTTGACCTTTTTTTTTTGGAAGTATTGAAATTTGTCTTGGGTAAAAAAAATTTTTTTTAATAAACCGTGGGAATTCGGGAATTTTGATCCATAATTTTCCTTGTATCCGGAGTTAGACTTTAAATATTTCGATTTAAAGAATAATTCTTGACGAAAAGTTGTTTGTTGAGTTATGATGTTGTTATGATCATATGATCACAATGTATTTTAACAAATTGCCATTTGTAGACTGTAATTATATAAAGATAAAAATTGACTAATAATATTTTTTAAATGAACTTTTGGAACCAAAAAAAAAATTACCCGTTGCATGACTATATATGCTGATTAGAGCTCGAAAACTATACAAGAAGTCAAGCATCATAACATCTTCTTGTAAATACAAGTTACTATTATCAAATGACTCATATTTTGATTAACTCCGCTCTTAAATATTTTGTAGTTGTCTAATCATCTTCTGATATATTCATCGGAGTTGACATTTCCCCTGGCTACTTTTTGGACATGATTGTCCAGTTTTACATGAATTCGACAACTAATGACCCCCCTTAATTTCCTTATTTCGACAACTAACAAACCTAATCTCTTTATTTAAAACGTTATTTGGGTCCATATTGTACGTAAAGTCGATTATTAATGGGTTTATATATGCATACGTGCTTTGTGTATATATATAATAGTAATAGTGTGATCGATGGTAGTGAATAAAAAGGTTTTTACCTTTTCAGATTTACGAAATCACTACAGAAAAAATAGTGGGGGCATAGCTACTGCTAGAAAGGCCTGTCCTGTCTTTGCTTATGAAAAACGCATTATATACTCTACACGACTAGTGGATCTTTTATCAACATCTACTAAAGTTACAGTTTTATATAAAAATTTGCAAGAACCTGTAAAAATGTGTAGAATGTAGATGATGGGAAATGGGAATCGATATTTATAATCAAAGAGTTATAGGCCTAATATCCTATAACGTTTTTTTATCGGAGATATTAGCTGATATATATATATATATATTTTTCTTTCTTTTTTTGTGAAATCATCATAATCTTATAAACAAAATGAATAATTTTGAATTCCGATTTTCTTAATTATATTCAAATAATAATATGCAAAATCGATGAAAGGAATTTTTAAGTTGTTGTATGTAAATGTGACGTGACTAAATATTTAATGTAGAATATTGTGCATTAATCTTGAATATAATTGATAAATTTTCAAAATGATTCAAATCCATACGAACTAAATGAATTATGTATCAAACATATATATGTTTGAGGAGAGGCGTGGAAACATCATTGCAAAACAACAAAACTGCTTTTGTTTTTCTTTTTATTTTCTCTCTCTCTCTTGTTGGAGTATAATTGTTTGCCCCCTAAATCTTCTAAAAATCCTTTGCCTAATCATTTGGATTTGCCATCTCCACAAGGAGATATTAAAAAAAAAAGATAGTATTTTATTTTCGCAAAAATCTATGTTTTTATCAATCATCAAATTTGTATTTAAAAATTCATATAATTGATAGATACACCAAAAGGCTTTTTCCTTTTTCTGAGTTGCTTACTTTATTATTCTTTTTAAAAGCATTTGTGTAGAAAAATAAATGGAAAAAGCAAGACATATTTTGAATTAATTCAGCAAACACAAAATCATTGATTTAGCTCAAGCTACAAAAATAATAGAAGAAGAACTTGTTATATCAATCAAAGGGATTCTTGTTAAAAAAAGACGAAAGATTTACATATACTTGTTACTTTCCCCAAAACGCAATCGTTTCACGCGTCTTAGTGGAGAAAGTGCAAATCTAACTGACATTATCTTCTTTCACTGACAGGTTTTTTGGGCGGGAAAATAAGTATTGATTTCATCTATGATGATGGAGCAATACGAAATATGGCGAATGATTTGTTAAATTAAACATAAAGATCATATTAACGCAATTATTATTGAAGATTAAACAAATTAACCATAGTCAAATAAATAAATTTTGATTTGTTTCTGTGTGATTGAAGCAACTTTGCTTACTAATCTGAAATCACCCTATAGATGTAGCCATCGAAGTTTGGTTTGATGGATTATAATGACGACAATTATAATTAAAGAAATTACAGGACATGACGTTGTGACGCATTGAGTGACGTGTGATTAAAATATCGAATTATATTGACACGAATTTTATTATTTTAAAAAAAAATATTACTAGCATATAGTACAAATTAAAGATAAAAAAAAAAATGAATGTATCGGGAAGTGTCATGTGAATTTCAAATCAATATGATGAATTTAGGATAAGCGGCGGCTAACGATTCCCTATATCTCGCCACCAATCACTCTCTCTCAACATATTTTCTTTACATTATAGGCAAATAAACTAATAATGTTTCTTAGTCCCAAGATGTGTTATTTGCAGTTTCATGTTCTAGTAAACAATGCAAGGTTCTTTTTTAGGGTTCATACGCAACCCTAATAACAAGAGAGCTTCAACATTTTTCTCTTTCTCAAAGTGGAAGCATGTTATATTTTTGGGTCCCTTGTGAGATGAAATGTTGCTCTATAGGCACATGCTTCTTAAAAAAAAAAAAAAAAAATTGTCCCTTAACTAAATGAAATATCAAATCATACCAATATATCATAGTTACGAGGCCCCTGAAATTTCAAAGTATACCAATCTCATACCTACGAGCCCATGTTCAAAATCACATATATGTAGTAGACTAATAAACGGAATAAAACCGATATGATTAACATTAAAAGAAAAAAAAAACATTGTTCGAATATGTAGAAAGTCATTGTTCATAAGTCATTTTTCATTAGACCATAGAAGCTTTAGAACATAAAAGATATGATTAACATTAAAAGAAAAGAAAAAATTCGAATATGTAGAAAGTCATTGTTCATTATAGCATATAAGCTTTAGAACATAAAAGATTCCAAAATCTTTCCATACACTAATTAATATTTTCCATTCATCATATGTTTTTCGCCAAGACTGTTCTATTTTTTTTTATGGCTAATAATATATTGTAATAAAAACGTTAGATGCAATCTAATCAGAAGAAGAGATCCATGATAATTCCACCATACCTTCATTTCTCACCGCCGCTAAATTGTTCTCCTGTCCAGAAGCAATCGGTGGTGTGTATCCATCGGATCTTTTCACCAGGGATTGATCATCACCATTGATTGAGCGTAACAGATCATTATCATTCTTGGCTTCAGAATTCTTGTCTGGTCCACGAATATTATTTAGGGTTGGATGTGTCATCGATGATGACGAAGAGACGATAATGTTGTGAAGCCCCTCAAAGTTTGTTCCCACGTCCACGTGTCCAAAACCATTACTCGTTCTCAAGCTCGAAGACGAAGGTTTCGACTTTTCACATAGAAATGACTGATCCGTTAAAGGGTTGTTAGGAGATTGGTTGTTGAGAAAAGGGTTTGCGATGTTTTGCGTGTTCATGTTGAGGAGAAGACTCTGATGATGATGATGATGATGATACTCTGCCGATGGAGGAAGAAATTGACTCGCCGTCGATTGAGGAATGAGTTTGTGAGGAAAGGGTTTCAAGGGAAGCGAAGAAGGTCGTGAGGATAAAGAAGAAGAACCAAAGAGATCAAACCTTGACGAGTTTGTGATTGATCTTGGGAAAGGAGAAGATGATGATAATCCGGTGAAAGGAGTTGAAGGATTACCGGTAAATTCTTGAACCATGGCTCTGAAGTTGGATGTGTCGGTGGTTAAGACAGTGGTAGGCGCTCGTCTCGAGACTCGAGATCTCTTCTTCGGATTCCGTGTTGTCGCCATGTTGTTATTAAGACCGTTTTTCTTGTCGGTTGGGACAGAACAAATGGGACTAGTTGTGTTTGTGTTTGTGTTTGAAACTACTCTCGGATTTTGTTGAAGTGGGTTTGTGAAGAAGATTGGTTCTGATGAGATCTGTGGTGGTGGTGGTCTAGGACTAGAGACATCGGTGGGCTTTATAGTCGTTGTTGACCAGATAGTATTATCGGTTGACCAACCGGTGTTGAAATAGTTAGCTATGAGAGAGTCTAGCTGTGTTGGACCGGCCATGTTGGAGGAGACGGTGGTTGTGTTGTTTTGGTTGAAGAAAGCAGAGATTGATTGATCGGCGCGTGAGTCGTACTCTTCTTGATCTCCTCCACCACCACCACCGCTTGAGGATTGCATGCTACTACTGTTGCCGGAATCCATGGTAGAGATAGAGAGAGAAAGAGAGATGATGGCTTACAGAGAGAAATGATGGTTTAGAGAGAGGAATGAGGATGAAGGAGAGGGTTATGATGATTTTTTTGTTTCATAGAAACTCAAAAGAGGAGGAGAGTGTGAAAGGAATTGATGGTTTGTGTGGGAGAGAAAAGCCAATAAAAGTGGACAGCTTTTTTATTACTATTAATTTTCCTTTTTTTCTAACTCTTACTTTTTTGCACTATTTACCTTTTGTTCCCCCTTTTTTCTTTGCTTGAAACTTGAAACTTTGAAATGTGAAACTAGGGTTGATTGGTATATAAAAAAATTGAGTGAAAGAGAGAGGGTGATAGAACACAAGCCAGCCATAAGAGTGGTTCGTCGTGGATAAACCTATTAAACCCATTGAAATTATAAAATATATTAAAGCATATAATCGAAATTAGCATTTTAAATAACATTTTTATTTTAATCATAATTAGAATTATACAAAATTAATTGTCAAAACCTATAAACTTTTTTGTGGTTTATGACAAAATATTTGTATATCCAACATAATCCATAGTTTTTTCCCAGCTATAATTTTATAGCTTTGTAGCATTTTTTTTATTATGTAAGTGTTTTTATATACAACTTGTTTTGTCATATCTATTTTTTATAAATTTAAAATATTTCATATAAAAAGTGATTGGCCTTGAGACTACTACACCACCAAAATTCTAAATATATTTACTTGGTAGTAATACAAATTTAAAAACATCGAGAAAACTTAATTGTTTTAGATATAAATCCGTTTCATTATCCGTATTGTTTCCATATGTGAATGGAATAAGAGAAATGGTAGACGGGAATTACCAATATTGACTATTGGGAGGGGGTGCAATTTAAATATGGTTTTACAGATTATATAATGTACAAATTTTTTAACTAACCTTTTAAAAATAATTAAATGATAATATAATGTAAAAGCTCTTTAGATTTGGGTAGGTTACAACAAAAAAGATTTTGGGGTAAAGGGTTGTTAGTCTATATGAAAAGGATACTAGCAATAACAATCGCTCCTTTCTTTTTTCTCATCCTTTTTGTATAGATTTTTCAATTATATCAATTACATAAAACAAATTTCCCTATATTTAACTATTCAGTATTTAGATTTAGGAGAATTATATTTGTACCTGTGTTTCCGAAAGTAGAAATTTAATGAGAGGCTAATATTCAACAGTGGATACCTATATATGTTACTATATGTACGTAGATGCGTAATTACATGTGAAATAGCAGCATTTGGTATGTTTAATAGAGACATGTACCAGAAGTTGTCAAATAGAGCACAGCCTTTGACCGAGTCAATGATCGATGAGACGAAATTAAAGTTAGGATATAAAATAATGTGTGTTTTTGTTTTCCTGATTTAATCGTATTTATTGTACTTTTTCAATCTATAGTCTCTAATGCATTTATTGGCTAAAACTCAACAATCGCAAAGAATTTCGGGGTGTATTCTTATTTTCAGAGATAATCATGATGTTTCTTTTAACGATAAAAGAATAATCCGAGCTGAAATTCGATTAATCACCGTATCGTTATTGAATAATAAGTTCGTAACCTAAAATTTGACACCATTTTGACAATTTCTGGACAATTGCAGAAATACCATATTTAAAAGTGATTTTTATAAATATGTCATTTCCATGTGACTATTTTCATTTGTACCACTTTTTACAAACAAATTGTTTACTTTATTTCTCTCAAAAAACTATGAATCAAACTTTTTTTTTTCTCTCTCTCAATTCTCGTTGATCTATCTGGCTTGGAGATCTCTCACGCTCAAATCTCTCCTCGTCGATCTCTGATTCTCTCTCTCGTCGATCTCTGATTCTCTCTCTCGTCGATCTCTCTGCAATGGAAACCTCTTACGCTCAGATCTCTTATCGTCGATCTCTGATTTTCTCTCTATCTCTCTCTCTCTCTTTCTCGCATATCAATCTAGATCCAGATCGGATTTTGTCATTTTTTGTTACAAATCTGGTATTTTATTCTAGCAAATCTAGTTTTATTTGATTTGTGTTACAGAGCTGAGTTTTTGATTCGATTTAGATTACAAATCTAGGGTTTTTGATTCGATTTGGGTTACAGATCTAGAATTTTTTATTCGATTTTTTTGTTGAATGTAGTAATAAATATGGGTTGTATTTAGATAAATTTCGATTTGTCAATTTGGGGTTGATTTCAATCTGGGCTAATTTGTTGTTGAATGTTCTTCTTCTACTTTTTTTTTTTTAATTTTATCAAAAGATGTTTTTCTTTTTTATCTTTATTTTTGTCTTATAGTTTTGTAATTAAAATGTTTTGTAAGTTTTGAAAACATAATTAAAATGTTTTATAACCTAATTTTGATGTTAGAATCTTTCTTAGATATACATCTTCTAAAGCTGGAGACGATTAATCTCTGTAACTGCGTACAAAATTGCTTTATGAGTTTTTTAATAATTTTATAATATTTTTAAACAGTTTTATAGGGTATTTAAAAAGTTTTATAAGGTACTTAAAAGGTATTTAAAAGACTCTTCCTGCAAACACTCCACGTGCTCTCAGTAGGGGTGGAATTATTATCCGAGATCCGAGATCCGATCCGGGATCCGTTCCTATCCGCTATGTAAATTAGGATATTCGGGACGTCCTGATCTGGATCAGGATAGTCAAATCTCGGATCCGTGAAAAGAGGATCCGGATAGTAAAATTTCAAGGTCCGGATATCTGGATCCGGATCCGAACGCATTAAATTTATTAAAAAATATTTTTTTTACATTATTAAGTTATATATATATATTGATTTTAATTTTTTTCTAAAATATCATATTTTGAAAAATATTATTCTAACTTTTAATTTTTTTATTAAAAAAATAATTTTTAAATATTTTATTTTGATTATTTTAATTATTTAGTTATTATTTTGGATCCGGATCCCGATCCCGATCCGAATATCTGCGGATATCATAATTTTTGGTCGGATACTCGAAATCCGAATATCCTGAAATTCCAAAATATTCGGATCTATCTCACTCCTAGCTCTCGGAAGTTTATGCATATCTTTAGCCTGTAAATAAATACATCAAAAACATCTTGTCATTATTTATAAATTATTTTTATTATTTGCGAAATAAACATTTTGAAAAAGGGACCTTTGATTTATTTTAAAAGGATTTGTTCTTATATAACTTTTTAAAATATTCTTATATAAATCATGTAAATGAGTTCAACTTTAAAAATCGGTCGTTTTTTATTAGACAAAAAAAAGAAAATTCGTCGATTAAAATATTTAAAGAAATCAATTAAAGTTTAATAATTATTATATCATTTAAATTATAATTTAATTTTTTGCTTTGAATGGTAGGTACTATGTATAATTATTGTATGTGACATTTTAAAAAAAGATTGATCAATAATTTGGACGGATAGATTCAGTTCAACCACACACCTACGAACTACAGTCAAAGGTGCAAATCCAGCAGACTTTTAAAAAAAATCTTTTTATATATATTTTGTTAATAGGTTTCTGAAAAATATAAAGTAAAAAGAAAAAAAAAATCAGAAAATATTTACCAGTTTTGTTTATTGCGTTCGTTCGATCCATGCATTCAAATAATTCATACAATATAATATTAATGTTATTGTCCACGTTCGATACGACGTCGAGAAACGTTTATATCCAAATCAAAATAAATTATAAAACCTCATGGTGGAAAAAGGTTCATTAATATTTTCGATTTCTAAAAAAATGATTTATGCAGATTAATAGAAGTAAATTTACATAAAATCTTTAATATAGTACAAATAGAACCATTTATCATGGTCTCAGATGAATATGATGCAGGTATAACGGTTTAACATAAATCCTTATAAACGATAGATTTGTCCATTGTATAATCGTCTGTATAATTATTTTTAGAATTTATAATAAATCATAAATCTATGTTAAAAACAAAAATCATAAAACCAAGGTTTTGTAAACTAATAAAAGTATTTAGTTTTCAGATCTAATTACCTTATTATCTTGATCACATGTTCAATTATGTATAATGTTTTATGGATAAATTATAGGTGGCTGTGTACTTGTCAAGGTCATTGTCGTACTATTTTATAGCTGTGTTGTCTACTTGCCTAGATTTGCCTCTTCGAAGACCAAATCTTGAAGCGAATTCCCGATATCTAACATCTTCACGTACTTTAACTTGTTTGATAAAAACTTTATTTATCATTTGTATTTAGTTTCTTAAATAAGAATTTATAATCACACTATTATCAACGTTTACTTACGAATCTCCATATCGAAGGAATACTGTTATCAACCTAAAACATATTGTTCTGGTAGGATACATTGGTTTGCAGATTTATTCCCGTGTCTAACATTACTTTTAGTGTGTTTACTTACAAAATTAATACCATATAAACTTTTAAGTTTAATATACTTTACTATAAATTTATCGTGTTGTATATTTTCCTAGAATTTTTAAGTTTGATATAGGAATTCGTTTAATATATCTTTTGCAGTCTATTGTTAATTATGCAAAACCAATTCATAATGATCGGTTGGTTGAATAAATAGTCATTTGAATTGAGAAAGCATGATTTAAATCATTTCCTTACAGAACGTCAATAATATCTAAGTATGAAATTCGGTCGAAAAATACAATGAAAGACAACACCACAAATATAAATATATATATATATATATATATATATATATATGTGATTTTAGGATATAGTATTAGGTTACATTTTATTCGGACATAAACTTTATATTTATGGCCCGTTATAGCTATCAAATCACTCATCTAATTATATGTCGTTCATTAGGTTGCTCAAACTAATCACTCTAATGTTGTCAAAAAAAAAAACAAGTTACTCAAATTATTTAAGGGTAAAAAAATTTATATTATACAAAGTTTCCGTGTTATAAATTAAAAACACAAAAATGTTTGGAAGTTGGAACGATGATATATTAACCCGAACCAAAAAAAAGGTTGGAACGATGATAATTACATCTAACGAAAATGAGAACATATACGAAAGCAATATGAATACACATCAACGCAGAGCAATTATAAAAGGATATACATAAAAAACTCGGTGGATGTAGGACAGTTTTCATAAAAGATATCTTGACATATGATAAAAGATATTAGATTGATTAGACCTTCCCTCTATAAAATCACAATTTAAATTCAATTAACATAACCCTTGAGGCCTTGACACTGTTACCTTTTTATGGCCCCCTGGAAATAATTAATTAATGCAAACATAATAGTTGATATTGATTGGTGCTTGACATATCTAAATTTTTATTTCTTTCAAACTTTTAACTATAATTAATCATAAATGTTGAAACCCAAAAAATTTATCCTAAGTAAAGCTTTTGATTTAATATTAAAAAAATAAAATTAAAAGTATTATTATTACAAATCAAAATTTTGTTTTTGTAATTAATTATAAACTAGATTTTGATCCATACTAAACATGAGATTAAATGATTAAATAGATTGACGAATCGATTTTAACATATACAATTTTTTAATATCTAAATATGTATAACAAATTATATGATTTATAATATCTATAAATGTACAAAATGATATATATTGTGCATAAAAGTGATAAAGTTAAATAATTTTGATCAAACATATGTTAATGCCATTAGTTTTAATATTTTTATGTGTAAAATTGATTAAAAATATGCAAATGTTATTTATTTTAATATCTTTTAAATATAAAATTGATCTTCATTTTTTTCCGTCTAAATTAATCTTCATAATAATAAAAAATTGTTAATATATCATAAAATATTAAAAATAAATATTGCAAATCTAAAATATTATATTTAGTTAGGCTTAAATTTGTAAAACATGTATTAAGAATTTATGTTATAAAATTAATGAGAATATGTAGAGATTTTCAACTTGGTATATAATTTTAATTGAAATATTTTATTGGTTAAAATTAAATAATGTGTTTCTTAAATTACTCATTGTTTAATACCTATAATTTTTTTTGTGAATATCTCTTTTATTAATATATATAGCATAAGTCAAATGAAAAACCAATCCGAAAAGCGAATATGTCATGTGTTTTTTATCTTTATAAACAAAAATGTTATGTGTTTTTTATATCCGAAAGATTGAAATTTGGGGGGAAGAAATTATGATCATTTTCAAAAGAATGTCGAAGCTGTTACCCACAGTTAAGCAACAATTATATATTTTTAAAAAATATATATATATATATTCCCTCCACAGCTCCACTTATAAGAATATTTTTGTTTTGTCCGTTAGGTTTTTGTTGGTTTCCTCGCTGGTTTTATTCTTTGACATCCAATCACTCGCTGACAATTAATTCTGGGCATAAAATCTGGATCCGAATACTCGAATTTGGAATCGAGTCAAAATATTCAGTTCGGATCAGGTTCGGATAGATCTGTTTTATTTTATTGGATATATCAGACTAATATCCGCGGATACAGGTTTGGATACGGTTCCTATCCGAGACTCGAAAGAAAACCCGAACATATCCGAATGAATGATATTTTATTAGTGAGCTCTGAGTAATTATTTTTTTTTGGGTAAAATTAGTGGTCCAAAATCAGACTAATACCCGCAGGTACAGATTCGGGTATAAGTTTTTTTGTTTATTTTGGGTAAAAAGAAACACTTTCGGGTATAATGGACCCGAAAATCCCCGAAATCGAATGATATCCGAAAATGTTCTGGTATTTACATGTACAATTTTTTTTGATCCGAATCGACCAGGATCCGGTAGGAACCGATCCGAAACCGAATCGAAATTTAACAGGTATCTATATGGATACAAAATTCCTATACCTGAAAGACCATGTACCCGATAAAAACCGATCTGAATATCCGAATGTCCAAAACTACTGAGAATCTACACTTTATATCATAATATCTAAATTTACAGAATAATAAGTACATTAAGATCACACAATATCTATTTTATTGCCTTTTTTCCTGATATGATTTATTATATGCGAGTTGCGACTACCAGCCTAAATGAGAAAGGTGTTTTGAGTCTAGAACCAAAAAAAAAAAGAGATATGTCTATTTTATAGTTTCGAGAAAATATAAATTTGTAAGAAAATAATATATCCATATTTGATTACATCGATGTTAGTATGTTAGCTGAATGCTGGTAAACAAATCACGTGAGACCAATTCAACTAATTATCTTAAAAAGCATTTATAATCAAATGACTTCAAATTTTGTTTAGCCCCGTTTATACGTTGTTATATGTTAACTAATTATTTTTCTTCGGTCAAATAAAATAAAGGTATACCAAGTTGAACATTTCAGTAATCGGGGATTAACCAGTCCCAACAAGTGATCAATTATGATTTTAGCAAAGCGATTAGACACCACTAAGAAAAACAGAACATGATTTATCGTTTACTCATTTTTATTTCCGTTCTGACTTACGTTTTTCATCTAAACCTGTAATTGTCTTCTACCATTTTATGAGCAAAGTAAACTTTGAAGGACTGGATAAACAAATTGAACATATTACCATCCAAAACCGCATTTTTGAAATGATTATAAAATTGAATTAAATTGGTATGGTCTGATCAATGTGGGTTCGTTTTTTGTCTCTACTGTAAAGATCTGGTGGTGATCTTGGATTGTTCAAAGAATATTACCTAGACGTCGTCAAGTTGGAGTTCGCTCGGCATCGCCGTTTCCAAAAATTTTGTGTGAAGATCTAGTTTTTTCTAGGTTCCTCCATTTAGTATCTTAAGAACCGCTATGTGTTGAGATAGATTTATTCGCCATAGAAAAAACCGTCTTTCGTCTTATTGGATTTCTTATCCCATTTTGATATGCTTTAGTGGTTGATCTTTAAAGGTTTAGGTAGTTTCTCTAGCGAGGTTTGTTGTGAGCATGTTCGAGTTTTAACTGTGGTTTCTAGTTGTCATGTTCGGGACTGCAATCCCCTTAATTTTAAAACTTGGTTGTATTTTTTTGAAAAATTCTTTGTCTCTTTTTTGTAAGGTTTAGACTCTGAAAATTCGGTATTCCGTCGGTTTATGCTCCAAAGATCTAGTGATCCGTCGGTTTAGACTCCAAATTTTTCTTTTTAACCTCTGACTTTGTAGCTCTCATACGTTTTAAATAATCAATATATATATTTCAAAAAAAGAAAGATTAGTTATGTTTTGATGCATAAAAAAAACAAACCAGATCCATACAAATATCTAGAAGATCTTTTAAATTTATTATTATGTTACAAATAATAATCTCATCATCTACGACAAGTCAATCTAACTATTTGCAGCAATTAGAAATTTGATGAGGAGTTCTACGAATTCTTCGACCTATAATTTTATATGTATTATAAAATTCACGATAAACTTTTGAATTGAAAATTTCAAACTTTGTAACATGTACGATCTTTTTTCTCAATGATAAAAAAAAAGGGTTTGAAATTTGAGCTAAGGTTGATTCCGAATAATAAAAAACAACATCCTGATTAATATCTTGATATAGCACAATAGTTATAACGGTGTAATAACGATATTCATATTATACATTCGAAGTTTTCGTAGGTACGATGAAATTCAAAACAAGCAGCATTCAACCAAAAAGAGTACTTCCACGACGAAGGGTGTGTGTGATTGGTCAAAGGTGGTCCTGCTCCAGACAAAGAGATATGCCACGTGCCATTTCTTTCTTCTTCAGAAATGTGGACCGTTGACTTTTTCTTATAATATTTGTCAGGTTTTGTTTTACAAGAAGCTCAAGATCCAATGCAATTGACATTTCTCCTGTCTTTCAAACAAACAAAGACTGTTTTGTCAAGTTCCTCAAGAAACGGGTTTTATAATTAAAGGGACCACATCTCGACCCGACCCGATACGAGAAATAGTGGGCTTTACTTATACATGGGCTTTATATGGGCCTTAAAAGTATTACGACGTAATCGAAGTTTTGTCGTCGGAACACGTTGTCGCACACGTGCCGTTGAACTACATCTTCAAGACTAGGCACATTCAGGTATTCAGTTCGGTTCCGGATAAAAATCGATCGGTTTCGAATCTTTTAGGTAGAAGAGTTTATGACCCATCAAGTAATTTTGCATTTTCGATTCGGTTTCGATTTGATTCCAATCGATTCGAGGTTGGTTCGGTTCTTGATTATAAAAATCGATAATTACCCGAAAAATTCGGTTTTCATTCGGTTCGGTTCGATTCCATATATTTTTTACTTAAACTACCCAAAAATACCCAAAATATCTAAAATACCCGAAAATAATAAAATATATATATACAAATTGAAATAATACATCTAAATTGGTTACTTTTATCTGAACTATCTGAATATTCCTAAAAATATCCGAACTAACCGAATAATCGAAAAATAACAAAGAAAAATTACAAAATTTATCCAAATTATCCGAACATATCCAACCCATAACTAAAATATTTATGGGTTAATTTATGTTTCGGATACCTGTTCGGTTTTCGGTTCGGTTCCGGTTCTTCGGTTCTAAGCATATAAAATCCATCAGGTATTTTTGAAAAATCGGTTCAGGTAATTTCGGTTCAGTCCCGGTTCGATTTTTCAGTTCCGAATATTTTGTCTACCAAGACTATCCACGTGTTTAGAAAGTCTCTCCACGTGTCCTCGCTATGCCAATTTCTCTTTCTCTACTTTCTTCACATACGAGTTTGTCCAAACGCTTCAACCAGCTTTTGATCAAGCGAAGAGAGATGTTGCGGTTGCTGCGGCGGACAATCTGCAATTCAACGGCGGAGAAAGTACGTTTAAGCAGCAGTCTAAGCGGTGGCGGAGATTTTTCGATCTTAAAAGGTCAAAAAGCGGCTCAAGACTTATCAAAAGATACTCTAAAATCCCATGAAACAACAAGATACGGAGAAGGTATATGAATAAAGCAAGAAATAATTAACTAATTCTAACATTTTTAAAAGAGGCAATGATTTTATTTATTGAGTTGCTTCAATGATATATGTTGTTTTTGCAACAGGCCAACACAAAGTGGTAAAGAAAGAGTTCAAGATTTACAGATGGAACCCTGACAAGCCAAACACTAGACCATTTCTTCAATCTTTCTTCGTCGATCTTTCCACTTGTGGTCCCATGGTAATTAACTACTATTCTTGATTAATTAGTTCTATAGGATTAGTCTTGACTCTGAAGAGTTTTCGTTAATTAATACGATATGTTGCAATAGGTTTTGGACGTTTTACAGAAGATAAAAGCAGAGGAAGATGCGAGTTTGAGTTATAGAAGATCATGTAGAGAAGGGATATGTGGATCTTGCTCGATGAACATCGACGGTACTAACACCGTCGCATGTCTTAAACCTATAAATTTAGACACGTCGAAGCCAACCATAATCACTCCCTTGCCTCACATGTACGTCATCAAAGATCTTGTCATCGACCTCACTAATTTTTACCAACAATACAAGTAAGGTCACTTTCTTTAATCCCTTATTGATTTCTCACTCTTTCGACATTCTAGCTTCGAACAAGGATATTCTATATTTTTACGCAAAACTGTGGAAAATGGAAACAAAAAAGCATATGCAAGAAAATGGTATGGCAGATTCAATTAAGCTTAAAATATATATATATATATATATATATATATATATATTTCTTTGATTTTGGTTACTAGAATTACAGAATGTCTTTTGATTTTTATTACGGATTGGCGTAATGGTTAGAACATAAATCGTGATTTTGAATAATTGTGTAATTAGTTAAGTTCTACAATCGTAGACTGTGTTACCAATGTCTATATACTTCTTCTTCCTCTGCATAGACTTCATGCATGTGGGATATGTTGTTGTGTTTAAAGATCAGTGGAGCCATGGTTAAAGACGAGGAAGCCGCCTAAAGACGGACGCGAGCACCGACAATCACCTAACGACCGGAAGAAACTAGACGGGCTGTACGAATGCATACTATGCGCGTGTTGTACCACTTCATGTCCTTCTTATTGGTGGAACCCCGAAGAGTTTCCAGGACCCGCGGCTTTGCTACAGGCGTACCGCTGGATCAGAGATAGCCGCGATGAGTTTAAAGAAGAGAGATTACAGGCGATAACAGAGAATGAAACCAAAGTATATAGATGCAGAGCAATCAAGAACTGTACGGCCACTTGTCCTAAGGGGCTTAACCCAGCCAGTGCCATTTTGAAAATGAAGGCTAAGCCATTTGCTATCTGATCCGGTCGAGAGAACCGAGAGTGTCTAGCCGGACCATGAATCGGTCTGGTCCGGTCCGGTTATATATGTAAAAGCTTTTGTCTCTGGATAGGCATTGGAATTAATGTTTGAATACGTGCGTCTCTACTCCTTTTATTGATATATAACGTCTTATAGCATCAAACACGATTTTGTTACATAAAAAGGAAAATACGTGCTCTCCATAAAATCATCTGAAAATAGAATCAATTGGAGAAAAACACGGATTAATATACGGACAAATAGCCCACCTTGTTTCTAAATATTCCCTCTCTCTCTCTCTTACACGACCGAGTCAGCAAGCAACAACCATAGATTTTTAAAGAAAAAAAAATCAAATAACAAAAACAAAAAAAAGTAAGAGCTGACAGAGAAAAAAAAAAACAGAATAGAGGTGATGAATTAACCCATTAATGAATTGTCATCAGTTTTCAAACTCACCACCAACTCATTTTGACATCGAATGACAAAATAAACATTTCCAGTCGTTTTTTTTTTTTTTTTTCTCACCTAATTATTATTATTAGTCCCTTCTTTTTCATTTTCCGTAGTTAAACCAAAAAATCATAATGACACTTAATATAAAATTTATGACACCAATACAAAACACGAAACGTAAGAATCTTCGTTCCTCTTTACCGTCCGGTCGTGAAAAGCCTAATCAAGTCTTTCTCTACTTTTGTTCTTCTTCTTCTTAAAAAGATGAGAGATCTCTCTTGTAATCGCCATTGATCTCTGGTTTTTCGTCTCTTTTTTCTTTAAAAACTTCTTCTATTTCTGAATATTGATTTGTTCCTTTGGAGAGAGAGGTTTTCAAAATTCTCAGGCCGGTTCTTGGGATGGAGGAGAACACGGCTGCCGCGGCGGAGAGAAGATCGGGTTGTGGTTTATTGAGCGTAATGTTCGGTAGACGTAACTTGTGGTCCAAGAAACCTACATCGACCGACAACGGTAGCCAGAAAAGCACATCTACGGCTGCAACCGCAACAGGCAACATTCAATTCACTAAATCTCCCGGTACCGAGTTAAAGAAGCCTCGCGATGATCAGAAAGTTTCCGCCGAACCAATCCAGAACAACAAGATCCAGAACCAAAGATCCGTAGTTCCATCAAAACCCTCGTCTAATCAATACCCTAATAACCATCAATTAGGGATTTACGAGAATCATCATCAACAACGAAGTAGTCATAACAACAATAGTAGTAGCGTTGATCCATACCGAGGAGGTGGACCGAGGAAAGTGCCAAGAGAAGCCATAGGTTTATCGGGTGAGCTTGAAAGCATGATCACCGATCATCAAAAATCAAAAGGAACCAATGGATTGGTTCGTGCTTCTTCTAGCAATGTAATGTTATTTGGCAATCTTGGTAATTTGAATCAGCAAGGACCAGTAACGGCTGCAAATTACGGTAATAGCAATGGATATGGCGTGAAGAGGACCACCGTGGCTGCTCCAGCAACGGTGACAACAAAGAGTCAAGATCAATCGGGATCTTTGTGTAGAGCAATCTCAACAAGAATGGATCCAGAAACGTTGAAGATTATGGGGAATGAAGATTACAAGAACGGGAATTTCGCAGAGGCGTTGGCTTTGTATGATGCAGCGATTGCGATTGATCCGAACAAAGCTGCTTATCGTAGCAACAAGAGCGCGGCTTTGACCGCGCTCGGCAGAATTCTCGATGCGGTTTTCGAATGTAGAGAAGCAATCAGAATCGAGCCTCATTACCATAGAGCACATCATCGGTTGGGTAACTTGTACCTCAGGTAATCTAAAAACCTAAATAAAAAAATAAAGCTTTTTCTTGTAAACCCTTAAGAAAATCTAACAAATTTCTATAGGTTAGGAGAAGTCGAGAAATCGATATATCATTTCAAACATTCGGGTCCAGAAGCTGATCGAGAAGACATTGCAAAGGCGAAAACTGTACAAACACATCTCAACAGATGCACAGAAGCTAAGAGATTACGAGATTGGAATGGTTTGATTACAGAGACAACAAACACAATCACTTCAGGAGCTGATGCAGCTCCACAGGTATATGCATTGCAAGCAGAAGCATTGTTGAAGACGCATAGACATGAAGAAGCTGATGATGCTTTGTCTAGATGTCCGGTTTTCGATGTGGATGTCAGCACCCGGTACTACGGACCGGTCGGTTATGCTGGTTTCTTGGTCGTTCGTGCTCAGGTTCACTTGGCTTGTGGCAGGTAGGTTTTGTTCTGTTCTTCTTTACAATTCTTGGTTTATTATATTGCCCGGTATAGAGTATGTACCGGTTTCAAGTTTGAAATATCGGTTTAAAATTCATGACTTTTGGTTTTCTTGTTTTAACCTGGTCTATTAACCGGAGTTGTTATTTACAGTTAAATCGGTTATTTCTTGGTATATTGTTTGAAACCCGGTACAGTGTTATGTTCTGATCTCCAATTTGAAGAGTCCGGTTTAATAATTGGTTTTTATCAGATTCGATGAGGCGGTGGATGCGATCCAACGCGCCGGCAAGCTAGACGGAAATAACCGGGAGGTGAACATGGTTTTACGGCGGGCACAGGCGGTGACCGAAGCTCGATTCAGAGGAAACGAGCTGTTTAAATCCGGGCGGTTCCAAGAGGCGTGCGCCGCTTACGGCGAGGGATTAGACAACGATCCGCGAAACTCCGTTTTGCTTTGCAATCGCGCGGCTTGCCGGTCAAAATTGGGTCAGTTCGACAAATCTGTTGAGGATTGCACGGCGGCGATCTCTGTACGGCCGGGCTACCGTAAAGCTCGCCTCAGAAGAGCCGATTGTAACGCCAGGGTAAGAACAAAAACCAATGGGGTCAATTTGAAAAGAAAAATAAAATTTGGGGCTTTTTCGTGATTAAAAATAATTTTTTGGTTTGTGATGCAGATCGGAAAGTGGGAATTGGCGGTGGCAGACTACGAGATATTGAAAAAAGAGACGCCGGAGGATGAGGAGGTGACCAGAGGATTGTCGGAGGCTCAACAACAACTCATGAAACGCCGTGGTCAAGATTCTTGAGAATATTTCCGGCGACTAATATGGATTGAGAAAAAACGCCGCCGGAAAATTCATTGTTTGATTTTCTTTTTTTGGGCCGGCGAGCGACACCTAGACGACAAAATGTGTGATGATTCTTTAATTTTTATCTTTTTTGGGTTTGGATGGTTAAATTGTTTGTATAGAAATGAGATTTGTGGTGATGCTGTGTTTAGCTTTTTAAACAAAAAAACGAAATTGTCCATGACTAAACCAAAAAAAAAAAAACAGAATTTTCCGATGTCGGACCTTAAATATTCAATTTGGCCACTAATGACCCATATCATAATTTATTTTTTTCTTTTACGACGACCCATATCATAATATATCCGTTAGAAACAAACTATGTAGCTGTAATCACTTGGGTGCTAAAGGATACTCCGTAAGTCATAATTCCTTACATGGTATCAGAATATGAACATATATAATCGATCAAAAAATATGAAGACGTATTAGAAGATATGATTTTATCCACTTATTGCATTGGTTTTCAGATGAAACCCTGTTTGTGTCTCCTGTTTGTAAACACGGTAAAATCTTCGATTTTTTTTAATTGGATTCTAATATCTGATAATAATTCAAATGTAGGGAAAAATCACTCAAATGTCAAGCATTGTATTTCAGTAATATTTGCTTTCATTTTTTAATATAAAAGAACACACGCACACACAAAATCTCAATCACACGCTAAAACATCACATCATGTTTCATTGACCCCATATTAAAAATAATCTCCATTTCATATCGTGGGAAGAATAACTCGCCGATTCTTGACAAAGTCCGAACAATGATTCCTAATCGCCGACAGCTCATACGGCGAAGCATCACGAGCCAACCATTGCTCCACCGTGAACTTCTCCTGAGAACAACTTCTCCGACGATTCTCACTCATCGTCACTTCCACGTAATTACAATACCAACCGTGATGATCACCGGAGCCGTCAGATGTCAAATTCATTGCACAAACCGGACCTGAGAGACAAGAACCTAAACCGGTGAAAATGTCGAGATTGCCCCTCTCGAAATAATCGTGAAATGGACCCATTAAACCTCCCCAAGACACCAAATCGGAGATAACCGCGTCTCGGCCGTAACTATCGTAGAGACGGAGGCTCATGACGGAGTCTGTACCGGCTTTCCATACTGTACCGGTTCGTATGTAAACCGTGAACACGCACATGTTGTCGTCATCATTGTCCGACTACATTTTAAAAATATATATTATTATCATAAAATGTAACGATTGATTTTGTAAATTGTAATATACGATTTGTGTGTGTATATGCAAGCAAGTGACTTACGGCGAGAGTGATTGCGACGGCGGAGAGGAGGAGGAGAGGGACGAGGATGGTGGAGCTGCCGCGTAACATCGTCGTCTAGCCAAATTTTATTGTATGAAATCGAAGAATGTTGAAAACTTTGAAATTTATTGTAATCCTTTACTTGTTCGCTTAAGCGAAGATTATTAATTTATGGTTATAAAAATATATTTTTTGTGGCTTGCGAGATTACAATTATTGATAGATTATGTGGATATTCCGGCGGTGTAGCTATAATCCGTTAGAACTAATGAATTATTTTACCTTTTCTAACAGATTTTATTTATTTGCCAACTTTCGACAGATCTTTTATTGGTCAACTGCGTCCTTTTAAGAAAAAAATATATAAAAATTTTCAATTGGGCTTGTATAACCCAGAAAAAATTTGGGTTCTTCTGTTATGGGCCTTACGAGCTTATTATTGTAGATATATATTCTTCTTAACAAAATAAATTAAATCAATTCTATAATGTAATGTCTTAAGTCCATTTTAAAAGAAAATAATAATAAACGCATCATATATCTTAGGTTTCGAATGGTGGTAGTGAGGTGCAGAACTATCCGAATAGTAATAAAAATATATATAAATATAGATTTTTTGTTAAATACACGTATATAAATATAGATTTTTGTTATTGTTCAGTGCAAAACGAAAACGTAAAAAATGTCGCTATTCCAAACTTATTTATGATTTGAATTTACAATATGCTCTTGAGATTTTAACTGGTTGTCAACATAAAACATTAGTTTATTTTCCAAACGAGTTTCTTATTTCGAGACTTGATGCATATATTTTTATATATATAGTATCATTATCATATATATTCATATTCCAACCGAAACCAAGTTGGGGTGTGCACCCACCAAATTAGACGGTCCATATTTAATTATCCCAAGAGTCCCAAAGCACATCACATTTGATTAAATATATTCGCATGCTTTTCTTTAATCTTTTTTTCTAATAATAAAAACTTCAAATAGGTGATTTGTGAACCGTTGAGGATTCCATCAAATCAGAATCTGATATGGTTTTAAAGACACCCCCCCACTAGATCTATGATTTGTGATGATTTAAAAAAATTCTTAAATCTCCCTTTATTCTATCCATGATGCTTTGAAATGGTTAGTTGAATAATTGTAATGTTCTACCCTTTTACCATTTTTTAACTGTTCTTACCGGTTCTATTTTTGACTCTTTTCATTTTTTTTGGTACGTGGTAGGCCTGTAACGGATCCGGATATCCGGGATTTTGCAGAGCATCTGAATCCGGATCCAGATTCGGTGAATCCATAGTTTTAATATCCGTATCCAGATCCGGATCCAATTTTTTTTAATTATTAAAAATATTATAATAATAATCTAAAATCCGAGGCAAAAAAAATTCCAAGGAATGCGTGGCTCGGATCTCTTCGTCTTCTCTTCGTCTCTTTCCTTCTTCTTCGCGTGCAGAGAATGTGTGGTTCGGATCTCGACGAAGAATTGGCTTTTCTAGCCGCGGAGGAATCCAAGGAATAAAGCCACGGCGGCTTGTACCACGAGGAACACGATCAGTATCGAAGCGGCGGAAGCGGAGCAATCGTTGAGATTCCGGCAAGATGGAGACGGTGGAGGGGATAAGACGAGGTAGAAGAGGAAGAGAAGCCCAAAGCGTGAGTTTCGAGAGGCGGAGGTAACAGTGGTGGTGGAGAATTTCGTACGGCAAAACTTTATCAGAAATCGGAAAAAATGACGATTAGGGTTAGGGTTGGTTTTGGTGTAGAGGAGCAAAATTGAGCAAGTCAAAATGAGGATTATTGGCTGCGTGAATCGAAGAGTGCAAATTTTTTAGGGTTCATTATTTTCTTATGGGTTTAATTTCGTAATGAGCAAATGGGCTTCACATCAATACCTATAACAAAATATTATATATTCCATGTATTCATAATGCGCCAAATAACAATATGTAATAATGGACGGATATCGGTACCCGGCGAAATTTTTTAGTGTTATCCGGATCCGAACTAGCCAGATATTCTGTTTTTCGGATCGGATTTCGGATTGAATAGCGGATACCCGCGGATCCCGAATTTTTATCCCAGGCCTAGTACGTGGGTTTCTTCTCTTATCTAACCATTGTTCACTATTTAGAGAAGAAGACAAATAAAATTAAAATTTGTCTTTTGCTTTATAGCGCATTTAGATTTAGTAGATAATTTTATCTTTTCCTGATTTTCTTGGAATATTCTGATTTCTTGTAAATTTTAAATACTAACTTTTTCAAACACTTTTCGCAAACCATGCGGATTTGGGAGTGCTAATGCTAGATTTCTCTCTGATTTCAATATTTCTATAAGAGATATCGCCATCTTTAGATTCTTTAAGGCAGTTGATTCTATTTGTTTCCAAATTATTAAAGCAGCACCGATTATTCTTGATTTTTCTTTTTTTCATTAACTAATAGTATAATAGCACTAGCTGGTTAATTATATATATCCAACCCTAATCTTTTTTTCATTTGCTGTGTTTAAATGTTACTGCTGAGATATTCAATTTGATAAGGTTCTTTAAAGAGATGAAGCTTAGACTTTAGAGATTGGAGAGGCCTCATCACGACAAGTCGATAACAAAAAGCATATACTATAATTTTTCCATTTTGGGATATAGAGATAAAACGAAGAAGACATAGTCTAAACAGCAAAAATAGTAATAGCATTGTGGAAGCATTTGCCGATTTATTTTTATCATAAATAAAAAGGACAAGGCACTATATTATTAATTTGATTGTTAATGCAGGATTTGATGATTTCGTTGGATTGTTATCATCGCTAATTATAATAACTAATCGATAAAAAGTTTTATCTCTTACCTAAAGGATGGATAAGGATTAGTTACCATCGATTCGAATATAAAAATCAAAGATTAAACACACATATATATATATATATATATGATGTGTGTCAAATTATATTTGTATCTAGCATTTACTTACAACACACTCTAGTTATTGTAGCATAGCATAGGGTCTCGAACCAAAGAAGATCGGAATAACTACACTAAGAATCCAAGCAATCGATTAAGTTAAGCGATTCAAGATGATAATTTCGTATTTTAAAATATTAATTACGAAATCAACGAGCAAATGACAAAACAAACGGAAGATAAACAAGATCAAACGAGTAAGCAAGCACTAAACAAAATAAAAGCAAGAGAATTTAAGTATAAACAAAGTCTAAATGCAAAAATCAATTAAAAGTCAACAACTAAAAACTTGATCAAATAAGGAAAAGTATGGGTTTTAGACAAAGCAATTGACTCGGGATGATTAATGACTAACTAATGACGCTAGGGAGACAATTCAAACTCAATTCCATGACATGAATCACACAAAGTAGACTAATCAATTCCCATGAGAATAATTCATTTATTAATCACTCAGTTAAACTAATTTCTTAATTGCAATTAAATGATCAATAATCATTAAGCATACGTTCATAAAACCAACTAATCACCATAAACATCAATTCTCATTGGTTAAGAATGAAAAACAAATTTAAAGTTCTCCTAGACATTTCGTCAAACACCTTCCGGACATGAAATGTCCATGCATGTTCAAGATTTTGATTGATCATGTCAAATCTAGCCTTAAGCACACGTTAAACCTTAGAAATCATAAGAATCTAACTCTAAGCATCAATAATCATCCATCAAACATCCCTAATCTACTAAGCCCAAAAACCCATAGAAAAATTACTCACTAATCATCATACTAAATACAAAGATAAACATAATAAAAGACATAAACATAAAAAGATTGATAAAAGATTAAGTAAACTTCACTAAATGTAGAGAATAGCAAAGATCCAATCACAAATCATAAGACAAGAGTTTGAAAGTTCAAAGAGGAAATAACAAAATCAAAATTAGGTTATTTTTGGCCTAAAAACATATTTATAGGTCCACAAAAAGGTGCATGAGTCAACCCGGGTCAAACCAGAAGTCAACAGAAATTCAAAAAGTCAACGCATGAAACAAGTGATATGATCGACCCATGGGTATCGCTGGGTCGATCAAAATGAGCCAGCAAACACGTTTCCTGGGCTCATTCTAATCGAGCTGCTCAACGACTTGCGGGTCGATCAATTGCTGTATGATCGACCGGTTGATCGACATCGGACCCTCTCGCACTTGAAACTTCATTTCTTCTACTCCTCTTCGCCTAGTTCTTCGACCCTCTTGAATCTCCTTTGCTCTGCATGAAATCTACGCTTTCATCCATTTGAGCTCAGCAAAGTCTTCTCCAAGAGGTACTCCAAAATACCTATAAAGGAAACAAAAAAATGCACAAAAACTGCAAGAAGATGGATCATAGACTCTAAATGCATCCTAAATTGAAATGAGACTGAAAGATGACAAAAAAACACAAGTGTTATGCAAATGCGGATGAAAAACCATGGAAATGTGATATATAAAAAGGTAAAAACGTGGTACATCAATATATATATATATATATATATATATATTCCACCCGGCTAATCTCTAGGATAAGTGTAGCCGTCGAATAGTCCATTCACCAGGTTTTCTAATGGGCCTAAAGCGTGACACAATTTCAACTAACCAAATAGAGTTAAAAATACTCCCAAAAAAATCGAACTCAGGTTTTATATCTATTTGGTTTCGTACTTAATCTTAATATCTATTAATCATACGAGTCCATGGATCATTAAATCATTATCACAGGTTTTTTATTTTTGCTCAAGTTAAAATTTATTCATGCATTTTTTTTTTTTTATAAGAGTCATGCACTTATTGTTGTAGGTGATTTTCCCCTACAAATCTAACAACGATACCTGTACAAATTTCGTCGAAATTGTTTCATGAATAAAGTTGACAAAACTCTCGGGTTCCGGAAAAACCATAAAAAATTAACCATAGATCTAAATTGTAACAATTAAATTTTACAGAATTGTAGAATTTGAAAGAATTTTTGGTGATTTCTTGCAAAAAATAGTGGAATAACTTTGAATTTAAATTGTAACAGTTGAATATGGCAGAATATAACATAATTTTTGAAAATAAATAAAGTAATTAAACTTATGAAAATATTAATTAAATAATGTTTTTGTTAAAATTAAATATTTATTTTTATAAATATATTTATTTTACAAAAATAATAATCTTTTATTGAATTATCTTCGAAACCTAATTAATGTCATTAATATTTTTTTGAAACAAAATTTATAAGTATTTATTATTATTTACCACTCAAATTAATAAAAACGTTCAAATTTTATTTATTTATAATATTAATTTATTAAAAAATATTTAAATTAAATATTTAAAATTAAAAATAACAAATTAAAAATATATTATTTTAAATATATATTAATAATTCATTAATGAAAAATATATTATTTATAAAAATATTCTTTTATTTCATATATAATTTAGAAAAATAATATTTCGTAAAAAATGTATTTCACAAACAAAAATAACTCGGTTTTTTTTTCAATTTTTTCCACTTCCTCCCAATTTTTCCATAGTCACAAATGGCGTTGGCCTAAAAAAAATTTCCTCAATTTTTCTGAATTTTTCTCTTATACTATTTAAACCCTATATAATGACAAAAGAATCAACCCTTTTTCAATATACTTTTTAACTTTTAGCAGTGTATGTGTGGGCCGACAATAAGTGGTAACACATTTTCCATCTTCTTTATTTTAATTTTTCACCATTTTTAATTATAACTCATGAATTAATAAAAGAGAAAAATACCATTTTAAAGAAAATTTTGAAGTTTTTCATTATTAAATATTTTAAGATTATGTCTTAAACTAGTTATTACTGATAAATTTATATGATGGATGTATAGTTAAAGTTAGTTTGTCTTTTTGTCCAATATCCACTAATTAAAAAACTCTATTACTGTTTTGATTTGAACAAAATTAAAATAATTTATCATGTTTATGGGTCCGTGGGCCGAGAAGGAAGTGAGTCAGAAAGACGTGGGGTGGGCCCATATCCACGACCGAAAGTACATTGAAGGGAGCGATACCGTTAGGCTTCGGCAGTTGTTTCCGTTTACCTGTCAATTTACTTTTTTACTTTTTTTCTTTCTTTATTTATATACTTCGTAAATATTCAGAATAATATAAATACACATCGAAAGTAAAAATAAAATTTAAAGAGACTAGAGACAGCTCCGAATGATGACATATTGTTTGCATTGAAGAGTAACAAATTATATATATATATATATATATATATATATATATATATTTGTGTATGTATATATCTTTATAAAATAAAAATATAAAGAATACAATTCCTTAGTTATATTATAGAGAAATTAACATCAATAACCTTAAAAAAAATTATAATTGACCGAGTAACTACAAAAAAAATTGATTAGGGTTCTATATATTTTTGGCTATCATTTTGCCGAGAAATCCCCTCTCTCTATTCTCTTTTTTTTTTTTCTTTTTTTTCTTTCTTTTTTATTATTTTGTACATTTCTAAGCAAAAACTACCCATCCCAACTATTTTTATTTTGATTTCCTTATATAAACTGATTTAATTTTGTGATACTACTGAAATTTTTTTTTTTCACATACATTGCAGTTTGAATTTTTATAAACAATGGCGTACTTCTCAAAACTAGATATTATATGTAAATATGTTATTCTATATAGAACAAAATACTATTATATTTTATATCGAAGAGAATTCTTATTTATAATTCCTCTCTTCTCTATTTTTTCATATGCTATATTTTGTATTTTTTAAAATAAACCTATGAACATAAGTTATTATAAACTAAACATATCATTTTATGTAGAACAAAATAGTACTTTTGTTATATTCTATATATTGAACAAAAATGGAACAAACTAACATATATATACAATATATAAAGAAACTAACCATTTTTACGTTTTTTGGTAAACAGTAAAGACGCAATTAACCTTCTCTCATTCTCCAACTTGATTTTTTCTTTTTTAGGTGGAAAAAAATAAATTTATACCCCATTTCATCATTTTTCAATTCAATTTTATTCTATACTAGATTAGAACCCGTGTAATATATGGGGTTTTAATTATAACTTATTTATAAATGATAAAAAATAAAATAAACCGTGTCGGTAATCGATTAAATTTAATATAGATAAAATTTATGAAAATGTAAGAAATATATGTTAAATCTTGTTGATGTAAATATTTAGATTTTGATTGTTACTCGCACACTTATTTTAGATGTTGATTAGTAATTTTGTTTCAAACTGAATTTCAACTCCACGTATTTCATCTCGCAATACAACTCATGTATTTCATCCATAATATTAAAACCATATTTTTACTCCATGCATTCCTTGTCAATCAATAATACCCAAAATTTTCATATCAAAATAATATATGCATAATATATTCTATCAAATTTATGTCTATATATGTCATTAGTGTTAAACAAATAGTAAGAAAATTAACAAAATATATTAGTAAATAAATTTAAAATTATTAACAAAACATGTCGTAATCTCATGAATATCAATTTTTTATATGCCGCACTAATACTTTTAGAAATTGGAAATAATTTGTCTTATTTTCCTTTTTTAGTTTTTTCATTTAGTATTCCCTTTTAATTTTTTAATAATATGTCTTTTTTTTACTATTATTTCATTTTAGTTACACTACAATTATAAATAATTTGTCTTATTTTCTTTTTTTAGTATTTTTGATTTATTATTTCCTTTTAATTTTTTTTAGTAACATGTCTTATTTTTTTAAGACTATTATTTCTTTTTAATTACACTACACTTTGATTTAAGAAATAAATAATGTAGAGTAAGAAAATTTATATTTTTATATTAATATATTGACACATGTCACAATCTCAATTAAAATTAACACATGTCATGATCTGGTGAGTTACGATTTTGCCTACGTGTCACACTTACGTTGGGCAAAATTTAAAGTAAAATAGCTTTGATCGATTTGTGGAACTCTCGAAATAATGATTTGCTTGAATGATGTATTTTTTTTTTCTCGATTAGTTATGACATTTTTCCTCTTTTTTTTTAAACGTATTGACATGAAACAAATTTCTTTTTTTAATGATATTTTTTTTTTTACAAATTTTCCCTTTTATCTTTTTTAATAATATTTTTTACAAATTTTTCCATTTACCTTTATTTAATGACTTTTTTTTTACAAATTTTTCCAATGATGTATTTTTTTTCCTTTCTTTCTCGATTAGTTATGACATTTTTCTTTTTTTGTTTTTAAACGTATTGACATGAAACAAATAAATTATATATTTTTTAATGATATTTTTTATAAATTTTCTCTTTTACCTTTTTTAATGACATTTTTTACAAATTTTCTTTTTAGCTTTTTAGTGACATTTTGTTTACAAATTTTCCATTTTTTTAATGACAATTTTTTTTACAGAAGGACATTGATTTTCTTTGTTACGTTAGGACATTTTTTTTTGGCGATGTTGTATTATATTTTTATATTAATATATTGACAAGTGTCACAATCTCAATTAAAATTAACACATGTTACGATCTGGTGAGTTACGATTTTTGCCTACGTGTCACACTCACGTTGAACAAAATTTAAAGTAAAATAGCTTTGATCGATTTGTAGAACTCTCGAATTCATGATTTGCTTGAATAATGTATTTTTTTCTGTTCTTTCTCGATTAGTTATGACATTTTTTTTTTTTTTTTTTTAAACGTATTGACATGAAACAAATTTTCCTTTTTAATGATATTTTTTTTTACAAATTTTCTCTTTTACTTTTATTTTAATAACATTTTTTACAAATTTTCCCATTTACCTTTATTTAATGACATTTTTTTTATAAATTTTTCCAATAATGTATTTTTTTTCCTTTCTTTCTCGATTAGTGATGGTATTTTTTCTTTTTTTTTGTTTTTAAACTTATTGACATGAAACAAATTTTTCCTTTTTTTTAATGATATTTTTTACAAATTTTCTCTTTAACCTTTTTTTAATGACATTTTTTACAAATTTTCCCTTTACCTTTTTAGTGACATTTTGTTTACAAATTTTTCTTTTTTTAATGACAATTTTTTTTACAGAAGGATACTGACTTTTTTTGTTACGTTAGGACTTTTTTTTTTGCGATGATGTATTTTTCTTTTAATTTTTAGATAAAAAAGAATATTATTTAAATTGAAATTAACTTTATACGTTAGTATAGTAACACGTGTCATCATCTCAATTAAAATGACACATGTCACCATCTAATGAGTTATAATTTTGAGTGCATTCTCCTTTATATAATAAGATTTTTTTTTTGCGATGATGTATTTTTCTTTTAATTTTTAGATAAAAAAGAAATATTATTTAAATTGAAATTAACTTTATACGTTAGTATATTAACACGTGTCATCATCTCAATTAAAATGACACATGTCACGATCTAATGAATTATAATTTTGAGTGCATTCTCTTTTATATAATAAGATATTAATTCAATTTTAATATATAGAATATAACAAAATACTATAACAGTCCCCTTATTCCACAAGATTGGGAACTGTTATGGTCCAATAATATTTTATTTATTTTCAAATGCTGACAAATTTTGTTTTTTTACTTTTTTATGCATTGTTATTTTCATTCATACGTCTGTTAGGATTCGATATGCTTTGTATGTCGTTTGTGTGGATGTTTGTGAGTTTGTCAATTATTTTAGTTTTTTTTTCCTGTAGTTAATCAATATGCGAAGTGAACTTGAACTTGATCAACCAAAGAAATCCTCAAATTTGTATATATATCTTGTATCGGCTATTTTAATATCAAGTAACTAATGCGGTGGTAGCCAATTGAGAATTAATTTCGTTCGTCGAAATAAAATCATTAGACTTTCCATTAGATACAGCTTTAGTGTAGTAAATCCGAACTTAGAAACAAACTTTAATAAAATGATTAAGATTTTATAATTTATATAATATTTAAACCTCATAAAATATATAAAATTTGAATATAAATTAAATTTATTTTTAATATATAGAAATATAGTCATTTTAAAGCTAATGATATATATATATATATATATATATATATATATATGAGAAATTTTGATAAATACTCTTTTTGTGATGTCCATTTTCAAAAATACTGTTGTTTGAAAATATTTTCAAAAATATTTTTTTTCAACCTAACATATAAACACTTATAATTTTTTTCATGTTAAAAGATAACTTATAAATATTTATAAATATTCTTTATTACCATAACTAACTTATTATGAATGTTTAAAAATTTAAATTTATATATATAATCTTATGAAATATATAAAAAGGATATTTTGAAAATTGATAACAAGTAGTATTTTTGAAAAATGGCATAAAAATGAGTATTTTTGAAATTCTCCCTATATATATTTACTTTAGTAATTAATTGTAGCTTTTATAAAACTGAGAAAATTATTTTATCTCCATTTTTTCTGCTCATAGTTATGAATTCTAAATAATTGATAAATTCAGAATCAAATTCAATTAAAAATGACATAATTTCCTAGAAAAAATTTTAATATTGTTACATTAAAAAGAAAAGATCGAAACGTGTTAGCTCCATAATGCTTCGACCGAAAAAGAAAAGATAGGAGAAGAGTGATGAGAAACACACCAAACCAACGACGTAGAATAAGCTTCTTTACATGTAATCACACTCTCATTTTTCACTTCATCACAATACTTTACAGCTCATCTCTTCTACTTTCTTTTAATTCCCCCAAAATCACATCAACTTTAAATATTTTTCTCACTTATTTAAATAAAAAATACAAAATAGCAATAACTTGGCAAAATATGCCAAAAACCTCATGTCAATTTACACACGTTGAATGTCCCCAACTGATATTGACCCTCTATTATTTCCACTAATTCGAAGCTTCCCATTTCAACATATCCTGTTTAGATATATATATTCTAAAATATTATTTTGCCGACTAATTGATTCGTAACAACATGCACAATAATCATTACGGTATTCATTGTCTTGGTAATGATACACACAATTGATATACGGTTAATCTGAATTTTGTTCAAACAATTTTGATTATAGAAAACAATAATGGGCTACCAAAAGAACACTGGTATGAAAATTTATAAAATAAAATTGTGGAAAAGATTGAAAATTTATTACCAAAAAAAAATTGAAATATTTTGTATTAACTCCGAAAAAGAGTTCACCAAAAGGAAAACTATTAAGAATGTGCTTGACCTATTGATGGGATCAGTCGGGGAGAGACCGAACATGTGGACTCGGCGCGTGCACGTACGATGAATGCATCATGCATGTCTTAATAGTATTAGTTTTTTTTCTCTCCTAATTGTGTGTGAAGAAAAATGAAATAAAAATAAAGAATCTGCCGACCACTAGAGAGGGCTTTGTGTTTCAATAGGGACACGTACCGAAGTAGACCACACGTGTGGTGTCGGTTTTCGAAAGAAGGACAGATTCAGACGAGTCATATGGTTTGGGCAACGAGCGACAAGCTCCTGACACGTTATGAACCTTTTTGAATATTTTTTGGACTCGGTCCGGTCCATGGCCGGCGATTTATTTAGCCTGACAGTTCAATTGACTTCCCAAACAACCTACGTAGTTACAATAATTGACACAATCGAATATAGATGTATTATTATGTTTTTTTTTTCTTTTGGAAAAAGTTGAATACAAAATAAAATAAAAATGAATGCCAGCTGTCAACTCTGCGAGCATCGAAGTAAAAAGAAAGTTAATTTGAAGACTACTAGAAAATACATATATTGCCTGTATTTTCGAATTAAACAGTGATACAAGTTTTCGGCCTCTCGGGGGAAAGAACAGCGATAAAAGTTTACAATGAAAAATTATAATTCCCATTGATGTAGTTCAACTGGTCTTTTGAGATGAAAAACATTAATACAAACCTGGGCTTGAATTCGAGATCACTCTGAATCTCTGATGAATGTCAATAGTATAACAAACTTTTCAAAATTATAATTAATGATGACTTTCTAAATAAAGAAAATGATCTAAAGTCAGTATAAATTTATTACAGAATAGCATGTTTCTTCTTTAACAAAAAGAAGAATATATAGCATGATTATTTGAAGTCATATGTATTAAATTTGATCACAACGAATTTCAGCTCGGAACAATGTGTATATATATATATTTTAAAATGTAATATAAGAATGTAATAATTTTAAAATAAACATTTATCAAAAAAAATAAAAAAAATAAAAAAACATTTTTTAATGTGACATAAGCAATTTTCTTGTTGACGAAAACATCATTTAAGTGAACGGCCATGTATAAGGTCAAGGGAAGATTCGTAAACTTCGTGGATGTGCATGCACGTGTTGCTAACTAATTCACAATCTAACTTTTTGAGACATTAGTTATATGTTGAATTGTCGCAAAAAAAATAAAATAAAGGTTTTGATGTTTAAATAAAAAACAAAATTAAGGCTTATTCAAACTAACAACAATACAAGATCATTCAGCCGAAAAACACGGGTTTGCTTTCCAGTCTCTAACTTAAAGAAAAACAATGGGTAACAGTAATAACCTTATATTAAAATAAATAGTTTTATTTGTAGCGCTAGCTTTATTCAATTGTTTCTTACTGTTTATTATATACTCTCTCCATTTATAAAATAATGATTTTCTACATTTTTTTTGTTTCAGAAATATTGATTTTTTATTCTTTCTGTAAATTTTTTACTAAGTAATGATGATGAATTCTAGATTTTGAAATATATTAATTGAAAATAATTAATTTTATTAAATTATTATTGGTTTAGAGTTATAGAAAATTGTTTAGTACAAAAAATAATCCATTTATAACATAAGAAAAAACTCCAAAACGTTATTTTAAAAAAACAGAAGTATATGTAAAGTGTAATGCCATAATTTATAATTAAAACCAACGGTGCTCAAAGAATCTGAATCTCTAGGATCGCCCGTGAAGCTTCTTTCTTGAACCATTACATCTTCGCTTACGTCATCGTCAATTGGATATTCGAATTTTTATATGGCAAGTAATTAAAACAATTAATTATTTCTCTATTTTGTTCGCATTAACATTTGAACCATTTTAAACCCTGTAGAAAATTACTAAGAAACTTTCTATGAATGTTAACTTTAAACAGAAACCAGAAGGAAAAGTATCAGTCATAATTGCTATGTATAATAAATATATCATTACATTGATCACATTCACATCATGGCTTGACTAAAATATTCAACATTCATTGAATCGAAATATTGAATGCACATGGCAAAACGAATAAGATCCTAAAGAATATTTGGGTAAATAAAAAATTATTTGGGTAAATAAAAAAACTGATTCGTTAAGACTGTCCATCTAGTATTCCCGAGGGTTTGAATGTTCTTGTTCACATATACATATAGTTTAGTAGTGTGTAAAGAATATTTTTGTTGGGCAACATTGTATAAGCAAATATTACGGAATCTATAGATGAACGTATAAATAAGTTCGTTTATTTTGATTTTCGTAATCTAATATGATACGAATATATAAAATTATAGCTTGCGAAAGAAGAGTTCAAATATGAATAGCTTAATTGATCGGACAATAATCTTTTTATTAAAAAAGTTTGTTGGCTGTGTTGAATTTTGTGTCCGAGTTTTAGTAAGCCTTTATTTATTTATTTGTGGTTTTAAAGTTCGGCACTTTCTTGGAGGGATGACACTAAATACATGATCAAAACATAATCCCCGAACATAAAAAGGTTACAACACAGAAAGATCATCATCCTTAGTTGGTCAAAATGTCAAACATTCCGTTCCGATCTCCAAGAATCATATTCGCGATTATTGTCAAACAAGGAAGAAGTCTATTGGCAGTTTAAATCATAAACGTGATCAAACAAAGACTGAATTTTCCTTGAATAACACGGATACCCTCGTAGGAATTTTAATTCTTCACCTTTAATCTCTCCTCCCAAAAAAAAAATTGATTTTTTAAAAATATATAATTATATATCTCTCGGAGTTTATAGAGTTAATAAAATTCTTCGAGTTTCTTGAATTCAATATATAGTCCACAATATGGAGACGGTAACATTTGATTAAAAATGAAAACAGTAGATATATGTTTTTGAAAGAAAAAAAATTCTGTATATAGAATCAATAATTCTTTTGACCGAGTACCAAACTATTTTATTTTATATCCAATAACAGTAATGTAATAAGAGCATATTCCCACGCGATAAACGGGTTCGATTTGTTCACATGCATATAGTAATATAGAGTCCACAGGTTTAACAAACAGCTATATATATATATATATTATATACGTATCTGATATATATTTTCTCAAATAATTTACAAAAACTACTATCTGATTTGTTTATAGTCGCCTATGAAATTCTTGGTAGAAACGACTATTGTGTTGCTTACAAATTACAAACATAAATAACGTAATAGCACTACTACAAATTTACTATTTCTTACGCAGAAAATCATTGTTTATGGGGTCGCGCGCGCACATATATATATAGTCCATTTAAGACTATAATACTAGGTTTAAAATGGGATGAAATAAAAGGCAAATTATTATATACACTTTGCTATTGTAAGCAAAATATACTAAATTATGTTTTTTATTAAACTTAATTGAATATAAGCGGAGACAATGGTAAACTTTGCAAATGTAGCACTATTAAATAATATGATATTTCTGGAAATATAAAATAAAACAAAATATATAGTATTGCAGCCGCAGCTAGTTTTGAGGTTAGCACAAAAAGGGTGCTTTTGGTTTTCAAAGACAAGGGGCGTCTTCGAGTTGCACTTATATTAATTATGTACAAATAATTACTAAATTTTATAATGCTTTTATTTTGTTCCTCCAAATATCGTTAGTGTTATAACTTATATTTAGTGCCTTGAGCATTGTATGTGTATACACACATATATTTTACACACTTGCATGCATGCAATGACACATGTATATTTCACTAGAACGACACCATTTTGTTACAATGTGAAATCAATAACACCCAAAACTTATCACTACAGACAACAGTCTTTGATAAGTACCAAAGCCAAATGAAGTCGCCAAAATTCAATGAACAAAAACGGTCCAAAATCCAATATCCACGTGCAAAAAAAAAAAAAAAATAACCGTTACAACTTACAACTTACAATCAAAATTCAAATTGTTCTGATAGGTTCCAATGACGAAATCGGAATCGTCTAAAACTCCCTCGAAGAGTCACTCCTCTTTTAGGCACGTGATTAATCATCTCTCGCATATTTGTATGGATATCATGATTATGAGTACTCTATGAGCCTCCTTTCTAAATTCTAACTTTGAAAAGCAAAAGTATAGAGCTTATTTTGTATTGAATCACATAAAATAAATCATTTTTATTTCTCGAATATATATTAATTATGAAGTTTTGGTTTAGTGCTCACTATATATTGAATCATTGACCGATTGTTTCGATGCTTATAAATATTATTTTATTGTATTATTTTTTTTGTATAAAAGGAGAAAATTATTTTCCAAATGGAACTGTTTCTTTACAAGTGTCTACTATGTTTATTTTTCTTTTAAAACTTTTGGATATTTCTGGATTTTTCCATTCATTATTTGATGTCAATTCACGAACAAAAGTTAGGTGTGTAAGAAAATTCGAGAGCTATTGGTTTATTACAATATGATGATTCATCTTGATTAATAGTATAATTTAGATTACTAAATAAATGCAATGTCATTTTAAATAACGTGTGGCTGTATGCATCGTAAGACAATTATGTTTTTTTTTTATTCGGCTTAGCACTAACATAAAACCGGTTTCTTGAAGTATATATATTAACAGAAAAGTATATTCGTGATCACACACGGTCAATAACGTTACGTAAAATGCTAGCGATATTTAGCAAAAAAAAAAAATGCTTGCGATAACAAAAATAAAATAAAAAATTGACTGATTTTTTAATAGATCGTTAAAGCTCTTGACTTTATAGTTTTCCACAATTAGCTCATTAAAATACACACACGCATTTTGTATACATATATAATAGTATTATTTCCTACTAATTTGCTAAACAACTAAACGAAACATAAGGCCGACATCTATGTTGAAGTGGACATTTTATTGGTTAGTGAAAAACAATAACATTTATCGTATGATATGATTCGGCGACGTTGGCTTGTTATATAAAACCATATTATACGGCGTATACGAATAAGACATATATATATAGTCATAAAAAGAGAGTAAACAAAAAAAGAGAAGAAAGGTGCTTCCTTTGCATCGGGGACCACGTGGCATTAAAGTGGGACCCACTTAACCAAAGAGAAGAGTCGCACCACCTCCTCTTTCAGCTGGGCCTGCTTGTAGGTCCCACCTTAGAACCTCGGTCCCATGGTTCCCACTTGTAACAAAGACTCTGTCTCTCTCTCTCTCTCTAACTCTTGTGTTCGCTTCTGCTTCTATATAAGCCACCTCTTGGATTTAGCATCTCTCCCACACTATCTCTCTCGTCTCTTCGAACACTGCAAAAACCACCACAGATTCGAAAAACAGAGCAACTTATTCTTCTTCTTCATTCTCTTTTCTCCATTGATCCCATTTGAAGATCCATCAAAGTTTCATTTTTAACATCCTCTGTTTTTTTAATATCATTTCCTTCCGTCTCTGTTTTATAAAAAATGGTGAGCCAAAACGTTGTCGTTTCAGAGACCGGAATGATAACAGTCTCCACCGTATCTAACTCCTCCGTCTTTACTCCTTCCGCTCAGAAACCACCGACTGCTCCTGGTTACATCTCAATTTCCAAGAAGAAACTACTCAAAAACCTCGAAATCAATGGAGCTCAGAGTCAAAGACTCAACTCTTGGGTTGACTCCATGAGAGCTTCTTCTCCTACTCATCTCAAATCACTTCCTTCTCTCTCGTCTCAAGAAGAGCTCGATTCTTGGATTGTAAGCTTCCAATCAAACTCTTTTTTTTTTTTTCATACAATCTCTGTTTTGTTTCTTCTTGTTTCTTACGGCAATACTAATTTTTGTTGTTGTCTTTAATTCCGATCAGAAACGACATCCATCGGCACTTGACATGTTCGAACGAATCAATGAAGCTTCAAGAGGAAAACAAATCGTCATGTTTCTTGATTATGACGGTACTCTTTCTCCAATCGTCGATGATCCAGACAGAGCTTTCATGTCCAGCAAGGTTCTTATAATTAATCAAGATTTTCCAATTTTTGTTTTGCTTCAAATCTTTTCTTGTTAATAACTAATCTCTGTTTAACAGATGAGAAGAACAGTGAGAAAACTGGCAAAGTCTTTCCCAACATCTATAGTGACTGGTAGATGCATAGACAAGGTACATTTGTAAATTAATTTAATTCCCTTTTTTTTCTTTTTTTTTTTTAATTTCAGATTAGTTACGTTTTTGAATTTTTTTTGGGTAGGTTTATAGCTTTGTGAAGCTAGCAGAACTGTATTATGCTGGAAGCCATGGAATGGATATTAAAGGCCCAACAAAAGGTTTCTCTAGATACAATAAGGTATATAAGTTTTAAGATTCTTAAACTCAAATGATTACAAAATTACAATCCTAATTTTCTTGTAGTTTAAAAAAAAAAAAAATCAAAATTTACTTTGTTTTTCTTAGGATAAACCATCTGTTCTTTACCAACCAGCCGGCGACTTTCTTCCCATGATCGATGAGGTGAATAAAATTTTGTTTTCATTAATTTGTTTATGATCTCTGTGTGTGTATTATATTTATTATGGTTGAGTATTTTTATTTAAAATCTGTTTTTTATAGGTTTTTAAACAGTTAGTGGAGAAAACCAAATCAATGGCAGGAGCCAAAGTGGAGAACAACAAGTTCTGTCTTTCTGTGCATTTCCGTTGCGTCGACGAGAAGGTAGAAAATGTTACATTATAGTTACAAAAAATTCCGATTTTATATATATTTTGAAAAGCAAAATATTTATTTTCTTTAAAAAAAAAAATATTATTCAGAAATGGAGCGAACTGGCTTTAAAAGTTCGGTCGGTGGTAAAGAACTATCCGACATTGATACTGTCTCAAGGTCGAAAGGTATGACGTGGCATCTTCTTGTTGGTGATTGACTAATTTAAATATTTTTTTGCAATCAAATTTACATAACTTAAATTAACTTTTGGACTCTAAACAGGTTTTTGAAATCCGACCTATGATTAAATGGGACAAAGGCAAGGCTCTTGAGTTTTTGTTAGAGTCGCTTGGTGAGACTTTTGTTCCCTCTTGGCTTGATTAATTTTATTTTTCATAAAGCAAAAAAATTTTTTTTTTCTTTTTTTTTCTTTTGCTTGTTTAACTTAACTTTGTTTACGAATAATTAACTTTCATCAACAATAATATGCTTAGATAATCAATTATAATTTTCGAACGTTGGCTGTTTCAGGATTTGAGAATTGTAACGAGGTATTTCCGATTTACATTGGTGATGATCGTACCGACGAAGATGCTTTTAAGGTATATAAATTAAATATTTTAATCGTATATGTCTTTTAGTATCTTTTTAGCTTTCAATTGTAGCCAAATTGTTTATCGTCTTTAGTGTTGTTCTTATGTTGTATTTTCTACATGATGTAATTATTTCACCTGCTTTTAATAGAATACATTTTATTAAAAAAAAACTATTTGTAATTGTATATTATTAAAAAGTATTAATTTAAAAGAGCTATATTAACAAAATAATACCACGATATACACAATTAATTTCACATTACTTATTTGTGTTTTTGTTTTCATTTGTGACGTCTAAATTAGCTGCTACGAGAGAGAGGACAAGGCTTTGGTATTCTTGTCTCCAAGTTCCCCAAAGACACCAATGCGTCGTATTCTTTGCAAGACCCGCCTGAGGCAAGTCACTTGGCGCAAGTGTATAATTGTTACATATAAATAATAAATATATTATCCGTTTATGCATATATACACCGTATATTTATAAGTATGGTCACGCAATTATAATGATTTTTTGCTAACATATACAGGTGATGGATTTCTTGCGACGATTGGTGGAGTGGAAACAAATGTAGCAAAGAACGTGAAGAGGGCAATGAAGTAATTTTAGTATAACTTTTTAATAAATAAAAAGTCAATACATAGGTGCATATATATATATATATATAGATAGATGATATGTATATCCCTAACCTATAATGGAACATTGTACAAGATACATAAGGGCAAGTTCTTAATATGCCCTTATATAGCTAGGTTGATGTTGTTCATCATAATTCTTCTTTTATAAAAAAAAAAGAGATGAGCAAGAAAAATGGGGTTATATCTTGCTTTCGTTTTATTGCCTTCTATCTCTATTGCTTGAAGGCAATTTTTACCTTTTACAAATTAGATGATTGTAAGGGAAGGGGTATATATAGTTGGTAACTTTTGTAAAATTCTAAAGAAAATGTGTATTATTTTATGAAATAATCATATTTTCTTTCCAATGTGGCTATTTTTGTCTTCACAATTGCCTTCAAAGTAGATGTTTTTTTTATATTGGATAGAAAGTAGATGTTTATACATCATGTATTTTCTTTATTTCACAAAAATGGCACTACAGTTTTTTTTTTCATACAAATCAGAAAAGAATTTAAACATATTTCGTTTTCCAAGTAAAATTTTATAATTTTCTCTTCATAGTCAATAAGCTTCATTCATGATGTTGCCATTGGATTCTTCTTTAAATTCTTGCATTCAAAATATTGAACAATTCATTTTGTAAAAGTAAATAAATTTCTGAAATAGCATTTATTTTCGAAACGGAAAAGTAACATACTATAACAAATAACTTAATGCGAGAGATGTAGATTGTCGACTAGTTAGACTTACAGACACGCATCCTTGGTGGGTCCAATACTTTTTTTTTCACGACATGAGAACATACGCTTGTGCTAATAAATGACTGAGACATGACAACTTCTTCAACTGCCAAGTTTTTTTTTTTCTTTCTGTTTGAATTAAAGCACAATTTTATTTTTAACAAAACAGAAGTTTAAAAGTAACAATTTATATCTGTTACTAGCACCGCATGAGAAACAAGTTTAAGCACTCTTTCCCCTTCATGTCCATATCATCTCTGCCTCTCACCATGCGCCATATGTATGTGTATTTGCATGTTGGAGCTCGCGTAGATCATATACACGTGTCAACGTTGGAAATGTCGGTCCACGCTTCGAGATATTTGATCTGTCTATCTCAAGCATTAATGCTCATATTAAACTTTTTTAAAAAGGTCATGCACCTATGCATATGAATAAATGTCCACATGGGGATGCATGTGAATTAGGAGAATGCCCTAACAATGGGAGCCAAATTCAATGTACACGTGTCACTTGTTTTGCCCCATTCTCTGACATTCAAAATCAAATCGGCGTAACAAGGAACCAACTAATTCACAGTGGTATACTGATTAAACTATTCATTTATATAAGCTGACTCAGAATTGTGGTTTAAAACAATCTAATTACAATTTCAATTATGATTACCAATTATGAATATAGTAAATCACAAAACATATCTAACTCTTAGATAGATTATGAAAATTAGTCTGGGTTTCGGCTCAGGATCATCCGGAATAAGGCTAATCTTAACCCAAAAAGAACAATCAAGCATATAATCATGAAACTTGGTAAATGTTTTTTCATGCTATTAAGCCCATGATAAAAAAAAAAAAGTCCATAAGTAGCTGGACTCGTCTCAAATTTATAGATATTGGGCTCTTCCAATAAACATGGCCCATTTAAAAGTAGAGACTATTACAAGCAGAAAACAGAAAACAGAGTAGGTTCACTGGTCCTCTCCTCTGCAACTGTCAAGAATTTCCATCACAGAGCTCTGAAAAAAACTTCTAAAAACTTACAAAAAATACGGATCAAGAAGCTTAAATGGATTCATAGAATTTATCTATAGCGTCCCAATCAATCTCCAAAGAAGGATACTTCTGCAAACCCATAAAAAAACTCTCATCTTCTTTCATACAATCGCTTGAGAAATCAAACAACGTTACATCCGACTCGGGAGAAGAACCCGAAAACCCGGATCCAAAATTCTCCCGGAATTCGGGTTCTTGCTGCGGTTTAGGACTGGTATAATGAAAACCAGAGAACACTTCCTCTGTTTTGGCCGGTTTCTTGAGCTCAGGCAGTGGAAGATTTGAGCTATTGCAGATGGATTCGATCTTCGCCTTGATAGACGGAGATAAGGACTGTTTATAGTCTCCGTAACGAGCAATTTGCGGGAAATTGAGACGAGCGTTTTCTCCTCTGACCTTATGAGCAGCTTGATCGTAAGCTAATGCAGCTTCTTCCGCAGTTTCGAACGTACCGAGCCATAACCGAGTCCGGTTTTTAGGTAACCGAATCTCAGCAACCCATTTGCCCCAATGCCGTTGTCTTACGCCTCGGAATAGTTTAACCGGTTTGGTTACTTCGGTTTTCTTCATTGGAGCTGGTTTAGTGGTGAGAAGATGGCCACCGCGACGACGAGATTGGCTTTCTCTGAGATGTAACTCTGTTTGAATCTGAAGTATTTGAGTTGGAGTGAGCTGGTTTAGCCCAATTGGACCGGTTTGGTTAGACACCGGTGATAAGGATTGGTTATTAGGAGTTAAGGTTTTTGGTTTTGAGGAAGACGAAGAAGAAGAAGATGAAGTTACATTCATAAATGGTTCAAGAGCTTTCATAAACTCTTCTATGCAACCATTCATGTTTAAAGCTATTGCCATTTGTATATAAGAAACCAAAATATAATAATAATAATAATAATATGGAGAAATAAAGAGGAGCTTCTGGAGAAAAAAGAAGAATCCCTTTGAGAAAAATAAATTGATTTAAATAACAGAAGAAGAAAAGAAAACACAGGAAGCCTAAACCGAAACAAAGATTTTGGTGTTTTTTTTTTGTTTAGATTTGAAATGTTCACGATTTTGTGTTTGATAGTTTCTTCAGATACTTTGGTTTATATATGTGTTCGTTTCGGCCATGGGGGTTTTCTATGGTGAAGTCAACGTCATGAATAATTTTTAAATCGATTTTTTAAAATGTCCCTACAAGCACAACAAATGCATAAATTTATGATAATAAATGCATTGAATTATATATATATACTCATAAAATAAACCATTGATAATTGCAATTTCCATTACAAATCCGTTTGTGTTTTGTTGGTGTCTCGTTTACCCAATACAGTGTGTAAAATTTCTTGCCTAGTAAATTCAAATGAAACACTATTAAAAAAAATTACATTTCCAAAGTACTATTTCCCTATACCATTATGTGAGTGTAACTGTTTAAATGTATATTACTCCCATAAAATTGAATCTACTATTCATTCAAGTTTATGGGAAAAAAACACACGGATAAAGATTTAAATTCAATTTTTTCTAATGACTGTAAATAAACATTTTGGATATAATATTAGATTTTGAGACTTGAGGGATCAAAAAAAAAGAAAATAGGTAAAGCAGGATAGAATCATGAAAAAGAACGACATAGAATTGGAACCAATCAGGTTTGAGTATGGAGACAAACGGACCACCATAGGGTCCCACGTAGACGTGTTCACACGTTGTGTCCTACGTGGAATTGACTTGTAAACTACGCAAAGCACATTCTTCAATCTTCAGTCTCATTTTAGCAGAACAACTTCTTCATTTCCAGCCTTATTGGTATTTCCTGATATTTAAAAACCGACAAAGATTATTTATTAGTTCGGAAACTAAACATTTTTTTGATATAAGAACTATATTGGATTTTTAATTATAAGATAACATAGTATAAAAAGAAATGAGGCTCAATTTAACAAAATAAATGAGGCTCAATGTCAAACCATAATATATAAGGGGGGGAAAATGGTCAATGTCTATAATATAACTTTAGATATAATTTTTGGATTCTTTATCAGCTTTTGTTTGCTTCAGGAAAAGCGTGGGACTTTAGGTTGCTTCTCGTGAATCTTCTCTACTTTTTTTCACGTCTATGCTTTTTCAAGATATTTTTACCATTAAAGCCTTCAATTTGTTTTTGTAGTAATTTACAACAACAAAAAAAGGTGAAAAAGGGTGAAAAATTACTAACATTTTGTTTTTAATGTTTTTTTAGAAACACTCATTACTAGATCTAAAAGAGAGCTCAATTCGATAAACTTCAAGCTAAATTTATTTTTATTTTTGATGATAATATATAGCTACCAAACAAAACTGAACAAAAAAGTACAAACCCAATCAAAACATGGAATTATTCTTAAAATATATATATATATATATATATATATATATATATATATATTTTCTTTTTCTGTTTCATAAACAAAAGTTTTGGAAAAAATCCAACTAAACTCAACGAAAACTAAATTATACTCACCAAGTTTGTTGGTGTAAAAAGTCCAAACAAAAACCATAAAATTTATCAGAATTTATATAGTTTAGTGATTTGTATTAGTATTAACATAGTTTTATCGCCTAAATTTAAATTTTGTAAACATTGCATATGTGAATACTAGACAAAAAATTTAAAACCATAAAACCCAAAATAAACGAAGATGAAACGACGAAAAAAAAAGAAAATAAACAATTTAACCTGAGTTTTCGAATAGCGGAGAAGAGATGAATTTAAACTTCTTTAATCTCGGGTCAAAAAAATTATGGACCTAGACCAAAACATCTTCATTATAAAAAGGAAAAAAAAAAAAAAAAATCGAGATGAAACCGCTAACTCGTTGACTATATAGGCCATCCTTTTTTCAAAAATATTAAATAGTTGACTTTTGCATGTCAAAGCAGAAACAAATGAATATCCCCTATTCTTAATTCGTTCATAGCTAATCTAATAGACATGATTAGGTAGCTTAATCAATATTTATCATGATTCCATGAACCTCTATAGATTATCAGTAACATACTAACAGTGGACTCGCACCGATTGCTGCTACCTCTTATCTTTACTTAGAAGTCCACCAATAGTTAAACGACACTTAATCACCTAATTACTAAGGTTTCTATAGATAATATCTGGTTTGTCTTAACCCAAAAAATGTTATTAAGAGACATTTGAAGTAACAAAAGGATGATAAATCAAATGAAGACATGCCAAGAGACAAACACAGACCAAAGTTGTAAATAATTCTCAAAGAACAGAAACAATTTGCTAGAAGAACCAAGTGTAACACTAACATAGATTCACATCAAATGATGACAATAGAAGTTATGATACATACATGAGTTGCTTTAAATATCAAGAAGGTTACAGAGTCTTACAAAGCAATTAAACCAGTAAAGAACAATAGTACCTAGATGTTGTTGTGTTGAGGTGTTTTCGTCGCTTTCTCCAGATCAATCTTGCAATTTTCTCTCAAATCTTTCATCGCTACGAAGCTATTCTGCTGCAGATTATCAATAACAATGGACATCAAAACACAAGACCCACAAAACACATTACTCAATTAGAACACTTGAGAAAATTTGTTCTTAGAATCTGATATATAAGCTCCGAGGAACTTACAAGGTGGCTGCTTTCACGAGCCAAGATACCCTCCATGTTAAGAAAGAGAGATGTCCATTGACCCATGAGATCGAATTCTCTATTTGTGGAGTTATTTGAGTTTTCAGATCCATGAAAATCCGTTGGCTTTTCTTTACCATTCCTTTGGATCAAGCTATTAGCTTCTTTCTGGCTCTTCTTCAACACTGCATTCAACATAAATTCATTATCACCATACAAGGAATATACAATTATTAATCAACTCTGAGTTTTGCAGTGTAATGAGAACATTTACCAGATAATCGACCTTTGATATCCTGGTAGTGAAGATCTGACCAGATATATGCAGCTGAAGACATTCATTACATCCACAAACTAAGTTAGAGAATGCTATTGACAATTAAAGTGATAGAATTAACAAAAACTATACTGAAGAATCAGCCAACCTTTAAGGCAAAAAGAACAAGAGCAAGATTTAAGCTCGTCATCAGCTTCCATATCGTGATTTACAATCCCCATACTGTCAACAGTCGAACATCTGTTCATATTAAACGATTTGATAGTCTGAGAACAAGGCAACAAACCCGTTCCTTCAGTAGTCACCATCGCCGACCTGTCATCACTTTCGCTATAGCTGCTACTGAATACAGTCATGGCTAAGTCTTCGCCAGTAACAGCATCGGTTTGACTTGCAAAGACAGTGCTCGACTCCTTCTCACACTCTCTCTGACTAAGTTCCACAAAAGCATCACCATCTTCACCTTTCGAATGTCGAACACCAATATCTACTGCATTGGTTTCACCCTGAGATTCTTTTACATCAACGAGATCGAAATTTTCAGAATCACCGAAACTATTCTTATCATCGGAAGAAGATCCATCGTTTGTATCACTGGTCCTAGTACTCTCCTTGACCAAATCGTCTACAACTAAACACAACCTCTTCGAAAACTTAACCCCGGAGCCTTCACGAGCAACGGTCTTACCAGAATCATCTCCAGATTTCAAAAGCAAATCACCCAAAATCGATGAAATCCCTCTCTTGCTTGGAACATTAGTCATATCACACAACGCAAGACGGGCTTCCTTGGACACTAAGCTGCAGCTATCTCCAGTCATCTTAAAAAATCACCCACAACATAGAAAAAGAAGAAAACTTTTCATTTTCAAACTAGAAACGCAACAAAACCAATACTCCAGAATCAAAAATTTCACCGAAACCCCAAAACAAACAAAAAACCCTAAAATTTCAGATGTACAATTAAAACTCCAAAATGAGAAATTCAACAAAACCCTCTTCGAAACCTTGAAATCTGAATCAAAAAATGACCGGAAGCAAGAAAATGAAGCGATTCGTACATTAGAACCAAAAAAAAAACCCAAAATCAATTAAGACAGAATCGATTGAGTTTGGGTTACTGACCAATGAATCAATGGCATCGGTCGGTGGCTCAGAAATCTTCGTTTAATCGGAGCAAAATTAGTCTCGGGTCTGAGTAGAGAATTAGGGTTTTTGAGGTGGTTGAGGCGGGAACCTGTGCGGATTTTCCGATCTTAGATTTTTCGTTTGACCCGCGTTTCGAATTACGATTTCGCGTCCGACTCGGGAGTCGCGCGCGGTACCGCACCACTACTTAATGGGCCATAATCAAGCCCATTAAATTAAAAGCCCAATAATTTACTGGGCCCTTAAATAACAAATAATCTTATCTGACAACGATGTATATAGTTACTACTACTTGAAGAAGATGAGATCAGAAGAAGATATCCTCGAGAGGCGCGCTAAAGAGGACAAAATTTTATCCACTTATAAATGAACACGTCATCGATGACTGTAATGTCCACGTCAGCTTCCTTGCCGTGAAAGCATACACTTTTTAAATCGGATTTTTTTCTTCATAATCCATTAATTGAAGAAAGAAAAAAAAAATTATTGAATGGAATCGCGGCGAGGCAATCCGATGACGGAGGAGGGATTTTCCGAGCTAGCTGCGGCGAGGCGGATCCAGCGATTGTCGTCACACATTTCCCCCGCCGTTACGCCGCCGATACCGCTGGTGCAGACGGAGAATTGCGCGGCGGCGGCGAGGTCGAAGAAGCTGGAGGTCAATGGCCAGGCGTTGTCTCTCTACATGAGGGGAAAACACATGGATATACAGGAGAAAGTGTACGATTTCTTCAATTCCCGTCCCGATTTACAGACGCCGATCGAGATCTCGAAAGACGATCATCGGGAATTGTGTATGAGGCAGCTGTTTGGGCTTGTGAGAGAAGCTGGGATAAGGCCGTTTAGGTATGTGGCGGAAGATCCGGCCAAGTATTTCGCGATTATGGAAGCTGTTGGAAGTGTGGATATGTCGCTTGGGATTAAGATGGGCGTTCAATACAGGTTTGTAGTTTTAACTTTTACAATCCATTTCTAAATCGAATGTGAGAATCAATTGGATTTGGGGTTTTGAAATTTTGATTCCATGGTATTATTTCTGGATGAATGTTTGATATTGGGATCTGTCTTCTTGTTTTAAATTTTGAGCAGCAATTTATGATTGTGTTAGTGTAGATAAGGATTTAGCCGATTTCTGGGTTTATCACAGATGATTTGATTGATACAGCTATGTAAGATTTGTAAATCCTGGGGATTTATAGTTTGCATTTGTTTGTTGTATATACATATATTTGCAGTCTTTGGGGAGGCTCTGTGATCAATTTGGGAACCAAGAAGCATAGAGACAAGTATTTCGACGGCATTGACAATCTCGATTACACCGGTTGCTTTGCCATGACTGAACTCCACCATGGTGAGTGATGATAATTCTGCCTCTGCATCTAATGCTCTTCAGAATGTCATGCCCCTTTACTAACTTTCGGTCTTTGTTTCGTCAAGGGTCAAATGTTCAAGGTCTCCAGACCACCGCCACATTCGATCCAATTAAAGACGAATTCGTAATCGACACACCTCATGATGGAGCCATCAAATGGTGGATTGGAAATGCTGCAGTCCATGGGAAGTTTGCCACTGTTTTCGCCAGGCTCATCCTTCCAACTCATGATTCCAAAGGAGTCTCGGATATGGGTGTTCACGCCTTCATCGTTCCTATAAGAGATATGAAAACCCACCAGACGCTCCCAGGTGTTGAGATCCAAGATTGTGGACATAAGGTGGGCCTGAATGGAGTAGATAACGGTGCATTGAGATTCCGTTCTGTGAGAATACCCCGCGACAATCTTCTCAATCGTTTTGGAGATGTGTCCCGAGATGGGAAGTATACAAGTAGCTTACCAACAATCAATAAAAGATTTGGGGCAACACTCGGTGAGCTTGTAGGTGGCCGAGTTGGCCTTGCCTATGCATCTGTTGGCGTCCTTAAAATTTCCGCCACTATTGCCATTCGTTATTCCCTATTAAGACAACAGTTCGGTCCTCCAAAGCAACCTGAGGTCAGTATTCTTGATTACCAGTCTCAACAACACAAGCTCATGCCGATGCTAGCCTCGACCTATGCGTACCACTTTGCGACTGTATACCTCGTGGACAAATATTCAGAGATGAAGAAGACTCATGACGAGCAATTGGTTGCTGATGTCCATGCACTCTCTGCTGGGCTAAAATCCTATGTAACGTCTTACACTGCCAAGTCACTCTCTGTCTGCAGAGAAGCCTGTGGAGGACATGGTTACGCAGCTGTTAACCGATTTGGAAGCTTGAGAAATGATCATGACATTTTCCAAACATTCGAAGGAGACAACACAGTGCTTCTGCAACAGGTCCTTCCTTTCTCTCTGTTAAGAAACTTTCGCCTTGTCTTGAGAATAATCATGCTCATAGTTGTGGTTCTTCTTCTAGGTGGCAGCTGATTTATTGAAGCAATACAAAGAGAAGTTCCAAGGTGGGACATTGACAGTTACGTGGAGTTACTTGAGAGAATCGATGAACACTTATTTGGCTCAGCCAAACCCGGTTACAGCGCGTTGGGAAGGTGAAGATCATCTAAGAGATCCTAAATTCCAACTAGATGCTTTCCGAGTGAGTTATAGAAGTGTATACTATATACAATAATCTCCCTGACTCTCATTGCCTTCATCCATCAATCACACTTTTGTTGTCTTAAACATTTTGTCTCTTACAGTATCGAACATCGCGTCTCCTGCAAAGTGTTGCAATGAGATTGAAGAAACACACCAAGACTCTCGGTACATTCGGTGCTTGGAACAGATGCTTGAATCATCTCTTGACACTTGCAGAATCTCACATTGAATCAGTCATTCTCGCCAAATTCATCGAAGCTGTTCAAAAGTAAGAAAAATCACAGAAAAAAATCATCCTTTGCGAATCAAGTTTTAAAAAATCTCACATCAAAAACCTGTCTCTTTATTCAGCTGTTCGGACCCGAGTGCAAGAGCTGCTCTGAAACTAGTATGTGATCTTTACGCGTTGGACCGAATCTGGAAAGATATAGGAACGTACCGTAACGTGGATTATGTGGCGCCTAACAAAGCTAAGGTTTGTTTGTTGTATAATCCACAAAATCTTATCAATGATTTTTCTCGATTAAAATGGTAAGAAAATCTTGTTTTTGTTTTTGCAGGCGATTCATAAGTTGACTGAGTATTTGAGTTTCCAAGTTAGGAATGTGGCGAAGGAACTAGTGGACGCCTTCGAGCTACCTGATCACGTTACTCGAGCCCCAATTGCTATGCAATCTGATGCTTATGCACAGTATACTCAAGTTGTTGGATTCTAAGAGGAAAAAAAACAACAGATTGTAATCACAATATAATCTCCTTCGAGTCTTTCGATACGAAGGAAAAAAAAAAAAAACAATTTATGATATGTAGAAGAAAATCTGCAATGTTGTTTTGTATTTGTGTTTGTTGTATTCGTTGTTATTTGTTTTCACAGGAGAATAAAAACCAAGTAATAAAAAATGCAGAAAAACGATTTTTTAGATCAAACAATTTGGGGATTTTTTTTATCAAGTTTGCAGCAGTTGAATGGTGTTCTATACATAAAGGTCCGACTCTGGCTCGGTATAGACGTATAGTAGCAACTAGTAGTAAAAATGTTAAGAAAAATATATCTATGGTATACATCTAATATATTATTCAATTTAATCCATTTTTGCATAAAAAGAAATATACATTCGAAAGTTCCAAGTAAGATATGAGTTATTGTATAAGCAAAATCGCTCATATCACCAAAAATTAGATGTTTACACCGACTTTGGTATAAAAGGTGATGGGCGTAAGGCATAAATTGCAGAGGTCATATAATCCCTAAAATCCTCCCTTCTGCATCCACTTCACACGTCTGATCTACAACATTTACAGTCACATACATATATTATATAATTCTAAATATGCACTTTCAGTTCCACCGCCATCACTTTTTAAATATTATATATTTATTATCAATTGATTTTAAATTAAAAACATATATATATATATATGTGATATAAAAATTCAACAAATCTAAATAAATATAACCGATCCAAATAAAATTGAAATTTGATCTAAAAGAAAAAAAGTCTAACGACTATAACTAATATAAACATGTTAGAATATCCTATATTAAAAATGTAAATTATTCAACACTAATATATAAAAAATCTGGTTGGTTTTAAATTAGAAATTCACATCTCACAATAATTTTATGTTATTATTTTAATTTTAAAATAAATTAAATGTATATCATCAAATGCCGGATGACATTCGTAATGATGTAATAAAAAGCTAATCACTCGCGCAATTTTAGGTTACAATTTGTTAATTCCCGAAGGTAACTCTTCACCACACAAAAACATTAATTTATTTTGATTTTGCATTCTTAGGACACGCAATTTAGTTCAGACAGAACAAGCAGACCTCGACACGAACCCATCTCCACATGCACATCACCTCCTTTACATATTAAATAAAATATCCAGTTTTCTTCAGAATTTTACCCAAATTAACAAATACGATATCTGACACAAGATCACGATCCATACAGTGTAACCAACCGCCAATAATATCAATCAATCACGTATATAACACAAGCTCGAGCAATCGCAAGGGATCATTTCGCTTTTCAAAACATATATAGTAGAGACTTATAATAAAACTAAACTATATATACACTAAAAAAATAAAATAAACATGGTGGAGGTACAAGATTTGGAACCACTTAGTCCAATTCAAGACGACGAAGACGAAGAAGAAGACGAATTTGACCGTTTCAGTGAAGAAATCAGCTACGACGATCTCAAGAAACGTATGTGGAAAGATCGAAACCTCATGTCCAAACTCAAACAACAGAAAATAAATAATCACTCCGTTATCTCTTCGCCGTCGTCATCTTCCACGTCAGCATCGTCCTCCTCTTCTTCCTCCGCTATCGTGCGCCGAGCAGAAGCTTCACGCCGCAAGAAAATGGCTCGATCTCAAGATTCGGTTTTGAAGTACATGATGAAGATTATGGAAGTTTGCAAAGCTCAAGGATTCGTCTATGGGATCGTACCGGAAAAAGGTAAACCGGTAACCGGTTCTTCCGACAGTTTAAGACGTTGGTGGAAAGAAAACGTTCAATTCGATCAAACCGCTCCAAACGCTGTTTCAGATTACTTAACATTAGCGGCTGCTCAGCTAATCTCATCGAGCGACTCTCTAGACCCTAATTCGTATATCCACATGCTTCATGAGCTACAAGACACGACGTTAGGGTCTTTGTTATCGGCTTTGATGCAACACTGCGTGCCGCCGCAACGGCGGTTTCCGTTGGAAAAAGGTTTGGCTCCGCCGTGGTGGCCGAACGGGACGGAGTTATGGTGGGGAGAGCAAGGAGCGGCGGCGTTTGAGCACGGTCCGCCGCCGTATCGTAAACCGCACGATCTTAGAAAAGCTTGGAAAGTGAGCGTTTTAGCGGCTGTGATCAAACACATGTCTCCGAATTTGGAGAGAGTGAGAAGGCTCGCGAGACAGTCCAAGTGTTTGCAAGATAAGATGATGGCGAAAGAGACTGATACTTGGTCTCGAGTGTTGAACCAAGAAGAAGCTCTTCTCAAACGCCTCAAGATCTCGGACGACGACGAAGAGGAGGATCAAGAACCGGCAAGATTTATTTCTCTTGATCAAGAAACTTCGCTAAACGACTGTTTTCTTGTAGTGCAAGATCAAGAACAGAGGAAAGAAAAAAGGGTTGATCAAGAATGGTCGCTAAATACTTGTTTTCTTGTAGATCAAGAACAGTTGGGAAACAAGAGAAAAGGTGAGTTTGTGGAGCAAGAAGCGATGTTATCTAATGTATACACTTGTCAAAACTCGAGTTGTCCTTCGAGTGATGCGAGTTTAGGATTCGTAGACAAGAATTTGAGGACAGGTCACGAGATTGAGTGTCTCTACGGGACTCAAGAACCGATAAACCAGAGTAGTTGCGGATCGGATGGGTTTGTTCGGTCGATGACTACGAGTGAGGATGATTACAGCGCGAGCTCGAAAGCAGAGGACACAAGAAATTATAATAATCAAGACGGAAACTGGCTTGATTATCTCTGGTTCGAGAGGTTACATGACTCGAATTGTTCTGATCAAGAATTCGAAGATCGAACAACCGCGGTGGATTTGAACCAATTACCAAACCGTTCTGACTCGAACCAGACCATGAACAAGGAAGATTTCTCGTTATGGGACATGGGTTGTGAAGACAGAGATATTTATATGTCTCAAGATTGAAAAAGATCTCTCAACTTTGGAGTATATTCTCTAGTTACAATGTATTAAAAACAGAGTCAAGAGAATAAGCAGAGCAAAAAATTGTTGTTGTTTGTTGTTTGTTGATGATCCAAAGCTATACAATCAAGAAATAAAACTTTTTTTTTTAATCATTTTAACAAAAAAAGAATGGTAACAATCTTAGTCGTAAAAACTATGCCTTTGAGGAACGCAATCTTCAAGAACCAATCTTGTAGCCGCACAAGAGTAACCTTTCCTGAATCTACCTTTGTTGAGACTCTTCACATCAACTTCTACTGCAAAGATTGCACAAACCGGTCTGTGATCTGAAAACCGCGATTCGCCTCGAATATATGAAAGCTGTTCTATTCCTTCTCCTCTCCATAGAATCCGATCACACCTGAAAACATTCCAAATTCAAAACAACACACAAAAGCTTTTTAAGAATCAAAACACACCACCAAAAAGAAAGTGTTTCATGGTTTCGGATTTTAGGGTTTTGGGTAGTACCAAGCGGGAGTACGACGTTTTTTCTTGGACTTGGTGGTTTCTCCGGCGTAAGCATCTGAGTTTTGAGTGTATTTATAGGTCGGAGCAAAGAAGATTTGACCTTCTTGAAATCCAGGGAAGACTCTTCCTGCTCCTCTTTCCATGTTAAGCTGAAATCATTAGAGATCAGAGAAGTTGGTAAACCGCGAAAAAGAATGAAAACTTGAAGATTGGCTTTTTAAGATCATTTTATACTACAAAACCTGATCTTTCTCAAGAAGAGTGTCCCAATCATTGTCTTCTAGTAATACTCTGGTCTCTTCATAGGTTAGAGCAACTCTGTAATTCAAATCTCCAAGCCAAAGCACTCGGCTGCAAACTCAAAAACAGAGTATTTAGCGGGTTTTTTATTTGCTTGTAAAGAAAGAAAAGGCTTATGATTTTCGTGGAAACATACTCGTGATCAATGATTTTTTCGGGTGCGCGACAACTAGGGTTCTTGGTGATTTTAGGGAATTGAGTATGTTTCAGAATCTCAGCTACATCTGCGTTTCTTCTCAGCTCATCACCTTCTTTCTCACCAGAAGCTAAATGGCTACACACAAAGCAAAAGCTTGTTTGGTGCAATGACATGCTTATAGCAATACATCCCTGTAAAAAAACACACAAAGATTCAGATTCCTTTTGCTTAGGTCAGAATCTTTTATTTATATAGAAAAGTTGGTTTACCTTGTTTCCCAAGCGACCCATGATTCCTCTTCCAACAGAATCAAGTCTAAGATGAGATATATGTGGAATCAACTCTTTTCTAGCCCAAACAGACAAAAACAAACCAACCATTTGTTTACTCGCAATCAATCGATAACTCATCTGTCCTGGCATCCTCGTAGTAGCAGGAACATCATCAAACAAGAAATTCTCATGAACCCTAAAATTCTCAGGCTCCACATTGTTATTGTTATCTGCAATAGGATCACTAAACTTTTTCGATCTCCTAGCTTCCCAACCAACCGAATTATCGACAATCGGACAATTACAAGTCTTCAAAAGACTTGAATCGGCTCGAAAGTTTCTGCTCAAGACTTTGAGATTTGGCCTTTGAAAGAAACTTAGACTACTTGGTGTTCTTGATTCTTCATTACCACAGCTACTACTACTACTAGTTGTTGTTCTTGAAGCAGAGAAAGCTGCGTTTGAGTAAACAGAGTCCTGTTTCGGTTTGTTCAAAGCTTGGCTTATTAGAGCTAACCATTTAGCTGCTGGCTCGTTGTCTTCAACTACTAATACGTTTCCTGCACTTAGAGGAACAATCTCTTGAAACCTGAGATACAAAAAACAAAAAAATATGAGAAATCAATACAAGAATTGTTATAAAGATTGAAACTTTGAAAGACCCAGTAATCCAAAATTTGTAAAATTTCATTTCATACCCACAGATATATAAATCTGCTGTGCCTTCAACGAGTAAAAAGTCTTCGAGGTTAAGATCGTTGTTTGGTGCTCTTCCACCTACGTTCCATGTAGCTAGAAACACCCTGAAATTATAAAAAAACACAGAGAATTTGAATCTGAGAAAGATTACAAGAAATTGATCAAACAGAGAGAGAGAGATTGATCAAACCTGAGCTCGCGAATCTCTGTTGTTGGCGCCATAGGCCTATCGAAACTCGATAGATTCAAGCCTTCAATTCCAGGACTTGACTTTCTCTCTGAAGAATTTTTTACCAAAAAAAAACATATCAAAATTTGCTTAGAAAGAAAACCCTAGATTTTTCATTTGGGATCAAGAAAACCCTAAATTTGATTACAGAGACGAGTCCATATCAAAATAAAGAAAAAAAATCCCCAAAATTTTGACAATGTACATTTTCTTTCGCTTTCGTTTGCAAAGTAATCAATCATGTGAAAATATGTCAAAAAAAATTCTGGGTAGGTTACCCAAAAAAACAAACTATTCCCAACCACACATTGGAAAAGAAAAGAAAAATCACAGAAATGATCAGATTTACCAGAAACAGTCTTCCAAATCATTGGAGAAGTGTTGTCAAGAATCGATTTCTTTCGAGAAGCCATTCGTTTCTCCAAATCTAAACAAGCATGATCCAAGAACCATTTTAATCGAATCTTTATAAAAAAAAATTGATTTTATTTTCTTGTGATGTACGTAAATCGTTTAAAGAAGTAATAATACCATTGAAAACTCCATTGTTGTTGTCGTCATCATTATTTCCTCTGTTGTTCATATTACTTGACGCATCTTCTTCTTCCTCTTTACCACATCGTCTTGATCCGAAAATCTTCGGAAGAATTGACTAAAACAGAAATGTCCACAAAAACCAAATTTAATTAATGGGTTTCACGTCGTGACATTTTCCAAGAGAATTAAAAATTATAAAAAAATCCAGAGAAAAAAAAAACTATTTGAAGGAGAGAGAGAACCTTCTTCTTCTTTTCGCTTCGGTGGCTGTTCTCAGAGTCGCTATCTTTATTGGGACTCATTCATCAAAATCTTGTAAAACAGAAATTATAAAAACAAATAACAAAATTGGAAACAGAGGAGTTATTAATTTTTTGAAAAACATTAATCTGGGTGTTAATAGATCTTGGAAATCGTGGGGAGAAGGACATTTATTTTATTTTATTTTTGTTTCCAGCGGTTTGATTTTTCCCACGACTATTGAGTATTGGCATGAGCAAAATTATTTGTTGTTTATGTTAATGATTCGGTTAATTAATTAATGATTTTTTTTGTTTTGTTCATCTAATAAAACCATTTTTCTAAGTCGGTTTGAAAAGATCAGATTTTGGCGCCAGCTCCTTCGGATGTTTTAATAACAGCGGAGATATGCTTTAGTTACAGTCTTACAGATGTATGTATACCTAGGAGTTAGGATTTATAATTATTGTGTTTATAATACCCTTTAATAAAAGGTTAAATATTGTGTTGTTACCCCAAAGTTAACCATATAAATTAAAATTTAATTAAATAAGTAAGATTTTTTTATTTGATGATTTAATTGATAACTTTTAATTTAGTTACGTTTATTTGTATAATTACTAAGAATTGATTAATATTACAATTGTTTTTTTATCTGCAGTAATTAATCCTAAAGATCTGTTCTTTTTTTGATAAAAGATGTAAACATCTGATTTGATGAATCATATTTATACAAATACACTAAGTAAAAAAAGCTTCCTCCAAAAAGATTTAATAATTTTTTCTTTGTTAAGGAACAAATTAATAGTTAAGATTTAATAATTTATCAAATGCAAATTTATTTTCCCAATTTCAATTAGGTTTAGGCATGAAATAGAAACCATTTTACCCGAATTTAGACATTTTGGAGGTGTTATTCAATGATGGATTTTAATAGAGTTTAAATCTAAACATAATCCACTGTTATTTAATCAATGATTTTAAATTATACTTTAAAATATGGTGTTATTAGATATGATATTTGTAAATTATGTTTTAAAGATTTTAAAATCTGGTGTTATTCAATAAAGATTTTAAATCTATCATTAAAATCTAGTGTTATTCAACATTAAAAGATTTTGAATTTTTTTTGTTTTTAATGGATTTGAAATGACTTGTAGAAATAGTTTAATGAACAAATAATCTCCATCAAAATTTAAAATTTTGAAGATTATAAAACTTATAGAATTGACTTTAAATCATTGATCGAATAAAAACCCCTTTATAAAATCGATTAATAGATAACTTCCAATATGACGTCAAAAATAATAATCTAATAATAATCTGGACTCAACCAATTAAAAAAGTGTGACGATGGGCCGATATATCTAATAAATGGGCCGAATCTGGGTACAACCATAACAGATAAGAGAAGTCTTAACCCGTTTTCCGCCTAAAATCAATTTTTGGAGTTCCTAAAAAAAAAAAAAACCAAGTGTGATCTTGTCATTCTGATTTAAGTTGGGTCAATTTGTGAACTAACTATATCGGTGACAAAAATTAAGAAAGTAGCATCTATATACATATTATATAAGGTGAGTAATCATTGCTGTACTATTTAGATATAGAAATAGACAATTTTATCCCTCTATTCTTTTTTAATGGCATTTTTTTATAAAAAAAATATTATACCCATCATCATATTTTATTTTTATATGTCGTAAAAATTGATACATGGTTTGAATTTTAAAAAATAGACACAATTTTTAAAAAACATGAATAAATAATTCTAGTTAAAAACGACATATGCTATATAAAAAAACATAGAACATAATGCTATATGTGTTCTATATAGACTCACATAAATGTAATTTTGTTTTATTTATCATAATTCTAACATAAAGAAATTTTGATTTCGAAATACTAAACCATAAATCCAAAAGTTAGATCCAAACAAAAAAAAGTTTTTACTCTATAAATAAACTCAAAACCCTAAAATAGTGTTTATCTTAATTTTGAAAAAGATGTTATATTTTATGATTTTTATGTGGAGTCCATCTCGGTCTACATGTTCTATATATACCGACACATTTCTATATAGAACAAATTTATACTCAATACCATTTATCTATTTTTTGAAAAACATGTCCGTTTTCAAATTTTTAAATCATCATATGCAAAAAAAAAAAAAAAAATTTAGTAGGCTTATGAAATTAAATCAATTTATACAAAGAGATCCAATTTAAAAAAGATGTGTAGGGGATAGTTTTTTTTTTTGAGTTACCAAGTCTAGGAAAGAGAAAATAAAATAAAAAAAGGGAGTAAAAGAGGGTGTTTTTCGGGAGAAAAATGAAAAATATATATAGGACCCTAGCTAAACATATGAAATGGTTAGATATTTAATTATAGTTTTTTTCATTGTCATTACAGCCAATATCTCATTTAAGGTCTCCCTTAAAAAAAAAAAAAAAAAAATCGTAACTGTGATCCTGTCAAAGGTATCAACAAAGATCGACACTTTATTTCATGCTCTTCCCTTGGATGAGAAAACATTTTGTTTTAGCATTTTCCTTGTCAGGGGAAGAGAAGAGGATTTTATAATATGTAGCTTTCCTTGTATGATTTACAAATCTGATTTTTTTTAACATTTTTATTTGAATCAGGATGGTCAAATCTCAGCCGTTGATGGTGGTGGTGGTGGTTACTTCAGCAGCGGGAGAGTCTCCGGAGCTATTTTCCGGTGACACTGCTCTTTTATCCTCTGTTTCCAGAAACTTCCTCTGCTTCCCCATCTGTAAGAAATTTCTTTACATTTCATTTTTTTCTATATATATAATAAATAATTTACAAGAAATCTAGATTTTCATAGCATGTTTTTTCTTTTTGAAAAATTTAAAATTAAATGATGAGTTTCACTCAAAATTGTGTAGCATCCATCACAGTCCTTAAAAAACTAATTTCATCTGTGAGTTATATATACAAAATATTAACAAGAAATATATTCTTAAAACTCAAAACTGTGTAGTATCCATTAAAGTCCTTATCCCCTTTCATGTGTAAGAAACTTCCTTGCTTTTATTGTTCTACAGCTACTAAATATTAACAAGATATCTATATTTTTAAAGATTTAAAAAAAAAAAAACGAAAAGAATCCTGAAATCAAAATTATAGGTTTCACTCAAAGTTATCCACCATTCATCAAAGTCCTAAACTTTCATAGGTATGGGATATATGCAAGTGTCAAGTTTATGTGTATCTCTCTATATTTGTATAAAGTGATTTATTAGCTTCTAGAAGCAGAAGAGTTGGTACCTTTGTTAGCTGTCTACCCAAGACCTTGTTCTCTTCTCTCAATAGCTTCTCCTGTTTTAACAAGATCACAACTTTATCAGTTTTTTACCAGCTCTAAACATCCTCATCGCAATAACCACGCCTTTTTTTTATTCTATTAGAGTTTCATTTAAATGAAGCCAAGAATAAATCAGGAACTAAGACAAGATCAAAATACATACAGAGAGAGTTTAAGTTGATCTAGTGATCTGCACACTCCGAGTTTAAGAGGATCGAAGAATCAGCATAGCCTACAATGGCCGGGACGGCGAATAAAAACCAAAGCACTAACCTTTTCTTGAAGGGTCTTCACAAGCTCAATCATTAGTTCTGTCTGAAACAAGACATTGAGGATTAAGTCAAATTGGAAACATGCTCCAAAGTCAGGCTAGATCCAAAGACTGTTCTTGAACGAAATAGACAGAAGCAATCACTCAGTAGCAGAATATATACCTTCCTAGCTCTAGTTACAGACAGAGCAGTCTTGAACTGCTCTTCCAGAGAAAGTAGAGAATCTACACCTGTATTATCGACAGTCGCTTCTCCAAGCTTGCTGCATTGTTCATAGATAAAAAAAAATAAAAAAAATACACTTTTTATTATCAGAGGAAGAGGGGAAAAAGGATTCTTAGTGCTAACCATTGGACTATTTCTAGTAACTCCTTGTGTGAAAGATAATTCCGAGTTTTTTCTGCAAGATCCTGCCATTAAAAAAAAAAAGGGATGGGAAAGGTCGGAAAGATTGTGAATTTCTTGTGTTTCCAAGAGACGCAAATGACCGTAATTAACCCTTGAAGATTACGTTTGGTATACGACAAGTTTAGAACCTTGTCGCAAACCTTCTAATGCATCACCGGTCGTAAACCTTCTAAATGTTCATCTCAATTACATATGCCTTAGACGACTTTGAGAGCAATGAGTGTATATATGGATGACAATATATGAGTCTAACCCTCTAGAAATAAGTTTGGTATACGAAAGTGTAGATCAACCTTGTGTGTATATGTGGATGACAAGATATGAGTCTAACCCTTTAGAAATAAGTTTGGTATACCAAAGTGTAGATCAACCTTGTCGTAGACTTTCTAGCGCAATACCGGCAGTGAAGAACAAGGTAACTCTATGCCGGTCTCTCTCTTGACAATGTTAAGGCACCACACAAAGTATCTACATACAACCATCTCAATGGACTATAAGCTAGCTTCTAAATGTTCATCTCAATTCCATATGCTCGTGACCAGCTATGCAAGGTTTTAAGAAAAACTTACCAAGGGTTTAAGATCATCAACATGTTGTATTTCATAACGACTGAGGATCTTGGCCATGCTGGGGAGTGGGGAGAGATCAAGAAAGAAACAAAATGGTGTTAATTAGAAATATCCATGCCAAACCATTTCAAAACTACGAAACAAATATAACATCAATAAAGAGACGTTTAGATAAAGAAAGCTTTTACATATATACATGTTATATATATAGCATCAAATTGTGTTATAGTATCAATTTGTGTTACTAATACTTAATTATAGTTTTGAAATACTCGAAAATGGGTTTACATTTTAGGGAAGGTTACAAATTGAGGATTTGAGCCCAAATCAAGCCCACAAAGACTCACCACAAGTCTAGCTTATGAGGATCTTGGGTGCCCCTATATCTTATAAGGCATTATAGCTTGTTGTTAATAGCATCCCAAGTTGTGATTTGAAATTATGCAACTAGTAAGGCACATAAGAATCACAATCTCAAGTCAAAACACTTTTGTATAGTGCCACTAAACTAAGGTATCAAAGGAGCTATTAAAGAAACTAGCTAGGAGTTCTGACTAGCTATTGTAAGAATTGAAGCAAATTAAAAACAAAAGTTACATTAATTAGTCCTATCTATAACTCATGCATGTTAGTTGCCAATTTAACATATATACTTTCATGATCAAGCATTTGTGGTGTTAAATATCAAGGCAATGCTAAGAAGCTTTATCTATATAACAAAAGGTTACATTCCCATTGCTAAAAGTTCTCAATCTGGTTCACTGTAATCACATATGAAAGGTTATAAAGGAAAAAGAAAAGATAAAATGTATTGAACTAAATGATTGTAGACTTCAGTAGAGGCTCGGTTTCTTTGATCCACGAGATCCACTCAACAAATTAAAAACAAAAATGCATATATAGCAAGAAGGGAATAATTCTAGAAGAGAAAGAAAGAGCTACTGAATAATCTAGGCATGCAAAAGAGCTACTGAATAATCTAGGCATGCAAAAGAGCTACTGAATAATCTAGGCATGCATCTTGTAAATTGTTATATGCACACAAAAATTTACAATTAAAAAGGGAGAAAATCGATGTCTTGTCAAAGGATCCCAAAGGAGAGTAATGCAGTTTGTGTAAATACTATCAGCTAGAGTCGTCTTTATAGTTCTACAAACGAAAAATTTAACCATCAGAATCAACTACAAACCTTTTACTTAAGCCAAGCACTAAATTTAGCCATCAAAATCAATAAAAAGAGAAATTAAATCATCTACAATATACACTTGCACTTAACCAAAAATTACAAAAAGTTGCATATGTTCCAATCTAGAGATTCTTGATCTATAGCATTACCCCCAAATTAATTTCTCGACAAATGTATATGGGAAGTGCATTGAATTGGGTAAAGAGGGCAATGAGCCTACATTATTTCGGAATTAAACAATGTACATTGTTCTTATAAAACAAAGAAAATGGAGTAGTAACACAAAATTAAGATGAACTGAAATCCCAATAGACAAACAAAAAATACGGATTACCGCGTATAGAACAATTTCTACAAGTACATGCAATACTACAAAAAAAGTAGAAAAAAAAAATCCCTGCAACAAATTAAAACAATAAAATGGAAAAAAAAAAAACAAAAAACAAAATTGATCACCAAGAACATCTTTGGCCACCACATTGTTTAATTTTAAATTCGGTTAAACCTACACATTGATTATGGACATCGACTGAACAAGAAGGTCAGCTACAAAGGGGGAATAGGAAAAAACCCCTAGTTTTCTAGTTTCTTTGTTGCTCAAGAAAATTTAACAAAAGAGAATCTACGAAAGAGGAAAAAATAGTGTTACCTGTAGCCGGAGGAGGAGCTATAGATTTTTCCGGTGGCGGAGACGATGGCAAGAGCGACGGAGGATCCACAGAGAACGGAGAGTTGACGAGCTTTCTCCATGAGACCATTGCGTCGTTTACAGAAAGTGACTTGTCGACTGCTTTTATTCTCGATTCGCTTGATCTCCATTTTTCTTCTTCCCATGGCTTCTTTCTCCGACAAGGGTTATGCCCTAATTTGATTCTGATGTCTGGATAACTGGTCGGAGACACTGAACGTTTTTGCATTTTAATTTTTTTTTTTTTGGGTTTTGAGCAAAATTCAAAAAGAGTATACTATTGTTTTTGTTTTGTTAAACGAGAGTCAAAAAATAAAAAAACGATAAGGATAAGAAGTGCTAAACGATGCGTTTTAATAGAGTTTCCTTTAGACACGTATTAACTCATGTCGAATTCCCTGTGGAGGGCTCGTTTTTTTTTTCTTTTCCAAATTATCTCTTCGTTGATAAAAGAAAAAAAAAAACCTCAATAAGTTGAAACTTATCGCCCATCATAAAACGTTTCTTAAATTTTATAATATCAAGTAAATGCGAAAATTACAAAAACGAGATTGAGGATTTTGATTTGTAGTTATGTCCGGACCATATACGGTATAACCAACAATTGTAATAATGCTTACTAACTTAATATTTTTACCTGTTAAGAGTCACACTAGGCGTTAACGCGACTCGTCAAAAACACATAAAAATTATACATACCGAGGCAGTACAGGTGGCTTTTTCTTGCAATCTTTGGTGCAAACACAATCATTGAATGCACTAGCTTGTCTTTATCGACATAAAAAAATTGGCACAATTGGTAACATTTTTCATAACAATCATCATCATCAACAACAACAAAACATACACCTCTATCTCCATATTTTGTTTTTCTTCTTCTTGATTTACTCTAATTTCTTTTGTTAATGTATACTCTATTAATGGAAATTTAAAAGATATTGAAGAACCAAGCAATCAAGTGCCTTACCAAAGGAGAATCTTAAGGTGTGCAACGGCTCTCATTCTTTGTTAGTCCGTGAATTTAGATAGATATTTATGTTAATCATACACTTTTTCTTTTTAATAAAGTTACTTCATGGTGTATATATATATAGAAACTAGAAGCTACTTATGGGCCGAGATATCAAATAAATAGGCCGAATCTGGGCTCAACCATGACAAATAAGACAAGTTTCTACCGGGTTTTTGCCAAAAATCTTTTTTTTTTTTGTTGTTGTTGAAAAATACAGTTTTTAGAGTTCCTAAAAACAGAATTATCTGATTTAAATTCCCCCTAAAAAAAAATTAAAACTAGCAATTAAATAACAAAAAGAGATGACTTTGCTACACCCCTCACTATTGCCGTTTAAACTATTTTTCTCTAAAATTTTAAATTTATCACTAAACTCCCTAAACAAAAAAATTTAATCATTGATTCATCCAAACTATCCAATTTTAATTAATTCCACATTACTAATGAAATTCTCTTAATTGCGTTTAATCAATCCAAATCGCGTTTAAAAATTAACGATTGTCCGAATTCAATTTTAATCATAAGTTAACCCGACCCCATTAAAAAAATCCACAGTTTCACATATACTCTTTCACGTTAGGCAAATAGAATTGGGAAAAAAATCATTTTAGGATTTTCTTTCTTTTGCAAAACCGTGAGTCAAAATTAATATAGGAAAGAAGAGCAGATCGTGTTTCGTGAAATTGAGAAGAAACAAGGTTCTTCTTCTTCGTGTTTTTTAAGACTCAGAGAGGAGAGTAAGAGCAGGAGCAAGAAAACCCAACACTAAGAGGTCCAACACCAAGACATCAACAGTATGAAAACAGTAACAAATCAACATTTAACAAAATTCCATCAACTCAAACCTGATCATAAGGGTTGTATCATGTTGATCTATCACGAAGGATAAGAAAAACCACCTGCTTGGAATTAAAAAGAGGATAATATGTACTAATAAAATAAATTCTCTAAGACTAATAAAAACTAAAGATTGTACTAACTCAAAAAGACATAAAGCTTTCTCACGATGCAGATGCAACACCGAAAGGAACACTCCGACACGTTCTCTAGAAGCTCACACATTCTCCACCCGGCCCACCAATTCTAGAAACTCAATCGCTAATTTTAAACGCGATTTTGGGTTATTAAATGTAATTAAAAAAATTTATTAGTAATATGAAATTAATTAAATTTGGATAGTTTGGGTGGATTAGGAAAATTTTATTATTAATATGGAATTAATTAAATTTGGATAATTTGGGTGGATTAGTAATTATTTTTCTTAGTCTAAGGGATTTAATGATGAGTTTAAAAATTTAGGGAAAAATAGTTTGGATGGCAATACCGATGTAGCGAAGTCATCCCTAACAAAAAATTAATAAATGTTGGCCTTTAGGGTTCTTCGCGCAGAAGAAATCTTAACTTTTATAAAGTCAAACTTTCAGACTCTTACACACAAAACATACGAAACTGTGATCTTGTCTCCGAAGGTAACTACAAAGATCGATACTTTATTTAATTTAATGCTCTCCCTTGGATGAGTTTTTATCAGGGGACAAATATGAATTTTTTTACATTTTTTAATTTTTGAATCAGGATGGTGAGAATCAGCCGTTGATGATGGTGGTTACTTGAGCAGCGGGAGAATCTCCGGTGGGTTATTAAACCCGGAGTTATTTTCCAGTGACAGTGCTCTCTCATACTCTGTTTCCAGAAACGTCATCTTCTTCATCTGTAAGAAACATTCTTACATTTCTTACTTTTTTCTAAATAATTAACTAATAATAAATCTAGATTTTAAAAGCATGGTTTATTTTCTGAATTCTTCTAAAAAAATTAGATTGCAAGTTTCTCTCAAAGATCCTGCAGAGGTGACAACGCCACTTGCTCTAATGGATCCTGAGAAAAAAAAACATTTTATTTCTTTTTACAAATTTTTGAAATTAAATTCTCACTAAAAAATGTGCTGTGATAGTACCATCAAATTCATTAACTTTCATCTTTAAGAAACTTTCTTACATTTTTTTTCCTATAGCTTCTATATATTAACAAGAAGTCTAGATTTTAAAAGCATGCTTTTTATAAAAAAAATTTAAAAATCAAATCATGGGTTCACTCAAAATTGACTAGCATCCATCAAAGTCCTTAGATACATATGTAGTATATGCAAGTGTGTACTGTGTATGTGTATTTATCTAATGTCCATCTATATGTGTATAATGTGATTAATTAGCTTCTAGAAGCATATGAGATGGTACCTTTGTAAGCTGGCTAGCCAAAACCTGGTTCTCTTCTCCCAACAGCTTCTCCTGATTGAACAAGATCACAGCTTTATCAGTTTCTAACAATTTCTAAAACATAGATCCTCATGGCAGTTCAGTGTTTTTGATTCTCATTAGTGTTTCATTCAAATGAAGCCAATAATAAAATCAGGAACTAGCTAATACAAGACCAGAAGACATATCTCGAGAGCTAAACCTGGTCTAGTGATCTGCATACTCTGAGGTTAAAAGGATTCAAGAATCAGTATAGTCTACAATATGGCCTTGCTAGCAAATAAAAACCAAAGCACTAACCTTTTCTTGAAGGGTCTTCACAAGCTCCATCATTAGTTCTGTCTGCAACAAGATATTGAGGATTGTGTCAAATTGGAAACATGATCCAAAGTCAGGCAATACCCAAAGACTGTTCTTGGAAAACGAAGTAGACAGAAGCAAATCCCTTAGTAGCAGCATATATACCTTCCTAGCTCTAGTTACAGACAGAGCAGTCTTGAACTGCTCTTCCAGGGAAATTAGAGACTCTACACTTATATTATCGGCATTCGCTTCTTCAAGCTTGCTGCATATTTCTAAAATTAATCAACAAAAGAAAAACAAACTCTTTTTATCAGGGGAAGATAGGGGAAAAAGGAGTCTTAGTGCTAACCACTGGACTATGTCTAGTAACTCCTTGTGTGAAAGATAATCCCGAGTTTTTTCTGCAAAATCCTGCCATGAAAAAAGCGATGGAAATGGTCAGATAGATTGTGATTTTTTTGTGTTTCCAAGAGACACCAAATTTTCTAACCCTCAAGAATTAAGTTTGGTATATAACAAGTTTAGAACCTTGCCATAGATCTTCTAATGCATCACGGGCAGTCGAAGACCGATCTCTCTCCCCAATGTTAAGGCACTACACAAAGCATCCACTTCACAACCATCTCAATGGATTATTCTAACTACCTAAGCTTCTAAATGCTCATCTCAGTTACATATGACTTGGACGACTTTGAGAGCAATGAGTGTATCTACGAATGACAAGATATGATTCTAACCCTCAGAGAATTAAGTTTGGTCTAAACTTGTCGTAGACTTTCTAATCCTCGAGAATTACGTTTGGTATACGACAAGTTTAGAACCTTGTCGTAGACTTTCTCATGCATTACCGGCAGTGAAGAGCGAAGTACCTCTATGCCGGTCTCAATGATAAGGCACTAAACAAGTGTCCACATAAAGATCATCTCAATTGACTATAAGATAGCTTCTAAATGCTCATCTCAATTAAATACGCATGAGTACCTAAGAAAAACTTACCAAGGTTTTAAGATCATCAGCATGTTGTATTTCATAACGCTTGATGATCTTGTCCATGCTGGAGAGATCAAGAAAGAAACAAAAAGGCATTAGTTAAACAATCCATGCCAAACTGTGAAACAAATATAACATCAACGGAGAGACATAATGTACACATACCATCAATTTGTGTTACTAACTGTTCATATTTTGCGAGGGACTTTTTAGTTTAATTTTTCAGTACACAATCTTGTCTTACATTTTTATGTCAAAATGCTATATATATGGGTAAACTTATTACTTTAAGAGTAATCCTATAAAACTCCAATGCTCTGATTTCTAACTTTGCAATTAACAACTATAATAACCACTAATTCCATCTCTAAGTTTTTGTTATATATAATCAACTTTGCAGCCGCTGAGTTCGACTTGGAAAAGTTTTGGATATATATATATATATATATATATATATATATATATATATATATACGCAGAAGATTTACAATTTCTTCTTATGAATTTATTAATCACCTCACTACTTTCTTATCAAAGCTAAATCAATGATCTATTTTTTTTGGTTATTTTTTTACGAACTAACAGCAGTCAAGAAAGATAAATGGATAGATGGATTAGAAAAAATATTCCCCCTTGAAACGAAATCTAGATGAAATTCATGTTCGTAAGTAAAAATCTCCAAAAGTTGGTGAAATATTGAAATTTTATACATGAAAAGCTATAAATACCCTCCAACCTCCAAATAGTGTTGAAGCGCTCAAACAATCAACCGTTGGCTATATACATAAGATTTTGAAATACTTCTTAAACCATATATAACATAAGATAAAGCTTTAAAAAATGATAGAATTGAGCCCAAATCAAAGCCCACAAAGACTCACCACAAAGCTAGCTTATGTGTGAGGGCGCCTCTAAGTTGTTATAAGGCATTATAGTGTGTTCTACTCCTGTGAGATTTTTATGGCTACCTACATTCTTATCACAAATTCAATCCTACTTTGTGTTGTCCGTGATCTATTTCAAGATTTGAAGTTATAGTGAATTTGATTCACTTGATCTTCATGTTCTTAACAACATCCTAAGTTGTGATGTGAAACTATACAACTAGCAAGGCACATAAGAATCACTCAAGTCAAAACACTTTTGTATAGCACCACTAAATTAAGGTATCAAAGGAGCTACCAAAGAAAGGTTATCAACAAAAAACACAAGGAGATAAAGTGTATTGAACCAAATTATTGTAGAGGCTCATCTCTTTGGCCCATGAGACCTAATAAGTCAAAAAAAAAAAATGCATTGCAAAAGAGAAGGTAGCAATTCTAGAAGACAGAGAAAGAGCTACTCAGTATTGTACAGATGCATCTTGTTAATTGTAATTATATGGTCACAAAAATTACAATTAAAGAGGGAGAAAAAGGATGACAGAAGTTTGTAGCCTAGTGGTTTGTATTAGTGCCATCGCCGTGTTATAATTCATATTTAAATCCGGGAGTGTGCGTGTGTGAGTTATCGATTAAAAAAAAAACGATATCCGATCAAAGGAGTAGCATGTGTGAAAAACTATCAATTAGAGTCTTCTTTATAGTTCCAAGCACTACATTTGACAGTCAAAACCACCTCGAAACTACTAAATCATCTCGAATACACTTGTGACTAAACAAAATTTGCACGAAAACAAAATTTACGCCAAGTAATTTCTCGACAAATCAACCGGAGGTGCATTGGAGGATAATGAGCCTCAATGAATCTCAAATTAAACAATATACATTGTTCTTATATAACTCTAATAGCAACACAAAATAAAGATGACTTGAAATCCCAATAGACAAACAAAAAGTACGGATTACCACGTGTAGAACAGTTTCTTCGAGTACATGCTACTACAAAAAAGTACAGGAAACCGGAAAAATAAATCCTAGTTTTTAAATCAATAAAAAAATGAAAAAACACACACCACACAAGAAACACCAAGAACATCTTTGGCCACCACATTGTTTAATCTTAGATTTGGTTAAACCTACGCATCGATTATGGACATAGATTAAACAAGAAGATCAGCTTTAAAGATTCAAAGGGGAAAATAAACAGAAGAGAATCTCCAAAAGTAGTGTTACCTGTCGCCGAAGGAGGAGCTATAGAGTTTTCCCGTGGTGGAGACGATAAAAAGAGCGACTGAAGATTCACAGAGAATCGAGAGTTGACGAGCTTTCTCCATGAGACCATTGCGTCGTTTACAGAAAGTGACTTGTCGACTGCTTTTGTTCTCAATTCGTTTGATCTCCACTTTTCTTCTTCCCATGGCTTCTTTCTCCGACAAGTCTTATGCCCTAATTTGATTCTGATGTCCGTATAACTGGTCGGAGACACTGAACGTTTTTGCTTTTTTTTTTTTTTTTTTTTTGTGTGTTTTGAGCAAAGTTAAGAAGTATGTACAGTTTTTGTTTTGTTAAACGAGAGAGACAAAAAGAAAGCGCTAAACGATGCGTTTTGATAGAGTTTAGACACGTATTACGCATGTCGAATTCCACGTGGGCGCGCAATTTTTTTTCCAATTTGTGTCTTTCAATTAAAAATTCTTTGTTATTATCTCGTTCAAATCGTACCACGTTTCATAAACTTAAAAGTATATGCGATTTTATCAAAACAATTGTGAAGATCGAAACAGAGAAAAAAAATAAACACAAAAAAAGATACATCAATTAAATTAACTAATAAAATATTTTAATTAATAATATATATTATGGTAAAAATCTTTATATATTTTAATTAATTTTTAACATAAATCTATAAATACATTTTTTATAAGTTTAAAATCAACTAAACGTAATATTTTTATATAAGATAATATTTTAACGATAAATCATTTTTAATTGATGTCAATTTAAATTTAATTTATAAATATTGTATTAGTGTGTATTTATATACCATACAAATAGAATTATATCTGTTTGCAATTATTTTCTTTAATATCAATAAATGGTTAAATCATTATTTTTACTAACGTTCAAATTTTATTATAACCTTATAACTTTACAAATATATCATTTTTAATTTTTATATGAAAACACGATAGATTTATCAATTAAAAATAATATATTTAAAGGTTTTGATAATCTCTCTTATAAAAAATATAATAATCATTATTCCGTTTGCTATCAATTCAACTATTGGAATTTATAAAACTATCAATTATCTATACAAGTTGTCAATATTGGCAAAATCCAAACAGTTTATAACAAATGAATTAAAAAAAACATCATGTTTGAATTACAAATAATCATAAGTTTTCACATAATAATTATTTTTTTGATTTTTGATTTTAAAATTTTTTTATATACTATTGCGTTATTATTATTATTTTTTCGTTGAACTTCAAACCAATATTTGATTTTTTGATAAATAAATTTGAGAGAACTATTTTTTACAAAAATTTTTTATAAAGAAAGTGTTACGGCTTATGATAAATATAAGACCATTATGTCATGACAGCTACGATAAGTTTTTTTCCGCCTTTTCGTTTTTGAAAGAACTATTTTTGGAAATTTAGTTGTTCATTAATGTTTTTACATCAAAAGACATGAAATTTAAATCCCAAAAAATACGATTTACGTAGATTAATAATGGATGCAAAACTTAGAAGAGATTTTTAACGCGATATAATTTAATCAAATTAACAAATAACGGTCTATTAGTTAATCAACAACTAAAGAATCATTTTAACACTGCCACGTAACGTAAGACAAGTAATCAAACAACCAGCGATTAAATAAGGGAAAACAAAAAGAAGAATAAATAAGGTCTAGGGTTCTTCACGCTTAAGAAAGCAGAACTTTATATCCAATCCGTACTTTCAGACAACAACACAAACACACGGACTCTGATCTTGTCTATTTAAGTACGACAAAGATCGATACTTTTATCTTAGTTTTACAATACTTTTTCATTAAAAAGAGCTTCTGTTTTTTTTTTTACCTTAATTTCCACATTAGAGGAAGATAAAAGGTTTGAGATTATGCAGCTTTTTATCATTTACAAATTTGATATATTTTTTTTAATTCTGAATCAGGCTTTGAGTTAAGGTGAAAACTCAGCCGTTGGATCATGGAGGTTACTTGAACAGCGAGAGAGTCTCCGGTGGGTTGTTGCCGGAGTTATTTCCCGGTGACTTTGCTCTATCATCCTCTGTTACCAGGAACGTCTTCTCCCCAATCTGTAAGAAACCTTTTTACATATTAATTTTTCTACAGATACTAAATATTAATTAAAAAGAATGAATCTTTGCTCCCAAAAAAAAAAATTAACAAGAATGAATCTATATTGTAAAAAAGCATGTTTTTGGTGAAATTAATCAATTAAACTATGGATTTTCACTCAAAAGCGTGCAACTTTCATCCGTATGAAATTTTCTAAAATTTATTTTCTACAGCTACTAACAAGAAATATAAAATTTAAAAGCATGCCTTATATTTGCAAGTTTTAAAAATAAAATTGTGGGAACTTTCACTCAAAATGGTGTTGAATCCATCGAAGCCCTTCTTCATCTGTAAGAAACTTTCTTACATTTCTTCTCCTGCCGCTACTGAATAAGTACGAGAAATCTAAATTTTGGACGCATGTTTAAGGAGAAAAAAAAGATTTAAAAATTATATAATGGGTCTCACTTAAAATTGTCTAGCATCCATCAAAGTCCTGAACTTTAATATATATATATATATGTTTTCATGCAAAATGTGTATGTGTTTCTATCTAATGTACATATATATGTATATATAAAGGGATTAATTAGCTTCTAGAACCATAAGAAATTGTGCCTCTGTTACCTGGCTAGCCAGAATCTGGTTCTCTTCTATCAGCAACTTCTCCTGTTTGTGTAAGACCACAAGTCCATTAATTTCTAACAATTTATAAAGCTACCTGCAGACAGGTTTCCTTGTGGAAACATATTACATCCACATCGCAATTCAGTGATTTATCGAGGGGAAAGGTCGAATTTGATCAAGATCTAACACCACAATTCCTTCCATTTTAACAACGCTTTTATTTTTTTTTGGTTTTCATCAGGGTTTCATTTAAATGAAAGCCTAAAACAAATCAGGAACTATGACAAGACCAAAAGACATATCTAGAGAGCTAAACTTGGTTTAGTGATCTGCAGATTCGGAGTTTAATTAATTAAGAGGATTCAAGAATCAGCATAGCCTACAATAGCCACTAACCTTCTCTTGAAGGGTCTTCACTTGCTCCATCAGAAGTTCTGTCTGCAACAAGACATTGAGGATTGCGTTAAATTGGAAACATGATCTGAAGTCAGGCAAGGACAAAATATCGTTCTTGGAAACTAACTAGACAGAATATTTTACGGAGTAATTTAGTAGCAGCATATATACCTTTCTAGCTCTAGTTACAGACAGAGCAGTCTCCAACTGCTCCTCCACCGATATTAGAGAATCTACACTTACACTATCAACATTCGGTTCTTCAAGGTTGCTGCATATTCACGAGTGGACAAACGAAAAAAATATCTCTTTCGATCAGAAGAAGAGGAGAAAAAGGTGACTTAGTGCTAACCTTTGGACTAATTCTAGTAACTCCTTGTGTGGAAGATAATTCCGAGTTTTTTCCGCAAGATCCTGCACATGAAAAAAAAAAATATATAGGAAAGGTCGGTAATATTGTGAAGTTCGTGTTTTCCAAGATAAGCAATAACTGTAACTCTAGAGAATTATGTTTGGTATGACAAGTTCATCAAAACATTTGTCTCAGGCTCGACCAGCGCTTCTATCCCTTCATAACATCAAAAACCGCATCCAGAAGAATATTTTAATGATGATCTTAGATAACTTACCAAGGCTTTAAGTTCATTAGCATGTTGTATTTCATAACGATCGATGATCTTGGACATGCTGGAGATATCAAGAACAAAAAAAAAATGCTTCAGAACGATAATTTATGCAGAACAATTTCAAAACTATGATTAGATATAGCATTTATAGAGCCCTTTACAAAGAGAATGAACCGGAGGGAAATAATACTTATATATAGAACTGTTACATATTGCATTAATTTGTGTTACAAACCAACAGTGTTTGTTAATCAACTTTACTTAACTAGTCGTATATATCTATAAAAATGTTAGTGTTATACCTTAAATAAAAACAATCTAGCTTTGTTTACTAGTAGTTTTTGTATGTTTCTAACTAGTTACACTATTTTTGCAATGACCCCTTTATACTTTTACTTTTCCATTCCATCAGATATATTCTCTTTCATTTTCATATACATGCATATAAATATGTAATTTTAGTTTACTTAAAATGTAAATCTGAAACTCTATATAATGCTCTAATTTCTAACTTCACAATTTCATCTCGGAAGTCATTGTTTCGACTTCGAAAGGTTTTCGAAACTAAACACACATTTTTAAAATCCTCCCCATGAGTTCAATGAACTACCTTCTTTTCTAATCAAAGCTAAATCAATGTGATAAACACAATTTAATTTTTGTTCTTTCAACAACTAATAGCAGACGAAAATAGTAAAATTGGATAGATTGTATAAGACATTCCCCCTAAAGACAAAACCTCGATGAAATTCATATTTATACTTAAAAAAGGAAAATTTCTAGAAGTTAGTGAAATCAGTTTATATTTTGACTATTTATATATGAAAAAACTATAAATACACAATGGATTTGCTTGACAGACTTCTTCTAGTCTGCAATCCAAATCCCACCTAATATTGAAGCTTTCAACACATAGTTAACCGGAGAATTGAAAACAAAACCTTTGGCTAAATGATGTCTGGATACTCCATAATAAGCCAAGTAAGTGGGTTTAGCATTTCAAGGGAGGTCACGACTTTAATCCTAATTTGTGTTGTCAATGATCTAATGCAATAATATGAATATAGGCCGACTTAATGTTCACTTTATCTTCATGTCCTAAGTAACATCTTAAGTTGCGAATTAATAATTTAACCATTAATCACAAAAAGAACAAAAACTAAACAATTAGTAAGGCGCATAAGAATCCTAATATCAAGTCAAAACACTTTTTGTATAGTGCCACTAAGTTAAGGTATAAAAGGAACTACCAAAGAAACTAGCTACAACTAGAGTTTGACTATTGTGAAAACTAAAGAATTAAGGTTCCTAGTAATTCTATTTATAGTCTGTGCATTATTCGTTACAGTTTAACACATATGCTTTATGATCAAGCTGTCTGGAGTTAACATGATCAAGGCAATGAGAAGGATCTATATATACACATAGTAACAAAGGCACATTTCCATTTTCTCCAAGACATTTGTTTCTTCTTCCATTTGTGATTGCTCTAAGCTTTAGATAGGAAACACACTGTCGGTATTGATTTGTCAATGTAGTTTGGTTCATTGTAATCACGTTCAAAATGTTCTGAAAGAGAGATGGTTGAGATTTCTTTTAGATAGAAAAATGTCAAAAGGTCATGTGGTTAGGAATATCTACAACCATAGATAGAAAATTATTAAATTCATTGAACAAATGGTTGTAGTCTAGTGGTTCCACCCTATCGGTAGAAATCGGTGCTCGATCTCTACTTAGTGAACCCACCAGGCCATTGAGACATATATATGGTGACCGTAGACTTGGTTATAGTTTGAGTTTCTTTAGCAAAGAAACCCAAATTAAATTCATTGCAAGAAGAAAAGGCACAACATCTTGAAGAGCAAAAAAAGAGTTGCTCATTAATCTAGATATATGTATCTTATGGTGTCATATGCGGACCGCAATTACGAATAAAAGGGCAAAAATGGATATCCGATTAGATGAGTAATGTAGCATGTGTGGCAAGTATCAATGTGAAAAATTATCCAAGCACTACAATCAACCATTAAAATCAACTATAAACCTTTGGATGATACTTGATCAAGAAATCAATCAAAGAGAAATTACAAAATAAAAAATCTACAACACATTTCAGATCAATAATTGCACAATGTGGCATCTGATTTAAAACCAAAGATTCTTGATCAATGTTACCATTAGCCTCAATGAATCTCTCAACAAATCAACAGGAAGTGCATTGCAATATTGGATATAAACCAAATTTAACAATATGTACTCTTTGTTTCTTATAATAAAAAAAATGAATCTTGAAGATGAAGTAGCGATACAAAGATTACTCAAAAACTCCATTAACCAACATTGAGCACGTATCACCACGTGTAGAAAAAATTCTTGAATCACATGCAATATCAAAATTCGTAAAAATTAATGGTAAAATAAAAATAAAAATCCCTATTAAAAAACGAAATGAACACCAAGAACATATCTTGGTCACCACATTGTTTGATCTTAAATTCGGTTTAAGCTAACGCATCGGCTATCGACAGTTACAAAACAAAGAGAAAATCTCAGTTGAATTGAAGGAAACAAAAAGCCCTAGATTTTAAGTTTCTATATCGGGAAAGTAATTAAACAAAAGGACGAGACTGGAAAGCCAGAAGAGGTAAGTAGCTTACTTGTCGCCTGAAGAGGAGTTATAGAGTTTTCCGGAGGCGGAGACTACGAGAACAGCGATGGAGGATTCACAGAGAATCGAAAGCTGTCGAGCTTTCTCCATGAGACCATTGCGTCGTTTGGAGAAAGTGACTTGTCGACTGCTTTTGTTGTCGATTCGCTTGATCTCCACTTTTCTTCTTCCCATGGCTTCTTTCTCCGAGAAGTCTTATGCCCTAATTTGGTTCTGATGTCCGTATAAGTGGCCGGATAAACTCGATGTTTTTGCTTCTTTTATTCCTTTTTCTTCGTTTCTCTCTCTCTTTTTTTTTTTTCCTTTTTTGTTTTTTTTCTCTTAGATAAATCCAAATCAGTTTGTTTTTTTTTTTGTTAAACGAGAGAGAGAAAAAAAAAAAGAAAAAAAAAGGTAATTAGTGGAAACGAAGCGTTTTGTTGAGAGGAAGAGACACGTATGTCAAATTCCCTGCGAGTGCGTCGTTAAATTTGACTTTCAGGAGAGGTTACCGAAGGATTGGTTTGAAATGAAGTAAAAAGCAATTGATTTTAGTCATTAATTTTTGGTGAATTTAAGTTCTGCGAAAGATTAGTTTATTTTCTATGTTGAACACGGAAACTGAGACAGCCGTGTCAGACACGAAATCCGAGACAGCCGTTTGTGAAGAGCAACCCGTCGGTATGGACCTCCGCCTCTCCTTCTCCTCTGCTCATTGTTCCCTTCGGAGCGAAGCCTTTAAATTCTGAATCATCGCTTCGATTTCCTTCCGCCGGTCTGAACCTTTCCGACAGAAACCATTCAAAACTTGACTTTTCACTTTCGGAAAAAAACATTTGGCGAGTTATATCTAGCCGCTGTATCATATCGCTGGTGAACCAAACACTTCTTTTAGTGGGATCCGCTCTATCGGAACCACCAGATCCCTCGTCATGGCTGGATATGCTGCCACCGGGGAAATGTTAGGCGAAGCCCTTGAATCCGCCTGACCCTCCGGACATGCCGGACTTTAGTTACCCTCTGTCGCCTCGTCGATCTCCGACCACGACAGCCCTCAAAACCTTCTCGACGCCTTGGTAAAAATCATCTTCAGATTTGCTTCTTTTACCGTCTCCATCCCCGAAGATAGGATCCGGAAAAGCTTCTGCCATCTCTGGAGGCATCGTGCCTTCGTTGGCAGTAACCCTGGTCGCCGTCTTGCCGGCTTCCCCTTCGCCGATTTCTCTGCCAACCCTATGGCCTGGCCGAAATCCTCTCGATGCAGGTGGGCTTCACGGGACTCTATTGGTTTGTGAAAAAATATGGATATAAAGCCCAAGTCACTTCACCCAAATTTGTCCACTTCCACTTTCACTTTTCTCCCCGCGAGGGAGAAAACTTGTCCACCATATCACTTTTCTATGAAAAGTGGTTCTTGCCCAAAAAAAAATTTCAAACACATTCACCGATCTGTCTTTTTGCGTAACGATCTTCATGAAGTCAGAAAAGGTAACCGGGTTTGCTTTGACGAAACCCGGAAGTGGGGATTGGTTTTCAACGTCACATAATGTGACACAAGTTTCAACATTCCGACTATTCCATAAAGTTTATATTGACGCATTCGAGTCTTGGATCGAATTCACCTCTCGTTCCATAACTACCCTTCAAAACATTTTGTCCTTTCCAAACAACTTTCATGTAATAAGTATATTCATAAAGAGTGATAGTTTGCAAATTCTTGAATTAATGTACTTACATATAACATTCTGCTTTTTTTTGTTCAGTCTTCTAGAAAGTAGAGCTAGTTTCACATACAATGAGAATGATATCCATAAATCCTCAAAATCACAAAAACATGGAGACCACGAGATGGATAATTTTGCTCTTATTTCTATCTAAGAGAGCAGATGAAGGCCGATAAGATATAACCACTTCCCAAATAATTTGTTTATGAAATTGTTCTGCAACCACCAGTCCCTTGCTTCCTATCATTTTACATGCTTAAATGTATATAAGAACATATACCTGAGGGAGAGAACATTAATGAGGGCTTTTTCAAGTAAAAGAGAAGTCTGTCCTGCATATGAGATATTTGAAGATAAGGATCTAAGCCAGCATGATGGGACTATAAATAACAGAAATTAACTTAAGACATACAAAAAAAAATGAAAATGATTCAGTCAGAAAAAAACACCCGATGTGTTCTAATTGCCGATGCTTAAGCGCTAATCAGACTGATTTGGAAATCTAAATTCAAATATTCAAACACCAATCCATCCAAACTCAACGATCTTGAAAAAATCAAAGACAAAAAAAAAAACAAAAAAAAAACAGTACGACAATTTTAAGCTGCTGCACAAACGAAATAAATAGTTGACAAGACTTTAGGAACCATCGTTTGCAGAGTCATACCTTCTTTGAGTAGACAGACGCCTAAAGTTTGCAAAGAGATTTCGACTAATTTAGATGCCTCTGAGCGTATCCTGGAGTTTTTGCTGCGATTCCCATCGCCACGATCTACCACAAACCCCAAAAACCAAACTTAATAAAGTTTCGGTTAATTTTTTTATCAAAAATCAAAAAAAAAAAAAAAAATAAGTTTGGTAATGCATGAGTTTTGATCCAAGATTAAATGAAAAAAAAAAAAAAAAAAAAGTTGAATCAAAAGATTTGTAAAAGAGAAGAAAAAATCGTGCATCTGAAAGTGCTGGAAACCCTGACAGGCGGCTGGATTTTCATCCCATTATCGGACCTTTTAACTGAACCGGACGGTATATTTTGACTCGAGAAGACGACAGTGAAGCGCATCTTAATTGGGCCCAAAATTTTATAAGGCTAACTAAGGCCCTTGTCAGTTAAAGCCCATTTTCAATCCTACCAACCCGCTTTCACCACCTCTCGCTATCCCCACTCCCAGCCGGAAGCTTACGCTTTGTCTCAATGGGATAAACATCGGATAAGATCGGGTAAAGATATTTAGAATATTGAAATTATCGTGTGATTTAAGGGTAAGGATTGGGTAAGATTAATTCGAATAGTTAAAATTAATATATAAATGGGTAATTTTAATCATTAAAATCGCTATTCGAATGGATAATTCGGATAATATTATTAGAAATTTTTGTTATCTAAATGGGTAATCGGATACTCTGATAACTATTCAATCTATACTTTTATCCGGTAAAATAAATTATCGTTATCCAAATATGTGATCAATTATATTTATAAAAAAAATCGGGTAATATAAGTTGGTGTAAGAATGAGATCGGATCAGCTGATCCAAATATGTGATCAATTATATTTCCTGGTATAATGATTATACCAGGAAATATTTTAATGCTGAATGTATTATATATGATGGTTTACTGTTTTGGAGTTTTTTTTTGTTGGTTTAATGTAAATTATGATTACATAAATGTTTTTTAGAGTTTACGTAAATTATGATTACATAAATGTTTGTATTACTGAAACTTACACATACACTTTAAATTTTGTAGACTTTATTTGATTCTCCAGGCCATATATAATCAAAATCTAGAGAGAAACTCGTGTTAAGCTCCATTAGGTTTTTAATTATTATTATTATTATGTTTTTCTTTGTGTGTGATAAAGAAAACTGATAAGATACTTTCAAGTTCTTGTCCAAGTGAAGTGAATTTGATCACTTGCAAGTTAAGAGTCTTCGGAAGATTTTCCTGATTAAGCCATTCGATCAGAACACGTGTATATTGTCCTGTCACCATTCGATCAGAACACGTGTGTATTGTCCGGTCAGATCTACAAAAAATATTTGTTTTGCTGCTTTTGATAAAATGTTTAAAAGTTAAAACTTACATAAGTGGGATCTTCTTAAAATAATATTTTATATATTAATTGAGAAGATATTTAAAAATAATAACTGATTTATCAATCAAAATTAAAGGACATATCATCAGTCCATTTTTTTAAAAACTGTCAACGTTGCATGTCTCATATATAATTAAGTCAAAGCCCAGATGGTTGTGAACATAATAGATCCATAATAATGATAACATGTATAACCCATCAACAATGCCGAAAAGTATAATTTGTGAGTATCCCTTTAAAATAGTATATATATCAAAATCTATATCAGCGTATACAATTTTCATGTCCGAAAATTTCAGAGTGTTTTACGTTTATTTTAAATATCCAACTATAACTCCTTTCTCTCCTCTAGCATAATCGAACTCATGAGGGGGAGCATATCCACAAACCAAATGACCTACACGATCAACTCAATTTTAACTTTGACTAATATTTTCTTTTTTTACCTCAAACTTTGATTAACATTAAGAAAATTTATAATTCAAATTTGACTCTTATCTAAACAAAGTACATAATAATTTATAATATTGTATTTATTTTATTTTTGGTAATAATAAAATTTTGTAGTCATACATTTGAAAATGAAAATTTTGATTCGAATAGTACAAACTAATTCAATAAACCTAAAATATATTTAAATATTGATTATTTATTCCTATTTTGGCAAAGTACATGTAAATATTATTAAATTAAATGTATATAATTATTGAATTTTTGAACATTAGATACAAATGTAGTACCAACTTATTTGAATTAGTTTTAAACTAAATAAATTACATACAACAATGAGTTATCTAACATTTGTGTATATATAATTGTAAACGATATGTTTTGAATTTATTTCATATAATTATATCTAATAGATATTTTATGTAAATTAAAATTCAGTAATCAATAAATTAAAATTCATTATCCCCTACGCGTATCAAAATCTAGGAATAAGTGAAAAACTAAAGTGGTACACAACCATACACTTGTCTATGCTTTTTCTTTCAAGTTGGTAGGAAACATCAGATATTTATATTTAAATTGAAAAAACATAATAAGAATAAATGGAATCTATTGGTACAGAACCAAACACTTGTTTTGCTTTTGTGCTTTTTGTGTGTGTGTGTGTTCAAGATTCATGAAAATTAGAAGTAAAAAGAGAAAAAGGAAAAAGCCGTTTGCATCGTTTCTTTTTCTTTCCCGCGGTTGGCAGCCTCGGCCGGAAGAAGGTCGTGGGGAGGCAACGATTTTTGGTGGAAGCTAAGGGTCATTTCGTTAAGCGTGGATGGTGGCTGGAGAGTTTGAGAGTTTTGGTTCGTGGATTTCAATGGTTAGATGGTGGTGCCAAAAGTTTAGTCAGTCGGATCTCTTCGCTCTAGTGGATTTGTCTCTTAGACCTGAAATCCTTTAGTGCTAGTTCTGATGTTACCAATCGTTTCTGGATTTGCTTCAACGGTGTTTTTCAGGTCATGTTGATCGTCTTCCCTCTCCGTTGTTAGCTCTGCCCTTAGTTTTAGATTTTTTCTTTGGATTTCGTGAAGTCCGGTCCTATGACCTTATGCTTCCTCTGTTGAGGCTTTTGTTTCCTTTCGTTGGAGTTTTGCTTCTCTTTTTCAACTAGAGAACCTAAGTCTAGAGTGGTGATGCTTTTGGCTGGGTATTTATCCCGTAGTTTTTCAGGCCGTTTGGTTTTAATCCTTTGGTGTTTTGGTTATGTTGTTGTGACGATTGAAATTTTTTTGCGGTTCTCGCTTTGTCCAACGGTTGTTTGAAAAGGTTTCTTTGAAGCTAGCTTAAGCGGGATAATCTGGATAAAAGCAAAGCATAGAAAGAGACTCATCTTTTCTGAAGAATGTCATATTTTGTTTTCGAGTTATTGCCAAAAATGTTAGAAACCCATCTTCAAAGTTTGTTATGCAGAAATTCCTTTTAGTGGTCTTGAAAGAGTCAAAACAAAATTTGGTTTTATCACTGTATCATCGCAAAATCCCATCCTCGTTAGTTTGTAGGTTTAGGAAAGATCAGTGTGATCTCTTTGTGTTTCATCAATGATATTTTTCTGATTTGTAATCCTTTCCGGATTAATATTATCATTATAATTTCAGATGGAAAACAAAATTCATAGAAATTATTGGTCGTTTGGTGGGGCTCCATTGTTGATATCTTTGTCCGTTTGTGCTCTCAAGAAATATTGGTTTTAACTTTTAACTTTATTGCTTACCTCATGTACCTTTCTTATTTACTCAATACTTTATCGCATTACAAATTATTAATTACAAGGTTGATGTAACCAAAAGTTCTTACAATTGTGGGGCTGTCTGAATTTTAATGATTTAACTTTATGATTGTGCTCAATTATGTACATAAGATCAAATTAACATATTGGTAATTTGGTATCTAGGGAGTAACTTTTTGACTCTAGCTTTCTTTTAAAGTTAAGAAACTATGATTCCGATTTCTAATACTACTATACAATAATAACATAGTGAAAATGAAGAAAAAAAACATTCGTAATGAAATAGGAGGAATATTAAGGAAAAAACTTTATATATATATTAATATTAATATAAAAATTGAAACTATTAGCTTCTAAAATCGTCCACATAGAATTTAAATTATCTAATAGTTTCATGCCACATTGGCATCTAAATTAATCGACATTTAAATTAGAAAATATTCTAAAAATTCTAAAATAGTTTTGTTAATAAGAAATAGCTTAAAAAATGAGAGAGAGAGATTTTTTTAGTAATCTATATTATATCCAAATCCGTATAATTTGGATATTCTATAGTTTGTATTATCAATTTGGTTATTCGACAAAAGAGAAAAATTTAGATTTTATGCGTTTGTGAGTTTCTCAAAAATATTCTACGTATGCAATAGATCTTAAGATGTTATGTCATTTATGAAAATATAAAAGTTTGTGTCTGAATACATGATTATGTGTGTATGTACTATTGGATGCAAGTGGATCTTACTTGGAATAAGATGTTTATATGTTCGAGTTGAAAATATTCTGCAACTGCTTCTGAGATGCAATATGTAGAAAAAAGTAATATAGAGATGAAACTTAATAAAACTATTCACAAGGATATATCAACATTGAATGAAAGGTAAAAATTCAATTGATTTGAGATATTCTTAATTTGTTCGAAAACCATAAACAACTCATCGTTTATCTTTTGCAGTATCTTTAACTTAGTATTAACAACATTAAATTTTTTAAGTTCTACTTATACATTTTCATTCGTTAATAGTATCTACCGTTTATATTTATAAACAAATTCATGTTTTATTTGTGTGTGTGTGTGTAATTTACTCATATCCAATTATAAAAAAAAATCTATATCCAATTATTTGACACTATATATTACCAAAAAAATAAACTAAAAATTATTAAATTTGCACATTAAAAATCCAATAACTTAACCATTGATGATCATTTTATTTTCTGTATTTACACTGTAGAATTTTTCGAATTATATATTTGAAAATTCGAAGGATCAAAGTTGTTATGGATATTTTTAATATGATGTATATTATTATCATCACCAATATCGGGAAAAAAATATTTTAACAAATATTATTGGTTGCTAATTTTAAAAAAAAATTTATACAAAGAATCCACGCATAGCGCGATCCGAAAACTAGTATATATATATATATATATATATATATATAACTAAAAATGGTAGAGTGATGATTTTTTTTGTTTTTCTTCATTGAATTTACGGAATGACGGAATGATTTTACATAAATAGTGATTTCTTATAAAATTATGTTTTTAATGCAAAATTGTATAATTATTCTGTCATTAATGCATGCTATTAATTTATATAATTTTTAAAGATCTTTTTTTTTGTCAAAGTATTTTTAAAGATCTTAGTGTACTCGAACTTGAGTTTCTATCGAGTGATATTATTTTTCTCCAACCATTGGAGATTAACCTTACTTGTAATGGAATGATAAAGTTGAGTGATCGCTAAAAACAAAAAAGGTGCGACGCAATGAGGAAAAAAGATGATATTTGGAGAAATAGACGGTGAAAAAAGACATTGCAGCTAATAAGGAGGCTTATGTGTCGATAAGTTTTTGGACATTTACATGTCCACACTAACTTTTGTCCTTATGATATCATAGAAAAATTTACGAGTTTTTGTGTTAAAGAGTTTTCTTGAATTAATGAATATCATAGAAATTTTTGTTATACTGTTTTTTTTTTTGGTTCTTTTGTAAAATTCTATATAAGCATGGATATCAAGTCCGGTTTCTATTAGATCTGGTTATAATTTTGTTTGATTTTGATATGATTGCAAAGAAAATGGACGAGTTTCATCGGTTTAGCTTGACTAATACAGTTAGCAATGATCTAGATTTTTACAAACCGGATTGGTCATCAATTTGATTTTTTTTTTTTCAAAAGTGGTAAAATCAATCCATATATTTTCGGTCCATCATAACATGTGATAAACTTGCTAGTTGCTATAGAAGTGTTTTGATTTTTTTATATTGCCGTAAAAAAAAGGTGTTTTGATTTTTTTTTTATCCGTATCAGATGTATACTAGAATGTCTGAGAAGCACAAATTGAGAAGATTACTAATCTGAAAACCATATTCGTATAGACATTTTTCATTCAATGTATGAGATAAAAATGAATTTTTGAAAATTTTGTGAGTTTTACTGTTTGATCACAAAAACACTTGCAAACTGTATCAATCATATCCAAGTTAATTACTTAATTTCTTGTAATTCCTCTATAGATAATTGAAGCAATAAATAATCAAGACGATAATTTTGGGGGATTGATTAAATTAGAAAGGGCAAAAAATGGGTATAAGAGTCGAACTTTGTTACGCAATCTCTGATTAATTGATTGTCTTAACTCTTTAATTTCTGTTGTCGAGTTTCATTACTTACACGGTTACACCAATATATAAAAAGAAAGTTATGATTAGAAAAATTATGATTTGCTAACTAAAGAATGTTATAGAAATAAAACAACATTATCTCTATAATTAGATTCTTCCATTTTCTTTCTTTTAAATAACTCGCGTTTCTCTTCTCTTCTTCCTTCCCTTTGCTTCTTCTCCCTCTCACTTCACACTTCTTCTTCTTCAAGAGAGAGAGAGAGAATGGTGTTAGGAAAGCGTCATGGCTCTCTGATCAAGAGAACAACAAGCATGAGAATGATCACAGTCGATACAGCTACGATCTGTGATGCATCTCAGCCGTCCGATCATCTAACCATTCATCAACATCATCATAATCCGACGGTGGTGATGGCTACTTACAACGATGATTTCTTGAGGATTTGTAGCCTCTGCGATCGAGATCTCTGCCATCGTCGTGACATTTATATGTATAGGTACGTTTGTTTTTAAAATCAATTACCCTTCAAATGATGTTTTGAGTATCTTTATTGTTATGGTTTAGTGAATTATTTATCTGATATGATGAAAAATGTTATATTGTATTGTTTTGTGTAGAGGGGACAACGCATTTTGTAGCTTAGAGTGCAGGGAGAAGCAAATTAAGCTTGATGAGAGAAAAGTGAAAAACCGGGTCGTATCATCCAAGAAACCAATTCGTATTGATTGATAATATACATAATAATAATTTTTCCTTATGTGCTAAATTAATATGTTTTCGTTTTGTATATAAGCATAATAATTAAAATACGAGAAAAACATAGAAAATGAGACTAAATGATTGTAGTGATCATATAATGTAACTTCATATGCATGATAATCTATGAGATGTAAATAGAGTACTTGAATTTGATTTGCTGGTGTGGTTTTTCTTTGTAATATGTAATATGTAATATATTATCAATTTTTTGTATATATTCAGGTGGTCTAGTACTTGATGTAAAATATAATTACAAAAAATAAGAAATTTCTTAAGCGTATTGTGATCTTATAATATCAGACGGACCGATTCTCAAATAATTAGAAAATAGAATTTGTGATAGGGATCAGTTCTGAGAAATTCTATAAATAAATGTATCGAATCTTGGGTGACGAAAACCAAAAGATTTTTCTCTTTTTTAAGTGGAAAATTCCAGTTGGCCGGCTAAATTCCCCCAATATTTAAATATTAAATTAAATAATTAAATAGATTGACGAATATTTAAACGTGTATAATAAAATATATGATTTCTAATATCTATAAACGTATAAAATGATATATATATGCATAAATATAATAAAGTTAATATTTTTGATCAAACATATGTTAATGTCATTAGTTTTAATATTTTTATGTGTAAAATTGATTAAAAATATGCAAATGTTATTTATTTCAATATCTTTTAAATGTAAAATTGATATTCATTTTTTCCGTATAAACTGATATTAATAATAATAAAAAACTTGTTAGCATATCATAAAAAATTAAAAATAGATATGGCAAGTCTAAAATATTATATTTAATTGGGTTTAAATTTGTAAAATATTTATTAATGAGCTTATGTTATAAAATTAATGAAAATATGTAGAGATTTCTACTATGACATATATTTTTAATTGAAATGTTCTGATTGGTTAAAATTAAATGATGTGTCCCTTAACTTGCTCATTGAGTGACACATTGGATTTTTCTCTCTAATGTTTCCTCTATTATTAATAGATATAAGATTACAAGAAATAATAATAATCTTATTATTTTTTTTTTTCACAAACACACTTCAATACGTCAATACATTGTTTGCATCTATAAACCAATAAAAAAACAAAAATGCCTATAAAAAAATTATTTTCCGTAAGCGTGCATTGCGTGCAAGTAAGTCAACTTTCACATTCTTGTCCTTAGGACGATGAATAAGACTGAACTCCGGAAAGAATTTCCAAAACTCCGAAAACTCACTTAGTCCGGTTGAAAATCTGGCCACTCCTCTAGAAATTGACACCATAGTAAGCTTCTTAAAATCTATTACAAACTAAGAACAAAATCGTTTTTTTCTGTTACTGCTATGTGTTTGTCGTAATGGTTAATATGTTTCTATACAAATATTTTTTTCAATATCATATAAATGTCAGTTTATCTATCCATATAGAGAAAATTGGATTGTATACCCTAAATTTTATTAGTAATTTGAAATCTATACTAAATTTTTTAAAATTTTGAAATATACTTTTTATTGTTAAAATGACATTTTTGTCCCTAGTCAATCTAAAATAATTTTTTAATTTAAAAAACAAATATTAACTAATAATTTTTTTAATTAATAAACTCTTGTATTTTGTTTTTTTTTTCCGACTCTCAACTCACACAACTCTTGTATGGTGCTAAACCGTATGCATAAATTAATCGAAAGAAGTTAGGATTTGAAAAATTAATATTAACTAATGATTAATGTAAAACCTAGAAAGCATATCTTTCTTATTTTTTTTTTTAGATTTTGTAAAGATATTAGATAATGATTAATGTAAAATATAATTAATTTTAAAGTAATTACAAATTAATTTTAAAAATTAATTCTGAATTTACATTTTATCAATTAAAATTAAGTGTTTATAATTTAAAATTTGATTAATTTAAATAATAGTTTGTCAAGTCGATGAATATTTTTAAAAAAAATCAATGGTTTAAACAAGTCGACAATGTAAAAAATCAACCAACCAAAATATATATCGACAGTTTAAAATAAATCGATGAACAAAAAGAATTAAGTCGACGAACTAAAAAAATTAAGTCAGTGGTTTAAATAAGTCGACAAAGTAAAAAATCAACCAAACAAAATATAAGTCAAAAGTTTAAAATAAGTAGACGAAACTGAAAATTAAGTCAACGAACATAAAAAATAAGTCAATGATCAAATAAGTCGACAAATTAAAAAATCAACCAATAAAAAATATAAATCGAGTGTTTAAAATAAGTCGACGAAACTGAAAATTAAGTCGACGAACATAAAAAAACAAGTCAATGGTTAAATAAGTCGACAAGGTAAAAAATCAACCAATAAAAAAATAAATCGACTGTTTAAAATAAGTCGACGAAAATAAATATTAAGTCGACGATCATAAAAAAATAAATCAATGGTTTAAATAAATCAACAAATTAAAAAATCAACCAAGCAAAATATAAGTCGACAGTGTAAAATAAATCCACCTATTTTTTATTTAGTTATAATTTTAGCTTTTAGATAATGATTAATTAACAAAAAAATTTTTTTAATAAAAATTAAATACGAAATTAAATTTCGAATTTAAGTTTAATAATTTTCAATTATTTTAAATTTATATAATAATTAGTTAAATATGTATAGGGGATATTTACGTATTTTTATGTAACAAAAAATATAGTTTTCCAATTTCTATAAGATTAAGTGTAGTTTTCAAATTTTCAATAAAATTTAGGACATTTATCAAAATCTTCCATCTATATATTGGAGATACAACGAAAATTCATTTAGTTCAGTTGAAAACCTGACCACTCTTCTAGAATTGACACCATAGTAAACTTCTTAAAATCTATTACAAACTAAGAACAAAATCGCTTTTTCCTTGTTACTGCTATGTGGTTAATATGTTTCTATACAAATATTTTTTTCAATATCATATAAATGTCAGTTTATTTATCCATATATTGGAGATACAACGATCTAGTAAATGCGATATAAGTCTTCGCATACAAATTAATGTTTTGGACGATCCAAGATTACGGACTTTAAAGGCTTATGTTACAATTAGGCATCAATTCGTATATTTTAGATTAACAAAAAAACGATCATATAAGATTATAAGTTAGAAAATAAATATTTTTAAAAAATATTCATAGAAAGAAGTAAACTCTTTTAACATGAGTTGAAATGATGCCACATTTTAGATCCACTAAAAATCCGGTGAATAGATTATTCGACGGCTATACTTACCTATAGAGATTAGTCGGGTAATAAACATTCAGATCATCTTCTGGTTATTAAAAAAAAAAGTTAGAAAATATAGACATCTTTATTGATTTTGTTTTTTCAACATTATTTTATCATTGATTCCAATTTTTGGAGATAAATTAGTGTATTAAACTAGCATATGTCTTCTAGAATCACAGAGATATTGAATTTCAAAAATTTATTTATTTATTTGGTTTGTTTGTATAAAAATTGGTTTTGGTTCGGTATTACAAAATCGCTACAAATTGGCAAACTATTTAGTCAAATTTCAAAGTATGGGTGATAATTTATTGAAGAGAAATTACTTAAAATATCATAAAATATATTTTTGTTTTCAAAATACCATCATTAGTTTTTTCTTCAAAAATATAACTAAAAATTTTGTTTTTTCAAAAATATTACAACACTAAAAATAATTTTTAAAAGTTTATAATTTGAATTTTTGAGTTTGAATTTATGATTTAGTTTTTAGGATCTATGGTTTAATTTTTAGAATTTAAAATTTAGTTTTAATTTTGTGGTATTTTGTTAAAATAATATTTTTAATGGTATTTTCGAAAAAAAAATAATGATAATATTTTTTTTTTTAAAAATTATGGTTTTTTTGAAAATGGTCCTGAGACTATGGAATTTATTAGTATTTTTGTATGTTTGTTTGTTAATCAATGTGTATGTCATAAAACTTAAAAGAATGTGCCAATTTTTGTATAATACTTCTTTTAGTGTAGTGTCAGTGATTTTATGACACAGACCATAAATTTTAAAATGAAAACTTTGTGGGTCCAGGACTCCAGTTAAAAGATTTTGAAGTTTGATTCTTGATAAGATCTTGGATCTGGAAGATCAAAAGCTTTTTAACTTCAATATTATTATACGGAACATCGTATTACAAAAAATAAATTTCATTGGCCTAACGAGGATATGCACCAAGTCATGATCTAATCCACCCATGTTTTATATAAACCCTCTAATGTATATTTTACTGTTAGTTATATACTTTAAAGCTAAGGAAGTGTTGTCCTTTGGAATTTTCCAATGGATAAATCTATGACCACTTACGAAGATCTCAAATCTCACAACTATCACTAAGAAATACTAAAAATAATGTTGTATGGATCACATTAAAACTATTAGGATATTTGATCATCTTCCATCATAAGGATATATAAATACAAGAGTCTTTGTTCAATCTTACATATCCATCATCTTTGATTGTTGGTTTGATTTGATTTTGTAAGCAAAAAAAATGGGTGTTATGGGGAAGAAACTTCGTTCACTAAAATGCGAAGTGAGAATAGTAGAAGCAAGAAACGTAGAGATCAAGTCGCAAGCTAGAAGTAGTATGTTCGTTAGATTCTATCTTTCTTCAGGACACAACAGAAAGATCGAAGTAAACACGAGAGAGATCTGTTCGAAATCAGACAACCTCGTTTGGGATCAATCTTTTGGCCTAGAGTGTCAAGGGAACGAAGCAGCAGTAGAGGAACTGAAGCAACAGAGAGTTGTTTTCGAGCTACGGAGGAAGAAAACGTCGTCGTTTCTTAGGAAGTCATCGAGATCAGAGGTTGTGGGAAGAGGAGAGGTTTCATGGGAATCGGTTTTCGAGTCGCCGGGCATGGAGATTGAGAGATTTGTGGCGATGGGTGAATCGAAAAATCGGATTTCGGAAGATGAAAAGCCTGTTATGTTGAAGATAGCTTTAAAGGTCCAAGCTTTAGAAATGGAGAAGATGTTGATCAACAAGAAAGAGAAGAGATTAGAGAAGCTTTGTGTGTGTTGTTGTAGTAGTAGAGATTGTGGAAGCTGTAATTGTTTAGATTACGAAGCTTTTGCTTTAGCTTGTGCTTTAGATTGTATTTAAAAGAAGCAAAAACAGATTTTGATTAAAATTTAACAAACTCAAAGAACATTGATTGATAGTTGCAGAACAAGTTTCACAACTCTTTTATTAAAACCAAACCAGGAAATTTTAACAGGGGAAATCGGAAACTGAATAAGTTTCAAGCATCACCATGTCCGAGTAGAGCAACAAGCATGTCCTCATAATCACCAGAAGTGTCTTTGGCGATAGCACGGTCCAAAGGAATGCTGTTCCTTCGCTGATATTCCTCTTTGATGCGTTCCATGTCAACTTCGGTTCGAGTAGTCACGACTCGGGTTAGTCCCCATTCATCTGTTCCCATTTTGTTGATCGCTAGACGCAGAACCTTCTCAAAATGCTTCTCAGGGTATGTCAAACATGTGATCGCAGCTCTAAGTAGTTTCAGGTATTCGTCATCCGAACCTTCCTTCAAGTTCTGCAAAATCCGACACACAATCATCTGTCTGAACAAGAGAATTACAAGAGCAAATCAAAAAGCAGTTGGTGGTTTGAGTTTTACCTTGTTAATGGCGTTTCCATACTCGTTATTGTAGTGGTTGAGTGTTGCGCCGAGCTGTGCTTTGCTTCTGGTTGTCAAGATTCTGATGAAGTCATCGTCGCTGTAAGCTTTCTCTGAGACCTTCTCGTGAAGTAACTTAGCTTCAGATCTTGCAAGCATCATGTTCACCTCATCTCCTTCGTACCTGAAAGTGCTCACAAGAGGAAGCAAGAGCTACAAAAGAGGACACAAACAAAGATGTTCAGAAAATTTGCCAGAAAATCCAAACAAAAACAAGCGGAATCGGTTTATTGAATTGATTGATTATAATACCTTACGAAGGTCTCCAGATGTGTGTTGCGCGACATCTTCCTCGAGTGATTTCTTGTATCGAGCTTGGTAAGCTTGCTTGACCTTGAAAAGCTCAAGGGCAGGCCTCGTGCAAGCGATTTCAACAAGAACCCAATTGTTCTTGGTGAACATTTTGGTTGATTCTTTAGCTAGATAAGCATCTCTCTCTGGTGGATCAAGAGTCCACAACATCACAGCTCGCTGTTACAACAAATACCAAAATCAGTATTTATCTTTAAGAATCAAACTCTCTTTGGAGACCCAAAAGAAAAAAAGAGAGTTAAACCTCAAAGTCACTAGAAAGCTCTTTGTCTAATGTCTTGAGGAGATCCTCGTTGTAAGTAGCGGCGTAAACGCTGCGGATTAAGCTGCGTTGTGCTGAGTTCCTGTGAGCTAGAATTGATATGATCAGCTTCTCGTTGGTACCCCATCCTGTTTTCAGACCAAAAACCAAAAACAACATTTTAAGACATGTCAATTTCAGACCAAACCAAACAATCTCATGAGGAGAACATAAAAAGTTGT